>CP107706.1:0-2400000 GCA_025854295.1 Lyophyllum decastes | reverse complement strand
ACTATAATCTATGCTGGTCATGGATAACCCTAGTTTCATTGTGCCCAGAGCTCGATGCGTTCAGTCACGTCAGTGGTCCATATATAATGGGAAATCGGAATGGATGACTTTGGCCTCAATGAGTAAGCCTAAATACCGCTTGAACACGTTTCTGAGGCATATCGTGGTGTTCCAACTCGAGATCCCAGCAGTTGAGGTAGACCAGAGTTTCATCTCGTTGGACACCTGCTTCCACCACTGACACCCAGTCAAAAGCGGATCTAAGGAGATATGAGCAAATCGAGAAAGATCTAGAAAACAGCCAAACTGGCTACTACCTTTGATATTGCACAGTCCGCTTGCGCCTTCATCGAGTCCGAGGAAAAGTGGGCCGCCGGCGAGCTTGACAACCAGAGACACAGAGACCGAGACTGAGGAAGAGACAGATGCGGACGATGATACTGATGTTGAATAGAGCTGCATAGCTCGAGCCTTGCTAATCGTCCCGTTCGATTCGAGAGCAGCCTGTAGTGTGTGAAGGGAGAAATCGAGGAAGAGATCAATATGCGGATTCCACACTTAACCGAGCAATGTCAAATCGTGTATTCCGAGCGTTGAACTCGTCAATGACACCAATTGCCACGTGAACATTCTTCGCAAGCAAGGCCATAAGGGTACTATTGCGTGACAGCGGTGGACCGGGAAGGCTATTGTACCCAAGGAAGACAGCTCAATGTCATTTCCGAGATACAAATCTGATCACTCACATTCTTTGCTGCTCCCAAGCGCCAGGGCATGGTCGGAGAGAGGTTAAGATCACGCTCACCCCAGCTTCTCCAGTTTCTTCAGCGAGAAGATGCGCCTCGGAGGCTCCAGCGAAGGTCAGACGGATTTTGTTACCACTCGACTTTTCATACTGTGATTTGAGATAGAGAAGCGTGGCCATAGCGTCCGCGCTGTCAACATTGATCACCAATGGTATCGTGCCCTAGAAACGAACTACATCTGAGTGTTCTTGCCGCCTGTGTGTTGCGCGTAACGATGACGCACCATTCGCACACGTTCCCATACATCTGACGTCGACTCATGCAGGAGCCTGCATAGCATCGCAATCTGCGTGCTGACACTAACACCCAGACCAAGGCTGACAGCGAGGTGCAATGCAGTTTCTTCCTGTACGATGGCACCCTTCTCCACCGCGTTCGACGCACCAGTGTCAAAAGTCATGGAAAGTCCAGCTAGGAACCCGTCTGCAATAGGAGCGGTGACAGCTCGAGTGACACCAGCACGGTATGCCAGTCTATAGGAGCAGCAAGGACTATCAGTGGTGGATAATACAGTAAAGGAAGAGCAACTTACAGAGTGTTTCGACCTTCAAATTGCAGCCCATCCACAGCACGTATCACTGCATCATTGCCTTCAACAATTCCCGGTACGCTTCCAGTTAGCGGGTCTTTGACGACACCATCCATCGTGGATGGCTCTAGGCGTATCTCCACCAACCCAATCGGCGACCCGAATGTCGTCAATCCCGGTGCAAGTGATCCACTTTGGAGATCCACAACCTCTTGTACCTGGTCATTGTCGCAGACGCTGAGATTATCCCAAGAGCAGAACAGGACCGTCCCATCGCGCACACAACGGAATGCCCTTTGCTTCCCTCTGTCGCTTCCATGTCAAACAAGGGATGGACATGTCCCTCCTCGTCCCTCGTCCATACGCTCTTCACGTTAGTAAACTTGATGCCTCCAAGCCCAGCATCCATTGCATCACCGCCTTGGCTCCATCCACCCCAGCGAACCTTCCGCCCCCACAGCGGAGACAGCCCTTAGACAGCCCTTCAAACTCAACCGACTTCCTCGCTTCTGCGTCCCAGTTCCGAGTCGGCATCTTCGGCGCATGCTGTAGCGCTTCTGGTTTGGCTAACATATGCGGCTCTGCAATCTGGGCTATGCTGTCGATATATACCTGCACGGGCGTCGCGCCGAGCGTAAGGGGGTGCGAGTCCCATATTGCTATGTCTAATGGCCAAAGGGTTCATGCTCGTTAGTAAAGACAAATTCGGAAGTGAGCTGAAAAAGAGGAGCTCACCCGCATCGTCACAACCAACAGCAATCGTTCCTACACGGTGGCCGAGTCCTGCGGCATTTGCGGGGGTAGATGTGACCGAGGCGAGTGCTAGATTGGCATCGAGCCCGTAGTGGTGCGCTTGCTGTGCCTCGTAGAGAAGGTATCGACTGTTAAGCACGGGGTGATCCGACTGGGAGATGTGTCTAAGTTGATAAGATCAACATAACGGGTTCGACGGCGATTCACCTTCATGACAACGGGAATGCCTTCGTCAGCTAAAACTTTTGCACCGAACTCTGAATTTCGGTAGGCGAGGAGGCCGAGTATCAACAAATATCAATGATTATCAGTGATATCAGTTAGAACCACTTTTGACTGGGAGCGACAAGTGGGATGGGTGTAAGGAAGGCTGATATAGATGTAGGTGGAATAGAATTGCTGGCTGGGCAAGTAAAATGAGGCCGGACAGCATGCAAGGGTAGATGAATGGGAACAGATCGCTCTTAATTATGCTTTACATACAAGCTCCTCCAATTTACTGTATAGCCCTAGCCCCCACTCCCACCGTGTGTTCTTGAGCTTGCATATCCGAGCATACTCCAAAGGGTCATCCTTGCGAAGCTGGTTCTCAGTGCGGTACCCATTATCCACAAACCGGAACAGGCCACCGCTACAATACTGTGTGAACGAGACACGACTCTCACCTGGCTGGACAGGGATATTTGCATGGGTCAGCGTTGCAGAAGGCACAAGTATGAGGGAGCCAGGAGGAAATTCAATTGCAACTTTCAAGTCTGGGAGAACGAAATGGCCTCCTTTCTTCGGATCGAAGATGCCCAGTGCTTGAACAGCACACCACCCAACAGCAAAGTTGAGAAGGTCACGGTGAGACTTGGTCCACACGTTGGGGCCAAAGTTAAAGGCTGCAGCTGGGAAAACACTCTTTGGGAATATGCGGCGGAGATAGGGGAGGTGCGTAAAGAGAGAGCCAAGTCGATTGAGGTAGTAGTTGTATACGTTCGGGGCCCAGAGAGCAAACGCGGCTGGGAGATGGTCAGTTCTCACAGATAAAACAAACGTCAGCTAGCTCACCATCTGCAAAATGGGCCAGCCTCATGATATGAGGGTTTTCGAGAAGTCGTTGAACCATATCCCCATGGTTGCTGTGATTAAGGTTGGTGGGGTATGTGGCACCCATCCCCAGAGTGACGCCAACGTTTACTGCCGGAAAGTCACCGCGGCGATGAGTTTTTTCCTGTGCAGAAAACGTTGCTTTGCTTCCCTCCGCCATAATCGCCTCATAGGCTAGTCGGCAGGATTCAACGTATTGTGGATCGGAGGGACGGCCCACGGCGCAACCAAAAACCTTTCCATCCTTGCTGATCAAGGGCTTAGGTGATCTAGATATCTATGAGGCAGAGTATAGAGGTCAGGGGGCGAATGTAACTGACAAGCCATCCCACGGGATGAGACGGCATCCTGCATTGAGAAGTTCTTCCAGCGACCGAAAAAAATGGCCTTCGCTCGGCAAGCATTTTTGCGCGATGTACCCACTGCTGGTTGCCGGAAGCTGCTTGGTGTCCAGCCTGGTGTCGATGGTAGACGACCCAAGTACGTGCGCAGCGATGACGGCTTCGCGGCGAGTGTGGCCATGCGCTGCAAAGTCGGTCGTCCGTTTCTTCTGCCTTTTCTTACGCCTGTAAGCATTCGTACCAGCGGTTGAGGGTTCGTCCGGGTGGGGACGTTTTTGAGGAGAGGCCTGCATAGGCGGATGGGCTGCATGGGAGGGCGGAGGGTTGGTAGGAGTGGGAGAATCTGGAGTTGGGGGCGGATACTGAGCTGCGAGCACAGGCTCGGACGTGTCATCATGATCCAGCATGACGGCCATCCTCAGGCATTGGGAGAGGTCAAAAGTGTCTGGGGTCGTGATGGACTCAATCTTGAAGGGTGAGAACGAAGATCCAGATCGTGTCTAGCAAGAGAGCGTTGGCGGGGTGTCCAGGCAAATGCAGTATGGCGTACCGAATGAAACTTGAACAGCATCTAGGGTGCAGGCAAGGGTGAGAAGCCGTCAGCTCTATTTTATCTTGAGCATTGGCGTGGGCCTTGGAGAGCTTTCCTTGCGCAGTCGGCTTCTGGCACTAGAACCGGGTTTGGTTCATGGAGCCGGAAGGCAACTGCCCCAGAAGAGACCTCTGGGCACACGCCTACAGAATGCGCTTCTTACTTTCAGCCTGAAGCAAAGGCCTTCGGGTCGGTCGAGGGGCTTGGGGATAGAGGGTTGGTTTGTAGCAGTAGCGGCTGGTGTTAATCGTTGGAAGGCTTGGGTAGCGTGGCTGACCTGTCCAAGTTAAAGCGGAGCATCTGTCCCAACCGTTGCTAAGGTAATCGCTCAGACTTGGCAGATGGCTTGTCTCTTATGTAATTTGTGGAAATGAATTTTTTTGCATTGCTATGTACTGAGATCGGTGGCGTTTAGGATAGCTGGGCCGGGGGAGCATTGCTAAGGTGGCACCGCGTCGCATTCCTACACGCCTGGGCTCTTAGTCGAGCCAAAGAATTGCGAAACCATGCCATTTTGAATACATATTCCACGACAGCGATCGGTGCTACCATGACAATAAATGCTGCCGTGACGGCTGCTAGCGCTGTTCCTTGCCCCACACTACGGTATCCGCCCCATCCCCTCCGCCCCTACCTTCCTCTGTTGGGTGCATTCTGCATCGACTCCCCTGTGATAATACTCTCCCTCCCCAATAGCCGGGATTCCTCTTAGATCGGTATCGAGTTCAACCAGCAGCTTGACAGCGGTGGATGATCCAGTGGCATCATGGCGGCAGGCACGCTGCAGAAGGAAGATCTATGTAACGGTAATAAACCAAATGCAGCATGGGGGCCTCAAAGCTGTGCTGGTCATGTGGGCTACCGAGGGGTCTATGGATTTTTTCAAGGCGACGGGTGAGAGCTTCGTCATGGGTTCATGCGAGGCAGAAGGTAAAGACATACGAAATATATAAAAATGCACCGCCGCCCGTCGTAGCCTGCTACTGCTCATTTGTTGAGTCACAGACGTCACTCTTTGACAAACATGACACGGTATATGAGTCGCTTGGAGCAGTAAGGGCGTAGGCAAGGGCAAACCTTCACTGAACTGAGGGCTATGGGCGTCAGTTAGTGAAGACCCGACCGTTGCATGAGTGAAGAAGCGTCGAATTGCTGGGTGCCCACCATTTGGTCCATTGGGCGAAGCTCAACTCTACAGCCCATTAGGATGTGGCAGTCAGCAGTTGACACGGCATTGGAGGAAGGGAACGCAGCGAGCACAGCCTGCTCATAGTCTTTTGTACACTTCGCGCCCTTGCCAAGCATTTACCGAATATGAAGTAACATTGATGGATGACACAGTCGGTCTGGTCAAAATCGGATCTAGAACGGTGAGTGGTGCGATGGAGTAAATGATGACAACTCAGCGGCTTACTGGAGAGGGTGCGCAAGAAATTAAACCAGAACTTGTGGACAAATGAGCTTTCGTGGGACAACTGCGAAGAGCACGCGCACCACCACTGATTCGAGCTTCCCAGTCACCACGCCCTGACCAACGACTGCATACAGAGGTGAAGAATTTTGGCCTAATCGTAGCATAGAGGTTTTGAATGTCTCACATTCTGTAGAGTCGTCGTAGCGTACTACCAACACAATAATGGAAGGCTTTGGATGAAATCACTCTGGGCGAGCGAGTTAACAGAGGGCATGCATGTTCGAAGCAGGAGGAAAATTCAGCTGGTGAAGGAAGCAAGTGCATCTGACAAGGCAAACTTCACACGTGAGCCGCGACAAACAAACAGAGGGAGACGGTGACAGAAATTTTTTGAAAGCGAAACGAGTTAGAGCCAAGAGATCCTGGTTTCGGTGTGATGACTTTGAGGATCGATTCACAAACAATTGGAACATCCTCAGGACGAACTGAGGGAGGCAACGATGTTGTGCAACCTATAGCTATGGTGGATAGGGTATTTAGTGTGGGGGGGAGTGGTGGGAGAATGACAACTATTGATCGAGCGACGTCTGAGCCCTTTCATCATGGAGTGCAACAGCCGTGAGCAACATCAGATTCGTCTGCGCTTCTTGGAGATCCGATGAACATGAACAGGCTCTTCGAGGTCGCTGTCTGCTATTCCACTTGATTTCTCTGTCTCGTCTTCACTTGGCGTGGCCGCAGAGCGGGCGCGTTTGCGAGCTGTGGAAAGCACCTGTGGTATGCGTCCATCTAGTTCGCTGCCGCTATCTCCAGACATCAACAAGTTTGAGGGGGGCACCAAATCGTCATGGGCGAAAAGCTGGGCGTGGATTTTTGCACCGAATTTCACGTCATCGGGAGCCTCTCCCTTTATCGTCAGATCCACTTTGCAGGTTTCTTATCAGTTGTCCTCCTGTTGTAGGATTAAAAAATGGCTTACCCGGCATAAACTCTGCATGCCTCGTGATCTCATACCTTGCACCTGTCCAAGCAAACGTGGTGATGTTCGTATTTCTGACCGCCAGGTAGGAGTTTTGGTATATGCTTCCCAACATAGCCTCCTCGACAGCCTCTTTTACTCGCTCAGCACTGCAACCAGGAAATTCAGAGACTATTCCATCCTCGTTTGCCTTTTCCTTGTAGCATACCAGCGCACGAGCCTGGTTCGCCAAATGTGCACAAGCTATGAGTTGGAAGGCATCTTCGGCAGGGAGTCGAAAGCCGCTCTTGTCAGAGATGTTGTAGTTCGAGAAAACCCAACGAACAAGTTGACGCGCCAGCTTCCGGTTCATCATGTTCCGCATGCGCTCAGTCGTACTGTGCTGGGACGCTTGATACATCCACTCAGCGAGGACATTCTGGAGTTCGAAAAAATTTGCAAATGTCAGGAGGTCAAGTAACCCATCAAAGCTCGTGAGGTCAGGGAGATGTGCAATAAAATCATCGTCCTCGATTTCGAATTCCTGTATCTCTGCAATAGGAAACAATTAGACCAAAGAAGCAAACCAATGAGACATTGGCTGACCTTCGCTGTTCAGGCTGGTGGGCATCGTTATGTGGTGATGAATGAAAACAAGCATCCTTGAGAGCATTTTTTCCGAAGCAGCTTTATGTAACGCATTGGTTATGTAGCTTGAAGCCACAAATGTGTGGAAGAGACCATAGATGGTGCTGCGAATTGTCGACATTGCATAAAAATGGCCACCCCGACAAATGCTTGGACAGGGGGTCCAAACAGCATGGAGGGTGTTGGGTCTCATGATTCTATAAGAAGACGGGTGAGGTGAAACAAGCAGCTACATAAACGGAGAGCACTCACAACCTCATCCCAGGTTTGAGGACGACAAGGTCGTATACCCACTTATCTGGATTCGGCAGTGAAGTGTTGAAGTCGTCTGAAAGGAACACCCCTGTCTCTCCAAGGGAATCGAAACAGCTGTCTTCTTTTGGCGTCAAAATAACCCAAAATTTCACCCCAGTCTCAGGGTCAATAAATGTACCAAAGCCTTCGGTGTCACAATGGAAGTCATGAAAGGCACCTCCCGTGGCTGCCAGCCCCCACCGTATATCAGATATTGGTTTTTGCTCTACTCTTTTGCAAAAAGGAGACTCGACACACCACTGCCAGGTTGCTCCATCACTTGAAAAGTTGAGCGGGCCGAACGGGTCATCACAGAGAGGGAAGTCCAGGGCATTCAGAGCCTTAGGATGCTGTGCAGAGAGCGTTCGCAAAAGGTCGAGTGGGGTACCCACTCTGGCCCGAAGCGCGCTGTTGGCTCCGTCTGGTAAGTGAACGGAATAGTCTGATGCCAATGTTAACTACTGCGATGGTCACATTTGTGGAGACTCACCAAATATTGTCATTTTGCGGTCCAAGCGGCCAAGCCGACGCAGTCCCTTTGCATTAAATTCAACCCTGTTCTTTCCCCGAGGAGTGGCAATGCCGTGAACGAGGATATGCTGAGATCGTAGGATGCGAGCGACCTCTACTGATGAGAGCTCCTCATACTCCTCATATGCGTAACATTTGATTGGAGACTTAGACTGCACTTCTGGGTCACCAGAAAGGTACGTCGGGGAGCCGGAGGAGTGATAGTTGGCTTTGATACAGGCATGGACCTTGTACCACCAGTCAATTTCCTCTTGGGACTGTGGTCATCAGTTGTTACATCTTGGCCAGAGCTTGAAGGCTTAGAACAACTCACATGCGATTCTGGAACAAAGCTGAGCGGGACATCGGACCCTGCAACTTGGTATTCCAGGGGGGTCAAACCAGTGGTTTTCGGTGTATTCCCTTCGGCGACCACTTCGTCTAGGTTAAACACCGATTCCTGGAAATGGGTCAGGTGGCAGTAAGGGGAAGAACTGTGGAAAGAACAAACACCAAGGGTTGACAGGTCAATGATGGTTGTCTCTGCCAGGACCTGTTTCGAATTGTAGGAAGTGGGTTTGGGAATGATGATGACGTCGTCGTCGATCTCGTGAAGTCCCTCTGTGGCAGCTCTTTCAAACTTTACCCTACCGCTTCCACGGTTTTTTCCTTTGGGTGTTTTTCTTGCTTTTGGCTTCGGTTTGGTGGTCACGGATGATGCAGGTTTTGGAGGTGGGCTCCGTCTGGGACGAGTGGACCGCCGCAGGTATCCGTCTTCTTCAGCTGCAGACACCCCAGCATCTTTCTCCACCAGGTGTTTCGTAGGGTCTGGTCCATCCTTGTCGCCGCCTTCATCGCCATCAGGACCACCCTCGTCAATGTCATCCATCTCCAGCTCGTCATCGACTCCCGTCCGCCCAGTGTCGCCGAATCCGTGAACTCCTCCCCGATGGTCTGCCTCGCCACTGCCCCCATCGCCATTAGGACCTCCTTCGTTAACATCATCCATCACCAGCTCATCATCGACACCCGTCCGCCCAGTGTCGCCGGATCCGTGAACTCCTCCCCGATGGTCTGCCTCGCCACTGCCCCCATCGCCATTAGGACCTCCTTCGTTAACATCATCCATCGCCAGCTCATCATCGACACCCGTCCGCCCATCGTCGCCGAATCCGTGATCTCCTTCCCGATGGTCTGCCTCACCGCTGCCTTCATCGCCATTGGGACCTCCTTCGTCAATATCATCCATCTCCAGCTCGTTATCAACTCCCTTCTGCCCATCGTCACTGAATCTGTGATCTCCTCCCCGATGGTCCGCTGCCAAATCGGTGTCGAGGTCCGTGTCTCCCTTGTCGCTGAGCAGGCTTCCAGTGACCTGGCTTTGGATACCCTGCTGCATTTCGTCGTGCGCACTCAACTGCTGATCTTTGACAGCTTCACCTCTTTCCAATTCGGCTCTGGCCGGACTCTCGCCATTATCATCAGCAGCGGCAGCACCAGGTATGGACCCAGAGACCGGGAGGGGGAGTTTGATCAATGCGTCATCCGAGGGTATGGTTTGCGTGGTGCTATCTGGTACAGGGACCGGTAGGGGTGGGGAGATCCCTAGTGACAGAGGTACCTCCGTGAGCACTGCACCTTTCTCAACAATAGGGGGAAGCCAGGACGCCGCCTCCACTTCCAGGCCGGAAATCACGACAAGCGCGCGATGAAGCCTCTCGACGCAATCACAACCTCTAGCTACGTCGAAGATAACACTTCGCAGCTCCTTCTCGGCCGTCTCAATTGCAGGGGGGCGATTGACGGCTGCCATACCCTGCCAGTACTAATATGCACATCAATGAATGCTCTGTCAAGCAAAGCGCGAAGAAGAGCTTACCTCCATCATCAACTTCCGTCCAGGCCCGTTGGACAGGTCTTTACCGATTAGCAGGCAAAGTGGTGAGATGGTCATGGCAATCTGGAGAGGTGTCCGTAACATCTGAACTGAGTAGGAACTCGATACGGTCCAACCCTTTCTGTCGCCATGCCTGCAGAAATCAATAAGCGGACTCGGATTACAGTGGGGTCCTGATGGCAACTTACCTACTAAGTTCCGTCACTAAATCACCCATCTTATCCGGAAGATCGATGTTTCCCTAAAGATAAAAGTTATAATAGATATAACATACCAGATAGAATAACATACCTTCAAGAGATAGTTCAAATGGAAAGCCGCGCTTTCGAAGTTCAGCAAGACGGTGTAGAGAAGCTTTTGCTTTTGCCGAGACAAAACTTTCGTAAACAGTTTAACAGCATGGTCATCGAGTGATGGGGTGGAAGGATCGAGCGGCAGGGTGAGTAGCACAGGAGGGTGAAGCTGCTCTTGCCGCTTCTGAATACTCAATAAATTCGCGAGTTCGGGTAGTAGCGCGCACCGCTCCTGTAAGAAACTGTTACAATCCATTAACGCTTGGAGCGGCTGCAACCAAGGATGAGATGAATTCATAGTTTCAAGATCAACGCAGTCAAGCGCGTCAGAACGTACCAATTTCCGTGTCGCGACCAGGGCAGACATGTGTCCTACGGACCTTCGCAGCGGGCGGCCTGCATGAAGCAGTGCAACGTCTAGGACTCGGTATTGCATCAATACGGAGAACACTGCTTCCACCTGATTCTGAGTTAGTTCATCCGTGTCAGTCTCCAGAAATGTTTTCAAAGTTCTCTGCGCCTTCAAGCGTCCTGCGAAACTTTCATCTTTAGAAAGCGCTGCCGAATACCGCTGTCCCAGGAACGTATTCGCGCCTTAGTTCCAGTCATTTGAGCGGTATATGTTTAGACTCACTGATAAATATGCTAGTTCTGGCCCAAGAGTCGGCAGGTCCCTCAAGTCATTGCAGGTGAGCAACTCCTCGGTCAGCCATGGCAATGAATGAAATTTGGCAGAGTGCAGCCGAGGTTGATTGTAGAGACCTGCACCGAGTGTGGCAGCTCTAGCCAAAATGGCACCGTAGGAAACTGTGGTGGATTGGCACGAAGGCTCGGTAGTTGAAGACATGGTCGACTGCCAGGAGATTTTTGGAAGATCTTGACGAAAGTAATCAAATGAGCTGATGTAAGCCTCCGACAACCGAGTGCTGACAAAGCGGTTGGACGACATGCCAACTTGGATTTTTGAAGCTCAGCCGCCATCAGCAGACGGTAGCCTAGATTTTGAACTACTGCGGAAAATACAATTGTGCTCGGAGTCATCAAACTTGTAAAATGTAGTGTTTCCAGACACATGACGGATCATCTCTGCATAAGATTGTGGTATTGAAACAGGAACCTATGCTCGTTGTATGGACTAGTATCATGTATTCGATCCCTTCTTGTTCCCCTTTATCTTTCTTTACATTCAGTCGATCAGCAGGGGTGACCACCGCTGACCGCTTCCCGCCCTGAGTCCAAAACTTGTTGACGGCGGCCGTCCCATGCGCTGTGAGCTGTCACGTACAGAAGTGCCAAACCTCGTCGTCCGTGGGGTGCTCTTGCTTTGCATTGTGGAGTGCAAGTCAAACTTACCACGTCAGTACAGTTCAGCAAGACCCTCTGTTCTATACCAGTTTTATTAGCACGAAAGATGATACTGTCGTAGCCCTGGCGGTCATTTTCTTTGTCCAAGCCATTGCCACAATTGTGGGGGTACACATCAGGGGGAAAAGGGGAGGGAGGGAGGGAGAGCCTACGTATACAAAGTGCTTGATGGTGGGTGCCGATGCCTCCGCTCTGTGTGCCCCAGACGTAAGCGGCCGTGATGAGGCCGAAGAGGAGGGGGTCTTCGGAGAAGCTTTCGAAGCTCTACATTAGTGGGAGCATGAGCATTAGTTACGGAGTCACGTTCGCATAGGAAAGATATACCTGGCCACCAAGTGGGTTCTACGCACAGCAAAATGCGTCAGCGACAAGCACATAGCAGGGAAGCATGGGTTGTTCGCATGTTGAATGTTGCAGGTGGGTGCCAACATCGCTGACGTGGCTTCAATGAGCTTGGCTTGGGGTGCGAAAGGTTTCAGCCATACTCCTTCAACGGGCTGCGTGTCCCATGTCGCACCCAGGGCAGTTGCAGACTGCAACAATGAAAACAACGCAACTATGTCAATGTCACGAAGAGGATGGTCACGATGAAGCACTCCAAGAGACATTTCAAGTTCCTAGTGGCGCCCATGAAAAAAAGGTTGCCCCGGATCCCGTTTAGTCCATCACTAACCTAGTACATATCGAACTTTCAGCAGAGACGGGGCGGCTACTAGAAGGCTGTCTCTAATTCTAGAACAGTTGCCTTATCCGTACTACTGATACCATGGTGACGAGGCAATGATTGCTCATGAAGTCCGAGTCGTTCTCAAATTCGTACCAGTGTGTCACTGCTCGATTCGATGATGATCATGATAATCCCACACTTGGAGGCAGGCTAACTTGAACACAGCTTCTTGAATTTGGATCCCTTGCATCCTCTTTTTTCTCCAGCAAGCAAGGCAACTGTGCAGTGCATGAGAAACACACTAGGCTTGCCATAGGGTAGGCAGCAATGCTTGGACCAGGCTCTGCAATATCAGGGACGAACGCTGCGAAAACCAGCGCAATCCTGCTATCACAGGGACTCGGGGAAGTCCCAAACATCCCGGACTCGGTGTTGGTGGGGTCGATGGTGGCAGTCCTCTTATTTTTGACAATGACTGTGCACTCAAGGCGTGCCTGAGGAACTGACGACTGAAGTATAGTAGTTAGTTTTCACGAACCTCACCACTCTAACGAACACTTACAAGCAAGTTAGAAGATGACTTGGACATTCTCACTGTGTTGACTTGGAGTTCAGTAACACTAGCAGACTCGGACTACTATTACCTTGAATCCTACTTATATTCGAGTCGGAACAACAAGTGGCAGCGGAAACGGATGTACTGCGTGCCACAGCCATGGTCGCAAGTTCGAAGTTGGAACGGAGATCTCAGGCCGCTGTGTCCTTCGATTGACATGAAACCTTTGACATGCCAGTGACCAATTCACAGCCGCTGAGTTCTCCGACAACTTACTCAGGCTAGATGCACTTTGATGCCGCGGTCTTGGTTGTGGGGCTTGGTGTCGCTCAACCCGACAACTCGGAGGAGCTGTGAAACAGACAGATTGTAACATGTAACTTGTATTGCTTGCCGATAGATACCGTGACGAATGTCCATTAAACTGCTAGTAATCAAAAAGGGAGCCCTCACCACGCCGGCTTTGTGTGGGTACCAAAATCCAGCAAGCCTCATCTCGGGGAGTCACAGAGCTGCTGCCTCTCATCCCAGGTAGCGCCGCCCGAACCCATCGCGAAAATGAACCCACACCACTCCCAGGCCCCTGTGCCAGCCAAATGCGTTCTAGCCTTTGAATTGACTCCCAGTGAGCTGGATGATTGTAGAAGGACCTTGTTCGCGTGATACTCCTCTCCTGGTGTGGTTTAAAGGTTGTAAAAGTTATGTTAGGAGGGTCGAAGACATGTCCGGGGGTAGTTAAGTGACAATCGAGGAGGTGGTTGGCGATTGCATTTAAAATGAGTACTGTGGGAAGTGGAATGGCAGGTATATCGCCCCGTCGTGTGCCATCAGGAGAATCAGGTAGGATTTGAGCTGTGATGCGCGACACCATTTGTGGGTGGTGGAGAATTGTGTAGTGGCCCTGAAGAGCAAGCTGCTGTACAAAGTCATGGATGATCTGTCCACCAAACGGACCAGGTATCGGATGGCCATTGGAACCCAGTACAGGAGCAAAATCATCTACTTGCAAGTGTCCTTGAGGGTCCCTATGTCTGACTAGGTCGAGCATGTCAAAGCCTCGAGCCATGCACTTGGAAATGCTGGCTAACAGGACTGGAAATGCCTTGTACTCTAGAAAATGACGTCGATATTCTGCAAACTTCCACAGAACCTGTGAACATGGTGAGAAAGTGTGATCATCAGAGTACTAGTGGAATGAACAACATACAAATTTGAGAATGACAGGTGAGGGGTGCTCAACAGAGCCCAGAACAACGATCTTCCAGTAGTGTGACAGGCGATGATCGTTGGTCGCCGGAAGCACGGCTATGTGTCCGGTGTGCATGACGTTAGATCACTGAGTCCTGTGGACAGTGGGATGGTTACTTACCAGTTCTCTCTGGACCTATCCAATTAGACTGGGACGCTCCAGGTTGGCCACTGTGACCTGCATTCCACTCGGCTCGAATTTGACGAATGGATCGGTCATCAAACCTGCACATCTCATTGACAATCTTTGAGGCTTCGCGAAAGTGCCATAGCACCGTCTGGATGTCAATATGAAGGGGGGGAATAAAACCATACGATTTCAGAACTGAGTGCTGCAGGATTTCAAGGATGATTTCGAGGAGGAGGCGCCATCGAGGGCAAGTCAGCAGAAAAAACCTCCACTCCCAACTCGCAAATAGAGCTGCGAAGCTGTCTTGACTCCCCCGCCAGTCTCCAAAAGGCTGAGGAAGAGATGGGTCATAATGCGCAGGATGTTCAAGGTATCGCAGGTGCTCCGGGATGAACATATAATCATTTGTTAAAAGTGGACGGTGGAGGTTAGTGACGGCCCTAGGGCCATGTACTAGAGTCAAAGAAAGGAATGCATAAGCTATGTGCCAAAAGGAATACAGCAGTGGAAGGTCTACTCACCATAGTCCTTAGACCAGAATGTATATTGCTCTGTGACTGGGAAGGAAAAGAGATCGCCTAGTACGATGCTGAGATCTAATCCCGGAGAGTTTGTTGCCATTGCTACTGGCCCAGTACTAGGCAACTTCGTCACTGCCTGCCTCTTTTTATCGACGATTATCCCCGTGATCGTCTCGTTGGAATCATGTGCGAGTGCCTCAGTGAAGTCAAGGAGAATGCCACTAACCACCTCCTCAATGCCATTCATACATGGAGTCTGAAACTCGAAAAACTCCTCCCAGGTTTCTCCAGAAATTGGGTATTTGATTCTTGCGAAGAGAACATCAGCGACGCGCCATGGCACTGGTGTTTGGCATGCCATTAATATAATTCATGTAATTGAATAGCTAAAAGTGTATTTACAAGTGGGCACCGTGTTCAAATCCTCTACTAGGTCAAGAGTATCATTGTCGAGAATCATCCGCAGCACTGAGGGAAGTGCCATCATCATGTGAATAAAATAGTACAAATAATGCAAGAAAGCTAGGGGTGGTGATGCGTACTTGGGAGGACCGGTGAGAAAACCTTGACCATGACATCTTTAAGTATTTGGATCTACTGTCAATATCATGTACTATAATGAATGCAAATGTTACACGAACCTTCAAATGCATCGGTTTGAACGTTGACACCATAGGTGTCTCTTGATGCCCCATCAATAAGAGTGAGCAATATGATCTCCCATTTCACAGCCCAGGTCAGATCATCAATCTTATATTCCACCAAGGCCTGCACAAAAAGTGGTCCAATGATGAGCCTCATTCAATGTCAACGGTAAAGCAGCTTACCTGGCAAAGTGCCCTCCAGCGCTGCTCCCGACCAGTGTCAGGTGTGTCATCAGGGCCAGGGGGAAACCAGAGGTCGGCCAGAAACGGGGAGAACACTAGTGGACCGAGATCACCATTCGGCCATGGTACTTGGGGTTGTGGGGTCACCAGGGCTGGCATCTGTATGTGGTTTAATTAGCCAATGTTCGTGTTTTTTGCAGAGAGGGGGGGGGGGGTTTGACACACCTTATAATGCAACGCTGATATAGTTTGAAGTGATGACCGAGGCCAGGGCTAGGATTGGGTAGCTTGAGGTAGCTAGCGGGGGACAATCCTGACGATACTTTCTCCCCTCTTGGTCTATTTAAAGTAGGCGAACACGGTCACAGCGACTCACAGCCCTAAATGGAAGCTTGTAAAATCATAACGTACTGAATTTCTCGTGGCAGGAACTTGAAGTTGATCATGGAAGTTGCATACATTCAAACAGACCTAGCACTGTATGCTTGGTATTAACGGCGACAACAAGGCCCGTGTGCTGCAGGGTAGAAGAAGTCGCCTGGACCTGGATAAAGGTGAGCATTTGAATGGCAGATCGTACAGATTCAAGGCCATTGAGTCAGAAGCGCCGTAAATCTCCAGTGGGCATTGAGAAGGATTAGTCAGTGACCAATAGCAGGCCACAGCATCTTTTGGAAGGCCAACACAAGATGACACGGTGTCATCTTGTGTTGGCCGGTGTCATCTTGTGTTTGCCTTCCAAAAGATGCTGTGGCCGGGGGCTAGAAGGAAGGGCAGTAAGGCGCCGAATGAATATCCGATGTGTGCGGGAAATATGCCACTCAGCGGTAGTATTCAAGTGATGTCGTCTTGAGTGTGCCTTGAGGCTTTAACGTTCAATGGAAGTCGAAGGAAGGGCAGTAAGGTGCCAAACAACTAGTAACTGATGTGTGCAAGAAATGTACCTCACCAAGCCAACTGATTTGGATCGAGCGTGACCACAGGCAAAATACTGGCCTGAGGGTGAGTCAGACTTGTCACGAGGCCTACTGCTGACGGTTGTGCCTCGTCGTAGCAGAGGTGGAGGTACAAGTGACAAGTGGTCTTCTCATCCCATTTTCTACATGAGCACCTGAACTTGTCCAAAACCAAATTGATATCAAAGTCCATGCCAGGCTGAGTGAAGTTTAAATGAACGTACCTCAGGCTCATGCCACATGCATCGGATGGAGGGGCTGAATGCGGCGCATCTGGGTCTTCGCCTTCGAGACATTGTGATCAACTGATACCTTCCTTGTCGGAGGGGAATCACATTCACAAGTTACATGCCACCTGCCAATCTCGGATACCATTGTTGAGATCTGCCAATTAGGATCGCATGCACAAGCAAGCACTGCCACCTGCCATTCCGAGAGATGGTCACACTGCTCGATGATGGATGAAGAGCCCATCAAACCTGCCTCGTGTATCCGAACTATCGCCTGAACTGGAGCACAAGCTTCCACCATTACTACCACCACCACACTAACATCCAGAGTGCATAATGGACCTCGACACCCTCCCACTCTCCCTTGATCACCCAGCAATAGAGCATATTGGCCATCGCCGTTCTCTGCCCTTAAGCTATGCTGGCTGGCATAGTCCCAGTAAGGTGGTCATAGACGTACCAAACGTGTGTAGTGTCAAGTTTGATTATTAAAATCGCTTCAATCTTGACCCTCATCTCTACCTTCAGTACCGACTTCGATACCACGACTTTGGGCGGAATGACACTGACTATGTCAAGGACCTCAAACAATATAATATTCTCCTCCGGAAAGAGGAGAGAGAAGCGGTCAAGCTGCTGGACACCAAGCGGAGCTTAGCCAAGGCCGAGAAGGATTCCAGCTGGAATACGGTGATTAGATGGCATGTGCCCTTCTCAATCAGCATCCAGTTTTGACTAGTTCCCTCAACAGCGCCTTCCTGGAATCATTGCCCAGCATATGGCCACCAAGCTAGCAAGCGGAGTGCGCACCAAGCCCTCCAAGCGGGTGACTTCGGCAACACCAGGGAGTGTCCCTGCTATCAAGCGAAAATTCATCGAGACCCTTCGCTTAGGGGTAGCAAGATATGAGCGCTCGCATCTCTTTGCTTCGCTTGAGAGGGCGGAAGTGGAGCTAAAGATACTCAAGGTCGAGGCTGAGATGCTTCCCAGCACGAATTTGGAAGCTGTTGAACGACAGGTTGAGGCGGAAAACAGGAGTGGCTGTCTTGCCGAGGAGGGCTTCCACAGAATTGGAGGTGTCATCGCGTCTGTAGAAAACCCTGTTCCTGGGCTCTCGGAGGCAGAGCAACGTGATATTCTCCAAGCCCTGACGTTGGCTCAGCACCAGTTTGAGGCGAGTTGAGTGGACGAAGTTGGCAGCAATCAACCATCCACACGCCCGACATTCCAGGTTTTTTTTTATACATCTGTGCACGTATCATCCTCCTCCCATCATGACACAGATATTTATGCCCCCTCCCTTCCCTTCCCTTCCCTCCCCTCTCCCTTCGTGCTGGAGTGTGGATCACTTCGCTTGGCCTCATTACGAACTTTCCTTTACTTTGTTGTACTACTTTGTATCCAAACACGTCGCAATCAATCTTTCAGTAAAACCTTGCGTGCCTCGGAAAATAGCTCTTTGCTTTGCTCACAGATACATGGCAAAAGTCAGGTGAAACTTTAACTCGTCCTTAGTAAATGTGACTACAATTGCCAGCAGCACCGAGTAAACTGACTAAGGCTGAAACAAGGGTAAATATGATAACCGTGACAAACAGTGAAACAAGGTTTTTGTTAAGGTGACATCTAGCTAGTTCGCTGCGCTGGTGGCTTGACAGGATACCAGCTCAGCTTGCTCCAACTCCCGTTCGACCTGTAGCTGTCGGATACGATCCAGAGGGCTGCCTGCAACCGGGACAACAACAACTTCTGGTCTCTGATTCGGAAATATTTTTCTAGCCCAAAGATGAGATTTCTAGTCATATCAGTAGCAGCATCGGAATTCAGACGCACGTGTCCCACCATTGAAGGAGATCTTTCACACTGTTTGACTCCTTGGGATCTTCGAGGGCACCAAGAAGGGAAGTATAGAAGGTTTCTGAATCCGTGACTTTATCTGTGCGGGACCAAGAGCTAGCAGCCGAGAGAGCGAAGCGGACCTCAATCAAACAATAATTTGAGCACTTACTAACAACTGTAGCTATGCGCGGGGGAAGACCCACCTGTGTAGCAACGTAAACAATTGAAGCCTTGGTGACTCGTGTCATCCCGTGGATGCGCGCGTTTCCAGACTTTGTTGTGAAAGATAAGTCAGCAGTTTCAGTGGAGCTGGGCGAGATGAAAATATGTTTGAATGCCTTTGCAGAGTCGATTAGAAGGGCGCTCAGTTAGGAAGTCAAGGACCACGCACAGTCACAAGCAATTGGCTTTGTAGCAGACCTTTCCAAGGACGCATTGTATCATAAACTGATCCCTCATAGAGAAAGGTTGGCCAGGTATGCCCCGCGATGAGCAACTCCCCATTAGCAAGCTTTTTCTTGGTTCTAAGAGCGAGATTGATGAGAAAAGATAGACAGTGAATGTGAAGTGAATTTACGCACTCTGCATCCTCCCAATTCATGTTGGCTGGACAGAGTAGTGAACCAGTCGCCTCATGGCGGAAACCACGGTCTGTCTTACTGCGTCGGTTGAGCGGTGGAGTGATGTTCCTGCCGGGGGGTGTTATCCAGTCCAAGATTGCTGACTTCATGCCCTTGGTATCGTCACCACGAGACGCACTAGCTCCTTTTTGAATCTGCCCCTCAATGATAAGAATCAATACTCGAGAAGTTTACTCTGGCTTACAAGGTCGCACATCAATTGCACCTCTTCTGTAGATGCTCCAGCAGTAATTTTATCCTGCAGGTCAGGACACAACTTGAGGAGGGACAGAAAAATATCATGCTCCTGTCTCTCTCTGAAAGAAAAGTCAGACGCGGCCTCCGGCCTTGGTATGAAACGACCTGACCTCAATGTATAGTTTTCAGGCGAATCCTCTTCCGCGCCCAGACGCGTCAGCCCATTAGTGACAATGGCTCTAATGTTAGCAAAAGCATAAATAACTCGACCGAAGTGTCGCCCGTGATGTACCAAAGGATCTGCTCTTGCTCTGAAGAGCAACATAGGTAACGATGCCCTGATGTGAAATTTGGTTGGATGGAGGCTCACATTTTTTTCCGCGATCCTACTTGCAGGCCGTCCTCCCTTTGTCGACGCCCCAGTGCCGTTGTTGCCATTGTTGTGGGTTTTGTGATGTAGAAGGATTGTGGCTACTTAGTTGATAATCAACAAGATGATCATGCTGGTTGCTTTTAACCTCGACTTGGAGAGGGTGTTCGGCTGCAGCTTCAATGCCAAGTCAGAGTCAACGCTCATGGGCGGAGGGCGTGCTTGTCCATTTGCTGCATTTGCTAGCTGAAACACAGATGTTAACCGGCGGAAGGCCTGGAAGTCGCTGTTCATAAGCATACTGTTTGGGTATGTTGATTGGTTTCCATCACTCCTGGAGAAGATTGGACCAGGTACCAAGCTGGAATAAGGCGAGTCAGCGCTTGTACTGTTTGAACATGTATGGGAAATCACCCAAGAAGCATTCGCAAGCAACTGTTTGTGCATGTTGAACGTTGAACACCCTGCACCGTCGTCCAGGGCTCTCCCCTGACTGCTCCAAACTGTTTGCACATGTTGGGCAGTTTTCAGGGCTCAGGACTCGGGAGTCGGGGTTGGATATTTGGACGTGTTGTTCGGTGGTCGTGAGTCGGGTGTCGCACTAAATCGGCGCACTACTGGGCGGCAATGATATAAGGGCGGGTGCCAGTGAGGGTTGCATTTCAACTACATCACATTTTCAACCTCGCCTAGAGGCCATCAGCTAGCAATGCCACCCAAGAACAATCGCAAAACCCACCCATCCACTCCCCGCAACAGGTCGCCAGCCGACCGTGGTGCTAATTACAATGCATTTGGGTGGGATCCTTATGGGCGCATCACATACCTTGCTGCGTGGATGTGGGGTCCGGAGTATGTCCCCGGTTACGACATCCAGCAATTTGTTGGAGCACCTGAGCCTCCTCGATTTGGGCCTGCAGCGCCACACCAACTTGCTTGCCTTCCACCAGGCTGGAAGCCCACACCATCACCCTTTTCAGTCAAGTTTGGGGCACCTCTGGCTGCAGACCCGGATTTTGACCTCCCCCCTCCTTTGCGGTTCAGTCCCCGTGTGTTTGATGCGCTTCAGCACATCTCCAGGTTCGAAAGACGTAAGCAGCAGATAAAACCTTTTTGTGTCCTGCAACCTCATGGGATTTGGACAGTCACCAAGCAGATCAAGCACCGCATAGCCGCAGCAGAGGAAGAAGCAGGGTATGAAACGGAGGCAGTCTGGCCAAAGCACCCGGAGGATGGTTTCACGAACAGTCCCTCCCAATGAGAACCGAGGCCATGAAGGGTCTGGGAAATTCATCGCATTTTGTAGTTTTCTGAATATGCTGGGCCTCTTATGCATTGTGGAGAATCCTTCCATGATTTAGCACTTACATTGAATATATTTGTACCCATTTTTCACCTAGCCTTGGCTAATGTTGGTGGTGAGAGCTTGAAGAAGCATGCTCAGGCTAGCCAAGAGACCGAGAGGCTTATCTAGGTGGCGCATAGTACCTAATCGTCTATTCACAAACCACAATTCACACTTTGGTAACTCCTGTAAATGTACGCAGCTGCTTGTTGCACATGGCTTATGAAGGGGGATAGTAGGAACCTCACACTGATTGGAAGTTCTCCTCTCCGGGCCAAAACCAAAAATGCCAGCCCCCAATCAAATGTGCATACTGAGTCCATCATCTAGTCATAAATAGCAGCTGAGAGGCAACCTAGAGTGGAGAAGAGTCCGCAGAAGTAACCCGAGCAGGCCGATTTGTTCATGTAGTTAGCTTCATGTGTGACCCAAGGGATTGATGCAAGTTGCAGCCAAAAATATGATGCACTGAGCACTCAGACATTAAGAATAGCTAATAGATAGAGTGAGAAGGAAAATTGCACCTTACTGGAGGTATCCGAGTTGGTCTCTGGAATGAGAACAGATCTTCCCGGGACGGTGCCACGGATGTGCAAATCGGGGCTGGAACTGTGGGGCAGCGTGAAGAGGTGACATGTGGAAGTCAGGTGGAGATAAGGAGTTACCTATCAGAGACTCGAGGTCAGCATAGTTTTGAGACTAGAAACAGTAGGGAACTCGGTGAGAGTCGCATTGTCACGACCTATTGCTTATGTCATCACACGTCTGCCGTTCCCTTACATCAGCAGGAGGTCACGGTGTCACTTCTGGCACTTTGACCAGGGCTCCACTGTGGGATCCCGTTTTGAGGCCCAGTAATGTCGCCCCAAAGAATGTGTTGCATATAGGTTCTCCGCATGGCAGATTGGTGTGTCACTTGAATAGCTGCTGCCGCATAGCACTTGTTGAGCTTATCTTTATGCAGTGCTACCGTTACATCTTTGCGCAGTTCATGTGGCATTCTTCATACAGGGTAATGCTGAACACTGGGCCAGGCTTATCAGACTTTTCATGGATGCGGTTTCGAAAGGGTCCCATCGGTTGAACATGAGGTAGCCAGCTGCCCTTCCGCTTCTCATTTGTACCTAGACAAGTCCCTTTCCTTGCAATGAAGCAAAAGGCAACATTCCGAGATTATCACAGCCAACACATTCTAAGCAATCCTCATACCTACATCCTAACATTACTGGTGACCTTCCTCCAGAGAGCAACACTAGGGGCTCCACCTGAGACTGTAGTCCACTTGTATGATGTTACGGTGAAGCTGAACTTTCTATACTCATGATGTCGATAATCTAACTTCCAAATGGAGACTTATCCCAGTGGGTCCCGCAGTGAGGCTGCCAGTGAACCATGGAAGCTCCAGCATGAGCAAGGTCACCACCAGAACTAGTAATGTCAGGGTGTGTCGCCTTCCTAGGTTTCTACAACTTAGTAACATCACCTACCTGCTCACGTTCAAGCCCTAGTAAATAGGCAGTTCAAACAGAATTGCCACAGCTCGCCAGTGTCATCCACAAGTATGTCGGAGTCTACCAGCACCGAGTAAAAATTTCCAAAGCCTGATCCACAATGTTCGTTGTTGCATTATCATATGAGAGAGTGGAGACCCGGAGTCTTACATGGTCTGGAAACAACTGTACTCCAACACAATCACCCTCAACAATTGTCTCGACTTAGCAGACGAAGAGATAGGGACCCACATTGAAAACTTGTTCTACATTGATCTCCGAGTCAGTTGTGGATATCAGCAACGGTCAGTGATAGGCCTTCGACCAATGATGCCAGGGTGTACACATGAAGGTGTGGTTGCTCCCTACCAAACAGCAAATTGCAATTGGTACAGAGCGGAACCTGGTGGCTACCACGCTTTTCCAGGTACTTACAAGGTAGTATAAAATGCCACACCTGCAATTCTAAAAATGTTCAACTTACCCAACGCCTGCTTTTGCTAGCTAACCGCCATTATATCGTTGATAAATTGGTACTTAATTCATCTCATGTCTCGGGTTGGCAGCACTGACCTAATCTCACCTGCAGAATATCAATGGATCCACTGGATAGAAACAATCCAACTACGGGATACAGCCAGACCTGCATATGCCACCGAACTTTTACATCGCCTGCTGCCTATAAAAACCACGAAAACTCATGTTCAGCTAAGAAACGGAACCTTTCGGAGGTGCTAGCGAATTTTCAGAAAGCAAAGCTCCGACGGCTGCAACGCGCAGCAACGTCATCCGACGCCACTGTACAGTCCACAGATTCTGAGGTGGATGGCAGCCTAGGCAACACAGCATTGGATAGTAGAATCGATGAGGTCAGGAAGCTCTTTCCTATCACAGAAATTAGTAGTGATGACGAGTCACCGCCCTCCAACTATTCAGGTCATGGCAGCAAGCCAGCTCAGTACCTCATTACCCTCATCGATGACCGATCCCATGCTAGTGGATGGCCCTCCAGCAAAGCGAAGCAGGAGACTTCCAGCCCATCTTTCCAGCCCCTCCATTATTCTGCATGACAAGAGATTGAAGGATCTTTACCCCCAACCACTTGCGCCGAAGCTGCCAGTCATAGTGGCCTCCAGCGAGCCCACCACCGCCACCACATCTGCACCAGTGGCAAGTCCCAAAGAGTTCTTAACACTGGTCGACACAGCAGAAAACAAGTTTGGTATCTTCAGGCGGTATATTCATGATACGAGGTTCCCCCCTCGAGATCCCGATGTGTTGGCGGATATCTCTTCTCTTTCTAATATCCGACCTCCTGCTCTTCTGGTTCCAGTCAAAGCCGCCTCTGCCTATGGACCATATCCCAATAAGAATGCCTTTGAGTTGGGGGACTGGTTCTGGAATTACGGAGCGCAAAAGTCACAGGAAAACTTCAGGCGCCTAATTGAGATTGTCGGGAGTGAGGATTTCGTCCCAGGAAGTGTGCGAAATCTGAACTGGGGCCAGATTAATACTCAGCTGGGTCTCAATGATTGGGACAAAGAGGAATGGGAGGACGAAGATGCTGGATGGCGTGAATCATCAGTCAAGATCCAAGTGCCATTCCATCGTAACACACCACATCCTGGTGTCCGAGACTACTTTGTCAAGGGCTTTCACTGCCGCTCCCTCGTCTCGGTAATCCGAGAGAAACTATCACTGAAGAAGTTTGATATGCCTCATTTTCATACGGAACCCTACGAGCTATTATGGCGACGCAACGAAATGGAAGACCCAACTCCTCTCTATGGAGAGATATACACATCATCCGCATTTTCGAAGGCTCATCAAGACTTGCAGAGTTCTCCGCCAGAACCGGGATGTGACCTACAGCGTGTTGTGGTTGCTCTGATGTTCTGGTCTGACGCGACACACCTCACAAACTTTGGGAACGCCCAGCTCACTCCTGTCTACATGTATTTTGGCAACGAGTCAAAATACCGAAGGTGCAAGCCAAGTCACAATTTGGCCGAACACGTTGCGTATTTTGAGGATGTAAGCACTGTCCTACGTATGTCATGGTGTCCAAGTTAGTTGACAACCTTTCATAAACCTAGCTACCCAGCGAGTTCAAGGATTTTGTTAGCCACTACACGGACAAGAAGATCAAGGCAAGCTTCATGACCCATTGCAGGCGTGAACTCGTCCATGCCCAGTGGTCCTTACTTCTAGATGATGAATTCCTCCATGCATACAAGCATGGAATCATCATTAAATGGGAAGACGGTGTGGAAAGAAGATTCTACCCCCGCATTTTGACCTACTCAGCAGACTACAAAGAAAAGTATGGCGCTCTCTTTGGCTTTGATGACTCACTGGTGGCTGACTTCGACATGTTAATTGAAGAGCCCAGATTGCTACCGTTCGGCAAAACGGTGCCCATCCTTGCCCTCGTTGCAAAGTACCTTTGTCAGAGATGCATCTTTTTGGCACAAAAAAGGACAGGAAGGCTAGACTTAAATTAGAACGACTGGATGACTTAGGCTATCAGCATGCCTTATCCAATTCACAGGATGCCATCCATAGGCTGAATTTTGCTGTGGACAGCGCATATGTGGAGCGGCAACTGAAGCCAGATTCACTTGTACCCACTCTGGTAAGACTCCCCTGTCATATTTTCTAGGTAGCTGCGTGCTTACAAATGGCAAGAATGCATTCTCAACTCGTTTGGGCCCAGAGCTGCTCGGAGCTGCATGGTTCAGGATGTTTGTTGTGGACCTTTTGCACAAGGTCGAGCTAGGTGTCTGGAAAGCGCTATTTATCCACCTGCTTCGTATCCTGGATTCTCTTGATGAACAGCTGTTACATGAACTAGACCGCAGGTAATTCTTATTTCTTATGAGGCTCAGGCTAACAAGATCGACTTCAATGCTGAAATAACCAAAGATTCCGCTTGGTCCCAACCTTTGGTCGTGATACCATACGCCGATTTTCAAGAAACATGTCTGAACTGAAAAAGATGGCTGCTCGGGATTTCGAAGATCTGCTACAAGTAGGTCGTTTCTTGAAGAAACCATGTTGTTTCATAAATACTGATTGTTCGACGGTGCCGATAAGTGCATAATTCCAGTTTTTGAAGGTCTTCTTGAAGAGCCTCATAACGCGGACGTCCTTGGGCTTTTATTCTGCTTCGCGCACTGGCATGGCCTGGCTAAATTGCGGCTGCACAGTGGCCTCACTTTGGAGCTCCTCGACAAGGAAACGACAGCACTTGGTGATAGTCTTCGAAAATTTGAATCGAAAACATGTCCTTCATTTACAACCCGGGAGCTTCAGCGGGAGGCAGAGGCAAGGAGGCGGAAAAATGAAGCTAACAGCAAGGCCACAGCTGATGTGATGAAGCCAAAGGCACCAGGCAAAAAAGTGCAGCCTCCTGGTGTTTTGGGTGATCAGAGCATTGCGGGTGCGAGCATTTAGACTTGTTCTTACCCTGAACGATCTGGCTGCTGATGCGCTATATTCAGCCAACTTGAAAGGCAAATCCACACAAAAGACCTCCAAAGGCAAAGCCACACCTCTGAAAGGCAAGGTGGCGATCCCTGCTGATGGGTCAGACATGAAAACTCCCAATCGGAAGCCTGTGACTTTTAATCTAGTCAGATACAAAGCTCACGCTCTTGGAGACTATGCGACAACCATCAAGGAATATGGGACGACCGATTCATACTCTACAGAGACCGTGGGTAGCGCTGCATTCATTTTCTTTCCCTGGGTATATTGACTCTGATTTACCTCAACAGGGAGAGCTGGAGCACCGCACTCCCAAAGGCAACTACAAGCGAACGTCGAAAAAACGATTTCAGAGACAGCTGGCCCAGATTGAGCGACGGCAGGCTCGCCTGCGGCGTATCAGGCAGAGCATCGCGGCAGGAAGTACTAATACGCACCCCGGAGTGAACTCAGAGCATGACTCTGGATTGTCTCAAGACCCTACAGTCCATCATCACATTAGCGTATCAGAAAATTTCCATGAACACATTGGTACATTCCTCCAGGCACCTCCTAATGATTTAGCGACAAAGGTTAGTACAACTTTACCTTAGTCTTACTTCTGTAGCTGTTAACTTCAGAACTTCTACCTACTCAGAATTTTGTTGAAGACCTGAAAGCACATCTGTTGCCACGCCTGAAGTCAATCCTCCAACTTCCCAATCATCAGGAGACCACACTGAGTGAACCTCCAAATTTTTCTTTGGATGCAGAAACAGTATATTTCAGGAGGGACCTCATGTACCGCCACAACCTCATGAGAGTAAACTACACGACATATGACGCGAGGCGAGCACAGGATACTCTCAATCCACGGACAGACCACCGCGATGTCATGCTCCTATCCACTAAAGAAGATATGAATCATCAATTTCGATATGCACGAATCATAGGCATATTTCACGTCAATGCCATGTACTCTGGCCCTGCACGGCGAGGCGACTCCTCCGTTCATCGCATGCATTTCCTCTGGGTTCGGTGGTTCGAGCCTGTTGACAATGTGTCAGTAGATCATGGATGGTCTCGTCGTCAACTCGATACACTGCGGTTCATGAAGATGAATGAACCTGGTGCATTTGGGTTTCTTGATCCCAATGATGTCCTGCGCGCATGCCATATTATACCCAGATTTTTCCTTCAGTTGCGCCATGTTGACAGAAAAGGCTTATCTGTGCATGCACAGGATGGCAATGATTGGAAGAACTACTTTGCAAATCGGTTGGCCATCATATTCTTATGTTTTTTTGACCATGCCTGATTTTGCAATCTAGTTTCGTTGACCGTGATATGTTAATGCGATACCACTGGGCTTTCGGAGTTGGGCACACCTACAGCCATCCCAAAGCAATGGCCAAAGGGGCTGTAAGTCAATACACAGAGAACCCCCTGCCAAGCACTCTGCCCAACAGATCTTCCCTTGCACTGCAGCAAATTGAGGATGATAGCCACATGGATGTAGATGAACAGATACATCTCGATGCAGGCAAAAACTCTCGTGCTGGTGTGGCTGCTGATCGTCCTGGGGGCTTGGAGGACAACGAGGACAGCAAGTCAAATAGCGACATCACTAGCAGTGATGGGGAATATTCTGATGATCTTAGCCTAGACCAGGACTCTGACTCAGATGGAATAGACGAAGACTCTCAGGAGGAAGATCTCAATGAAATGTATGGTGACATCAGTGATGAGGATGGTGCTATAAGCTTCGATTGAAGACTCTATTGCCTAGAAGCTCTGTACCTATACTCTTATATATCCCATACTAGAAAAGCTGTAAGCCACTCCTACATGATTATACCCGCTACTTTAGTAGTGGGTTTCTTGCGGTGCATGGCTCCATTTCACACTATATGGAATCGGGGGGTCGGTCATGTTATCGTGGGCAAATCGGGGGGTGAGACGTTCCGCTTCCTTTTCCATCCTAGGTCCGCGCTGTATTTGGGTAGATATCAGTCACCCCTTTTCAACTCGACTCAGTCATGCTCGTCAACGTCGGCCGTACGCCTGTCGACGCTCAGTTCGATTCTATCGATGTTTGTTATATTTCTCTGTCATTATCGTCCGTTCTGATCAGTTCCACTGTCGCTATGTCCACTGGTTCTATATTGCTTCCTCTATATTGCTTCCTCTGACCGCCCGTTATGATCAATCGATGACTTCCACAACCCGACAATCATTTGTTATTGTATTTGGGCATGGACTGGTCCTCAGTGTTTTCGGACCACACCGAACATCATCCACCTTCATCTGTGGGTCTGAAATCACTACCTTTCAACCTTCTCTATGTATGTAACTATGACACATTCATTGTGGGAATGCATATGAGACCAACTCACGAACAGCAGTGCTTAGTTTGCATCAATATAGGTAATACTATCTTGTCTAATCGGACAAGACTTTAATGTACAAACTAGACTTATTGCTTCTCAAGGACATGTAAATACCACTTGGCCAAGACATCATCAATGTAGTATAGTGAACAACGAACAAAAGTTAAAAGTAGCGGGCTTTGCGGCGAGACGGCGCCATGGGGTGTTATTGAAACAATAGCCTATGAGTGTTATTATCTCAGGCTCATGACGGTTACTCACATGCCTGCGCACGGACCATGGCTCTCGATATATAAGACGCAGCAATACTCTAACATAGGCTGTGCCTCTGGATGGCACAGTTCTGTCATACCTCGTATTACTTGTCTCGTTTTGATTTACACTGGTATGTCATTTTTAACATTATTAATCAATTGTCATGTGACTTAATGTTGTTCTAGATGGCATATGGATTTTTTTTTTCTTCTTTTTTTACTCTTTCTGTCAACATGCATTTGGTCATTAATTTCGTAAGACCAGCTATATTGGTATGAAATGTTGACTGATTAGAGTGTTGGCTTAGCATTTTCTTTTTGCACGTTATTATTTGAGGGTATGTTATAACACTTTTATATGTATATATATACTAAAGTCTAATAAACAGGTTTTATATTACCTTGATTTCATGAATATTGCAGTCAAAACTGGTTTTTATTTATATTGCTGATAATTATTGATGTATATTGATACCTGACCTTTCTTGATCTGCAATTTTGCAATATTGAAGGTATTTGCCAATTTGGCTCTTTTGATTTTTCTTGATTTGCTTATATCTTAGAATTGATTTTGAGTAGAGTTGATGGCTATTCATGGTTGTGGTGTATGCATTTTGTCATGTTGTGAGTTTTGTAGACAGATCTTATTAAATAATCATGTAGCATTGTATGAGGCTGTTAATAAACATGTTGATTGATCTATATCTGAGCCTAAGTAGTGGGTGTCTATTGCTGAACATTTGTGAGCATAATGAGAAATAGCAATTATCTGGTGGATTATTATGTCTATGCCTGCATAGTAAAGATCATCAGGGGGTGATTGGCTGCTGCTATCTAATTTAATAAGACAAGCTACAAGTAAGAGAATGTTGATGGCTACCATCTGATTGGCCATACATTGATATTTGTTGCACAGATTTACAAAATGACCATGGAGGCAGCAACCTTTTAATAGAGAGTGAGGATCATAGTCAAGATTTTGATACACTCAGCACCAGCCAGCACAAAGACCCCATTGGAGGGAACCATCAAATAGACTAACCATATCCTTGTAAAATCTGTGATGCCCTCTATCTACACCAGCAAAAGAGAACCATTCTGGTGGTAACCTTTTAATAGAGAGTAAGGATCATAGTCAAGATTTTGATACACTCAGCACCAGCCAGCACAAAGACCCCATTGGAGGGAACCATCAAATAGACTAACCATATCCTTGTAAAATCTGTAATATTCATCACACTGACCAACAGATTGAAAGTTGAGGAAATCACTGTACAAGTGATATACTCAGCACCAGCCAGCACAAAGACTCCATTGGAGGGAACCATCAAATAGACTAACCATATCCTTGTAAAATCTGTGATGCCCTCTATCTACACCAGCAAAAGAGAACCATTCTGGTGGTAACCTTTTAGTAGAGAGTAAGGATCATAGTCAAGATTTTGATACACTCAGCACCAGTCAGCACAAAGACCCCATTGGAGGGAACCATCAAATAGACTAACCATATCCTTGTAAAATCTGTAATATTCATCACACTGACCAACAGATTGAAAGTTGAGGAAATCACTGTACAAGTGATATACTCAGCACCAGCCAGCACAAAGACCCCATTGGAGGGAACCATCAAATAGACTAACCATATCCTCATAAAATCTGTGATACTCATCACATTGACTGACAGATTGAAAGTCAGAAGGTCAGGGTTAGATGGTATTGATGAGACCATCAAGGCCACCTATCCATGGAAAGCAATACCTATGTGACCATCATAATGATTGTGCAGATCCTGGATTATGCCCAAATATAGGCAATATCTTCTCATCTCATTTTCTACACAAGTGCATGATGTGAGTGGTGGAATTGGGCCCGCCACACTGACCATTGTCTCTGAACGCTGGCTTTCCAGTTCTTGACGATGCGGGGAAGGCGGCGTTCCAGAAATACCTGAATCTTGGTGGAAATTTCATTGCAATACACTCGTCATCCGACTGCCTTGTGAACACTACATTCTATGGCCGTGAAATTGGTATATTGGTTCGCACCTTGAGGGGCGCAGGGCTTCTCCTGATTTACCTGGTCCGGACAGGAGCTATCTTCGACTACCACGCTGACATACAGAATGCGGTAAGCATTCGGATTTGCGCAGACCTACTTGTTTGCTGATCGTTTCGTCCTCATCCGTTTGGCGGTAGATCGTAGATGTAGTAGACGCGTCGCACCCAAGTACAAGCACGTTGCCCATCGAATGGCATGTTCGCGACGAGATGTAAGACTGAACTCCATATTTTGTAACACGTACATAGGCCGACGTGGATCCACCACTTAGGTACAATTTCAAGTCGGATCCTAGAGCCTTAGGTGCTACGGTCCTTCTTGCTGCCAACGAGTCCAGTTACGTCGGTATGTTCGGATCGTTTGCCTTGATGATAAATTTATTTTGGAGATGTTACAGACAACGGAACGCGAAAATTCGACCAAGGAACTCCTCATCCTCTTGGTATGCTCCCTGCTGTGTTTCCCCTTCACTGAGTAGAGACTCGTGCTCCTACAGCTTGGTTCCAGTCTCACGGCAGTGGCGTAGACGATGCGAACAACTCTTCGGCAGGGCGGAGCTTTTATACGAGCCTTGGGCACTTAAACGAAACCTGGAAGGTCTGTTGCCAATTTATGGGTGCTAACAACCGTCTCATCGTACTGCCAGGACGACCTTTTCATATCTCACGTTCTTGGGGGCATATCTTGGGCCTTGCAAAGCAATACGACGCGCGCGACGAACTCTTCTGCCCTAGTCGGTAACACGCGGGGACAAAGTTCCGGTTCAAACCCATCAGGGTCGTCAACGGACAGTGGGTCAGCTCCCGCAAACACAACCCAGTAAGTGCAAGCCTAGGTATGGTTGGTATGGTCTCATTCCGAAATGCTACCGCAGGTCGTCGGGCATAGCTCTCCCAACTGCCACAATTACTGTCGTCACGATCATCGCTGTTGTTGCAGGATATGTACATTTCTTTCTGACATTTTGAATGATGCGCAGACGTTATTCTTGTATACCGGTGGAGATACGCCGTTTCCACGACCATTCGGCGACATTGCTCTTTAAGCATCCACGGAGCGCAAAGATATCAGATAATGGGCGCGATTGGTGTGACAGTGAAAAAGCACAAACGCGTACGATTAGGATAGTGCCATTTGTGAGTGGTCTGGTTTGGGTGTGAAGGCATGTGTCCAGAGAGTACTCGGCTTGAGTGAGAAACGATTCTTTATCTCTCTTCGCGCACAACGAATACCAGAAGGCGTTAGGGAAGTTAATCCACGGTTCTGATTCTGTGCCTAGACGTCTATGTGTTTGTAACCTTGTACCTGTGCTCCTCAAGTCAGTGAGAGCTGTGAAGTTACAAAAGTGGCCGACGCACTCGGTTTTTCCTGAGCATATTCAGGTACTTCTCCGAGAGCCACTTGCAGTTCTCGTAGTGATTCACGCCCTCCCCCTTCTGGCACTTTTCTAGCTCCTCCCGCACCAAGCGAGCTTCCATTGCTCGCACCCACGACTCCCGGAGGTGGTCTTCACGTTCCTGGAGTTTGGCTATAGGCGTTCACGGGTACGACATGAGCTCGTGGTTCTTGTCAAGAGAACAGAACTCAAACCTTTAATTTCTTCAGCCCGGACCTGGTTCAAACTCATCGTTGTGGGTGCAAAACCGCCTTTGTTGCATTTTATTTGGTGCTCCTCGTTTGGTAAAGCCACTTGGAAGTTCCATTATTAGCTGACCTCGCAGAGCAAGACGGCGAGCATTCATTATAACTATGCCATTTCGCTGGCTAAATGTGCTCGAATGTCCATTTTACTTGGCAGATCGTACACAGCGCTTGGTATACATTTCCATGAACCCAGCCAATCACATGTCTTCACAAACCTGTACCGGGCCCGGGTTGACGCACTATTCATACGCACCCCTTCTCTCGAGACGCCACTGTTTGACAATCTATCAGCAAGAGCAACCATGTCCTTCCCCCTCAGTCTCCCTGTCAATGCACCTCTCATCACCGTTACACATCGTGAATCGCGCTTTCAGTCTGTCCCGGCGAATCACTGACCTCCATCCACTTAGCCAGATCATCCCTTTGGATTATTGAGCTGCACAACGGGCAGGACAATCGGCTAACCGTTGACCTTGTAGATCATGGCCTCAAGCCTGCACTGGATGCGGTTGAAAGAGACTGGCGCTCGCAGTGGAGGGCTGCACAGAAGGCCAAAGATAAGAATGGTGGGAAGGGTGCGCTAATCATTGTGGGAAGAAGGGACCAGGACAAGTTCTTTAGCAACGGTACGTGTTGGCTGTTCACAGCCTACATCGATGAAATTAGCCTGATGGTGCTTCCCATAGGGCTTGACTTCGCCAATATCGTATCCGACCCGAATTTCTTCCCCAGTAGGTGACTATTGACGCATCCCCAGGCTCGTGCTTACCATATCTTTACCAGACACCTTCAATCCTTTCTTAGCGCGCTTGCTAGTGTTTCCCAGTAAGCACCTAACTTGTTGAAGGCGATACATCCATTTGAGGATATTGACTGTGACCCAGTTCCAACAATTGCCGCGATCAATGGACACTGTTACGCCGCCGGATTCATGTTATCGTTGGCATGCGACTATCGTGTAATGACCGATGGGAGCAAACGCAACGCCTGGCTATGTATGAACGAGGTAAGGACACATCTTTGATATCCAAGAGGGGTATTTATAGCTCGTTGCCTGAAAGGTCCACTTCGGTGCTGTATGGCCCTTATCATTTGCAGCCGTTCTCCGAGCGAAAGTGGGCGACCAGCGCTTGCAACGTAAGATCGCTCTCGAAGGTCACAGATTTTCCGCCAAGGAAGCGTACCAAGATGGACTATTGGATCACCTGGTTGAGGGCAAAACAAGTGATATCTTAGCCAAGGCTGAAGAGGTTGCTGATCAGTTCAGTGCCAATGCACAGACCGGCGTTTGGGGATTGATTAAGGTATAACTCTCCGTTCTCGACCATGGTTACAACTTGCTTAGCGTACCACTAGGTTGACTTGTACCGTGATACATTAACTACAATCAGGTCGGACCTTAGAGTTGTCAGTGCTGCCATTGACGACGCTGCCGCACGATCGAGGTTGTAGCTTTAACAACCCTATAGATATTATTATGCCAACCCAGAGCGAAGCAAAAATGATATCGTCGTTTTCCCTTATACCACCTCGTGACGCATCATAATACTCGTTATATGCTGACGGTTTTTGACATCGATTGCAGAGCCTCGTTGACGGAGGGTAGCGCCAACTTGTGTTACTGATTGGCCGAAGGTCTATGTAGTTCGGTGGACTCATAAGGTGCGCCTGAATGCCTGATGGTTTTGGTGACAGATTGAAATCAGTGCAACTACATAGATCACAGTGAGGCGAACCCGAGAGGTCTTACGACTTGATGAGGGACTTATTCGTCAACAATCATAACACTCATCATTGCTCATTCGGTATTCACTGCGACGACCGAACAAAGATGACGTGTAATCTTACTCCCACACGGAGGCTATTCTTGCAATCGTCACATGATTCGAGCAACACAAGGCAACGTTGTTGGGGTCTTTGTGGTGGACGGCCCTCCGGCTGGTGACAGCCGCGCGCAGTTTATAACTCATCAAGACTGGATGTGTGCCATCCTTTTCTCCTTCCCTCATTTCTCTTGCCACAGGCTGGGCTCTCCCCGTTCCCGTTCCTCCTCCCTTTCTTCTACGTACTTTCTTTCTTGCTCTCTGGCAGATCACCCGTGCTCTCGTTCTAGAGCTGATACCTCGCGACTACTTACCGACATGCATTTCCGATTTTCCGCGCTCCTTGCAAGTGTCCTCTTTGCCCTTTCCGTCGATGCTTTGCCTTCTCCGAAGCCGAATCCAAACGTTACCCCCGGCATGGTCACTCTCCCGCTCAAGCGGGTTGAGCAACGGTCAGATGTCCATCCGCTAATCGTGCGTATCCCTACCTATGATGTCTCAACCTGTTTTGAACACTACACCCTCCCTGCAGGCACATCAACAGAACATCAACCGTAGCCAACGGCGCTACGCCCGTATGACCGGCCGACGCGCACCCGCTACTGAGGAGCTGCATGAAAACCTCCTTAAGCGTGTTCTTGCCGTCGAAGGCGAAGAGGGCCTGGAGAGGCGGTACAACCGTGTTGGTGTTCCGAAGACAAAGCCGAAGTCGAAAACGGCAGGGTCTGGTGCTGTGTTAGCCTCGGCTGCAGCGAAGAACAGAAACGGGAAGGTACAAGGAAATGGCCGCACTAAGGGCAATGGTAAAAGCAATGGTGCTAGTGGCACGGCCGGGGCTGGTGCTGGTGCTGGTGCTGGTGCTGCCGGGGCTGCTGAGTATGTATCCATTTTCTGACGACTTTGTCATAATTCACGTTCGATTTTCAGTGCTTCTACACCTGATAACGTAACCGCTGCGAACAGCGCGACCGCTGCCAATTCACTTGGGCTTGACATTGAGTGTGTAACTGTTTTGTGGAGGTATTACGTTTCTCAATGTAGGAATGAAGGGCAAACGATCTCGGCTACCTCGCTACTGTCCAGATGGGCACACCTCCCAAAGACTTCTCGATCCTGATGGACTCTGGATCGGCTGACTTGTGGGTCGGGGCTGAGAACTGTCAATCAGACGCTGGTGGTGGATGTGTACGTCCTGCAGATGCATAAGAATTCCAGGAGTTGATCATTTTCACTCAAAGGGAGACCACAAGTTCCTTGGTCCACAAGGCTCGAGCTCTTTCCAGGATAGTCAAACCCCCTTCCAAGTAACTTATGGGACTGGCCAAGTCTCGGGCAACGTTGTTCAGGACGACATCGTGGTCGCTGGCCTAGCACTGAAGGCACACACATTCGGGGTCGCAACCACCGAAAGTGTCGAATTCTCGGATAACTCTACCCCCTTCGACGGGCTCATGGGGCTTGCACAGTCGGTGAGTCCGAATCTGATCTACCTTGTTTGTAAATGAAACTGAACATCACCGAACAGACCCTCTCTCAACAGCAGACTCTGACCCCGATCGAGGCCATGGCAAAGGCAGGTTTGGTCAAGGAGGCCATCACATCGTATAAAATATCTCGTCTCGCCGACAACAAGAACGACGGCGAGATCACATTCGGGTACGCCTCTCACCTTCAATATGGCTGCTTTTTACCCATCTTCATTCCTCTAGTGGCCTCGACACCACCAAATTCGATCCCCAAACTCTCGTCACCCTTGACAACGTCAGCAAGCAAGGCTTCTGGGAAGGCACCATGGATGCCGTCTCCGTTGACGGCACGGACCTCGGCCTGCAAGGCCGCACTGCCATCCTTGATACCGGCACGACGCTCATCATCGCGCCCGCTGCCGACGCGGCGGCAGTCCATCAGAACATCCAGGGCGCCAAGTCTGACGGCCAGGGCGGTTTCACAGTCCCGTGCACGACGAAGGCTAGCGTTGCGTTGACGTTTGGAGGCGCGGCATTCACCATTGACCCGAGAGACATTGCATTCCAGCCTGTCGACCCCGCCAACCCGACAGGCGACTGCATTTCGGGTATCTCGTCAGGCAATATCGGGGGCGCAAATGAATGGCTGGTATGCATCCGTTATGTTTTGCACAGGACGTAGGATGCTGATTGGCTGCAATGTTGTGACAGGTCGGCGACGTGTTCTTGAAGAACGCGTACTTCTCTACCGACGTCACCAAGAACACCCTTAGTTTGGCAAAACTTGCTTGAGTGGCTCGCGAGGAGGTGCTATTTGGTGACGCGTTCATCAGTTCATAAGCTTTTTTTTTTTGCATATACATCTATTAAGAGGAATGGAACCCGCCTTCTGGTCACAAATGTATTTGAGTAGAGGAAAGCTGAGTGCGAACGCAGTGGTCCTGATTTGAGTACATTCCCGGCACAATTTTGTCTTGCCTTAGCGCCGGCTAAACTCGTGTGTGGATGTTGCGTGCCTCCCAGTTGGGTAATCTTGTCATGGGTGAATAGGCACCTGGCAAAAAAAGTTGGTATAATGTGGTGCACGCACACCCAGCTTGTCAGTGTAACGGGGAAGGAGCAGCAAATACAGCAGCGCTGGTGAAGTGGCGCGGAGCGAGCATTTTTGCCCGGGCAGTGGTTCTACAAGCGCAGGTGAAATTCAGACGACCCTTCTTTCGCATCGTGTTTCAGCGTGAACACTTTCGCAGGTATGATCGCAATAAGGTAGGGCACACCGACAGCATTTGTAGGCACCCCAGTATCCGCAAACAGAGCACAAACTCCGTGGAGGGTACCGTGAGGGTGCAGTCAGTGCAGTGAGATAGGTTGGAACCGACGCAGGGAGGGATGCAATGCCCTAAGCAGAAGCAAAGGTCAGCAAAGCGGACGAAAGAGCAAGGTTGTGCATACTGATTCGTCGATAAGAGTTGCAAGGTTCTTGCGGTAGAGTAACGCGGTTCGCACACTCATAGTTGACTTCTTCTTTTTCGCCGCCGCGGACGTGCCTGCGATGTTGAGGTTGCGTTTGTCAGAGATGGTTTGGCGTGCACGTCCCTTGGCAGATTTCCCTCCTTCTTCGTCGTCCTCGCCGGCCAGAAGGGTGGGCTCAGCATAATTAGATCGCTTCGTGAGTGTAAATTGTTGTCAGGTGAAGCATGTGGTACAAGACTTACCTCAAGTTCGTCGAGATGTCGCTTAGTCCGTTTAGTGATGACTTCGGGTGTAAGACCCACTACGGCAGCAGTATTGGCCTTTCGAGCCTCTGTGCGCGTTCAGATTGCAATCAGCAACCGAGAGAGAGGGGAACGGTAGATTCTTACGCTGTTCTCTGGTTTTCTTTGGTGGCATGAGGAGAAATGAATTGATCGGCCGACCACTACAACAGAGCACGCAATCGCCTATGCACGACTCAAGATTTCTTATTTACACATCACCTCACTTCTTCCCACTCGTTCTTGCCCTTCCGTTATATCCGTTGCCTGTGCTCTACTGACTACAATCTCTGCACTAGAAGCCACTCGGCCTCACATCGCAGTCTTATTACGAGATGGGACCCTCAATCGACCCCAAGACGGCTTCAAAACTGCCCCTCCATGATTTGCCTACACCAGAACCCGAGTCGCCCATGAGGCAAAGAAAACCGTACCGCTTCTCAACCTTGTGCGCGACAGTGGAGAACCCGGACATGAAAGATCAGTACGGCAGCAGTTCCATACCTATCTACCAATCAGCCACTTTCAAAGGAGTTGGCAACGAATACGATTACTCCAGGAGTGGGAACCCTACCCGTAGCCACCTCGGTACGTCCTACAGCCGCGCGATACTCCAATAACGTTGACTTATGTTTCACAGAACACCATATCGCCAAAATCTCCTCGGCGGAACATGCATTCGTCGTTTCATCCGGCATGGCGGCACTTGACGTTATATTGCGTATCCTGAAACCCGGGGACGAAGTGATTGCAGGAGACGATCTTTATGGTGGCACCAACCGGTTACTTACCTATATTCGCAGTCATGTTGGCGTTACCGTCCACCATGTCGACACAACCAATCCCGAGAGCTTACATACACTCATCCACCCTACGAAGACCGCCATGGTCCTTCTCGAATCTCCCACTAATCCATTGCTTAAGATTGCCGACCTTGCTACTATTAGCAAGGATGTCAAGGAACGCGCGCCGAATGCCGTCGTCATTGTGGATAATACTATGATGAGTCCATATCTGCAGCGACCCCTGGAACACGGCGCGGACATCGTATATGATAGCGCCACAAAGTATCTTAGTGGGCACCATGATCTCATGGCTGGCGTTATAACTTGTAACCGTGACGACTTAGCCAAGGTGCGTAAGCCCCCCAGCGCCGTGCTCGACTGTATTCACAGAAGTTGTACTCGTAGCAAATGGCTTTTACCATCAACTCTGTAGGCAACGCCCTGGCGCCTGTCGACTCTTTCCTTCTTCTCCGCGGAATTAAAACCCTCGCGCTTCGCATGGACCGCCAGCAAGCGACCGCGAATGTTGTTGCAGATTACCTCAACACGCTTGGGTTCCACGTGAACTATCCCGGCCTGGCTGATCACCCAGGACGGGACATCCACGAACGCATTGCCAATGGCAACGGGGCCGTGCTCAGCTTTGAAACCGGGAGCAAGGCGCTGAGCGAGCGAATTGTCGGCGGGGCGAGACTTTGGGGAATCAGTGTAAGCTTCGGCTGCGTTAATAGTTTGATCAGCATGCCCTGTGTTATGTCGTGCGTACAAGTTTACTCTTTGCCTTGTGCCGTCACTGAGGACCGTGAGTAGTCATGCGTCGATTGATCCTGCAACACGAGCAGCCCGTGGTCTACCCGAGGACCTTATTCGTCTATGCGTTGGTATCGAGGATGTGCACGATCTTCTCGACGACCTTGAACATGCACTCATTGACGCAGGCGCTATTGAGTTCAAAGCGGTGCAGAACAGATATGTTCGGGTTCCTGGTCCAGAGGCTGGGCAGGCAATCAGCTATGCTGTTGGGAAATTGGCACTCGACGGGATTGAGCCGCTGGAAGATCGAGAGTGGTTTGTGAGCGCCCCCGGGAAGGTTATCTTGTTTGGGGAGCATGCCGTTGTGCATGGTGTGGTAAGTTACCTCGAGTATCAAGTGACTCCGGGTGCACGGGGTTTAGCACGGACCCCTGTGCTGCCTGACTTCCTAGATTCCTTTTGCTCCTCTGCCCGTAATTTGGTGCCCTTACTTATTCTCTTCCGTAGACCGCAATCGCAGCTTCAGTAGATCTCCGGTGCTATGGACTCACGACCCCTAGGAATGACGGCAAACTCTCGGTACATTTCCACGACATCGACGACTTCTACCACGAATGGGACATCGAAGCGTTGCCTTGGGCTGCTGCTACCCCCGTACCTGCGGGCGTCGAACACCCGGAGGTCCTCGATCAGAAACTGATTAATGCTATCAATGAAGGGCCACTGAAAGGGCTCGACGAAAGCAAGCGGGCTGCCCATGCTGCATCCTTAGCGTTCCTCTACATGTATCTGATCCTTGCGACCGAAGGAGAGCGGTATGTCTAGTCTCATTATCCGCGGACCTTCCTGCGACTCATCCACTCGATTGAAGCCCGTCGTTCAACTTCACCGCGCGATCAACGCTCCCAGTTGGTGCAGGCCTCGGCTCTTCGGCGTCTTTCTCTACTTGTGCGGCAACAACCATATTATTGCTCCAACGTCGGATCAGGGTACCTGCACCCCCGGCTCCAACTTCACCGAGCACAGGTCACATTCACATATCACACCAAGGCCGCCGGGCTGTTCCACCGGCTCTGGCGGAGGAGGTTAATCGTTGGGCCTTTGTGGCAGAGAAAGTTCTTCATGGTAATCCCAGCGGTGTTGACAACAGTGTCGCGGTTTTCGGCGGTGCCTTAGCATATACACGTGCTGGCTTCGAGAGGAAGAGCGGCATGGAAGCAATTCAAGGGTGAGTCCCTGCCGCTGCCTGCCCCTGGGACCTTGTCCCTGACGCCGATTATCTAGGTTCAAGTCATTGAGGTTCCTGTTGACCAACTCCAAGGTGCCGCGAGATACAAAGAAGCTAGTTGCCGGCGTGGGGGAGAAAAAGACTAATGCAAGTAGTTCCTGCGTGTGCAGAGAAGACAAGAACTGAGGGGCTGACCATACACCGTACTCTCAGGAACCCGAGTTGGTTAATGGCATCCTGAACGCCATCCAGAGCATCAGTGACGAAGCCAGGAGGGCTTTGGCGGATCCGGAGCTGCCTCGTGATTCATTGTTATCCGCCTTGTCGGTAAGCTGTTATCTTACTGCCAGCTTATGTACGGCCGTTGACTAGATACGTTTCATTAAGGCCCTCATCCATGAAAACCACAGCCATCTCATCACTCTAGGCGTTTCGCATCCGTCGCTCGAGCTCATTAAGAGCACGACGGCCGCGGAACCTTATCAATTGGCAACCAAGCTTACTGGTGCCGGCGGAGGAGGCTGCGCGGTGACTCTAGTACCGGATGGTGCGTATGGGGACTTCATTCAGCGTCGGGCATTCGATCTTACTTTACAACGTTCACCCCAGATTTTAAGGCACAAGACCTTCAAAATCTAATAGACCAGTTGATCCGCGAAGGCTTCCAACCATATCTCACATCTGTGGGGGGGAGTGGACTCGGAATCTTATCGCCTTATGGTTATCATCGAAGCCAAAGATTTGCTGCTCCTCGCCGCGCAGCTCAGGTCCCGGGCCAACTCACTCCTCCAGAAACGCCGAACCCCAGTGACGATTCTCAGTCAGACTTGGGGCAGTGGAATAACGCTGACAGGGTCGAGCAACTTCGTCCGGCATTCGAGATGAGCTCCATTTCCGAGCTGCCTAATTGGGCGGAAGGCCTTGGGCGTTGGCTGTACGTCTGACCGTGCGTTGAAGGCACGTACGTAAATTTCTGGTTCGTTGTACGAAGTATAGAGCTTTGGAATGTTTGTATTCACTATAATGGGATCCACATATCGTTACACAATCTGCCAATTCCATTGTTTGGACTATTCCCTCTTTTCTTGCGCACAGCGAGGTGCATCCTGAGGCGTTAAGACGCCGTTCCTCGAATGTTCTCAACGGGTTTCGCCTCGTGCACGTTAAACATGGCATCCAGCAGCGTTTGGCCTTGTACATCTTTACATAACGTACATACAATTTACACCTTGCTGTTGACGTCACTCTATTGGTAGACTTGAAGGTACCTGATTAGTGACCTTGTGTGACCCTGATCTACAAGTCAATCTTCTCTTCAAGTCTGATCGCCCGTTCTGCCAAGATTAGCAACAATATCGGCAACCTAATCTTTGGAAGCTTGATTGAGTGTATAAACGAAAAGGTAGATAATTGATACAGTGGGGTTGGTGGTAAACTACGGGACACGGTATCCGATAAAATACAATATGAAAGCTGTTAAAGTGCAAATAATTAGGTGTGTAGGGGAAAAGGTAAATTATGCATGAGAGTTATAGTAGTAGCAAATGATAGCATGGGCGAGAGCTTGAAGCTTGAAAATTCACCCAAGAAAGAACCGTGGAACGTGCTTTTTGGTGGAGTAGTTCACTCAATGTCCGAGTCGGTGTCGGTTTCCTCGGGTTGCTCGCGTGGCCGAAGAGTCACAAGGCGAGTTTCTTTGATCTCCAGATGTTTAACGCCGAAGTACCGCTGGGTTTCAAAGCTCCAGCTGAGATAGAAAAACACCATGAGCAAGAGGGACCGTGTTTCGAACGAGAAAACTTACTCGAGGTTTCCTTTCACCCAGCAACCCAATGCTTGAATATAACGCGCTACCTCAGAATCAACGGAACCACCCCAAGACCGAAGACGAGCTTGCGCTGAGATAAACCTATCCATGAGCTCCTTGGAATGGGAACCAACGTAGTCTGACGCCTCCTGGAGCGTCATATTCATGTTTTTCATGAGGACGGTGACAATGTTGTTTCCGCTGATCCCTTTACTTTGTTCCATGTCGTATGAGTAAATGTCCTGGAGAATCCGGCGTTAAAATTACGTTCATCGGGGGAACATCGTATCTCACATTGGCCCAGCAAACAAGGTCGACAGCCGCCCAATAGATCTCCATAAATGTGGGATCTTCAAAGACGACATCCGGAAGATCCGTTCCCAAACAGTATTCAACAAGGCCGTAGCAAAGTCGGACTGCACTATTTTCTCGACGCAATGCAATGAAAGCGTCTACGTCGAGAATTTCACCTCGTTCGCGAAGCTCTGCTTCCGTGATAACGCTGGCACAGTAGTTCTCCCAGTGCTTCAGAAAGCGAGCTGTAGCCTTGGGTCCTGCTAGGCTGACAAAGCGTGCGCGAAACCTATAGGACAATAAGATCTGATGTCATAAAAGGGACAGGAGGACATACTCCTTGGTCATCTTTGAGAAGATGGAGCCATCGTCCCACTTAGGGTCCTTCATGGCGTTGAGGAAGATGTTGCCCGTGGCGAGAGCAGCCTTGCCGCTTTGTTCGTCGCTCAGTTCGTCAAAAACGAACAGAACGTTAACCTGAATGAAGTATACCTGTCAACAGGACTTTGACCCAACCGCAGAGCGGTACGTACGAAGTCGCAACAGGTTCTGAATTGCTCGTAGCCAGCATAGTTGTAAGCATGAGATACCAGCAGCTCGTTCGAGCCAAGCACAAAGAAAGCGCGTTTTCTGTCGGTGAAAACATTGTAGCTGTTGATCCAGGCGCGGGACTCAGCCGCTCCTTTTTCGTAATGAGGGTTGACACCGCCTTCCAATGGGCACGTAGCTGGGATATCGGGAAGGATGAATTGGTTAGATGCGAGAGACATGTCGGAGATTTCGGGGTAGAGAAGAGGAGATGGCGGTGGGAGGTTGAGACGGAGTTTTGAGGAAAAGCAGAGGTGCTCTTATACATAACGGTGAGGGGGGATATCCTGCCGGAAACACAGAGCATCGGGAAAATCACGACGCGACCTGATCTCGTATCAGTAATTGAGAATGAGAATTACTGTAGGTGCATGACGAATCTGCAGATTTTTTGGGCAGGGGTCGATGATTCACGGAGTCAGCAAAAGGGAATCTGGTCCGAATCTCGATCGCTGGTGGACCTCTCATGGGGATAGAAGAACGGCATATACGGCGGATTAAGAATAGTTGAAAGTTGTCTCTAAGTGAATCTCTAACTGATGCCAACGTGTACACGCCACTGTAACTAGCTTTATGCCTATTTGGTGCTTCACCCAAATTCTAAGCCCCGGACACTGGGCTGATAAGTGGCAGAACATAGGTATGCGTTAGGATAGTGCCAAACAGGTATTAGTAACGGAGGTGGCTGCACCGAGTCGTGGTGCTGTTCCAACTCGTTCCGAACGATCCGGTTGACTCGAGCAATTGATATTTTTGAGGCTCCTCAAAACATCTAGGAAACACGGACCGGGTGAAACCGAAGTTGAAACAAATGCTGTTTGGAGGTCTGAGGGAAGGACGAGCTTGTGTCGGAGGACCCATGATACCGTGTTCATCCACTTCCTCACGGTGTTGGGTGCAAGCTGGAAGTCGACCGTTATGTCACCTCTTGGGTGGAAAAAATCAAGCGCGGTGTTATTCGTCCGTAACAGTACTCACTTCTGCCCGCGGCGTAGTCGAAGATGCCCTCACGCATGCTCAGGTATCAAACTTTCCTGAGCAATCTCAATGCTGGAGCCCACAAACCCAAACAGACATGCCATCTAGATCTATATATCATACGCAAGACGTCGGCAGAACACATTGACCCAGATCAAACCAATTCTACAAGCTAACAAAATGGCTCACCTGGATTTACATTTTACCAAGCTATGCGTCATAGATGGATTCCTTATATGACCGTCTATAGGTGGTGTGACCCCGCGGTCGAATGGTAACGTACAGCATCCACCTGAGCTAGGCTTGCAAACGTGCGATTGAGGGGTCTTGCAGTGTTGGGCCAAGCGCATAGCATGGTAGGTTGTGTTTTTCGATGGCGGTGGATTTTTTTTTGGGTTTCGGTATACCTTCAGGAATGATGGTTGGTATTTCGCTGAAATGGAACTCGACAGATTTCGCGCCCGTTGGCAGGCATCGCGCTAGATCTTTTCCAATCCATACTGATCTAGTCAAGGAATTATACCACGAATTATATTTGAAGTCGGGCGTTACAACGAGCGCCAGCCCTTGGTTTCGACCCGCCGAACGATATGCTCGGATATATATTTCTTGTCGGCAACCCAACAAAGTCGACAAGTGACTAGGCACTCGTATTTCCTATATTACGGGCACGCCACCGGAGAGAATGCAGCCGTAAGCTAACGTTGGACGACTATGGTAGTACACTTGAGCCGTAAACGCCGGGCAATTGATGAGCATCGAGAATACGGAGATGGGCCACACAGATAGGGTCCTATTGGAATCTGATAAAACAGGGGTCAGGCGTCTTTCCATGATGCACAGCGAAGTACAAGAATTGGATCCGAACCTCTTCGGTAGCCACACTACGTTTGCCATTGATGATGGTCAAGCACATGCCTTTGTGTCGCATTTGGCTCGTAACGATAGCTCGACTGGGGTGCTGCTAGTCCGAGAAACACAAGAAACTAAATTGAGTGTTGAGGGAGGTCATAGACCAGCCGTTTTGAGCTGCCCATCCCTATTGATTGTACAAATAATGCGGCCTGCCTGGGCTTAGTTCGGTGTACGATGGCGAAATCAGTATTGTGCAACGAGTTATCCCTCGTTCCTGGCATCAAGGTAACATAACGTACATGCGCGTCCAGGCAGCATGCATAGTGTCGAGTGATCCGCGGACTGCACGATAGATGACGAACATAGACAATCGACCCGTTGAGAGTAATAACAGATAGTTACGTACCATTTGAGATGCGTGGCCGTATCTTGCGAAGGGCGTCCGGCGTCCGGCTTGCCGAGGGGATGGTCTTCTGGTGAATCGGGTTTTGAGTGACATGAAGCAAGGTCTGGAAGACCCGTGACACATGTCTGGAGGTTTCGCTCGTCTTCAATATGTAAGACATACGTTTTTGTTGAAGTAAAACGGTCTGTTAGGCTGGTCCTTGCTTTGAGGAGCTTAAAACGCATGGGTTCATCCACATGTCGAGATACCACAATAGAAATATGTTCTCTACCAGTGTATGGGTCAACTGAGGTGCTGAGCCTATGGTCATGGGGGTGGAGTATCATGAGAACCCAAAGTCAACCGATATGGACACAGACTTCCCGAGAAGAAATGCATCATACCACATGTTCTGCTTGGAGTCAGGGAACCGGGACTGGGCCAGTCTGGCGATGCATGTGTCAGGAATGTCAGTTATCCATTATTATTCGAGAATCCAGGTACTCACATGTGGTTCTTGAGATCAGAAGAATAGACCTACTGGTGGCATGTATTCCCTAGTGGGGATGTCAAGAAAGCTCCAGAAACGATTGCTGAGACCTCGATAACGAGCCTCGCAATTATGGTTTCCTCGGAAGAGGCAGGTGGCGTTCCAAGAGCGACAGATTCAAAGGTAGCAGCGAAAAGCAAATGAGATGTTGGTTTATACAATTTGCGTCTAGATGAATAAGATTATAACAAGTGCGACAAAACATAAACGAGCGTAACAGTGAAGGCCCAAGAATGAGGACCATGCTGTAAAAGCCCGAATCCAAAATGCACGTCTTAAAAGCAAATGCGATAGCTCGCGTAACGCCCACTGGTTTCGCTTGGTCTCGTGATTTTGACTACCTGTCCCCGACGAAGGCCGTAATATCGTGCAACAGGATCCGCTAATTGGATGCGTGGTAGCTGAGTTTCCTTGAGGCGGCTAACCAACGTAAATGGCCAATCAGCAAGAGGAAATCTGCAACACACTATTTTTCCAGTAGGATTTTCTTCTCTTCTGGTGACAGGACATCATGGCGCGGTACTAGGGTGTGGTGAACGATGTTAACTAGAAGATCCGATTCAGAGAACTCCTCTAGTCGATACTGCGCCGCCATAGCCACGATGACCTGTTCGAAACATGAGCGAGACTGTAAGACGTGTAGCCAAATAGGATGATCTCACTTTTCGGGCGGAAGGGGTCATATTTCCGGGGAACACAATGATGCCTCGTTGAATGGATTTCTCTTCCAGAATACCGAGGAGCCTGGAGGACAAAAAATCAGCCACAGTCGGTTAAGAAATGTTATTTGCTACACACTTTCTCATCGTCTTCACACCAACGCTCTTTTCCTCCGTAAAAAACACGAATATTTGATCGTTTGAGTCTGCGCGGGATGAGGTGTAAAAATTCAACTTGTTGCGGCTATTCGAGCGACGAAGATTCAGTCGGAGAGCGTAGGTATGATTTAGAGGATAATCACTCCACAACGCCGCTCTCAGACGCGTAAGTCGCCCTGAATGTCGGCAGGTCCAGGTGGATTTCATCGTCGGACACCAAAAAACCCTGAGTTGGGCTCAGTGGTGAGAATTAAGTATATTGGTATACCGAGATGTCTGACCCTGTCCTTGACCAGCTCATGGATAGTCCGGTTGACTTTCCATAACCTTGCTGACTCGTCGACGTCGCCCATGAAGTATGTGCAAGGCACAGAAAAGTATTGGAACTCCGACGCATGCAGGCAAGAAATTATCGAGTCCGTTGTCTTAATTCCTCTCGATCATGGCCCCTCCATCCAACGCTCAGCCACCACCAACGCTGCCTCTAACGAATGCGTTAATGGTATGTGAGTGACGCACCCCTCTGAGCAGTGGGCCTTGACGACACCGATCCTCAGACCAAGCTAAAGCCAGCCAAGATCTTCAAAAATGCAGTCGAACCAGCGTCAGCGACACCAGTTGGGAACTACCCTCAAAGATCTGTTAACGCTGGGCCCCGGCATATCACTGGAATAACCTTCGATGACAGAGGGGATCAGGTCATTACTGCTGGAGAAGACGAGACGTTTCGATTGTACAGCTGCAAGACTGGCAAGCGAGTTCTCTCTTTTCTCGAAGTCCTGCCGATGCTAACTTCCTGTCGAAAGGCCCATCAGGACCCTGCATTCTAAGAAGTATGGGGTAGATCTTCCCAGATTCACGCACAGGAACACGGCTGTCGTCTACGCCTCCACCAAAGAAGACGACACCATCCGGTACCACTCACTCCACGACAACAAGTATCTTCAGTACTTCAAAGGCCACAAGGGCAAAGTAATTTCCCTAGAGGTTGCACCTATTGATGACGGCTTCATGTCTGGGTCAATGGACAAGACAGTCCGCCTATGGGATCTTCGCGCGTCAACGTGCAGAGGTCTTCTGACCGTCCCTTCTTATCCAATCATCGCTTACGATAATACGGGTATCGTCTTCGCGGTTGCAGTCAACCATTACTCGCGCATTCTGCTATATGACCAAAATAACTATGACAAGGCACCGTTCCTTACGATAACTCTCGAAGATCCTACACTGTCGCTCATCAGCTACCCTCCGAGACCGATCTACATGACGTCTATGTCGTTCTCTTCCAATGGCAAATTCCTTCTCGTGGGCTGTTCTGGCGATGCGCATTATATCATGGACGCGTTCGAAGGGCATCTACTTGCGAAACTTGAGGGCCATGTTGGATTGGAGCGACGGTCTATGTCTGCTCCGCCGAGTATCGAACCGTCAAAGGGAAGCAGTGGCGAGGAAGTTAGCTGGACACCTGATAGTAAGTATGTCGTGGGCGGGAGCTTGGACGGGAAACTACTGGTATGGGATGTGCAAGGTCTACAATCCAAGGTCGGCGCCATCGACCTCAAGGCGCACCCATTGAAAATACAACCGCTTGTGTCGCTCGATGGTCATCCGGGTCCGTCGAGATGTGTAAAATTTAACCCGCGTATCGCGATGCTGTGCACAGCAGGGTCTGAACTGGTTTGTGGCGTATGACCTACTCTCTATATACGTGTTTCTCACCGTGCTAACAGGCATTCTGGCTACCTGATACGTCCGGGGATGCCGAGGAGATTGCTCGGGGGATGCTGAAAGGAACTCGACCAGCTTAATCAAATGTATTAGAGGTATGGACGCAGGCTCAATTCATTGTATAGTTCATGTGCATAATGAGTATTTTCAAGTAATGAATTGCTGGCGCGCACGGGCAGATGCAATGATATCATCCTGAGCCGAGCACGGACGCGACTCATCTGACGCACTACCTCCGAGCTCAATTCGGGCTTGGTGTGCGACCTGCCCGTAAGTATGCTTGTTTCGAAAGTCGGTTATTGCAAGGTATCCGGACCCTAGCTTTGTGTTCAATTGGTAGATTCGGTACGGGGACGGCGGCAGAATTTGATCGTGAGTTTTCTGTTGGGCTACGGTGTCCTTACATGATCCGAACTAGATCTTAGGCGGCACAGCGGCACAAGGTTCATAACGAGCGCACAGAGAAATGCGGTCTGGAGATCTACCACTCCAGCTTTGGATCTGATGAGGCGATGTTTGTCAGAACTGCTTCATACGCAGCTGCACAGGTGGCCGATCAATGACGTTACTAATATGCAGGCTTGGACCGTCCCGAATTGTACTGTGACTCATCCCAGGTCTCCGTTGAGCTGCAATGAAGCCAATGGGTCGGGCCCTGGATGTCGGGGGAATCTCTAAGTGTTGAAACCTATTCGTGGCTATGTGCATAGACGAACATGAAACAAAGATCTGTTTGAACAACTGCTTATGAGCCATTGTCCGATCATGCATTATGCGGTCCTCTATGACTGACGCGTCGAACGCGTCATGATCGGTATCATGGATCACGTGGCATTGTGCCTGACCATGTGATACCGGAGTTTTGAAGACGTGGCAGGGATTGGACCAGCACCATTACGGTCAAAGTTCAAGTTCAATTCTTTGACAAAATCTCAGCAAGAGTTTGTTCAATACCTCCATTGACGTTCTCTCCAGTAGTTCTTTCGATTCTCCGGTCAGGATGCGTTTTAACGCTCTTCTCTCCATCGCTGCTCTCGTTCTTTCCGTTGCCTCATGTACGTCCTCAGCGCTCCGATATCGTATGGACATCCCCGTTGAATGTTTATTCTCCACAGCTCCCGCAGAGGATACTGCCGAGCCCGATGTTGCCGTTTCGGCGACTTTCGCGGAGGCTAATCCGTTTGGTCGTGCGTCACCGTCGCTCAATGTGTTTGTGCCGGCGTGCCTGACCCGTTCTGTACAGATGTTGTGAACGGAGAGAAGAATATACTACTCCTCAGCGTTGAGAACAAATCGGGCCGCAATGTTACCTTGGTCAGCGTCGCAGGATCGGTCCACCAACCTGGAACCAACCGTTTGGTGAAAAATGTATGTCAGCGAGACAGCCTCGTTGGCTTCAGTCTGGACTCCGGATTATTGACAAATTGGTCAGCTTACCACTACGAAATTCGGAGTCCCTCTTATGGAGGGTGTAAAGATAGAAGTCCCTTACGCGTTCCACAGCGAGTATGTTATCCCTTGTTGAAAACCCTTACGTTCAACAGCTGACGTACTCATGCCATCATAGATTCAAGGTAACGGCCATCCAGCGTCTATTGCAAAGACGCTGACATTGTTTTATAGCCGGGAGACATACGTCTGAACGTCTGGCTCGAGCATTCAATTGATGATGTTCGTTCCGTAACGTTGCTCCCGCGTTGATAGCGGCTTATCTGTTATATAGGGCTCGAAATACCGAGTGCCCGCCTACGACTCAGTGGTCACTATCGTAGAGCCCGAGATCTCGATCCTGGACTTCAAGCTGTAAGTCCTGCTGGGATCTCATGTACAGCCGAAACTCATATAGGCTTCCTTCAGCATCACTACATACCTAATGGTCGCTGCCATCTTCGGCAGTCTCTCGTATCTCGCATTCTTGAACTTTGTTCCCCAAGCTAAGAAATCTCGCTCCAAGAAAACCGCTGCCCCTCCTGTCTCTGCTCCGGTTGGTACCGTGACTGCTTCGGGCGCTGGAGGTTATCAGGAAGAATGGATCCCCGAGCATCACCTCAGGAAAGCCAAAAAGGGTCCCAGTGGGGCTGCCAGCGGACCTAGCGGGGACGAACTCAGCGGAGGCGAGATTAGTGGAACTGAGACCAGGAGGCGCAAGGGTAAGAAATAAATGAAGTGCATGATGAAGTCTGGGACCAAAATTTAATACAGGGTGTGCTTATTTAATGTCCAAATCCTATTGTTGTATCCGGCTTGCATCCTCATTCGACCCCTCTGAGAGTGCAAATTTGAACTTCGGGTCTACGTCATTCCCCTCCGTTGGAAACTGCAAGTTCGTCATGGTCTCCTTCGAATGCCAAAAAGTAAGCCCCAGCAGCTAGGAACTCCATCGTCTATACTGGAAGAAGTGCCTTTCCTCCGCACGGTTGCCCTAGAATGCATAGGCAACGAAGCAAACCCCGAGGTACGAGATGATTGTCGACGACCAACAGCTGAACGTGCGCCAACGGCCTCGATAGTGATCGCGTCGCACATCTTTTCCAGGTGTGAAATTGTGGAGAGCAAGATGTTCTCATTCGCAGCCCACCCCTTCTAGCAACGGCTGATCTTCCATGACGTTGAGCGGCTGACAATCTCCTTGCACCAGGCATCGGTGGTTGTCGTAGAATGACGCCCAGAGTTGCGCCAGCATTGAGAGGGCAATGGACGTTTGATGCAATGCCTCCATCACTATTTGCAAAGCTGCAAGTCCGGTTGGGTACGCAGCTCGGAGGTTAGCCTGGACGAATTCACGCATGCTGGGTTTTTCTGGCATGTGCGTGGAGCTCAGGTTCTCTGGCTCGAAAAAGGTCTGTGAGGTAATGTTAAACTGGGCCCGTTTGATGGAGTGTTTCAGGAAGGAAGTGAGGTGTGGAGCCCAACGAGCGACTTCGCTTGTGATGCGGTGGTGTAGGGACTGCATGACCCGAGAAATCGAGAGCAACTCGCATGATAGCGCTACGAGTTCTCGAATGTAGTGTGTGAATTCCTCGTCACTGTAAGTGCTTCGGCCGTTGAGAAGGCATGTGGCCTTGTCGCTGAAGTCATAACATCTGCGCAAGAACTGGATGATGGTTTGCCATTCGCGATGGAGAGACAGTCGGATCTGCGTGAACAAATCATGGAAGTGGGGAGAATTTCGTTCATCCTGCGCGTTGATGGCCGCGGTTTGTAGGCTATGCAGGGAGGACATTGTACTTTGGACGCCGGAGGAGAGAGTGGCAAGGGCTGGTGTTAGGTTCCTTGCTACCTGGATTGGTGGCGAGACTGGAGCGTATACTGAGAGCTGGGGCGCGAAATCAGGGCGCGAAATAGGATGAGAGGGATATGTAGGAAGGGAAACGCTCTGTGGCGACGGAGGGCCGAAAAGGACTGCATCAATTGAGAGGTCCTGCGCCATAAAGTCGTCCATCTGTTTGATATGGGTGAATGATACTGTAGGGAAAAGGATCGATGCGTACTACATACCAGACAACAAGATGTAATAGTGACCACAAAAAAGTGAAATGATAGCGGGGCTCAGACGCTAATTCACGCGCAATATATAAGACGTATCTTTAGGATGCTAGGATGACCAACATACGCCCCAGACGCCCCAGCTTAGGGATTTTCTTGTTTGGCCTCAGCGCGGGGCAGTGCCACTTCGATTCTATGTCTTCCCGCCAGGATGCGCCGTGCTGTACCGATAAACACCATAGATATGGAGGCAGTGCGAAGAGTGCTGTGTTCACGCCATGTTCTACGACCTTCCGATCTCATTATCGACACATCATGAACCCCGAAAAAGTTGCAGTGTCTTCGTTCACGTCGTTCCCGTGCTGCGGTATGAAAAATTCCCCGAGCTTATAGAGTATACACAGTGTAGAGGTTGCATAAGTACCGCCATATTTTGAGAAGTTTGAGGGAAAGAATGGCATTATAGCCGTTGAACCTACCTAGAAGCATTGAATCTCAACTTCAAAATTTTTACCAGGATTGCGTGACAGGAAAAGAAGTCATAGGTCATGTGCCGCTGTGACAAACGAGTTCACGCTACACACAGATCCCCGTTATTGTCATTATCAGTGTCACAGCGCCTGAAGATCGCTAGTTTAATTTGAATTTGACATATCATCTTCAGTGGGGATTGCCCACCATGATACTTGGAGACTTCCAGACTGTGTAGATGAAGTGACAAAAACAGTGATCCTTATGTCCTTTCGTAGAAGTTGATTTATTACATAAGCGCTGCATACGTTGGCTATGCAGAACTTGCCAGGCAAAGGAAAGCTCATGGCACAAGGAAGAGCAGCGGAAACTCAACGATAATGTCAGAAGTCGCCCTCAAGCAGCTGATGCCAGAATATAGCAATCATGGCTGCGCAGCCTAGTCACGTCTGCAGTGAGAGCTTATCCCAGTTCTTCGCATCGGCGCGAGTAGGCTGTATAAGAGGATGCCTTGATGTCTACCGTCGACCCAAGCTCCTCGTAACCCCTTCATAACTGGCTGGCTATGACACAGATCTCTCAGGCTGACGATGCGTTATTGTTTCTTGCGGCTACTCCCAATATCGACTGCGATATTCTTGCTAGAGCTGCGTGCGATACCGCGGCCTTGATTGAGCCATGGTACAAAGCAACGTACGTTCATTTGTCACTGCCGTTTCTCGGTGAAGCCGACGGTCTTCGTTTAGCTCCGAGAATCCTGCCGTGACGGAAATCATTGTCCAGGTCCGAGGTCTAGGAAACGTGTTCTACAGCGCCATGGATGCCAGTAAAGAGGCCGCTAAAAATGGTTATACACTGTCCCAAGACTTATCCACCTTCTTTGTCCATCTCCTGGACAAGAAGACCAGCGAGGAGGAATTGCGTGAGCACATCTGTGGTATGATCAACATTGCTGCACGTGCACGCCGGAAAGCACAGGAGGTCAGAGAACAATTTTTCAGAACGAGGAGAGAAATCTATACCGTGAGTTTCCGTCCACTTCTCGTTCATTATACGGAGCTCTAATGATGTGCCCGTTTAAGTAGGTTACTAACCGGATCCCAGCGGAGGTTTCTGCTCTTACGGATGAGAAGATGCGAAATGCGAAGAAGGTTGAAGCAGCTAGAAAAGAGATTCGCAATCTGAAGATAGCTAAGGGATGCAGCGTCGCTGGTGCTGCTGTGGTTGCCGGTGTTTCTGTTCTTACCTTCCCACCGGCCCTATTGGTCCTACCGGTTGTCCTTCCCCTTATCACTCTTGTCCTCGAGGCGAGAGAGATGCAGGTGGCGAAGATGAACGAGGGTGAGTAGCATGTATATCTAGACTTCGGCCACTAATGTCGCTTTTCAGACCGAGAGAAGAAGATGTATGTGTGTGAAGAAGCAATTGATCAGCTGATGAGTATTGAAGGCGGTTTGGAGAAACTGGGAACGTTCAACGATGCTTTCGCTCAGTACTGGAGCGGGATTGAGACAAACCTCGAAATCATAGTGGGTCGCATAGAAGAACTCCGAGGGGCGAGATACAGGAGACTTGGGCTAAGTACCATCAAAAAATCGTGCGAGGCAATAGGGAAATCCCAGCTCGATTACTCCAGCAAGGTCAATGACTCGTGTTCTGATATCAACGGAGGTCCATTCATCATCTGATTACAGCTCGAGATTTTGGAGTTGTACGCCCCGAGGCGGTCGACTGTTCTGCAGACAAACTGCTCTCAAGAGGCAGGCCCTGACGTGGAGCTCCCACTATTAGTGTCGTTCACTCCCGACGTCACCCTACGCCGCCAAAATGCCGTGAAGCGACGAGAGAGTGACGAGTCCATTCATAACCGCGAGAGCTCCAGAACCAATGGACATTTAACTCCTCCGAAGCACGCAGATCGAGAGTCGCGCTCGAGCTCTTCGAAATCCCGCTCTACTTCTGCGAGTACTTCCAAAGAAGCTCATGGACACTATACTTGCGGAGAGTGTCGTGAGTCCTGTTGTTGCTCCCATTGTGACTGCGTACGTCAGGCAAAGTGCACATCGCCCGAGATACGGGACACGCACCGGTCGCAACCTTCCTCCCGTGAGAACCACAAACCCAGATCTCGACATCACTCTCAACACCGCCCAGAACGCACTTGCTCACCTGCCTCGCGGCCGCGTGAGGCAGATAGGTCACACAGCCCCTCCAGGTCCCACCAGCCTCCACATGATAGTCGCAGATCCAGGTTCCCGATTCCTTCATCCTGTTGTTCAGAATCGTTCGCGAGTTCCAGGTCCTCGAAGAGATCCTACTGCCCGTCTGACCGTGTGCATACGCGCTGAACGATGTCGATTTCAGATATGCGCTGTAACACACCTGGGGCAGCTCCACCAAACAATCAGTTGTCTTACTCGCCAAGCCGTGAAGCGGTGCAGACACTCGGCTTTCAACATATGACTCCTGTGACAGGATTCTTGGATTCTTGAGCCTAAAGAGCAATGTAGATGCGGGCTTACACACGCACCTTTTTTTGGAGATGTTTACTGCAGGTTTTGTTGCTCAAACGACTTACTTTACATGTACTGTTACTCTTCACCTCTCTAGTTACTCTTAGACCGTATTACGACACATCCATACTCATCGGACATTCTGTACACCCATGCATAATGTCCATGTAGCAATCTGACAATCACAGAACTGTGTCGATGTGTCTGGCACACCGAACTGCAATGGTCTGGCTGGCGCATGATAAGGCAAATATGCGTGGGCTATCGATACGCTTCCATCGACAAGGACGTGGAGCAGCACAAGGCGGTGAGTGTACCTGTACAGATTGCCACAATGGATGAGGACCTGACCCCAGATGGATGACATTTAACGATGGGCCGATGGTCGCCAAATGACATAAGATCAGGGCAGCCAGGAATGGTGACCAATTGTCGCTGTACTTGGAAAGAAGCAACTTGCACTGCTTAAAGTTTCCATTTTTAACCAGTGATAGATATTCAGGCATCGAAGATGATGCTGGGTAGCAATCAGCTACGGTCGATGATCATACGGGGTGTCTGTCTCTGCACGTTCTGCGGACTATTGACATTGTTGTTGACCGCGATGAACGAGCCAAGCCACGAACTTCGGCATCGACAGTAGCAGCTGCCAGAGATTTGACATGCTCGTGAAGACTGACGCAACACGAAACCATCAAAGGATGGCAAGTTTGCTACACCAAAGCACCCCGACGACATTCAGATCAATCATGATGCAGCCATCCCTGTCAGAGAGGAACACAAGATTCTGGTGCTGATTGAGGGAAACTCAGGGGATGTAAGGTCGGTTCCGCGAAGTCGCTCTTCGAGCTGTAGACAGGGTGAGCTGTAGGAAGATATGGCAGACAAGCACCAGCAGAAACACAGCTTCGAGCAACCGAAAACATACGTTGAGCCATTCTGATTCGAGGATGGTGTGGACGAGTGATCGTTTTGTTTGGCTTGGCTTGGCCATTCTATTGGATCTAATATAGAACCCAAATGATATTGGCCTCTCCTCCCATCTCCACGCGCCCCCTTCCTTTCCTCCGTATCCTTTCCCTCCCTTCCCTTGTATACCTGTCCCTTTTTCCTTCTTCATATCCACTCTCGCGCAGAGATGACATCCAGGGTCCGCTTGATCTGACTTTCTTTTGTAATTTGCCAGACTGACAACGCACGCGGCAGGCACAATTTTTGAGGGAGTACAAGCTCGTCGTTGTAGGCGGTGGTGGTCAGTGGAATCATGCTTTCGACTTAGGCGCGTTGGTCTAACCATAGATGTCTGAAGGTGTTGGGAAGTCTGCGCTGACAATCCAGTTCATTCAAAGCCACTTCGTGGATGAGTATGACCCAACAATTGAAGGTAAGCGATTTAATATCAACGGGGGATACCGAAATTCATGCGCGTCCATAGACTCATACCGCAAGCAATGCGTCATTGACGAGGAGGTCGCGCTCCTAGACGTTCTTGACACAGCGGGACAAGAAGAATATGGGTATGTACTCCCCTATCTTGCGGAATGGTCACCGTTTTGGTCCTTACATACTCTTTCTTCTATTCCTCGAACTGTCTTCGCGAGCCAAAGCTGTTCCCTTATTCATGCCACTATTCCGTGTAGAGTCACCTGCTAAATGTCTTTTTTAATTTGTAGCGCCATGCGGGAACAATACATGCGCACGGGCGAGGGCTTCCTTCTTGTCTACTCCATCACGTCGCGCAACTCTTTCGAGGAAATCAGCACGTTCCACCAGCAGATCCTCCGAGTGAAGGACCAAGACTCGTTCCCTGTCATCGTCGTGGCCAACAAATGTGATCTTGAGTATGAGCGCCAGGTTGGCATGAATGGTGAGGATTCTCATAGCACGTTCATTGCCTCGTTCTGTTGACAAGTATGCCTAATACAGAGGGTCGTGACCTGGCCAAACATTTTGGATGCAAGTTTATTGAGACTTCGGCCAAACAGCGCATCAACGTAGATGAGGCTTTTAGTAACCTCGTCCGCGAGATCAGGAAATACAACAAGGTGTGCTACCTGGAGAACACCCTTCTCTCTTTAACATCTAATATAACTATCAAAGGAACAACAAACCGGTCGTCCCGCTCTTCCAGGGGCGAATGGCGGCGCCCCAGGTGTATACGGTGACAAAAGCCAACACGATGAGGCTCACGGTGGTTGCTGCGCGGGTTGCGTTGTGCTTTAAGGACGCTGTTACCCCTTCGTTTCTTAGCTTTGACACTACCCCCTTCCACTCTCCATGCTTTATCTTCCTCATCACATCTATCACCCAGCGGTATTCTTTCTCTGGCTTCTGCACAATTACGGAAAGGTTTCGTCGGAACTCCAAGAACCCTATGTACATATACTTTAGAATGCCTCCCAAGTTCATGATCATTACTCTCCTCAGTTCTTTTCTGAGTCTTCTGGATCCATACTGAGCGGCGAACATGACTAGAATCATAAAGATATCAAAGACGCTCATTGTGAATTCGAACAGGCACATTAGTTAAAATAAACCTCCCCCTCGCTCTTGCGTCATCAAAAGTGCTCAGGAGGACTTTTCATCACTGGGAGTTTCGCTTTGCAACGGTGGCAACCTCTCCCCTGCGGGGAATAATCACGTAAAACCAGCATAGACAGACTTGGAAGCTCTAGACTCACCCGGTGGCGTCCTAACCACATCTTCCTCGTTGACGATCCTGATAGAGTCAATGCCCAGTTCGTAGTGACCTGCCGAGCCGCTATTTCCACCCAGTAGAGATATCCCAATGCTACGAATTCTCTCTCGGTACATCTTGATTTGGTCTTCGGACAGCTCCCCGGAATTCGTCCGCACGAAGCTGTCAAATGGAATCTGGGATATTTACCTGTCAGCGAGAAAGCAGTCTCAATCTGGTGGGCTGCTCACAAAAAGATCTTCCCATGAGTTGTCGTGTCGTTGGAAGTACAGACGGTGCTGCCAGAGGTCGGTCGAGATCGGTCCGTCCGTTTGAATATTCGCAAAATAAGAAGTCCGCGTTCGAGGGTCCCCAGCTACCCGCACTCGCAATGCCAGGTATTCATGGTTGGACACGTCGTCCATGATGTCCCCGAACAATGTTGGTCTCGCCTTGCCCAAATGAGTCAGCCACCTGCACAACCATGATCACCAAGTGAAGGTACCTTGTTTCGGAACCCTGCGTATCCACCGCGTAGCTTCCCTTCCAATCCGGACCTGACCCCTAATCGCATCTCGCCCCAGAACTTGCCCGTGGCACGCCGCCCTACGGGTCCACCGACTTCGGGCGACTCTCCCAAGTCCAGATGGACCGTCGAGGTTCCGCCGATGTCGCTATCACAGCCAGTTGCAAACTGTTTGATGTCCTCTGGAGAGTTGAACGTGAAGAGCGTTCGTGGCGCGCGAGGAATGGCGTCAGCCCCTTGCATTCGCAAAACTAGAGTCGAAATTCATATGTCCATGAGTTTCCTACCTTGACGCTCTCAGAAAAACTGGATACTAATTACCTCTGGAGGCGTTGTCTCGGAATACTTGGCTTGTTCTGTTGAGATATTGAGACAGATGCGACATGGTCGAGTGGTGGGAGACGTTGTGGAAGTGGATTGCTGGCAGAGGATCAATTTACCCGACCTCAATATTCATAGAATAGGATAATGAACTTGTGAAGCTAAGCTTAAGGGTGACGTCAGGATCACATCAGCTTGGCTCCGACCACACACCCCGAACATTAGGTGGGTTTGCAGAGGCCAGCTCGGTGCCCCCTACTTCCAAAACGCAACCAACTCATGCCACGTACTGCGGTCCTGACTCCCTGACGAGCAACAGATCTTCGAATATCTTCCCAATTTTTGTCGGTACCACGTTAGGGCGACAACACAGGTTACCTGCCAATCACGCTGTGCTTGTCATGGACCCGGATCCTACGCTGATAGGCGCCCTTCTACACCGTGAGGTTGATGAGGTTTTAAGCCCCCCATAACGTCCTAACGGTAGACCTTATCCGCTAGTGCTGAGCAATCCCACTGCGGAGGCCATGTCCAACGACGAGGACCACATGTTGCAACAGCATAATTGACTCCGTCATCTCACGGTCATCCTGCCGCTATAACGTCGAAGACTGAGGTCCACAGTCCGAGGGTCTTCGTCCATTAACTCTCAGGCCGCTCGCGACCGCGTACATGTCTGACCGTAAACTCAACGGGATTGCAATCCCTAAAAGCTATCACTCATAAATCCAAACCAAACCATTCACTGCTAATCCGCCTTCTGTCTCATGGCTAAATCACGGTGCTACCTAATAATCGTCAGCGTCCTGATCTCGGTGAAGATATGCCCAGCTAGATGGCTCAGTACTGGGAAAGGGGGCCATGGAACACCAACTCCCGTCATCTGCATAGGATCTGGAAGGCACAACACACTGGCCGCTTTGGCACCGTCCAGGTAGCCTGTGTCAGTGGCCCACCGTCAGTTGTGGAGAACCTTATGATGGCCTTCATGGCTTGCTTACCCGCAGACAAAGCACTCACGGCCTTCGGGAAATTTTGTGAAGAACTTATCCCGCTTCTGATCTTGAGAGCTGTGCTCCGCGACGTGGGCGGACTCAGCGCCACACGAATATCTATTTAAAAAGAGCCCACCTCACACACAGGACCTTACATGGAAGAGATGCGCCCCATAGGCCCTCCATCGTGTAATTGTCAGGGCATATGCCCTGCTTTGGTGCGAAGTAAGGAGTAGCAAGAGTAGCCAATGGCAAGAGGCCGCCTAGAGCGAGTCGAGCACAAAGCATGAAAGATAACGATGGATGTGATTCCCGCTCAAATGACCGAAGTATGGTGAGAGAACGTTAACACTATGTGGTACGAACACGGGTGGTCAGAAGGCTTGCTATCTCATAACTGCTTTATGTTCCATAAGAACCGCGTTATACTAGCGTTGGATGGACAGCGCGTATGTGACCAAACAATCACGAAAAGGGCCGATTTTCACCGGCACAGTGAGATCAGGAAAGCAGTTCAATTTGGATTGGACTTTGTTGAAATCAAGTCCCGTAGCATCGAACTTGACAGGGTGAATATCTGAGACGATGTCAGCCAGTCGAGCCTTGTCTAGGTTAGAGGCTACGAGTAAATTGAACAAGAACTAGTGGCGCGTTCGTCGTACATTCGTCCTAGTTAACAATCTAATGAATCGAGCCACCTGTCAGGATTTCGGCTCGCTGCCCAGTTTGCGAATAATCTGCTTGTGGTCCGTCCCATTACTAGAAGATACCAACGTTAACGTCGTAATGTCATACTGTACCACAATTTGTCCGACCTTGAAGAGCGGCGGGCTGGTCCAAAATAAATGGGAGCGGTCGATTTGGGTGACAGGGTTACATTGTATGGCATTACTGTCCAAGTTATCTTTTCCCGGCCCTATCACGATGGCTGATTGTAGAATGGATGGTCACATACAGAGGAGCTCGAAGGTAATGACACTTTCGAAGGGAATAATTTGGCATCCGAGAAAGGTATTCGCCGCACAGTTTCTTCTTCTTGTAGACAACTTTTTGGGTCACGGTGTTGACCCATAAGATGCGGCGTATGCTCCTCACAGGCCGAGAGGTCTTCATACCTCTGCAGATCTGCAGGAGTGCTTGCAGTAAGTCACGCGAGTTTTGGGCAATAGATAGTCCAATCATGAGTGATTGATCAAGGATGTACAGGTTATGATGTGCTTAGTGTCCATTATTGACGTGAGATCGAATACTGTCCACTTCGTGTAATCGAGCAATGCATCCGTTCCAAAAAAGTATCCGAGCTAGCAGCCTGAAAAAGTCTAGTCAACTCGTGAACGGGACATGGAGCATACGAATCGAATCTCCAATGGTCTAGTCCTTCTCTAAGCATGATAGATTCTCGCTTGGTTCGAGCCCTGGCGGCTATGGCCAAACTCAGATGTGTTGCCGATCGAATCGTGCCTCGACACGAGCACAGCTCTTTGACGACCAGTGGGGGCAGGAGAAATGGCGGGGACAGCTGAGAAGGACCGACTGTGGCGCGGGAGGGTCGGAAGTGGCCTGGGGGAGCTGGGAGAACCTGGGGAAGCTGGGGAGGCAAAGCCAGAGCTTATGGCGCTGAGCAATGGGCGATGATGACTATTAGGCGATGATGATGCTTGGGTGGTGTATCGAGAATCCCAGTTCGTCGGATCATAGTCTGGGGTCAACTCGGCGTTGACGCGGGCTCTTGGACTACCGCTGTCACGCCTGCCGAAAGTTTGAGTCGAAGGCTGTCGCGGTACCTCACGCTGCACAGGTGACCAGGTACCGTTGACGATGCGCATCTGCTCAAGGCTAGGTTGATGGAGAACGGGAGAGCGCGTGCGGCGTGGGGCAGCCGGAAGACCCAGTGAGTCCGTTGACCCCTGACGTATATGATCACCCAGGGCTCGGGCAACAGTCGGAGAGAATTTGTGGATAGCCGGCTCAGGCGGCGTGATTGTTCGCTGAAGGTCATTCACTGGGGTAATAGCACGTCCAATTGAAGGCGAGCTGGGATAGCTATAGTAGCTCTCTACGCTTGCCGACCGCTCCTGATGGACGGGGAGCAAAGGCCGTACGGACGATTGTGGGCTACCTTGATTGAAGGATTCAATTGTAGGTGATCGGTACGAGGGGGTGGGGTAGCGATATTTATCAATCTTCTCCCCCAGTGACTGCTTCTGTTCCGCGGATTGATAAAGTCCATAGGGTGACATTCCGCTTGACCCGAAACTCAATGAACTTTCCCTTTGAGAGGGTGAGTCGAACGCAGGCTCCAAGACACGGAAGGTGTTATAGAGAAGGAGGACATTGACAACACCTGATTAACATCAGCAAGGCAAAAGCTGTCGAGAAGTGGGGTGAATCTACCAAGCATAAACCAACACGTATACGCGAAAATCCTTGATTCGAAAGCCACAGTAAATCCAGAGATGACGAGCAAACGCGTCACGGAGTATGGGACAAGGAGAGCGATATAAACTGAGAATAATTTAGACGTCAGGAATGAGACAATGATTGCTCGCTCACCAACTGGGTACCTGGAGTCCACATATATCAACTTTTCGAATTCTTCAGAGGGGCGGATGAGCCTCACCAGAGCATGCTTCTAGCGATACGAGCGACAAAGCGATGGTAATTTTCGGTTAATTTCCCGGCCACCCAGCGTTCCTGAGGATCCAATGTAAGTTTGATCCCACCCCTGATGTTCAATGTACCACGGAGAACGAGGAAAATGAGCGAGTATAGGATGGCCGAGAACACCGAAGCCACAAAGATCTAATGACTCGAGATGAGCGCCAAGCAATCAGCAGAGGTAACAAGGGCATACCGGAAACAGGTGGAAAAAGAACTGTGCCTTCAGGTAGACCGATCTGACACCACAGGAAAGACCGTCTGCGCCATAACCGGGACCAAATTTGTACTGCTTGGGGTCAATGAATGGGCCCGCCGCTATTGACATTACGGCATTAGTAAGAGCAGCATTAACGAAGAGTTCGCTCATACCTAACATGCCGGCAGATAGCCAGCCGATGCTGATGACAGCCCCAGCGAGCAGAACAGATTGCCGCCTCTGCAAAACCAGTGAGTTGAATGTGTGTACTGCGATGGTAACGGTAAAGTAGGCTGTGGACCAGTTGCCGATCTGCATCAAGATAGCTTTGATTTTGGAGTCCGTCAATCAGACATATAAGCCGAGGTATCCAGATGTTACCTTGCGATGTGCACAATCCACCTTTTTTCTATGTATCAAATGGCTTTCTCGGGTGAAACACGATGCAACCAACCTTCAGTAATACCCTTGTCGATGGTCCACCGAATTCCAATGATACCAGCAACATCGACGAAGGCATTCGCAATAAGCAAGCATGCGGCGTAATGACCAAGTTGTGTGTTGAAAAAGATATATTCTCCAGGCTCAGAGGTTCTAGGAGCGATCTTTTGGCGGATGGCTAGCCAGATTACACGGCATGCAACAGAGACGAGAGCAAACGTAGATAGCCCAGCGAACACGTTAACCGCCTAACGGTGCATTGGAGAACATCAGCGAATGAAACGGTAGACGCTTAGAACATACAATTGCTCCTCCGAGTTCACGGTTGAGTAAGGGCACAAAGTTTGGCTCTGACATGCTCGGTTGTGGGAATACGAAATTGAGGAAAGTAGAGTCGTTTGCAAATGAAGGGACACTGCTTGAGCGTAAAAGAGTGGTCGTCCTGCGCCGGTGCCTTGAACAAACGTAGTATCTTCTGGAGACACAGGGGGAACCAGTCCAAAACGAACGAAAGAGGCGATGAACAGCCTGACTGAAGGAAACGTCAAGGGACTCAAGGAAGAGAGGCGTCCACGACAGATGGCCATGATCATTTGATTCAAGAACTTGTATGCATGTTTACATGTGTTTACGGTTTACTCCTCCGGGAGGTCGGCGTCGTGTGATGCGTTCTGGTAACAATGATGAGTGACACTGATAGATGTTATGAAATCCACTGACATGGGTATTCGCCTAAAGCACATGCTCACGACCATCATGCTCTTGGAAATGTCGATAATTGGACTGCTTGCATATGATCATCCTCCTACTCCGAATACTTAAATTATACCAGCATTATGACCTTTGAAAAAATTGCTCGATACCCGGACCTGCGGTTGGTTCCTTACGTCTTTTTTTCTTCTTAGGTGACCCCTTCGAAGCTCCCGAAACAGGCTTTCCGTTGCCTGTTGTATTCTTTGAAGGACCTGAGATCACCAGACCCCCTGCAGATTCTTTCGCCAAGTCTTGAGCGAAATGAAAGTCATCGTGTTCTGACCGCAGAGCTGCAAGTTGATCTTCGTAGATAGATGGTGTCATCCTGGAAGGCAAGACGATCATTTTACCGCATCTAGAGCAGACGAACGAGGGTGCATGTGCCTCGGGTAATTGATCCCCTGACGGAACAGCGCTAGAACTCGTGGAAATGTCGTTCCCTTCATCGGTTAGGCTGTCATCAATAGATATGTGTCGAATGTAGTGATGGTGGCAAAACCTCGCCATTTCGCCGCGCCAGGTTTCGCCAGGTGGCGATCGCCACCTGGCGAATGGGATTGACGAAAACAGGCTGGCGATTGATGGCAAAATATTAATTGATATCTTACTATTTTTTGCATTTCCTCTCAATATCATGTCGAAGCCGCCCACTGGGGGCCGTCCACACGATAATTTTGTATTTGAACACTTTATTGCACTGGACAAGAACCCAAGCACGAAACGTTGGACCATGCGGTGCAAATACTATCCTGACGCAACACCCACAATTATCCACCGCGGAATGCTCCGAAACCATTACATGCGGCAACTTGGCGAGCAGGCACTTGCGATGGGGAAATCGACACATCGGAAGCATGCACACATGCATACACTGACCGAGAAAGGGATCGACATTGTACGCGCGACGGAATTGATCGATAACTTCACCATTCCCACACCATTTGTTACAGGTTACGATGATGCCAATATCGAGGGACCAGAGGGCATCTCTCTGGATGAAATCGACCGAGAGTTCAGTGCCCTTGATAAATCAGCCTTTTCGGCTGTTGATGGTGACCAGCATGGTCCGGAAGTCTCACTCGATGATGTTTATGATCTCTCTGGGCTGCATAAGATACGCGCAGGGGAGCAGATTGGAGAAGTTGAAGAAGATATTGAGATTGTCACCTCTGGAGGGGCCACAGAAGGCTGGGATATCACTTCACTCCTTAGATCACTCAGTATTTAGTAGTACAATGAGTGAATTGTCGTTGAAAACCGTTGAAAACACAAATGGGACACTCGCCAGTTTCGCCAGCAATCGCCAGTTTCTCACGCCAGGGGTTTCGCCTCGCCGGCGAGTGGCGAATGCTTTCTGGAGTATTGCCATCAACACTAGTCGAATGTCCCCATCGTCGCCGCGTTGTCGTTTGGCAGGCTGACCAGATTTCAGAAAGCCTTCAATGCTCCGCTGACCCGCTTCGGCACCCTCGACGCCAGTGAATGCTAGTTGAACACTCGTCACTTTCATCGCCAGCTCTGTGCCGACGAGTTCCTTCCATAATTTGTCGCCGGCTGCAGCTATCGTGTCGACCGTGACTTCACGCGTAAAAGGGAAGGGGGCCTGTTTTGAACGTCCAGGCTCATAACCTGGGCAATCATTGATATACTGCGTTACCACTAGCAAATTAAACATACCTTTTCTGGCATGCAATACAATCGACTTCGGCCACAGATTTGGACTAGCCTCCCGAGCCTCGTTGAGTCTAAGAGCAAGCTCTGCAGAAAGAACTCTTATCCAGTGGAAACCCTCGGATGCATTTGTGATCGGTTTAGGAAGGTTTTTTGATGCCAACATGCTCTTATTTACAGCCGACTTCTCTTTCACTTGAAAACTGAAGTCAGCTGGGGTGATCGGTATTCACAAACGCACAAGGAGAGACCTTCTGATCTGTCAATCCCACTGGCAGAGGAACGATAAGCAAGGGAAGAGCAGGTGTCAAAGGCGTCGTGTCATACCGGAGCACCTCGTATATCCAGATCGAATCCTCCCCAAATTTGCGTTGCATTTCCTCTGGAATACCATTAGCCCACAAGTATCGAGAGACCCAAATGTAACATGCCTAGACTGATAGATCTTTGTACTTGGATCAGCAATCAGATGAACGGACCATGGTGTAACCCATACAGTAGATCTCCAACAGTGGATACCTCGAATTCTTTCGCGATTGCGGTCCCAAGCTTTCCGCCTAGAAACCGGATCTGGGAGAGCTTTGAACATCTTTGCATCAATCCCAGGGAATGGCACCTACCTTTTGGAAAGGGAGAGGCCGCAGATACTTTGGAATAGCTGCATTTCTTAAAATGCTCTGGCACTTTATGAGGTCGTGCAACGCCCACTTTGGTTGAGCCATACCTGGCTATTTGGTTTTTTATATGACGCTGTCAACTATTACAACAGTTTATTGGATGATCGCAGCGTAAGGGAAGCGGAAATATACCTTGGCTAAGAATTTATTTCTCGCAATGCCCTGGACTTCCATAAGGTAGACCTCGGGGGGAGCGGTAAACTTAACCTACCGCGGACGTGGAGTAACCAAGCTTCTCATGAACCTGCTGTCTTGCCTTATTTATCAACTCTGCGCCGATCGACAACGCGACATCGTGCCATGTACATGGGGGTTCGCCAGCTTCATCGGGTCCTATCAATGCTGAAGCTTCTTGATTGCACGACGTCCCCTCCGGCTTCTCCTCCCCGGGTGGAATAGGGTTCACAGGTATCACATACCCCGCCTTGCCCCATGTTACAGGCGGTGGCGGGGGTAAAGGGGTATCGACGCCATTTGGCGCGTCAGGAGGGACCTGTCCGAGATATGAATACCGCTCAAGAATTATCTCGCGAACGCGTTTTGTAAAGTCAAAGAAAGCCTCGTCAATGGAGGCCTTCTCTGGGCACCAGGGTCAGCCGACAACGTATGGCGCGAGAGATAATAGACTCACTCACCGATCTCGCAACCAGGCAGACACTCTTTAAACATGGCAGCAATCTTCAGGCTCTCTCTCCGGTAGTAGTCCAATGAAACCTGGAATACAGCACGCAAGAGGTAAGTGTTGTCAGCGGGGGTCCATGTATTAGACCGACCTTATGGGTCTGCGTATCGATATCATCCCAATACCCAGGCTCCTTCTCGCTCTCCTTGTACGTAGCCACATGCACAATCATCAAGTCAGGATGCTTCTCCTTGAGTTCCTTGAGGTTATACTTTTTCATCCTCGAGATGCCGTACTTCCTCGCTGGATAATTAATGGCGATCATCGCGTCCCACTGCAGGACGACAAGCGGTGTATCCTTGTCCACACCGAGGCGAACCATTTCGCATGCCGCGTAGAAGGCATCGCTGTCGCACAGGGCTATGACGCGTAAGGGATCACGGACCCCGAGATTCTGGGCGTACAGATGCCGATAGGTGATGATAGGGTTTAGGTCCTCAAAGTCCTGATCGAGCGCCTTTGCTTTGCCTTTCCAAGGTGTGTGACTCAGTGAGGAGGGCACCATGTAAGCGCCGCTTCTGCTCGTCTGCTCGTCTGCAGTACACAATGACATCGGCGATGGCATAATGGGAGCATGTGATTTTCACGTGATATTTATGGAGGAGACACTGCGTCACTAGCGTTTCAATGAGTATGGAGACCCAGATGCATTGTTCGTAAGAGTACACAATTGCCACAAAATGAGCTAAAATTACAAATTCAATGGTTGCAACGACACCTCGTCCGTATTTCCTGAAGGCTCTTACGCGACGGCTGCAACGGATTTCAGTGTACTTTTAGTGCTGATGTCTACAGAAAACAAGTCCTGGAGAGGGGGTATTAGATGGAGTTGTAACTCATTTACGTTTACATACCTTCCCGCCCCTCAGCGCTTCAAGCGAAGGCATCAGTCCCAGACGCAGAAGCTCGGATGCCTTGCTGACAACAGGATCGTTTTGCATGCTGCAAGACATGATACCCCAGTAAGCGATACAACGCGAGTGTTGTATTTCGATGCTTACCTGGCGACAGCAACTACCCTTCCTCCTTTCCCGTAGTATGCGATGAACTACGTCCGGCCGTATGCTGAGCGTCGTGCTATGCGGCACTCCATGGAAGCACTCACCTTCATTTCACCTGGATCTCCTTTGATGACGACATTGTCGTAACCCATGCCGACACCGCAATATCTTAGTTGCTGGCCCTCTGAACGGTAGAGGAGAGATCAGGCTAAATGCGACAAAGTGATATTAGCAACAACGCACGGGCACTCCAGAAAACGGGTATTTTGACAAAAGGCTGTGGACTGCCAGCAATCGTTTTCCCGACCGCACGTCCATGGTTCCCAGCGACCTTGGATACAGGTTAGCACCCCGGTCGGACGAGTTGACCGTCAAGGTAAAACTTTTCACGCACATTCCAGTGCTCGATGCGTGTGAAATCCCCTGCGACCTGCGGGTACACGGCAATATCACCTATGGAGACGCAACATCAGTCAACATCAACCGATCCCTCTTGAAGAAGAAAAGCGAACCGATGGCATATACGTCCTGCATGTCTGGGCCGCTTTGAACGCGCAGAAATTGGTCGACTTTGACGCCTCCGTCCTTTTCGAGCTTGATTCCACTTCCTTTCAAGAACTCCGTCGCAGGAGACACACCCACACCCATAACAACGAAGTCAGCGGAGATCGTGATACCATTTATCACGACGCCACCAGCGAGGTTCGGGTTCCCTTCTTGAGGTACGATCTTCTCAACCTTGGTCTTCATATGGAACTTGACGCCCTGAGCTTCGTGATACTTCATGTATTGAATTAGCCTTCACCGACACTCACACACAATGCGAGAAAAAATAGTACCTTTTGTATACCGGTGCCAATTTCTTTGCCGAGGACGGCTTCGAAGGGACATTCCTCCATGCCGATGACGTCTATGGATGCGAGTTTCCGCTTCGCAACGGCCGCAACAATTTCCATGCTGATGAATGAGCTCCCGATCAGCACCATTCGCTTTCCTTCCTTTGCCGCTGAATTACAAGACTCATGTTATATACAGCAGTCACGCTAGTGTTGACAACATACCAGTGTCGACCTTGCTCGCATCGGCGATGCCCCTGAAAGTGTACACGTTCTCGAGTTGGGCGCCTTCGATGGGAAGTCGTCGTGGAGTTCCTCCAGTAGCGAGAACAAGCTTATCGTAGCCTAATGCGTCTTTGCCACCATCAAGGACAACTTGCTTTTTAGTTAAATCAACCGAGGTAACCTCCTATTCTTCTTGTTAGAGTGAGAAGGATGCTACAGAGGTAAACTTACGACGCCGAGACGGATGGTAGTGCCATACTTAATCTTGAGTTCGCCTGCAGTCTTCCATTCTACCTTGGTAGGATCGGTAATAAGAGCTTTGCTGAGCTTCGTTCTGCATACTGCGTCAGACGGGCTTCACTCAAGAGTAGAAAAAGAGATAGACCTGTCAATGGGCGTATATGTCTCCTTCGACAACAACGTAATGGGATGTGTATAGCCATGCTTCGTGGGCTATGAGCTCGACGCTGGGAGAAAAAAAGACACAACGGACCTCTCTAAGACTCTCGATAGTTTGGAATGCCCCTGAGCCTCCTCCAATAATTACGACGCCGTTTCCAACGGTGTCGCTGCTAGTGCTGAGTAGCCTTGGTGGCCTCGCCTTGTTATCCTTGAGAGTATCAGCTGGATTAGCCGTTACGTGGATCTTCCCGTTTGCGAGATGCGCCTTGAAAGAATGAATGGCGTTCGGCGCTGGGGCATCCTCTGCGACATGCCGACTGAGAAATATAATACGGCTTTGGGAAATGGTGGGATCTTTACCGATATCTCCAGTGGAGACTTTAAAGCAAGCTAGAGTGACCTAGAGATCAGGCCTGCTGGCGTTGAAATAACAACTTGAGCTGACCTCCATGCCAAGGGCTATCAATTGACGCGATTGGGTGTGAATGAGCACATCTAAAATCTGAAAGGTACTCACCAAACGACTCTGCCGTCGGATGTCAAGACTCCTTTAGCCAAAGGGGCTCCATAGTGAGTACAGAACGCGCTTGTTGCATGGATCTTGTCGCCAAGCCGAGACAGAAGAACTTTTCCTTCTTCGAAGGAAACCTCCTTCCTATGAAACCGAACCACCTGAGATGTAGTTTGGCTACGGAGATTTGTACACCTACATCTGACCGTCTTGCAGTTCGGCATCATCGAGAACAGCGATTGTTTTGGTAGACATCCTGCGCGTTGTAAATGCTGGTGACAATGGAAGGTGGAACTTCTGAGTTCGTGAACGCAGGCTTATAAATCGAGGAAACAGTGCCTGCATTCGTTCCCGTGGGTGTTCACGATGAGACCGCGGTTCGCGGCCAATCGGCGACCTGCGATTGCAACATGACGACATGAATGATCTCACCCTGATGGTTCGGAGACTGTGCACGTGCCAGTGTCTTCCTGCCAACGCAATGGCTTTACCCCCCATGTTACCACGGGACGCATATCGGTATGCGTAACACGTTCCATTGAAGACTTGCGAAACTACCTGTCTCGTACTAAGTAACTATGCTTCGTCCGACGATGCAACAATCGGTCAAAACCCAGGTGTGTTAGAGATGTGCTTGATGTATGCAGACTTGCCTCAAGCTTAACCACGATGCTGGCACATTTTGATAAAAATCAGTGTCGACATTATGACGCGTTGTTGTTGAAGCCGCATTGGCGAGGAGCGCTGCGCCATGCTGAAGTCGTCTGATATGGGGAGAAGTAACTATTGTCGTGGAAGCCGTGTTGGTGGAGAGCGCAGCGCCTGGTCGGGCTCATCCACGCAAGCCGCCGCAATGACCGCAGGCAGTACCCCATTTGTTGTGGAAGCCGCGTTGGCGAGGAGCGCTGCGCCAGGTTGAAGTCGAAAAAAAAAATCACGAAGGACTGTCAAATCACGACCACCAAAGTACTCCCGAACCCACAGCCGTCACTATCCTGTCATTAGATTATTGCTAGAACCAGAACCAGGTTCGCTGTCCCAGACTGTTGCCAAAGTCCCGTAACAACCACGACATGTCGTATCGCATATCATGACGCTGCTAGAAGATGAGCATCACACAGAACCGCTTTGCTCACCTTTCAGTGCCACCCAGCTGACCTTCCCATCTCCCGCGCTGCCCTCGCCATCAATCTGTTTACCTTCCCATGACTCGACAGCTTACCTTCCCATTTTCCGCTTTGCGCTCCCCCTGACTCCATATATCTTCCCATTCCAGGCCCTGCTTACCTTCCCATTCTCTGTTCCGGTCTGACCGTCGCTCGCCTGATCTTCCAATCTCACCTGTCATACCGCCTACCTGAGCGTGTTCAGTGTCTGCGAAATGCGAACACCACCTGCCTATAAAGAATTGTTTAGTACATCGGTCACAGACAGAACAGAAAAGGCTGAGGCAAACTCGAACACCAACCCACCAGACGTGGAGCCACCCATGTAATGTTATAGAAGACGTGTTTGCGAGGAGTATTGCACCAATTCAGAGCCGACTTGCAATGGAACTGCGTGGATGAAGCCCTGTTGGTGAGGATCGCTGCGCCGGGTCCCGAGTTGAATGGAAATGGATGGCAGGGTGGCAGCTTGGAACAAAATACAAGACGCGACATTGAGCACAGAACGCCAACAGACTGGGTTCGACATGGAATGGGACGGAGGTACCAACAACGCAACGCGAGGATGGACGTGAGCAGAAAGACCGACATGGGGCTCACATTGTCGCGCATCCGACCAAGTAGCTCTGACGAAAGGTTGGGGTCTGAAGGGCAATCTTGACCAGTCGTCGGGTCGCGGAACCAAGCAAGCAGGAAACGTAAGTCTGGATATAGGCACACCACCGAACAGGCGCCAGAATGCCGGGAGGAGGAAGCAACACCGAACGAGAGGCAAGGCAACGGAAAGGACATGAATGGGAACGGCGGACATGACACCAAACCAACATGACAGGTGTGATGAGACTATAACATGGATAACACAAAACAGGGAGGGCTCGACCCGACATCACACCAGGCTCCAACATGAATGACGGAGTGTAATTTTTGGAAGCTGTGTTGGCCAACAGTACACCAAGCCCAGATGGAAGGTCCGTCGCCGAGATCGTCGCCTGCCGGAGGATGCGAAATCGGAACCGAATGTGTCCAGGATGACCGGAAGGTCGACGCAGCAGAACGTACAACGTGAAGACAGCAGCAGCATTGCAAGAGCCCCACAAAGAACAAACGGACTGGTTCGGGCTCGGAGCACATCACTCCGGCCAAAGAAAATACAGACGATGCGAAACATGGGAGATAACTCCTAGCAAAGGATACCAGCACAAAACCAAGCGCGGAGCAATCGCAACAGCAAGAGTCAACAATCAAAGGAACCAGAAAGACATGGGGGGAGGACACTGGATCGAAACGACAGGCAACATATCCGTGAGAGCGAGTGACATGGGAGGACACGTTTGAGCAAGAACAATGATGACGACCGACATGGGGGTGCGGAGCGACATGGGAACCATACAGAGAGGGAATCCCAAACACGGGGAAGGGCACGAGAGTGAAAGGAAGAACAGGCAAGTTTGTGAATGAATTGGCGAAGACGCCGGAAATTTGGATCGTTGCGGAATAAGTCGGAATACCCGATCACTTACGAGGGATGTGGCGCATGCGAGTTACTGCAGCAAAACAATGATCGGGGGAAGAGTTGAGAACTTACTCGAGGATACGGCGAGGGTTTTGTTGGAAATTAACAGCTGTAACGAATGGGGAAGACATTGTGAACAGGAAGGGATGCCACTAAGAATTGTTCACCTGATATGGGTTGTAGGTCGCTCATGGTAGCGGTGACTACGATGTTCGAACGCTGAAGGGGTAGCTCATCGATAGGCCGGGCTCGGCGAGAAGTGTCAGGCTACGCAGAGAACCGAAGCGTCACAAGCGGCTGACCGATGAGCGAATGCGCAGCCACGATGTTGACGGAGCATTGGTAGTGTCAACGGGCAGGGTGGGGGAACTATTCCGGGCTGAGAAGAAGTTTGACGACGTAAGAGATCGTTTGACTTGGGTGCAGGAAGAGGCTGACACCTTGGATGCCGAGCAAAGCAGACGGTGAACAGGGTATGGCACGGACGGGGACTCACTGGCGATGAACAAATGAGCCATTGATGATCCGGAAGCCCTCCGACTACTTATTCACGGACAGCCTTGAAGGTCGATAGGGGTAAGCAGCTACACGAGTTAAGGTTGATGATGGCGGGGAAGCAGCGATCGGCTGAACAGGGCAATAACATCCAGGAGGGTCCACGATGTGGTAGAGCATGGCCTTGAAGGAAAGTAAGATCCAATGCAGGGCGGCTGACGACGTACCAAAATATCGCCTAAGGCAGGGAGCTGAGTTTGGAGCTGGCGGTGACGGCAATACCGCTGACCAGTTGAATAGCGCGCCATTGTGGGAAAGAGCAGCGAACGGGACGAGAAGCTGAGACGTAAGCAGAAGACGAATCGAAGAAGTGAGGGGGAGCGTGGTAGAGGGGAGTGCAGGTGGTGGTGGTAATGGGGAAAGCAGGATAGGAGCGGCTGGTGAGGCTATATACTAGTGGTTGTTTGTTCCACTTTGCCACTGGCCAGCATTCAAATTGGTGCTTCTCGAGCCAGGATCCGGCAGGTTGTCATCGCTGGCAATTTGGTTGCCCCTCCCAGGGTACGCGAGGTTGTATATGCTTTGAGAACCTTGCCCTTTGATTTATAACAAATACACATGACAAGACGCGAGGTTATGGCGGAAACTCTGAGGAGATGTAAAGTCGCGTATAACGTGATGATCGCGTCGGAAGCATGTGACCGCGAGTCTGAAACAGAATTCTGAGCTTGATTAGAAGAAAGCATTTGAAACGCGCCGTTTCTTATATGTAGAGCCACAATGGCAACAGGCGAAATCCGTGGGATGTATGCACGCCGCAGGACCAGATTATATTGGTGATTCCAGATCCTACCAGTGGATCCCGGCCTACCCGGCATAAAAGTATGATCACATGGTTGGCTAAGTGCATCGACGCCGGTTGCGCTGAATGAGCAGATACCTCCACCACTCTTCTCGACTAGTATCCTAAGTTTCTCACGATCAGTGGATGTAGGCGCCCAAGCAACTTCTTCAGGTTGCCGCAGATCTGGATTCCACGCGAAACATAGACCGTTAGTTCAGAATATGTCAGAGGGAAGACGCGTCCCGCACCTCGATAAACTCGTTGAAATCCAGTTCTCCCGCCTTCTCTCCTCCCACATACTCGAGGTCCTTCCCCGACACAGTCTCGTACCCGGCGACCTCCCTCATCGTCTCTTCCAGTCGCCGCGGCTCAATCACCTCCTCCGGCTGGACATCCGCCACCGTGCTTTGCACATGCCTTATCGAAGGCGGCGATCAACGCCGACAACTCCCCGGGCTCGAAGTGGGCGCGGCTATGGCCATGACTGACGATTCCTACGTCTTTCGCGGGCCCATACGGATCAACACCACCCCAAACCCACGCACAAGCACGCTCGAGGACTCCACGCGGGATAGGGCGTGGGAGGGCAGGTACGGCAAAGCGCGGGAGACCCATGGATTCGAAGAACTCGATGGCGTGTGCGATCTGTTTCTTGCGCTCGGCATGCGACCAGTGTAGCTCGTCGGCCGTGACGTCGAGGACGCGTGGGAGGGCCTCGAGAGCGGCTTGGACATTGACGAAACAGATTCGTGCGTCGCGCAAGGACGTCGACTGCGGTAAGGGTGTATTCGTGGTTCACAGCATACCGGACTTTGGCCTCGATGTCTGTATGGAGGTAGGTAACGAAGACTGAGCAGGGTGCAGAGCAAGTAGAAACCACAAGGGTATCGCATTTTCCGGATAGGGACCAGTTCTTTCCGGTAGGTTCAGCAAGCACACAGACCGTCCAAGCCCGACCGCCGTAGTTGTCAGAGATTCTTCGCAATTTCCGTTTCCAGGCCGAACTAAGAGCCGCGTATCAGGTCAAATCTTGCAATATGCAAGCCCAGTGCACACACTTACACGTTGAATCAGACCAATAAACACATTCCACGTCCAACTATCGCTTCCCACTAGCCTCAAGCTCTTAGCAACGCGAACCCTTATTCTCGAGTCCAAAAGCCTTGACAGCCGCATCGACTGTTTCCTTTGCCATCTCGCGGTATGTTGTCCACTTGCCGCCGGCGATAGCCAACAGCCCACGACCGCTGACGTGCATCATATGGTTCCGCCGCGATAGGATTGCGCTCGACAGACGCCGGAGTGTCTGTGGTACCCGCTCTGGTGTTGCCCTGCCAGGGGAGAAAGAAGTTCACGCGGCCGTCCGAAGTCGCAGGGTCCAGCAGCCTCATCTTGTGCGGGGAACAGTAGTTGGGCAACATGATTTGAATCTCGGGGGAGGGTTGAACGATCGATGTGTGCGTGGGGTCGTCGATACTCAGGAAGGTGTCAGAAAAGCGACCAGTGGCGTTGGTGACGCCCTTGACGCGGACCTTCCATTCTTCACCAGTCAAGGCGTCTGTGACTCGTGCACCGTTTATTTTGCTGGATTCGTCCTTGTGGAGGTCGATGACCTTAGCGTAGTTGGCGACAGCCGCGCCCGGCTTTACCGCGAGCGCAATGTTCATCCGTGATTCGTTGTGTTGTCCTGGAGGAGGTCGAGGAGTGGCCTGACGAGGAACTATGCGTGCAATATGCCAGTCCATCAGGTTTGAGCATAGGAAACGCCTCGACAGCCTTGCATCTGCTCATAACGTAGAAACTTTCCATGTTCTCCTTCCCCGCCAAGACATGGTACATCTTGCATCCGCCCTAGTAGTAGGGTACTTGTTAGTATTTGAGATGGTGTCAGTGTCGGTCCTGCTAAGAGTAGACTGGGACCAGACTGGGACATATTTGTAGGTTGGTGACGTGATGGGCAACATATGTGAGAGGTACGCCGCCGTTTGGAGAAAATTTCTGCGTTCGTGGAGAGCTTCCTTGGCGAGGTTGTATTGGTTATAGTCAAGTTCCATAACAGCCTTCCGGAGGTAGCGGACACCACCATGGACTAGTTTCGCTGACTTCGAGGAGGTCCCTTTAAAAAAGATTGACAACCACATGAAGGAGCCATGAGCAAACGTGTCTGCAGCAAAGTCATCGCGTTCAACCAACGCAACCTTCAAGCTACGGCTGGCATCTGCACTAACAATGGACAAATTTTGGAGCCAGCGGTCCGCACATCGGCCCGGAAATCCGTTGTCTGCTCGTTGCGCAGGGCTGGACTTCTGGTTCGTCCAAGAAGGATGTTCAAACCACACGCCTTCATCTGCATAGTAAGAATGCACCGTGCGCACCTCTCATATTACTATTAGCTTTTTTTCTCACTACTCACAGCAATCCAGATATCAGCAATCCTGCCAAATTTCGGAGGCTCAAACGACATGCTATACACGCCAACATATCAGGTCTCGTGAAGGTCTAGAATTCACGTAACCTTTGCCGGGGCATGGTGCTAAGATCAAATTTGAAGAAAGGAAAGCCTGGCGTACTCGTGTTTGAAGGCACCAAGGATTCCATTTCGATATTTCTCGAAAACGCGCGAGGCACGTACGCGTACATCCTGAGCACGATACGTATGTACCGTATTGACTGCCATGCATATAGCGCTTCGTTATCTCCAGTTCCAGCACGTTGACACGCAGCCCTTGGGTGCTGATGCACAAGGCCGTCTGGCTCATTCAAAGGTCGGATTGCACGAGGTTGTCGATATGAGGACGCTTGTCGATGCGTTAGACGCGACGGGGTTGAAGCCCTGGTTCAGGACAAAGATGTTAATGGACAAGGGTTCTTGAAGTTCCACTAGGTAGCAAGCACGCGCGAGCGGGTTCAGGCATTTTGACCCGTACTGAAAAGATGCATGGTACATTCTTGAAAACTGTCAAACAGGAGAGAACTCTGACTGTAGTGTTAAAAGGAATGGTCTATTTTATGCATTATAACTCACCTCCCCCATTGCTACCACGGACAGACATGGTTCCTATCCTTCTTATTACGGCTCGGGCTACCTACGACATTGCCTACCCTAACTCCCCCTTTCCGCTGCCTCTCCTCCCACTCATCATCATCCAAGTACCTCCTGATCGCTCTCTCCTCCAGATTTGACGGCCCTGCACCGACGCCCACTCCGTCCGACTCCTTTCGTTTGCGGTCCCATTCCTCGCGTTCCTGCGCCTCCTCTTCTGGATCGTCCGCCAACGCGACATATGCTTTCGCCACGCGCCAGTCCACCTCCTTCGTCAGCGTCTGCAGCCGCTTCTCTGCGCGTCCCTTGTCGCGGTTGGCTTTCCGTGCCCTCGCTTGCTCCGCCGTCTCCTTGTGGATCGGTAACCCGGCCTTCCGTGCAGTGGGTGGGAGGATAAGGGAGCTTCGGGTGTGGAGAAGGTGCGGAGTGGTTCTGAGGGTGCTAGGCGGGAGGTTATTGAGCCGGCAGAGTTCATGGCCCTGTTGAACGGTTTGCATGAGATGGTACCGGAGAATTTGAGGGGTACGTACGTCGAGCCCGTAGCGCAAGACGATACCTTGAAGGGTGTCGGATCGAGCAATGTAATATTTTACAGGCAACAAATCTGTCCCCTTTTCTGGGGAAACGTCGTCCTCTAGTTCTGGCGTTGCTTTTTCCGACGTAATCGGGACATGTAAATTATCGTTCTGGAGGGTTTCCTGAGATGCGGCTGAGGGCACGAGTTCCTGTATTGGGGGGCCAAGCTCTCTGGTGTCATACAGAACTGGATCTTCGTTGGTCTGGTTGTCCGAGTCCGAGTCATCCTCGTCGCCTAGCACAAATGTATTCTCATCCCTCGCAACTGCCTCAATGTTCAACCTAGCCGCTGCATGCGGAGTGGATCCCAAGGTCGAGGTCGAGGTCGAGGAGCGCACGACACCGACGCCTCCGAGACACGCTAAGCAGGGATCATATCTCAGGAGTCGTGGATTTGTTGCGAGGCAACTAGGACAGATGGGGCGTTGGCAGCATGGAGTGGTAAAAACGTCCAAGGTTGATGTGCCAAGTTCTGAATTAGATTTCTTGAGGGGTGGTAGAGATGATGCACATGCGAGGCAGAGCGTCGTGTGGTTCTCGATGTCAGCTCTCACGGCGGACGTGAAGAGTAGCGGGGCAGGGGATGGCATTTCCACTGGTATTATGTGTTGAGCACAGATAAATAAGAAATCAGTTGAGGCTACCCCCTGCAGACGCGTCTCACCGCCACATCGACTCAGATGTCATCATCACTGACCCAACCGCATCTCGTCTCCCTCGTTCTCCAGTCCAAGAAGGCCCTTCAGAACGGTGAACAGCTCTGCTCACGCGCCCATGCCGTCTCCAACGCGTCCGCTAACACCTCTATTGACGTTGTCGCTCTCGATGCCAAGGTGCGGTGGGTCACGGAGGCTGTGGGCGAGCAGCTCAAGGTACTCCTGCATTTACGTCGTCATTGTTTCAAGGGCCTTAAGCTTGCGAATGGCAGCTCGTAGCAAGTGTAGCTAAGAGTATCGAGGAGAAACGTGTATATCTGGAGAAACAGGTTCAGGTGGGTTATCGCAGCCCTGCACGTTGCAAGCCCCTTTAAAAATTGGTGTATGTTCTCAGGAATGGGATAAACTACGTGTGAAACACTCGGACGCGCTCGACAACATCCTCGAGTCGCTCGGGTCCCAGCTGGTGCCGCCCGATTTCCACGAAAGCGCCTCTACAGACTCCTCTCTGTTCGGGAGTCAGCACTCGGACGATGGAAGGGAACGCATCGGTGCTGAACACAAGCCGAACGGCTCAGGGGGTATGATGTCCATAGTCAGCCATAGCCCCTCTTCGACGCTGCGAGGCGGCCTGCAGAATGGGCTGCCGAAAGGCAAGGATCGTGAACATAGCAGGCCGACTTCGGAGGCAGAGAAGAGGTCATGGAAGACGCTGCGTGATTTCGTGGATGAACAGGCCATTGAGGATGTGCTCGAAACGATGGAGAATGACCGCTTGGGCCTCGATGTACGTCCCCTCGTTTCTGTTTTCACTACAGCCTACGGCTGAAGTTGCTCTTTCCTGTATAGTATATCATGAGTGAGACGGATGAATACCCAGAAACACTGGCTACGACGATAGCATCTATCCGAGACTCGTTACCGGGGCTTTCTCAAAACCCCCCAGCCACCTTTGCTGAGGAAATTCTCGCCGCTCAAGATGTGACAATAACGTCCATGGCAGCCCACTTAGAGAGCTTGACATCCCACTACAGTCAGATGGCCAATGCGCTACTGGAGAGCGAAGCTGGAGAAGCATTTAATGACGAGGATCTTCAAGGTAATTTGTTCCAGAATCCTTCACGGAATTATATTCACTTATGAGCCACTCAGATATGAATCGTGATACAAACGAACTCCCTTCTATTATGGCTGAGCTGGAAGAGAGCGCGGACGCAATTGAAGAACATCAGTATGTGTCCCGCAGCCCGAGATCCTCACATTCTCAGCTCTTTCCCTTAGCGAGAAGCTACAAGCCGCCAAAGAAATGTCCCAAACCCACCTATCTCTTTTAGTTCACGCCTTGGATGATCTCGACAAACTAGGTGATATCATGCTAGAGATGCTGCAGACCCAGGAAGAGGTCGAGGTTAGCCCCCCCACCTCTCCTTCCATACTTATCTGAGCTGGTGGTATATGTAGACAAAATGTGAAAAGGAGCTCGGCGGACTGCAGAATCACCTCCTGACGATCGAGCACCTCCGCGACCGCTACGTATCCTACCAGACCGCGTTCAACAAGCTTATCCTCGAGCTCGCGCGGCGTAGGCAGTATCGTGAGGCGGCGGAGAACATCGTGCGGGGGATGATGTCCCAGCTCGAGGCCATGACGCAAGGTACGGCTCATGAACAGTCACATGTACGTTTTCGGGGTGGACTCATCACCTCCGATATGCAGAGGAGAACCAAGTGCGCAGTCACTTCAACTCAGAGTACGGAGCGCATCTTCCGGAGGACATATGCCTCTGCGTTGGGAATGCACCGACACGGTGGGAGGTCATGCCCTGGAGCGGTGATACGTTGGAGTTTTTGCCCGTCATCGACAGCGACCTCATCACACAGGTGTGTCAAGGGACTGTTGATGTTCTGCGCGACGTTGACGCGATGGGTGTTTAGGCGAAGGATCGGATCCATGCTGAACTAGAGAGTGCGCCAGGTTTATTGGGCGCCGAGAGCCTGTGAGGGTCGTCTTGGAAATCCAAGTGGTTTCCTGACCGCTCTCTGAGCATTTACATGGCACTATTATTGATCGAGGTCTGTTTCTGTGGAGGACCTTGATGTGTATGCGAAACGCATCGACCTATTACAATTCGGTGGCGGTGACTGTCAAGAGCCCGTCGGTAGCTTTCAAGCTTTGAACGCTACGGGGCCACCCTATCTCACTCGCGAGTCGGCTGGGAAAGCAACTTCAAGCTCAGCACATTTCTGTCAAACTTTTCCAAAGACATTATACAGGTCGGAGTCCGCTGGTCCAGCAGAGACTACCAGTACTAGGTTTTTCGTGTGAGAAGACCATTCCTGTCATTGGTCAGACCATAGGCTTCACGTCTGTGTTCTGACATCAAGTGGGTGCGGCGGCAACTGGCAGAGACGTACCCCACAATATGTAACTTAGCGAGCATCGCACACGGAACTCTCATCGGCTCTCATTTTTTGAACGTTCCACGCTAAATACAGGCAGATGAGGAGCGATTATGTTGTATTTTCAATACCTTCCATGATACAGTGCCGAACAATGTTAGAGAAGCAACCCCAGCGATGCTCTAAGTTAGCGGCGAGACTACAGCAGAATTATGGACCAATCTTCTATAGAGCGATGATGCAGAGGCACAATCGTATAGTACCACCTAATCTAAAAAAACCGCTTCCGCCGCGTTGAGCGGCTGATGATGATATTGTTGGTATGGCAGTGACGCCGTTGTCAACACGGAGTCATATAAACCACGACGCTACTAAGCATGAACCTGTCTACTTGCCCCGCGACGCGTCGCCATGATGCTTTTCCATTACCTTGCTCTCGCGCTGCCCATCGCTGGGACCCTTGGTGGTCAGACGCCGGTCATCGACGGAATCATTGGTGGTGTACCAAGCTCGCACAACTTGACTATTGGATCGAAGGTTCTCAGTAATGTTGCTACTAATATAACTACCACACCTAGACGACTACGCGTCGTCGAAAATTCTGGAGTCTGCGGTGCAAAACACATTGACCATTCTGTCCAAGTGGATCGCTGAACTTTTCTCCTCCAGAGACTACCCAAGGCGTTTACCAAGCGTCTGGGTATGGTGACATTGCCACAAACCAAAGCATCTGGTGGGGTGAACCAAGTCATAAGAAAACAAGGGGGCATTTACAGGTCAAACTAGGTTTTGGTTCTTTGCATCGAGAAAGGATCCCGACACAGCTCCTTTGGCGCTCTGGTTCAACGGAGGGGTTCGTTCTTGTTCTTGCACATTTGCATAATAGAAGATTCACCCCTGCGGTCAGCCGGGAAGCTCTAGCATGATCGGTTTATTCCAGGAGCATGGTCCATGCCGCATCACGAATGACAGTTCTTCGGTCACCCTCAACCCGTACTCCTGGAACAACGAGGCTAATGTCCTGTACATCGATCAACCCGTCGGAGTAGGATTTTCGCATGGAGAGCTGAAAGTCGGGACCTCACAGCAGGCTGCTGCTGATATCTGGACCTTCATGCAAATATTTTTGAGCGACTCCAGGTTCTCGAAATATCAGAAGAATGATCTGGCGATTTGGACTGAATCGTGAGCTTCTTCTTGGACTGTACCATGACTATCGCTGATACTTCAGCGCACAGCTACGGTGGGCATTATGGACCCGCTTTCTCAGCGTGAGTGGAACTCATTTCTTTATCCTTGAGTCCATGAACATCGTCCATCAGCCACTTCCTGGCCCAAAATTCTGCTATCTCTGCGGGAACGGTCCAGGGGTTAAATCTCAATCTTAAGGTGCTCGGAATTGGTAACGGACTGACGGTGTGTCTGATATTCGCTCTCGCTGACCACAAAATTTCTGATAACCAAACACCTTAGGACCCACTTGTACAATATGCTCAGTACTCAGTCTATGCCGAGACAAATCCCTACCACCCGTTGGTATCTCAGTCGGTAATCTCGAATGCAAACGCATCCTGGACACAACCAAATGGATGCCGTGATCAGGTAAAAGTCTATACATAGAGGTACAAACTATGCTAACACAACACTGCAGATCACTGCCTGTAACAACGGAGAGAACAGTATAGTCTGCTCGTCGGCGCAGAACTTCTGCAATCGCTTCGTTCTGTCACCTTTAGCGGGAAACTTCGATGTAGACTTTTCCACTACTCAACTATTGATTTCATCCTCAAATTGCGTGCAGGTTTACTACGTCCCGGCGAGAAACCCTGACCCTTATCCGCCTCCACTTGATAACTATCTTCCATCGATTGCATCGAAGATAGGCGCAGAATCTGAGTGGCAAGAAACAAACGTAGCGGTGTATCAGAACTTTGCTGACACAGGTTTGTTTGGAAATACATACATTGAATATTTGAACTTAACATGATAACAGGGGATTGGATGACCTCATCCAAGCGGGATTTGGAGGCCGTAATTGATGCTGGGGTACGTGGACTGACAGTGTCGAAGTCAACCAACTTAAACTGGTTTCTAGGTCAGGGTTCTTGTCTTCGATGGAGATGCTGTAAGCATTCGACTCATGTTAAGCAGAAGTATGCGAACTGAAGGATTTCATGTTCAGGATTTCATTTTGAATTTCAATGGCGTGGAAGCGATGGTAATATAGCCAATCTTGTCCCTGCCATGTTACTGACATTGCGTCTGTCAGGTCGACGCACTTTCCACAACATTTACCTCTGAATACCAGCAACAAAAATTCCAGACTTACAAGGTTGCTGACCAAACAGCTGGACAATTCAAGAATGCCGGTACTTTTTCGTACATCCGTGTTTATGGAGCCGGTCATGAAGTTCCTGCATATAAGGTTCGTTGTTCTGTTCGTTGAATGCGGGGCTGCAGCGCGAATCACATGATGGGCTCTGTAGTTTGGAAATTTGGAAGTTGGACAGGCCGCCGCACAAATATTTACCCAAGTCATGGCCCATCAGAGCCTGAGCTCCACCCCACCACCAAAGGACACATCATCAGCACGTCCGAGGAACTGCCATACCCTCCCGCATACGATACCCATCATCGCTTTCATCTCATTTAACTTACTTGCCTATTTAACATGATTACAGATAGCATCGTGCATCGTCTCTCTTTAGAATGTGTTGTACATAAAGTGGTTTAGGACTCCTAGTAATCGTAGCGAGGCAAATCATACCTCCTTTGTGGTTCGACGTGGAAACAAATCGCGACGTGCCAATCACCTGATGAATAGGCATGTGATCACATGACGGCGTTTGCGCGATACGTCGTCCCATTTAGGATTTCGTCCCGCCACGCTAGGTGTGCCTACAAAATTATCTACTCGCCCCGGCGGCTGGTCGCCGTCATGCTTTTCCATTACCTCGCTATTGCGCTAGATATTGTTGGCGTGCTTGGTGGTCAGATGCCGGTCATCGACGGAGTCATTGGTGGCGTATCGAGCTCATACGATAACCTGGTCATCAGATCCAAGGTTGTCAGCAACGCGGCTGCTGATATAACTAGTATACCTGGACGGCTACGAGTGGTTGAAAACTCCGGACTCTGTGGTACGTGATCTATGGACCAATTTTCCAAGTTGTTGAATTCTTTCTGCTGCAGAGACTACTCAAAGCGTTTACCAGGCCTCCGGCTATGGCGACATTGCTACGAACCAAAGCATATGGTGAGCTAGATCGTGGAAGTAACCAGAAGCAGTGCGCTTACAGATCAAATTAGGTTTTGGTTCTTTGCATCGAGAAAGGATCCCGACACAGCTCCTTTGGCGCTCTGGTTCAACGGAGGGGTTCGTTCTCGTTCTTGCACATTTGCATAATAGAAAATTCACCCCTGCGGTCAGCCGGGAAGCTCTAGCATGATCGGTTTATTCCAGGAGCATGGTCCATGCCGCATCACGAATGACAGTTCTTCGGTCACCCTCAACCCGTACTCCTGGAACAACGAGGCTAATGTCCTGTACATCGATCAACCCGTCGGAGTAGGATTTTCGCATGGAGAGCTGAAAGTCGGGACCTCACAGCAGGCTGCTGCTGATATCTGGACCTTCATGCAAATATTTTTGAGCGACTCCAGGTTCTCGAAATATCAGAAGAATGATCTGGCGATTTGGACTGAATCGTGAGCTTCTTCTTGGACTGTACCATTCCTCTCGCTGATGCTTCTGAACGCACAGCTACGGTGGGCATTATGGACCCGCCTTCTCAGCGTGAGTGGGACTCATTCCTATACTACCAACCCGCGAATATTGTCCACCAGCTACTTCCTGGCGCAAAATTCCGCTATTTTCGCGGGAACTGTCCGAGGGTTAAATCTCAATCTTAAAGTGCTTGGAATTGGCAACGGACTGACGGTGTGCCTAATATCCCGCCTCGGCTTAGACAATTTCTCTGACAATCACACCTTAGGACCCTCTTGTACAGTATGCTCAATACGCAGTCTATGCCGAGACAAATCCCTACCACCCATTGGTATCCCAATCAGTAATCTCGAACGCGAGCGCGTCCTGGGCGTTCCCGAACGGATGCCGTGATCAGGTTACCGTCTCTACACATTGGGATTGAATTACGCTGACACCATGCCGTAGATTACTGCGTGTAATAATGGAGGAAGTGATACCGTCTGCTCATCGGCGCAGAATTTCTGTTGTCGCTTCATCCTGACACCGCTTGTGGGAAGCTTCGATGTAAGTCAATTTCCGTTTCGCCCTGTGCCCTCACAAATGGCGTGCAGATCTACTACGTCCCAGCGAGGAACCCAGACCCATATCCGCCTCCCCTCTATAACTATCTTCAATCCATTGAACGGAAGATAGGCGCAGAATCAGCATGGCAGGAAACAAACATGATTGTATATCACCATTTCGCAGCAACAGGTCTGCCAAACAATATAATCGCTTAACGGTTGAGCTTAACGTGGTCACAGGAGATTGGATGAGGTCCTCTAAGCGGGATTTGGAGACCGTAATTGATGCTGGAGTATGTGTATCGACATTCACGAACTCAACCGACTAAAATTTTACAGGTTAGAGTTATCATCTTTGGTGGCGATGCTGTAAGTATCCGTATCCGACCTGTCTCAGGCAGAAGTGCGCGAACTAAAGGATTTCAGGACTACGTTATGAACTTCAACGGCGTGGAAGCCATGGTAATATACCGACTTTGTCCGTGCTATGTCGCTGACATCGCGCATCCAGATTGATGCGCTTTCCACGAAGTTCACCTCTACATACCACGAACAAAAATTTCAGACCTACAAAGTTGCTGGCCAGGTGGCTGGGCAATTCAAAAATGCAGGAACTTTTTCATACCTTCGAGTCTATGGAGCTGGTCATGAGGTTCCTGCGTATAAGGTGCGTGTCGCGTTGGTAGGGCTTCAGCGTTAATCAGATCATGGTCTCTAATAGTTTGGAAATTTGGGAACCGGACAAGTGGCCGCACAAATGTTTGCTCAGATCATGGCGAATAAGAGCCTGAGCTCGATCCCGCCGCCAATGGGTTCATCAGCGCGTTCCAAAATCTGCCATACCCTGCCATATTACCCCTATATCATACCAATTATCGCCATAGTCATTTACCTATTCAGCCTAAGGAGCCAACCCCCGGTTTGATGCTCTTAGGCTCTATTTTCATAGAAGATATGTATACAGCGTGTAAGTATATATTCAAGTCTCAGCGTAACAAACTATTGGTATAGAGACCATCGTAAAGCAAAAAGGGAAAAAAATCTGGGCAAGGCATAATAATCGTTTCGCTGATCTAGGGCGCCGTGCAGGTGTCGTCTGATGGATTAGGCCATTTCATCATTTCGCTGTATTTTTGCCGCAAGCTGAAGGTCTTCTAAGGTTATCGACGACCGTTCACACATCCCCCTGAATATCCCGTTAGAAATATGGTACAACCGAACGGGTGTGTCAAATTCCTGGTCAGATAACGTCAGTTGTACAGCCTGTGGGTGAGTGAGAAGCGACACTGACCGCAATCTCCCCAGCGTCAAGGACGCATATCCTGTCGTATCCGATGATCGTTCGTAGTCGATCTACGAAAGGAAGAAGGATCAGATTGTTGCAATGCATGATAACGAACCAGACAGGCACGAACGCGCAATGCATAATATCGTTCTATCCTTGAATTCATAAGCAATGGTGTCTTGAATATTCCTATCGGTTTCGTAATCCACGGAAGCTGGAGGGAGACGGATCAGTGTATGCTATCCAACGGTGAAGGGCAGAATCACACCTGTAGCTTCATCAAGAATGATCACTTTGGAATCTTTTACGAGTGCTCGAGCAAGCGACACCAAAGACCGCTTTGACGAGGTGATTCAGGGGTGCGACTCGGTTCATTGTATGACGACCAAGCGTACCTGGCCAATTGACAGATTCCCACCCTCATCCTCGATGATGCTATCGAGCGTGAACCGGTTCATCGGTGTGTGGGCGCCACTAGGGACTTCGTCATCTGGAAGTGCCAGCGAGTCATGTTTTGACGTATTCTCCACTAGGTAGGCACGTTTTAGTGCGTCCCAAAGAGTGGCATCATCATGCAAGCCAAAAGGGTCCAGATTAGATCGTAGCGTTCCGGAAACTAGAGATATATCAGACACATATTCGATGATGATATTCGTGCGGTCTTACAGAGGAGCTAGAGAGAACAACATGTCATCTAGGCTACTGCGTACGCATGCTTGGGGAACTTACCGGATCTTGGGGAATGATCGCAAGTCCACTTCTCAAATCTGCCAAACCAACTTTGGAGATGTCGACATCATCGATTGAAATCGATCCACTTGTGAGCTCGACTAATCGATAGAGTGCTGATTTCAAGGTAAGAGAAGTGATTGAGAAATTGATAACCAGCAGCATACCTGTCATTATCGAGCTCTTTCCTGCACCGGTTCGTCCAACGATTCCTATCTTCTCCCCAGCGTTGACCATCATAGAGATACCTTGGAATATATGTAAGGGACACATACAAAGGGAAAGCTCACCACACCTTTCAGCACAGGAGGCAGCTCAGGCCGGTAGCTCAGAACAATGTCCCTCAACTCGACGCGACCTTGAGCGGGCCATTGCGACGGGGGTTTTGCATCAGGCAAATCGTGGGGCGCTTCCTGTTCGACGGCAGTCGCATAGTGGACGATACGCTCCACAGAATTCATGTTATTCTCTACCTCTGCGCTTTGTCGGACAAGCCATCCAAACCTGAAGAGTGACCAACACTAGGAAGCATATCTAAGTCAGAGGGAGAACAACAACGTACGCTTGTTGGACACTCAGTATGTAAGAGAGTACGAGACCAGTCTGAGCTGGAGATATCGTGAATCGCGTGCCAACGGCGAGTAAGGAGACGATGAATGTCAGCAAAGCACCGAGGAAATCTAGGCGGATCCCGAGCCATCTCTAGTGGCAAAAATGAAAGTCAGTTTAGAGTGAGCAGAATAAAACTGGTGTATGGACCTGATTTGTCACAGTCAGCCAATACGCGCTGCATCAAGAGAACGGGTGAGCTAGTGCGATCAGGAGGGCTCGCGTAACATACCGATTCTCCACATCGACGCGGCTTTCGTTGTCGAGGCGGAATCTTTCAGATTCGCCATACGCCCGAATGGTAGCCAGTCCGGAAAGACTCTCCGAAAAGTGAGAATACAGGGAAGATCTTAGAACGGCATCTAGAGGCACGATCAGAAGATTCATTAGGTATTATGATGGGTAGAAGTACCTAGTCGCTGAAAAAAGTTATCAGACGGAGATCTGAAATTCAAGGAGAGATGATGAACATACCTTCAGTTCACGAGCACTGGCACGATAGAACGCCGCCGCATAGAGGTACAGGACGATGATACAGGCTACGCCGATTAGAAACCAGGGCAGGACAATAGATATCAGGATGATAGCCCCGATGATAGAAGAGGTCGTGCCCGCAAACATGCGTAGAGAATCTAAACAGCAGTTAGAGTGAAAGGCGAAGTATCAAAACACTAAGGAGACCTACCTCCGAGCAGGTTGTCAATGGTATCAATATCTATATACCGTGAGCATGGGTGTTTCAATATTTTGCATTGGCTTCTTACCTTTAGAAAACCGGTTCATGATTCGACCGAGGGGCTAAAAACATCCATCAGGGCTTGAGGAAAAGTATCTACGAATCAATTACTCACCGTTGTCTCGAAGAAGGACATTGGGGCATGCATCACACGTTCTATGGCACTCTGCATTACGATATCAAAAAACGGCTCGCATTATGATGGTGCAGGGGCTAACGTTATGCAAACTTTGTGAAGCGAAGTAGGTCAGCAAGGCAAACATGCTTCCCATGATGAAAAATGCTATGGCTTGAGCAACGCCCAGGAACGCATAAATGCCCATCTGCCGCAATAGATCAGCTGGCATCGCGAACTTCAACCACGGAGCAACATACATAAAATCCTTGGGGCTGTGGCCATTTTCTGTTTGTGATTTTCATTAGAGCACTGCAAAGAGGAAGTTAGCTCATGATGGCATACCTTTCTTGCCAGTAGACGAGCCTAACCGGACACCCTCAGCACACTATCGAGCACCGAATAACAGTGAAATCAACGCACCAGTAGGACGCCATAACCGTCGCGCCTTGAATCAGCACCAGCGATAAGAACAACAGCGGGAGCACGATCTTGCCCTTTCCCGCACGCGAATACTCCTTATATACATCCCACGAAATCGCGCCCGTGTTCCTCTCCTCCGCCTGCATCAGTGCCGCGCCCATCGTAGCCTTCTTCGCCGGAACATCTCTCCTCTCCTCCTTCCCGTCGCCGGCTACCTCCTCAACCGCATCCTCCTCTTCCTCCTTCTCCACCTCTTCCTCCTCCTTTGCGCCAAACTCCGTCACGAACTTCGCAAACTCCCCGTTGCCGCTCATAAGCTCCGCGTACGTGCCACGCTCGGCGATGCGCCCATCCACTATCGTGTAGATGTAATCCACCTGTGGCAGGAAGTGCAGCGCGTGTGTTACCAAGACACGGGTCTTGCCGGACAGGCTATTCTGCAGGACATTTTGGAAGACGGCCTTGCCGACGTGGGCATCGAGAGCAGAAAGTGGGTCCTACGCGCAAGAGGGTGAGTTTCGGGACGCTTAGACGAAGCTAAATTGGGCTGACGTCAAAGATTTGGATGTCGGTGTCGCAGTAGATCGCACGACATATATTTAATCTCTGCTTCTGACCGCCAGATAGTGAGATGCCCTGGATACCAAACTAAGTCATTTCAAGGCAGTCCGAAAAGGTGAAGAGTCGAACTTTTTCGCCAACTTCCGTGAGATCGCCGTTGGGCAACATCTCCAAGTCAGGTCCTAGGCACGAGTCGTGGATAGCCATCCAGTACTTTTCTTCCTCGAAAGGTCGACCAAAACATATATTTTCCCTGATCGTCGCATTCTGGAGAAAAGCGATCAGACATGGCTTCTTCAACGTTTAGATGATCTAACCCACCTGTATCCATGCACTTTGCGGACAATACCCCACACTCCCTCCAAACCTAACACTCCCGCCCGTCCTCCTCATCTCCCCAATAATACCCTGCAAAAGCGACGTCTTCCCAGACCCCACCGCTCCCACAATCGCTACCAGCTGCCCGCGCGGAACACGCATATTCAGCTCCTTCATCCTGAACACATTCTCCTCATCGCTCTTCGCCTTCTCCTGCGCCGCCTTTTGCTCCTTCGCCTTCGCCAGCTTTGCTTCAAGCCCATGCGGGCGCTTCTGCTTCCCACCCATGACTGCATTGGAGGTGTCGGGTGGCGGAGAGTCCCATGTGAAGGATGCGTGGTCGACTTCGATGGCGACATCAAGGGTAGGATCGACGGCGAGGGTTTCAGTCAGCAACTCGGCTTCGAAGACGCCATAGAGGCGGCTCGTAGCGTTCGCTGCGTCGGCGATGGCGCTGAACGAGACGGCTGGCAAAAGGCGGTCATTAGAAATGGACGGGGGCAGAGCAAGTGACTAGGGGACGTACGTAGAAACATTAACGGGAGCCTGAGGAGGTTGAACAGTGTGAGGGAGGCGAAGATGATGGACGGTTCAAGATTGTGGCCCGTCAGCGAGTATGTAACAAATGCGATGACGGAGGCCAGGACAGGCATGCTCATGGCCACTGCATTGTTGGCTGAGCGGATGAGCAGCAAGGAACGGATGTACCTAAGCGCTGAACGTGAGATCAGCGAGCAGCCGGAAAATCGTTGCCACGTACGCCATCTCTCTCTTTCGGTAGTCTGAAATTCTAGCAAGGAACGGACTCTCCCATGCAAAGAACTTGATAACCTTCATACCACCCAGGAGCTCCTGCAGCAGCTTGGCGCGTTTATCCGTCCACATCATACTTTTCATGCGGAGCGCAAAGAGGCGTTTCATGACCATCGTCTGCACAGGCGTCGCCAGGATGAAAAACCCAAATCCTGCGATTGCACTAGGCCCGAGATTCAGGATCAAGAGGATGAGACAGATGATCATTTGAATTGGTGCGGTCCATGCCTATGAAGTAGAATGAGCTAATATTAAATTCGCACTAGATAGTTGTACATACCATGTGGAAGAACCCAGCGCAAAAGTCAATTCTGGAGACGTCGGTAGATATATGGTTGACAAGCTTTCCGTTAGTCAAAGTGGACCGAGCGCGAGAGGTCAGCTTTAGCGAGCGGTTGTAAATGGCCGTGATGAGGCCTCCGCGAAGAAGAACACCTGCCGAGGTAGCTCGGTAGAAGAAATGGTGTGTGCATAGTGATGTTACAACCTGAAGTGCTATTAGTCCAAATGCGTAACCGATACCCTGGCCGACAGGAGGCACGGTAGTTCCAAGCTTGTGTCCAGTGTAGGATGCTGTCGCAAAGTTGATGATAGCCTGCGCTCATCAGGAAACGCACATATAAAGACAGAAAGCACGCATACCTTGACCAGAAGAGGACTGGTTACTTGCGCAGTATCGCCAATGACTTTGAGCAACCCAGCAGACCAGAACCACCATTTGACACTGTCGTTCATGGCCCATATAAGGCTCGCTTTTTTCTTCCCATGGACCTGTCGCCAGTTCTTCTCCTTCTCCTCCCGTCGACCACTTATCGTCCACAACGCAACTTTCAACAGCGCCGGTCGAATCTCGCCATTCGCGAGCCGCACATTGTACTCCTCCGCCGCCTTGAGACGCCGATCGAAGGATGCGTTTATTTTGTCAGCAATGCGTGCTGCTCCGCGGTCGGAAGGGAGTTTGTAGAGATCTGGGGCCTCTAGTGGACGAGCATATCCCAACGAAAGCAGGGGGGTTATCCAACCGAAGGTAACAAGATCGAAAAAGTTGGCAGTGGCCTCTGGAAGGGGTTCGGCATCATCGATGGATTGTTTCGGGGGTGGTGGCCGTTTCGTTGACGTGAACGGCACCCGTACGAGGCTAGCATGAAGTCAGATTGTGACAAGGATATATGACGTAGAAGACCCCTTACGGAGATCGTTTAGTGCGCTGATGGACGTCTTGAACACCATCAGACTTGGCGCACTGTGCCGCTTTCTCATCTGTGAGTGAGGAATCCAGACTTTTGGCAGACCTAGCCATCGAGGAGTTCAGGAACCCATCCTCCCACTTATCTTATACCCACCATTGCCGGAAATGCATCCGAGGACCATGTCATCATGAATGTCATCGGCTGAATAAGCCTCCGGGAGATGGGTGTACATGTAAAGCGCACATGATCAGGTTTAAGAGTTTCCCTGTCCTCCAGGTATTCTACTGGAATTCTTGCAACGACGTAGCTATAGCAGTTAGTCATACTTGGACTGATCGACCAAGCACACGCGTCGCATCGCCAAAGCGCATCTGGCATCTTCAAGGGGTGTTCGGCATCTTGCGGGCCTGATCCGGTGTGACTATAAATAGCGCAGCTGGCAGCTATGGTGCGCGGCGCTTAGTCACCACTACTTTTGGACAACGGCGGAATTGGCGGGTGAAAAAAACCCGACTCAAGTATGGGCGGCAGGGATGGTTGCAACAAGCAACTACAGTACCCTAGTATTTGAAATAGACAGTTTTTATCCATTTTCTATGGCATGGCCCTGAAAATCATGAAAGAGCACTCAAGCTCGGGAAGGCAAAGCATGAAAAATGTCACTAATGGTGCTCGGAATTGAGTCTGGATGGAATGGAAGTGACTGAAGACAGCAACAACAGTGACATCGAGTGCACTGGCTGGACAGCAGGCATCAATCATCTCCCATTATGTTCTGAAGATGACGAGGATTGGATGCTCAAATACACATCAAGAAGTTCAGTTCTAAATAGTATACATCTCACAGAAGAGTCCCCGAGAGTGTAGCGGCGGCTTTTGATGCATAAATTGCCTTATTAGGTAACAGCGGCGGAATTGGTGATGAAAAAAATCTATATGTCCCTCAGTTTTGAGTATTTTTGAAAACGGTCTTGGGATTTTGTTTCTATCATCAAAATAAGCATTTTTACTAGAGGAATAGGTAATCGGACTATTTTTGAGTGGTGAGTTTTTGTTGTTCAAAAGTAGCGGTGACTAAGTGCCGCGCACCATACATAGTGGGGGTGGGGTCAAACGATCAGCAGGGAAGTTCGACGAGGATCATTACTTGACGCTTTCCAAAGTCCACGAACCGCCTTTGGGGCGAGCAAAAACCCGAGCTTGCGTGGGTTTGGACATTATGCTTCAAACGGTTGCCTGCGCGAGGGATGGAGCTTGGGAAGGAGCGTTGAGATGCATCGGTATTAATTGGATCCTTGTTTCGAATGAAGCGGAATGCGTATTTTAACAGTAATACATTCGGTCGGCATCTGCAGAACGAATGATTACCATCGCACTACTCAACCAAGTACCATGATAATACCCGAGTCCGATTGCAATCCCATAGTGAAAGCAAGGCGACCTGAGTAGTACAGTAAGCAGTACGTACTCCAAGTGGACTAGAGCTGAACAGAAAAGAGTATTGGATAGGACAGTTCGACTACGAAGCGAGCATAATAGTCCATTAGTACTTTAGCGCGAACAGAATAAGTTACAGTGGCTACAAGCTAGCAGAATAAACAACATGGGTGGTATGTGGTGGAGGGATATATTAGTATACATTATGTCTTGACCGAAGGGTATGTCACCTAATCGGCGGTGAATAGCTTCTTCAGGTAATCACCTGCTGCCTTCTTAACCGAGTCGTCTACAACCGGATTTTCCAATAGTGCCTAGGTTTCGATTGTAGGGCGTAAGACGAAGGAGCGCAACAACGAAAGCTACAGATACCCACCAATGCACGTTCGGTCTTTTGTTGGGTAATGAGCTTCTGCTTATTATGCTCAAATTCCGCTGCCTCACGTTCCATCCGTAATCTTTCTGTTTCCCTCCGTTGCGCGCTTTCTTTCTCCTCGCGCTCTTCACGACGTCTCATGTATTCCAACTTCATCTTTCCCGTTTGCGTCTGCACTTGCAGAAATTGCAAATATGTTGACAGCATTCCCTGCGTGACCGTCAGGTTCATCACTGCCTGGTCTGGACTGGAGGGTGTTGCGGCCGATGACGGGGCCATGGTCGCGCCGTTGACATTCCCATTCTGCTGCTGGCCAGACCCGCTGGCAACTGTTATCGGGGAGGTGGACGACTGGGGAACGATGGGATCGCGTAGCGTTTGAGGGTTGATGTAGTTTATAGGATTGGGATGGGACCGATCATGTGACATGGTGGTATTGATCCCGTTGGATAACATCACCGGATCAGGAAAGTTGACCTGTGGAGGATCGTCGTCCATATCAGCATCATCGCCTCCAGTCTGATTCACGCCAGTAGCGTTAGCATTTCGAGCTTGAACGGGCCGAGTCGTCGCAGGGTCGCCATGCCATCTGCGGGAAGTTCAATACGATTTAATGTAGCGGGGTATGAAAGGGAGACGTACCGTCGGTAGAAAAGGTCGTACCAACCCACTCGATGCCAGTGATCAATTGTACGGGCGGTGACATTCCCCACGTCGCAGCCAGATTTCCGTGCGGCTTGGAGTCGCCTTTCGTATTCCCGCAGACGGTCGGCTTCATTGAACGTGCTCAAGTCGCCTGAATGTACATGGAATGATTCAAAGGCATAGATTTGCTTGAATAGGTTAAAATTCCGCTCATAGCATCCCTTGAGTGCCTGATACGTTTTCTTGCTACCGAAGACTTCGATTGCGCACTGGCCGAGGCGGGTGAGACTGCTGGTGATTGTTCTCATGACCTGAACACGCACCTCCCGCAAACAGGAATTTTTCGTCGCGCGGAGCGAGTTCCAATGCTCGTCTTGGCCTGGTCCCATCAGCCAGCTAAACAATTTCGACTTCTCCTCGTCCGTCCAATGTTTTGCGCCCTGGCCCGTACCGTCAATGTCGAAAGTGTCGCCATCGTCCGCGTCTCGTCGGCGCTTGAGGACCTGTGTGTTCATGGTTGGATCAACTTGCTTGCGCTTCATACCAGGGGAGGTATGGCCAGGTGTCACCGTGAAAAGAGGCGAGTGTGAAGAGGGGGGCCCTGGGTGGGTCTGTTGTGGACCACCATTCTGTGCAAGACCTGAACGTAATATTGAGCAGTGCCAGCGAGAGGGTCTGATCACCAGACAACACACCTGGAATGTGAGTGCCAAGGGCCTGACCCAAGCCCTGATGTGTTTGAAAGGGAGTCTGTGAGGTGAACTGGTCAGGGTTAATTGTATTGCCCTGAAAGCGACTTTACCGAGCCGTTGCTGTCGAGATTGGAATCTCTACGCTCTGGTGGGGGCATACGGCCGTATTGCATGTTTTGTTCACTAGATCATAGCTGAAGACATTGTTGACGGCAATGAACCGAGGCTGTACACACTTTGAGTCCATCTTCAAGCGAACTGAGTGGACCGGATTGCGTCGTGAGTTCACATTCCAACGGTTCACAGTGGCTCGTTTAATCCCACGCTGTTTGCCTTTCCTCCCATTGCCAAATATTAGATACATTAAAGCTATGTGGTAATGACTATCATGATCCTTTCTACTATACACCCTCATCATATAGCTCTCCCTCAGCGTCCTCCTCGTACTCTCCATCAGCATCCGGATCCCCTTCTTCAACCTCGATGACTAGCGCACCCTTTCCATTTGAAGCACCTGTCGTATACACCGTGTCGTCGCTTGGAAGACTTTGTCGGCTCGTAGGAATCGTCAGGGGTGTGGTCGCATCCTCCGACTTCATATCCTGCTCACCATCCTCCGTTGGCGCCATTGGCTTCTCCCGGATAGCTGGAGGCCGGAGAGGTAACGCCAGAGGAACAAGTTCATCCTCGAATAATACCGCCGCTACGGTCTTCGCTTTGATTGCATGTACCACCTCACCGTTGCTATGTTTGCCGTTGGGTAGTCCAGCAGCAGGTGTTAGTGACTCCTCCGCGTCCTCCGCTCCATCCTCTTTGTCTGCCTCCACGTCGGATAACGACCCGACCCTTTTACGTTTGCGCCCCTTCGGGTTCATCGCGGGGGGTGATGCTGCTCGTTTATTCGGCTGGCTCGGCCTGGATCTTAATGCACGCCCTGGTCTCTGATCTTCCAGGGTTGGTGTCATCGCCAAAGCTTCTGTAGGCTTTGCAGGTTCGCGCCCACGTCGCCCGACTCTCGTGGAACGAGGCTCGTCGATTACGATTGGTTTCGAAGTGTCTTGCTTCGATCGACTTCGTAATGGCTGCTTCTGAGATAATGAATAAACCTCAAGCTCCTCTGTAGGTATGTCGCTCGTGGTGACAGGGGATCTAGACCGTGACTTCCTCTTTTCTGAGGGACGGGGTACCTCTTCCACCAGGTCGTCGTCGAAGATGTTCATCGGGGATGGAAATGGATTTGCGTCTGGGGTAGCTGATTTGGCATTGCCATTGCTGGAGACCTCAACAGAATTCGTCGAGGACTCGGGCGCTGCTGTTACCTCCTTCCCCTTCTCTTCCGCCTGCCTCCTCTCATTCTCTTTCCTCCTCTCGTTCTCTGCTTTGTCCTTCCTTGTGAGGATGTAGGGGCTCCACTGCAGCTTCTCGGGTTTGAGCTTTAGGTATCCTTTAGCTTCCCATGCTCGCAAATACAGGTCTACTTTGTCCCGGTCCCACGTAATCTCATAATGCGTTGGTGCGACAAATGGTCCCTTGGGTAGTTCAGATTCCTTTTCGTTGGTCTGTGTTCGCTGGAGATGCCGTCGTGCCACGCCACTCTTGCGTCCTTTGTGCAACTTGATTGACTGGCCTGGAAGAGGCTTGATTGGGGGAGGTGTCGGTTCGCGGGATGATATCATGCCTTGTTGGTAAAGAGTGGTGGCTATATCTTCGATGGTCATGGAGGTAGCCAGGCTGATCTCTATAATAACGGTGAGGACGTGCACTAAGCAATGAGCGGCACAGCTAACCTTCCAGCCTAGGTCGATTGGGAGCAGTTCGAAAGTAACGCATCACAGACAACGTCCAGTAATTCTTGTACCCTAGAGCACCAAGACCCGAAAGAGGCTTCTCCGGAGAACCGGCGCGTTGTTCCTTCTTCGACAAGAGATAGCCTGTCAGAGTTTCACATTAATGATGTATGTAATTAACAGCGAAGCACCCACTGAAGTCGATGAGTAGGTTTCCCCAACCCTGCCGTTGCCGTACGGGTAGCGTCATGATACAGCTCACATTGTAGTCCTTTGGGCTTTGTTTCTCCTTACTGAAGTATCCGACGAAGCGTGCGCCAAAGTCGTCTACTTCAGTTATCACGTAAAACAGGAAGGGCTCGACGTCGTAAAATAAGGATTTGTGGTCCAGAAACATTTTCGATAAGAGACACAGATTCTGGCAGTATATCTTTGGACTAAGCATTAGAGATGCAGTGCGAGTGTTGAAATGGTAGTGCGCACCTTGTTCTTCCGCCCATCGACCTCAAATACCGAAACAACCCCGTCCCGATAGATTTCGTCACCGGGTGGATGCCTAGCCTTGCACTTCAGCTAGCCAACAACAGCGATTCAGTGGCGAGGAAGGTTGAGAAACGGGATTGCCTACACACCCGGTGCCTCTCACAAGCAAATCGGCTCTTCATATATTTTAGACAAAACTCGCATATCCACAATCTCCCGTCTGGAATCGTCGCGTATTCCTCTGGAAAAGGAGCATCATACCAGGTCTTGATGTCATACTGACCAAAGCGTATACTGCGTATCCGGAGGGCTGTGAGATCGCCTTTAGAAAAGGGTCCAGGAGTAGCTGTCGAGGGCGCTGGAGAAGCAGATAGGTCGAGTGGTGTCGAGGCAGGAAGGGCGGATGCGTGGAGAGTGCTGGAGCGCAGGGGTCTTGCTGAGGGTCCAGGGGTGGACGGGGGATCGAGGGCTTCAGAATATTCGGAGCGTAATAGAGGTGGCGGGACCAATCGTTCCTAGCAAATAGGTCAACAGGCGAATAAATCGCGAAGTGATAACAAACCTCTGCGATCGCCCGACTTCGTTCGTATCTTTGCTTGTCGGTAACAGTTATTGTCGTCCTAAATGTATCACGCTCCTCCTCCGTCAAAATGTCGTCAAATAAGCCTTTGGGCAGTTCTTCCTCCTCACGTTCCTTGCCTTTGCTTTTCTGGGTTGGAAGCCGCAGCCGCACTCGAGGAAGTGGATGAGATATGGGCGACTGCTGCACCCGGACACGCTTGTACTGCCGGGGTGATGTTGGGCGCAGTGGGTCATCATCTGGATACTGCGGCACCATCGGAGGAAGGGCTTCTGCCTTCTTAGGTCTACCGCGCCCTCTCCGTGCTTTCGGCGTTTCCTCAACTTCGACGTCAACATCGTCCTCCGTATCAGTGTCCTCGGTTGTATCAGCCTTCGCTTTTCCTTTTCCTTTTCTATTTCCCTTGAACTGATTCTTGGCGGGACGCGAGCGAGAAGATGAAGCAACCGATGACTCCCGAACGGTTGGTGTGGTGGGTAGGTGATTCTGTTCCTGGAGAGGGGGTAGTTCTTGATAGAATGGTTCTTCTGGCAATACACGAGGGCACTTGGGGCAATGCCATCTCCCTTTCGGCGCCTCCTCAATCGGAGGTTGCATGCAATCCATGTGCCAACCTTTAAGAAGATGAGACGTAGAAACATGCAAACCTGATTAGACGAAACGGACCTCTGTCGCAAAAATCACAGAAAAGTATACGATCCTGCAGGCTGTCAAACATATAAATAGTATAAATGAAGTCAGATCTCACGTCGTCGCCCTTCTCGTTACATATCTCGCAAGTCTTGCACTCCATACAATTCCATGGGTATGACCGTAATATATCTCCAAGACCAGGAAGTTCCATGCAACTTGGGTGCCCTAGGAGATATTATAAGCTCTGATCCGACGCACAATGTAGCTTTCCTACCGCTACGGCCGCACTCCTCACACGTAGCCATAAGCTCGGGGTGGCCAGTTTTATTCTTCCGATCATTTCCGTGACAGAAACCACATTCTCGTTCTCGAGGTGCCTTCCTCTTCCGCTTGACAGGCTTCGGGGGTAACATGGGTTGCTCAACTTCCATGGGAAAATACATGGGAGGCGGCGGTGGTGCGAATGGGTCACCCTGAGGGCCATCTGAATACTGCTGGACTTGATGATATCGAACTGGCGGGGAAAAGGGGTTTCGTGGAGATCGCGCTACATGGGGGACCTAAATTTAACAAAAGTCAGTGTCTGTCGTGCGTACGTGCTGACGATATTGACGAGACGCGACGCGTTTGGTGACACCGGTGCCAAGTGCCACCTGCACTTTTTGGCAAAACTTACACTCTTGGTTACAACGTTCGTGTCCTCTCCCATTAAAGCTGGGTCAATGACAGGTCCGGCGAGCGCAGGATCGATAGGTATGTCGTCGTGGTTGGTTACTGGAGTGCCATATTCGTACGAAGTTTCGCGATCATAAGCCGCACTCGAGGGAAAGGCGAGCCCCCTCATTTATGTACCGGAAGTTAGGGAACTCGGAATTGCTGTCCGTGAGCCAGTTGAGCTGCGGGCAAGGGCTCCTTCGCCGTTGTCGACAGTGGGCAGGTTTGTTTATACTTATTAGTATTGCCTCCTTTCTGACCAACATGAACCTCTTTCCATAGTTGGCTCAGGATGGGCTCGCCTCCTAGATGAAATGCTCACCACGACGAAGTAGAACTCTCGTCTTATTTTATTGCGTTAGGCGAGGCTGCGATACTACTTCCGCGCTCGTGTGAGTAATTGTCGATTTGTGGCACAATAAGTTGACGCCCCCCAAGCCTGGTGATAGGCTGTTAAGACTCGAAAGGCAATGACAATGGCTACAGCTATGAGAAATAGGCAACTCATGGTTTGCCTCGTTGCATTACTCCCATGTCCCCACATAATCGGAGGCCGTACGAACGACAGAAGTGATCTCGGCGATACGTAAGTAGCGTTAAAATACGAGCCGCGAACTCAATATCAATGCGTAGCGGCTTCAAAGTGTCCCTGCAAAGTAATCGTCTTTGCCCCACAGCCGCTAGTCCGCTGACTTAAGGACGCTTATAATCACATCGTTAGGGTCTGAGGCTGCCTATCTGGCCTTGCGTCAAGCAAAGCCTGAAACCGTGAGCCGTGAATCCACTGTGACTTCCTGCGTTCAAAATGTCTACACTAGTTAATACTCCCGAGCTCTGCGATACAATCTTGTTACTGGTTTGAAGTCATTTCTGTTGCATCTGATCGTTACATCGTTCTCTAACCTTATCTCCCGGTCTACGCGTTGGCTCCTGTCATATGACCTAGAAACCTGCTTCCTGGAGCTTATACGTCTCCTTCCCACCAAGCCTAGATTGCGTTAATCACAGTTCTTGTTATAGCATGCCAAATTTACCGCCAAATTCACAATGGGAATACTGACATATGCTTTGACGTACACCACACTCTAAAGAACTTCCGTCGGCTCAAAGATATTGTTGATGTCATGTCAAAGACGCCCGTTGATATCCTAGATAGCAAGAAGCAAGCACTGGAGAAGGGAGATACCGCCGTAATGAACCAGATCGGGTAGGGAAAGGACATCATGAGTATCCTAAGCAAGTCCCGGCGTCAGATTCAAGTTCGCTCCTGACCTAGAGGCTGGCGGGGATGGTCGTATGGATGATGACGAGGCCTTGGGATAGGTAGCTGCATTTCAACCCATTTCAGATGCATCCCTGAAGCTCTCAATGGCCCTAGATATCGTATGTCGATCTAAACTTGAAATTCCTCATGACAATAATAACAAATGTAGAACTCCAATCTTCGCTGTAATGGACACCATATTCAATGCCCTTTCACGCATCTTATATCTTCTGGCTATCCACCCGGACGCGCGGAAATGCTCCGTCGCGAAGTCAGCGAGGCGCGCGGCAAATATGTCAATGTTTCGCACGACGAGCTTATCGTGCTCCCATTCCTGGATGCCATTCGCCATAAGACGCTGCGCCTGTTAGTGTTAAGTCCAATCCAACTGCTTTGTTATCCGAATGCTTCCCATCTTAGATACCCGCTTGCATCGCTGGTCTCGCGAAGGTATGTATTTATGGTGATTAGTTCCCACGTCTATCAACCCAGTTCTAGGCTTTGGCAGGATGCCATCTTGCCTCTATCGATCCCGCTTAGGGGAGCCGACGGGCGTGATATGCACGAAATTGTGCCATACCAAGAAACACTGATGTACACGTCTCCATGCTGAGCAGCAACAGGGATCCGAGCCCCTGGGGGCCCGACCTTTATGAACGGAAACTAGAGCGCGGTTATCTCTTCTTCCTGATGCTGTGGTTGACACTCACCTCCCACGGGCTACTCCCATTTGTCAGTATTTTTTTTTTAATCCAATCATGCTTTACAGCCTGACTCTCATAGGTGGCGGACGGTCCCGCATGCAAGTCGCCTCTCAAAATTAGCGTTTTCTTTTTTCTGCATGCTGACATTGGTTACCAGCTGCAGTAGGTTCCAGTTTTCGCAACTGGAGATGAGCACGTGAACCGCTTTTACTTCTCTTGCTCGCTTGGTGACTAAAATGTTGCTTGATGTTAGAGGCCGTTCTCTCAGTCCTTGTTTCCCAGTTCCGGCCGTTTCCTCCGTAGGCGAGCATGCTATGGGAAATAGTTCCCATGACCATCCCCACAATCAAAGGAAAGCCCGGAAAAATGTGCCTACCTTTTGACGATGGAGTTGTCAAGGTGAACGCTGATCGGGAAGGTTGGTGCTTCGAAAACATGGCTTATGGATGTTCAAAATACACCAATGACATCGCTGCATTGCGGCCCTCGCGCCGTCATAACCGACCATGCGCATAGCAACGGGCCTATACAGAGTCGCAAATGTACAACGATATGCTATCCAGCGAATAGGCGCTGGCGCCAAACCTATAATCTTCGGGAACCTTGAAACAAAGGCGTACTATACTTTCACGCGGCCATGCTCTCACGCGATCAACCTTCCGTCACCCACTGCTAGTTTAGGGCACGAGCGTGACGCAGCCGCAGTTCCATAGTAGGCACGGGAAGCCCATTGACGTACACAAGTGCTTGTCATGAGCCGGATACACCACCATTGACCAAATGTCTTGGCGTCAGCCAGCTTCTCAAAGCCGATCCCATTATGGTTTATATAGCCATCTTGAACAGAGGTTCGTCCGCCATCCCTATGTTAACCCTCATCTCTCGAGTTCTTCTCATCCTTGCCATCTCCTGGGCATTGTGGCGATCTCTGCGACGATTCTTTGCTACGACGGATATAGATAATCTCCCAGGGCCACAATCTGGGTCATTTGTTAAGGGTGAGTATGACATGCCATTGTCCGACATTGCCAGCCTGCTTACTTTTAACCTGCATAGGTAACTTCGGTCAGCTGTTCAATTTCGACGCATGGGATTTCCACAAGCAGATCGCCGAACAATGTGCGTAACTCGGTTACCGAACTGGAATCTTGGCTAAGCTTTGGGCGGAGCAGTTGGAAGAGTCGCTCGAGTCTTCGGCGCCTTCGGTGTAAGTCAAGCTGCCAGCGTGAAATAGCGGAGGCCCAACTCAATAAATTGAACCAGTCGCAACATCTGTATATTTTCGACTCAAAGGCGTTACATCACATCGTCGTGAAGGTTGTGCGACCTGTTGCCCGCCACGAGCGTGTACTCATTGCTCGAACAGGATCAATACATCTTTGAAGAGACGAGCGAGTTCATTGTGTACAGTAACCCGAAAAAGTAATGCACCACGTGATTTCCCAACTACCATCGCCTGCTGCTGTGGCAATTCTCCATGGTTTGCGAAGATCTCGGTATTGTCATACTCGCAGGAGTACAGAGTATCTAAAACTGTATGATATTGGTATGAATAGGATGCCTTTCATGAGTAGTCCCACCAAGAATCAAAATTGTGCTGTGCAATTCTTTTTCATGAAACGAGCAATGTGGAGAAATGTGAAAATTTTCTGATCACTGCTCTTGCCTTCAACCTCTGCTGTACCCCACTCATCCCTCATACTCTCCCCCAGCTCCTGACCACACATGGTTTACACCTCACCCACCAAGAAGGCCCGAATTGTCCTCCTGAAGAAACAGGGTGTGCCTGATGTCGAGATTGCACAAAGATACTCCGTTGACCGGACCACCGTCAACCGCATCTTCCAGAGATATGCCGAAAACCCAAATTTCTATCATGCAAAGCCCAAGACAGGTCGTCCCCGCAAGTTCACCACCAATGATGTCCGTGTTGCAACCCGAATGCTGGCGACTACTCAGGCACACGACGTCGCCGACCTCCAGAGGCAGTGTTTCCTGAATTTACATGCCGATACCATCCGAAAACAACTAGCCGCATGTGGATTGAAGGCATACATACGTCGTAGGAAGCCATTCCTGTCCCCAGCACACAAGCAACGGCGGTTGGAGTGGGCGAAAGCTCACGAACACTGGACAGTCGAGGACTGGAAGGTTGTGGTGTTCAGTGATGAATCAAAATTCAATATATTCGGGTCTGATGGTCGTCGTTGGTGTTGGAGGAAGCCAGGGCAAGAGTTTGATGAATGATATGTCCGGAAGGAAATCAAGCACGGTGGTGGGAACGTGATGGTCTGGGGCTGTGTCACTGCGAAGGGGCTTGGTCGTATCGTTCGCATCGACAGCAACATGGATGCTGATCTCTACACCCAAATCCTCAAAGACGATGTCCTGGGGACCCTGAAGGACCTTGGCATCAACAAAAAGGACATCTACTTCCAGCAGGACAACGACCTGAAGCATACCTCGAAGTTGGCTCAGGCTTGGTTCAAGAAAGCAAAGCTCGATGTGTTGGATTGGCCCCCAAGCAGCCCCGATATGAACATTATCGAGAATCTATGGGACTATCTGGATAGGAAGGTGCGCACCCGGAGCCCGCTTCCAAGGAATCATGAGGAGATGTGGGCCGCGTTGCAGGAGGAGTGGATGACCATCGAGGAGGACTATATTGAGAAGCTTTTTGGGAGTATGCCGGACAGGATACAGGCATTATTGAAGGCAAAGGGGTCCTGGACAAAGTACTAGAGTAAGTTGTCCCACCACATTTGAAATTGCCTTTGCTGAGACATCAGCAGTTGCTTGAACTGTGACACGAAAAAGTATTGCACAGCACTAATTTTGATTACAGTCCTCCCTTTCACTCAAATGGACCAATAATGCAAAATTCATTCTCTAGAGACATAGCAGACATTCTTACGAGTACATAGCAAATGACCGAACTGATTTCTGACTACTAGACGACGAGAAACAGGTTGTACTGTGCCGAGAGTCACGTGGTGCATTACTTTTTCGGGTTACTGTATGTCGCGGCCTGTCGGCGAGTTCAAAGAAATCTTTCTCAAAGCGATACATCCTGCAGGGCAAACAGCGTCTCCTTAGGCGATGGGCTTTTAGCCACACTCGGTCAGCCAATACAGTGGTCTAAGCTTAATTTTTCTTTTGACCAAGATCAAGGTGAACACCATCGTAAACAACGAAAAATGCTGAATCCCGTTTTCTCAATTGCCCATATGCGCCACATGGGCACGTATTCTCTTCTCCATCAAAATGAACTTCCTTCCATGTACGCTAAAACTGTCCACAGTTCCGGTATTCCAAGAGGTGGCAAAGCAGGTCAGTGAAGTTTTGGACATCGCAGTACAAATGTTCACCTTTCTGTCAGCTTGAAACAGCCATCAAACTCAGTATAGCAAATGGCACTCAAGAAGCAAGTCATGCAATGCTCTCAATGGCTCGTATTCATGGATTAGCAGATTGACATTCTACAATGGATGACACGAGCTGCCCTCGAAATGATTGGACGGAGTGGCCTTGGGTATTCCTTTGATCCGTTGGTGGAGGGAGCAGAGCCACACCCATACAGCAAGGCTGTCAAAGACTTTGTGTAAGCGAATATCAATGGCGCATTAAGGCAGTAAATAATCCGTGCACTGCGCTTCAGGCCCCTTTCGTCCTCCATGAGATTCCAGCACACGTATTTGCTGCCAACCCTTTACCAGCTTGGCCCCGCGTGGTTTCGAAGGTTTGCCGTAAATCTGATGCCCTGGAAGAAGGTCCGTAGGCTCCGAGATATCATTAATCTCATGGATCAAATCACGATCCGGATTTTCGAGGAGAAGAAAAAGGCTCTCGAAGCTGGTGACGAAGCATTGTCAAAGCACGTTCAAGAGGCCAAAGACATCATCAGCATCCTTAGTAAGTACTCGCGAACTTTTCGATCTTTTAAAACCTCCTTAATACGGCATCTCCCATAAGTGAAGGCCAATCTTGGCGCCGCGGCAGGTGATCGACTGCCCGATAAAGAGGTCTTGGGGCAGGTAGGTGCACCCTGTTAGCATCACACAAGATGAGCTGAACCGGTGCTTTCTCTTTCTAGATGTCGTAGGTGATGACGACATCCTGAATCACGCATATTATAACTGATGCGCAGAACATTTATCTTCGCTGCCACCGATACTACATCGAACGCCTTGTCGCGCATTCTCTATCTTTTAGCAGTTCATCCAGAAGTACAGGACAGACTTCGCGCAGAGATTACAGCTCACACAATGCATGAAAACATTCCGTATGACGAGTTGGTCACTCTCCCTTTCATGGATGCTATCTGTCGTGAGACTCTGCGTCTGTAGGTTTACCCCCTGTTACCGACTTTCGAGGATATTCAAGCTTCACTCCTAGCTTTCTGCCAGTCCCTACAGTAACGAGAGTGTATGTTCTTGCTCAATTCTCAGCCTATTGAGATCTGGTTCAATTACCATGTTTCCTCAGAACCCGACAGGACGTCGTTTTACCTCTATCAACCCCCGTCAAAGGCCTCGACGGTCGCGAGATGCACTCGCTTCTAATCCCCAACAATACCAAAGTCTTCATCTCCATACTGAACGCGAATCGAGATCCGACCCTGTGGGGCACAGATGCGTTGGAATGGAAACCTGACCGTTGGCTTTCCCCGCTTCCCGAAGCCCTGCATGATGCTCATATGCCGGGGATCTATTCTCATCTGTTCGTATACTTAAGCTTGAACTCTCCTGTTGCTTAACTATGTTCTCTGTTTAGAATGACCTTCCTGGGCGGTGGGCGAGCGTGCATCGGATTCAAATTCTCCCAGCTCGAAATGAGTAAGTGGTTGACGTCCTATATCGATCTAGTTTTGCGTTGACACACTTCCTGCCAGAGGTCGTCCTATTCACTCTCGTTTCGCAATTCCGGTTCTCTCTTTCTGACAAAGACATTTTCTGGCAAATGAGCGGCATTGTGTCCCCCACGGTCAAGGGTTCGCCGCAGCGAACACAGTTACCTCTCAACGTGGAGCTGGTGGAAACACCGGCGTAAGTGATTAACACCTAGCGCGTCCACGGCTGCAAGGGGACAGGTTGAAGCAGGTGTCGAGAATGATACCCTAAGTTACCAAGGCTTGATGGCTTGGTACAACATGTGTAAATGACATGCTATCTTGAAGTACTGGGTTTTGGGTGCACAAAATTGACAAAAAAAACCCACTACATAAAGTAACGGGTATCGAACAGCTTCCCGGCCGCTGTCTTGTATAAAAATTGGCCACACAGGTAGGCTTCACTGTCCTCCCCCCCAGGTATAATCCTATCTTGCACACCAAATGAGTAGTAAAGAGCTGATCATGAACACTTAGTGTTGTTGGCAGAACTCTGCCGTTCTGCCGAGTTCTGCCAAAATCCGGCAGTCGCCAGGCAGTTGCCGAAGGGGGTCTGGCAGAACTTGGCAGAACCTCAATCTCATGTAGAATTTGTGAGCATAGGAAGGCTGAATTGTCAATCAATCCTGTCTTATAATTTTGTTGCTTCTCAAATTTGTCAGAGATTTCTGACCCCCCTGATCAGGCAACTCCGCTGATTTGGTGTGATCAGACCTGATCAGGCCTGTTTTGCTCAGGATATCGAGCCCAGTGAAAAGTCACTTGAGCGGAATTGAGTGCAAACAAGCAGAAATAGCCCGCCAACACCCGCTCATTTTGGCTCACAAGGGCTCTCTATGGCTCAAGATTTCGGACTGTTATTCTGCCATATCAAGCGGGATCGAGCCATATTGTCAATTATTATCCACTTCATTTTTGCTCAATAGCTTTTCAATCCAATTCATTTTTGCTCAATACAAATTATTTCGAATACAATACAAGTCCACATGCCAGTGGACCGCATGTGCTTGCCGAGTCTGCCCTTACCTGCAGTCAATCCCTCCTGAACACGTTCCTCTGTGGTGGAGTTGACCCAGCAATTGTTCCTAGCAAAGGAAATCAGCCATCATAGCAATGTGATATAAAGAAGGACTTACTATCCCAGAGTGCTCGATCAATTACTGCATCTCGATCTCAGAATTCAGCGCGTAGGAATGAGTAACAATAACCTTACATTACGTTTGCCATTAAATTATCCCAATACTTCGTAAACTCAGCCTCTGTTCCATTAGGATTAGCCACAATCCAAGCACATTTACATATGCTCCTGTACACATCAAAACGTCAAAGAGAGACAACCCCATGCAAATGCGACTCACCTGGGATTATTTCCCTTCCCAGCCTTCGCTTTCTTGTTATTGACAAACTTCGTGGCATGAGCAGGGGCGGGAGCAGAGGCCGGAGTCGCTGTTGGAGCGGCGGTCACGGTCTGCAAAGGCCTATGCATCGTGGCCATATTGACGATGGTGAGACCGGAGTTTGATGTCAGGATTTCAGAAGCGCTTGTCGCTGTTTGGCTGTTGTCCGAGGTCGAGGTGGCAGGGAGTGGCAAGACTTCAGTGTTTGCATTGGTCGAGTGTGTGATGGAGTCGTTAGAACTGGGGGCGACAGTGGAGGAATTAGAAGTGCTTGTCAATGTTTGGCTGTTGTCCGAGGTTGAGGCGGCAGGGGGTGGTGAGAGTTTGGGGTTTGCGTCGGTCGAGGGCGTGATGGATCCATTAGAACCAGAGGCGACGGTGGAGGGATTAGAAGGGGGAGCGTGGAGTTTTGCAGCAGCCTCGGGGTCAGAAAAGATGGCAGCACTGGTAGAGGGGGTAAGTCAACATGATACGTACAGGGAAGGACTTACAGAGGATTCTTGATCTATTTACGAAGTATCGCATGCCCGAATTAATAACGACGATACAGTTATGAAAAGAATGACTCACCAATAATGGTTTGGGTGGACCCTGTACCGCTTTCTCCTTTGGCTGCTTGTTTTTCTCCTGTGGCTCGGGCGGTGCGATTACAGTCTTGGCTTTCTTGGGTTCTGGTGCGGGACTAGAGGCAGAGGGCAATTGGGATCGTTTGAGCAAGGTTTGTGTATCTGGGAATTCGTCCTTGATCTTCGGGGTCCGGCCTACATGTTTTTTATACCATGACGAATAGTTTTGCATTGCAATCATGTGTGCTTTCCAATTGTTGTCACCGTAAGAGAGCTGAGGAAATCGGTGGCACATGTGGTGTTCGAAGTAGTTGTGAGCCTCGAGATTGGCTTGTGCCCAGGTGCCTGGCACAATTCCTCTATCCACGAGGCTTTGCCAGATAGTCCAAGCATAGGCATGAATTGCTTCAACCATGGCCTTGTCGACAGATTTGCCATCTTCCGATTCCACATACCAAGTCATTTTGTTGCCAGTGTCATCTTCCGATGAGAACAGGCTCATGGATCCTTGGTTCCTGTTCTTCGCTTCGTTAAACTGTTTCTGGAACCATAATTTGATGTGTGGGTAGTTGGACTTCTTGAGACTTGGGACAGACAATGAGGCAGAGGACCCAGAGAGTGAGTTGGTATCTATGGCACCTGTGATGGTGGTTGTAAGGGCAACCCTTAAAGGCTTGTAGGCTTGTACAAGACTGGCAAAGGGGAAATCCAAAGTATATTAGACAGGGTATGTAGATACTGGGAACGACACACCTGGCAAAGGGGAAATCCAAAGAGAACAAATCTAAGGATCCCTCTGCCAGGTGTGTCCTGTATATACGATCCGGTGGCTGATAAACTGTATAGTTATAGACCCCCTATACTGTGGAGCGGAGGCGAAACAATGAGCCGACGCACATGGCATTCCGAGGGCTGAAGTCCGGAGTCCGACGAAACAGGACATTGGAGTTGGTGGCAGGGAAAGGCCGGCGGAGTTGGCGATGTCCGGAGATGTTGTACCTAGAAGTAAATATATGTAATGAGAGTAGGGAAAAAGGAATGAGATAATGGAATGAGATAGTGTCCCCTTACATCACCCCCCCCCTAGGGTGCAGCGCCTCGATGCACTGCAGGATCCACAAGATACAATCCCCGGACCTGGTGCGGAGCGTCTGGATGACGCCTATGGAAGTCGTGGATGAGGTTGCGGGAATGCGACAAGTTTACCATAGGCTCCCAGGAAGCCTCCTCATAGCCATACCCTCGCCACTTGACCTTGTACTGGAGTTTGCGATGGGAGATGCGGCTGTCCAGGATCTCCTCCACTTCATACTCCTCTTCATCGTCAATAAGGGTCGGAGGTGGGGGCGGATGCGCACGGCGGCTGGGGATGGGATCCAGTGGAGCAGGGCGGAGTTTGACAGCGTTGAACACCGGGTGGAGACAACTCATGGCACGAGGGAGGCGGAGTCGGTAGGCAAGAGGGCCAATCTGGCGTTCAACAGTATATGGTCCAAGGTAGCGATGAGAAAGCTTCTTGGATGGCCGCGTAGTATGAATGTCAGAGGCGTCCAAGTACACACGATCTCCGGGCTTGTACTCCGGAGCCGGGGTTCGACATTGGTCATAGTACCTGGCCATGTCATCCTTTGCCTTGACGAGTGCTGCTTTTGCCTCCTCTTGTGCCAACTTCATGCGGTCAAAGAACTCGTTGGCTGACTCATTGTTCGAATTCTGGGGGCGGGGTTCGAAGCCCATGCGCGGATTCCGACTGGTGTCAAGCATGAATGGGGTGTATTTGGTCGCAGAGTGCACATGATTGTTATACTGGAACTCCGCCTCCGGTAGGAGATCGTCCCAATCATCCTGTCACTCGTTGCAGAAAACCCGGAGATACTGCTCCAATTCCTGGTTGACACACTCCGTCTGACCATCAGATTGGGGGTGGTATGCTGTGGAGGTGCTGAGCTTGATGCCCAGGAGGCGATAAAGCTCACGAGTAAACTCCGCAACAAACTGCGGTCCGCGATCGGAGACGAACGCATCCAGAAGTCCATGCAACTTCCAGACATTCTTGCGGTAGAGGTTCGCAGCGCCCATCGCGGTACAGGTGGTGTGCATCGGAATGAAGTGTGCCCGCTTCCCCACAGAGTCCACCACCACCATCACCACGTCATACCCATGACTCTCCGGGAGTTCCACAATGACATCCACAGACACAACGTTCCAGTGACCCTCCGGAATGGGCAAGGGGTGCAGCTTACCCATTGGAGCCTGTCTCCGGACTTTCGTCCGCTGACAAAGGTCACAGGTGCTGGTGTAGGAGCCGATATATCGGGACATCTGTGGCCACCAATAATTCCGGGAAACCAACTCCAACGTCTTCCAACGACCAGGGTGTCCGGCGACGCGGGAGTCATGATGGAGTTCGACAATCCGGCGCCGCAAGTCCGGGTCATTGGGAACATAGATTCGACCACGGAATGTGAGGACTCCCTGCTCCTCCGCCCACTCTGCACTCTTCACTGACCGAACTCCAGAACGTGCAGACTTCAACGCGGCAGCGGCCTTGGCCACAAGGTCCTCATGCATGTTCCCTCTGTTCCCCCGACGGATGTCCTTCAGAATCTGTTCCTCTTCACCCACAGGAGCCAGACCCTCCAGAGCACGGATGGCAAAGAACTCCAGTTTGAGCAACACAATGTCCGTGTTGTCAGAACTCCCATCTCCGTGGTCCGGGCGGCGGGACAAGGCATCGGGTTTGCCCATGGTCCGTCCAGGGCGGTGATGCAACACAAAATCGAAGTTGGCAAGATACAAAGACCACCTTGCCTGCCGTCGATTGAGCTTCTTGGCAGTCAAGAAGTACTGGAGGTTTTTGTGGTCAGTATGGATCTCAATCTGGTGTTGCGCACCCTCTAGGAAATGCCTCCACTCCTCAAGCGAACGGATAATTGCGAGCATCTCCTTGTCATGGATCTCGTAATTCCGCTCAACCGCATTCAGGCTTTTCGAGTAGAATGCGACCGGATGCCATTTGTCATCCTCCGGAGACTGTTGAGATAGCATGGCTCCCGTCGCGAAGTCCGAGCTGTCCGCTTCTACCCGGAAAGGTTGGCCATCATCTGGAAATATGAGAACAGGCTCAGAGGTAATGGCATGCTTGAGGGTGTCAAAGGCATCCCGTTGTGCAGGTCCCCACACCCACGTAACATCCTTGGCCGTAAGGTCAAAGAGAGGTCGTGCATGATGCGAGAAATCCCGGATAAACCGTCGGTAGAAATTGGTAAAGCCTAGGAACGACTGTACCTCCTTCTTGTTTTTCGGAGTTGGCCACTCTGCAACTCCGGCCACTTTCACTGGGTCCATGGATACCGTTCCGTGGGAGATGACAAGTCCGAGATATTCGATTTCTGTCCTTTCGAATTCGCATTTCTCAGGCTTCAGGAACAAGCGGTATTCACGGAGACGATCCAGCACGAGACGAGTGATGCGACGATGCTCCTCCAGAGTCTTGGTGTAGATAAGGATATCATCAAGGTATATGCAAACAACTCCTTCCGCTATAAGATCACGGAAGATGTCATTCATCATCGTCTGAAATGTGGCCGGACTGTTGGTGAGTCCGAAAAACATGACCAATGGCTCAAAGAGCCCACAGTTTGTCTGAAACGCTGCCTTCCACTCATCTCCCTCCTTAATGCGGACATTATTGTAGCCCCACCGGACATCCAATTTGGTGAAATATCGCGCACCCCGGAGGTTATTAATGAGCTCAGAGATGAGGGGGAGAGGGTAGTGGTTCTTCACCGTCAAGGCATTCAATGTCCAGTAATCCTGCACTAACCGGAGGGAACCGTCCTTCTTTTTGATGAAGAAGACCGGAGATGCCATGGGCAATTTTGAAGGCTGGATCCGACCGGACTTGAGATTCTCCTCCAAAAACACATCAAGCTCTGACTGTTCGTTTGGGGCAAGGGGATAGACCTTGCATGCACTTGGAGTGGAGCCTGGTTCGAGTTCGATTGCATGATCCCATTGCTTTCGGTCGGGAAGCTCATCGAAGCTCATCAAATGATGCTTTGGAGAAAATGTCCTCAAAATCTCGGAGGTGATCGGGGACGGCATTGCGAAAGGACTTTGGCACGGAGTTGCATGCAAAGGCCTCTGCTAGGCGTTGAGATGTCGTCTGACTTGCTCGGATCTCCTCAGCAGTCGGGTAACCGAAGAGAGTCGTCACAAATATACGATCACCTTCCTCCATGGGGTCGGCCTCCGTATCCGTTCCTGTGTTGGGCTCTGAATCCGATTCGGAGTCTGACTCGGGGCTCATATCTGGGATATAGCCCTTGTAAACTTCATCATCGTCCTCATCATCAGAGTCCGGGCACAAGTCTGGGACGTCATCAAAGTCCGGTTCAGGTAGAGGAACTCCGCCAGTACGGCACACACGTATAGCAGCCCAGAGTTTAGTCTGTGCTTTACGCTCTGCTTTCACCTCTTCTCTACAGGTCTGACAGCGGGAGGGGCAGCGACTCATTGAGACTGTCCCAGCTGCCCAGTCAATCTCTGGGTTGTGCTCTCGGAGCCAGGTGTACCCAAGGATCATGTCCTGTCGACCGAGATCAGTGATGGCAAACACCGCACGTTCCGCATGTCCGTTGTAACGCAGGACCAGGTCCACAACATCAGTGATGGAGCCAGCCGCATTCGGAGTTCCATCCACATTGTTCACAGGAATGGGTTGAGAGAGGGGACGTGTGGTGAGATTATTCTGTTGCACAAAGCGGGTGTGTAGGAAGAGTCCAGAGGCGCCACAATCCACCAGAGCCTTCAGGCTATGGATCTCCTGAGTGTCCATGGTCTCTATCTCCATGTTGAGGGACAGGGAATTAGGACTTGGAATAGCAGCAAGAACGTAACGGCGGGGCAAGCATTTTTCCCAGCGGGGTAGTCCACGACGAGAGGGAGGTTTCCCTGGCAAACCGGAGTTGTGAACTCCGATGTCCGGGAGTCCAGGAGAAGAAGGGGGTACATCTTGATTCGAATCGAGTTCACATGAGGAGAGTGCAGCAATGGAATGGGATTCTGCAGACTCTATAGACAAACATGCAAACCGATTGGAACCTGCCAACAGGGGCGTACTTTTCACCTGTGGCATAACTAAAAATCCTCCACTGATTCTCCGGACTGGCCTTCCACGCTTGCTCCAGAGGCCTGTTCGTTTGGCTCGGGGGTGTGAACGGTATCCTGCTCGACCAGGAGACTCATAGCCCAGTCCTGGCGCTCTTCAGCTGTCATCGCACGGATATCAAACTGGTCTGGGCAGTCTTGGGAAAGATGTCCGGGTTTCTTGCATCGGAAACAGACACCTGGAGTTCGCAAGCGCTGATGAGAGGTGTCGATATCCATTGGGACACCAGGGGGAAGGGAACGTGTAACTGGTGCAGCCCCCGGAGGGATGGCATGAACGGGGGGAGCAGAGAATGGACGGAATGAGACAACTCTGGGAGTTCGATTAGCCAGAATCGGAGCTGGGGTTACTCGGGGTTTGGTGGATGCATGGAAGTCACGATTAGCCCGGTTGTTGTAGTCAACCAAGCGTGCGGCTTCGATCCATTGGTCGACATGTTCATCAGAGGGGCGCCCATCCACCATTCCTGCCACTTTGTCTTTGATCCTTTTTGCAAGACCACGTCGGAAACGAAACACAAGTTGTGCTCCATCCAGGAAGTTGGACTCCTCCATGAGATCCTGGAAGGCGTCGATATAGTCGTCAACAGACTGGGCTCCCTGGTAGTAGTCCTCAGTCTCTAGGGTGGTCGCAGCTGTTCGCTTTTCATCCCGAGGACAAAATGAAGAGACGAACTCCGCACGGAACTCCGCATAGGATCGGAAACGGGGAACTCCGCCATAGGACTTGGGGTAACGCAGGGTACGGGCTGCAAAACGGGCGGCATGGCCCCCTTTCATGTACGAGAGGGCCCAATTGATGCGAGTCTGTTCGTCCGGAAATGCCTTTGGGACGAGAGACATAAACAGATCGCAGGAGTTGATGAAGGCACGCCCTTTCTCCCTCTCGCCATCAAAGGAGTCAGGGGGCGTGGGACGCAGGCGATCTGTAGAGTGTGGGGAATGCTGCGCAGCAGCTGGAGTTGCTGGCATGGGGTTCGGTGCGGCAATGGGGTTGGGAATACGACGAGCGGTATCTATGGCAAGCTGCTCGACGATGCGCCGGAGTTCGGCGACTGAATTTAGGACTTGGCCAATTTGGCCGGCTTGGGTCTGTAGTTGTCCCTCGACGGCGATGAGCCTCTGCCAGGCTTCCTGCTCAGGCTGTTCGACAGCAGGTGCCAGGGTAGGTACATCCAGTTCGGGGTCCATGACTACTGGACAAGGTAGGGGAAGTTCGGAGATGGAGGTAAGTGTTGATGTGAGGCTATCTGAACACTTGACAACATTCTCGGGCGTCCCGGACCTTGTAAAGAGATTTGTTCTACTGTAAGGGCGACCCTTAAAGGCTTGTAGGCTCGTACAAGACTGGCAAAGGGGAAATCCAAAGTATATTAGACAGGGTATGTAGATACTGGGAACGACACACCTGGCAAAGGGGAAATCCAAAGAGAACAAATCTAAGGATCCCTCTGCCAGGTGTGTCCTGTATATACGATCCGGTGGCTGATAAACTGTATAGTTATAGACCCCCTATACTGTGGAGCGGAGGCGAAACAATGAGCCGACGCACATGGCATTCCGAGGGCTGAAGTCCGGAGTCCGACGAAACAGGACATCGGAGTTGGTGGCAGGGAAAGGCCGGCGGAGTTGGCGATGTCTGGAGATGTCGTACCTAGAAGTAAATATATGTAACGAGAGTAGGGAAAAAGGAATGAGATAATGGAATGAGATAGTGTCCCCTTACAGTGGTGTTTGATGTACCTATCAAGGTCGTGATGGTGGTGCTGTAATAACACATTGAGAACAGCTCCCATTGACATGGAAGTTATGGATATATGCGCATGTAATCGTCGTAGTGAGTTCCTTTTGCGAGTCTATGAGGGTTTCATGAAGAGCTTGCACCTCTTTCTGGAGGTGGGTGTTCTGGCTGGCTAAGGAATCTACTTTTGTTGTTAGATTCATTATCACTCCCCACACATCTGGACGGGTCGGAGATTCTGCAGAAAACTTGGCCACAGGGCCGATGAGATCAGAAAAAAAAAAGAAGGCAGAAGCTCACATTGAAATGTCCTGAAGGGCCCAGGGTACTTCCTCCCCATCTGCTTTTTAGATTTGCTTCCTGATCACGATCATAGGTAGACGAGGAAGCCCAGAAAGCCAGAGAATGTGATGTTTGCCCAGTCCCAGCAGAGTCCATAGCACAAGAAGAGTAGGGAGAACTTCCAAAGCCAGTAGGAGAAGACATGTAGATGGATATTGTATGCATCTTGGATTGTACACATCTCATGCGTCACATTGTTTATTTTAGAAAGCCAACAAACAACACGAAGTTCGCGCCGAAAACTTGAATTCTACTAGTGCATATTCACTCATCCTCCTCCTCAGGAATATCCTCTACAGCCCCTGCCATAATACTGACATCCAAACCAGGTTTCTCAACCACAAAGACCCGCCCCTCCCACTCCTGGCCCAAAATTCCCATAGAATGCAGAACAACTGCCACCACTGCCTCGATGCACTTCACATCTACGACAACAACCACTGCATCGCCTAGATGTCTGCATGACCATAGAGTATTGGATGAGATAGAGAGGAGCTTGGCATCTGGACGGCTGTATAGGGATACCACGGCGAGTGTCCGAGTAATAGCATCTGAGATGTTGAAGTGGAAGTAGTAGTGTACGTTGCTGAACTCTACTGTACCTTTATATTGCAGCTAAATTTTGTTTAAGCCTTTGAATACGTAAATTCAAGAATGACCCATACCTTGACCTGACACGCAATCCAACCTTTTCCTAGTGGCTTTAGGCTCTCCTTCCATCGTAACCGAGCTACTTGTCCGTGTGGCAATCACAGGCGAGACCATCGTACCACAGAGGCCCTCCATCCAGTAGGGATATTCTCAGGTCCACAGGCTTCGTCTTCCTCCAAGAATAGCCGCAGAGCCTCCTCCTCAGGATCTGTGACAGGTTGTGCACACGAATCCTTTGCACGAAGTAACACATAGCCGTTGCCAAGATCTATGCTTCCTTGAGGTAATGTTGCTTCTTTCTGGGCCTCTTGATCTAGCTGTGGAAACATGGCCTTGAGACAAATCACCTCCACTCGTTCCACCACACACCGAGAAAGATTGGCATAAGGTGTGGAATCCTGCTTGATTTCTTGCGTAAGATTTCCAATGCATCGCTCCATGGTCCACTGTGAATAAGTAATTCCGGGGCCAACGCAAAGAGCCTCGATTGCAAGATGTGTCAATGTATGAATGATCAGCCATACGAAGTGAATACGGTCGGCTCGACATACGACGTAAAGTGCTTCGAACTCTGCAACAAACTGGATGAGGTATTGGTGAGTGAGAGGTAATTGATCCTGTGTACAGATATGTCATTGGTAGATGAGACACACGCCAGCGACAAGCTTGCAATAGGACCACCAGAACTCGTGAGGTAAGAGTCCGTAGAATAGACCAGGCCCAAGACCGAAGAGATAGAGCAGGAATTCCCATGCCTTGTAGCCACTGTTAATTTTTTCAGCAGGGTTACGAGGTGGCCTGTCGAATGAGCTGGGAAGGTATGGCGTAGACTGGCCGACATCGTTTCCGTGTACCTTCCATCTGTCTCCTACTAAAACTGCCCAGGGCCATGATGCGGTGGAGTCTGTCTCTTTTTCACAATCGTGTTTTCTGCGCCAGAGTCCCACCATCAGATTGGCTATGTTAAGAACAAGATGCATGATGTCGCATGGAAACATGGTGGGGATGCCAAGATATGTCCCGTTGGGAAGGCCACTGAGGATACTTGGCTTGCAGATACCTGTCTCGCAACGTAAAACTTTGTAGTTGGCCTGATTTCATGCATTGCAGACAAGTTGCAGGCTGGCCATGTAACGATTCTTGTCAATTAAGCGCACAATTTCAGGAGGAATATCGTCATGATTGCACCCTGCAATGTGGTAGTTATCAGGCTTGGCTAGAACTGGGTAGTACATGGGTTTGTTCGGTTTATGGCAACCCACGAGCCCACACCAAAGGCGACATCCAATTTTACCCGAGTGCCCAACAAGCCCATTGAGGTAAACCATTCCAGGTCCATCAGCAGTCGCAAGAATGATATACAGCCGTGAGATGACCTTCTTGCCACGAGAGGCATCCCAGACCAGAAGACCGCCTTTCTTGTTGAGTGTGGCAATGTGCTGAAGCCCTGGCAATTTGTAAGATTCAACAACCTTGAGCTTGCAGGGCCCAGGTATGATGCCTCTGGGAATAACGTAACGCTTCTTGTACCTGAGTTCGGGCGAAAAGCTGACAATGATCCAGACATAGATCCAGCAGTCCGAGATCTTGTTTCTATAAAGCTGCGTGCCATCAAAGGACAGCATAAGTACTGTGTCATGTTCGCCAATGTCACCATTGTTGACCACCTCGAGGATGTCAGTACCACAGACTATATCGTCGACAAGCTTGATGACACCATTTCGTTGCTGTTCCTCTAAGAGTTCAGTGGCCCATGACCAGAAGTAGTCCATCTCAGGGGCAGTTTTATAGGATCGTTTGAGTGCCTGAATAGCTGGTCCAATTGGAATAGTGTAGAACTGCTGTCTTGCCTTTCTTGTCGTAGGATCAAGACGGGACTTGCCGCACTGCTGACAGGAAGATTTATCTGCAAACGGTCTGGTATAGGCGAGGCAAGAGTTCAGACACATATTGTGTATGATCGGGGTGATCCCGGTGAGGTTTGCAATCCTTCGTTTAAGCTGGTCATATGAGAGATGGTCATCATTAGGGTACCTGATACGTATAGCATCGATGGATGAGTTGTACAGCTTCGCTGAGTCATTTCCACCCAGAAAAAGATGAAGGCACATGAGAAGATCGTCATCCTTGTCTGGGTCCAGCTCAAGAGATTCCTCAGATGGACTTAACAATGTCTCGATGGCCTCTGCAGATAGGTCACCGTTATACAGTATGGCATTTTGCAGGGTGTCGATGAACTGCTGAGCAACTTGTACGTCTTCTATACGGCTGTAAGTGGCTGTGGGATCTTCGTCAATGTCAGGGTTGTGGTCTTCATGAGCATCGGCGTCCTGCTCCTCATCCTTATCCAATGTAACAAGGCTTCCTGGATCTGGAGGAGTTCTATGTGATTTATTCACCTGCAGACCACAATATGAGCCTGCAGTACCAAAAAACCAAAGAGAACTTACAGGAAGAGGATTTCTCTCATGTACTTGTGGTTCATCATTCTCAGGCAGCTCTGGAAGCTGTATGTGGTCATCTGCATGATCAGATAGCCATGTAGTCCTGCTATTTGAGCTTCATGACTCTCACAATGAAGCTTCTGCAGGGCCAGCGTCATTCCGCATGATTTTTGTGTGGTTATAGTATGTTGATCTAGAGACTTTGCATAACCTCTTGCAGTATCGTGGACAGTCACAATAGTATTTCTTCTTCGGGGTGGCTATACGTGCCATAGAGCTGTAGAGCAAGGGGGAGATATTGGAGGCTCAGTTATATGGGAAGCATGAGAGGAAACTCAAAGATCTGTCTGGCATGCATTGAAACTGTCAATTGCCCAGAGTACGGTACACAGAAAGTCATCTACATTGATTAAAGAAGGTATGACATTGAAGCAGAGTGTCGAAGTCGTTGTTCAGATGTAACTGAGATACATATTTTGTTCTTGCTCGTTTTGACTGCATTCGGACTTGTTTGGCTTGATTGCGCTCAATTCTGCTCAAGTGACTTTTCACTGGGTATCGAGGCTCTATACTGTCACCACTGAGACCAACTGACGTCAAAGTTGCACAACATTTTTCATTTGGACCTATAGGACTCAATCCAACAGTTCCAGAGTACATTCAAAGGCTGGATGAGGTTTCAGGAATAAATCAGGCGAATGTAATCCGATTAGGGAGGATCATGGCTGAACTGGAATTTTAGAAATCTCCGACATGTGATGATAATCATATCAGGCTTTTTCTGATGCTGTACAAAGTCCAGCTGCTCTGGTGGAGATATCTCAAGACCACAACAGAGCATATAGGAATGCCAGGCAGGACCACAGAGGAGTTAGACATCATTGGGAAAGCTAAAAGATATCAATGCTACCATATCGTCTCAAAAAAAAGGAACAATGGGGTCAAAATGAAAAAAAAATTGACCTGCCGCTTTCTGCCGGCCCCGGCAACTGCCGTTCTGCCGGCAGAACGGCAGATTCGACCCAAAACAGTTCTGCCCCCTACACTATGAACACTGCGGCGGTATCGCGGCGACTTCGGTAAAGTGACCCTGCATTATGATCAACCATGCTTGATCTTACTTCGCAGGGCTTGTGAACCCTTACTTCGCTTTTGGAGGTCTATTACCACCACTGGCCAACCCTTGTTGCACTGAGTGCATCATACTTAAAGAAGCTCACTTGATCAACGCTCCTCGGACCTCAGGTGGACCTTGAGTGCATCCATGTTCACTGTTATCACGCAAGGCTTTTTCCTTTGTACTATTCTGTGGGCATTGTGGCGATTTTCCAGGCGATCCTCTGTTACGTCGAACCTAAGTAATCTCCCCGGCCCCGCATCTTCATCGTTCTTCAAGGGTGAACAGGAAATGTTCTTTCACAGACCTGCCACCCAACTAACCGGAATACTACATAGGGAACTTTGGACAGGTGTTCAACCCCAAAGGATGGGATTTCCACAAGCAGATCGCTGAACAATGTATGCATTCAGTCTAGAGTGGTTGAACGTGGCTCAACCGGCGGGAACAGTTGGAAAAGTTGTGGGAGTCCACGGACCATTTGGTGTAAGACAAGGCGCGAAATCCAGATGGCACGCGACTAACACGAGACAGTCACGGCATCTGTATATTTTTGACCCCAAGGCAATGCACCACATCATCGTAAAGGTTGTATTACCTATTGCCCACGACGACTCAGAGCTTTGCTCATGGCTCTACCAGGATCTGTACATCTTTGAAGAAACGAGCGGGTTCATTGCGTACGCAGCCCTCCGCCGACTTATACTGTTAATGAATAGTTGCCTTAAATCATCCCGCAGGAATAATAAAGTGGTATTTGGCGAGGGACTTTTAGCCTCACTAGGTCCATCAGAGGAACACGCCCGCTTTTTATGTGATCTGACTAAGTTTCAGGCGAATCGCATAGGAAGCAACGAAAAATGCTAAATCCCGTCTTCTCGACTGCCCACATGCGTAACATGGGTAGGTAATATTTTCTGCACCCGCCAAATCAACTCCTAGCCAGTGCTAAAACATACAAGTTCCTATGTTTCAGGAAGTTGCTCATAAGGTCCTCCTTACCCCAATCGCCAAATGCCTATTTTTAACTCCTCGGGTTAGCTTGAGGAAGCCATTGAACTCAAGATAAACAATGGCGCTCGAGAGGTAAGTCTTCTGCCACATTCAACAATCAATCCTAATTGTTCAGTAGATTGATATTCTGCACTGGATGTCACGAGCTGCCTTTGAAATGGTTGGACAGAGCGGCATTGGCTATTCATTCGATTCGTTGGTAGAAGGAGCGGAGCCGCATCCATATAGTCAAGCCGTCCGAGATCTCATGTAAGTAAACGTCAGTACTATGCAGCAATGGCTCACATATCGCATCACAGACCTCTTATGGACTCCCTGAGATTCGAGCGCACATATCTGCTGCCCACGCTCATCAGGATTGGTTCCCCACAGTTCCGCAGATTTGTCGTGGATCTGATGCCTTGGAATAACGTTCGTAGGCTCCGCGATGTCATCAATCTCATGGACCAGACCATGATCAACATCTTCGAGGAGAAGAAAAAGATGCTCGAAGCAGGCGACGAAGTGTTATCGAGGCAGGTCGATGAAGCCAAAGACATCATGAGCATACTTAGTACGTGCAGGCGAATTCTGACGTCCATTTCAGTCTTTGATGCTCCTTCCCGCACAAGTGAAGGCCAATGTGGATGCCAATGAAGGAGATAGGCTGCCCGATAACGAGGTTTTGGGGCAGGTGATTGGCATATAACATGACCTCCGCTTCGTAAGCACTGAAAGAGATGTTATTTCTAGATGTCGTAAGTGACCCTGATGTTCGGAATCAAACCGCCTGATGGAAATGCGTACCCAGGACGCTCATCTTTACCGCCACTGATACGACCTCGAACGCCCTGGCTCGAATTTTGTATTCTCTATCAATTCATCCGGAAGCACAAGATAGACTTCGCGAAGAGGTTACGGCATCCCGCCAAGTGCACGGAGATGTCCCATATGACGAGCTGGTGGCCCTCCCATATATGGACGCCGTGTGCCGCGAAACTCTACGTCTGTGGGTTTATTCATGTGGCTAGCCTTTATGTTTGCTCATGCTTCGCCCTTACAGCTATCCGCCAGTATGCACAGTGACGAGATCGTATGTGCTCCTTCAATCTTTCGTGACCAAATCTACACATCCCTCGCTAGAACTCGACGGGATGTCGTTCTACCTCTATCAGACCCCGTCAGAGGGCTTGATGGGCACGAAATGCATTCGCTCGTCATCCCGAATAATACGAATGTGTTTATCTCTATACTGAATGCAAATCGGGATCCTACCCTCTGGGGTCCGGATGCTGCAGAGTGGAAACCTGAACGTTGGCTTTCACCCCTTCCTCAGGCTTTGCAAGATGCCCACATACCTGGAATCTACTCTAATTTGTTCGTACAATCCTCATTCAATTCTCACCAATCAATCAAAGAAGTTCTTCAGGATGACTTTCTTGGGTGGAGGGCGAGCATGCATTGGGTTCAAGTTCTCCCAGCTTGAGATGAGTACGTACTTCGAATCTTATATTGTCTAGGCGGTTTTTCTGATCTAGTTCGTGCAGAGGTTGTCTTATCAGTTCTCATTTCGAGATTCCGATTTTCCCTCTCTGACAAAGAAATCTTCTGGCAAATGAGCGGCATCGTGTCGCCTACAGTACTATCCAATGGTTTACCACAACAGTCGCAGCTACCCCTCAAAGTGGAGCTGGTGGAAACGACAGCGCACTAGTAGGCGTAATAGGGTGGGGTATCTTAGGTGCCTGTGTTACCCACCGTCCATCGTTCCTGGATATCCTTGTACAAATTATGCTGCTGTTTAACCCGTTTCCTCCTTCGATCGCCGGACGCCAGACCAGCGAACGACATATTCTCTAAATTGTGTCACCTCGCGATCGTGTTTCTTCCTACCATAGTGATAGTGATAGAACGTTAACCCACAGGCGGTCCCGAAAAGGAACATGCGAATTCACAAGCTGCGATAATCGACACGCCTGCCCTATGTATCGATCCACTGCTCCTCTCAGCCTTCCCCTTCCCCAATCGCTTATCCTACTACTTTAACGGCGGTACTAGATGTCAAAAGACCACATTACTTTCGGATATCACTCATTGCTTATGGCGTCACAAATCGTGACAACGATTGTTTCGTAAATTCGTCGCAACAGGCTAGACTCGTAACCATTCCCTCTATGAGTCAAAACCTCGATAGACCCGCCGTTCTATCACAGATGAATATATGTCATCATCGGTTGCTGATCCAGTGACAAGCACCAGGGGATGAAGTGCGTTGGATTTCAGTTCGCCAATATTTCTTTGGTTGCGAGTTACCGTAAGGTCAGTGTGAGGTGTTGCTTGGGTCGACTGAAACCTGCCCTAATCTCGCTGCTCTAGTTTGTTCTTCCCGACCTGTTTGGATGAAAGAGTCTGATTACTTGGGGGATGAATGCGGTTTGTAATGAATCGCGCGGATAGGTGTTCACTAAAAGAGTAGACAGAGAGGGCAGGAACTTCCATATGCTCCCTACACCATATTATGTCCCAGCCTTCCCGTCACGTCTTTTTCTGTTGTAAAGGCCCTTCGCATTGTTCTTTGTCCCCTTCCAAATGTTAGCCTTTCCCTTTCGATCCCACCCATCAGGCTGCGACCGCTGCGCAGATCCCTCTTTCCCACCACGTTCCCACACCCTATAATAAGCCTTCAAATGCGGCCACGCGTCCCCAAGGCCGCCATCAGCAGCAACCTGCCGCCGCCATTCAAACCCACGGTGAACCATGTACGCCAGAATTGGGAAGAACGCACAATCAGCTGAACCGAACTCCTCCCCGGCAATAAACGCCGTCTTTTCCGCGTAAACTTCCCAGTAATCCAGCTCGCGATCTACGGCCTTGATCAGCCGCGTCCGCTCGGCAGCATCAAGCTTGCCACCATCATGCTCGGCGCCGAAATGCGCATCTTCGAGTGCGTCGTAGATGAGCCGCAGGTTTTCGGTTTCTTGGATACGCGCGAGGGCGCAGGCGTGTGCGGCGCGGTTGGTCAGAGGGGGGAGGAGCGGATGGGCGGGGTTGTGGTAGGCCTCAATGTAATGGAGGATTGCGAGGCTTTCGTTGATCGTGATTCTGTCTCGAACCTCTGGGTTACTTGCTGCCTCTGTTTGTATGTCTGTGTGTGAGGCAGGCAAAATGTCGACGAGTACTGGGGCTTTTCCGCGATGATTGAGGGCGAGAAATTCTGGAAGGCGTGTTTCCTTTGGATCGGACATTACCAGAAGTCGCCTGCGCCTGAATTTTATGTTCTATTCATGATAATTTGATGAGGGATGTGTAAAAAATATAAACCGCCAAAACAAACCTTTTCGTGTAGCGCCATTAGCACGCGCCAGCTGGGTATCGAGCCGTTCACATAGTACAATTCTGGTAATTTGTTCCCAGTGTTGGAGTCAAATGTGGGAGGATCGACGCCATTTGGGCAAATCTCTTCAGTTGAAGAGAGACATACACCAAGTTTCACCATCGCACGGAGAGCGCGATCGTGACTGGCCTGTTTTCGCCATCCAAGGCAGTCCTCAACAAGAGTGACCACGAACCCGTGGGCACACGCATCAATTACAGTTGCGTTGACACAGACGTTCGTCAGGAGACCACACACAAAGATGTCCGTGATCTCTCGCTGCTGAAGCTCGGCGAGAAGCGCGGTCTCCTTGAACGCTGAGTACCATGTCTTCGTTAAGACGATATTCTCCCCATCGCCGGGTGTCGTCGAGCCGTCGATCAAAGCTCGGACATCTGGGGGAAATTCCGCCCCGGTGCTTCCTTTTTCGCAGCAGGGTGTTTGACCTGTATGGGTTCCCGCAAGGAAATTCGTCGGGTCCCAAACCTGTTGTGTTGCCTTGAAGTTAGCGGGATCAGTAGTGTCAGTATTGGCGGTGCGGTATTCGGAACGTATCCAGAAGATGGGATAAGCAGAGGTGCGGAAGACAGCCGTTATAGATGGGAGCTTATCCAACAAGAGCAGGGAGTCGTTGTGGATTCGGAAACGTCCTCCAGGCGAGAGGAATTCATCCTGGAGATCAATTACCACAAGGCAGCGTTTTGGGTGAGGAATGTCCATGTCCGACAATTGTATCTCATGGATATGATTGAATATTCATTGCCTTTTCTATCGCGTTCCCACTCTTTTAGTGACTCGGCGCAAGTCGAACTCTGTCGGATGTCCGGATCTGATTCGGCGAATGACACGCTGTTTGGTCTGGATGCTGTTGACAAGCAAGAGGTCATCTTGGTGACCGTCGTGACATGTCACATATTGTGGAGGTCGTTCAATTTGAACGTCAATCAGATATGACGGACATGAACGACCGTCATGGATAGAAGGCTTGAGGTATACCCGTGTCCGGTCGGTCTAAAGGACGCAGCCGCGAGAGGTGATTAATAGATCAGTTTCCGTGCCCTGGTGGCATACAATCAGTGACTGAGTCAGTGTTTGGGGCACGTTTGACCATTTGAGTAGATGTGTCAGACGTTCCAGCCACTGGTTCGCAAGCTGCCATGATCTAGGCCTACTACGCAAAATATGTGAGTCGAGCGTTTCGGCAGGAGAAAGTCCGAACCTGTCTGCTGTAATTGTCTATCCATCTGATGATCTAGGAGAGCAGACCCGCCGCAACTTGCCAGATAGTGCCGGATTCAGGCTAGAAGTAAGGTCAGGTGTGACTAAGAACCTACCAATCGGCGACGGAGCATGTATCAGCACCGGATTTACAGGGTGCTTTCTCATGAAAATTGTATGTGGCTGGTGAATTACATGAAGGCAGGCGTCGACATGGCCGTGGGTGATAAGAGAGCGATTAGTGGAGGCTATGGCGGACAATAGGGTATCTGAAAGTACAAGCAACTGTGGCTCAGGCAGCAAACAAAGAAAAACAAGAGGCAGTTCGGAAGTGGTTGGAGGTGATGACCTCCATTTAGCGCTGTCGAAGACCAAAACTCGCCCCATTTCACCCCTTCCCTTCTTCCACCACGTCGTTCACCGTCACCCAGACCATGCAGGCGGTCCACCACCTGCCCCCAATACTGGGCCACCATTACACCCACCATCCGCACCACAACATTACCAACCCTGGTCCTAGTGTAATGCCCACTCCTCCAGTCACCACACGCAAGCGTAAACGCGCCCACCAGTACACCGTCAGCTACAGCGAAGTACAGGAGGTCGATAGCGATGGTACCCTACGAGAAGTCATCGTCATTGAGGATACGCCTCCTCCACCAACTATGTCTCCCGCCACGACCCATACTGGTGCTTTCTCAGCCTCCTACCAACCCCCAATTTACTCCGCACCGATAAGAACCAGGGCAAGGGCTGCCGCTGAAGCCCAGGCTCTTTCTTCTGGTTCCTCTTCAGCAATCGTGGCACCCGCCCCCAAGAAGAGAAAACGGGAACATCCCGAGGAGGTCCGTGCGCCGGCTGCAAAGAAACTCGCACCCAGTGGGCACCAAGCGCAGCATGTGGTCCACACAAAGTCTTGGGACAGCAAAAGTGCTGCTGCCACTGACGAGGTGCGTATCACAAAGTCCTAGCACTTACTTCCTAACGCAACCTTTTGTTCAGGCATCCAAGAGCTCGGTCTCTTGTGACGACAAGGAGGGTCACTACATCATCGTCCCCGACGACCTAATCTATCGACGTTGTATGTCCTCGACCCGCGATCGCTCTGAACTTCAAGCGACTCATCTTCGTCAACAGATCGTACTGTCCGTCTACTTGGACAAGGGACATTTGGCAAAGTCGTTGAAGCCGTAGACACGGAGACCAACAATCGAGTAGCGATAAAGATTATCCGAGCTATTCCAAAGTACCGAGATGCCAGCAAGATTGAGGTCCGGGTGCTGCAGAAACTCAAGGAGCGCGACCCTCTCAACCGGAAGTACGTACCCCCTCGCGCCGACAGACCATTTCTGACCGTGTTCCCTCAGTAAATGTATCCATCTACTTCATTGGTTTGACCACCGGAACCACATATGTCTTGTCTCGGAACTACTGGGGATGTGCGTATACGACTTTCTGAAAGAGAACGAATTTGCCCCTTTTCCTCGCCATCACATACAAAATTTTGCTCGACAACTACTAGGGAGTGTGGCGTGTAAGTATCCTCCCCATGTTCTACTCTTTGATCTCTAATCGACTTCCGGTGCAGTCCTCCATGAGCTCCATCTAATACATACTGATCTGAAGCCGGAAAACATATTACTCGTCCACAACGACTACACTACCGTCTCGGTAGCCGTGCCAGGCAAGGTGTCTATATTCCTACAACATTTCTCCCGCAAAACCTGACAGTTTTTGATCGAAGCGGAATACACCACCAAGAATGAAACGGATTTTGGAGTCTACCGACATTCGGTTAATTGATTTTGGATCCGCCACTTTCGAGTCAGAATATCACTCAACGGTTGTGTCTACCCGACATTACCGTGCACCCGAGATTATACTAGGTACTCAATCAAATCCAATATTCTCCATTACGTGCCTAATTATGTTATGTAGGTTTGGGCTGGTCCTATCCTTGCGATGCATACTCCTTGGGATGCATTCTTGTCGAGTTTTTCACCGGTATCGCGCTCTTCCAAACCCATGATAATCTCGAACATCTTGCCATGATGGAGATGGTCATGGGCAAGATGCCAGAGCGATTTGCGCGGGCGGGTGCACGCTCCAAACCAGAATTCTTCAAAGAAGGCGCGAAACTCGACTGGCCAAAAGCGAAAGCCTCGCGGCAAAGCAAGAAAGAGGTCCGCGCGACACGTCCTCTCGTGGTGTGTTCTCTTCGTACCCCTCAATTGTCATCGAGCTGACAGTAATAATTTGCTTCCAGGACGTCATACCACCAACCGATATCATCAATCGGCAGTTCTTGAATTTGGTTCAAAAGCTTTTGAGCTTCGACCCTGCGCAACGGATCACAGTACGGGAAGCTCTCAACCACCCGTATTTCTCGTTGAGCATCCCCGAGGAAATATAAGCGAGTCCAATACTCATACATATCTGTATCACGCGTCCGTCCGTTCGCTTTGCCCCTGCCCCTCGCGTCTCCCTGGTGGCTCGCCGGCTGTCTATTGTTTTACGAAGCCACAACTACAATTGTACACCAGTCACTGCCTTGTTTTCCATATACGATCTGTGGAAACCTGTTTTCATAGTACCTTCACGAACACAACATCTCCGGGAAAAATGTTTGCATTCCGATGGCCTTGGCCTAAACACCGCGCCGCGCCGCGCCCGCATGGTTGCCTGTCGTCTGTACATCGATGTACAGATTACACGCCCCACCCTACACCTCGCCTGGACCGCGAACTGGCGTAGCAAGCCTCACTCCTGCGGCCTCTCTGCCTCTGATCTCCGCTTCCCGCCGCTATCACAAGTGCATAATCTGTATCATCCTGCACCTCATAATCCACGCACATAATACAACACGATGACAACAACACACGCTTATATTCTGCCCCTTTGCTGCAACCTCCCATCCATCCGTTATCGCATTCGGCCAATTTTGCATTACGAATTACCACCGCATCTCCCCATCATCATCATCATCATCATCATCATCACCAGCCAGTTCAACTCATCTTCACATTCTTCACTCTGTTGCTTGCGACACCTCACAATTTCACCCTCGCTACCATTTATCCCGTCTTCTGCCCTCCCTACGTTGTTTGTTCGTCATTGTCACTCGCCACTTGCGGCTTGCCATTGTCCGGGACATCGCATCACCTCGTCATCTCATCATCGTCTGTCTTCGTCCTCCCTCTCCTCTCCTCATTCCCTCCATCTTTCTATCTATGGGCCGGCTGTTATATCTTTGTACCATCACACCCAATTATAGATGCAAAAGAAACAGAAATCAATCTTACAAGCTTCCGATTTACCCGTGCCTGGTTAGGCTGTCGCTGACTGCGGGGACGGCGAGTTCGAACACGAATCGAAATCTGATAGGTCCAAGCTCGGAACTGGGGTTCAAAAGCACTACGGTTGTGCTTGTTGTACGATAGCGCTTATCCTTGACTTGGTATGCCGATTAGATCTACTTCCGATGGAGTGGGCCTGTGGCGGACCATGATTTCACTCCAAGACTGCTCCGTTGCAACGTACACCTGTGAGACGCCACGCTGATGTGAACACCGCCCTGCATGACTCCCGATCGATTCTAGGGACATGTATCGCAGACGAGTTTCTACCCAACGATGCATGGGTTGCGAGAACGCCGATGCTTGTACTTGCCGGTGTTTGATCGGAAACCACAAAAGAACTCCAGGTGACAATTGTATGTACATTACCTCATGTTTCTCCACACTGATGAAGATCAGCAATGCGATAGAAAACGTGCGGCGCACATCGTACTCGAGACGTCGTCTTAGGCCCTGTTGAGCATGCAAAGTCTTGTAGAATGTGGACGTAACGATCATGTTGTACACCGTCGGAATCGTTTACATAGACGACCACGAAAACACTGCGAGTGTCTACATACGGTCCTGTCTGGTTTGGAACCAACAGACGCGGTGCAGCAAGTAACGCGATCGAGGTCACATGTTTCCATCGCGTTGGTCACGTCTCATGGATGCGACAAACTTCTATCTTGTAGACTCTATCTAGTCGAGCTGTAAACGCTCGTTCCTTTTCCCAGAAAAAATGACCACTGACCTGTAGGGATTGGAGGATCGACTATTTCTTATTCTGATAAAAACAGACGAGTCGTTCAAACCGCCGAATTCCCCCAATCGGCCAAAGCGGAACAAACAATGCGCCACTGGTCCATAAATTCGCCAGGGCCGCTTTCCTCACCGTCTCCGGTAAATTTTATTTTACTCATTCGTTTCCTCTTGATATCCTATCGCATCTTTATTACCTCCCTTCGCCGCTTGTTTTGGACGCCCGCCCAGCATCGAACCCTACTCCCCTCCTAGGTCCGTACGTTTCCACCCTTCACTCTACCAAAAGGCGATTTTTATGCCGCACTCAGGCTGGCAGCACACCCTCGACACGTTTGCCCCTGTGAGCCGCTTACCACTTCCCTACCTCTAAGTGGTTTCAACGGTACTTGCTGCCCGCCTTTATAGAACTTCAAGCTCGTGCCCCCTTCTAAGTCTATGGATGGATGTCGAGTCGCAGGGCCGGGTACTGGCAGGTCACCCTCGCTGCCATGGTTCCATCACTCCACCGTTTGTAATCCTCCTCACGGGCTCCAGCATCTTCTCACCGATGCTTCTTGTATGTGACAACATTGTACGCCACCGTATCGATGTTCATACTGTAGGCGGGGTCACGTCCAGCCATATTCTCCATGTTCTTCCCCTGTCGCTTCCAGCCTATATCACCCCCAGCGTCCTTTGCGTGTTGCGTTGCCTCGTGTTGTTTCATCCCATGTTGTTCACCCGCCTGTCGTTGCTCAATCTCGTTCCCCGTGTGCTACTTGCTCCTGTATTTTGATTTCCGCTTCGTCACTTGCGTATGTCATATATGTTGTTGGCCACTTCTGTGGTCCCACTCATGTCGTTCGAGTGCATTCATGCTGTCCGCCTTCGACCTCCACGCACTGTCATCTTGTTGGCTTCCTGTCCATTTGCTTCCCGCATTGGGCCCATCCTCCTCGTTCCGGGCTGGGTCTCGTTCGCCAAATCTTGTCACTGTGTTCCGAAGTCACCTAATGCTGTGCCTCCTCGATGTCCGGACCGTCCCATATGTATGAGTCCTAGCGTTTTGTTCCTGGTGCCACGTTTCGAGTGTGCACGTTGTGGACCCTGTGTGTCGAGTCGTTGGGCAACATCTCTCGGAGACCGGACTCATGATATAACTTGGGACAGCACTGATGATGTTCGGCTTGTACATCGCCCATAGGTATCGCCGACGCAGCTTTTGATTTAGCAAGCCGTTGGTTACGATCTTGGTTGATATCAGACCGGGCTTGTATCGTTTCGTATGATCTTGGAGAGCGCTCCAGGGCAACACGGCATTCACACGACCCCGCACGTTGTTGGAGGATCCCCATTTCACCTTCGCCGTGCGCTATACCTAGTGCAACCCCTAGCCAATGTGACTCCCTCAACATTCTTGAACCGCTCATTTGTTCCCACCGACTCTGTCCTCGCTCTTTGCTGCGCTTTCCCCTACTTGACCCCATGCCTCCCTCCAGCTTGGCCTTGTGCCTGTCAGGCTTCCAGTCTCTGCTCTTATCCTGTCGAGACGCGCCCGTCATGTTACCGACGCCACGCCCTTCCTGTGGCGGCCTCTTCACCAGTTTGCGTTCCGTGCGTGGACCCGGCTAGACGGGGCCACCACCGTCTTCAAATCCATCGTCAGAGGGAATATTAATTGTGTCTGTATGCAAGATTTACGATGTGTATCGAAGACGTAGCGGTGTGGGTACGAGTAGAAATGCTAGTAGAAGGGGCCTAGGCCATCGCGACTCGCGCAAAGTGCAATCAACTGTGAGAGTCAACGTAGTTATGTAGTCCAAGAAATTCGAATGTCCGTGTGCATGGCGGTGTATAACGTGAGTAGGTGTGTTGCGTGATGTAAGAAAGCCGTAAAAACATAGCATGTACATGTCTGTGTCTGTCCAAGATGGTCAATATAGTAACGTCCGGTTGAAGCTGCGTCGAGGCCAAAAGAATGAGAGCAGTAGCTCTCCAAGAACCGGGAAGCTCTACTTCTTGGAGTTGAGCTTCGCAAATGAGATTTTGTCCGTCCCGACGTCGGTGCTCATGTAGACGTTCTTCAAGAACACGTCGCCCACCTACGATACGAGGTGTTAGCACATGTGCAAGAGGTCCAAACACCTTAATCACGGAGAAGCAGAACGAAAGGAAGGAAAGCACACTCACCAGCCACTGCGTCGAAGCCCCAATAGTGCCCGCACTGATTCCGGACGTGCAGTTCCCCTTCGGATTCGCTTCGTCCACGGGCAGGAACGGGAGGTCTCGTACGTCCACCGCGAAACTGCGGCCTCCAAACTGCAGTGCGAAAGGCGACTTGGCGCTGGGCGGGGGCACACATGGCACGGTCCAGCCCATGTCAGCGTTATAGTAGGCGCCAGGGATGTTCTTGTGGATGGCGTCAACGTCGTCCTGGGGGGCAATGAGGAGCGTCTGCGAGTTTGTAAAAACCACACCAGACTCAATGTTGGCTCTTCACGTCATGCGAAAGATGAGCAAACGCACCGTTCCCGTGTCGAGAATCGCGCTCCTGTTCCTCCACCCCATGTCCTTCCCACCCACAGTCACCTTCTCCACCTTTGCCTCCCAGAACCCGAGGCCGTTGGTGTTCGGAACGCTCACGAGCGTCTTGGGGTCGTATTTAGCAGGATTCAGGGCGCCGAAAGTGAGCTCTCCGCGGTTGTCCCCGTCCGCGAGGCGGGGGATGTGGTAGGAAGAGATGGTGTGCTTGAGGAGGCCCTTCTTCTGCAGAGCCTCGACGAAAGGGGTTGTGCCCTGGCGCGAGATGAAGGACTTGGCGAGGCCGACAATGCCATCAAATGGGATGTAGTCCCTACCGCGGCGTGTGTGTGTCAATCAAATGCACTTTGGGAGGAGAAAAGAGGCATATACATACGGAGTGAACTCGCGGCTCTCCTTCGTAGCGACACCAAATTTATAGTTGGGGATCTTCATGCCGGCGATAGAAACAGTGTCAGTGACAAGCGTGCCCGAGACCCCACCGGTGCCATACGCGATTTGCCACGTCTCCTTGGTGTCGTTGAAGGTCTTGCTCGAGTTATGGCCGAGGAAGGTATGTGGGCCCTGGAAGGGATTCACGTGAGGTTAAGAAGGAACCGCAAGGGGAAGAAAGAAACATACACATCCACCAATGTCGTCAAACTCATCGTCGCTCTCGCAGCCCTCCGCCCCGACCCACAGGTCAGCGGAGCCCGAGTCCATGAGCAGCAAAAAGTCGCGCGGCGGGGTACCGATCTGGACCGTCGCGAGGTCTGAGAAGTAAAATTAAAGAAGCTTGATGAGCCCGAGGTGGGAGGTGCTCATGCCAACCAGAAGGTACGTACATCCGATATCCTTTGCCCTAACACGTTATAGAAGGTTAGCCACGCGGTTTATACGTGTGACAACACAACGTACTGGATGTCGAGACCGACGGTGTGCGCAAAGGTCGGGTTCTTGGCGGGGGTGACGCCCTCCTTCACTTGCGTGTTCAGGGCTGCGTTCTCGGAGGCCTTGAAATTGGCAGCCCCGTTACTCGGACGCTTACCAATGTGAGCGAGACGCGAGAGAACATCAAGGCCGGGGTGGTAATAGCGCTTCTGGATGTGCGGTGGGAGGGCGGCTGCACGGCGCTGCAGGTTCGCGAGGAGGTCATCGTCGGAGGTGGGAGTAGTGCTGCCGGTCATGAGCTCCAGGCGGCGAATGGCGCGGTTCGCGTGCTGTTGGTGCACGATGGTAGGCGGGAGAGTGGGGACATTGTCGCGTGGGGAGATACGGGAGATGGGGATGGAAACGAATGGGATGCTATGGGCGGGGTGGGCATGTACGTCGTCGGCGGCGAGGACGATGAGGGCAGCAGTGAGGAGCGCCGAGGATAGGCGCATGGCAAAGAGTGGTGGGGGGAAAGAGTGGAAGGATTTGGGTTGAGTCTGGCTCGAACCATCTTCAAATTTAATGACATTGTAGTTCGACAGCGTGACTGTGGAGCTCGCTTCTTTTTTCGTAAACGTCGACGAGTCCCTGAGAACCCCGATCAGTCGCGTAACGAGTTCCCTTTCAATGCTCATGCAAACAACATCCATTCCAATTCTTCTTTAACTGGGTACAAAAAAAAGCAAAACTATGGTATGACCGCAAGCAAAAATATCTACGTCGCGCTTCCAAAGATTTGGTAGCGCCTGCAGATGCTCGGCCCAATCTCGTCGTATTGCGCTTTTGTGTGGCACGACGTATAAAATTCGGGCTGTGAAGATCGTCAGATGGCAAGAGGTGCATGGGTGTAAATGGGGGGCACTCACAAGAGACGCAAGGAGGGACCCGCCGAACCAGACCGCGTATCTACATATATACTGTCATCCGACGGTTCAATCTGTAAATTTAGAAGCACTTGCCTTTGCCGTTTATGCGAGATAACGTCGACTTCAACGCCAGAGGACTGTATTTTCCCGTTAGCTGCGGAGGATGAAAGAGAGGGAGTGAAGGCGTACCTTGAGAGCACTCCCACTGGCCAGGGCACTGGCATCAAGCCGGCGGTCGACGAGCTGTTTGAGGTCACGTTTGAGACGGTTACCAAAGTGCTGGAACATGGTGGAGCCGCCGGACAGCACGATGTTCTGTACAGAACGACGGATGGTGATCAGCGACGCGCCGGAGGGTGATAAGACCAAAAATGCAGACCTTGTAGAGGCCTCGACGAACGTCGATGGGTGACTGCTGGATGACGTCGTCAACGATCTCGGGGAGGGGTGTGAGGAAGTCGGATGAGTAGATCTCGGGGTTGAAGAAAATCTCGGGGGCGAGGAAACGCTCGTATCCCACGTCGATGCCATATTTCTGCAATGCAGATAATGGGATATATAAGTCTCAAGCAAAGGGATCCAAGGAATACCACCCACCCGACCCGTAACTGAGTGCTCCCCTTCGAACCGCTCAAAATACTTCAACGGCTCCTCATCATACTTCCTAAACTCCCTGACAATATCCTGACACACATAGCTATAATTCTCTTTGACCTTCCCCGCGACCCTCAGCTGGTCTTCAGGGGGCACACTTGCCATCTCCCCGCGCTCGCGCATGAGGTTGAGCACGAACTGCGAGATATCACGGCCCGCGATGGGGATGTGCTTGATCGCGCTGCCAATGACGTACCCCTCCGCGCAGGGGATAACGTGCGTGACGCCGTCGCCAGAGTCGATGACGGTCCCCGTGAGCGTGCGGTCCGTAACGCGGTTCGACGACCACGAGGCGGCGAGCGCGAGGACGGCTTGTACGGCGATGTACAGCCCTTTGATGTTGAACGATTCGAAGAAGATCTCGGCGGTCTGCTCGCGGTTTTCGGGAGCGTTGAGCGGTGGCTCTGTCTATACGTCCCCATGCATGCAACGAACACAACCACACCGACACCAAGCACACAAGAAGCAGCAGGTAATCAATCAGTATCCCGTGCATGCGACACTTGAGCAGAGAACGACCCAACTCACCAGCAAAAAATAATGATCCTCTGGCTCCGCCCTCAAATACTTAAAGATCGTCTGCTCCCAATATCTCTCCATATGGTCCCAATTATCGATCATCCCATGACGGATCGGGTAATGCACGCCGTACCCGGGAGTCTTGGCGTTCGCCAGCGCTTCGTCGCCAATGAAGAAATCGAGGTCCTCGACGCCGCGCTTCGACGCGAGGTGCCCAGGCTTGGAGGGGATGGCAGGGGCGCGTGAGGTCTGTGTTACTGAGCCGCGGACGGCGATCGCGGTGGGGAAGACGCTGAGTGTGATGGGTTAGTGCCAGATTGTAGTACAAGGAGGCTGCGGCGTACAAGGAAGGATCAGAGTTTCCGGCAAAGCTGGTGGTGGAGTTTAGTGGGTTCGTTCGAGAGTGTAGGGCACGGATCGCACATACCCGACTTTGGAGTAGCCAGTGCCATTGTCGCAGATGATGGGCGCCAGCATCGACATGGTGGTCGATGAAGATATGAATGGTCACCGATAAACGTGCCCCTCATCGAGTGCTGCGACGACTCTGCGTTGGGCTCTGTTTGGCATCTTTCGGTCATCGTAACAAAGTACAACAACGCGCTCCCCTTCTACATACAAGTACAGATTGTCTAAATTCTTTTTTAACTCGAACAACTACACTGGAATCCCAACAGTCTCGTATCCCCCATCCCGCAATACCTCCTCTCCTCCCTCTCCTCCTTACTAAGCTCATCCTCAAGCCTCTTATCCCCCTCCGCGCCCCACGGCTCAAAGGGATTACATGCCATCTAAACAGCCATTCAGCATCCCATCCAACCAAAACACACAAAAAAAAACACTCCCCTGCATCACCTTCGCAAGCACCCTCCTCCCACTCTCCACATCCCTCTCCACCTTCCCAATCACCTCCTCCAACACCCACTGCCTCAACACAAACCTCGGATTAACCTTCCGCATCTCCCTCGTCCTCTCCCCATCCACATCAACCCGAATCCTAATCCCATTCACATCCATCGCACCCCCGCCCCCCCACTCCCCCATCTCCCCCTCAATCCTCACCGCATACGTCTCCAACCACGCCATCCAATCCCCCGTCGCACGCCTAAAATCCATTCCCCTCGGCTCCGGCGTCGCCGCCACCAACTGTGAAATAAGCACCCGCAGCTCCTCCGTCCCCTCCGGCGCCTGATCACGTCCCTCCATCATCGCCGGCTGGAAATTCGCAAGCGTGCGGAACGTCTGGTGGAAATCAAGCTTGTGCGCCTCCAGGAGGTCAAGTAGAGGCTTAAACAGCCTCGTTTCATCCGTTGGTTCCTGCCGGCGCAAACCCAGGCGCTAGATAGTGGTATCCCTGGCGGTCAGCGAGAGGCGTAGGAAAGGGGGGGGAGGGAACGTGCCTGGCGCATAAGCCTCCCATACTCAACCGCCGTCGTTTGCTGCGCCACACGCTCGAGCTCGTCCCGCAGCTTCAGGCCTTCCTTGCGCCACTGATCCAGCTTCTCCTTTGGTACACCGTCTGCCCAGCCAGGCGGGACGGCGGTGCCGAGCTCGGATTCAGCGCCGATAACATGTGCAAGCGCGTCGAGGAGGGCACGGAGGGCGAAGATACTGCGTGTTCGTGAGCGGGAAGAAGAGGTTTTTAAAGGGAATGGAGGGCGTACATCATATTTGGTTGGAACTAGCAAAGCCGTGTTGTGTGAGTGCATGTGAGTGCAAAAGTGGAATACGTACCTTGTAAGCGTACCTCCCACCTTCGTCAGTATGGTTGCAGATATGGTACGAATCAAAGACGTCCATGAATGCATATGGGCCTGTTCGCTTAATATCGACACCACCTTCCAGAGCAAAAATTAGGATGTGGCGTACCATAATCAATCGTCAGGCCGAGCACCGACACGCTATATAGCACGACGTCAGTTAGAGAATACCTGGGGAGGCAAATTTTGAAGGGACGTACTTATCTGTGTTGATAACCCCATGCATGAACCCATACGCCTGCCACCCGGCCACCATCTTCGCATTCCTCCTGGCCACCTCCAGCACCAACTCTCTCCCCCATGGATTCTTCGCATCTCCAGCTCTCGTACATTCAAGCTTCAGCACATTGCCCGCGACCCACTCTCCCAAAATTCTGAGCGCATCCCAGTGTGCCTCCTGCTGCCCGCCGCCGAAGAAGAACATGTTCGCGGGTCCATTGAGGGCCTCGAAGGACCCGATGCGCAGGAAGGATGGGGCGACGCGGGTCATCACGCATGCGGACTCTATGCGTTCGCGGGCGACGGGGAGGGACGGGAGGTGGATGAGGGAGAGGGAGCGTGTGGTAGGGATTCCGAGTGCCTGCATTGCTGTTGGTTTATGTCGTTAGATTGATTGCAGAAAGGCGGAGGAGGGAATGTACCTTCGGAACACAGGTATTCACGGATGGAGGAGCGGAGAACCGCGAGTCCGTCTGCGGTACGCGAAAAGGGAGTACGACCTGCACCCTTGAGCTGCAGCTCGTACGTTGTATCCGGCTCGGAAGGGTGTGGCGTGACGACTAGCACGATCGCCGTCACGAGAAGTACAGAGCGAGAGGCTAGCGTGGTTACTCACGGACAGAGATGGCACGGCCATCGCCCAACTGGCCGGCCCACGATCCAAACTGGTGGCCGCTGTAGCGGAGCGACCAGGGTGCGAAAGCAGCATCATCTTCCACGGACGGCGGTGTCATGAGCACGCTGTGACCGCTGAGCACATCGACGAGCTCCTGGCGTGTCCGAACGACATCCTCAGCGAGCGAGGGTTTAGGGTCCCCGTCCTCATCGAAAGGACTCGCCAGCGACGGTGTTCCAAGCATCGCAAATGCGTCGCCGACGTCAAGGTGCGGGACACAGTCCCTGAGGCCGATTTCGGAGATGCCGAGGAGGATGCGGGGCTGGTCACGGTTCTTGGGATCGTATATACGGAGTGCACGCGGAGGTGCGTGGGGCGGAAGGGGCCGTTCGTGGACGGCTTCGCGGGCGCTGAGCCAGCGTTCGACAAAAGCACCCTTGTCCTTGGTGGGTTTGTTGTTGAGTGGGGGCTCAATGTCGTATGGGAATGAAATTGGCATGGGAGTGAGGTGAGAGAAATGGCATGGCGGGGACAGTAACTATGCTGTGTTAGAAATCAGAGGGCTGAACATGATTGTGGAGACATACACGGGCTCGACGCTGTAGACTAGGAATATTAGGCAGGACTTTGTTGCGGAAAGTAGAGATGGAGGGGGTGTGAGTGTCAGGAGTGAGGTTATGGATGAGCAGCTGGGATGGGGGAGGAAGAGGAAGAGCAGAGATTGGATTTGAGGCCATGGTGGTGAGTACTCGTTGAAATCTCATCTGTGATCCCGTGACGTCACTTGGAGATCATGATGCTGTGACTTGGTTACGCTCACCACTCTCGACCCATGTCTACTGCTCGCTATGCTCCCGTTCCAAATCAGCGCACTGGCTCAGACACTGAACGGGAGCTTCACGATGCATTCGAGTTCGACAGCGAAGACGAAGATACCCTAAACACAGCCCATCAGTCGACCCCGCTTACCCACACCACAGAACATGAGCCAACAAGTTCCATCCCTGGAGCTTACGACTTTGAGCGTGAGCGTGCATATGATTATCCTCCACCTGGCTCGCCCCCTGCCCCCTCCTCTCGCGCTCTCCCTAACGACTACGGTAACTCCAATGGCCTTCTCCCAACGTCACCCGTGCGACAGGTCATCCGCCCCCGTCAGTCCTTCTTTCGCAGAGCCGTCGGTGCCATACTGCCTTCCCATTACGTCCGGGTACCCACCGAGGACTCTACACACGCCCCACGGCCCGTCGTTGGTGCAGGCATCGAAAACGACGGCGTCTTTGCCAACGTAATGGCAAAGCCCCAGCCTGCCCAGGCCATCGAAGGTCCCGACGGCAGCATCTTCATCGTCCCCGAAGAGAATCAAAAAGAAGTTCCTCCAGTACGTTCCCTTCCCCTTCCCAAATCCAACTAATTCAAAACAAACCCCAGTCCTACGCCGACGCTCAAGCCGACGCCGTCCCTGCCTACTGGGAAACAACCGTCCACGCCCCCGCCTCCGACGACCCCAACGGCTACATGATCATCGACGACCTCCCCACAGGTTCCATCTGGCTCTTCGCCATGAACCTCTTCATCTCTTTCTTCTTCCAATTCGTCGGCTTCCTCTTCACATACCTCCTCCACACCTCCCATGCCGCAAAATTCGGCTCCCGTGCCGGCCTTGGCCTCACCCTCATCCAGTTCGGGTTCTACTCCCGTTCCGTGGGCTTTGCCGATCCCGCCGATCCATCGCAAGATCCTGTGCCAGCCCCAAAACCCATACCGGGCACGGATGCAACAGCCCCCGTCGCGGACGACACCATTCTCCCCGGCGTGACATCAAGGGACTGGCTCGCTTTCCTCTTCATGACCTTAGGTCCGTTCCTCCCTTCTCCCCTCCCAATTAATAACCTGACCCCACCCCTTTAGGCTGGTTTATCTTTCTCTCCTCCGTAATTGGGTATTATCGTGTTAAGCGCTGGGAGTCCTCCATCCGCGCCGCCGCCGATCCCGCCCCAGCCACTACTACCACCCCCACCCCGGAGCAGATCGAGCGCGACATTGCGATCCGCCGCAACATCTCGAGCGTGTTTGGGGTCGCGTTCGACGAGGTCGAGGAGGCCCAAGCCCAGGCGAGGCTGGCGCATGCAAGGGCGCTACGGGAAGCGGAGGATGCGAGGCTTACCAGGGATTTGAGGACCGCGGGGCTGCTGTAACCGCAGGGGAATTTGGTGTACTACTGTACCGGTGCGTGCGGTTCGCAGCTGCTGTGTCCCGATATCTTTTCTGCTGCTGATTGTGTTCGTCTTGGGAAGGATACTCTTAAGGAAACAAGAACAGAAAACGAGTCGATCTATGGATGATTGTGTTTCGGATCTCGATGTCCTGTGTATATTTGACTCTTTTTATCACCCTAAGCTATTTTTTCGTTGCGGTCACGTTGTGCTTCGGGATACCATAGCAAACATTTGGATAATGGATGAGATGTACAATTTATATGCTTCGAGATGATGCACCTCCAGCGTAAGGCGTTCCATCAGAACTTCCCGTTATCGTAGCCAACCCAGAACAGCAAAAACGTCACGTTTTCTCAAAGCTCATCAACGACCATATCGACACTCGACTATCCTTACCCCCAGTGACCAACCACCGCATCCGCTTTTCCTTTTCCTCTATACTCATCTCGTCCTCACTCTCCTCTTCTTCGTCCTCATCACCAGCAACAACTTCACCACCACTGCGAGCACGACGCGTGGTTCCTGCCTCAGACGTCCCAACCGAGTGGGTAAACTCGACGGCCTGACAGGCCGACTTGTGATACCTTAGTGTACCGAGTGCTTTCATCGTGCGCGACGCGTACAACCTGATACTATGGTCGTACAAGGCTGTTAGCAAGGATCCCTGGTATACACAGGAGTTTCCGACGTACCTCCCATCCCAGCCCGCGACAGCACACACCCGGCCGTCGTCGCGGATGGCGACTGCCGCGTTTCCAGGGTGTTTCGTGCGGTGCGCTATGCACGCCGTGGTAACGTTCGAGTCCTTCACGGGAAATTCACTCGGTGAAACCGTCTGCTGGTCGTGGTACGTACAGTAAGATCATACCGCCCAACAAGGTGGTCAGCTGACACCGTCAGCGCAAAGTCGTTGTTTTTCGACACCCGCATGGCCATAACTAAGAGTTCATCTTAAGCACAGTGTACGGACAGAGAGCCTCAAAGGCAGGCGGAAGGGCGCACCCGATTCAACATGAAGTTTTGCGTCCCAAATGACCTCCCACCCTGCCCCCTCCACAGAGGTCGCCTTGTCCGTCCGGGCGTACCTCCTCAAAGTCACGCCCCCGCTTTCATACGCGCACAGGAGCCTAAGCTCAAGGCTTGTAATGGACGAGGACGAGGATAAGGCCGCGTCCCGGTCGCCGCGGGGGACGCTGAAAAGGCGGAGTGACATGATGATACCTGAGAAGGCAAGTCGAACAGTTCTCAACTGGGGGTGGAATGTGCCCGCGTACCGGTCTTTGACCTCTCTATCGGGTTAACATTGAACAACGACTTGACGCCCGTCTGCCCAACCGCAGCATGGATCCTCTCCCTAGAAGGCAGCGCCCAAATGTCCGCCTACACGGGGGCCCTTTGTCATCATCACCTCTTTACCACACACGGGAAGGAATAGGACGCACTGAAGACGAATCGACCAAATTCGGCAGAGCAATGAGCGCCTGTGCCTGTGCGTCGTCCTCGTCTGCAGCCGGGGGCAGAGGCAAGAGGGAGAAGCGGCAGTAATTGAGCGCGTTTATGTCCATAGAGTAGCACAGCGCCGGGCGGGGCAGCAGGTCGGTCGACGTCTGCGCCGCGGTGCCACCCAGGCGCGCAGAGGGCGGGAGCTCCTCGACACGTGTCCAGACGTGTAATTTGTTGTCCCTGGCATGGCTGAGGATGAGGTGTTAGATGTGATGGGTAAAACACAGGCAGAAGGGGGACGTACGTGATGATCCGGTCGCGCCATTCCTCGATACCGAGGAGGGCGTCGGTGTGGGGGTTCCAGGTGGTTATTGGGCGGAGGGAGCGGGTGGATGTGACGACGACTAGTCCGGAGGCATCGCCAGAGTAGAGACGCTTGTTGTCGGAGGAGATGAAGAGGGTATGAATAGGGGAGGAATGGGTGCGAAGGAGATGAGTCGGCGCGGCTGGTGCAGGGGGAGCTGCCATCATAAGAGAGCTGTCACGGTCACGGTCACGCGTCCTCTTTCCAAACCCTCACACCGGAAGCGCGTCTCAGAACAGAACACGGACCGTCATACATGAACCGTCGTAGGACCTGGGCCCCTTCTGCAACTAAGTACCTGAACCAGGACCTCTGAGCTGCTATCGGAATCGCGTTGGTTATATACAGTGGTATCTTGAACCCGTTATGAGGACCAACCTGAAATTTCGAGTTGCACAGGAACGCCGCGATCATCCCACTTGGAATAATGTGCTTACTCTGGGAAAGCAATGTCGACCTATTTAACCAGCATGCGATGCGAAAGTCACGGCTAAAGCATAATGAGCAGCAACTGCACCACCCCTCGCCTAGATGGATCTGCTACTATTCCGTGCCGATAGTCTATCCCCCCTACGTGTCTAACACTGTGGATTCGTTGTCTTCCTTCCTCCATTTGAATCGACCCGCAGCTGGGGAATGTGAACCACCCAAAAGGATTTACCCTCTCCAGCACCTATCGTAGCTACACCCAAGACGAGAAACACGATCACTTTACCAGGCACACAACCACCACCCACGGCATCTCATAGAAGTCGAAGATTGCTTTGCTGATAGTCCAATAGAGCAATGTCGAAGAGGCCGCGTTGCGTGGATCGCCCATAAAACCATGACCAACCCAACAAACAAAGCTGCGACAAGGGGAGAGAACGGGCCGGGGTATAATGGCTGACCGTGACACACAGAGAGAGAACAGCACCAGATCTACAATCCGAACAAGATTTCCAAAGACACCGAGCCAAGTGAGAACTCCACAGCTGCGTATCATATGAGTCAGTGACTGACCGTCTCGTGTTTCAATGTAGAATTCCTTACGACACTGGCGGGTTAGCGTAATGGTTAACGCGCCAGTTTCCGGCACCTTGCCAGCTGGAGATTCCGAGTTCGAGTCTCGGGCCTGTCGTTTTACAGGCCAAGGTGGGGTATGATGTCAGGGAATGCCAAGGAGTGAAGGAAAGTTATGTCAAGCCTTGTCATGAGCATGGAGGCTGGGTGAGTGCCAGAATGAAAGAGGCCTGTGTTGGCAAGAAGCACTGTGCCTGGGGTTGAGCCAAAATGAAATCTTGACTGCCATTGTCGGAATGCCCATTATAGGTATGATGTGAATGTTATTGGTCCGGAATGACCACAATGCTGGGCATGATGGGGCTCATGCCCAACGGCATGCAAATGATGTGCACAGTGGTATGACAAGGTGGGGGACCTGCATCTGAACAAGAATGGAGGGCAAAACTGGGGAGAACAGGATCAAGGAGTCATTGAAACGAAGAAAACACAGGATGCATAGACAAGCAACACAATATGCATTACAGATCTGTCATCATTTCTATGATACCCAGTACCTATAGTATTATTTACCTTATGATACTGGGCCCTGTACTAATGCACAAACCATCATCCTTTTGTATATAAACTGTAGTATACTTGATCAAGCCCTCCCAGCTTGATCTACTGAACCTATTGGATATCAGTCATTCAAGGACATGTAGATACCACTTGACCAAGACACCATCAACGTAGTATAGTGAACTGTACAATGAATGAAAATTAAAAGTAGTAAGGCTTTTGGCACCTTGGGGCATTATATAATGCATTGATTTGCAAGCTCATTGTTGCTTTCACAATCTCACTTACTTCTTCAGGGGAGCATGGTCTAAAACAGTGGTGGACATGCAGGCCCACTCAGGGGGGTGTGGCTTTCCATGGCTCTTGTAGTCAAGTAGATAGTCTTGTACATATGTACTGTGCACCATAGGAGCAACAATAATAATAGGATTCAAAACAAAACAAAACTTGGTTTGCAAGCATGTTCATATTATGCTCATAAGTTTGCCTTGCTCATGCAGTCATTGAGGGCTGCAGCAAGCAGCCATAACCCAAAGGTCAAGCAAGTTATGCACTACCTGGAAGACAGGTCAAGTTTAGATGTGTGCATCGAAGTCGGAGAGCTTCAACTTTTAATTTATACATTCGATTCGTGCCTATGTGAGTACATCACACTTTTGTACAACACACTAGCATTCTGGTATTTTTGGTGTCTATTACCTATAATTCATCAACATGAGGGTGGCATTCTTCGCCGAGGTCAGCGGCATAGTCAAACTGTTGTACACCAGCCAGGAGCTTCGTGAGGCGGGGAGGATCCTTCAGGATGACCTTGGTGTCAGTAGTCAAGAGTTGCGCAATGACATCGGCGTTGGCACGGGCATTCCACAAGTAGGGCTCATGCGCGAGGTTGTCCAGGGTGTCACACGCTTGGTGGTAGCAGGGGTCACTAAGGCAGGGAAAGGGCATGGTCCATACTGGTCAAGCAGGAAAGATGTCATCACGCACTATTGCACTCCCTCCTGGCCGCCGAAAAGAGCGACCTCGCGTGCGGTCTTGATACCTCCGGCACCTGTAGCGACACCTCCTGAGGGGATCCCCACCTGGAATTCAAAAGGTGATAGTTTTAGTTCACGTCATTTCTTCCCTGTGGAGGGAACTAGATATACGAACATCGAGGAAGGGTCGGTAGTCACTTCCGCTCGTGAACGCATCTACAAACGGAGTAAGAACTCGGAAGGATGATTCGATCACGAAGAACACACAGCTGGTATGATTGATTCCACGTTTGTCATAATGGGTTTGGTAGAGTTTCTCGATGGCAGCGCTTCCAGCAGGCGCCGGGATGCCCGTATTAAGCCCGGTCGAGTTGTCCGCATCGTAAACGCCTGAAAGATAGCATCGTTAAGAAATGACTAGGTAGATCCGCAATAATTTACCAATAATATAATTAGTGCTAGCAGTCATGTCAAGGTTAATGTTGGCAAATATTTTGGCCTTTTCACTTTCAGGAAGATGATCGACGTAGAAATGAGAACCGATGAGACCAACTTCCTCCGCCTGAACGCTGGCATCAAGAAGCGTGAGACAACGACCGACGAAATATCCATACCGTCCACCATGCAAAACGGATGGTGTTCTTCAGACCACGGAATTTCGAGAGCTGGACAGCAAGCTCCACAATGGTCGCTGTTCCGCTCTGTGGGGATTGGAGTAAGGCCTGCAGATACCAGTCAATGGCACAAACTTACGCCATCGTCATTGATACCAGCTCCGGCAGGAACCGAATCCAGGTGAGCACCCACGAGAAGGATCTTATTCTGGTCGCCATGCCTCGATGTGGCAATTACATTGTCACTAGCGCGTTGTTCATTAATGACATTGATATCTAAGGTGGCAGTAATGGCCTCGCCCGCAATCAGTCGCTCTACGATGGGTGCCGCTACCGCCTGGGAGACGGAGAGTGCCGGTGGGTTGGTCTCGAAGGTGGGCGCGAGGCGGGAGGCTACCGGAGGCCCAGGAACATTGTTACGGAGGATAAGGCCACCAACACCCGCGGCTTTCGCAAGCTGCCCTTTCTCAACAAATGTGCAGCTGCCCCGAAGCACGAGGACGATCTTGCCGGCGGCGTTCAAATTGTCGTAGTTGGCGGGGTCACAACCAAGACTCGGAACGAGAAGCAGGGGAGCTGTCAAAGACGCAGACGCAGAGACTGGGAGTGTTTGAGTATACCCTGAATGCCGAATCAACGATGCCACTAACATTGGAATGTTGTAATCTCCGACTTTGGTACGTCTGCATCGCCTATCCTCAAGGAATTTGAAACAATCGTGGTTGCAGGGGTAGATGAGCGTCTGCCGTTCAACATGATATCCATGGTCTCTTGCCTTCAGAAACGCGTCGTGAAATTTCAAAATTCAGAGAGGCGAAATCGCGAGGTATTCATACCAATTTTGCGACGTAATCGGCTGACGCATTGTAGCCCTTTGTGCCGAAGGAGCGTGTCGTTCCAGCCCCAGGTAGGGTAGCAAATTCTCACAATTTCTTGGAGTGACCTAGAAGGTTTTCGAGCTTAATTGAAGATTCGAACTTTGCAGGGGTGAGCCGGCTGAAGATGGGCAAGATGGATGGGACGAATGGCAGTGCAGCCTCAGCGACGGACAGGGTCGCAAGGAGCGTGAGGGACCCTGATAACGTGTACATTGGGGGGAGGGAAGAGGTGGCGAACAGTGCGAGGCGGACGAGGTGAAACTATCCCTTGATCCTAAGGCGCGCTTTATAGACGGGAAGCAGAATGATACACGCTAACGCAAGGGTTGATAAGGACTTGCTGCCATCATGATCAAGGGCGACTGGAGAATACTTGGCAGACGAAGCCCATGTGCAACTTCGTTTTACGTGTTGACCACAAGACTCATGTATGGCGTCTTCAGAGAGGTTGCGTGGCATGCAAGTGGACTTGGCAAGGTTTCACGGTTCTAAAAGAGAGGGCGGCCATCACGTGTGCGCGTATGGGTCCGGAATGGCGTTGATAGAGGGAAAAAAGCACTTCGCGAAGACATTCCACGTGGACTGTGGCCACATGCTCCATGGATCTACAATTCACAAAAGTAAACGACGCCATTCTGCGCAATATAGGGCTGGCAGACCATCGTGATGAGCCCCGTATCTTCACCGTATAGAGGTCACACTTTGACTTAATCGCCTATGACCCGCCTGGTCAAGTCTATAATGCTTGAAGAGGGCGGATAAAGGTGTGGTGATACGGATGCGAGTACTCATTATTGTTAAGGCGCTCAACAGCTTGATCGGCGCATAATACAGGCTGGACATACAGAAAGCATCAAATCGAGGTATGTGAAGTGAAAAAAGGCTCGTTCACCGATTTCGGTTTCGGACCATTCTGACAGCATTTGGTTGAGGATTCTACCTCGAATGGCGGGATATTGCTTCGGTGAGATCAGCGTTCCGTCGCAAGACCGCATTTCATTAATGAGCGCAAGGTAAGATATGCAAAACATTCATTCCACGCATGGCGAGATTAGTCCTGTGTCTACGACAGAGAGAGCTCGGTGAACAAGGTCGCTTCCAGGTCAAGCGTGTTTTCCATGAAGGCGACCAAGGTGCTGTGCCAATATCGCCCCTCCCACTACCAACTGAAGGATCGGATCCATAGCTTGGCCTGTCCGATAACCTCTGGTCTGTTCGTAAGCGTTGCAAGCGCCACCAAATAGGTACTCATGAACTCCAGGGGGTAACTGCAGGGCCGAACATGGCAACAAAGCACCAGGGAACAATAATGTCACGAGTGACTAACTCCTGTGCAGGGGTCGTAGATAGAAACAAGAACTAGAGCGAACATGAGGAAGGGAGGACCTGCTGTGTTCAGGCTGCGTCACACGTCAGAGCAGCAACGACAGTCGGAATGAAGGAGCAAGGCGGCGAGGTCAACGAGGCAGACCAAAATGTTCCCGTTGACCGCTCGGTTAGTGCCGATGCACGTGCCATCACAGAAAATTGAAGTCCGCAAATCCACTCGTCAAAGCAGTGAGCGTCAGGTCCCCAATCCTTTTCCTTTTGCCTCGGTGGCTCTCGGCTCTCCAGTCCACTTGTCGTGATATATATCTCTGGACTGGCGCCTCTCCCTATTGATTCTTTCCAACCATGGCTACTCCCCATGTCATTGCTTCCTCCTCTTCACACCCCTCCCAGTCCGCTACCTCTAATGGCATCGTTGGGAACCACTTCCGGGTTGGGAAAAAGATTGGCGAGGGATCTTTTGGTGTAGTGTTCGAGGGTATGTACTGATTTCTCCAGGCAATTTCCCCTACCTATCGCGAGTGCTTCCCAAAAATGGGTCACATTTGCCAGCGGAGACTGTCTTGAAACCGTTCGTCTCATTCTCGTAGCACGTCATAGTGACTGCAAACCTCGTACAAATTCCACCAATGGCCGTGGCCATTGTTTTTGTGCCAGCTGGGTTTCTTCGCGGGACGTCATCTGGCAACTTGAACAGAACCATGCATCACTCGCCGTGATCCACCTAGCATTTTCACTCACAATATCTTGCTTTATTCAGGGAGCAAAATGCTTTCCAACACACCTGTTGCGATCAAATTCGTGCGTTCATCTCTTTATCTCATCGTGCTCCATGTGGTCCTCATCAGAGCTTTGCAGGAGCCTCGCAAGTCTGACGCCCCGCAACTGCGGGACGAATTTCGGTCATATAGGACGTTGAACGGAACGCGTAAGTTATGTATGACTTATAGCAACGTCTGAATGTTGACGATCTCTCATTCCCCTTCTCCCTCCTTTATCCACCGACTCTGATCTAAAGCCGGAGTCCCCCAGGTCCACCACTTTGGACAAGAAGGATTGCACAATGTGCTGGTCATCGATCTTCTAGGCCCAAATCTCGAGGATTTATTTGATATGTGCGGGCGGAAGTTCACTATCAAGACAGTCTGTATGGCTGCCAAACAAATGGTGAGTAATCTCACCCACTACGTGTTGTACGGCAGCGCCACGAACAAGTCCCACCAACGTGTGATCGAGATAATGAACTCCGTGGATGCCGGCGGTGGAGGATTGCCACTTGCATTCTCACTTCACCAATTCACAGAATCTCTAACGTTCGTTCTGTTCGATCTAGGTCACGCGAGTACAGGCCATCCATGAGAAGTCGTTAATTTATCGTGACATCAAGCCCGATAACTTCTTGATCGGGGTTCCAGGAACCAAAACCGCGAACATTATTCATGTTATCGGTATGTCTCCCTTTTCTGATACGTTCATTCCCCATACTTTGGTGCTATCTGGGACCGGGCGATCTCGTTGCCCTATTTTTAAACCATACGCCGATCATCAGAGATGTTACAGTTCTTTGGCTCTCATTATCTACTCGCACATGTCACGTCGTTCAACTGTAACTAATTTTCTCATCATCAGACTTCGGAATGGCAAAACATTACCGGGACCCGAAGACGAAAGTCCATATTCCTTATCGGGAACGCAAGTCGTTGTCGGGCACAGCTCGTTACATGTCCATCAATACCCATCTCGGTCGAGAACAGTCAAGACGAGACGATTTGGAGTCTCTGGGGCATGTATTCATGTACTTTTTGCGGGGAGGACTGCCGTGGCAAGGTCTGAGGGCGGCCACGAACAAGCAAAAGTATGAGAAGATCGGTGAGAAAAAACAAACAACTCCCATCAACGAGCTATGCGAAGGGTTTCCTGGTGGGTCCGTTGTTGATTTAACATATATCAGCACCGACCTGTCCGATATTACAGAGGAGTTTTCGATCTACATGAACTATGTTCGGAAACTCGGCTTCGAGGAAACTCCTGACTATGATTTTCTGAGGGAACTTTTCACCAAAGTCTTGAAGACCTTGGGAGAAGCCGAAGACGGCGTTTTCGACTGGATGCTCCTCAATGGTGGCAAGGGTTGGGAGGCCGGCAACGTATGTGTTCCATCGATCACGCTTATCTTCATCTTTAAGAACCATTCAGACACCTTCCTCGTTACTTGCTCAGGCCCATGCCGCCGCGTCGCCTGTTACGCCCCACCGCGATCATCGACGAGATCGTGACCATGGAGCCCACCGGCGTGCGTCACGACAGGTTCAAGACAACATCACACCGTCTACACCACTCGTCCTCAGCCCTGCACCGGCGCATGTCAAAGGGAGTCGGCGAACGGGTGGAGAGCGAGGAACTTCAAACCGGGATATCAGCAGTGTGCAGCCTCTTGCTGCTACCACTCGCCGTGTAAGTCAACGACAGCAAGATTCAACCGCACTCGTCAACACGAGTCTCGCCCCCCCACATCCGTACGCTACCGCCCCCAGCCCCAATGGGTATCGTTCTCAGGCCGGTGCGTATGGTCGCCATTCGCCCAACGCAGGGATCAATGGGAATCCTAACGGCATCCACCTCAATGGATCCGACACGTACTTGTATGGTCAGACGCAAGCCAAAAACGGCACGAATTCTCGGGATACCACAACAGCTGGGACTGCTACCAGAGACCACTCCGGGGGTGCCAGGGCTATGGGAGTATATGACAGGGAGCAGATGCAGAGGGTTGGTGAGCAGGATGAGGACGGGGGTCATGGACGTAGACGCGGCTTTTGGGCTGCGCTGTGCTGTAGAGCATGATCTGCTCATCACTGACTTTCGAGGCGTAACTGGTTACCGCCTCGCGGACTATTTTATGATCTGTATGTCTTCACGTCGTCCAGTCTTTTCAATCAAAGCTAACGTCATGATTCAGGTTCTGCTGGTAGACTCATGATGACAACTCCTACGTTCCAAACTCATCTAACCGACAAAGCGTCACTCATTTCCCTTGCCATTCATCCTCTCCTTTTGTTTTTGATACCAAATCGTCGTCGTATATCTTGCACTCTTGATGCCATCCCTCATCGTATCACTCGCCTTGTGCCGTTGTCCACGAAACTCGTATTCACGACCGACTTATCTTAAATCGCTTCACTCTCATTCAATTGTATTATCTAGCTCATCAATAATGTTGATCCCTGCAACCCTAATGCACTCGTTCATGAACCCCGTGGCAGGGGACAGTCAGCATATATGTGGATTGCGATAAGGAGGGGCAATCACATGACGCGAAGTTATTTCGAGACGCGCCTACGATTCACGGTCAGGGTCTGAGCACGTTGCATCTTATCCTCATCTTCATTTGCTGTTCTTAAAAGGCTGAGATGTCGGGGCCGGATGATTACCAACCTGTTCCTACTTTTAAAATATCTGACGACTTGACCAGGGCTGCAGGGATACTGCAAGACATGCAGTCTCAAGGCGAGTTTGGTGACAATGACAGACTACCCAATTCTCCCCCAGCCCCGTTTGGCGCCGGAGGGCCGATGTGAGTCTGTCTAAGTGCTTCCCAGCTCCTAGATCTATCTCTGATCGTCGTTGTGCAGGCTGAAGCGTTTCGATGAGTCTACCTTCGCCAGCCGAATTGGCTCACAAGCAGTGACGCCCCCGCAATCTGTGAAGGGCATCGGAGGCAAAGGTAGATACTAACTGATATGCAATTAGCTTATACTGAGGTTTACACAGTCGCGAAGCCTGACTACTCGGAATCGAAGATCGTGTTGGCGATGGTGAGGAGCCCCTAGCAAATGGTTGAGTCTTGACTAACGACCGTCCCGCCCCCAGGTCGGGCTGCCTGCTCGGGGGAAATCATATCTCAGTAATAAGCTTATGATTTATCTAAAGGTGCTTAGCTCCAATCGATCAGTCATCACTTGCTGCTGAACTGCCCCAAAGTGGCTGGAGTACGACGTGAAGGTATGCGCCCGTCCGGCGTATTCTTGATTACAATGTGCAATTCAGGACTCTATAACGATGCTAGGTTTTCAATGTCGGGCAACTCCGGCGCACGCGAGCAAAGCAGAAGGCGCAGCAGTGCGTTCATCATATTTCCATTCCGCTATGCACGGGCTGACCCCTTTCATTGAAGGAGCGGGATCAAGGAGGACCATACTGCTCAGTGGTTTAGTCACGACAACCCCACGGCGACTGAAGATCGGGAACGCCTTGCCCAGGACAGCTTGGAAATGCTGATACAATGGCTCAAAGAAGGAGGCAACGTTGGCATACATGGTGTGTCTCTCAATATCTATGTCCATTCACGCGCTGACCATGCTTGCAGACGCCACCAATAGCACCCGGAGTCGTAGGTAAGACTGCTCCGGCGTTGTGGATACCGTCTGCTGATCGTGTTGCAGAGCCAGCATCGAAGCCCGTGTCTCAAAGGAGAAGGGTTTTTCCCTGATTTTCCTGGAGTCAATCTGCGATGATCCAGCCATCATCGCCGCGAATGTGGCGCTTAAGATTCGCTCTGGGGATCCCGATTACAAGGACATGCCCCCTAAGGTCGCCAAACGGGATTTTTTGCGTCGAATCAGCGAATACGAAAAGGTGTACGAGACGATCACTGAGCCGCACCTCTCCTATCTGCGCATCGTCAACGTTGGCAGCGAGGTGTCCATGTCCAGAATCAACGGCTATCTGTCCAGTCGGATCGCGTTCTACCTAATGAACCTTCACCTGAAACCGCGAAGCATTTATCTTTCACGCGTTCGTGAGCTCCTGCTCTGCTGTACCTGCCTGGCTTTAATGTCCGTGATAGCATGGCGAGAGCCAGTTTAATGTAGAAGGCAAGATCGGCGGGGACTCGTTGCTGTCTCCTCGTGGAATGCAGTACGCCGAAGCACTTCCAGCCCTGGTTACGGACAACATTGGAGATGCCCCCTTGACAGTACGAGGTGTGGTTCATACATAGGTTCATGACGACTGACCTCGTGCGCAAGGTGTGGACATCAACTCTCAGGCGAACAATCCAGACGGGCCAGTTTTTGCCATACCCCAAGCTCACTTGGAAGTCGTTAGATGAGCTAGATGCAGGTAAGTTCCAAGGCGATCTCTCCCACTCCAGACTTGACCGCCATAGCTTGGTCCAGGTGTTTGTGACGGCATGACTTACGTAGTATGTATTAATCTCCCATAGGCTTTGTATAGATCCCAACGAGCCAATATTCACAGGAAATAGAGGTAGAGTCGAGAACTATCGGTAGCCCAGACCTTCGCGCTAAAATCCTGTCTCATAGCAAGCATACCCGGAGGATTTCGCTAATCGTGATGACGATAAGTTTAACTATCGTTATCGGGGTGGCGAATCCTATCGCGACGTGGTGGTACGATTAGAGCCCGTCATCATGGAACTCGAGCGCCAAGAGAATATACTGATAATCGGTCACCAAGTAAGCGCACACATTACCATTTCGAGCGCAGGGTAATAACGTTACCGCATCAGGCTATCCTCCGCTGCCTGTGAGCTCGATTCCTATCATGAAAGATCTACTCGACTTATGCATTTCACAGATACGCGTATTTTCACTATCTTCCCCAAGCAGATCTACCCTACATCAAGATTCCCTTACACACCGTGATCAAGCTTACCCCAAGAGCGTATGGATGTGACGAAGAGCGGTCAGCGAGATTTTGCACATGTATAACCTTTTCGTCGCTGAACCCTCATGCCACCAGTTATGCACTTCCTATCGAGGCTGTGGATACGCATCGACCTAAACCTAAAGCTCCTGAGCCAGTCATACGGCGTACCAGCGACCGAGAATATTACACTACCCTGCCAGAAGGACCTCTCAAGGGTCCAACACTTGACGCGCCACAGCAAAGCGTTTGCTAATCAGTACAATCGATTTCACTGTTTAGATTCTGTACCACTGTGATTTTAGACTAAGGACTAAACCCACCACATAATACGCGCATTCTCAGATTGATGAAGACACTGATATTGTATCGGGCACCTTCGGATGACTTGATAAGCCAGTGAACAGCTTATTTACAGGAGAAACGCATGATGATAGCGATCGGGACTGTGTATACTCGGTGTTCCGTTGGAAGAAGTCGTTCCAGTTTGTTTTACGCCTAGTCGTTGGTCTTGCCGTAATCCGGCAGCAACGGTTGTCGGCCACTAATACCAACGGTGACCACTAATTTACCTCCGTCAACATTTGAAATTACATGCCCTCTTTAGGCAATAAGAGTAGGGACGCTTGCTCTACAGCCATACTTGCATTCCCCTGCCCTGAGACACGAAAAAGACTTGACTTGGAGGGGAACACTGGAAGTGGAAGTACTTTTCCTGCCTAGACCAAGGCGCCAAGAAAGAACTCGAGAACGTTCGATTTGAGGTCAGTGACCGTCAAGTGTGACTATGCGTCACAGGTCATTACCCCAGGATTCCCACCGCCGAATTGGCGACTTTATAATGAACGATTTCTCTCTGGTTTTGGATCAGCCCACTTCTCCCAAACGCCCACGTCCACAAATTTCCCTGTAATGTCTACCGCCTTCCGTCTCATCTCCAGTAACTCCCGTGTCATTTCGCACGCGGTCCGTCCCTCCGCTCATGTTCGGGCATTCCACTCGCCCTTCGCTGCCTTGGGTGACTCCCCCTTAACGTCGACGTCACACCCTACCCCAACCACCGTGTACGAGAAGCAGACCGACCACTCACCCGAGCCGCTCTCTGGAGGTTCCCGAACATATGTCGTCTCACAACCGGACGTGTCGTCCAAATTCTACGAGGTGCCATCAGGCGCTTACCCTACGTCATCACCATATATCAACTACGCGGCCACCGAGGCGCCCAACACCAGTGGAGCTCAGGTCAGTTCTACCAGTTCCACTCCGCTCGCACACGAAGAAACCATTCGCACAGTTCCAACGCATCCAGGCGGAGTAGGCGCAAGCGCTGCTGTGAGACATGCCAGAGCGCCGGGTGATATGAGTGAAGGAAGCGAGGGCGGGTTAGGCTTGATGGATAAAGAGGGCACCTTAGCACCCCAGACAACACCGACCGACAGGAACCCTCAGCCCGATGGCGCTATAGCAGAACAGTTTTCAAAGAAGGGTTTGGACGCTTGGAAGGACAGAAAATAGGCCGTTAATATTCTTCCGAGACGAGTTTAGGGGCCGGTTTGAACACATACTTCGATTTTGTTGCTTGCAACGTTACTTTTCACATTTCTTGACGATGAACGTACGACAACCTAGATGACGTATAAATTATATAGCAGAGGTCTAATTTGTTGATCAACTCGAAAACTGACATGGACGCGTCGCGCCGCGTGAAAAGATCACATGGGTATATTGTTGTAAGATGAGCTCAGTCGTAGAATGGGAAACGACTGTATTTAGTAGTAGTACCTGTTGTAAGATGAGCTAGGTACGATGTAAGTTAGAAGTAACTCTAAGAGTTGATATAAAATAGCGTACCTCAGTCGTAGAATGGGAAACGACTGAGGTATCCAATGTCTGTTGATTTCTCGTATACCACCGCTCGCGTGGTACTGTACAGTACCAAATTTGCCTCCGTCTCCTCCTATCTTCCTCTTCCTAATTGAGCTGAGACGTCATGTGATGGGGTCGCGTCGATACGTGAGTCACGTTCCAACATTCCCCCTGACTCGCGTATCACGCTATTCCTCACAGAGGCGAAGGGCGAGACAGAATTTGTGGTGTGCGGGGCGAGGTAAGGCCTTGGTGAAAAGGTCGGCTACGTTCTCGGTTGAAGGAATGTAGTTAACGTGCAAATCCCCATTTTCAACGCATTCACAGAGGTAGTGATGTCGAATGTCAATATGTTTGATACGCGCGTTATTCTTTGTGTTTTCTGTGAGCGATATGGCGCCAGAGTTATCCGCAAACAATTGGGCAGGCCGTGGTTGGGGAAAATCGATATCGGCAAGGGATGAGAACATCCATTGTAATTGTTGTACAGCTCGCGACATTGCCATGTATTCCGCTTCCGTCATCGATGTTGCGACCGTTGGTTGGTACTTGGATCCCCACGCCGTCGGTCCACCAGCTTGCATAAATACATGACCAGATATTGATCGTCGAGTATCAGTACATGCGGCGTAGTCAGAATCAACGTAGCCAAGTGGAGTGAATGACTTGTGGCCGTCGCCACCATATCGTAGTTTATAGTGTAATGTCGCCTTGGTGTACTGAAGGACATGCATAAGTGCTTGCCAATGTGGCTTCCCAGGGTTCGTGGAGAAGCAACTGAGTGAAGCGACTGCAAAAGACAAGTCTGGGCGCGTCGCAATCTGGGCATACATGATAGAGCCGAGGACTTCGCGGTATGGTTTATCTTGCATGAAGTGATGATCCTCTGGGGTAACGGGTGACTGGGTCCGGTTGAGTATGACACCTGGTGGGAGCGGCGTATATTTCAGTATACAATCCCACATACCATAGCGTTCAAGAACGCGCTTGAGGTATTCATACTGAGACATCGTGAGGATGCCCTGGCCCCTATCGCGATCGATGTGTATCCCCAGAATGAACTTGACAGCTCCGAGGTCCTTGAGCTCATACTTCTCCCCTAGTTCCTTGATTGCCAGCGCTGCGCCAACAAGGGTTGATGAGATGCCGTTGACGTCGTCCGTGTATAGGCTCAGGAGGGTCCTCTCTGTCCCAACTTTCTTCCATCGCACCGACTGATCCGCCCGTGACCTCGTGTATCCTAGCCTTTTCATTTCCTCATCTAGTGCTTTCCACCAGTTGTATGCCCCATCCATCGTACCGTAAATCGCCTTATCCACCAACGCCACCAATTCGTTTTCATCGTCTGCCTTCTCATCATCGTTAATCTTCGCTCCTGTTGCAAGTTGCACCTCGTAGATATCACTGGGCCTGAGTGCGTAACCCTCGGGTTGCTCCATTAGTATTGGTACCTGGTTTGGTGCATTGAGGTAGGCACTAGTGTAATCAATCTGCCACATCTCCATATCGAGGATTGTGCCAACAGCGAGATTGATGCGAAGGGATTCGTAATGCACGACTGATGCATAGCTCGCGAAGAAGTCGACGCCAGGAATCTGAGTAAAGCCTTTTGCGACAAGGCGTGCTTTCCGGCCTATAATTCTACCTGTCTCATCATACTTGTTTGCGAATACCCACCTGTTCTTCATCGTCCTAGCACCCTTTGGTCTCTCCACTAGTGTCCACACTTTCCTCTCATGCATTCTTGCTATCTCCTTATCCATTGGTTCCTTCCATAGATCAGGTCGTGTCATTGCTTCTGAGTAGGACTTCGGGAACCAATGGTAATCGGAGGTATCATTGAGCTGAGTTAAGAGGGCCGTATTGGTGGGAGTGGTGTTATTACGGGCCCAGTCCAGACCTTGGTTAGCGCCGTCTGTAATACGAGCCTCTGTTTCCACAGCATCCAAAGTGGCCGCGGATGGATTTCGATTTCGTTCTGATCGTCAAGGGATGACAGGGCCTATGGGCGTGGGTTCAGAAGGGTTCGGAGGAGTTGGTCCAGCCACTGGAATATTTGGTTCAGGTATTAACGCAGAATCAGGTCCGAAATCATCTAAAGTTTCCCCCTCAGTGGATGGACCAGCAGATGAGGAGAAAGTGCGGTGAGGAAGTCCTTCCTCGAAGATGACGTCCCTAGATCTAAAGATAGACCCATTTGATCGATCAAGGAGTTTGTAGTCACCTCGACCGAAATAGCCGATCAGGACGCATTTCACGGATCGGGCGTCCAATTTGCTTCTGCCCTTCTCCTTTGGGATTTTCGCGTAGGCCACACATCCAAAAGGTCGAAGGTGCGCAATGTCGGGTTTCTCCTTCCTCTTCAGCTCGTAAGGTGTTTTCCCAGGGTGCCTAGAACTCGGTATGAACTCCATCAAGTAAATGGCCATTGCCATTGCTTCGCCCCAGTATGGTGCTGGCAGCCCAGAATCGACCATCATGCTCCGTCCACGGTCAAGGACTGTACGATTCGCACGTTCAACAACACCATTCGCGGCGGAGGAGTAAGGGGGCGTGGTTTCATGTATGATGCCGAACTTCTGACAGTACGCCTTCCATTTGCTGTTGACGAATTCGGGCCCCTCATCCGTGCATATATAGAGGAGTTTCTGACCCGTTTGCCGCTCGGACTTTACATGGTACGCTTCCAAAACCTCAACTGTGGTCTCCATTTCCTTGTTTGACAGGAAGTATCCTTCTACACCCCCTCCGCCCTGGTCCACTGCTAACATCATATAGACTTTTCCCCCTGCCGTCTGCACTCGCACTGGTCCCCACAAGTCAAAACACACGCGTTCGTTCAGTCGAGACTCTGGGACAACAACGTCATCAAATGGTCTGCGTGCGTGCTTGCCCAGGATGCAGTCCTCGCACCTTCCCTCGACTTTCTTGCTTGTCACGTCGAGACCTAAGCAGACTTCTTTCGAAACCATCTCGCGCAGGACACTCTCCCCAACATGTCCAAGACGTCGATGCCAGGTTTGGAGGTCGGTTGGGTGGGAAAGGGAGCGCGCAGACATAGCATATGGCGCCGTGATGAATTCAATACGATACATGGTCGAATTGTGCGCTTCGCCACGCATAAACGGTTTCCCTTCGTGGGTATAGAAAATTGCGCGTCCGCCACCAAACAGCGTGTAGCAACCCTTCTTGTCGAGACATCCGATGGAGACAAGGTTGTGGGTTAGGTTCGGAGCATGTAGGGCGTTCTCGAACGTGAGTTCGATCTTTTTTTCCATCATATTCCACTACTTTGCGAACCCGTCCCATGCCCTGGATGTGGAATTCGCTCCCACTAGCAGTCGACCCGGATTCGTTTTCTTTATCGACAGGGCCATACGTCTCGAAGTCCCTGCAGTCCGCGAAGAAGTGTTTACTTGCAGCGGAATCGGCATAACTAATCAGAGGGAAACCCTTCTCCTGTGTGGAGTTCGACGCAGTGGAGAACGCGAGGCGTTGGTCAAAGGAGTCGTTATTATCTGCGCTAACGACAGCCAAATGCGCTGTCGGTGGTATGGTAATCACTGGCATAGTATTCGTCGCATTAGCTGTGGGGTTCGTCGGCTTATCAGTTTTTCTCCACCAGTCCGGAAATTGACCTTCCATTCCCCCTCCAGGCCTAAAGCATTTCGGTGCGAGGTGCCCCATGCGTCCGCAATCGGAGCACCTATGGTCAGGATTTCTCAGGGTACATTTTCCTCCATTTTGCGTGAACAACGCTTGATTACTTTGGGCAGCCGTTATGTTATTGTTGCTTCCAACGAGCATCGCGTGCATTGTGAGGTGGGTAATGACCTCGACAGATGTTGTCAGGTTGAACAAGGTGCTGACGAGTACGTTCCATTCAGGTGATTTCGGCATGGATTTTAGATGGTGCGGAATTTCTGGTCATCGATGGTCGAACCTTGATTATTCGCTTTCTGCCAGGCAGTGCGGAGTGCTTCGAAGTGTTTGTCAATGGGTGTACCTTCGGCATACTTGATTGCCCCTAGTACCTCCTCCGCATTGATGAGCCCAAGGTCGGACTTAGCATCATGAAGTTTGGTAAGGGATGCCCATGTTTCAGCTGCCGTTCCGTCGAGTTTGACACCATGTCCAATAGGGTTGATGACATTGAGGGAAACCATTCCCTGGGTGTAGGCATCGCGTTGCCCCCATTCTTCGAACGTTGGCTTGAGTGAGCCCCAGTACGCTGTAGGGGCTTCAGTGGCAGTGGGTGTTGGTGGCGAGGGTCGTGTGATAGTGCCGAGTAGGTAGGGAACAAGGCTGCGTGCTTTCGCTGCGGCTAATATAGTGATTTTGAAGTCAATCCAGTTCGATCCGTTGAATTTCTCCTCAGTTGGGAGGAGGAACAGAGAGGGATTGGTCGAGGACATTGTAAGATTTTTCGGGGTAGGTTTCAGTTATTCGGGTTTCCAAAAAAAAGGTTTTAAATTCAGTGAGACGGCTCCCAAAAAAAAATCGAGACTGAGATAAGTGTCAACGGGAGGCCATAACCTGTTGTAAGATGAGCTCAGTCGTAGAATGGGAAACGACTGTATTTAGTAGTAGTACCTGTTGTAAGATGAGCTAGGTACGATGTAAGTTAGAAGTAACTCTAAGAGTTGATATAAAATAGCGTACCTCAGTCGTAGAATGGGAAACGACTGAGGTATCCAATGTCTGTTGATTTCTCGTATACCACCGCTCGTGTGGTACTGTACAGTACCAAATTTGCCTCCGTCTCCTCCTATCTTCCTCTTCCTAATTGAGCTGAGACGTCATGTGATGGGGTCGCGTCGATACGTGAGTCACGTTCCAACATATATGCAATAGTACTCGTTTGGACTTGTGTGGGACGCCCAATCACTTGCGTTGCAACGGGGCACAAAGCTTGATGTAGCGACTATAGTTAGGTCACGCCCGTGCTAGGAAATGGGTTTGCCTATTTCTCCGTAAGCACCCAATACAAACCGGGCATATTGGCCTCGACAGTGAGACAGATCGGATAAAATTGGCGATTTCTTGGTGATGGCCTAGATCAAATTCCAGACAAATGGTCAGCTGTTGGATCAAAAGTGGGACACATGCGAATTTTACATCCAAGAAACCCGAGAGTCTATATTTTCTTTTCAGAAAACGATTTTCGGTGGAGAGCTAAACGCTTTTCAGACAAATTTAGCCTTTTTGTGTCCAGACAAAACGCCCGAAATCTCGGACTTTAGTATCTAGCCTTTGGAGGGATAATACAAAGTTTTCCCAATGCCTGGCAGAGTCGGCCATCAGGAAAAACAGTATGCTATGAAGTGCCCCATAGATCAGGTAGGCATCATAGTAGCCTGGATTACCCGACTACCAAGGGTTACTGAGCTACTGAGCGCTACATAGTCTGCATAGCTGTCATAGTCAAGTCCTCCTTTTTTACTGATGCAAGCCATGCGTAGGAAGTGACTGGCGCGATAAGTAATGAATCCATATGTTTAGGTGACTTTCTAGCCAGATCAGCGTGCCACCTAAGCGCGTGTCATGTAAGGAATTCGGTAATGAGAAAATTAGGCGCTTAACGATCAGATATCTCGAGGACAAGCGCCTAAGAAGTTAATTGCCGTCGTGCAGTCATAAGCTTGAAGCAAAGGGGACTGAAAGCTGTTGGAGCAAGCGAGGCCAACCCAACATTAAGGTCCAATAACATGAGGTTTCGGAGCATGAGGCAACAGCGGAATGGTTGTTACGAAGCCTCACCCATTAAAGAGCACCTTCCCACAGGGGACATAAGATGCAGATAATGATAGCCAGCACAAACCCGATGCAGAGCAGGAAGAGAAGGGACGCCTTGTTTCTAGTAATCGAGGAATTTTTTGGCTCGGGAGCAGGAGATTGTCGCAATCCCTGCCACCATCCACGCCTTCGGACGCGTGAGCCGTCAAACACGACCCTTTGCTCCAGGTACCACAAACCGAACAAGGCTAAGAGAGGGAGACTGCTACCCAACCTGTTGACAGACAGATGTGACGGTTCTGAGAAAACAGGGTCACGCGCTTACCAGAGGTAAAAACCCCTTGACAGCCAGCATGAATCTGGACTCCATGGCTTGTGCTTCGGGTGGGATCGTAAACTCGATCGGAAGCGTCCTTTAGTCCCGCTGTGTCAATACTCGTTCGTGTGATTTGGGGCTGCTGTCAAACACGGGGACGTGAGCCCGGGCATAGGGTGAGGATTTCCTCACTACGAATAGCGAGGACGAAAAAATGCATTGATCATGTCGGGAGATACACAGCAGCACAAGGACTCCGAGATGCAATGATCGAACCTAGAAGGAGCTACAGGAGTTCATGGATGGACGAGAGAATAATAATTTTTCCGCAGTTAATGGGCGTCTCCGATATATCAAGCCGTGCCACGACCCTTAGGAAGGGAACCAGGGGGCGTTCTGACCTTGGGCTTAGGCGTGAGTGCATCGCTATGTTAAATTTCAGCGTACCTTCGCCCACCTGTCACCCTGTTCGATTCATGCGTGTCTGCATGCAGCAACCTTCACGAGAGGGTGCAGTGGAGGGCCACGAGACTTCAGGAGAGCTGAATGCCTGATTTATCGCCTCGAGGAGCTGCCGAGTTCTGTGGATCACGAGGATAGGAACACTTCATCCTTCTGGAGCTTCTTTCGGCACACCTAGGTGTATGGCGCGAGATTCAATAATGGGTGCCACCGCATGTAGAAAGGGAACAAATGACCGGACATGGCGTCGATTTTCCGGAGATGACCAGAAAGAATATCTTCAGCTAAAGAAGCAGGACAGAGACACATTCCTAACAAGCATTGTGAGGGACCGTCCAGGTTCATTCATTTGGGTAAGTGAGTGGCAGAGGATCAGAAAATAATGATCATGGTAGTGTGCATGTCAAACCCGTTCCATTCAATCGCAAACAGGGTAGAACCCATCTAATGGAACATAGATCTATGAAAACTAGAATATTAAACGTGCTTTTCAAACAAAAACCGTGATACGCACAGGAACCAGTAACTTGTTCGCTAAAGGATACCGGCCAGGAAGTCAAATGGGAAATGGGGAGGGGCACACCAACGTGACACAAAAAACCATGTAAAGTTCTATCCTGAGGCAGTATTCTGGCCATGGAAGGCTTAACTCTCGGAACGGATACACCGTCCTACTTAACCTGCCAACTGAGAGAACAAGATATTTTGTACATGCTTGCGGATGTTGTCCACGATCCTTCCCAACAAATAGCGTCTGATGCATCATGTCCGAAAAGGCATCGCATTGAGGCTGGGTTCGGGCCCAGGTTATTTTCCCTTGCGAGATATAGGGGAACTAGGATTAAGGAGGACAAACAACCATTACCGAGAAGAACGTCGAGGCGGGGGCTGGGCTTTTGCCCGGCTAATGGTTGTCGGGGCCCAGGCAGGAGGCATAGGAGAATTCGCGCGCGGTTAAACTCCTGGTGTCATCGTTTAGATCTTAGAATCCGACGACGGGACGAATGATGATCTGGAAAAAAATTGAGCTTTGGAATGTCGTCGAGTATTCTACGATTACATGTTGAATGTCATTGTCTCAGGACTGGTCGGAGATCATCTAACCGAAAGTAAATTCCCGCGCCACAGGTTGTTTCTGTAGTGGAATCCCTTTTCGGGAGTCTGGCTCGGGCACCTTGTCTCTTCACTACCATCTGTCACTATCGAGGGTGCCCAGATGACCCTCTTTCTGCCATTAGCGACGCGCACGCCGCTACCAGCCTCACCGTCGTTTCTTGCAGAATCTCCAGACTCGCAGGCCCAGCTTTCGAAAGTGATCAGGTCAATTCTGAAGGCGAAGCGGATAGTCGTTATCTGCGGTGGATCTCATTTTCTTAGCATTGTAGGGAACATGAACTGACATCTCTAATAGGGGCCGGAATATCTGTGCAAGCTGGAATTCCTGATTTCAGGTCGTCAGATGGCTTGTTCAAGACATTGAAACGAGACAATCCAAGGGAGTCGCTGGCGTCCGGGAAGGACCTGTTTGATGCTTCGGTCTTCAATGTGAGCGAAGCAGTTCGACTTTCCTCTGTTAGAATCTTCTCTACTCGTTGAGCACTTGAGAGAATGGGCGTGCGTTTGCCGCATGTCCTCCGATTCTTCCGATATTTCCTCGAGCCTCTCTGATCAGTCATTTACAGTCCGAACACACTACAGCTTTATTCTGTCAGATGATTGCTCAGCTCTGGGGTCTCTCACAAGCTGCCGAACCGACCGCATTTCATAACATCCTTCGTGCTCTCGATGACCGCGGCAAGCTACTCAGGGTATACACTCAGAACATAGATGCCATTGAGGAGAAGTGCGGGTTGTCGTTTGGGGTTCCCGAATTCGAGGACAAACGTTGCAAGGGCCGCACCAAAGCGACGACCATGGAACCTGTCTGCCATGTCAAAGAACCATCGCCATCTGACACTAGCAGGCTTCTTTGCCCTTCCGCTGAGCCACCAAGGTGCATCCCTTTACACGGTACCCTCCAATTGCTGCATTGTCAGGTTTGCAACTGTTCTTGCCCTCTCGAAGAGCACTTGACTTCACTTGCTTCGGGTCAGCCACCCCAGTGCCCAGAATGTACCTCCATGGAAGAAACGCGGCAGCTGATAGGAAAGCGGGCTAGAGGGATTGGGAAGCTCCGGCCCAGTGTCGTTCTTTATAACGAAGCGCACAAGGACGGGGAGGGAGTGGGTGAGGTCGTGAAGAAAGATCTGATTGGTTCCTCGAAGGGGAAAGGCAGGAGCGGGGCGGACCTTTTGCTGGTGGTGGGAACAAGTCTTAGGGTGCCGGGTACGAAGCGAATGGTACGCGAATTTGCTAAAGCTGTTCGCTCTCGAGCATCTGGGTCCTCTAGCAACACATCGAGTCCCGCCCCATCGTCCCGCCGTTCACCCGCGAACGACGAAGAACCATCCATGAAGGCAATATACCTGAACCTCGACTTCCCGGTACCTACAAGGGAATGGGAAGGTGTATTCGATGCCTGGATTCAGGGAGATGCTCAAGGGTTCGCGGTGATGCTGCAGCAGGAGATCGAGCGGGAGACGAAGGCAAAGGAGCTCGCCATCGAGAGAAAGAGAAAGCGAGACGAGGAAGCGCTCTTACATGAGGAAAATCAACGCGCACCAGGGGTACCGATGAAGGTTACTGCAAAACAAATGAAACGGAAAGGTTCATCATCGCCACCTGCTCCCACTTCAAAGAGGCTGAAAAATGTTCTTCCTCCCACTCCTCCAAAAACACCAACAATCGCCACGCCTCAGAAACTCATTCTTCGCATTCCCGCTCGCCCTCTACGCACGTATATTGTCCCCGAGGTGTACATCACCACTACCCCTCCTTCGTCCACGACTTTTAAGAAGTCGAGCTTTGCCAAGGGGCAACTGCCAATTACGCCGGACAAGTCACCGCCAGCTCGCATCAATCTGGCGACCAAAGTGGGGCGAAGGGCAGCCCGTGCGGCACGCGTCGCGCTTAACAATACAGTGACCCCTGTGCCGATTCGGCCAGAAGTTCAAGAACCCGACTCACCACTGACCGCCTTTGACGAGGATGACGAAGAGGATTCCCATCTGCTGCCTGACTCATTCGTGCGGACCGTTCAATACGGTTTGCGCGGGTCAGAGGAATAACTCTCGTAGGCTATGACGGGACCAGCAGGTTCATAGATCTATATTTATCCTTATTTTAAATTTCTGACGTACATATTCTACTTACAATCCCTGAAGGCCTCCTTCGGTTTAGTACACAGAATTCGAACTGTCTTTACCCGTTACACAACTCGGTGGTAGCGGTTTGCCGGCATGGCTCTCATCCACAACTTCCATTGCAACAGCCATAGCCCTTGAACTATTGAGCTCTTGCCTTATAACGGAGGTTCTATAGGACAATCTTTCGCGGCAAGCTTCAACTTTTCTGGTAAGCTATGTTGGTTGCATTCATCGTGTGCCCAGTTGTCATCTGATTGATTTTTGGCTCACAGAAACTCGAAGCCGGCAAGCGTCACTAGTGGGGGGCTGTCTCATGACTCACCGACTACGCGCAGCGCACGAGGTGTGAATTTGAACTTGCTTTAAACCCTGGCATCTCAAATACTTGGCACAAGTTTTCTTATGAGCCTCGGAGTGCGGGACTCGACAAAGCTGCCTCTAGATCTTAGGATGCTTTTTTTTTGCAACAATTGGCTGTTTTTCTCGTTCTCCTTTTTATGCCGTCATACAAATGCATCAAAGTAACCCCGGGCCGCAACGGATCGGTCTCGCCTTCGAGCGGTGTCTTCTCTTGGTTTTCCCCGAGGCATACCCTTCTTGTTTTCCGCTTTCAATTGATCAGGGATGCATAAAAGCGCGAAGATGACCCGTATCGCTCTTCGGAGCGATGCATAAGACGATCCTTCTCGCCTTCTGCTTACTGTCTCCTGCGGTTGCCCAGGACGGGTACGCGTCCCAAAATGGTGGGACGAAAGGCGGTGCTGGTGGAACCACCACAACCGTGGCTGCCGCTGCCGCTTTCCAGACTGCCGTCAAGGTACTACGTGCGGTGACCTACGGCATCTCCTCGCTGACATCTACCGCTCCAACGTAGAGCGACACTCCGAAGACCGTTTTCTTGAAGGGACCTATCACTCTGTCGTCTCAAGCTACTGTGGGTAAGTCCCGCGCAGCATATCTAAACCTGAATTCCGCCAAACTTGGCTTTCAACTTCTACAGGCAACAATACATCAATCATAGGCGTCGGTACTTCAGGTGTCATCAACGGAGGCGGGCTCAGGATCTCTGGCAAATCTAATGTCATTGTTCGCAACTTGGTCATCAATAAGGTCGTCGGAAACGACGCTATCACGATACAGAAAGCGAATAACATCTGGATCGACCACAATGAATTCTTCAGCGACACGACACATGGATTCGATTTTTATGACGGCCAAGTTGATATTACGCATGCTTGCGATTTCATAACCGTCTCCTTCAACTACTTCCACGACCACTACAAGGTTTGCGTTAACTTCCCGAAAGGTATTCTTGCTTCGTTGAACTTGAACGATCCTTCAGTGTTCTTTGATTGGACACGACCCAGGCAACTCTGCAGAAGGTTCGTCATCCACATTAATCGTCCATGCAATGCCTGAGCGCACAGCCTCTCACTCTAGACACTGGTAAATTCCATATCACTTAGTATGCCCTTCCATGACCTCATTTTTGCCTGTGACTTACCTACGCTTCCTGCTAGCCACCACAATCGATGGAACAACATCCACACGCGAACACCTGGTGAGAATCAAGGTAGAAAAGTATTGCTTGCCTTTTCTGATACCTGGCCTTTTTTGAAAGCTATGCGATTTGCACACGTGCACTCTTACAATAATCTTTTCGACAATATCGTTTCACAAGGCATCCACTCTAGGTCTAAAGCGCAAGTTTTCATCGAGGGCAATGTATTCTCCAACACAACTGAACCAGGTATGTTTTTGTTCGTTCATGGCCCCTGGATAGCATGACGCTCACCTGCAGAGTGCAGTATCTACGTACGGCTTCGTGATTCCCGACGACTCCCCCGAAAACCCATCCGGTGATTTTGAGCCTGACGGCTTCGCCAACTTCGGCGCTGGTAAGCTAGTTCTAGATATCAGAAGTATGGGAGTTCTACTCACTACGTCCATGCAAAGCCAACGACTTTGGAACGGGCAAGAATAACATTACCGCGACAGGATCATTCACAAGTGTGCCATACTCGTACACGTTGACGCCTCTGGCCAATGTTCGTTCAGTTGTGGTAGCGGGTGCAGGTGTTGGTAAAATATAAGTCCACTATGTATATGTCGTATTTTAGACTTATGAACGCTGCTTTTGCCTGTTTGCGAACACCAAAATCATAGGGGTGGGAAGATTCTGCACGTGCCAGAGACGCGTCACTCACAGGTCTCAGCCTTGTGCTTCAGTTAGTCTTCCTTCAATCCAATGTCTACCACCGCGTCTACATCCAAAGCGACGGAGACCTCATCGAAAGCCGTGCAGCAGAAGCCCGAGGCCACGCAGCATCTTGGCGTACTAGAAGAAGACGATGAGTTTGAAGAGTTCACCGTAGCTGGTTTGTCCCTTTTTCTTTACCTCAGAAAGCCCTATCTCTCAGCTTGTTAATATATCACAGACTGGGATGACTCGCAGACCGACTTGGCGCACCTTGGTGGCACGGCACCTGGAGCTGCAAAGTCCGGAGGTGATAAACTTTGGGAGGACAACTGGGATGACGATGATATTGAGGACGAATTTAGTACACAACTACGGTGAGTTCCATGATCCATTCTTGATAAGTTATCTTCTGACCCTACAACTAGGAATGAGCTCGCGAAGACAAATAAAGGTGCTACAGGAGACGCTATGGAACATTAGCACTCCGGAGTCACCTCCAACATGTACCTTTGTTCCATGAATATTTCCGATCGTGCCGCTTACATTCCGCGGATACTGAGCAAGTTGGTGGACCTGAGCGAAGAAATCGTATAACGGGATTCAGAACAAACTTCCGAGATAGGTCTCTAAGTTGTTGTCAAAGCACGATGCTTGTGTGTCTCTCCAAGAGGTTCGCGGTTCAACCAAGCTCGCTCGTTAGACTCATAATTATCATGCACATCGCAACGTTAGAGATGATCTTTCAGTCTGGCCCTGCGTTCAGCCCTAGACCTTCTCTCCTGATACCGATCGTTTCTCGTCCACCTCAGTGATAGTCTCCTCAGCGATGGTCTCCTCATCGAGACCCATCTGACTTGTATCATACCCATTCGCTTCCAGGTATTCCCGGAACTATCCAACGATCAGCCATTTATCAGGAATCAGTTGAGTGAATGTACTTCGCGATCCTCTTTTTCCATCCCGTCCTGCGTCAACGGATTGATGAAGAAGAACGTGACAAGGGCACTGAGAATAGCGAGACCTGCAAGGGATTGTGTTATTATACACGAGCCAATGGGGTCTATAAACTTACCACTGCCAACCCAGAAGGGACCGGTATTTCCCTTTATGGTCGTAGGGCCACCGAAAGCTGAAAGTAATTCGTCAGATTCAGTCCCTTTGTAGTATGACAGACGCATCTGCTTACCATCTATCATAGGCGGGAAGGCTGACGAAATATTTCATGGGTTAGGATCTTTAGCTGGAGAGAGATACTCACCCCAAGTGCCAACGAAAGCTCCTACTTTACCAATGGCAGCAGCCAACCCATAGAATTGTCCTCGGACAGCAGTAGGGCCGGATTTGCTGGCCAAGAGGCCAAGATTGTTCCCAGGGCCCAACTCACCAAAGCTCAAGAAAATGCCGTATACAACCTACATGGAATTCATCAGGGTGAACTTTGGTGAGAAATGCGAAAATAGTCTGACAGCAAAGCCACCAATGTGTTTTGTGAGGCTGGCAAAGGCGACCTAACTCAGCATTAATTCGATAAATGAATGAGTTTAACCTTACGGGACATAAAAACCGCTCATGAAAAATCCAATGATAGCTTGTAGCACAAGCCCAGTGATCTAGTCATGTTCCTATCAAAACTCTGGTGCAATCGAGATCCGAGCAACACTTACCATCGTGTACTTGGGACCCAAATAATCGACAATGAATGCTCCGATCAAGGTGCCTGGCATGTAGAACAAGCTACAACAAGTATAAGGAGTAGTGTTGTTGGAAGGTTGTGTGAGTTTACTTGATGACAACATTCCAACCAAAGACGACGCTGAGACTTGTTGATCCCCCAGTGATGCTGTTCAAGGCCTGAGCAAAGGACAGATGAAAGACAGTACAATCGCCCTACTTGTCGACGATGGTTGAAGAATAGATGCCGAACTATTGGTAGCAATGAGAATCTAGGAAATTTAGATGTGAAAGGGAAACTGACAGGATATCTGGAAACAGGATCGGATGGACAACTGGCTCGAAGAAATATTGAACTCACACAATGAAGTCATACAGGAACCTGCAGCATCGAATGGTTAGCGGAGAGCAGCACATAGCTGGTTTTCGAATTCCCACCATGTAAAAGCAATGGCGGAGAAGCGCACTCCATAACGTCTGAAAATTAACAAGTATGGAATGCGAGCCTTCCTCATCGAGTCCTTCTTATAGCGGGCTGGTTCGTCCATGTTAAGACGCCAGACGAAGACCAGAAGTGCGGGAACCACGCCGAGTCCAAGAGAAAGACGCCATACAGCACGCAAATGGTTTTCTCCGAAACTAACAACAGATACACTTTCAGTCACAAGGAGGGAGTCCGGGACAACGCACATCCAGAATAGGACGAGCGGTACAAAGGCCGCGATGACGAAACCAAAATCAATCATGGAATCTACGGGAAAAGGTGTCAATGCGATAAGGATAGACAACAAATAAGCGGTGAACTTGTGGCAAGAGCGAACCAACGATGTTGAGCTCTCTTGTTGATTCCTGGTTCTTCGGATTGCTCAGAGGCGGAGACGGAACCGCACGGGTATTCCGCGCCAACCCCAATACCAAGTAAGAAACTAGAGGGTCAAAGTTGCAACCTAAGACGAGGAAAACATTGGATCAGCTCACCGCATGGCGCTAAGCATCTGTAGAAGTCCTCTGACGCTCCCATGGGCGCCTGAGGAAGCTGCAGATAGAGCAGAGAAAAGGGCAACGATCACGGTAGCTGACATCTGTAAATCACCAGTAAGTAGATAATCTAACGTGATGAAACCAACAGCTACCATCCCAAATTTCCTGCCAATCTTGTCAGAGAGGTAGCCTGTGCTCTCAAATAAGCGAAGATCGCGTGATAGGAGAGCGTCTCGCCTTACCAAAGAGAAGCATTCCAACAATCGTCCCAGCAAACGCAAGACTGCTGAGTATGGTGCTGTAATTGTGTGCGGCAACGACGTCGGCTCCATACACGCGTTTCAGCACTGTTGAAGAGTTCTGAAACCGTCTGCCAGGTTTATCTAGGAAGGGCAACTAACATGTGTTGACTGCGAATCGAGAAATCAGACCCAGAACTCAAGTACCCGAGGCTGAAGACGCACCACTACCAATGACACCATTCGCGTATCCTATGAAACCAAGTTGAGCATCTGCACACCTTATAGCCATTCAAGCTCTCTTACCATCTGAGAACAGAGCAGTTCCACAACTGCAAGGGCAACAGTTGAGCTATTCGACGCGTAAACCCAAAAAAACGCACGCAAAAATGAGCGAGACACTCCTTATACGTGCCTTCCAGGACATGGTGGCGAGGCAAGGGCTTCAAACCTCTGGCATGTGCAGGCTGTCGAACTTTTGTAGAAGCCATCTATGCCCCAAGTGGTCGAGCGGTGCCAGGGGTCCTGCCAGTATTAATAGTAGCAGCGCTGGAACAGTCGCACCCATACTCGGCCTCGCACGTTTGCCTGTCGACTGTTGACACCGCATCGACGGCCATGCCCGCCTTGATCCCGTCAGAGAGTTTTTCTTTTCTTACACCTTCATCTACAAAATGGTCTCTCCAACCAACATGGGCGTCGACACGTTCGTACCGTGATTGTTACTGCTAAGATCATTTTGATGAAGGTGCAGAAGGTGAAATGTGACGCACGACGGCACACGACTGCACGCGGTTGCACGCGACCCTCAGTGGTGCCCAGATTGCGTGACACATCCGAAAAATTACTAATCAGAAAAGGTGGCGTGAAGTCCAGTTCTAAGGAACATTCAATATACAGATCCCAGCAGCATATTAAGAACCTTTCGGGGCTCGTTACCTTTGCGTGTTCTCTATATCCGCCCCGCATGGTCCAAACAGGTCGACAGGCGACATCAGGCGACGCTGTAATCGCGGAATGGAACAACTCACAAGCTCCACAGGATATATTAGTTAACTACTAATCGCTGTCTATCGTGATCCCGAGGACGTCGGAGTTCGACTGCATGGTTCCGGACGTACATACCCCCATCACACTTATCAGAGTTCAGGGCGCATGTGTAGAACAAACATCGACGTAAAATTGACTACATGAAGCACACCAGACTACCCCACTGTTCGAGATAATATGTATAATGTTTCTTTCTCTTGAGCCTTGAGTCTTGACACCCATGACCTCGTACATGCACCTCGACCAAACCCCCTCTCAACCTTTCCCTACTGGCTCAATGAAATTTCTATATCATCACTGAATCTCGAGAATCACTGCGTAGTACTACCTCGGTGCGAACGATGTGATATGGACCTCTGTTGCTGCTATTTCCAACTTTTGAGCAGCGCAGCAGAGGTTGGCGACCAATTGCAATTGTGGCTTCGCCATTTCATCCACGCATCAATCATCTGTTCAAATTCGTCCATCAGCTTGTGAAGTCCACTTACATAACTGCTGCGCGATTGCTGTACAGGCTGTGTCAAGTAAATAAAGTGCATAAAAGCGGTCTGCTTATGCCCAGATGCTCATGCAGCTTCCTTGTCAACCATGACCCAGTCCGATCTCCACGAACTTATTTTTGAAACCGATAATCCTTGCAATACCACCATTATTGACAGTGACACTAGCAAAGTCATCTACCAAGTTGCTACCGAACATGGGCAGGAGACGGTCACACGAGTGAAGAACGGGGCGGGCGAGACGATTGCGTCCTGGGTGTGGAAGGACGTGCGGTCTGACGTCATCACTCTTGGTGACTCAAAGCCCATGTCCGCCAGTGCCTGGTTGAAGAAGAGCCTTGTGCCGTTTAAGGAGTACGTACCGTTTCCTGCAATCGCCATCGCGCGTGAGCCTAACTCGCTCCATCGCCTGAAGCACCGTGACGCTGCAGGATAATGCGGGTCGAAAACTCAAGTGGAAGGGAAATGGTCCGGGATTGTCATTCGAGGTGGGTCGGCTTCTGCGGCAGTATCAACAAAGCATACATGGCGCCCTGACATCTATATCAGCTGTACTTCGAAGGCAATAAGAAAGAGCCTTTGGTCCGTTTCCACAAGTCGCGCACCATCTGGAACCGCACAGTTCAGCCGCCAACCTCGACCGTAAAGCCCGCTCGCCTGGTCATGGACAGCCGGGGCGTGGAGATTCAGGATATCGCCGTCATCTCATTCCTTGTCCTAGAGAAGAGCCGTCGGGCCAGAGAAAATTCCACGGTGAACAGAGCAGAATCGATTGCTCAAGCTCCCGCGGGTCTTTTTCCGGGAACCGTCCAGTAGGCGGAAGTGTTCGAACTGACACATTGAGGAGATGAAAATACCACTTTAAGCTCCTTCGTGGCTAGATTATAAGGTACTAATGGGTTCTGTGGATTTTATTTTTTTGAAGGAGTGCAGTGTTGCAAGCAGCAAGGAATTTTAGGGAGGTAGGGAATGGTAAAGAGCTTAGCCCTCAAGCATATAACATACGCTGTTGTGCAACATCGCGCTTAGTGACACAGCCTGGAACCGACTGGTGGGTTTTCGGAAGACGGATAGAAATGCCTTGAGAGCCACACGCCAAACGTGATCGCCCTGTCTCGTTGAATCATTGCTCTGTGTCATACGCCATGAATAATCTCATTGATGGCAGGCGGAATCGTGTACCGTTTATCCATGACCCAGGCTGATGAACGGTCAGTCTAGTCTAGTCCACGCCGACTCGTTCCTCAGAATCTCGTCTTCACCCTTTCCGGCACTTCCTCACAGAAACTACTTGCAACGCTGTCATTGATAGAACCCGATCCCGTGAGAACGACCCCGCACCTACTTGGACTTATTTCCTGCCTTGCACGACTAGGACATGACACCTGTGGATGAACCAGCACCCGCTGGTCATGCGACGACGCCAATCGCCTGTCAACCACCGCCTATCTTGTCTTTCGCCCCACTGCCGAGCCCACCTCCACCCTTAACACTACTATTCCATCCTGACCACCCCTGTGCAACGCAGATTATTGATGGTGCGACCAATAAGGTTTTATACATGGTTGAAACGGAAGTTATCCATCAGCCGTTACTGAAAAAGCGGATAGTAACGACAGTGCGGCGGGCTGATACGCCAGAGGCTGCGATTGCACAGTTTCAATGGAAGGATTTTTTCGCGTCTGACGCAGTAGCGTTGACGCGTGAGATCGCGGGTTCAACAGCAGGAAAGGGAAATGAGGGGAAGGGATTCGGGAAAGGCGTAGAAGGGTTAATTACGATGTCGGCGAGTGCATGGCTGAAGAAAAGCGCTGTGCCCTTCAAAGAGTGCGTTTTCTATTTCCCCGAGGGAGGTTTGGTCATCTATAATTTATAAATGACACAGCACTGTGACGTACAAGGATCCGGAACGGAAGGCGTATAAATGGAAAGGCTTCGCACCGGGTCTTTCTCTTGAGGTGCCTGTCCTCTCCTTACCTTCATCTCAAACTGACGAATCATCCATCTTCCAATCTCGTAGCTATATTCTTCGGAACAACCGACTGTCGCGCTCGTGCAGTTCCACAAGGGGCGTGACTCCAGCACGTCGAAAACAATGACCACAAGAGCGATCGAGGAAGACGGTAGAAGCAACTCAGAGTCGAAAGTCAGGTTGAAAACCCGCCATCCAGCACGCCTCACGATAGATACAAGCCTCGTACGCTCGGGCCAGTTGGACGAGGTGGTCGTGGCATTCCTGTATCTGGAGAAGGTTAGGAGGGAGAGGGATGATGACGAATTCAAGGTCGTTCCAAAAACGCCACCAGACGCACAAAAGCGGCCTTCATCTTCGAGATCCCAAGGCGCGGAACAGTCATCTTCGTCCTCGGTTGTAAGACCAACAACATCGACATAGGTGCGGTGCTTGGAAAGCGGAGTATTTATTCGCTATTGTTATTTGGATTTAATCCATGGCTTATTCGAGGATGTTAAATACCGGTTGTAACAGCAATATCCAAACTGCTTCGTGTCAGGCGGTCAGTCAAGATCACGTGATGACATTTCCATGCACTGCCTGCTTGCGGTGATCCCCGTTGCTGCGACTGGGTACATAAAGCTCTAAGCACTACCACCTCCAGGGATCTATCCGTCATGTCTCCTCGTCGCAAAAGCGTAGATTCTGGGTCCTCGGGTGAAGAATCAAAGTACAAGGACAAGGAGGACAAGGACAAGAAGGATAAGAAGGATAAGGATCACAAGGATAAAGACCACAAGGACAAAAACGACAAGGATAAAAAGGACAAGGATAAAAAGGACAAGGATACAAAGGACAAGGATAAGGATGGGAAGGAGAAGGAGAAGAAGGATAAAGATAAGTCAAAAGATGGTAAAGACAAGGAAAAGCAGAACAAGTCCAAGGATGGACAGAAGGTCGCCGAAGGACATGCCGGCCAGTATTTCGCTCAAGCACCGGGCCAAGGACAATGGAGCTCTCCTCCCTTCGTTCCTCCCAGCTTTGAAGCCAATCGTTCTACAGCCCCGGGCTTCCCAAGTGTGGGCACTGCTGGCCTTCCCAACGCAGCCCCTGGCTTCCCAACGGCCCCTCAGCCTCAGCACCATGACGCCGTGCAAGCCGCTGCGGCCCCTCCATCGGGCTACCGCGTACCCCTCTCCACGACGTCACCGTTTCCTGACGCCACGGTGGCTGGCCAGCCACCGTGCTACGACGCCGACGGTGTCTCGCCAATCTTCATCGGTTCAGCTCTCTTCAACAACGCCGTCCATCCATGCAAGATAGGTCCCCACCTACAACCTTTCGCCTCAGTTGCGTACGGTGGGGTCGAGCTCGCCCATCATGGACGATTTGATCTACTTCCATTCGTTCCGCAGACGATGGAGTGGGTGCCCACCTCGTATGGACGGGTTCCTCCTGGTAGGCGTCCGATCGAGGGCGGTTACGAGGAGAACGGCGCCAAGCTTTATCACGGACTGGCCGTTGTGAACGGGGTTAGGGTTCCCGGAAAGACTGGTGAACATCTGTACGCATCTTCCGACCTACGATAATTGTGAACTTTTACTGATTGTCATTCAGCGGTGCTTGCAATGTCTCATTCGGAGGAAGCGAGATCGCTGTCGTTGAGCATGAAATTCTGTACGTGCTCCCCTCTTCCTCGTATACGATGACATGTTGACATCCGCTGACAGCTGCTGGAGATAATGGAAGACGGTTATAAGGAGAATATCACGTAAAGCGTGAAGGACGGACTGTGTTGTATGCAAGGTATTTGTATGTAAATCGTTTCGAGGTATAAGCATCAGCCATGAGTCCAAGCCTCGTCTCCACAAGGCGTTGCACAAGCCGAACAGGCGAGATGTTCGGCTTCGTTATACCTGCAAATCGGATGATTAGCGGGATGTAGGCCCATACTCCATACACTTGACTCACAAGGTGCATACTAGACACGCCCATCCTGCAGGGGTGGGTGATGGTTCGGGTTTCGCTGGATAGGAGTTTCGAGTCTCTGAAAGCGACTGGATGGTAACTGAACTGACGGGCTCTTTTACCATCAACTTTCCCTCCCGTGGAAATGCCGTATCTGAGGTCCTCGGGACTTTGGTAGCTGGAAGAATAACTATCAGTGGACGTGAGCTCAGTTACGGAGCTTCGCTCTCAGAGCAGGAAGCAGCCGTACCAATATCCTCGTTGTCGTCGTCCCAACCATACTTCCTCCGTTTTCCCTTGCTCGTCGATGTCCCAGTTGTACCCGCAGAACCAGAACCGGATGACATGCCGCAACCAAGACCAGGGTCTTCTGGTGGTCGATACTGCGATTCGCTGGAATTGCAGTCTCTGTCAAAGTACCCCCATAGTGTGTCCGACTTCAGCTCGTCCAGGGCCTCGTTTTTTTCAGACGTCAGGAGAGCTTTGCGACGGTCAGAATCGGTTTCAGGAAGAGCTTCGTCCACTTCCTCCGCGTCAGAGTCGGTTTCCGCATCAACATTGGATAGTGGGCTTGAATTCGGTGTTGCTAAGAAGACGCATACGTATTCGATATAAATCAGGAGGACGACAAACATCACCTTTGGCTTGCCCGTGCGAGGTTAGTATTCGCCGCTCAGTCACCAGAGCTCGTTCTTCTCTGGCACGTTTGCTGAGAGCAATAAGGTCACTACCTGGCCGGAAGGCTGTTGGTGAAACTCACCTAGCAGCCTGTTTCCCAAATCCAGTGCCCTTTCCTTTACCCTTACCATCACCTACATCTTCTCCCAACGTCTTTCCCTCACCGACAAAAACAGCCTTGGACGTGACTCTCGCCCCCGCCTTGCGACGTTTCGCTGTCTGTGGACCAGTGGAAGTTGAAGCTATGATCGTCGTGTCACGAGGTTTGCGGGGGCGCCGGGTCCTAGCGACGGTCGGACGTCGGCGGGTCTGGGCACCACCACACTATATGAACATGGTCAGCTTTGATACGGGCGATACCGATATCAAGCATACCATGTATTCTGGAAGGTCTCCTGGTTCGATCCCTACTCCGGCTACTTTTTCATTATCTGCTAGACGAGTTCCTGACGACCAATATCCTGGTGTGCCGGGTCAAGACGCTGTAGTACAAGGTAAGAACCCTGGAGGGGTACACACCATCACCGTAATATCCTTTGTCTTGTAAAGTACGGACTTCCGCACGCAGACGCCTCCAGAGAGCTTGGAACGCAGGGCCATGGTCCATATGCTAAGTAGGTGCACGACTCAAGGGTGAGTCAAGTATCAAAACCCATGTTCTCATACCTTGATGTGAGCCAGCTACCATTCAGAGTGAGCGCGATTGCCCAATTTGGGATACCAGACAAACCTCGTGGCATAAGGTGCTCATCAACCAGAATGTTGGAAGAAACGTTCTATCCTGTCTTCGTAAAACGAGCTCTTGGTGCACCATGAAATTAGCTACACGCCCGATCACGGCAAACTGTACCCACCAATGGTTTCACCAGCGTTCCAATTCCTGCCAGCGAAAACATTGTTATGCTCATACTGTTCATGATTAACCAAGGTGCCACAACGGACCATGATTCTAGCCTTACCTCCTCCAAACTGTTCACCGATAGACCGTGAGATTTCATAATCGGTCGCACTTGAGCCGCAAGAGCACGTAAGAGCTGTCGCGCGGACTCCTGCTCTGTATCGTCATGCGCAGAGAGAGCTGTAATAAAATTAACATGCGGGTTGGGATTGGCTTCTTTTACGTTGAGTCTATGGTGTACCATGAGTGTGCAGTCCGAGCAGTGGTCGGGCTGAGTCAATTGTTGTGAACTTGGCAACATGTCATTGTCACCGTCACGACTACACAGTTGGCCCCGTGACGTGACGGGGACGCGTCGCCCGAGTCGTATTTCCCACCCACCTCACTCCATCACTTCCCCCGTACTCTCGCCAACACATCCAATCCTATGATTGATTACAATGACCCTTCTGCGACCCTGAGGGCATCACCAGCCAGAACGCACTAAACGGTATACGATCATTCCCTGCCCTCCGAGCCTGGTTTCTGACAAGGGAACCACAATGTTGGAGTGGTCCGGATGACCAGCGAAACAGTAGACGAATGAAAAATACGTAGGTGTATTTGGTCAACTGTACTCTTTGCTAGGAGTTTTAGACATGTCTAGCCACTCCTTCCACCAGGACGGCGTGGTCTCCTCTCGTTTGGCCTCAAGTTCTTGAATTTTCGATTCGAGGCTGCTTATCGTACTGTCGAAAATATCTTTTGAGATCCCTTTCTTGTTTCCCACAACGACAATGCGAGCGGTGTCCAAATTAATGTCTTTCATAGACTACAAGGCAACAATTCAGCAAGAAAAACTCAATAGCGTCATTCAAACTGGCCTTGACAATCCTCCTTGTCGATTCAATTTCAACACCGAGGAGCATCCATCGGGTATTCTTCGCTTGCTCCTCCGAGGAAAACGGCCGAATACGCGGGTCGACATCAGAAAATATTTTCCCGCTTTTTTCTACCAGTCTTAGGGTAGTGTCGTAATTGACCACCATGTTGTTAAGCCACTTCGCAACAGCCGCTCCAATCCCGCGTTTTTCGGGTGTCGAAAAACCGGCAACTGTAAAGAAGGGACTCGACCGCCCACGCAAGATTTGTATGTCGACGTCATCTATTTCATGAGTCCATTCTGTGAGGGATTGGGGCGCAAACGCAGGTAGCATGTCTCGGAGGTCCCGACCCAAGTTTGATGTCTGCGCACGGATGCGACCCTGAAACAAAGCTGAAGAACAACTTAAAGGCCGAGCGTCGGCAGAGATACCTTAGATCCAGAGGCTTCGATGAATAGCGTAACGAAACGAGACTTCAAGTCCGGTGTGGCTCGTAATTCGTACTGAGCCAGATACAGAGGAAACAGGACGGGGTATGCTGCGAGCTATTTGGGGATCTGTGAATTAGTACGGCTATCCTCTGCGATACAGATTATGTGCGCACCAACTGGGTTTCAATAGATCCTGGTGAAAAACAGAAGTTGTCGATAGTAGCATCGTTATATGGCATAGAACGTGCCATCTCAAGCGCTGCAAATGGGGAGATTTTGTAGGGTAGACAAGTAATCTCGGCGCCGTGCTGCACTTCGAGATCCTTTGTGAACGGAATAGCATCAACTGGATACCCCTGGTAAAAGTAAGAAACCCAAGAGAGAACCGGGAAGTCAGATCCTGCAAAACGTGTCAGAACGCAATTATGAATAGTGTAGCATTTTGGAAACTACCCGGCAGATATCTGGTTTGGTCTCAAGTATGAGGACGTGATCGAATTCGGACGGGTGCAGTTACATACGAGTCGTGGATTATGCCACTTGCTGTGCGCTTGGAGGAAATCCATAACGCGGAATATACGAACATCCATTTAAAAGCTGACCTGCACGCCCTCGTATGAAATCTCAGATGACAGCTGTGCGTCGATAATCCATCCCGGAAAGTAAACAGGTGTGATCCGGACAGGGCGTAACGGTTCGAAGCCGAAGCCAGGGAGAAACCGGGCGCCAAGTGACCCTATAAAATCTTTGAAGATACAGAGGACGGAGGCATGTGGTGCCATCTGAACGATCGCATCCTCGGGCGAGAGCTGGAATGGATACGCTGGATGCAAGTAGAATGTGAGAACGTAGAATGAGAGGTAGAGCAACCAGACCTCTAAGTTTTGTGAAAGGATATATTGATGAGGGCTGCGAGAAATGCCTGTGAGATGGGGAGGCAACTCTACCAATCCTAGATATCCAATTTCTGAACATGAGAGCCTGTTATGACACTGCAAGCCTGGAACTGTTATTGGGTACATGATCACGTGGTTCCGATCATCAGGACACGTAGACGAGAAATTTAGATCGTCACGGTTTCGGCGTCCTCTTGTCTCTGCTGTACACGTCCCCTCGCGGACCCCACTCTCGTTGCCATGTTCTCGGTTTATTTCTTCATACTATTACTCGCCACTCTCACTGCTGCCGCAGATCTATACAAGATCCTAGGCTGTATGTCGCTACTCAGGCTACGTATCCTTCGCTAACTAACCAGGTCAACAGTGCACAAGTCCGCCTCCGACAAGGACATTAGACACGCATATAAGAGACTGAGCAAGAAATACCACCCGGATAAGAATAAGGAGCCTGGTGCGGAGGATAAGTTTGTGGAGATTGCGCATGGTAAGTTCGTGCTCAACCTGCGTATGTAGTACAAGCCTCAACCTTCTCTCCAGCATATGAAGTTCTATCCGACTCAACTGTATGCTAATATGCTGTTCTATACACTCAATCCCACTAACGAGGCGATCTAGAAACGCCCGATATATGATCAATACGGAGAGGTGAGCGTCAAGCCAGCGCTGCGCCCTTATCTCAATTCACCAACTCTGGAATCTTGCTAACTTTCTATACAGGAAGGTTTGAAGGCCCACGAAGGTGGTCAGCATCAAGCGAATCCTTTCGATATGTTCCAGAGTTTCTTTGGTGGTGGTCGTGAGTCTAACTGCAAAGCCTCGTCGCCTGCGTACTCATAGTGCGACGATAGACCAACACCATCAAACACGACGTGGTCCCAGCTCGGTAACAGAGTTCGAGGTGCAGTTGGCAGATGTGTAAGTGTGACTGACTCTCAATCAATTCCATGAGACTGACAATTGCCTTGACCCAGTTACACAGGCTCAAATATCGATGTAAGATTTCACATCCGCTCTGAATGCAATGGTATCCATGCCTTGTCTTTCTAGTTCATGGTTAAGAAGCGCATCCTGTGTGACCATTGTCGAGGGTCCGGTGCTGCCTCGGATGGCGATATCCATACCTGCTCGTCGTGCGGTGGATCAGGTGTGCGGCTCGTGAAGCAACAAGTATTCAGTTCATGCCTCCGTCACGTCTTTTTGCTAAAGCCCAAACAGATCTTCCCAGGCATGTTCGCGCAAAGTCAAGTAACGTGCACCGACTGCGGTGGTCGCGGAAAGACCATCAATAAGAAATGCCCCTACTGTGGTGGCCAAAAAGTTGTGGATCATACCGCACATTTTACATTAGAGGTGACACCTGGTATGCCTGAGGGCCACGAGGTTGTATTCGAAGGAGAAGCCGACGAGAGCCCAGACTGGGAAGCGGGGGATGTCGTTCTTAGAGTACGGACTAGAAAAGACAAAGGAGGCTGGCGCAGGAAGGAGAGCAGTCTCTACTGGAAGGAGACTATTGGCATCGACGAGGTTCGTCTTAGTCTCTAAATATCACCTTGGCGCCTCGTATTTACTGATCTTGTGTCAGGCACTTCTCGGCTTCGATCGTAATTTAACTCACCTTGACGGTCATATAGTACGACTGGTTAGAAACGGTGTCACTCAACCAGGTAAACGCCCGACACTGACACCTGACGCATACTCATTGACCTCGTCCTCAGGATTCGTGCAAACCATCAAGGAAGAGGGCATGCCAATCTTTGAGCATTCGGCGCACGGTGATCTGTTTGTCGAATACAACGTTGTCTTGCCAATAGAGATCTCCCCGCAAACACGCCGCAGTAAGTCGAATTCGGCTCGCTTGCGGTGATATCAAATAAATCACTGATGCGTCATGACAGAGCTGGCAGACGCCTTCCAAGCTTCAGGGACTGGTCACGACGAGCTGTAATACCACCTACGATAGCTTCTTTTGCTGCAATGCTACCTATCATTATTGGTTCCGGAATCATTGCACAAGGTTTTTGAACATGAAGCACCAAGCAAGGCAAGGAGGTTGCATTTGATGTCAGACGTGGTTCTTGCCTGGTCCAAGAGTATGGACCAGCCGTCGCGAAGATAATGATCACAGTACCTAAGCGACGCTTGAGGAACAAAGCATCGCACTGTAACGCACCGCCGTCGTCCTGCAGCGAACCGCCAGAATTCTGGAAAAAAAAGGGACTCTAGTGGAAACCCCACACGGTGCGCTGCCAAACAAATGTCTTCTTGACGCTCACGCGTTCATTTCTGGTACGTCGTGTAGCCATGGGACACGATGAGCAGGTACTGTGCGCGTTCTCAGTCTGCAAAACTGGCGATAATGATGTATCTCGCAATACCTCCGCCATGGGACATGGCAGTGATCATCGAACGCCGCCCATTTAGCAGAACTGAGCAGCAGAGATTGAGGCAAGCTCGCCAAGACAGACAGTGAATGAGAGTTGTCGGAAACCTCGGCCGCCAAGTGTGGAAACGCAAGTGGATGTGAACGCTGACCGCCATACTCAATTGGCATTGTGGTCCTTGGTCCGTCAAAAATGTCTCCACCATCAAGAATGAGTACGCCTCATACGAAGTTGTTGCTAGCATGCGAGATTTTAGCATGCGGTATGCCAGGTGAATCTGCCAGGCAATTGAAAACCAGACAGCGGTTTGACGTCTGGTGAGCTTTGACAGTGGGCGTTCGCCATAGCATGACCATTTTAGGCAAGTAGTCGTCCCAACCAGGTACGCCAAGGTGATCATACAGAAGAGCACATCTTGCTTGGCGGATACTAACCAGTCTTTTGGAATGCTGGATAGTTCGTCGACCCCATAAAAAGCCGGCCGTCTTCTCCTCCGTCGAAGCATCGGTTCCTTTCGTTCTCACTCTTCATCGTTGTTCGGCCAGGTCGCCCTTTACGGTCCTTTTTTAGTTTATTTCCTTCCCCACCAGGTCGACCTTACATTCTTGTTGCAAGCAAGTGAGCCGATCCTGTTACCCATCTAACATTTACAGGTTGTTCATCCAGCTTCTTACAGCCAAAGTCCTCCTTCAATAGTCATCAGCACTATGTTCGCCAAACTTGCCATTCAATTTGTTTCCCTCGCCGCTTTGGCCAATTCCGTCTTCGCAGGGCCTGTTGCCATTCGTCCCAACTACGATCTGGGTTTGTGCTCGTTTTTTTTTAACTCCACACCAGAGTTTGGATTTCTGATCTCTGTATTTTTAGCTGTCCGGAGCTACCGTTCCTTCAACAACTGGGGAGGCTTTTCGTCTTTGAACAATTTCGATAATTTCCATGGAACCGACAACTTCGATGGCTCTCGCTTCGAGCAAGTCTTTGTGAAGCAGGAGCAAGAACTCGTCTGCCGCACGCAGCGAGTTGAGATCATCCAGCAACAACTGGTTATCCTACAGGAGATGGCCAAGAGGTCACAACATTTCTCGAGATACCCCTTGAGCCGGTCATTGACACTGGTTGTTTCTCAGGATCATTACTGAGCAGATCTGCGAGGTCGAGACCCAGACCATTGTCTTCGAGCAATGGCATTCCGGCCTTCACGGTTTTAGCCGCGACCTGAGACGCCACACTGGCCACCAGGTCGGTTTCGACCGCAGGATTGCTGGCCACTTCCGTGAGATCATCAACGTAGATGGCTCATTCAATACCCACGACTTCGGCTTCACTGGCCATGACATCGGAAGGGAGACTGTCATTGTTCGCGGCCACAACTGGGATGACACCCGCTCCCGTGTCACCGTTGAGGATGCTTATCGCGCCTCCAGGGACGCCTATCACTCGATCCACCCCGACCTCCTTTAAGTGAGTGCGTCACATTTCATTTACAACGACATATAACGGTGTTTAAGTGTTTAGGGTGGTGTTTTCGATAGATAGTCATATTCTGCGACGCTCTGCGACTTGGGCGAAATTTTACGTTTGGATTAAGGTTGTTTCACGCTTGGTGTTACATCGAGGGGACATTTATTATACGGACATGACTACGGATGTTAACCGCTAACAAAACGCCTCAGGCTCATCTCAATCTGACTGATCATATGAGACTCGCAGTGTATTTGAGTCATGGACATACCCAGGTCCCGTTCGTACAGGTACACTGGTATTAATATTAATGGCGCATGTACAGACCAGATCGGGTAGCATTAGCCACATTGCGTTACGAGGTTTTCCGTGATTTAAATCCTCCCATTTATAGCGCAAAACTTCTTTGCCCCTTGGTGACGTGGCGAGGCAATTTTAAAAGCTCAGCATGGGGCTGTAATTTCAACAAGGAATCCTGTGGGACGACTTTCCAGGATTCGGATTTTGAAATCCATGACTGCAATATTCTCGCTAGTTCAAAGGGCGACACGAAACGCACGCCTTCACAAAACGGCAGTATGTACTTGGGAGGGGAGCGAAATAACTGTATGACTGCCACACCGGCATAACACCGCGTATCCCGGAAGAATCTAGAGTGATCTAGGTATTTCAAACTCATAACGAAGGGAGGTTGCAAAATCTGGAGGGTTGCCAAACTGATGGTCACAACAGTCACAACATGATTCCAATGCTTAGTTCGGCATGCTGTGGCTGTGCTCAACCTGTTGGTAGTACTTGGAGCGGAGTACTAAATCATGTCACAATGCTGATGTTGGTCTGATACTTACAGCCAAGTTCATATCGATCATGATAGGTCCCGCCAAAAAAAAAAAACATTAGCGGAGTGGCATCGGAGCCTAATTCAGCTGTCTCGGAACACTTCCGGATTGTTGCCGCCCATTGGCGAACCTCGGCGAGTGCCTGCACTTGCTAGCCGGACGCAAACTGACATTTGCTTTTGCTCTCCGCTCTGTATATGATTTTTCATGAAGGGGGTCTACATATCGATATAAATCTAGTTGTAACAACTGATCCATAGCCCAATCCTTCCACGCCCCAATCACTACAGATCGGAACGCAGTATTGCTATCATGTTGATGACTGACGAGATCCGAACAAGTCCTTATTTCACATTCCTGTCATTGGAACAACAGCCAGATTTATATTGATAGGGGCCTTCGAAAAACATAGAGGAGAGTGACAGCGGAGGCTAATTTGGCTGCCTCGGAATCCTTCCGGACAGTTGCTGCCCTTGGGCTGAACTCAACCCAGGCAAGAGATTGGAGTTGCCGCTCTTGATATATGATAGCCAGACTGAACCGGTGCTGAATTGCTTACCCTCCACTTATGTTTGAAGAGGCCTATCGATATGAATGTGGCTGTCATGATCACAATTTAGATGGTAGATAGCGTTGGGGTGACGAATGGGGTCAGACAATATGATTTGGCATGCCGATATGCTTAGCATTGGCAACTCTCCCTCTGCGATAGATTCAAGCTCAACAGACAACTGTTACTTTCCGGTGTGTCGAGCTATTCTTAGGCGGCATAATATGCTTGGCATGTGATTTGGATCATGTCGTTCCGGCCAATTATGCCAGAAAGTCTCTCACACTCCCTTGAGAAGTTGAGACGCAAGTTATGAATGTACCCGGCCGCCGACGCCTAAGCCACTGGAGTCACGGCAACATGGCCAGGACTAGTCACTGCTCGGCTGGATTCATCGGTTCAGGAGCTTTGATAAATCCACATCGTTCTCATGTCTTTCTACGGAGGTCGTCTAACGCAAATAATAGAGAGTTTTAAAAGTCTGGACTCTGGACAGGCTCGGGAAAGGACGTCCATACTTCTACAGCCATCAAGTATCTTCCGCTCGCCATGTGGCGGCGTGTCAGCTGGGGTGTGAACCCGCTCATGATATACGCTTTGCATGGTGATATCTGATCTCAGACATCCCGTCTCGAAAGCTCGTCCCGATATCTAGGTTGGCTTCAGGTTGCTTCGCGGCCGTTTCCTTGCAGTTTATCAAAGTCGTCGTGCGGTTCCCCCCTTCCCCCTGACCGTACGGACAGTCGCCTACTAATTCCTACTCATTACACAGGTGATCCACATGGGTGCAATCGTACACCGCTTAGTTGGGCTTTATCTCAGATCTAGAGTCTTCTTTCCGATCCATGAGATGAATGTACTAAGAAACAGCATGATGGTCCCGGATATAATGTGGTTATAAGTAGGCTGGAGGTTCAACGCTTCCTCTCCAACACAACATATACTCATTGGAATGGCACAGCCCATCGTACATCGGGGGGACTTTGAACCTCGTAGCAGGATCTTCAAGGCGTGGGAGAAGCAGAGGAACAAGAAGGAAGTTCACTGGTTCATGGAATGCTTTGCCGAGGCGGTAGGAAAGGTCACTATCATATCCAGAAACGAGCCTGATTTTAAATACAGCTGGGAGTGTTTTTCTACGTGTACGCAGGTATTTATTTTATTTATTTTTATCGTGACATGGAGCGAGCGCTTACGATCCGCTTTCAATATAGGTGTCGGGTCGCAAACGGCCTGGGTCACAGGAAATATTCTCGTCGGAGCAGGGCTGGCGCCAGTAGGATTGTCGTGTTCGCGTCTTCCTGCAATCAAGCCTTGGAATGTTGCTGATTCGCCTGGATAGCCATCTTTCAAGTCGGGTTCGCATACATGGGCGGCATATTACTTGCTCTCGGAATTTGTGCTGGAACGTCGGGCGGCCATTTCAATCCATGCGTTTCCATCGCTTTCACAGTTTTCAAAGGATTCCCACCGCTAAAGGCCCTTCGGTGCGTATCTAGATGCAAACGCTCCTGCAGCCTTCAGCTGAATGATATCTAGTTATATCATCGCACAGATCTTGGGTGCCTATATTGCGTGCTTACTCATCTACACACAGTACAAGGTGACTTTCCAAGAGTGCACGAACATCCTTACTGCAGCCAAGGAGTTCGACGCACTGAATTTTACTCCTAATGGACTCGCTGGAATTTTTGGATTCTACCTCCTGCCTGGGCAAAAGCTGGGTCTCACATTCCTCAACGAGTTTGTGTCGGTAAGATCGGTAAAGTTCTCTGATAGCGCCGCGGCTTACCCTAGCTTTAGGACACCTTCATTGGCCTTGCTATCTGGGCAAGTCTAGATCCGTCGAATGCACTGATCCCTCCAGTTATGGGTCCAGTCCTGGTGTCGTTCGCATAGTGAGCAATCGTCTCACTTCCATCCGTCTTGAAAGTGAAATAACAAGATGACAGCGGGACCGCGATCTGGGGTTTCTCAATGCCTGGACGTAAGTTGAGCGATATCTCGAGGCCATCAGCCTAAATATCCCTCCCTTTCCCGACAGTTGTTGCGAATTCCGCCCGCGACATAGGTGGCAGATTAATGGCAATGACAATCTGGGGGTCGAAGGGTAACGCTTCTGTTATAAACAGCGTAGAACCGGGCTGAACTCCATCGCGAATAGCTGCTGGAGGTCCGTATTCCGCTATTGCGGCATTGACAAATATTCCCGCCACGCTCTTGGCGGCTTTCATTTACGAGTTCTTCCTAGCCGACTCTGACAGAGGTTAGTACATTTGCCATTCTGCGATGAGCAAGTTCTGAACACTGATGCAGTTGTATCGCGGGCGGCGTATGAGTTTGGGATAGCCCACGTGAACCACAGGAGACATGAGCTGGAGAGACCTTACGCCGTTCAGCAGTTGGATGATTCTGAGAGACTCACACCCGTAGATGACGATAAGCCGAAGGGTTATACTTATGAGCATTCCGAGCGGGCACCCCGCTGAGCCTAGACGGCTAGTACGAGGTGAAGTGGGCACTGATGTCAATTGCACGTACCTAGGCTTTGAATTGTACATCATTGATACTCAGCAGGAGCAAATATGAGGGATTCGAAAAACGGAGCATGCCGTCCACTTTGATAGTGGACCTGTGTATGGTACGCAGACCTTGACATAGTGTTGTATCCTATTGTATACATTGTACAGAATAGCGTAATAGTATAAATCGAGAACTAAGAACCGAAAGTAGATACCACAGCAAAGCTATACGTTCCGTGCCTCGCGGGGTGGTATGAAGTATGTATATCAAGTAGTTTTCCGATACGGGACTCCGCGACCACCGCCTGAAATCCATCTTTTTTGTGAAATGGCAAACCCATCCGCCTCCGCTCATTCCTCTGCGTAGTGCTGCTCCTGGAGTAATAATAATCACCATATTGTACGCGTTGCTCTTCGACTGTCATATGTCGTAGCACATCGCAGTCTGTATTTCTGGTCATGGCTGCATCTCGCCCTCGACCCTGATGAGACCTCCCACATTCTCAAACCAGCTCAACACGGCTGTAGCATATGGTTCTTCGAACTCGGTTAGGTAGAGCGCGATTTTTGTAGGGTTGACTCCGTGCGAGATGAGAGATTGAAGTGCAATACTGCCGATGCCAGGTGCTGGACCGACTACAAAGGAATCATCGGTTTCAATGGCAGCAGGAAGCCAAGGCTCGTAGTAATTAAGAAACAGTTCGGTAGAGGCGCTATTGATCCAGAGATGAACGCGGTTTTGCACACGACCTAAGACGTGATGTTGGGAAGAGTAAACATTTAGCACGGCTTCGGTTACACGTACCGCAACCTGCCTCGAATTTGGTGTAACGTATTGATGAGCATCAGGCCACCATCAATACAATGGATGGAACATGACGGATGGAGACAATTCCGACTCTGTGTTCTCAGCCTAGTCTTTTTGGTCACGGTAACGTAGCTTTGGTCCGCGTCGGCTGAGGGGTGGTTTAACTAGGGTACGCCAGTGATGATGTGAAAATAACCATTTACCGTCGACTGGACAAAAGTCTGGGATCGAAATTCACGATAGGGGCTCATGTTCAACCGAAGCCAGCAGTTGGATGAAACCCCAGTCGATAGACTAGAAACTGAGGAGCTGAGGAATTGCCCATGGACGTTCTGTGCATTAAATGGTTGTACATAGTAAGTAGTACAAGTCGTTCGACGCTGATATGATACAAGATACGAAATGCTTAGGCCTGTGTAATTGTAAGTACCGCACAAAACCTCGAAGTTTCTGGGCTTACACAGTAATTGTATGACTTCCGATCTTCGCAGCGTTCCAGGTACTCTTTCTGGATTTCCCGAGACCTTGAATCTATGAGTTCGTATATGATGTATGAAACTCACCTCTATTAAGCCCTCGATCCGTCTCTTAATATTGAAGGGATCTGGATGGAACCGTCCAGCGAGCTGCCGTGTCACCTCATTAATCAAGTCGTTGTGCGTCATATGTTTGCGATCTTTCATAATGCGGACAATACAAGCCTGGACGGGTGGGGTTCAGAGGGACTCTTGCACGGGTAAGTGAACCAACACCAACCTCGGTTTGATACCTTCTCTCTTCATCGACGCGATCCCGAGTTTCTTTCCGTTCTTCGCCTGATTCAACTCTCGACGAGATTGTGCTGATCTTGATTTTCCGCATAGGCGAGCTGAAGCCGGCGTTGAAAGAGAAAGAGTCTCCTTTGTCAACGTCCCTTCCTGGAGGGTGCTTCTTCAGAATCTTGTACTTGGCACATGCCAATGATTGGAGATTCCGTTGTAACTCGCGATCTTCGATGTTTGTCGTGCTTTGTAACTCCTTGGGAGAAGGTCAGACTAATCATGCAGCGGAAGGGAGAACACTCACTGAGTACGTCAGGAAAGCATCATCTTCAACATCTTGAAATTGGAGGAGAATGACCAAAGCAAACGTCGACACGTTCAGCTCGATGTTAGCCGCGTTGAAGGTAACGCGAACATCAGCGTTTCCCAGAGAGGGTTGCCATGTCAATCGCCGACCTGAATGTCTTGAGAGATAAAACTGTTCGAAAGATTTACATGTTTTGGTCATTTCAGGAGTGAATTCGCAGGGAGAAGCGGAAATAGACATCGGCCAGAAGGTTGATGTCATTACGATGGCGGAGAGATTGATTTCGGGAGCCTAGGTTGATGAAGCAGGCCACCCTGTTATCAGTACAGCCTATAACACAAACAAAATGCATACCGTGGTCTTGGCGAGGTGTGCAGTATAGGCCTGCATTGTATCTCCTGATAACTTCATGTCGTAGAACATACCCTCCAGTTTTTGGGTAAATTGAAAGCCACATTCGACTTTGAGTTTAGCGAGCATTCCTCGCTCAGCGTCATCAGACACAGACCGTCCTTGAAGAAGGCGTTTGGCAAGGTGACCTTTGTAATAACGTTCGAAGACATCTTTGTCCGTGAGGAAGCGGAAAACAATTATTGTCTTGTCCAGCACAGCTTCGACTTCAGAGTCAGTTTTCTGGGATGAAGATTAAACATCGAAACAAAAAGCGAGTTTCCCCAACTCACCCCTTTGAGACCCTTCTTCAAGTTATCATCAATGAAGAGCGATATATATTCAGGTGATTTCTCATTGCTGTCTATGAATTCTTGAAATGCCTGATAGACACGTAGGTAAACGGGACCCATAATCAAGTGAAAAGAGAATACCTCGTTGAGTGCGCTCTCTACATCACGATCCTTGTCAAAGGCGCGTTGCCAAATTGCAACGAACTTATCTCGAAGATCAAGGACATCTTGAACCCACTTCAAGACAAAGGCTAATCTCTGGGCACCTGCATTGATTACAGGTCGTGCCTTCCCCTTCCCGCCCACTTCGTCTCCCGCAGCATCAATCCCCCCGTCGCCACTTTCTGCCCCCAGCGAAGCACGATTTATGTCCCTCCCGCGACGGGCGACTGATTCTTTCAGTGACCGCTTTAAACATGGTAATCCAGTGGGTACGGTAACGAAAAGTCGATATAATCGTGCGAGACTGTCGATCATATCCGTATCAATCATGTTATCCAATCCTGAGTTGGGCAGGGATATAACCGTCGAAAGGTGAGGGGTTAGCAGATTGTCTTTCAGAATCTGACGCAGCGGGGAGGCCGTTTGCCTGGCTAGATAGTGATGGGTGCGCGAATCCTCGCTTTCAAATCGTGCTTCCACCTGATAGAATGATTAGGGGATATATATCAACATGAAATCTGCTCACCCTGCGTAGGAACTCTGGTGCATCGCACGATTCCAACAATTTCATGCCTTCCATTTCGTAGAAAGCCTCGCTCTCTCTCAGGAAGGCTGGCTCCAGATCGCGTTTGTACACCGTCAGAGAGCCTTCGATATCCAGACTTAGAAGAACATCGACACATCCTTTAACAGGCGACCGATTGATGCTGTATCCGTCGCGCTCAAATCGAACTTGGTTGAGAATTGCCGTCACTATGTGCTGTTGTATTGGTGGTCGGATGATGTGTTTAAGGAATAGATGAAGTCCAGCTTCGCAGATCTCTGGAACCTTTTCGCTTTTAGTGTGCACACGATCCTTTAAATTGTGCATGAAGCGAAGGTAGGCCACGACGAGGATGGATGGCGCACCATGTATTTCAAGATTTGTCCAAGCTTCACCATGTTTCCAATGTGGTCATCCCATATACAGCGCAAAGCTTTCAGAAATATATCTGCCTCTTGGCTCCGATGCATAGGGTCGTTGTTGCCTCCGGTGGGAAACACTGGAATGACTTTGTCTTTCGCAAGCATGTCGAGATTCTCCGCCACGAGCTTCTTCACTCCCTCGTATAACATCTTCCCTTCCTTATGAAGAACCATGTTGTACGCGAATCGGTAATTCTCTTCGAATGAGAGGTTCGAGGCGTCATGGTTCTGGATCTCCCGAATGTTATTCGCCAATTCAGCCCAAGTCTTTTCGGCAGAGAACGTCGTTCCATGCTATACATAAAGCTAGTTCAGCACGCTCACAGTCGAAAATAAAGGCTACATACCTTTCGAGGCGGTTTCTGCGTTTAGCGTTGGTTGTTAATGAGATGTGATCGCAATGTGAGTCAGACTACACACAATTTTGGGCTTGCCTCTTCGAGCAGCTGGATCTCAGTGTTAAAGACGCACACGAAGTGAAGTTACGGGATGAAAGCGACTTACCATTCATGTCGGCCACGGTGAATCGGTTGTACAATGAGCGTCTTCGACCCAGGAGCTCGGGCTGGTCACCGGCTCGTATTTGTCTTTGTTGATTTTCGACCTCCTCGGACTAGTTGTGCCAGTTGTGGCTGTACACTCATAATAAGATCGCCCATACTGTGGGGTGTCGGGAAATGTAAAATTTGGACATATCATTTTCTGTACTTTCTTCCATTCACCCTATGCACCCCAAATTCTATAATCTTGTTAAAAGACACTTCCGGAATGCCCTCAAAAAATACCAGAACCTTCTGCTATGTGTGGGGAGTATCGGGCATTGACCGAGGCCAGAGGTCAAAAAGTTCACTACTGCCGCCACTTTCGGGGGCAATGCCAAAAATGCTCTAGCTCGCTATTTGGCCTGCGGAGCTTCAATGAGCATCACAAATGTCATGGTCCCCTCCTCCATCCACAGACATTCTCCGTTTTCAAGGCATTCCAAAGACCTGCATGTCTTGGAAAATTAGGTGCATGAGGTGTTAGGTATATACATAGATGTAAGGATGACACAGGGTCAAATTCTTGTCTGCGACAATTCCTCCGAGCCATTTGATGGGCTTACAGGCCTGCACATTTCACACCTTTTCATCTCCCATTTGACAACCACCCCAGTTTTTAATAAATTGAGGTTACAGGCTTCATTATATACATGGTAGATAGTTTCCTAAATTTTTGGAAGACAGCAGCATGAGTGGTTGTGGAATAATTCATGATTTACACATAGTGGATCATTTACACATCGAGACACCCCACAGTAAGACGACCCGAATTGGGGAGAGATGGTGGCATGGGCCAACATGCCATGACTTGCACGAGACGAGTGGGTATTGATGGTATTGTTTTATTAGGCCCCCAAATAAAAAGTCGCAGAAGGAAATATATCAGATGTTGACCTGGAGGAACTATTTCAAGCCATTATGCGAGTGATAGCAAGAGAGCGTACTAGTTACATGAATTGCGCGTGATGAGGTGAAAAGGCGTAGAAGAGATGAATGTATGCAAAGTAGTGGGAGCTTAGTGTAGATGATAGATATGCTATGAGGATGAACCAGAAGCTCGCACGAATTCTGTAAAGTATTTTCGGAAATTTTTGCCATCTAAGTCTCGTAATTTTGTTGTGAATTCTAGGGCTGTTTCAGGCGGCCAGTTTTGCGACGGGAGGAAAACGGATAAGAAGTAGTTGTACGCCTCTGGGCCACGAGTCTGGCAGACGGTCTGCAGCAAGTTCGCAATTTCTTGAAGAACCTAATGGCAAATTAAACCATCTATGATGTGATCTGTTAGAGGATACTCACTACTAGCATTTGACCATCTTTGATATTGAACCCTGGAGATGACGGGACACGGAACGCCGTAGGAACCAGACGCTCATAGATAAACCGGTCAAAACCAGGCAAGCCACCTTGCGCCCCGCTTTGCGCGCCGTCCATAGAGGGTTGTCCCCAGACACTCACACCCTTGTTCAAAAAGGTCAAGGCGACCTTTTGGCTGGACGGGTCCAAAACACCTTCTGCCTGGCGGCGCATGTTGTCAATCAAAGACTCAAATCCTGGAGAATTTCCTGAATGACCATATGATGAGTTGGAGTAAGTAGTAAGGTGATGCAATTCCGTACTTTCCGAAGTGAAAATACCATGAAGTTTGTTGGACATGATGTTGTTCAACAGGGCGAGGTAAGCTTTCTTGGTATCAATATGTGCTCGTTCGTCGTCTGTACCAGAGATAGGCTGAGACAGGAGCGTCGTGATGTGCGTGCTCAGTGGGCCGATGAGTTGGTCGAGCACGTCGAACATGTCTTTCTGTGATTCCAGGTTAGAGTCAGGATATTGAAAAATAAAAGAAACAAGCCTGTAGTTTATGAATCAAAAGACTAATGAAGTTCATGAAGTCGACAAGTTCCGAAGGCTCGAAATGGGTGAGAAGGTTGGCCATGAGTAGCGGAATAAAATGAGTGACGCTAGGCCCCGCGGTAGCAAGGATTCTCGCAAAGGCAAAGCGAGTCTATAAGATGTGATAAATAAAAAGTCGAAGATTTCGTTGCAATACATACTGCATCCCGCACGACTTTGAAGCCGTTCATGGCCTCTAAACACACCAGAATTGCTTGCGCCACCTGCCCAAGAACGTCGAGAGGTGGAAGAACGTAGCCTTCAGGGAGGGAGGGAGGGTAATCCGGAAAACCTTTCGAGATGTTCCCGAGGGCCATGATGATATGATGAATTTTGACAATTGGTATGATATCGTGACCGCCTTTCGTAAATGCCTGGAGATTTAGGGAAAGCTCATCCATCAGCGGCTTGACGAGGGAGAGAAGAAGCGTGGCTTGTTGTTCTGGAGACTTGTATAATAGCGAGCAGAGGATGCCAGCGGTCTCGTAAAGATATAGCTGAGAATCGAACGCCGAGCTCTTCACCGCTTCCGTCAGGGGGTCTTCTTCAGTGTCATCCGGCTCTGGAATTTCAACCTGAACAGGCAGGAGATCCCCTATGCTTTGTATGATGTTGGCGCTGATATCCGCCGGGATGTCGTTCCTGGCTTCCTTGATGAAGCGGTGGAATAAATAATACAATCGCAGACGGAATGCAGAATTCTCATTGTGTAGACCGCTAGATGAATAATGGAATGAGATGTGAACCGCAGCTTGAGCTTTGAACAACTGACCGAGTGTCGACCATGGCTTCCAATGTCGGAATGATACACTCTTTTCGGATTTTGAAGAAGTCAGTGTAACGTGAGACAGTCTCAAAAAATTGAAGAGAAACTGCGTGACGAGGGTACGACACTATCCCGGAGTGAATAAGGGCATAAAGCATCTCCCCGTGCGTTGTTAAAGGGTATTCTGAATAATCCGTTGCTTTCCGTTTGTCCTTGTCAACAGTGGGCGCATGACAAAATGCTGCCCGACCTTTGCCGCCCGCTAGGAGGCATTATTTCAGTCGATGAGGGTTACTCATTAATTGTGAGGACCTTACTTTTGTTAATTTCACCAAAGATGAAGACCAAATAGATACCAAGCTCCGCGTCGTGCCATTTGATCGAGACGCCATTCTGATAGGCAGATATAGTGTTCAAAGCAAGAGTGCGGACAGCATCAGTCACGAGATGTTGATCGATTACAAGGATTGAATCCATAAACGTTCGTAGTTCCTGCATAATGCATCGAACGCGGGTGCCAGCATGAATACAGCGTACAAATTTCTTACCTTGCGCATTTTCTCAAATTCAGCGTTGTCGTCTTCGTCAGCATCTGCTGGATCTGCATCAAGATCCCATTTCATTTTCGTCAGAAGAACCTGGAGGAGGGAGGTGAGGAATGATCGTTTGGTATCGTCGATTGGACCAGCGGATATCTTCCTGCTCCGCTTATACTAATGGGACAGTTATCATTTTAGTAGGTAGTCGGACTGACGTGGTAGAAGACCAGACTTACACCGCTAAGAATAACCTGGAGCAGAGGGAACACGGTTGAGCATGTGTCGTCATAAGGGTCACCCAGGAACCGAAGCATCACAGGCAGGAGCTGTGCCATATGCTTGGAGGCTTCTGAGCGAATGTCTTCGTTTGGACAGTCCTGTAAAGATGATGATGTAGGAATCGATAGCATGATTATTTGCGTACGCACGTCCGTAAGCTTCGCCAACTCTAAACCGAGCACATTCAGTAGCTTTCCCAGAGCCTCACGATAAGACTCCTCCCCCTCATCTGTTTCTGAACCACGTTCAATTTGTTGTGCTCTTGTCTTGGCTTCTAGGGCATCCAACACCTCTCCTAACGAAAGCACTTTAAATAAGCTCAGCTTATCCCCAGGTTCCTTAAGACCTTTCGCGACGATACGAAGGAGGGCTACGGAAGTCGCCAGGCGGATTGGTAATGACGGATCTGCAAGTAGACTGAACAATAACGGGACGGTCGTCGGCGTCACGGTCAGGTTGATGTCGATCCATCCTTTAGGTTGAAACACGATCAGTCCACGCAGCGAAATAAGTGGACGGTGATAACTCACCAACGTAGGATCCAAAAGTCCTAATCCCCCAGTCCACCACTTCAATCGCCGCGTCTAGTTCTCGCGTAGTTGCCGTCGACACATCTTGTTTCCGTAGACTCAACATCCTTTCTGATCCCTCCGCAACCAATGTCAAGACAGCTTCGTTGATTCGCCCCGCATCTCTGCCCCGCACGGCATCCCTCACTCGACCGTCGCGTGCGTGGCGATCAGCATCATATGGACGTGCAGATTTGATCATCTGGTCAGCTACCTCCCCCGATATCTCTAATACGATGTGGAAAAATAGGAGAGAGATGTGGCGGTTGAATGTAGACTGGGATAGATTGTCCGTGGGCCGGATAAGGGTGAACAGATCGGAGAAGAAGGTAGGCCATTGTTCGCAATACGTGCACAGGAAGAAGAGTGTGAGAGTATGAGAGAATTTATTTCTGAGGACTAGATTGCAGTCAGTCGTGGCGTGAATATGTACGCCGCAGAAACACTTGCAAGTAGCTTCTGCCTCCGCCGATCCTACCACATATTCGGATTGTATATATGACACTAGCGCCTGCTGCAGTGTCCGAAATGTTTCACCATCCAGTGGTTCGAACCTGTCAAGAACGGAAGTCAGCTTTTTACCTGAAATGAACAAGGTCAGACGAGACGAGCATCCCCCAACATTCCCTTCGGTTCGCTGCCCCAACAGCCAGATTCCCGCGAGCGCACGTCTCACACGCATTGCTCGTAATTTGACCAACATCGAGAACGAAATAAATTGTGACTCACCGATTGTCAAAAAACTCGTCCAACACGCGCAGAGCAAAGAATCGCGCCTGCGGTGGATACCTCCTAGATCCCTCTGCGTTTCGATCCACAAATATGGACAGGGCCAGTCGCCAAGTATTGCTTGCATTTTGCTGAAAAGTTCCGATGTATGCAAGGGCTTGCTGATATAGTGATACTTGGGTGGGATCGGAGGCGATGATAATGGCTTGTACGACTTGATCTATTTCATGCTCCATCGGAATAAGTAAGATCGCACGATACGTTGGGTTAGAGCGTAGCCCCTGGTGTCCGGAAGGGCAGCGAGAACAGAGGTCAGATAGTAAGTAATTTTTGAAGTGTCAAGATGATTCTTGATGTTTGCAGAAATTCGGTAAAACCGAGTCCACGTGCCACGCCCGATCATTGTTCTCTCCTTACCCATTTGGATTTAGGTCGACCAACTGGGAGACGCAGACGGATGCAAAAGGATGACACTATTTGCTGCATAGGTATGTAGGGCAGTATGTTAATCTATCATATACAACTCAAAAGATCATAATTGAACTGCTCTCTACTACTATCGGGCTATCAGCTGGTTTAGAATCACGAATTCACGCTAGCGTGAGTGAAAAGTAGAACCTAACGAGGCTGTTGTCACTCACAAATCCAATATATAGAGCCCGCCAGTGAGTATGCCAAAGTAAATGCGTCCCTTAGCCTCGTCAAATGCCAAGGAATGACAATTGTGTGTCTCAAATGGTAACGCGATATGTCTTGGTAATAATGCCTGCACTTTGGGCGCCTTAGTCCGTGGAAAGCTACCTTTCATAAGTTCAAATTCGTCCGTATCCCATCGACGCTGTAGCCAGACTGCTCTTCTTCCAGTGGTGCCAAGGCACACAATGTCGGCTGACGTTTTCGCTCGCGTCGTGAATGGCAGTTTTGTCAGTGCTGAGTGTGATTGGACAGGACTGAAGGGTACTCTGAATACACATCCAGCCCCCTCATGATGGAGAAGATCGGGGAAGACGATTACTGGGAACAATGCCGAATGTCGGTCCGTTGAACCTGCGGGGATGTGGAAATCAAATGCTAGAGGAGATGGGGTAGTTTCATAATGAGCGACAAGGGTAGCTGCTTCCTCCGATTCAATGGCCGTTCTAGATTCGTCGCTATGACCAAAGATTGATGCTGGGAGTGCGTAAATACTGGTCACCAAAATACTGCGCTGCTTCACGCCAACAAGTATTACACGATCAGGGAGAATGCTGAAGCGCAGCCGTTCGATATTCTGCGGGTGATGGCGACACTTAAGCGCGCATAGATGGAAGGCAGGTCATTCCTCATACCGAAGGTATTGCCGGGCGGAATACCCAGCGGGCGCCACTGGTGGTATTGACAACAAACATCTCGTAAGAGGGCGGGCTAACCAGATCGGGGAATCGCGCAACGCCTGCAGCAACGAGATTTCTACAAGCGTGTACATCGAAAAATGTGCCATGTCTCTTAGGTCTTGAAATACTGCGGCACAACCGAGTGGTACATTTCGCTTCAAGTTCGCGCGGCAAACAAAACGAATAGACGTTTAGGTGTCTAAAGTCAGAGTCAATAGAACCAGCATCCCAAACACATCAGCACATAACTCACTCTGTATGCCATCCATCGTACTCAATGAACGCAACTATTCCCTTGAATTCTGACTGAAGGGCAGCGGAGAACTTTAACGCTGACTGTGTTTCGGCAATACGGTAACAGTCATCGTTCTTCAGAGACCAAATGCACAGTTGGAAAGTTGTTTGTGATCGCAAGAAGGTTACAAGCCACTCGGATCCCAGTGGTTGCATTTGATAAACGATCGCATCTTGAAGCGGCAGTCGATGCCACTTCCTTGGGTGTCCTGGGTAACCTTGCCAGTTACGCTCAAGCTGTAGCGCCTTTATCACAAGGGGGCGCAACTCGGCACTAGTCAACGTTCTGACGTCTTGATTCAGCGGGAGATCCAGAGGGACATCAACTGTCATTTGATGCCACACGTAGTCCAAGCATCCTAAGGCGTGCAGGACCCGACATGTCTGCGTGTTCAACCTGTCAGGGAGAAATATGGGTGAAGTTACTATTCAGACAAACTTGATTTAGGTTTAAAATGTCTTCTGGGGAGAGAAATGCGTAAATGGCCGGTCTAATATCCACAGGAAGGTCGAGGAACATGGCGGGAAGACGTCAAGACCGTTGTCTAATCTGATAACAGAGTGTGATAAGATGGTCGCAACGATGACAAATGCCGGGGTGGTGGACCGTCTTTCACTACTTAAAGACAACCTCCCCTTTTCATCGTTTGAACCACAATGAATCACAATAGCTCGCCGGCACTGGATTATCCTCCTTCATCCAGCATGTCAGAAGGCGACAGTCTTTCGGATTCCGACTGGCTGGATATCTCCAGCAATCGCGAATCGGACGACAATGACTCAGTTATGTCTGGTGATAGTGAACGAGAGGACGTCTTGATGCCACTTTCTCGGAGGTCTTCGATGAGTGTTGGTAGCTCCAGGGATGGCGATGTCGAAGCTTGGGAAGGCTTTGTTGATGACAGTGGCGACGAAGAAGTTCCAGTCAACCACCGTGCAGCTACCGCTTTGGATCCAACTGCGGTTGCCATCGAGTCCTCCTTAGGCGCCTCAGAATTAACGACCGGCGTGGGACACGACCTTGTTGAGGAGCAGCGCGTGAAAGAAGCGCTTGATCAGAGCCTGATCAGCACTCTAAGTGCATCTCGGTCCAGCGCTGGGAGCACTCATACTTCCTTGCGCGATCTTAGACTGTCCTTTCCCGATCCTTTAACAAGTTCTCGGGATGAGCTGAACGGGTCATGCGAGGACGTCTCCCCATCCGAAACGACATTCACGGCTACAGACGTTCCCACAGACGATGCCACCGACGCCGACATCACCGTCGAGTTCTCAGACATCCCACTCTGCAAGCAAGATCCGGGTTTGTTCGACACCACACCCGAGGTCTCTGAGCAAGAAGTCCCTGTCCATCCTGAAGACAGCAAGTTCGGGTTTGATGTCGTGTTGTACGGCTCATCATCTTCGATCAAATGGTCTTTCGTCCAAATCTTGGTGCAGAAGGCAGTGCTTGCAAATGGTATCACAGTGACAGACATGACGACTGGAACTGAAGAGCGTACCCGATATCTACACTTACAGCAGAAGGGCGATGGTACCTCCTCGAGTATCACTCACTTGCTCCCGATCCACGATAGGACGGAGAGGGTCAACGCCGCTGATACGGTACGTTATATAACTCTCTGACTTTACTTCAACCTCACTTTGTTTCTTTTTAGCTTATTTCTCAGGCCCTCATTAAACGCCCTTCATTGGCCATCTTGTATCTACCTTCAGCTATTCAATCATTACCGGACCACACCTTGTACCTTCCTGTATTCGTACCATCTGGCTCCGCAGCCGCCGACGACTTGTCACAAACTACAGCGGCCAATGACTGGAACTCTCTATCTATTCCGCCTAACAAGGTGGTTCATTTGGGTCTGGGTATCGGTTCTCCAATTTTCGACAGCAGAGATGTCGGCGAGGTTCAAGACATGCGTGCACATCGTTTACTTCAAAGGCTCCTGTCTGAAGCGAGAAAGCGTCCGGTGAAATTTTTATCAGACCACTTGAGCCCTGTCCACGCAGTCACTTTGTACGTTCCCCTCTGATTTACGAACAGCGGTGGCTTATTCCAGCTTAGATTCGCTTTGATGTCACTGATTGTAGGCTTCACCATGAACACAGCATTCCGTAGATCACCCGTTCCAACTCCAACCACCGCTAGCGCCACTCCTCCTGCCTCTACCTTTTGGGGATTGTTCGGCCCCGTGGTTAATACTTCTGCATATACGACCGCAGGCAGAGTCATTGCCCCCGCCGTTACTACACACAAAGACTCCTCTCTTTCTATCTTTAACCCCGGCACCACATCGTTATCTATCACATCTAATAAACGACCGCCAGTGGCCAGTACCTCCTCCCCTGCCCAAGTCGAGGCTAGTTACTCCGATCCTTCTACGGGGACGGATGTAGCTAGATCTGCGGAAGACTCTGCCTCGCTCGAAACCAAACTGCCGACTGACACAAAGACGCCAATGACGATTATCCCTACTGCCTTCAAGTTCGACGGACCGTTCGGTTCCAAGTCGACTGCCCTCAGCCTGGTTGTTGGTTCTTTGTCGGAGGTTCTAGACGTCCGAGTGGCGCGGATCCGCAGCGACCTCGACGAGTTGTTTGAATCGCTCGATGAACTTAGCCATGCTATCAGCCGTCAGACGAAGAAGAGGGTCGACCTGTCAAAGGGAAAGGCGAAGGAGATCCGAGAGCGTGTTCAGTATCGCCATGACCGGGCTCGTGGAAAGGCGAAGCAGCTGAAGAAGAGAGGGGAGGAAATTATATATTCCGCAGGCGAACAGCTGATCGGCAGGACGAAGATTGCGAAGCAGAGGGCACGCGACATCGGCAATAACTTGGCAAAGTCAGAGGTGGGGCGTGCATATCGGAAGGCTCATGCGGAATGGGTGGCGATGCTGAAGGAGAAGGGTGGCGAGGGAGGGCAAACTAATCGTCGGAATGAGAGAGTGAAGTGTAAGCAGCGCGGCAAGTCCGCAGGTGCGACCAACTTCTTCTCCTGGTCGTATGCCGAACTCTACCTCGCATAATTAATATCGGACTTCGTTGTACCCGTCTACCTTCTTTCTATTCTGTGTATAATCTATGTAACGAATGTCATTCACAGCATGTGTACGGTTTATTACAATCAGTTGGGAGGTTGGGACTTAGTGCAAGCCTACATACATGGCCCCTGGGTTCGGCAATGCTAAGCTGAGATGTAATCCCAAACAAAAGTGCTTTCTTTTGTGGCCAAGAGGGGTGTGATGCAAGCTGAAACTTTAGGGAAGTTTCGGGGTGGTTCAGTCTTCGCCAGGACCAGGGGTAGAACATCGAGGTCGCTTGAAATTTGATCCAGGTCTCGAATGCGCAGCTTATCTCATGGATGGTGGCGATTTTTTGAAGTGAAGCTAGGGTAGAGGTAGGAGGGACCTATCTGCGGATCCTGCTCTACTAGGCAAATATCTGTAAGAAATGGTTGGATGCGATTGAAAGTAGATATACAGTGATTGTGTGTGCTTGTAGTATATATACCCATAATTCACTGGCTATGGCTGGATAACATGGTACATGACTTACTAGAAATGAAGCGGTGATATGGTACACTAATACAGTAATTCAATACACTTGTGGTGGCCAGTCAGGGAGGCCCTGAAGCGCTGCATTGGATGCTTCCCGAACGCGACGTTTGCTCGCAGCATCGGCCGATTGGCGGTAACCTTGGAAAACCTCGTGCATTTGGAATGAAGAGGCCGCAACAGAGTCTAAGAGATGTATTCAATCCATGTTACTTGGAAATCCACAACCTGATGTCGTACCAAAATATGATTGGGCGAGTTTCAATAGCTAGTGGACGTATGAGCGACGCACATGAAAATAGCACAGATTATGGATAACTCACTCCTTGTAGCCTTGACCCCTCTTGTTGGATCTGGAGTGCGTAATAGCCCCCTCCGCCGTACTGAAGCTGTACTTGGAGTTGGCTGATTTTCCCCTCAAGTTCTTTGGTACGTCCCTCCCACGACTCCTTCAACACGTTAAAAGCATTTAAAAGCTCCTTCCATGCATGTGTGTCCCAAGCCTCGATCTCTGCCTTATGTGTGCGGATGTATTCCCGCGGGTGCTGATTTCCGGCCGACAACAACGATGGGGAGGCCTGACCACCAACCATCGAGCTATGCACGTACCGTGGCTGAGCTTGTGCTTGAGTCTCGCCACTCCAGCCCTGCCCAATGGATGCGTATGGATCGAACTGTGCGACATAATTTGGGCTCTGCAGCTGTTGCTGCGCCGGCTGATACGCCTGCTGCTGCGGCTGACCGTTTTGCCCTTGCAAATAACCATAGCTGGTCCCACTCATGGTGGCAGAGAGCTGCTGCCCGAATGAACTTGTCGGCTGGAATGGCATACCCGTCGGCTGCGGAGCCAAACCTTGAGATAAACCTGCGCCCATGTACCCTGCCGATTGTGGGTAGCCGGTGGAGAGATGTGACTGCTGCTGATACGAAGGCTGCTGGAACATCCCTTGAGCTGGTTGGTATCCTACTGGATTAGCATCGACTGGGGACTGAAGCCATTGGGTCTGAGCGCCAGAGGCGGCCATAAGATCTGGGAAGCGAGTCTGTGGATTCCTGTGATCGTTAATAAAAGGATTATTGGTGGTTTCTGGCGTCCCGTAGCCATTGTTGTACATGAAGCCTGCGAAGAGCAAGTGAAGGGTAAAATACAGTAGGCTGGAGTGAAAATGGTAAGACTCCAGCTGCAGATGTACAGCCACTCTCAATACCCAAAATCCGTCACGTGTGGCAAGAACACCAAGATGTTATTAATAAGAGGACACGTATATGGGGTGCGTAGACTGTGCAGGCGTGTGTGAGGGCAGGATATACATGGTAGTAAGACAGATAGGTGCTGAGAATACGGTGGCAGAAGGATCCTTCTCGGTCTGAAGAGGCTCAGCTGTGTCGTGCTTTTGAGAGAGGTGCTTTGTGAGCAGGTGCTTTTGGAACAGGTACTAAGCCAAGGAGCCCAAAAGCAAGTGTATATATGGCGGCGGCTGGAGCGTAAGATAAGAAGAGAAAAGACGTAGAATATGTAGAGAAAAAAGAGCATGTGTGAGAAGGAGGTATGACAACGAGCGCTAATGCTTACCGCCGACAATGCCTTTCGGATAACCCAAACTTGACCACTGGCCAAGCGTCATGGCAAGAAGAAGCGACCCTACGACGATTGTCGTAGTCAGAAACTGTTAATTTTGGAATGAGTTCAGTGCAAGAGGATGCAGGCTTCGACCCTGAAGATCGGCTACTTACAGGTATGACTGACGAGAGAATCCCAGATTCTCGCCATGAACGGTACTATTTGAAACGTTGCTATTAAAGAGAGTAGGACACAAGATTCGATGACAAACGTTAGGTTCCACGCCTTTGATCCATGGGGTCAAAAGTACATAGACGAACAGCACAATTGTCATCACGCCGAGCCCCAAAGTTCCAAATGCTGCTGTCCTACCAAAGGTTCGTTACCATTGGCGTCAGTCATTCAGTTCAACTCTGCAGATGTAGAACGCGGACGCACTGGCCCCAAGAATCTCCCTCTCGAGTTATGCGCCAAAACTCATGTAATGTGCCGAGATAATAAGTGACGGCACCGCTTGGCACGACCAATTTCAGCTGCCGAAGTGTATGCTGTATTGTAGAATGCCGAAAGGACATATAGCAGGTTTATGGAGACTTGAGGATGGGGTCAGAAGAGAGTCTGTGGCGTCGTCACTGTCTAGAGTCGCGTTGAAGGGTAAAATGGTAAAACTATCATTATCACATGCAGGTACCACGCTGCAGTTCAGGTTAGGGTTCGGACCGCTGGCTAGGACCGGGCCGTGATTGTGACCATGTCCACGTGCAGGACTGACGCGACGCGATTGACCAAACAAAGACAACTTTCCCAAGTCGAACCATCATGCCGTCGCGTACCATCAATGGCGCTAGGAGTATAGACGTCGAGAGGCAGGAATTCCGAGCACGCCTTGCCACCGCCATTGAAGAGGAGGATGACCCTCTAGCCGTGTATGATCAGTTCGTTCAATGGACGATCAAGAACTATGGCGAGAATGACCCAGCTTCAGGGCTAGTTGAACTTCTGCAACAGGCTACCAGGGAGTTCAAGGACGATCCAATATACAGGACAGATTTGCGCTACCTGAAGCTCTGGACGTTATATGCAGCCCAAGTCGAGCGTCCCGAGGCTATAGCCATCTACGCAAATCTCTTGGCAAAGGAGATTGGGACATCTTTCGCGATTTTGTACGAAGGTTATGCCGCTGTGCTCGAAGCAGATGGAAGGTGTGTGGTGATCGTTCAGTGTCTATGTAGATGGCTTGACAGACTCCATAGGCGGAAAGACGCCGATGTTATTTATCGGCACGGGATCAAACGTATGGCACGACCCCTGGAACGATTGAAGAACCGACATCGGGAATTTCAAAGCCGTACACAGCACCAGCACCCGCAAACTTCATCCGCATTATTCAACCCGGCTTCTGGACCCAATCCAACAGGTGCTCCGCGACGGAACTGCCCGGAGGGTCGTCATAACCAGAACGAGCCACGACCCTCTGCCTCGTCGTCCTCCGGACGAGTTCATTTTCATAACCTTCCATCTTTCAACTCGACACCGGCAGCCCGGTATGCCTCCATGCTCGCTCCTCCTGATCCCAACAAACGCCCAGAGAAGCTGCGCTTCGAGCTTTCACTTTTATACACGAGAGAAAGCGGTGAATTCAGTATCCAAGAAGCCAGAGCCCGCTCTATGGGACTTCTGGGGAAAAGGTGGGGCCCACCACCTCCGTCGTCGATATCAATGCCGGTGAATTTCAACGACGACGGTACGAGGTCAGGCATGAAAGGGCGGAGAAGAAGTACATTGGGTGGTGGGGAGCCAACCGTCACAATCAACACAAGAGAAGCGCTTGAAGATGTCTTCGGAATGTACAACTCTCCAGACAAGACGATGACGCCGTGGAAAGAAAATCCTTCGATGAGGAGAGTCGAACCCATGACTCCTAGTGTCACTCCGCGACCTCCAGTCGCACAGGGCAACGAAAACGCAATTCCGTCATCGTCAAGTGCGCGTTTCATGTTCTGTTTTCCAAGCGTTGTCGTTTACTTTCTAAAGGCTTCCGTCCATTTGTTGATGAGAATTCTCGGCCGGACCAAACTCCTTCTACAAAGGTGCTTCATTCAGATTATGCTCTGATGAGGAAACATAACACTGGATTTCTTGCAGTTCACTCCCTTCATTGACCAGAATAAGGTTTTGCTCATCACCCCAAGGCCAGCCTTGTCCGTCAAGGAATCAACGGCCTCAACTGGGGAGGAAGGAGAAGGGGCTACTCCTCGCCCCAAACTGTCAACGCTCAAGCCACTTGCCGAGGCGTCAAATTCGGAGAATGTTTTCTCTAGGGTTTTTACTCCAGCCCAATTGAAGGCCCCTCCACTTGCGCCTCTTCGTGACGTCTTCACAGATGACCACGGAAAGCCACAGCCCAAAACCAGACCGGTACACGAACGAGCGAAATCTCATCACGATATCTTGTCGCCCGGGGGAAGTGAGCCTATCCGTGCGTTCACACCCTTCGTTGACGAGAACGCGAAGACGCCATACAAGGTTTTCAGCCGACCACCCGAACAGTCGGAGAACGCATTCACACCAAAGACCCCAAGCGCTGCGTTCATACCGTTCACCGATCCGGGGCCTGCTTTCACGCCGTTCCGAGATGCCCCTTCTACTTCAACAGCCACCTCACTCGTGGATAAAGAACCAGGGCCGACACCACAGCCTCTACCCAAGCCATGGGTCTTACAGACGAAGGCAGTGATTCAGATGGAGGACAGTATCGACGACTCCCGTGATCTAGACCAGTACCAAGGCGAGGATGAATCGTTTGATGACGAGGCAGAATATGAACACTACGAGCCCCCTCTGACGACTGACCAGGAGGTGGAGTATGAAGAGGGTGGGTCCTGTCAGGAGATACCACTTGGAGGACGGTTTGGCAAGTTTAACGTCATGACGCCCATCACTGAGCGGACATTCGAGTATACAACGAGCACACGAAGCGAGGGGACTCCGAGCGAGCGCTTTCGTCAGGCGTCCGGGGACAATGCTACGCCTGTGTTCATTACACAACAACGCGATGAACACGGTGCAGTAGTTGCCGCCGAGAGGCTGGCGGCAGAGCTAAGGGAGGGTGAGGGTGAAGTATACGATGAAGACGAGCCCCTGGAACCACTACGCCTAGCAGCTCATCTTCCGCCAAAAGACTCCCCGCCTGTGGCAATCATCGAGGAAAAGACGGGATCATTGAGCCTCGGTGACACGCTCACCCTTGGTGCCAAATTCAGGCCGCCGAACCCTTGCAATCCCTTTGACCCTCCTATCATGGCGACCTTGCTATCTAGAATACCTTCCGACCCTCATTTCCACGATCTGCGAGACCGAGATTTCGGCAAACTGGATGGTTTGCAGAAGTTTGCGAAGAAGGCTCGGAAAACCAGTGGGGGAAGTAGCATCGGCGCAGCGGATGTTGCGGTGTGTTTTTCATTGGAGCTTGAGGGGCATAGGTTCATCGTCTCTGACAAGCTGGGAGAGGGAGGCTTCGGTGCTGTATTTAAAGCGCGGGACATGGGATCGCGGCCACATGACGAGGAGAGCGACGACGATCTGTACGAGGATGATGTTGACGAAGAAAGCTCCTCGATGGTCGCTCTGAAGGTCGTGAAGCCGCGAAACCTCTGGGAGTATCATGTCCTCCGAAGGCTACACTCAGCCCTTCCAACTCCCCTGCGGCGGTCTGTCGTTCTACCCCATGCGCTGTATGCGTTCCGCGATGAGAGTTTCCTTGTTCTGGATCTTTGTCCCCAAGGCACACTCTTGAGCATTGTCAATAACGCCGTGGCAGCCGGCGTATCTCAACAAGGCGCATGCCTAGACGAATTGCTCGTGGTGTTCTTCACCGTCGAGTTGCTCCGGCTTCTCGAGGCTGCCCACGCAGCAGGATTTATCCACGGAGACCTGAAAATCGACAACTGCCTTCTCCGCCTGGAGGACGTCCCCGGTGGTGGGTCCGCCTGGTCAAGGGTCTACCAGCCTTCCGGAGAAGGCGGATGGAGCCACAAAGGGCTCAAAATCATTGACTTTGGGCGCACGATCGACACCCGCCTGTTCCCTCCTGGTCAGCGCTTCATCGCAGAATGGCCTACCGACGACAGGGACTGCTTCGAGGCACGCGAAGACAGGCCCTGGACCTTCCAAACGGACTATTTCGGGCTTGTTGGCATTATCTACTGCATGCTTTTTGGAAAGTATATCCAAGGAAGCTCGGTGGTATTGTTGGGCGACCGATACAGGATCAGCACACCCTTGAAGAGGTATTGGCAGACTCAGCTGTGGAACAGGCTATTTGACGTTCTGCTTAACCCTTGTCTCGTCCGACCTGATGGTCAACTACCGGTATCGGAGGAATTAGGAGTTCTGCGAGGTGAGATGGAGGCTTGGCTCCAGGTGAACTGCAACCGGACGAGTAACACACTGAAGGGTTTATTAAAGAAGGTGGAAGTTTCATGCTACGTTCATTGATGTTCTTTTGTAAATGCCCAGCTTCCTTTACTTATTCCACCTTGCCCTACAATGACTGGTAACCTGACGCTTCCATCGTGAGAACTTGGCGTAGTATTCAGAATGCACAACAACAATAATCGTGAGCGAGGGCAGGTACACCGTACAATGAATCCCGAGTAGGCTGCGTGGATCCTGAAACCGGAGAAGATATACGACAAGATATCCAAAGTGTTGGCTTTGCACCCAAAGCCCCAACCTAGTCCAGCCCAGCCTCGCCCCGCCTCCTGCGCAAACCCTACAACAAGAAATCGAACAACCAAAGAAAGGTGAACAATACCGACGCCCGCCAGCCTTCACGCATGCCCACCCATCTGGACAGGCGCAGGGCCGTTCTCATACGGGTGCTGGGGCACGTTGGGGGGCGGCGGCATCATCATGTGGTAGGGCACGGCGTGCTGGACTGTGGGCATGGGCATTGTGAACATTTTGCCAGTGTACTGGTCAAAGGGGATCATACGTTGCGGGCTCTGATGATAGTATTGGTGGACGTGAGCAGGCATGGGGGTGGAAGGCACGGACGGCCGAGGGCCTGCACCGTTGGGGGGGGGATAAGGGGGGCCGGGAGGGGGGGGAGGCATGTACGCTTGCGCTGGGAAAACAGAATGTAGGTGAGTGGTGTGTTCATTTGTTAATGGCGTAGTGACGACGTACGTGGCATTTGACCCATGGCAGGCGTATACATGGCTACATCGAGAGTACATATAAGGGTTGTGGGAGAAGATCGCGGAGCGATGGAAGCACTGACCATTTGGAGGAGGCATTCCAGGAGGATATTGCATAGGCTGCATGTAAGGACCGGGCATATAAGCACCCGGAGGTCCAGGAGGCGCCATACCAGGCATCATGGGCTAATGACCAGTCAATACCTAAGGTGTCTGAGTAGAGAGAAACCTAAATTCGCACTTGTCCAGGATAACCATAAGGAGGATACGCGTAAACGTAGCCACGGGCAGCAGCCTGTGCTGCAGAGTCCTCCTCGTATGATGGAGGAGGGATCGGAGGCGGGCCTGGGGCGGGCATGCTGTGTAGTTGCTGGTGCTGCGGCTGGTGCGGGGGCTGGGGGAACATTTGGGCATATCGTTTGCCGCTGTACTGCCATAACCCCGCTGCAGACCGTGTCAGAAGTTATCCAGGGAATGGAAAAGGGAATAGGTCAAACGTACAAACTTGCGAAGGTTCCACAACCTTATTGTGCTTGAACGGATTAAAGTCATCCTTAATATTCACAGGCGGACTTTTCTTGATAGGACGAGTGCCAAAGAAGGGATTGGGTGTCTTTAAGTAATCCAATCATCAGACCTCGCTCCCATGGAGCAAGAAGTCATTCTTCTCACCGTCTCGGGCTTAGGCTTGGGCGACGCGGTGGCTGGTGCGGGCGCAGCAGGAGCAGTATTCGGAGATATACCACCCTACAGGACAAAGATCAGAGTACACCCTTACATGTCAGTACAAAAGGACAGCAAGATTACGGGAGTAAAGGCATTTGCCTTTGCATTGGGTCTGAATGACGAGGCGTTGACGTTCAAACGGTTCGCGGCGCTTGCCGGGGACATGCTGCCAGTATTGTTTCCTTGCGTCGGACCTGAGCCGGAGGGTGTGGCGGCAGAAGTCGACGATGCCGCGCCGTTGGCAGGCGAGGGCCCCGACGATTGCCGAGCCTTGCTGCCCCTGAAGGGTGGGATGGGTTGGATGACCATAGCAGGCTTCTTCACGGTAGCATCTGATGTTGGCTTCGTTGTAGCAGCAGATTTCGGCACTGCAGCTGTCTGAGGCGGCGCGACGTTGTTCGTGACTGTCTTTGCCGCGGGAGAGATCGCAGGTCGTTGAGGTGCACCACTGATCTTCGCCGCGGCGACTTGGGCGCCTCGAGCAGCATTAGCAGGGGCGGTAGCGCCAATGCTACGCGCCTGGCCTGATGCAGCGTCCTTAGTCGCCTTCTCACGGATGGCACGCTGCTTTTCTTCGTCTTTGGCCAAAATGGGCACAAGATCGTCAGGAATAGGTTTGTTCAGCTTTTGAGTGAGATTATCAGGGAAACTGTTGAAGAGACGGCAATAATACGAACCTTGAAGCTTTGACTGAACTTAACTAACTCAGCCATACGTTTGTCCATCTCGCTTTTGACAAGTGCCTGTCTCTTCTGCGTAAGACGCTGTTTCTCGTTCGTGACAAAGTCTCGGAATGCAGGGAGAGGGTCTGCAGGCGGCTGAAGGAAACACTCGCTTGAGTAATATTCATCATTATTTGCAATTCAATAACCTGCCTTGTTTGTAGGAGCAGGCGAAGGAGCTTTGCTAGAGGATGGTGACTGCGTCTGGGAAGGTAGAGTAGCACCATCTGGCCCGTTAATAGCGACTTTGGGGATCTCGCCCGCAGCTGCGGCCGCGTTGTTTACAGGAGGAGAGAGGGCACCAGGTTTCCGGGCACCAGGAGGGACATAAGCGTTGGTTCCTCGGACCACGGCTCCGTATCTGGCAACAGGGTTAGCACATGTTCTGTGATAAGCAAATGTTGGATAAACAACTCAACTTGTCTTCCTCGTTTACACCGCTATCATCTACATTGAGATTCCTTTCCTCGGCGATGTGGGGGTTGTTGGTCCCAGCCTGGTAGAAGCGCTCAGGCACGGGAATGATCGAGACTGATGAACTCGCGTACCCCAATAATTTCATTTGCGATGCGCTGGGCATGACGTTCTCGCTCCTTAAAGTCCGCTGCAGAACGGTCTAGCTTTGTCGTATACAGGTTTTCGTCGAAGTTCGTCTTAACGCCAAACAATTTCTCGTTGACGGCAAACTGATCCCACGATGTGCTATTGTTCGGTCCAAAGGTATCGTCGTCCGTGGACGGAATGGCATCCGGGCCCGCCGACCATTGTTGGAGCTCGCGCTCGCGCCCACCGCCTTTCCTCTGGCTGATGTCAGTGTCCGTTCGGAACGCTGGTGGGGATGAAAACACATCAGCATTGGGGGGACGTGTTTATCATGACTGATGCCGCGCACTTTCGCCGTTCGGTAGTTTCGCATCAGCAGGACCTGACGACCAAGTGTCGATATTAGTAGAGGCAATGAAAAACTGGTCTTTGAGAGGTGCTCCGGGGTTGGAGATTTCCTTGACATCCTTGAGGGTGACACCAGTTGTATCGCCCTCTCCGCTAGTAGATGCAATGACCCCCTCATAACGCTGAGAGGTCTTTGTGGAGATAGTAACCGTAGTTCCCTATTGCCAGAAGTGAGCGAAATACCCTGGCGCGAAGCAGAAAAAGGGACGAACAGTGAGGCCGGAGAGAGATTGAAGTACCCGATCATGGGCCGCGTCTGGGCGAGAGCCATTCTGCTGTGCTAGCGGTGGGAAGCTGCCTGTGGCGGGCGATGCACTGCCTTGAGTGCGAGGGGGCTGGTTGGGAGGCGGGGTGAAGGTAGGGGAAGCCCGGGCTCCTGACCAGGCAGATGCGCGGCTGCTCATATAATTAGTGCACAAATCGACATGGCGCAGATAGCGGATTGGCTCACCGAGCAGGTTCAGGAGCACCTTTCCTGGCGGACTTTGGTTGTCGGGCTGCTGTCGACATAAGAGAAAAAAGACTTGGATAAGAAGAGACTCAAGCGGTGCAAACACGGGTGGTGAAGACACCAGGTGATAGCAAACGAGTCGCTATGAAAAATAGCTCGTCAGGGCAAGAATTGGAAGTAAAATGACGGCCGTAAAGATAACAAGGCTGCAGGCAGCACGAAAGCGAGCTGAAGCGGGATGCTGGGCAGGTGCTAGGTACAGTTGTCGTGCAAACTTGTTACAATCCCCGTCACAATTGTTGTTACCCCGTTATTCTTCCACAGACCCCTGCCACTCACTATTCTTTCTTCCATCCCTCTATCCCTTCTATAAGTAGCTATAGAGATTACCAGCGATCCAATCTTCCCCCAGCTCTGAACAATATGCCATTTTCCCTGGCAAAACAGGCCAGGAGATCCTCAAGTCAACAACACTTTTCCAAAGTCCGCCTCGGGGTCCTATGTATACTGTCACGACGGCGTGACACTTGCTTCGGAATCAAATTTTGTGTTGTCTTCATGAGTCTGACTCTGAGGTCGTCTTCTGTGTTTCGCACTATCAAACAGTTTCAGCCATATCTCGAATTGATACATTCCTGCATCACAGAACCACTTTTCCGACCTCAACCAGTCGTTTGAGCGGTTATTTCCACCACGATCTCCAACACCTGTCTGGCTCCGCGTATCGTTCAAAAAAACTTCCAACACATGTACTTGAAATATGCATGCACGGGCTCATGAAGCCCCTTACAGGACACTTCGAGATTTCATGCCTTGCAAGAAATGGTCTAGTCCAGACCTAGCCTGGACCCGTTTCCGAGAATGCATGTACCAATGTCGTCGCCTGCTTACCTACGCATTCCCTACGCATCCAGGCGTCGCAAGTCTGGCACTCGCTCTATCAAGTTATGTATTTCTTTTCGAGATAGCGGATCACCCACGGTATCATGAGGGAAAAATAAAATACAACGATCGTTCTGACATGAAACTACGTGACCACCAAACAACACGTACACACCGCGTCTTGATCTCGATTACCATGTCCACCCACCAAATCCCGTCCACCCCGGGTCCCTCCACGCCTCTCACAGAATCCTACACTTATCATTCCAAAGTCCCCACTGCTGCGGGACCGTACATTCTAGGAGTCGACGAAGCTGGTCGAGGGCCTGTCCTGGGACCTCTCGTGTACGGGGTTGCATACTGCCCAGTGGCATACAAGGACCAACTAGAAGAACTGGGCTTCGCAGGTAATAAAAAAAAACTGTTCTCCATGCTACAAGCCTATTGAAGACATTGAACTTGCCACCAGACTCTAAAACCCTGACGCCTGAAATTCGTTCCAACCTGTTGAACACGCTCGATTCCGATCCTGAAAACCTCGCATGGTCAGTACGGGTCATCAGGTGCGTTTTTTTGTCTTGGACACACACAATATACCTCTAATTACCCTCGGAAAGCCCCCAGGCTATATCAAGTGGCATGCTACGCCGCCCGCCCATCAACCTCAATGTCCAATCCCAAGACGCCACCATCCTCCTTATCCGCGAGATCCTCGCAAAAGGGGTTAACCTCTCTGAGGCAAGCTCCCCGGTCTCCCTCCATGACATATGCACAGATAGACCTGACCAATCCAATCACTAACACCAGGTATACGTCGATGCGCTGGGTCCGACAACCACCTATCAAGCATACCTTTCGGGTCTATTCCCCGAAATCGAGTTTACGGTGGCTAATAAAGCCGACTCCAAGTTCAAAATCGTCGGCGCGGCGAGTGTGGCCGCAAAAGTCACCCGTGATGCGTGTCTTGGGAGCTGGGTCTTCGAGGAGAGCATAGCGGAGGACGGAACACCTGTTTCTGGTCTCCCGGATGCTGCAATGGGTTCTGGATACCCGTCAGGTACGCGGTCCTGTATTTTTTTAGCTCATGGGCTATACGTATGGCTAAGCTGTGGTGGAGATCCAAACACGCAGGAATGGCTCAAGAGCTCTGTCGAGCCGACATTCGGTTTCCCAAAACTTGTCCGCTTCTCGTGGACAACCGTGAAAGTGTTATTGGATAAATACGCACATGCCTTGAAATGGTCAGTGGGCGCCATTCTTGGCGGGTTACTTGCCTGATGTAGGTCGCTGCAGGACGGATGAAGGACAAGCTTCATTGATCAAAGCATTCGAATCTGGTAAAGGACTGGACAAGGACCGATGTGCAGTGGCAAAAGATTTGAAACTTGTCAGCGTTGGAATGCTATGAACAGTATCTACGCAGTTCTTGACGATACCACCATCTGTACATATGCCACGATACCCAATATCCATATTGACCTGCGGTACCTATACACCGTTTACCCAAACGTACAATGGTACAGCCTCATGATCATCTCCTCTTAGGCGGCGGGCTGAGCGCATCCTCCCCAGCCTTTCTCTTCGTCCCGAAGCCGAAAGCCACCTTGGAACGTTCAGCGGGGACAGGTGTGCCGCCCTGCGACGGAGTGTCAATGGCCGACGATATTCTTGAGAAACCAGGTTTCATTGAAGGCGCAGGAGATGCTGAATTGCTATGGGATGCCATAGGCGAGAATCCGGACGGCCCAGGACTCTCCCCGTTGATGAACGACTGGGCTTGGGGAGCAGGTAGGGTCAGGAACCCCGTTTCGGCCGCCTGCTGGGCAGCCTTTCCTTCCTTTTTCTTCTTTTTCTCCGTTTTGCCCTTTGTTAGGGGCTGCGCGTCGATAAAGTCAGACGCTTGGGGCACGGCACTGGAGAAATGAATGTCAGACCAGGCGGTGCCGGATAGCAGTGCAGACACTTACCCTCGATTTCCAACCGACAACACGAAATGCGCTTGTCCAGCCTTCTGCTGCCGCTGTTGGAACGCACTGTTCATGCTCAGCGGCGTATCACCACTCGCCATCGCGGCCTGCTTCTGCTCCTCCGCAATCTTCTTCAGCCTCTTCTCCGTCTTCATCTTGCCCGAGCCTTTCCCGTGGAACTTGTGCGACAGCGCCTTCCACGCCTCCTTCGGCGTCAACGCGCGCCCGAACTCATCGTAGTATACGATGTTTACGTCCGGCTTGTAATTCTTGAACGCCTCCATATTGTCCCGCGCCTCCTGCTGCTCCCGCATCCGGTTCTCGTACTCCCGTTGCGCCTGGTCTTTGTTTCCCCCACGGGACTGGAGTCGCTCCAACTCACGTTGCGCAACACGACGACGCTGCTCGGCCAGCCATAGGTCCCGCTGCAGCTGAGTCCTCTCGCGCTCCTTCCGGTCCGCGGCGGGCGCAGCGAGAATACCTTGCTGCCGTAGGATGTTAAGCGTGGATGCCATGCCAGAGCTGAACATCTGTTCGGCTGAGGTGCCCCCAATGGTATCTTCCATCTCCCGTTTGACATTTTGCACGTTTTCTTCGCCTTCCGTCGCGTGGAGCGCATTCTCAATAGCGTTTAGCACAGCCATCTCGTCCTCGTCCTCGTCCTCTTCTTCCTTAACGACCACTTCGCCCGCCTCGACCTCATCCATCGCCTGGTCTCCCGGAGCCATTGATACCTCGCGTGACACCGACCGTTGCTTCGTCACCAGTGCAGGGGCGGGGGCCACTGAAACTTCCTCGGGTTCCGCTTTGACAAGGGGTTTGATTCCAACGGCGCGCACAAACTCAGACGTATCGTCAAAAGTAAGTCCAGCTGACTCGTCGCCATCTTCCCTGTCGGATTCAACTTTGATAGCGTCTTTGGCCTCTTCTTCTTCTTGCACTCGCTGTTCTGCAACTATTCCCGAAAGAAAGTTGAATCCTCAGGTCAGAAGGGAGGTAATGAAACATACTCTTTTGCGCCAGTTGTTCTGGGGTCAGTTTCTTAGCCTTGTGAAGTTTTGCTCTCCGTGATCGAGCCAGAGCGGCTTGAAGATCATCGTCATCGATAAAATTGGTATTGAGGTCCTTGACCCGGGCGGCAATTGGTTTCTCATCCACTTCCATCTGATTGTCCAGTGTAGGCTCACTTTCAACGGGGGCGCGACGAGATGGGCGTTTCTTCTTGGTCTAAACGAAACCCAGATTGATAGATAGAATTGTATAGGTAGGTGATATTTCATTTACCTTAGGTTTCTTAAATCCGATGTCGCCTTCCTTCAAATAATCAGTAGTCTCCAGGTTTTCTAGAAAATCATATTATTCAATTGAACAGAGGAACATAACAGGGCGTACTGACTGGTATAGTCTATTGATAGGAGTGACTTATTGACCGACGCAGCCGCTTGGTGTTTTCGTTCCTCCTGCTTGGCTTTCGCTGAAACCACTGAGCTGCCCAACCGGAAGCCCTGGAAAAAAAAATAGTCAGAAATTGCTGTAAGTATCTCAAACAAGGATACGTACCGTTTCTTGGGTGCCATTGATCGTTTCATCGTATTTGGCGAGCACTGCACGCTTCATGCCTTGATTCCCTTCGACGAATTCCTCGTCATCATAACCAGTGTAATCACGTTTCTTGATTTTCGAATCAAGATTCTTCTGTGCGCGCTCATCCTCTGCCATCTCGACGTTTTGGAGCTCGTCCTCTGTTTATAATTGGATGAGTTGTTATCCCATTCCCAAATGAGGTTTGTAGATCACACCTTCGTTATCGAGGATTCGACTATCTTTCAAGGTGAGTATTCGAGCTTCACCTTCGCCCATCTCGTCGAAGTCATGGCTGACCTTAAGGCCCTCAAGATCACCTATGAAACCGCAGTTAGCACGAGGAAACAATCCACAAGTGAGGTTACACACGTTCCGTGTACTCCTCCCCCTGGAAAACCCTGTCCATACTCTCCAGCTCGTCCTGCATTTTCTTTGCAAGCTCCTTTTGTTTCCTCTTGCTTCTTTTGAGCCATTTCATTGTATCGTCGACGGCGTCATCTGCATCACCGAGAGTCGAGCCCTTGAGGGAAGCATTGAGCTCTTTTCGATTCCGTACCCTATCGAACCACGCGTGAGCAATGATGCCCTCTTGTTTATGATTTAGACGATCGTGGGCCTGGGATGCCCGTGGACGAAAATGGAAGTGACAGTAAGGACAAATGAACAAGGGTACTCACTTAGCTATCCGGTCTTGAATTTTCCTGAAGAAAAAAGGTGGGCGTCAGTAAGTTCTGACGGAAGAAACGACAAGACTTGAGGACTGTATGTACTTTGATTCGCGCTCTTGCTGTTCGCGCTCCCGCTGTTTTGCATAATTTTCCTCCGCCTTCTTGTCGGGGTCGGTCTCCGCAGGTTCGTCTTCCGTCAATGGCTTTAGGCCAAGCGATATACGGATCTTGTTAGTCTCTTCCAAGCTGATACTTGACTCCATGGAGTGGTTGAGAGCAGAGGACGTGCCGATTACGTGAGCAAGCGATTTGTTCGTGTTGATCCATTTGTTTCCTATCCTCCTTAGTCCTTGCAACTGCCATGGCGTCGCTCGTGGGGCCGTTCCGCCAGACTTATCGTTACTTGGTAAATCTAAAATGTACCTTCAAATGCGATCACTAAAATTCTTCCATACGACAGCAACGTCAGGCCCACGAAAACACTGTCATCTTCTATTCTTGTGTGATAGGAGCAATTGGTCCAGTCATGGTTATCACGATACCACCCATCCGCGAACGCTTGGGATACCGACCCGCAGAACCTGTGCCAACTTCATATCCCCGTATGTTCCTCGACGAGGCGCGAATAGACGCATGCTCATTTCCTACAGTGCCTAAACGTCCGCGGAGACCAGTACAGGGCTACGACGACGAGTGAGGAGAACAAGCATCGGTTCGCACTACTTCGAACGATGTTGGAAACTTCTGGGATGAAAAGAATATGATAACATGTCTGGACTTAGCAATCAGAAGAAGAAAACGCGTCTTGAACATTGCGTTCAATGTTTCGATATACCCTCCGTGATACGCTGTCCGCTGATGGAGTTGAATATCAGGTCTCTCATCACATCACTCCTAAACCTATCATTTGACAATGTAACTGGTCGTGGGCACGCGGTGCGCGAAATATATTTGGCCACCACTCTTCAGCAGGCCACCCATCGTAGCCACAATTCCGCTTCGATGCACAACTTGTTATTTCACGCTGTGAGCCATCCTAAGATGACTGAGCCCAAACCTATCGCCAGGAGCGCTCTAGATTGCTATCCGATCCTGGTCGTGACTTGCCTGTTCCGCCCGCTGTACCCCACAATCCCACCAAGCTGGGCGGCCTTTTCGCGTGTGATCCCATCTTTCCTGCTCCGAGATATCCAACCCCTCAAAGGTTTGATCGAGGTTCTTCCACCAATACATATACGATACCCGCGTCCGACATGCAGGTCAATCACTCATATTATGACTCATATTATCTGACAAGTACCTCCCGCCAGTCATCCAGTAATCTTTACTTCTTACAGTCTCGCAAGTAAATTTTTATGACCCAGTGAATCGTACCAGTGCCTATGGACCTGTCGATTGTTCTCATCGGTTTTGCACCCTGCGGTTTTGGAGGACCCTCGGAGTAGAGTAAACAACACAGCCCGGATCAATCATTTTAGCCGCCAGTGATTACTTTGACACCTAATCCTCCAACACGTTTCTTTAGCCTTACTCTGGTCCAGCACAATGCATTCGCTTGCATGTGAACAGCATCCAAGTTTCGTTTCATCTTCTTCGGGCGTCCCTACGCACTTCATTCATCTATATTTCTACGGCGACTTGCAGATCAAAGTTCGACACCGGGTGCCCACGAGTTATCGAATGCCTTGCGTCAACTTGGATGCAACGCACCCGGCCTTCATTGATCGTATAGACTGTCGTCACTCCCCATAATTCGTGATTTGTTTAGGAAAACATCCCGCCTGTCAAGGAGACATGGGGGATCGCGAAGCGAGCACGGGTGATATTGCGAGCAGTGTAGTAGCGAGATCGTGACGTTTCTATTTTTTTTTGTCAGTGCCTCTACCTGACCTCGATGTCCTGCGGTGTGCCTCCTAGCAGAATTGCCGGCACAACCCTGATTGAACTTACCTAACTATAAACATTCACCGCGAGCATGAAGACCACAGCACTTGGGCCTTAAAGCGTTACTGTACCAAATGAGAGCCAAACACCTTCCAGTCCGTCGTCAGCTCGTACGTTTTTCCGTCTATGCCTTTGTCGAGCTCACCCCTCCTACGATGCAAGATGTAGAAAACAAACTACACGGGCGCCGACTTGTCAAGACTAACTCCATCTGGCAGAATCAAACACAATCCGGGGGTATGAGGCAATCGTCAGTGGTCCAGCACCCTGACCACCCAAATTCGCAGTGCAATCCCATTTGGCACTTTACTGAGTAATGCCTCGGTCTGAAGGCGATGCAGACATCAACCGGGAGCGTGTACCTTGATCTGTCGTTCCCAAACCGTTGCCTCTCGTGCCATATCATGGCGACTGGCGGAGCAGAGTAAGTATAAAAGTATGGAGAGGACAGGATAAGCCTGCTTCGCATATACCCACCCCATCTTCTTCCTCCCAAGGATGGCAGCTCCAGTCGTGCATCTGCGTGATATCCAGAAACGACAGAAATTCTTTACGGTATGGGAGAAGCAGAGGAACAAGAAGGAGGTCTACTGGCTGATGGAAATGTTTGCTGAATCGGTAATGTTGAGCATCTTGATGAAAGGCCCGCAACTGACCGCAATACAGCTGGGCGTGTTTTTCTACGTCTATGCTGGTAAGACGCATTGGCGCTTGTGGTGCAGAAGTCACGACTGAATCTTTTTCACAGGCATTGGCTCGGTAGCGGGCTGGGTCGTCGGGAATATTATACAGCAGCCTGGGTTGTCTTGTGAGCAATTTACTCCGGCGTTGATGATACACGACTTACATTTACTCAAGCCCTGCTCCAGATCGGTTTTGGGTATGCCTGCGGTATCCTTTTTGCCATCGGTGTCTGTGGTGCAACATCCGGCGGTCATTTCAACCCTTGCATCACGATCTCCTACGTTGTTTTCAGAGGTTTCCCACCTCTGAAGGGGCTCAGGCGAGTGTCTTATTCCACGGAATCAAGCACCGCAAAACTAAATGAACCCCCAGATACATATTTGCTCAGGTAGTTGGTGCCTATGTAGCCTGTTTGTTGGTCTACTCGCAGTGGAAGGTGTTAATTGTCCAGTGTGAAGCCATTCTTGAAACTGCGGGGAAGTTGCAGGCGTTGCAGTTCACCCCCAATGGCCCTGCTGGAATTTTTGGTCTTTACCTCTTGCCCGGGCAGACACTGCCCCGAGTATTCCTCAACGAGTTTGTTACGGTGAGCTTCGGCATGGTTCATAAACTTGCAATTCTAAACCATTTTTCCACAGGACACATTTCTCGGGCTTGTCATCTACGCTGCCATAGACCCGACAAATGCCATGGTCCCTCCTGTTCTTTCACCTTTCCTCGTGGCGCTGGCGTAGTGAGTATGATATCAGATAATTTTGCACGTTTGCAATCTGAACTAGGAATCAGCGCGACTGCTATCTGGAGTTTCGCCACAGCTGGAGGTAAGCGATGAATGTCAAAAACAACGCTCGGGGTCTGACATGATGGTACAGTCGCGTTAAACTCGGCTCGTGATATCGGAGGGCGCATGGTGGCGATGACAATATGGGGTCGCGAAGGTGAATTACATGCATATTAAACTGAACGCTTCCTCTAACGAACAACCAGCTGTTGGTGGAGGAAAGTTCGCAGCCATCGCGGCGCTCACCAATATCCCGGCCACGTTGCTAGGGGCATTCATATACGAAGTCTTCTTGACAGATTCTGACAGGGGTGAGTCGAAAGCTTTTCTCCTCAAACACTGCTTAACATGTGCTATTCAGTTGTGCCTCCTGCGTCACTCGAATACGGGCAGGTCTTGGCCAACCATAGAAGACTTCGCAAAGCTCAGAGTGAGGCGCGGCGCCGAAGTCGACAGAGCATTATCGAGTTCCAGAATGCTATGGAGCTGCGGACACCATTCGAAGAAAACAAGCCCAATAAGCCCAATGGAGTCCACTATGCTATCACGACAGACTGAGCCGCTCAACGAGGATTCTGTGACTGCGCTCGTCTACGATCATATTTTCCCCAATCGCTAGCTCTACTGCATTTTGCGACCCCTTGCACTCGTACAGTCCATGCTGGGTAGTCTATGAACTTTATACTAGGGCGACACAGTTACGACTTACTACTTTGGACGATAATCGCGCGTACCAAAATTTAGGTGCCAATATGCCTTCGTTGATAGTGAAAGGAAGAGCTTGTTACTAAGCGGTGAATGTTCTGCGCGACTTAGATGGAAAGGTTAGTTCAAGGGGGCTGCGGTCCCACATGGCTATTGCCTGCATGTTCAACCCCTAACCAACTCAAGCATTCCGCTGATAGTGATGCTGAAAATCGTCTTCACCTCCGGCCACGCCTCTAAACTGCATATGGAAAGCCCACAAGCGTGTCCTAGGTCAAGCTAAGACCAGTACTAGTTTTAAGCGAAACTTGAGGAGCCAGGACAACGCGCCTCGTTGGTGCCTCGTGTTTCGAAGCTCCACGAAGAACGGCGTGTCCGGGCCATTATGCATCTGCTTTAATATGTCGTTCCAGGCATTCGCTGCCTGGACAGCCACTTGTCTCGTTGAATCCACCTAGAATGCATCTACTCTCACTCGTCCTAGCCCTCCTCAGCCAGGCCACAGTATTTCGTAACGTATCAGTTCTGGCTTCGCAACAGTGCTATCTCAAGGCTCCTGGAAACACATTGACTGGTCTACCTGGTGACCAACGCTCTGATCCTTCAAGCACCATAGGCATGCCAGGATCTAGCAGGTCGACAGCGTCTAGTATATCAAAATCAAGTTCTGCCGCTATACCGACTGCAACGCTGGCCCCTCCATTCGATTACAGCAGTGACAAAATTAGAGGTGTCAATCTGTACGTCGTGTCCTGTCTCCGAGAGTGGATTTCCTCAATGAACATTGTTGAAATCTAGGGGCGGGTGGCTCGTTTTGGAAGTAGGTCCCCGTTTGAACCCGGAGTCAATTCATTGACTCGTTTGCAGCCCTGGATCACGCCCAGCGTTTTTGAGCGCACCAATAATGATGCAATAGTCGACGAGTATACCCTCGGTCAACTTTTGGATTCTCAAACCGCCCGAAAAATCCTCACGCAGCACTGGGAAACGGTAGCTAAGCTGGGCCACGACTCATATTCCAGGACATTAACAGATGCCTGCAGTGGATAACGGAGGATGACTTCGCGGCTATCAAGGCCGCAGGATTGAACCATGTCCGGTCAGTCGTTGTTATTGTGTTGGTACCAGTCAAGGCTGACCCTTGAATGCATAAGAATACCTCTAGGTTATTGGTCTGTGCCACTCACGTCGTCTGACACGCATGAGTCTACGAGCGTCACTCCATACACGCCAGGAGCGTGGCCATACCTCCTTCGCGGACTCAACTGGGCGAAGAAATATTCTATTCATGTCATCCTTGACATACACGGCGCTCCAGGCTCTCAAAACGGATACGACAACTCTGGGCAACGCACTTCTAATCCTGTGTGGGCAATGAACCACGCGAATGTGAGTCGCACCGTGGACACGCTTCGTTACATCGCAGAGAACATTGGAGGGATGATAGATGTCATTGAGCTACTCAATGAACCAGCAGGATTTCGAGGAGATGATTGGGCACAGACTGTACAGCAATTTTGGTTGGATGGGTATGATGCTGTTAGGAATGCCGCTGGTAATGGGATCAAAGTCATGATTGGCGATGCTTTTCTCGGAGTTCAGGTATGGTATCGTAGAGGATATGTGCGGGATACGCGCTGACCGGGGTTCGTAGAACTGGAATGGTTTCTTGACATATCCCAGGGGCCAAGGCGTCATCATGGACTTCGTATGTCATAGCGTCCTTTCTTCCATGTCGTTTCGGACGACTGACCGTTTTTCGAAGCATGAGTACCAGATATTTAGCGATCCAGAACTAAGTAGGTCATTCGATGAGCATGTCGCGGTACGTTGAGTATTCCTGTCGGTACTACGTATTTTAAACTGTATCACTTGCATAGTTCGCATGTACATATTCGGACAACCTCTCGTCCTACCAGAGTTCAAACATTTGGACCATCGTCGGCGAATGGTCCAACGCCGTTACTGACTGCGCGAAATGGTTGAACGGTCGAGGAGTGGGCTCTCGTTGGGACGGGACTTGGTTTCCCTCGAACTCTCAATACCACGGATCATGCACCAATTTTACTGGTAGCTACTCTGGATTCTCAAGCACATATAAAACCTTTCTAAGGAAGTAAGCCGGAGAAAAATGACCCACCTCCAAAACTAATCATGGCATGTGACACGCAGGTACTGGGAGGTTCAAGTAGAGATTGGAGAGAATATCTCTGGTTGGGTATTTTGGACGTGGAAGGTGCGGTTGTTTTCTGAAGGACTGGATGACCGGGGTTGATTTCATGCGTCGAACTTCTATAGGCAGAAAACGCGGATGAGTGGAGCTACCAGAAGGGCCTTGAGGCTGGTTGGATTCCGCGAGATCCCACAGATCGGCAATATCCTGGAATCTGTCCTTGACAAGCCAAGCTGCTTGAATTTGCATAGACAACCGTAATTTAGCAATGAACATTGACCCCTCGGAAATACATCGTATATAATGTAACTGGTGACTCGCCTTCCGAGGTGTACTCGTCATAGACTGTTTTGATGCGAGTCCTGTAGTGAGGCAATGTACGATGCTCCGACTCGCGTCGCGTGTTGAAATCACGTGGAGCTGATATCTAGTCACGCCCCGACTTCTTGTAGCACGTGGCTTATTTTTTCTTTTGCTACAGTATCACTACCTTTGGGCGACTCACTGCAGGATATCCATATTTGGATCCACTCAATCATGCTTAGAACGATGTGCGTTATAACATAAGACAAGGGACTCGTAGCTGAATATCTGACACAGAAAACCCAAAAATGCTCGCTCGAAGCGTGCGATGGATGCGCGCCTTCCAAAGGAAGTTGAAGATGCTCGAACAGCAATTTTTGTCCGGGGAACACATACAGGTGAAATCCTCAATGGCGTAATGCGTGATTTGGTGAGTGTTAGACCATGCATCTCGACCATACACAGTCGTTATTTCTTGACCTAGATGGCATTGAAACGGCCACATGCTATTTCGTTTTCCAAGAAGAACCCCATCCATCCGTTTGATTCTACCTCCACATCAGTATCATCATTGGAATTTTGGGCAGGAAAGAACGATGCTTCTATGTTCCTCGTCGGACAGACAACCAAAAAGCGACCAAACGGGCTGACTTTTGTGAGGATGTTTGACGGCCAGGTTCTTGATATGATAGAAGTCGGCGTAGACAGCTGGGCCGGAATGGACAGCTTCAAGGTGCGTTTTCTATCTTTTTTTTTTTTCTAGCAAAATTCTCATGCGTTTATACAGACGCGAAAATCAACGCCCGGGCACAAGCCAGTCATGCATTTCGCTTCTGAGCTCTTCGACACTCATCCCCGCTACATTCAAACAAAATCCATGCTAATGGACTTCTTCAATGGCGAAGTCGTTGACTCTATATGTCTTCCTGGTCTTGAGCATGTCATCAGTGTGACTTGCGCTCCTACTCCCACGTCCCTCAACAATGCCTCAGAAAGCATGTACCCAAACCAACATCCCTCTGCATCCGAGGAAGTCTCCTCTCTCCCCAAAATCCACATCCGGCCATACACGATCCGCCTTCTCAGTTCGGGCACACGAATTCCCCGCGTCGAATTGACACCAATGGGACCGAACCTCGATCTTTCACTGCGACGACACAAGCCTGCTGATCCGGAACTACTAAAACAAGCCATGAAACGGCCCAAGCTGAAAAAGACGGATATCGAAACGGGGTTGGGAAAGAAGCGGAAGAATTTGGAGGTGGACGAGATGGGCGATCTGAGAGGACAAGTGCATGTCGGAAAGCAGGACATGAACAAGTTGCAGACAAGGAAAATGAAGGGTTTGAGGCGGGGCGAACTGGACACACAGGGAGATGGCCACAACCCCGCCGGCGAGGAGGGAACACCTTGGAAGAAGCGACGAACGGACGTGCAGTAATGATTACTGTTGTACGTCTGTCAGTGTCAGTTTTTGCCCTGCTTTGGCTGCTGAACTTGTAGACTTATCTACAAATTTCCTCGCTTGACAAGGGTTGTTCCGCCCCATAATGAAAACAGATCTGCAGCTCGCGACATTGTTCTGTTGGAATATTGCCTCAGCGCATGCGCCATAAGCTGTGCCTCATGCCCTGGTCTTATTTCCTATTTCCTGCCACTAACCAGCAGACCTCAGCATCGACGTCATGCAAGGAGACATCAATCTCAACAGACATCACGCTGTTACACATGCAGAGCTTGAACAATCACCGTGCCCATCACGGCTCGCTTCCTCGCAAAACGCTGCGTTCAGGACACACAGACAACGAGGTTGTTGATCCCAAACTCTTGTTCTTGTCGCGCAAGTCCTACTGCGCAAGTTTGACGCGCTTCATCAACGCATTGGGCACCTGGTCTATGCTCTTCACGCGGTTCAGAAGTTTCACCGGGTCAGCAGGACCAGTGCAAGCAGGCAACTTTCCGAGACAGCCGGCACGGTTGACGTCTACCACACCATGTTGTAGGCCTCTTAAATCGTAGGCCATGCATTCGCGGCTGGCCTGAGGCCGTGTGATACGTCAGAGCCTAACAGCGCTGACCTCTGATGCAGTTTGTTCTCTTTTGTGCTTTGTTTCATCTTTCACATTTTGCTACGATGTTATGATCAATGCTGAGTGGAAAGGGGGCCACCGGCGCGTACTATGCATCCTCTCAACCAACCACAGTGGGTGACAGGCCCCCCACACTCGTTCACCGTTTGGTGGTAGAGTTCATCCAACCTGGTCTTAAGCTACAAGAGTGGAGGAAGATAACAGAAGGGCAGCTGTTGCCTCTGTTTAAGAAAGGCTAACCCCTGCTGGATCTTTCAATGCAAATCGACCACACCCTACTTCAATCTTTGCTGGCTTTAGGTCCTAATGACCGTAGTATGGCGAATGTGGGTTAGTAGGCGTTCTCTAGGCATCGAGTCGGAGGACGGAACCCACCGACATGAATTCGAAATGTCACATTATTCCATACATCCTTTATGTAAAATTCTAATCTAATGCCATGTTTTATAACAAGGCACACATATACGATTGTCTTCTACGACCGTCGTCTTGCCGTCTTCTCATCCCATGTTTCACAGATCTAAATGTTGGGATCTCTCATCATAAGAAGAGAACTGGGCGTGCACAGCACAAGCGTATCATTATCATGGAGCGGTAAAATTCCAGTCTGGTTGCAACCGCTCATAACATGCCCCGGCCTAACAAATCCCGTGCCGGCGATGTGATGGAAGCCTCGAATCTCTATAAGTAAGATACCTACGTTTCTGTTTCTTCATCATTCTGACCTCTGCCGCACAGTCATCCTCACAACTATTCATAACATGTCGACCCCCAAGGAATACAAACGCATTGTCCTCCAGGAGCGCCCAGTTGCGGAAATCGAGCCCACGACGTTCCGGACAGAGGTCCTTCCATTTGATCTTAAGCCTGGCCAAGGCGAGGTATTAGTGCAAGTTACCTGGCTATCTCTAGATCCTGCTATGAGAGGTTACCTCAGGGACGTGCGAAGCTACTTGCCCCCTGTTCAAATCGGCGAGGTGTGCATCCACGAACACTTCACATGGGTGAATTTCCCTGACGTTCCGTTCAGGTAATGAGGGCGCAAGGCCTCGCTGTCGTCATCGAGGTTGGTCCTGGGAGTAAGCACGCCGTCGGTGAAACTGTAAGCGGTGTGTGGGGTGAGCTGGATACGTTATATTCCCTTCCTAGATTCTGACCACCGGATATAGGTATGACTGAGTATGCCGTCGTAAAAGATGACGCGGCCAGGAAGCTTGTGTATGTTGCGAAATATGGACGATATTGACAAGATCTGATTTCTATCCCCCTGCAGCGTCCCCAAAGGCATCGACGCGCTGGACTTTTTGAATGTGCTTGGCTCCTCGGGTAGGCGGTCTGTACCGTCTGTATTGCCAAAGTTTCGCTGACCATGGATCTAGGTATGACGGCCTATTTCGTCAGTGCCCTTCCACATCCTTGCTTGCCTTCAATCACTAAGATCACGTTCAGGGTATCAAAGACGTCGCACAAGTCAAGAAGGGCGATGTCCTTGTCGTCTCTGGCGCAGCCGGCTCTGTCGGAGCCATTGCATGCCAGTTAGGCAAGCGTGCTGGTGCCAAAGTCTATGGAATCGCTGGATCTCACGAGAAGTGCGACTGGCTGGAGAAGGAACTCGGCGTCGATGGCGCCTTGAACTACAAGAGTCCCACATTCAGGGAAGACTTCAAGAAGATTGGATACGTGGATGTATACTTCGATAATGTCGGCGGTGCGCTCTTCACCGATCGTTCTAGATACTGCTGAGGTTATAACCAACGTTCACAGGTGATATGTTGGACATGGTGCTCACCAGACTAGCCCAGAACGCACGAATTGCTCTCTGCGGTTCGTACAACCTCATTCCCTTGCTGTTCCTCCTATCTAATCGTGTTTTTCACAGGCGCCATCTCGCAATATAGTATGTTGGTGCCCTGAATGGAAGTTTTTCGAAGTCTGACACCATTCATAGACGCCACGAAGCCAGCTGCCCTTCACAATTACACAACTCTGATCGGACAGCGCGCAAGAGTTCAAGGCTTCATTGTGTATGGCTAGCTCTCTTCAACATACGTCTGAGTCGCTAACTCGCATACTAGGTTTGACTATGCCCCACGTTACCCCGAAGCCATCAAGGAACTTTCCGCTGGCTTGATCGACGGCTCCCTCAAGCGTAAATTCCACATCGTTGAGGGAGGGATTGAACAGGCGCCTGCCTCTCTGCCATTGTTGTTCAGTGGTGGAAACAGTGGAAAATTGTATGACCATATCACTACTCCGATTTCCGATTTCGACTGACAGTGTCTATCACACCATAGGGTTGTGAAGGTCTCAGAGGCCCCAAAATCAAGGCTGTAAGGTAAAGAAGCAAGTCAAAATGTACTCGTGAGTATACCGCCACAGTTGTTATAGATGTTGCAGTGTTTGAGAGATCGGGCTGTCTTGCTGAGAAGATTTCACGAAAATCTCAATGCTTTACATACACGCACAATCAACCTATTGCTTTAGTTTGTGATTGATCTTAATCTTGTTATGCGAATGTATTTATGCGTGCGGGTAGCCGTGAGATTATGTGCGTAGAACTATGTGGTATGATTGCAAAGCTTGCTCATATGCGATAAAACTCCCTGCTCGATTGTCGTCTCCCAAAGCTGCGTTCTGACGCTGCTAATTTCATCCATCAGCTGCTTCTTCCGCTCCTCTGCCCGTCGCATGATGTCAACCTTGTTCAGCGGTTTATCGTTGGCTTTCGAAGCCTCAGCTGATGAAGTAGGGGTGCACGAGATCACTGGTGCGTTGACGACCTCTGTTTGAGAGGGCGAAGGAAAGAGCAATTGTGGTCCCGGAATCGAATCATGTATATCCCTCCCCTTGCCTTTATCCAATTTCGGCGTGTCGGTATTTTTGCCCTTGTCCTGACTCTGGGCACCATAAAGCACATTTATGTAATCGTCTACACCCCCTTGGTGGAAGGTGAGCTCACGTAGAACTATCCTGGAACATATGTCCACACATACCTTGGCCTGCAAACCCTGCAGGGTGATAACCGTGTCCAGTGACCAAACCTTTATCGGCAGTGGCATCACCGATGAAACCGCTGAAAACCTCTGGCATGCTGAGATCCCACGCCGCCGATTTCGGGGTTGTGGGCTCGGCTTCGCCAGACGAGCTCTGTGATGGTATTGGCGACGCTGCGAGCGACGGTGGAGCGTGTGCACTGCTCGTCGAAACGACGCTGGGCTGCGATAGTCGCGATGGATGAGGAGTGGAGATAGCCAAGAGGGAAGGGTCAATCGCGAAGTCCGGTTGAGATGTAGGAAACATCGTCCTAACACTGTCGTGCGAGGTAGGCGGATCAGGTTGCGGTTGAGAGTCAGGAAACCCTGCGGTTGACGAGGATGTGGTTGTGGTTGTGATGTCCGTTGCGTCGAAAAGTCTCTCGAAGTCGAAGGATGTGGCGCCGGTATAGTTTGGAGTGGTGTAAGTTTGATCAAAATCAAAGAAATCAGAATCGCCATTGTTAGGCGTAGCGGTGGATGTGCTGGGTTGCACAGGAGTTTCCCGCTGATTCTGGGACTGCGAAAGGCCTTCTGAAGGCATAGGAAATGTTTGCAGTACGTTCATCCAATTGTCGACCAAGCCTTGCTCCAAGGTTTTCGCGCCAGCGCTGGCATTACCGGCGCCCATTACATCCGCAACTGGTTCTGAAGTGATGGATGATCCAGCCGTAGAGGACCAATCCTGCGTAATGTTTTGATTAGGAGTCGCAGCGAGAAGTGAAGTTATTAGCTGATCAAAAGGAGTAGAAGGCTGAGGTTGTGGCGCAGGAATGTTACCCGCTGAAGGTCGGACTGATTGATAAGGGGAGGGGGCTTGCGCCATGGCAGTTTTCGTATTCACATTGCTCGCGTCCGTAAGCACCTCTTGCGTTTGAGTCTCAACACGTGCCTCCGCCGCTCCCCCCAAGCCATAGGTCGTGGTTGGCCTAACCGTACTTTGGTCAGAACCTCGTATCAATCCCTGCGTTTGGGCATCCGCCGCTCGCTGCGACTCGATTACCTGCTTCTTCGTCTGCTCATTCTGGTAATAGAGTCTGGTGGCGGCTTTCCGTGCTGCGCTTTTGATGAGAGTAACAAGCTGTGTGATCAGCTGCTTGCCGCGTTCACGCTCCCAATTCGTCCGGTACGATACAGGACCCTGCCCTGGTGGAAAGGGGTACGGGACATCCCAGTCCGCGGCTCCAGCTGGAACACTGTTTAGCTTGCGTTTTTTCGCAGGCGGGCCCGACGGAAGTGTTGAGATGGGAGTGGCATTCTGAGAGGATACTTGTGGAGGTCTTCGAAATGAAGACTGAGGGGGAGAAGGTTGAGACCCGGACCCCAACGCAATAAGCCTAAGTAGACTTTCCAGGACGGGAAAGATATCTTTCTGGCCGATCAACATAGCGACAACATCATGTGTTGAAGGTGCGGGCAAGAGGCTGGGATCAACAGGCTTGATGTACGGCTGACGAAATCGACCAAGTGCTGGAGGCTCTTCCTCGTCTTCAACGACAATAGGGTTTGAAGGGTTGGTACCACGAGTGTGACGGTGAGTGGAAAGGTGGGCGGGATTGACGCCTCCAACTAGACCTGCAGTTCCGAGAAGGGCAGTTTGGTTTCGCAGGAAATTTGCGGGAACTGGACCAGAGGGATCTGGCAAAAAGATCTCGGGAGGAGAGAGACGTGGAGTAGATTCCTTTGACTTGGCCTTCTTCGAAGTTTTCCTCTTCGGTTTAGAAGTGGGACCTGCTGAGGATGCGCGAGACCAAGACGGGGTGGTAGAGGTAGAGGTGGGGATGCCGGGATGTCTCACAGTAGTTGAGGGGGCCGGAGGCCGATGAGGAAGCTCGTTCAGGGCATTACTCAACGACAAGGCTAGCGGAGTGACTGGAAGTTCAGAATAATGATGGGACCCAGGAAGTGCAATGGTCCCCACATTTTGTGTAGATTTACTCGCACTTGGGAGGGCGAGGGCTGGGGACGGCGACCTACCTGTGATAGGCGAGGACGGAGGAGAGCCGAAGAGGGAGTCTCGATCCTCCTCTGATTGGCCTGCAGCTGCCTTTCCGTCCGTGTCGCTCTGCATCGCACTTTGCATGATTTGAAATAAATGGCGTGACCTCAAGTAGGGGGAGCGGAAATAAGCACCTTTGCAGAGCGCAATTTTATTGAATCGCCCAGTGCTGCAGAGTTCACAATGGCCAGCTTGGCGGTGTCTCGCGGTACAATCGGCGTGTCGACACCTATATTTTTCTGGAGAGGAAGTCTTTATTAATATACGACTTGAGATACGCGTAAGTTACGGTCACCGTGATTATTGTGCTGTATGATCCTGTTCGCGAAATATCCGCGACTACGATGAGTGCGCTGATATGTGTAGTGTGGTGGTGATGGTAAAAAGTTTGAGATTTGCCAAACTCAACCATACAAAGTTAGTAACCAGACTGGCAGGTGGCTCAAACAGTGACATCACGTCTGCTTACGCAATTCACCCGTGCATCAGCCCGGGACCTTTGATTTATTCTGCCGCCATTATGTGTAGTATGTTTTCGCCCTAATAGTCAGCATAGTCTTTAAAGTGTATTGCCTTTCCTAAAATCATTCTCAAGCCCCAGTGCTTACTCTTCTTGCGCGTCATAAGGACTGGTTCCTTCCTGGATCGTTGTTGAGACCTTGGAATGTCTGAAGGTCTCGAAGCTACGCGTAGCGTCCTCCCCCTTGTTGGAATTTGGATTCCGAGCTTGTGCGATGCACGTGTGCGCCCTCGTTATTGTTTCCCGTTTTTATGATCTGCCTTCCGTTTTTAGATTCCCGGCTACATTTCTTACATATATAGGTAGCTACGCTGATGTACGACCCCATCCGTTTGCCTCACGAGCTCACCGAGGCCAAACGCGAATCCCATTTCTTTCGTGTTGTCCCACTCTCGTCGGATTCTCAACATCGATTTCAACACCCCTTCCCCCCTCCATAGATCTCGTTGTATTTAGCCGGTATTTACCCCCATGTTGTGCCGTCTGTCCCCCCGTAAACCCCTTGTTTGCTCTTCAGGTGTCAACGGATGATCGATGATGAGCGGGAACCGACGGATGATGAACGCCGACGTGTGGGAACAACGCCCTGTCGTTCGATGATGGCAGGTATTGATAGATGGTGGAAAGATGTCAAGCACCAGCGGTACTTATATGCTGGTGACAATAAGTCCTACGCTATAGAAGGTTTATTGGAGGAGGGCTAGAGCAGTACTTAGTATAGACCTCTAACATGAGGAGGTTTTAACCCTTTGAACCATTTCTTATCCAAGGGGATTAAGGGTCTTATCAGGTGGAATTGTCATTTGTGTGATCATGAGTAGTATTGTTTCACTAGCTAGTAATTGCAAGACAGATTTTGAGACATTTTCAAGGTTCCTGTTTCGAAGCGCAACGCTCTACGTTGTCTTCTTGCACAATTGCAAGCTTAACATTGTTTGAAACATTCTCGCTGAGCACAGAGCGAGTCGTGTCAAAGATGTCCTGTTCACCCCCTCAGCCGGTCAGCAAACTGTCCCCAGAGGTGCTCAGTGCAATATTCGAGTGCTGCCTTACCCACACACAATTTTTAACCCCAGCCCCCCTCCAAGCACCACTGCTCCTCCTACATGTTTGTTTGCTCTGGCGTCAAGTTGCCATCTCGACTCCTCAGTTATGGTGTAGCCTAAGGCTTACCCACAATATCCCAAACGCGTCCCACGCCCACTGGAATCAATGGAAGCAAGCTGATACAGTGGCTACCACTGCCATAAGACTTTGGCTTTCCCGCGCTGCCAATCTCCCACTTTCCATATCATTGGATCGGTGCAATATCAAGCAACACCTCATCGACGTTCTACTCCAGTATCTTACGCGGTGTCGCCACCTTGAAATAATAGACATCGAACCATGGGTGGAAATTCACCTCCACACCCATCATCATTTCCGTGATCTTGAAACCTTGCATTTTCGGTGTTCTCCCAGTGGCAGAGTTGTCGATATTTCAGCTGCCCTATCCTCTGCTCCAAAGCTCCGTGAAGTCCTTTGGGAAGATGGGCGTCGGTATGTTCAGGGCTCATACGGCGTGCAGCGCGCCCTCACCTATCTGCCGTGGCCGCAACTAAAGCGCCTCATACTGGGAGATGGAACGAAGATGCGAGCCTCCTCAGCGATTCTTCTGGACTGCCTGGCTCAATGCCCGATTTTAGAGCATGCCGATCTTAACGTGGTGTATCTGGACACTGTTCCCAGATTCCCTGTTCTTTTATCCAGTCTTTTCACCTTGCGCCTCAACGCAATGCATGAAGATCCCGGCCGTAATATGATCTTGAATTATCTGAACGTCCCGAACCTTCGCGAGCTCACTCTAGAAGGTGGACTGTTGGACGTTCCAGACCTCGCCTCATTCTTCCAGAGATCATCATTCATACTGGAAACTCTCCAACTCAGAAATGTCTTCATTCCACTGCATTCGCTAATTGCAGCGTTAGAACTTATATGCCAATCCCTGAAATTCCTAGCCATCGCACACGCCAAGACTGTCATGACAGGCACTTACCTGGAGGGCCTTACCCGTTTTTTCGATAGACTATACTCGTGCCGATTCCTCGAACTTTCGCGGCAAACCCTCGATTTCCTAGTACAAAAATATCCAAAAATCTGTGACCTCCTCTATTTCCTCCCGGTCCTCATATGTCTCGCTTTGCCTCCTTGCGCCCCCGCGTGGATGGTAGGATGGCGCTTGCCCCTGGCCGTTGGATATCCAGAGGAAGGCACTACTTTGAAATCTCCGAGAGTAACCTATATGGAGGTCGACAACAAGATCTTGCAGCGTTTCGGGACCAGTGGCCTCAAACTGAATCTTGATGTCGATATGGATGTCCCAGTTCCCTTGGGCCTCGAATACGAGTTAGAAAGTATAGCAAGCGTATGTCCAGGCTTATACGCATGGGGTCGATTTCTTCTACAAGTGCGTATTGCCCCCCTCGAAATTGAGACGGTGGGCTGATTTTTGATCAGAACACCTGCATAGACGGAAGAATGGCCTGAAATTCAAATTCGGTTGATAATCGAAATCATGCAACCCCGTCCAGCCATTCGTTCGAGTCAGAGATATGTATCATTGTCGATCCGATAAATCACTACGCGATTCCAAAAATTGCGTGTCATCCAGCACATGCCCGCTTCTAGGAGCTCAATTGGGTCAGGAAAAACAAACTTCTGCCTACCCCTCCTCCCTGTCATCGAGACGCGTCGCTTAACATTGATCCCCTTCAACCCTTCGATCAACGGCGACGCGTTCTTCAAGGCCTTCCAAACTGTGAGCCCGACCTCACTCGCTACCTCCCCATATTCCCCCCGACCCACGATGCGCTTCTTCAATTGCCCATGGCGTTGAGATGGTGGGAGGGATAGCATCCTTCTTGCCATTTGTTGGGACGATTGGGAAGAGGGAGCGAAGGAGCGGGTAGCGAAGCTGGTGGGAGACCCTAGCACTGTCCTAGCACCAGCGCCGCCATAGAAATCTAAAATAGCTAGGGGCGTTCGATTCATAGTCTAGGCATACAGTCAGGATCTAACAGAACTTAGATGAATTACACTAGTGATACAAATATACAAAGCATAGACACCAAACCTACTGAAAAGCTCCATTAATGCATCGGAAACCTGCCATCCATCCCCCGTGCTGGTCCACCTGGCGAAAGATTCATTGACATGGCCGGCATGCCAACACCTCCCATGCCACCACCTCCCAGGCCCCCTCCCATCCCCATCCCACCTATCCCACCCATGGGATGTCCACCCATACCACCATGATCCACCATGCCCATTCCACCCATGGAGTTCATCCGCATGGGTGAAGCGGGATCGGGACCGTAGAACTGGCCTTGAGACACAGGGCTGAACGGAGCACCGGGATGGCCACTTTGGAATGGTCGTGACATGGGGGTGTGCCCTCGCATGTTCATGTTCATGTTCATGTTCATGTTCTGCGGTGTCGCAGGGTATGGGTAACTGGCTGGAGGGCCGTGATGTTGCCTATGGTGTATAGACGGGTCAAGTCCTGGCGGTCCCATAGGGTGGTGCATGTTCTGCATGTGGTACTCTCTATCGCTCCGGGGTGTATGATGTCGGGAACCCTGATGTGACTGATGCGGAAGGTGGGATGACTGCTGCTGTTGTTGCTGTTCTTCAGCGTTCTCGGCGTCCGACTGCTTTTTCACGGCCTCTAGCAGCGGAGTAGGATCGTAATAAAGCTCAGAATATTTGTCTACTAGGAATCTGGTCGTGGTTGAAATATGCGTGTGCGAAGAAGTTGGTGTCACATACTGCTGTGTACCAACATCCCATTGCGGCCCTCGTTCAGCACGGGCAGTGATCAAAAGTGAATTCCATTCCGAGGCGCTTTCCTGTTGACACAAGGTAAGCTTGCCATGAAGGGTGCGCTGGATGAGAGATATAGACACACCACGGCCTGTGCCACTTCCGGACTGGGTTGATAAATCTCGGCACGAATGTTTCTAGTGCGAGCGAGATGTTTTATCTGACCGCTGAGCTTTTCACCGACCCGCTGGGCATTGTGGCGGGGAACCTTGAGCTTTATGACCTTGACTGGCCTGCCTGGGGCCATGAACGTTCAAGTTGACTGTATTTCGTAAGCACGTGCACCAAAGGAACGCGTTGATTGCGCGCGCGTCCCTCCAACGCCTCCAACTTGATCCCAAACTACCCAAGGTCAGCCCTCTACATAATGCCCCGCTGCGGAACGCCTATGGGCTTCTCCGCACCCTCTCTAGAGGCCTCTAACCAAGCCCAGATTGACGATTTGGTTCAGAGAAACCGCACCCTCGAACATACCAAACAGAAGCTCTCCGAACAGCTCACTAATGAGACCGCGAGGTCAAACGAGGCTCTTGCCGAACTTCAAAAGCAGTGGCAACTCGAAAAAGCAGAATGGCGCCGGGGTTGTGATGTACTTCAGTCCTGCCATCGCATCGTCCAGCTGCGAAATGTAATGCAACTTGAACGGGAGCGGATGAATGTCCTCAAGGAACTGGACGTTACCAGAAAAGAGAAACTCTTGCGGTTGCAGCGGGATTTCAGGATTACAATGTTTCAAGCGAGGGAAGCCGAACTGGAGGACAGGATACGCGAACTGGAAGAGCAGTGCGAGGCAGTCGTTGCTGATTTCGAGGAGAGCGCAAGACAAATTAAAGGGAATAATGCCCAATACGTTGCTCAGGTGCGGGCGAAGAAGGATCAGCTTGCTGTCGCCGAACAGGAGAGAGTGGAACTTCAGGTATAGTCACAGTCCCCATCTGTTTTGCTGGTGGCATTAAGATCTTTCTACTTGTTCAACTAGGCGGAAATTACAGACTTGCGCGAGAAACAGGTCCGTTTTCAGAGTACGGAAAAGGAGTTAGTCATGGCCCTTGAAAGGGTCACTCTTCAGCTCGAGGGGGCTCACGCTACACGGGATGACTTGAAGCGCACCAACGAAGAATTGAAGCGCACCAATTTTGATCTCCTCCGCCAGCTCGACAAATGGCAAACTTTGGAGAACAAGGGTGGTGCCGAGGCCGAGTCACAACGGAAAAAACGTGTGGAGCTTGAGGTCCATGTCAAGGACCTTGAATTACAGTTCGAGAAGGCGAGTGAGGAGCACGAAAAGGCCCTTGAGAAAGAAAAACGGAAGTCGGAGAAATACAAGAATGGTATCAAGCAATGGCAGGTAGAAATCTTGACATTACGCTCGTATTCTATTCGAATATGCTGAAACTGTCGCTCCATAGGCTGAAGTGGAGAAGCATCGGCAAGCCGCTGAAGAGGCTCTCCAACAGCTCGCAAAAGCCGAGAACCGAGTCACTAAACTTAAGCATGTACTGGAGGATGAACGCGCACGGGTGCGGCCTCCATCTCCCGAGAAGGTACCCTAGACAAATGTCCTAGGTCCAAAAAAGCTCTAAGTTTCAACCGACAGAAGCGCGCTACCTCGCCGCCCGAGACAGTCCTCGACGACGCCGAAGTGCCGCCCCCACCTTCTCCCTCCCCAGAGCCTCCGACAGCACGACCCAAACCACGGCCTCGAAAAACTAAAAACAAACTACCGTCCACAATCTTCTCGCCAGAGTCGGGAAACGCAGAAGCAGGTCCTTCCAGTAGCAAGGACGAAGATGCTGCAAAAACTGCAAAAAAGCGGAAATTCAGAACGCTGGACAGCGATATCGAAGAAGTGATCTCCGTCGAGAAGCCCAAGCCCAAACCCAAGGCTAAGTCGCAGGTTTTGCCCGCGATGGATGACGTTGAACCTCATGGCGATGCTGGAGAGGTCTCTCAGAAAACGAAATCGAAGGGCGAAGCCAAGGCTATGGGGAGACCGGACGAGGTGGGGATAGTCGCGCCCGAAGAGCCGTCGAAAAAGCGAAGCAACAAGCGGAAGGCGGCGAACGATGATGACGGGCAGGACGATGGCGAAGTCGTGCAACCGACCCAAAAGGACAAGAAGAGCGCCAGGACGAAGCGTGCCGAGAGCGGGCTGCAGGATACCGGCATCAAGCCGCGTCGTGCACGGAGTAATAGTGTCCAGCCAGAACGCCCGAGCCCCGATGTGGAGCAGGGACTTGATGTTGAGCACGGACCGGCGGCGAAGAAGAAGAAGAGGAAGATTAATATCTTCGCGACGAATGTTGAGCCAACCGCTTTCAACTTCATGCCTGATGTGTGTCTTTTGTTTATTCACTTTTTTTCGTTCCAGGTTGCTGAGGCTATATATATCTTCCAGATTGACGGTGGCTTGAATATTCCGACGGTCTTGTCCCCGGTAAAGGAGTCAGAAGGTGTCCCAAGTAGGTCGACCTCAGGCAGCGTGATCGGGACCATCGGCTCGATGCTGAGGAACAGTTTTACTCGAAGATAGCGTGTTATTTTTGTTATGATATCTAAGTGGTTGATGTATCTCTTTTGCAGACAGTCATAATACTGTCTACGCCTTCTTGGTCTTGCTTTACGAAAGTGAGCGCAGCGCTGCCCCGTCGATCCAATGCAGCGACTGCACAGACCATTGTCTCAGCACTCACACCGTGGGATAAAGCAGATGGGTTGGATGTCAGATCAGAGCGGCATATATACTGTGTCGTATACAGGGACCACGCCTCGTGCATGTCAGGATGCACGGCTTTGTGCCATGCTTACTTAGGCAGGGCTGCGCTTTGTAGGCCGTAATAGAGCCCACTGCCGACCCGGGACGCACACTGTCGTCGTGCATTTTCCTGGCTCCAGCAATTCAACAGCAGAAGCCTAACATGCGCTGCAAATGACACCTATTTCGATAAAGCAATCACCGATCCATCTAGCTTTTAGAGAAAGTTATTCGGAGTAGATTGCTTTCTGAGATAATAGAATTCAACACACTACATGTGTGATACGTTACGGTCTGCCTGGAAGCGTTCATTGAGAAGCTCTTCAGCCACAGATATCATGCTTCTTTGGCTACCGACGTCTGTTCCTCTGACTGCTTCTTTTCATCAGAAACGCGGTCGTGTGTGCCCGTCTCAAATAACCCAAGTCGCCGATGAATAGCCGCTTGACGCTCCAAGTCGGCAGCTGCCAGTCCGTTGGAGCTTCCAAATACCTCGTCCATTTCCTCCAGAGTAAGACCTAGGTTTAACCGGTGAGATCCGGAAGCATTGATAGGCTTAAACTGCTATTGGATGATTCTGACCTTTGGTCTCTGGTACCTGGAGTGATAAGTTAGTACGGACGGCGTCGGTGCGTCAGAGCCACGTACGAAAAACATCACGAACAGGCCACCGAGAAGTGAGAATGCCTATCGCGGAAGATCAGGGGTCTAAAAGCTAAAAACGGAAGAAGATGGGAAGCGTACCCCGAAAAACACGAAAGTACCGAAGCCAAGATGGTCGAGCATGGTCGGCGTCACCTATGATCTTCCTTGAGGCGGGACATCCAGCCGCTTGAAGCTCAACACTTACCTCGCCAACTGAAAAAATACAGGCGGTGTTTCAGGCTTTGAGATATGTTATCAATTCCAATACTCACCGATGAAATTGTTCATCTAGACAGTTAGTTTTCGTCAGAAAATTATCTACAGAACAAGACTTTCAGCGCACCCAGTTTGAAGAAGCGGCGATCGACAACCCCTTTCCGCGGACGCTCAGTGGCCAGATCTTTCGCGACGTTACATGAACTTCTGCATAATGTACTTGAGCGCGACTGTACCTCAGCAACCAAAATCCATGCACATGGTCCTACGAATAACAGAGTCAAGCGCAAAAAGAAAGGCTAAGGCTCAGAGGTATTTACCCCAGCTGTAACCAAACCCTAATTCACATAGTCAGTAGAATTTAATGACAAAGGCTTGGGTTCTCACCGATAGCGAATATCCAAACAAAGACGCACGCAACCCAACCAGCGGCTGGATACGATCATCAGACAGAAGAAATCAAGGGGAAGGGTACCAAGCAGACCAACGTGGCTGTATTAACGGTATCTGCGTCAGCGGCCTCTAAATGATGAGTGTCAACAGCCCATACCTCGCCCATGAGTCGTGGAAAAGACCAGTCAAGATCGCGACGATAATATGGCATCTGTGCGTATTCTTAAGGATAGCAGGTGTGGTTGAGCGTAGCAAAGCTCACGCTGCCATCAAAAATGCCCCTGATACCAACACTGGTTTACGTCCAAGTTGGTCGACCCAAAGCACTGCGGGAATGGTCGCTAAAAACATGCTGCAAGTAGTGTTCAGCCAACAGTTCAATTCAGGAAAAGAGCGGACCCACGCAATTCCGACAACACCCGTCGCCAAGAGGGAAATCGCGTTGCCCGTAAGGCTCAGGGACTGGAATATGCTTGGTGCATAATACAAGATCGCATTGACACCGGCTATTAAACTACGATGAGAACCGAGATGTCGTGACAAAGAAAGTGGAGGCACTCCATTGCTGAAAGAACATAGTCCTAAGAGCAGATGAATTGATTGTTCAACTATGAATGAGGAAATAGGGCTGACAAGGAACCGACGATAACACGATACAAGAGATCTACGGTCGAGGGTTGATGCATTGATCATACGAAGTGAGGCGCGGAAACTCACTTCGATCAGTCAGCAGACTTAGATAGTCGTAGAATCCCAATTTGAAATTGGAAGAGAAGGAACCGTCTTGGTACTGAGGAAACTTTGACTCTGAGGTTTCTTTTTCGAAGATAAATTGAGCTCGAATTTCGCTGGGTATCAGGGTGAATTGAGAGAAAACCGCATGATGGTATACTCTCACAGAAACTCAATTTGAACAAGATCATGGTCAGGCGGAAGTCCACGGGCGCGACTGAGTACTGTCAAGGCCTCATCGTCACGTCCTTGGTTGACAAGCCATCTGCAACGTAGAATTCATGATTAGCTGAAACGTAAACCCCAAAATTTTATACCTTGGAGAGAATGGCATGAATAGGATGCCGATACCAAGAATGACAGCAGGGACGAGCTGTAGAGCAAGTGGAATTCTCCAGGCAGCCTCGTGCTGGCCGTTACCAGTCCCTCCGATATAATTTGTACCTAAAACGAGCAGATGAAACCATGAAATTGACCAGAGTTGGAACAATTCAAACCATAGTCGATCCAGAAGGAGATCATAATTCCGAACGTAATCGCGAGTTGTTGAAGTGCTACCAAACTTCCACGAACCTCAGGAGGGGCAATTTCGGCATTATAAAGTGGAACAGCCATGCTCAGCGAGCCCACACCGAGACCTGTAACAAACCGGCCTGTGTAGCGAGGAAAACGATAAAATCAGGTGCCTCATACACGAAGGTGGATGGCGTACCCCCATAGATGGAAGGTGGGGCACTCGCCGCTGTTTGAACGATGACGCCAACACAGAATACGACGACGGCTGCAGAGCTGTCTTGGTAAAAGGTACATAATTCTATGTGAGCAGGTCAAACGCACCAAGAACAATGGTATATTTTCTCGAAAGTTTATCGGCGAAATAACCTGTTCAGACGATTAAGATCAAAACTCCATGACAGATCATGCACCACAGTGTCACCTGTCATCAAAACCCCCACCCAGGCCCCGAGCTCAAGGATGGCCACAAGCCACCCTTTCGTTCCGGAGTGATCGACAGCCGAGGCCATTCGTGTTTTGAAAGATTGCATGCTACGTCGCTATCAGTATTGGAAAAAGAGTGGTAAGAGAATCTTGAGACGTACGCGAGGACACCAGAAAAAACGCCCTACAAGCAGTCAAAGGTGAGGGGTCAATTAAATCGTTACACGACTTACTTGGTTATATCCTGGAAATTTTTTTAGCAGAAGTCAGCGTGTCGCGGAGATGATGGGACCGCACCATACAAGCTAGGACAGGGACGTCAGCCTACAATACGCTCGACAAGTTGGAAAGAAACTCACAGACCGCCGAGCGAAGCAAAGACCGCGATAGCAAAAATTCTGCGATTGTGAACTAGTCCAGCCTGAACCGTGGACATGAGAAGAGCGACCAACGCAAACGAGATCCTGCAGCACTCTCGACAAGACTTACCCATCCAGAGTGACCAGCGAGTGCCTTGCGGCGCGCTGCAGTGAACTGGTTCCTTCCAGAATCAGCACCTCCAGCCATGTCGGTGCTTAAAAGCACCCATAATTGGCATGGGTTCTTATAAGACTGCCAGCCCTCGGCGCAATTACCAAATGCCTTTCATCATGTGTGCATATTTCCCCAGGTATCTTGCTTCGCGGGGCAATGGGGCAAGAAGGCAAGCGATAGTCGATTGTGCGGCCCGAGTTGGTGTTTGAAAGTTGCCTGCAGCCTGCGTATCTTGCCAAAAATATGCATGGGTCGATCTGATGGCGTTCCATGTATATCTTTGGATGAAAGTTTTTCCGAAATGTGGACGACGCAACAGCCAGAATGGCAGAGCTGCATGAATAGGTCTCAAGCGGGGCACCATACTGCAACGTGCGATGAGCTTTGAGGATGATATTCTCAGGGAGGCTCCCTAACTAGTGCAAGTTATCAAAGAGAAACGAGGGTTGGCTCGATTGGTCGTTGCAGTCAAGGGGCTCACAGAATATCAACCGTTATCCAACGCTAGACTCATAGCATGCAGTATGAAGGGTCATTCAAAAGTTATAAGTGTTATTTGAGCGTAGCCCCCATTGTTTACAAGTGAGTATGAGAAAAGTTGTGGCCGTCATGATGAAACTCCTCTCGACGTCGGGAGTATTGTGATTGGAGCGATTAAAGAGGCTGTTAGATCTCGACCAACACGATGGAAAGAAGGTTGCGTTGCATCCAGTCCAATTGTTTGGCAAAACACCAACATAAAACGGGATGGCGCTGTGCTGGTTGAAGACAAAAAAAATGACCACTTGACGATTTTTAAGCAACGATCTCCGGGAGCGCCCGCTGAGTTCCAACTTGCCGATCGGCAGGCGGTCCGAGATTCGAGTCGAGTTCTTGACTGACTATTGTCAGTACACGCGATTATTGCTTGTTACAGAACGACAGTCGTCACGCCCAGTCTTCATACTTGCAAGCACGCCAGCGCACATGCGTCTCCTGCTACTTGACTACGACATGAGCTCCATGTTTTCTCGATCCAAAAAATGGGTCTTGAGCGCATTCCACGCGCCTCCCTCCGCACTTCCTCAAATGCGCCCTGGTCCACCGGAATGCACCCACAGTGCTTTAATGGTACGCAAGCGGTCTTCGACAAACATATTATAGCCCGACTCAATATATTGTTCAAAGCTCCAATTTTTTACCTGGGAAGCGAACCACGGCAGTATGAGCTGGTGGAAACATCTTGAGGCCGAAATGCCAACCCTTTCCGAGATGGGTTTCACGCAACTTTGGTTGCCGCCTCCGAACAAAGCAGCAGCTAAGGTGAAAGTGTGTTGGAAACGCGGACTGGGTTGCTGATCGCATTCGGCTTCATGACGGACAGGATGGACGTGGTTATGATGCTTATGACCTGGTATCAGACTTCTCAATTGCTGAGCTTCGTCAATTTACATCTCCTTAGTGGGACCTAGGTGAATTTGACCAAAAAGGCGGTGTCGGAACGCGGTGGGGCACCAAGGAGGAACTGCTCGTCGCCTGCAATGTTGCCAAACAGCACGGCATTGACATACTTATCGACGCAGTTCTGAACGTTTGTGCAAGTCCTTCAGTTCTGGTTAATATTCCCCTGAATTGGCAGAACATAGCATAAGCTTGGAGCCGACAGAACAGAGGTTTTCCCAGCTGTACCGGTGAACGCTCTCGATCGGCGTAAAGATGTGGGCCCTGAAAGAGAAATCGAGGTATGCCTTTCTCTCGAATATGATGTTTAAATTGCAGAATCGATTACCTAGGGGTGGACGGCTTTTGATTTCCCCGGAAGAGGTGAAAATGTACGTAGCTTCCGGAAACTTGCCTGGAGTGATTCTTACGCGGCCTACGCGTAACTCAGTATAGTAGACTGAGATGGACCCAGGAGCACTTTACTGGTGGGTTTGCAGACCACTTCCATCACACCTTCACCACTGATATATACCCCGTCGGTAGGGTTGGACTGGGATCATAGAACCCGAGAAAAAGGGATTTTTCGCATTACAGGACCTGGCCACAAAGGGTGGTCCCGTCATGTCGACAGCGAGCTTGGAAACTATGATTACCTCCTTGGCGTGGATGCGAGTGACCAGTCCTATTTCTTACCTGCTCTCTCTTACGCGAAGTATAGATTGATCATCGCCATCCAGCAGTTCAAGACGAGTTTTTGAACTGGGGACCTTGGATCCTGCAGGTGGAATTTCCTCGGCCGTCCGCAGTCCGGTCTCTTTCTGATCTGTCCAGACTACCGGTGCTACAGGATTCAGATTGGACGCCATTAAACACATTGATCGACGATTCCTTTTACACTTTGTGAGTCCAGTACGCACCTTCTTTTGTGTTATCCTGGATTTCTATCCCGAAACAAGATACGATCAACTCGAGAAAGATCAGGCGATTCCAGGATGTTCGCGGTTTGTATGTTCTTCCAGTACTCGAAATGTTATTCGAAAGCTCACAGCTTGCTGGGACTCCAGCAGAATATTGGTCTGGAGAGTAAGCCATCCCATGAAGCTTGATAATTACACGATGCTAAGCCAACCTCTAGTCTTAACATGATCTTACCATACATACGGATGTTCCAGGGCGAAGCGAGTGGTTTATACCCCGGCGCGAGGCCTTGTTTTGACTAATCCCGGTTCAGACGGCCTTTTTTGACGTGCCGTTGCATATGAATTTCAGTCAGGCCAGTAAGCAGCGATCCAGATACGATTTAAGGAACATCTTGAAGGACACAATCGTCAACACTAAACCGAATGACGCTGTCACTTTCGTGGAGAACCATGAGTAAGCCCTTTTTGTCCCCAGAAGGTGACACGATTAAATTGTATCTTCAGCACGGTATGCACAACGAAAGCTTGCATATTTACACACTCTTGTTGAGTCTATTCCTGCAGGTTGAAGGGCAGAGTCTGGAAAGCTGGGTTAGTTGCTCATGGCTTCTGTTAATCTGCATCCAATAATAATGATACTCAGGTCGACAGTAGTTTTAAAATTCAGGCGTACGCAATCATTCTCCTACTGGGGCAAGGACATCCGTCTGTCAACTTTTTCCGCTGTTTCCACCATGTATACTGACACACTTTCCAGATGCGTATTTTACGGTGATCTATATCCAAACCGCGAATGCTATGACGTAACGGTAGCAAAGAATTTGACGCTGCTGATCGAGGCGCGGAGAAAATTCGCATACGGACAAACCCGTAATTACTTCGTCCAGAGAAACTGCATTGGTTTTGTCAGAACAGGGGATGCAACGCACGTCGGGTGCGCTGTCATTATCAGTAACGAAGAAAAGTGAGTTAGGTTGTGGACCGCCTCCGATACATGTACCTTAGTTTCGACCCCGAATTTTAGGTCTGAAAGCTTTACCCAGTGCATTCGAATGAATGTCGGAATTGTGAGTACCTTTGTGTTTCTTTAATGGGGTCCTAACTGCGGTAGAAATATGCGGGGACAGTCTTCCGAAGTTTCATGCAGCAGGGCGGCAGGGTACATATTGACCGGGAGGGGTGGGGAATCTTTTCCTGTTTTGCGAACCATGTGCAAGTGTGGGTGCCGGTGGAAGAAGCGTGCTCCTTTACATAGTTTCCCTACATCTGAGCGGATTTTGAGGGTCTAAAAGGTTGTACCCTAGCAGTCTGATGCTATAACAACATAATAACAATAAAATAAATCGGTTAGAAATACATGTGGATTTTTGATTAGTTACAATGCTTGTGGTGCTTCAAAATCTGACACCCGAGATCGCGGCCTTGCACGCATCTCGTGGAACTCGCCTTTCTCCCCCTGTGCCTGTGTGAGTCGGCGGTCGAGGTCCACAATGCCCCGGCTTTCCATTGTCATGGTCGCTGCCTCTCCGCCCATTGCTAGGAGGTCCTGGGACGGCTGGTCGCCGTCAAATAAGGCTGAAGTCTCCTCCAGAGTACGTCCTGACAAGTTAAGTTTTCGATGAGTTGATAGCTACAGGATATTCAAACACGCTTGGCGAACCTCTAGTCTCCACGATAAAAGTGACGATGAACACAAGTTCCACTATCAGCCAACCGCAGTATACAAGGTAGTACCACCAGCCAATGGCATCGATTGCCACGGGGTTTATAAATTGGTTGAATGCTACTGTCAGCATGACCGTTAAATTCTGTGACAGCGTAATACCCAATGAGCAAGCTGGGCGACACCCTGTCAAAACGTGAGCTTTACCATAACAGCAAATCCTTTTGCCCTGATTCTGTATGGAAGAATCTCCAGAGTGTACGCCACGAGCATGGGCGTATACGCAATATCGTAGAAGAAGTAAAAAATAAAAATGAGCGGTATGGTTGCTTTCGCAGCCGCGGTGTTGCCAAAGTTGATATAAAGCGCGTTAGTTATAGTCCAGGTTCCAAACGCTATTAAGGGCTTTAGTTTAGTCGAGGAGACGGATGAGCGCAACATACCGACAGCCATTCCTACACGCCGCGTGACGAACATATCGTGATGAACGTATAAGTCTACTCGGGAGGCCAAGAAACATACCGGCGTTAGAGGTAATGAAGAGCTTTCTTCTGCCGGCCCAATCTACAAGCAATGATGCGACAATGGCGATTAAATAATTGAAAATCTAGAACATGGCTCCGGGTCAGGAAGCGGTGGTGCTAAATCAGCTGTAAGTGCTATACCTGCAGGCCTCCGTTGATGACGGCCTGCGGAAATCGGACGGTTAGACATGAGAACGTGAACCAATGGCGTGAACGGACCTTGGTTTCCGTTCGGTCAATCCCAACGCCTTCCAGAATTAGGTTGATGTAGTATGATACCAAACCGTTTCCGCTATAAGACCGATTGTCAACGTCAACGAAGTAATGCGAAACAATGCCGACATGCCTCCACTGGGAGAAAAGAGCGATGGCAATGATGATCCTCATCCGTTTACGATTCCCTGTGGTCGAGAAAAGGGATCTGTATGAGGTGCCTTTGTTGATCTCCTCTTCCAGCCGAATGGCATGTCTGATCTGAGCTAGCTCGAATACTACCAATGGATCGCGTTCGTCCCCACCATTAGCATGGTATTTGGCGAGGACGCCTGCTGCCTTGCCTTCCTGTACATGCAAACAACTGTCAATCTTCGAATTCGGTTGGAGGAACTATGCGTACGAAGCCTTTGGAAACTAGGAACCGTGGACTTTCAGGGACAAACCTGGAAGAAAATGAACGAATGATACTTTATTGCAAGAAAAAAAAGCCTACCAGATCAGGAGGACCTGTAGCAGCGGAATGATCGCTTGTGTCAGAGTTGGGATCCGGAACGACCACAGACTATCTGGACCTTGATCGAAGGCACCGAAACAAACCTACGAAGGGTGTAAACAGCGCGATCTCACAGAGGAATCGGAACCATGAATTACCCAAGCAGAAACAATGCTACCGAGATACCAACTTGAGTTGTACATTGACGTGATCTTCCCTCGCTGTCAAGGTTTATCAATTAGACTATGCCTTGCAAAGCGTGTGGTGCTACACACACCTGGGTTGGATAAGAAAGCTCGACAAGTAAAAGCGGGCCGGAATTGACACAGAATTCAAGGCCGAAGCCAACTAGATGGGTGAGACTAAGCACAGTAGAATGCAAAGAGTAAGAGAACGCACTTATCACTCTGGCCGCTATAAATATAGGTACTGTTTTGGCAGAACTCTGTACCGCAATCCCAGCGAGCATGATGAGGGATCCTATGAACATGGTTGCTCTACGGCCCAGCCCATCCGAAATGAATGGAGAGATGGGCAAGCTCTGAGGATGTGTGTGAGCTCATGTTATGCAAGAACCCTGAGTGGATGATTGCCTTACAATCAAACCGCCGATATTTTGGGCTGCATTGATCAGACCTGAAGAGATGGAAGGAAGTTGTATGACACACAAGTCCTCAAGAGGCTAGCAATGGTGTAACCAACCTAGAGTTTTACCAGTGGGGTGGTGATAATACTCTTGCCACGCTGGTATAATTTGTAGGCCTAGCGATTCAAGCATGGTGAGATACGCATCCACGATGGGCGCGTGACCTCCCACCATTGACCAAAGATGAGTTGAGACCATTGACAACGGACGATAGAAGAGGGAGAATGAGCCAGAAGTTCAAGATGAGGATCCCTGATGTAGTCAAGAGGGTTAAACAGCAGGCTACTAACGGTACGTAGATGACACGCACCGCGATTCTTCCACCATGGTCCGGTATGAATGAAGTCGATAATCGACCATTCAGGCTGAGGAGCCATTGTGTAGCTGAGTATTCCAGACGACCTGTACGAACGGGCCTGCAGTACGCTGATGGGCACAGCGCGACGGGAAGGATCTCCCGCTAAAGAGAAAGTGACGAGTTTGAATCCTTCTCAAGATATCTATCCTGGGGATATAAGATTGTTTTCAATAAGTACCGAGCCCGGATGACCGTTTCCCTAAAAGGTACGGCTACATCATACACGAAATTGACTTGGGCGGTTTGTCGATCGCGATTCACGGCATCGTAAAACTCTCATCAGAGAGTATAATTGCGGCGACTGACTGCTAGGTCAGTACGGAACAGAGAAGCAAGTGGGATGCCTCGCTGTAGCTCCCTAAGGAGAGAAATATCTCAAAGTTCGTTAGATGTAGGGTGTGAGAGGAGGTGGGGTAGCCCGGAATTGCTCGGAGATTCCTCGCACGAGAGTCCAACGAAATGCGGGGAATTTTCCCTAGGTCTTCCCGGGTTGGGGTTTCGCAGGACCTTCCGGCTTATATCAGGCGAAGCATATGGCTCAACTGCCAGGCAACCAGGGAAAGCATTGGTGGCGCTGCGACCCTGGATGGTAAAAAGATGGCAATTTTGAGAAAAAGTCTGCAAGGTCAGTGGTGGTATATGTTCCGACCAGTCATTGAGAAGCCTGGAACCTCCGAAGCTTGAAATCTGAGGATTCGGAAAATTTGTTGTGATAATGGTTTACTTTGCTGGCATAGACTTATATCGGTGTGTTGAATACGTCTCGAAAAAAAGAACCGTTTAGGGGTTGAACATTGAATAATGGTACAGGTGGCATTATCAGAGTCGCACATGGCCAGTTTCGCGGTCCGCTGTCGGCGTTCAGGCTGCAAACCGGGTGATCATTGATCTCGATCGTGATTGAGCCGTCGTTGGTGTGAATGTGGTCCACGGTCCACTGGGCTAGCTTTAGTGAGCTGCATGAATTTATTGGAACTGCCACCACATATTTATGTGAAAAGCCTGTCTACATCCCGATTTCTATCCCAGTTTGTAATTACTTTTCAACCTTGAGAACTAAATTTTCAAACAGTACTAAGAAGTGCGGCACATGTTTGGTGGGTCTTCTTGCGAACACATGCGGGAAAGAAAAATTAACCCCTCGACGTCGGAGAAGCGAAAAATAAACGGTAAACCCAACGACCAGCAAAGCCCAGGGAACTGAAATACGAGGCGCGGACAGGCCGACCGACCACCCAAGCCCAGACAATTAGGAAATCGGAAACGTACAGAATTTTTTGGAAGACCTGGTGCCGGATCAGCAGACCTAGACCTGGAGAGACACGATGAGGTAGGAACTCGCGGCCTTCTATTCATTCAATTACGACTATATGGTCGACTAGGCATAAAGTAAGTAGAAGTAATTGGCGCCAAGGAAAAGAACAGCGATCATTGCGCCCGAAAATGTACAATCTTATAATTTAATCTTTCCTGAGCTGTTGTATTAACCCGCAGTTGGATCTTCTGAGCGCGGCAGCGAGGTAAACGGATAGCTCACTCCATGCAAGTAGCCCATGTAGCGATGCATGCTTGTAGGAGACGGAGGACATGGGTGTTGCAAATACCAGCGCCAGGAGACCGCAGGAACGACGGACAGGAAAAAGGAGACAATCGTCCGATCTAACTAACATGGAAAGCCCCAGCACCTTGCTCGCTGAAGCTTGTCGGCTGATGACCGTGCAATATGGATGCTAGGCGAAGGTTGACTCGATCGCCATTTCCTACATAGGCATGAATGGAAAATGCCCTCGAGGGCTTTAAAAAGAATAGTCGGCCGAAAGTTCGAGATCCTATTAAAGAACAGACATTGACAACTACTTGTTGAAAGGTAAGGAATGAACGTCACAAGCATCTTGAAAACTCGTAGGTAGCAGAAATTGTTCCTTCCGGCAACAAACTAAATGAGCGGCTACCCAGGGCTCGTTCAGGCAAGAAGTGCCATAGCAGCCGCACCAATGACGGCGGCAGCACCGAGTCCGACGGCCTGAGTGGGCGCAGCATTGGTGGACGAAGGCCTGCTGCTTGTCGAGGTATTGGAGCTAGGGGCAGTGGTATTGGGCCTAGGGGTACTGGGGTAGAGAAGATCAACAGCTGCAACGTTCACATGACAATTACGCGTACTTAGAAGTGTTCGAGCCTCCTGCGGTTGTGGTGGGGGCAGTAGGGGTAGAACCTCCGGTAGTGGGCGAGGTGGGAGTACCAGTAGGCGAAGAGCCGCCAGAGGTGTTACCGACAGTACTGGGTCCAGCCGACGTGACAGGGTTCTGGCCAACGCAACTGGTGTCCGCTACGAGGGAATCAATCCGCGTGTGTACACGAAAGTAGAGGGAGAACACATACTGCCCGGGTTGACGGTGAATGGAGCGGACTGAGCGGTTGCACCAGTCTGGTCACGAATTGTGAGGCCAATGGACCTCCCTAAACAAAAGCATCGGAATAAGGCAAACGACATGGGATCAGACATACCAGCTTCGAAGTTCACTTTCCAGGTAAGAGAATTTCCCTTGACTTCACCGAAGTCGAAGAGCGCTGGACTATTGGGTGAGTTGCCGTCGAAGATGCTGGACAGAAACTGTCAACGTGGGCGCGTTTTGGTTCCAGGCAGTGCAACGCACCTCTGAAAATGACGAAATGCGAATGCAACGGTGTCAAAATCTTATCAACAGAACGTGGGAGCTGGTACAAACCAAGAAGTAAGGGGCTAGAAACAGTCATGTCAGTGCCATTACAAGATTAATAGATGTGCAATACGGACACGTTCCACCAGACCACGACACAAGAACCGGCTGGCAAACGACGGGGTTGAAGCTTAAAAAGTGGCATGGTCATTTTTGGAAACTGGGCAAGTGGTGCAATGGAGACTGACGGAGTGTTTACCGTGAGCTGAGCGAGAGCACTAGAAGCACCAAGGGCAACAGCTGCGAGAGCGACAAAAGCAAACTTCATGGCCGGTGAATGTCGGGGGGTGGGACGTGGGGAGCTGCGGGTCAACAAGCGGTTACCATCATTTTATAATACGGCCAACTTCTTGTTTATCACCAAACACGGCGTCACATTTTTCCATTCACCCGTTCCGCTTGGCTTTGAGATATTTTTATAATCCTCCCATATGATCCTGCCGCACTACGATTATCCTCCATTCAAGTGCTAATCCATGGTCTTTACGCCTTGACTCTCCCCCCCTGCCCACCCAGTCTTTCTTGACCACGCTGACTCTGCTGGGAGCTATCAAGCGGGAAGCGAACTTTTCCAAGATATGATGTGATGGGTTCTATGATGACGCTTGTCCAAGATGCCCTTCCAAGACGCAACCGCATGGCCCTACCCACGAACACGCAGGTAGGTGATGAGGCCATAGTGGTCGCTAGCCCAAGCCACCAACGCCCCAGTCTCATCGCTGGCCTTGAGCCCTACCCCAATTCTCTTCGGTGAATCGATTTTATATGCCTTTCGCTCCACATACAGGATCTTGTCAAGACGGCCAGGAGGGAATTCGCACGTGTCCTGTAACCCCCAAGTGAACCCTGAGGGGTGCTCGCTGGGGAATGTCCATGCATCTGTGAGCCCCAGCTCCTGGGGGAGGTCTTTATCTGAGGGGCTGATGGCGTTCATATCTCCCCCAATGACCCCTCCCCTGACCTCCTCCTTCCTTCTAAGTAACGACGCGAGTACAGCGAGCTGCTGTGGTCTCATGCGGGTTCCCTGGGGCAGCGATTCCAGATGGGTGTTAATCATACGCAGGGTGATTTCTCGAGGGTTATTTGCTCTGGGCGTGGTGACCTTTACATCAACGACAACAGCTCCCCGCCCCATGTTGGAGTACCCGAACGTCATGATGCTGGCTCGCGACACAGCAACAGTTCGCGATATGAGCGTGACATTTCCATAATGCTGCATCGGCCATTTCGTTGCGGAGATGGGTGTGACTACGAAATGTTTTCTGACCCAGTCGTCTTCGAGGAGATGCGGCAGAGCGTCTTCATGCACCTCCTGGAACATGATACAGCACGCCACGGGCTCCTGACCGTCATCGCATTTGAAGACATATGTCTCAAGATGGCGAAGAGCGACCGTTATTCGCTCTCTAAGGTACCGCGTCTGAAAGTCGAGATTCCAAGTGACAAGAACCAGGCTGGACGGGTGGTCACGTTGTTCAACATTCCTGTGAGCCGAAATGTGTTTCCAGCCCTTGTCTGGTCGGTACTGGTATATTCTAGTCGCAACGAGTTTATTGGGTTGTTGATCTTGGAATGACACAGATGCTGCCATCGTAAATCTGGGTGTCTGGGGATGGATCGTTTATGTCCGATCCTCTTCAGGATAGCGGCAGGTGGGGAGTTCAAGGGGATCCAACGATCCGAGCTTTGGCTGCTTTATGGGAATGGGTTGGCGCCAGGGAAAAGTCATCAATCGGATACAGTACGCCCAACGGTTTGCTTTGACATGGGGCGATAAAAGGTCTATCGATGCCACTGTGATCACGAGAACTCGCTTCCTCGACACGAGGCAAGGTCCACAGAAACTCTGCCTTGTTTTGTTCTTCTCAGATCAACGCGAGGCAGGAATTTTCATACAATAAGCGCCCACATCGGCAACTAGTGAGATGTCCCATGTCTAATTGAGCCGGCCGAAAATATATAGTCGTACAACGGATAAATTACAGCTCAGATTCTGCTCTCGCAACCTTCTCCTTCCCCTCCTCTGGTTTCTCGACAAATGCGTTAAGAATGTTTGCTTTGATCTTAATCTCATCTAACTTGGCCGGTGCGAGATTACGTTTTTCCAGAATCTTCGCCAGGCTAGACCGCCTATAAGTCAACAAGTGCCGTCGTATCCACGCCGATGAACACGGCTTACCGAATTGCCTCTTTCTGCAGGTATGCCTCACTGCCGTTCACAACCTTCTCCATGACGCGGAGGTAGTGCTTCGAAGTGGCGCCAGCACCGGCTGTCCGAGCAGCAGCTTCCTTGAAGATCTTGTCCCTGGCTTCTGCTCCAGCTGAGAAGAATTTGTTTGCAAGGATATCGAATTCTGATAGGCGACCAGCCTGAGGTAGGATATCGGAGTAAGCGCCCATGACTCGATTGGGATTACGTTTTTTGCGGCCCAAACTGACCTGATCATTCAATCCCCCACCAACCGCCCGTTGGGTTCCGCATTTCTCGTTTAGGAAAGCGACGAAATCGGCTTCCGAGCGACCGCCCTCGTAGTCCATGGGCTCCTTGTTGTCCTTGGAGAAAAACTTGATGGTGGGGAAACCGCTAACGCCGTACTTCTTGCTCAAGTCGGCGTTCTTCTTGTCATCTCCGTCGACGTTGGCAATAATGCACTTGAACATGGACTGTCAGCTGGACCAAGTACACTTACTTAACGGCGCTTACATCACTCTCGGGCTTGAATGTCGCAGCGACTAAACCTCTGGTCATGATACATTCGAGATGCAATCATGAAGACCTATTACACACCTTTTTCATAAGCGGGCTTCATGTTCTTACAATGGCCGCACCAAGGAGCCTTAAAGCGGCCACATATAAGTTCGGCATCACACAATGAAGGAAGGCACGTACCGTGAAGGATACGATGACGTGCTTGGAGGGGTCCTACATAATCATAAGAGGCGGTCACGCAGCAAAGCTTCAGGCGACATACCAGTGCGACGCTGTCGAAACTGTGCACGTCCAAAATGGTAGTTTCCGGTGGGGGAGGAGGCTTTATATTCGACTTCACATTGGACTTTTTTGTAACACTAGGATACGTGAGTATTTTAGGCACCTGGACGAATAAACGAAGAGACAGCGTACAATGCTGCGAGGCTGTCGAGGTCGCGTCCAGAATCGTAGGGCTCATGATCTCCATTCGCGTCAAACCACTTAAGAGCTGTAACTCCCGTGAGTATGTTCCGCTGATGATACGTGAACGTGAACACGAACTCGGGAATCCGGTGACACCATATTTCTTCCCGAGAGCCTTGCCGTCACCATCAGCATCAACTTTCGCTATAACAACCTTGTCTTTCGCATGAGTAAAGGCGTCTGCAAGCTGCTCGTAGATAGGTGCGAGATTCTTTGAAGAATGTTCAGCAAGAACCGAATGCACTGATGTGTAAGCTTCACCTTGCAGTGTCCGCTATAGGAGAAAACCGTCAGTTAAGCCTAGTTTTGCACTGCAGGGTTCGAACTTACCACCAAGGTGCGAAGCTGCATGGTAGATGGTTAGAATAGTGTTTGAGAATTACTGCCTGACAAACGCACAATTCTACAAGGCCAGGTTTTCCCTTTCCAATGACATTGTCAAAGGTATCCGAGTTGAGGTCAACTACGTTCGACGCGGTGACGCCTGCTATTAAAGCAGTAACGAGGGGTATAGAGAGTAGCATGTTGGTTGGGAGAGGAGAAGTGTGACTAATCTACCAAAACCGTTGGACTGACGTGTCTAAGGGAAACTATTTGATCGGTCATCTCCGTTGCGGTTGGTTCGGTGAGGTTATATCATCCAACCCCGATGTTCCAGCACTTCGCGGTACTGAGTATGGTCAATACTTACTCGAACTTGGTATGCTTAGCCGCCAGTTCCATGACTTGGTAATACCCATAGCTTATGGGCCGAGGTTCAATGAAAAAAGCCCATGTCAATAAGGCTGACTGATCGAAAGGGCGCTTGGCATTATCGATTACGGTTTTATCGTCCAGATCTTATCGGGCAGTCAGTCCAACGTTGACTAATTCTCTGCCCATTTCACGCAGCACAGCCGTTCTTTTATACCCCAGCCTTGCGCACCGACTCTCCTTTCAACTGTCCGGCCATGTCTACAGCAAAACCCTTCGACGATGATGAGATGGAGGAGGCCGAGCACGAAGAACATTTCATCGCTGCTGAAGACATACTAACCGAGGTTGTAGAAGATGGGGACGAACCCATGGATGACGAAGAAGAGGACGACGAACTACGTGACCTTGGAGCCGGATCATCCTCCGGAAAATTCGAAACCAACTCCGTACAGATTTTTCCAGACCATCGCAAGTCCGTTTTCGCCGTCGCGGGACATCCCACCCAGCCTCTGGCTGCATCCGGCGGCGAGGACGATCTGGGATACATTTGGGATATCACCGACGGGGAGATCATTGTAAAACTAACAGGACACACGGACAGTGTTACCAGCATCGCCTGGAGTTCGGATGGGGAGATGATTTCTACCGGTGGAATGGATGGAAAGATTAGGATTTGGAGGAGGAGAGGCACACGGGATTATAAAACTTGGGAATTCTTGACAGAGCTGCAAGGTCCCGATGAAGTCATGGTCTGTCTTCTGAAACATACGTTCGAAAAACATGCTAATTGTGCATCCAGTTCTTAAGATGGCATCCGAAGGGCAACGTCCTCCTCGCTGGATCAAATGATTCGACAGTATGGTTGTGGCAATGTTCGTCTTCCAGGTGCTTCTGCTCATCATCTACTAATCCTGGATACTTATAGTGCCGTCTGGAAATACAATGCAGGTATTTGCTGGTCACACTGGTGCCGTTAATTGCGGTGAATTTACGCCGGACGGTGAGCATGGCACATTGACGTCCTATATCTTGGCATAACTAACCCGGTTAATGTAGGCAAAAGGATTATAACCGCATGTGCTGATGGAACTCTATTATTCTGGGACCCTCGGTCACCTACGCCGGTTTTCAAGCTGACTGCGGACGATGCTCGATTCAATCTAGACGGCATCACTTCATTGAAAGTCAACCCCTCCTCAAGCCTTGCGGTCGTCGGCGGCGCCGCTGGAGGTGTCCGCGTTGTCAGCTTGAGTAAAGGTGAGGTAGTCGGGGCCCTTGGTGGTCATACGGAAGGAGAGAGTATTGAAGCCGTCGAATTCGTTGACATACAAGGCGTCGGAGCGGCGGCCGGAGTTGCTATTACTGGTGCAACGGATGGGAAGGCTTGCATATGGGATCTAAGTACGATGCGGCTTCGATCAACCCTCGAGCATAGGGTGAGGTTTTCGTCGATTCCGGAACGATAGATTACCTTACATTTGCTCAGGATGCTGTCACCAAGCTATTGACACCCCCTGCACCGAACGGGTACCTTGTCGTTAGTGCATCTGCTGACAAGACTCTACGGACCTGGGACGCTCGTGCCGGCACACTCTTGCATGAACATACCGGACATCACGCGGCAGTCCTGGACGCATCACTTGGTTTAGATGGTTCTGTAGTTATCAGTGCTGGAGATGATGGATTTTGCCTTGTTTTCACAACCGAAGCCACTGAGGAGGATTGAGATATATCCCGTTTTTGTTACAAGATCGGCAGAAACATGGAACGTCTCCTACGTTACCGGAAGGTTGCTGATCGTTATTCATGTATTCCTAGACTGAGGGTAGTTGAGCTATTGTTATGCTTGATGAGACTTGTTGATCTTGAGATTGAATAGTTGGTTCGAGAGATGCTAGGCAGCAATTCGGACAGATTAGCCTCGATTTATTTTGGTCTCAACAAGGTACAATTGGTCTGACGTGCTTTTGACTCGTCTGTACAGGCAACTCGGGGTTTACGACGGTTGCCAACCCAAAAAACGTGGCAACATCAGGAAACAGTATCCATCAGCACTTTACTACGTTCCACTGGTCTGGAAGGATAGTCAGTTGACTCACGAGGACGATGAAACCAATACGACTTCTGCCCTGGTGCTGTTTCCTCTCGGTCCTTCTATGGAACAAAGGCGCGAGCCTCAGCTATCTGTAGCCTGGGATACACATCATGGGCATCAACAAGGCTGAAGCGGGGGGATTTTCTGTCCGCGTTGGGCCCGAGGATTACAGAGCAAACACGGGATTCAGAGCGCAATGCAGTGGATATAAAACTTGGAGCGTATATGCAAAAGTTCCTCTATTCCCTTTCTTCCCGCTGGTTTGCCATTCTCAACTGGAACTCGCGTCCTCCTTTCGCTCTTTCTTTCGAGTTCTCCTGTCGCTAGTCGGCATTTTTTCCAGTGATTCTTTCGTTCCTGACTTGAAAGCACCATGAAGTTGTCTGCTGTTGTGTTCTCAGCTCTCCTAGCCCCCGCTGCCTTGGCTGGTCCAGTCTCTCGCCGCCAGGCCAGCCAGGATCAGCGATCCGGAATTGCAATGTCGCCTGCCAACGGTCGTGCCGTTGGTGCGGCATACTGTGCGTTCTCTTTCATGAGCATGTCGAACTACTGGTAGGGGACTAATGTAGCCCTTACTCTTGCTTCAGTCATCAGCAACGAGCCCACAGGAAACCTTCTATTAGCCGCTGATATTGGTACCGATGGGAAATTGGTATGTTCTGGTTTCGTTGCATATATGTTGGAGTAGCGCATCGACATACGTGGGACAGACTCTCAGGAGAGCAATTGATGCTGGTGGTCTGGGTGCTCACGGGATCACTGACCCCAACGGTCCCGATCCTTTATTCAGCCAAGGCGCTATCAAAGCCTCGTCAACGGGTAATATCGTTGCTACCGTGAATGTAAGAGATTAACACGCGCCAACTGCTCAGAAATTGATTATCTCTGTTGATTTAGGCTGGCTCAAATACGTTGGCAGTGTTCAAGATCAATCCTAACGATCCTACTGCTGTCACTATGATCGGCAAACCCGTTGGAAGCGGTGGTGAATTTCCTGTGTCGTTGGCAATCAACAAGGCAGGGAATACAGTATGCTCCCTTAATGGTGGCGCAGTGAATGGTATCAAGTGAATATTGCTCTTCGTAATCCTAGCTTGTTATTCGAATTGATCAAATCTGTTAGTTGCTTCAAAGTGGATCTACAGAAGGGTCTCGTACCGATCGCCAATACTGCTCGTTCGCTGAAGCTTAACCAAACTACACCTGCAACTGGACCAGCTGGCACCGCGAGCCACATCCTGTTCTCCGAAGATAATAAACAGCTCGTTGCTTCAATTAAAGGAGTCCCGCCTCAACCAGGTTTCCTTGCCGTTTTTGATGTAGCCAGTGATGGATCGCTTTCGCAAGACTTCCAATCCATCGCACCCGAGAAAGGAGGCCTGCTTCCTTTCTCCATGACTGTCATCCCGGGGAAGAATGCGATCCTCGCTACAGATGCTGGCCTTGGCTTCGACATTTTTGACTTCGCTCAGAAGGCCGGAGTCGGTAACGCCACTGCCGGGGGTGGTAGGTCGTCTGCCATAGCTATCAATGGACAGTCCGCCACTTGCTGGTCCAGCTTCAGTCCGAAAACCAAGACCTTCTACCTCACTGATATTGGAACTTCGATCGTGACAGAGATCAAGATCGATGACAACTTGAAGGGATCCATTGTGAAGGTACTATAGGATGCTTATTGTCCACCTTGACGTGAATTGAGGACATGATATCCTTCAGCAATACGCCCAAGGCCAGGGAAGCGGCACCATCGACAATGACATTGTCTCTGTCGGCAACAACGAGTAAGTGCCCTCATTGAAAATATCCTCCGTGAACAGCTATTTAGGAAGGCTCGTCTTTCAGTTTCATGTACGTTCTGTCCGCTAACGCCACACGCATCGATGTACTATCCCTCAACGCACCTGGACAAGCTCGCAATATCCAGAAGTTGGATATCGCTGGTCCCACTCGGGCTTCTGGCATCAAAATTAGTATGTATTTAAGTATTGCAAAGCTTCTCCGCAGTTCGAGTGACCTTTCTTTGTTAGATCGGAACAATTTACAGGGAATGACGACCTTTGTCAGGAAGTAGGTCCGGACGTATCGTACTCTGTGAATATATGACTAGACATTCATTGTTGATTGTTTTCTGTCCAATAAGAATTCTGTCGACATAGGCAAGGATGAATTAGGTAGGTGTGGCGTGTGGCGTCAGTCACTATGAACCTTAATAGGATATAAATTGGATAGCAACCTACAGCGGTCTCAACTATTAACTATCATTGGCTATTGTGTAGAGGGCGGTGTTTGACAGTTATTGATTAAGCCGACGTAGCTAGATCGCCCTCGTTCAGCGAAACTACGCGCTGGAACTTGGTTCGAAGGTATTGCTACAATTAGATGACTCCAACTGAGAGTCGAGTGACCACTCCTGTGGAAAGAGTTGTCTGATAAGAAAATTAGGTACTGGACGTCCAGCAAGTTTTTTAGTTTAAAAGCCGAGACTGGCACAAAAGAAAGATGCTGCTACTATCCAATCCAATCCTATCCTGGTATGAATCGACAAATGGAACAAAAGCCTACAGCTTGAAGGCGCACACGACAGTGACTTCAGTGCAGCCGCCAAGTATCTTTTATCATATCAGCTGCGCGTTCAGCAATGATGTATACCGGAGCTTGCGTATGCCCGGATGTAACAAACGGCTAGCTTGCTGTCAGTTGTCATGATAGAACGAAGGAGTTGAGCCGGAACCAACCATGATTGAAGCATCAACGATGCGGAGCCCAGAGACACCTTTGACACGCAAATCAGGATCAACGACCCCAAACTCTGCCCCAACGGCAGACATTGCGGCGGTTCCAACTGGATGTGCACTGCTGAAAGTATTTCGGCGAGCATAATCCTCCAGCAACGAATCTGTGGTTGCGTTCGCTAGGTCTCCGGCCGGTCTAATTATGTAGTCCTTCCAAGTGGGAGCAGACACAAATTGAATGGCACTCTTGATTGCTTCACGCATGGCGAAGACATCGAAACCGGATGTCAAGAATGCCACATCGATGACCGGTGGATCAAGGGGATTGCTGGACCTCAGGGAAACAGCGCCTCCTGTCATGCCCGTCTGAGCTTTGACTTGAAACCGTTCCAATAAGAATGAAAGGCTCACGGGACACGGGCGTGACAACGATTACCCCAACACTCATGAAATGACCCTGCATAGGCCTCAGTCCTCCGCCGTTCTAGAACCATTAAAAGTTTTTTTTTAGCAATGTTAATACAGATGATACATTGACGAAAATGTATACCCCAATGACCAGCTCATAATGCGGCGTATTTAATCCCGCTGAGGGATCAGCAAACGATTCAAATATAGACGAATTGGCTGGTAGCCGAGCCCACGCAATGTGACTCGCAGAGCTCGCCACGAGGGGCCCGGTTTTGTGTTCCTCCCACTGCTTTAGCAGTTCGGCCCTCAGCGTAGCATTGTTCGTGATGCTGAGTTGTGGGTATTCCAACCGACGTGCGCGGAAAGAAGGTAACTAGCACGTACTTATCAAGGGTATCATTAGAATTAACAAACCATGCATTTCCGAGCGCAGGCTGGTCCGAAAGATTTTTCCCAACGCTTGGGAGGTTCGCGACAGGGATGATCCCCATGCCTTCCAGTTCCACGAGGTCACCTATCCCAGAATTTAGCAAGATGTGGGGGGTGCCGATGGTACCCGCGGAGAGGATTAGCTCCTTGGACGCTGTGAGCGTTATACGGCGTTCTACAATAAGCTTGTGGGCCCCTGGTTCGGTGGCTAGGCTTTTTTATATATACCTTGACGGTTCTCATCTGTGAACTCCACAGTACGGATTGCAGGAGTACGGCCATTGGATTTGGTTTGGAGGACTCTAGTTACTCTGGCATGGAGAAGGACATGCAAATTTGGGCGATTTATAAACTTTGGTCCTAAGTAGGACGTAGCGGAACTGCTACGCTTTCCGTGGTCGATGGTGGTTTGTAGCCATCCTGAGCAAATCAACAAGCATGACGGAGAGAGCAGTGTCGTCAAACGTACCAAGTCCTAAGGGACTTCCAGAGTTCGCATCCTCGTTGAAAGGAAACTCCTGGCTTAGCTCAACAGTTGCCTGTATGACGCGGTGGTCGGTGGGTTGAGGAAAACCACTTAGGCTAACAGCGTTGATGCCTCCAAACCCGTGGATCGAGGAGTTGAACTGGCCTGTCGTATTGTGGTGATCAGCTGGTGTTGTCCATCTCTCGTTCTGAAAAGCGCGCCTCGGAAAGTTGGTCGATTGATCTTCAGCAAAATAATCTCGAAAGTTTACTTTACGGATATATGACTGGATATTGCTCCAAGACCATCCCGGATCCCTGGTAACGGCTGCAAACCTGTCGAAGTCTGAGGATGAACCTCTGGTATAGAACATGGCATCTGGACGGCGGTCAGTTTAAGAGTCGAGATGGTTGTGATGATTGACGTGCTGATAGAACTGCTTCCGCCAAGTATATGCCCTCTGGGATATGCAATGCTCCGTCCGTTGAGGCCATGCTGGGCTGTGGTCGTAAAGTTCCAGTCATAGGCTGTGCCGCCCAGTGAAGTGGCAAAGAAAGGAACAATGGAATTCAGAACGCCTTCGTTTCTACCAGTAGCATCAGTTGGAAGGAGCGTTGTGCGAGACTGATAAAAACAGACGATGGGCCGCTCTCTAAGACCAGTACGTTGACTCGGGGGTCTTCCGTCAAACGGTTTGCGATGACGTTACCAGCAGTCCCACCTGAAGTTATATCAGAACCGTACTTCAGTCTTTCCAGTTGGGTCATTCTCGCCTCCAATGACAATGAAGTCATATTTGATCGTAGGGAGGCTTTCGGATTGGTCATAAATAGCCGCGAAAGATAACTGAGTTGCTGCGAGAAGGACACAAGCGATGGTCTGGAGCGATAACATTTCAGAGATTGAGGTAGACTTGAGGAGAAAGGTCACAAGGGATTGCATTTTGGAGATGCGACTGGAATATATAACTCGTGTACACCTGACTTGCGTCGAGGATAGAACAGAATCGACATGCCTGATCCAGAGAGGGAAGCAAGAAGGACAATCAGCAACGCATGGGTAAACTGCCAAGAACTGTGAACAATATATAGCAGCAGTCTCTTCCATTTCGCTTTTCCCATCCTTGTCATCTTCGGCACGCGCATTTGGGGATCGGATAGAGATGATGGATGAAAGAATTAGGCGGGATGACCATCCAAACCTTGTTGGTTGTGTCAAGGGACCTGCTATACTTTGGAGGGAGTTGTCAGTGTCCAGTAGCTCATTGAGCGTTCGGCGCTGAGCGCACGTGTATGTATCTTGCATACATAACAGCATGCAGTAGTGAAGCTTGGTCAGCTCGAGTCGGGATTTGTTTCCATTGAACGGTTCATGGCACTTCTTAGGATCACATCGCCCGTGGTGATGGTCAAGTTGTAAGTACCGTGGCACCCCTGGAGTGGAGCTGGAGTTGCCCATGACTGCAAGTCGCGTTCCTACCCCTCGAGGGACCCAGTCTGTATCACTTTGTGACCCCGATCTTTCTCACATGGCGTCCTCCCGCCAGCTGTCCCACGAGAACGAGCGAGATGCCCATGGGGCAAACAACCTTCAGCGAAAATGTTGCTTGGATCTGGAATTACATGTCCCACTCGTCCCACATGGAGGAGGTAGTTGCAATAGGTGTAGCAACTGGAATGGCTGAGGTCTCCGCCAACTCGACGATTTTCTCGCTAGTTCCATCCTTATCGTCCTTGCTGCCTCTCATCGATACGAGGATATCTTCGTCCTCTCCGTCCGTTCGACCTGCATGCAGCAAACGAATGTCCGCCGCTTCGATTACCTGCACGATCACCCCCGTGGCAATATTTCGTATCTCTATAAATTGCGGGGAGAAGAGAAAGACGTGACTTCCTCGCTGAGCGAATGACATTGCTTTGGTTTCCCACTTGATGAACCCAGCCGACCGGGAGGGGATACCTTGTCTTGTGACGTAACAGCCCACCACTGATATCGAGGTCAAGAGTGGGTTGCAGATTGGAAGCAATGACGTACAGTCAAAGACGACCAAAATTTCTCTGTCTTTGGTGTGTAAATCGCCAGGCAAAGGCACCAAGCCTAGAGGCTTTGTACCATCTAAACGCGATTTGAGTACATTCTCGGAAGGATTCGTGGCTGCGTCACATAGATCCGGGACGAGAAGATGTTTCGAGGTAGTGAGGCTATGCAAGGACTAGATTAGACACGCAGGACCAACGCGTGCTGATGGGTATACTTTGTTGGGTCAACGATGACAATTCCTTCCTTGGAGCAAATGCCAACTGTTTTCGACAGCGGACTTATATCGAAGGCGTCTCTGGGGACGTATCCTGGCTACAGGGGTGTTAACGTGAGTACCACGTCGTTCGGAAGATGCTTACATCACCAAAAGGTCTGAAAGAATGTCTGGAGGACGGATTGGACATCGATTGAGGAGACAGGACCGATGAATGGACGGCTTCGACTACATGCAAATCTAGAGATGACTGCAGACGCCTCTTGGATGCATACATGACTATCTCACGTTAATAAATATGCAGGAAAAGGAAAGGAATATACTGACTTAGTTGTCGCTCCCCGACACTAAGATGCTTGAAAAAAACCACCACCAAATCGTGCTTTGCCACCCTTTCCATCGAGTCACTGATGGCTTTCGACGACTGGATATTTCCGAGTGCTGCCTGAGCAATGATATCGAGGGAGTACGCAAGAAGGGAACCTTCTGTGTGGACAATGAATTTGTTGAAGACCTTTCGTCCAACAGTTTCAATAGCCGCCATTGCAGTTGGGTTTGAGTATGCGAATACCCTGCGGTACTCTGAACAATTATGAATTAGCGCTCAGGCGGTGATGAACTTGATACAACCTTCAACACCCCACGCTGAAATGTAGATGCCGGTTTGGCAACCTACAGCGATGAATTTCCTACTACCGCTCACTACAATCAAAGGAGCTGTTAGTATTTCGCAACGGGAGAGGCATCACGCTCACTGAATGACACTGCGCTCGTCACTCTGCCCGATAGACGGGGACTGGATCCGTAAGGAACTTGAAGTCCCATGACACGAAAAAAGCGGTCTGTTAGTGACCGCTGATAAAACCACTGAGCAAAGAGGTCAGAAACTGCCTGATTCTCGGCAAATCACATTTTTACCATGTTTCCGTCCTGTCTAGCTTTGTGCACTCCAATGGCGTCGACAAGGGCCGAATGCCATCGTTTCCGGATCCCTTGGCTCGCGACATAAAAGGTATAGCGCCGCGAAGAGCGACTAGAGGCGTGGTATATAGTGAAAGGGTATACGGAGACACTCGACGATCGGAAACTGTCCAAGAGGCGACCATCCTCTGATTTCTCTCGCCGCGTTTCCGGTGGGTCCGTAAAGGAGCCAAGGCGAAGGTATGAGAGAGGCAACGGCTATGAAATCTTGACAGTTAGAAAATGAAATGGGGTCAGCGTGTAGCTTACACGCGACACAAGGTGCCGTCGTATCGTTCCGTTTGGGCGCTGTTCATCTTTGGTCAGAAGGACTGTACAGCAGGGTGAAGATCTTCGAACCGAGAAATGAGAACATATAACAACTTACAGTAATTGTCCAGAAGAGAGCCTGTTAGGTCCAGAGACTGGGAAGACCAACCAGAATCCGAACGAGCCAGCCGAGTGAGAGGTCCTGAATAAACTAACGTCCGACTTTCGTCATAAAGATCCATATCCTATTCGCCCAGCTGTGAGTTAATTCTAAAGAAGGAATTGGATATGACACACGATTATCTCTCCCCTTTGATATTCCAGGCTCTCGCACAACGCCCAAAACTTGACTTTGCTTTCCGCAGCCTCGATCCCCGGTTGTGTGCTCTTTATAAATTCGCCGAGGATACCCAATATAATCGGTAGCGTCTCTAGATCCGGGTGCTTGTGGTCTTTGTCCGTCAACTTCAATATTTGTTCCAGTACGAGGCTGAGCCGCGGAAGTCGAGTGACGGGCCGAGAAAGAAACGTCACAAGATCGCGTTTTCGTATTCTTGGGTCCGTGGAAACAGACTGCATGAATTTTCGATACGCGGGATTACGCCTCTGCTCTGTGCGGTGGAAGGATTCGGATAGTGGATAGTGTTTGATATACGTCTCGTAGGCAGTGCGGAATTCACTCCCGAGAGTAGCTGTATTTCTCGAGGTGAGCACGACTCTTTTTATAGGACAGGAGATCTCACCGTCAAGAATAATGTCTGCTACGCTTTGAACCAGCGGGTGTTGTTCTCGCTGACGCGCAAATAAAGCAGCTAACATACCCTTATGCTGAGCTAAGATAAGGTCAATGTTTCCGAAAACTTGGCTGATGAAAGTCTGCATGTGCTCGGGAGGGATGATGGGAGGTGAAGAGGTTCGTAGGCCCTTGATGTAAACCTAGCACACCATGAAAATTAGACGATCACAGCGGGACATGTAAGACAGCGTACATCTTCGACGGTTTCCAGGTCATTAACATATTCGCTCTCAGCTTTGAAGACTTCAAACAGGACGGATTGCCTCTGGACTTCTTGTTTTCCTAATGCGTCTCTGGCCTCTGGAGGAACGAGTCGATGCCATGCTTGGTCGTTTTCAGGCAAATCTCCAGCTTGAAAACGACGAAGGGCTTCTTCAGAGTTGAGGCTAGTATACATTATCTGGATGAACATGATATCTACATCGCGTGGTTAAACGGGGGAAATCTACGCACGAAAGATTTGAAAGTTCATGTGAAAGAGCTTCTGTGGCATGACTGTGCTGGATTGTACGGCGAATTTAAACAATAAGTCTAAAAATATCTGCCGCACGCACCTCCTCGTATCCTGATTCATAATGATCGCTGTCATTGTCTTGAATGTATGACGAGGCGGTTGATCTAAAAGATGTCGTCGATGATTGATGGTGTAAGCCAAGCGAGAGAGAAGCGTCTGTTTGTGAGTGTGATCGCGGCGTCGCATGGTGCGGCAGTGAAGTATAAGACGTGGAACGGTATATCCGTGGTTCTGGGAAGGCCATGTAGCTGTTGCTGCTAGTAGCGTCTGTGCTCCTTGTCCGACTTAAAGACGGAACAGAGGAGTCGGTGGAACGCACACGAGAACGCGCAGCTTGCGGCATAGAAGGTTGATCGCCATCCCGAGTAACACCAAATGCTGGGCTCTCGTCATACTCGGAGTAAGGCGGAGGAGTTACTTCGATAGAGTACGCAGGGAAGGGTACCGCATGATCATGTGATATAGGCTGGGGGTTTGGTCTTGGTGGGAGGGGAGGAAGAGGAGATGAAGGAACAGAAACATGAGAACGAGGACGGTTACCTGTAGAGTTCGAGGAGGGCATCACCATTGACCGGTTCAACGTTGTTCATCATCGCTGCCACCAGTCCGCAGCTTAGAAATGGATTACATAAGCGCCGTGTCCATGAAACCGACACGTGCTGGACAACCAGAGAAACATAAACCAGCTCAAGAGGTCCCAAAATTTAAAGGGTATGAGGAAGACGAAGCTGCCAGGAGCCAGTCGCCGTAATACTCTACCGATAACCAGGTCCATAGGGTTGGTGTAGTTCTGTAGATTGTATCGTGAGTTCCAGACCCAAGGCCATGAGATGCAACCACGTAAGACGTGGGCATCTGTCCATTCGTTGAATCCCCACTTGCTGGTTTACGATTGTCTAAAAATAACAGACAATCCTGTCTCTTTGTGGTGTCGACCTGTCATATTCGACAAAAGTCGCGGTTCCGCCGACATGGTGCGGGTGTGGGAGGGCAACCCAGCAGAGATTGACAGACGGTACCGCCATTCAAACTCGCGTTTGCCATGTTCGTCGAAGACCATGTGTGATTTTTGACTTTCTCAAGGAGTTCCATGGCTTACGATGGCTGAAATCTATAAATAAGTTTCTCTCATCCATCCCATCCACTACAACGGCATAATGATCGCACGAACGGTGTGAGAGTAGCCGGCACCGACACGAAAATAGGACTGGCTGGGGCATCGCAAAGGAATGATGGTGAGAACGAGGATGCAGCGTGTGCACTGATCGATTTAGTCCAACAATGTTGTTAACCTTGTTGTTAACCACGTTCGATATCAATACCACCAATTCCTAGAGCCGTGAATTCCACCCTCGATGAAAATAACCTCGACTTCGACGACCTTATTATACCACATTCAAGCTTTTAAATCTCCATCATGTCTCTGGAAATTACGCCTCCCACAACGCCTTTCTTGTGCCTCGGTCGTAGTCTGAAGACACTGCAACGTTCACCTCGACTCCGATCCTTGGGAAAGTTTGGAACCGCATATTTTGACGTGAATTCTTTCTACTTTCCCAGACTATTCTTCGAGTTGAGCAGCATGTGGCCTGCAGATTTCCTTAATCTCCTCAACCTGAATCCCTGCCATTTGCCAAGCCGGCTTGGCCTCTGGTTTCGCCTCTTTCTGGTCATGGACCACAGCGATCGCGTTAGTCTCGCCAATAGCATTTGTCAACCTCTGGTCGCTGGTGTCTATCGATGTGCCAGACCGTCCGAATTCCCAGGTGGGACGCAAGGTATCAGCATCCTGGTGACACAAGTACCTTCAAATTGGGCTGATTGAAGTCAATGAAAACCAGCAAGCCGTCTAAATGGAGAAGGATGTTTACGACCAGGGGATCATTCCCAGTCATCTTACTAGCATTGATGATTTCTGCTTACAGCCATGGATCATGGACGCCAACAGGTACCTTACTTGAAACAAATAAGCAGTACTGCAGGCCGCTGACTTCCACTGCCACCACGGCTGTCAATTTCCATGACAGTTTCGACCCCGGAGTTTTTCGTATGCCACGCTACGTCGCATCTCAGAACTTGTTATCACATTACTCCCCATACTTCTGATTATGCACGAACTCCAATACCCCTCCGCTAGTTGGCTGCTGACGTTCTTTCAGACGCAGCCTATGCACCATATTAGTGCGGCTTTCTTCGATGTAACACAAAATTGGTTGCCTCCCGATGTCGCGTCGTGTCTTGGCACAACCATCCGAGCATCTCAACCTCCACTCTTTCCCCGAGATTTCTCTAGAAGTCTGTGAAAGATGTTTCTGACTTTTCATTCACCCAATCCCAGTCAGCGCCTTTGCATGCCAGCCCACGAGCTCCATAATGACTTGGACTACAAGCGTCATTTCTCCCATTTTCTTTCCCAAGACGCATAAGGCACACGGCATACTCTGGAAAAATGCCTCTGCGCCAATTTCAGACTCAAATCCACCAATACCCGGACGCGTTATGGAGATCACTTGCCCTGCTATCACCTCCATGGACGAACCTATAAAAGGGACGAGTGCAACGCGAAAAAAAACTCAAGTGCTCAGACATGCATTTCCTCCTCGCATCCACAGCTCTTTTAGCGCTCCTGAAGCCTCACCCTGCTTCTGCAGCCACCCTTCCCAGTGTCAAGTCGATTACCCTTGATATCGTGAACAAGAATCTGGCCCCGGATGGTTTCCTTAGGAGTAAGTAGCCACCATACCATGCTCGCGCCCGATCTTAATGTGAGACGCTCGCAGGCACCGTCGTGGCAAATGGGCAGTACGCATCTTTTCCCCTCTGATAAAGACTAGTTCGTAACGACAACTCTAGGTATCCTGGTCCCGCCATTACTGCCACCAAGGGACAGACACTCCGAGTCCTTGTCAACAACAAATTAGTAAGAATTGAGTCCCCACTACAACCTAATTAGTACTGAACCTCCTATAACAGACCGATCCTACAATGCGTCGTAGTACTACGGTCGTAAGTGTCTATTTTCCTCGCGCTACGCAATCTTTACGAAGTCTGCACCGTCGCTTTCTAGAGTTTCGATGGTCTCTTCCAGACTACCGCAAACTCGTACGACGAGGGCACTGCCTTCGTCACTACTTGCCCCGTTGCGCCGGGGGCGAGCTACACTTACGAGGTCGATCTGGGCACTCAAACTGGTACCTTCTGGTATCACAGGTATGTGTAAAGTAAAAATACGCCTCAGGATTCTTCCTCATAGGGTTTTTCTCCAGTGAATTAAGCGTTCAATATGTTGATGTGCGCTTCTTGTGGTTTCCATACAAACGCAGTCACTAACTTCAGGGGACAGGGTCTCCGCGGCCCCCTCATCGTCTACGGTTCGTGTCGTATACTTTATTCCTCAGCTAGTCTTCCCTCTAATCTAAACACAGATCCTGCGGATCCTCATCGCAGCCTCTATGACGTCGACGACCTGACCACGGTATGTACACACGTTCAGGATGCAGTATGAGAGGCTAAATTATTGCCATGCAGCTCCTCCAACTTGGTGAGGCCGACTGGACTCAGGGTATTCTAAAAACGTTTCTCATGGTTGTATTCTAGGCGATTGGTGGCAGACCACAACCTTGCCGTTGCTCACGGGCTACGAAGCCACTGGCATTGTCCCCGTCTCTGATTCCGGCACTGTTAACGGTATCGGACGCTACCAGGGTGGACCAGCTGTTCCTTTCGCTGTCACCAACGTTATCTCTGGAAAGCGTTACCGTCTCCGCATCATCAACCAGTCGGCTCGCAATGTCTTCACTGTGTCCATCGACAACCACCCTTTGAGTAAGTTGCGCACAGTTCCATCCCGACTCGTTGATCTAACGTAGTTTTCTAGCCATTATTGAGGCTGATGGTGTCTCGACTGTGCCCCACACCGTTGATACGATTGCCATGCTCGCCGGTCAACGTTACTCCGTTGTGGCACGTATCATTCAACTCAGTTATGTGGCCGTCTCAGACTAACGAATTTAATCAAAGATTCAAGCTAACCAGCCGGTAGCCAATTACTGGATCAACGCGCCATTCGTCGGCGGTCTCCCCTCTCGTAACTTGCATCGTATGAATCTAGTTTACTTGATCTCTTCTGATCTAACTTTCACTTGCTGTAAGAAAACGCTACACTTTCGCGCTCCATCTTGCGCTACAAGGGCGCCCCCATTGCCGAACCGACTACTCCCTGGACCCTCGGTCCTGCTGATGGTGTCGCTCTCGTTGAAGCTAACCTCCGGGTATGTGATCGCACTCACTTACATTGATAGAGTATGCTGAATAGGATCCGCAACTCTAGCCTCTGGTTGCCACGGTGGTAAGTTTGCCCTTTCGCTGCAAGCGAACGACCAGTTTGCAAGCTCATGCAACCAGCCCCCTCCCGCCGATATCACACTCAATCTTGACCTTCAAGTCGTACGTGGCCTCTCCGCGCCATACTCAGATTCCGCTCAGAAATCCTTCAGATCGCTGGAAAGGCCATCTGGAACGTCAACAACATCTCCTACCTGCCCCCCAAGGTTCCGACCCTCAACCATGTTCTCGATGGCGCGACTGTAGCGGCCGACTTCGACCCTACTGAAAACACTTTCGTGCTACCTGCCCACAAGACCATCGAAATTGAGTTCCCGCCTACGTAGGTCAACTTCCCCACTCTCACAGAAATTCACTCACATCTATGACCAGCGACGACGACGACGCACATCGTATGTCCTTATGAGAGATCTTCATGCTCGGTTACTCACTTCCAGCGCTGAGACAGCCTTCCACTTGCATGGTGTACGTTTTCCAGTAGCACTTATCGTATCATGCCTGCTCAACTGCTCCCAAAGACTAACTTCTGGGTCATCAAATCTATGAGCGCGCCCGATATCAACACCGTCAACCCCATCCGCCGTGATGTCCGTATCATTATTACACAACTTATGGTGCTACTGACTGACCTCTTCCCAGGTTGTCGGTGTCGGAGGCTCCGGAACCACCATCCGCTTCAGGACCGACAACCCTGGTATAGCTCCCACTTCCGAATCCCATTTCACTTCGCCACTGACACCACTGCCTAGGCCCCTGGATGTTCCATTGCCACATCTTTTGGCACAAGCATGCCGGTCTCGCCACCGTCATGCTCGCGAGCCCATCGGATATCCGCAAGGCCGTGCATCCGAGCAAGGCTTGGCAAGCTCTGTGCCCAGCGTGAGTCACTCCGGCCAGGAACGGAGATCGAATGGTCTGACTCCTTCATAACAGATATAATGCACTTCCGGCAGAGCTCCAGTAAGCCTGATTCAACCACACTGGTCAACTTTTCTTCTTTTCGCATTTGAATTATTGAGGCTCGTATATACAAGTTCTCTAGTACCTGGTCATATGTCTCGATGCAAAGCAGAAATATATAACATTTCTCGTGCCTCTAGTAATGCCTGCATCAGTCATTGGGAAGGCTGTTATACATGCAAGTATGGTGTTTGAGTTGTGAAATCCAGTGATGTTCGAGCTTCACAGGTTCTCTTGATACTTAAAGGATTTGGGGGGTGGGGGTGTGAATTCAAATAACTTACAAACTAAGTCGGAGTTTCCGTCGTACCTTGAGATGTCTTCCAAAGGTTTCCCGAGCCTTTCTCAAGTAGCCACCAGATCCTTTTCGGCCGTGGTATGTTTCTCCTCTTCGCTGGTTCCAACCAGCATTCCCCAGAGCTCCGGACCATCTCGAATGAGTGCCTATTTCATTTTTGAGCAATTCAAAGTGAAAAATGGAATGAGTTGGCCTTACAATGACAACTTCCACAGCGATAAGAGCAATGATGACTAGCTCCATCGAATGTGTAGATGACTGCCAACAACGTTATTAGCCTGAGGTTGTATGGAAGGATAGTCAGAGTACCTCAGTCAGAAGCTGTCGTAGCACCGATTGTGCCTCGGCAGCATACGTGATTTTATCATTGACAGACGTCGTGCGCTCTTTGACGTCGAGAGCATTGCTCATGGAATCAAAATGACCTAAACGCTCCGTCAGCAGGATGGAATAGAGAAATGCAAGCCACCAGACGTACGTTCCAGCTCCGGTTCACCCCAATAGAAATCAGGAACGTCGCTGAAATTCTCGCGGTTGAGGTTCAAGCCTTGCCTGAATTTCATGAGTTCTCCCAGTTTCTTGATTAGCGCAGTCCGACCCATCCCTGGCTTTCCCGTCGTCATGAGGGAGTGGGGTAATTGCGCCATAGACGTCAAATACTCGTCTAGGGAGACTTCCAATGCAGAAAGGGCCGTGGATCGTGAGAGGGCCTGTGAATATGCGTAGCGAGCCAGAAGCGTGTCCTCAGGGAGGGCCATTGCAGGAAGGTTGGTTGGTTGCGACTGAGGTGGCGACATTTGACCAAGAATTATAAGGTCACCTTGTAGTCGTGTATCCCTAAACACGAGGAAAATTTTGAATCAGAAACCATTCGCACAGATAATACGCACCACCCAACTCGATAGGATCGACCACAAATTCAAGCTCCTCCGTCTCGGCCTCCGCGAGAGGAGCGACCTTAATACCGGGTGTGCAGTCAATGACCTCCGCAGCGAATCTCCGCGCATCCCGTTCCCCCAAGCCCCAACATACAAGGCTCCCGTTAGAGAAAACAAAAATCTCTCCCTCCTTCCCTGGCTGACCCCATTTCGGTATCCACCAAGACTCATTCAGAGCCTGTGCACGGGCCGGGAGGTTGGGATGCAGGCGGAGTCGCGAGAGAAGGTACCGTTCAGCGGTTGCTAGAGTGAAAACAGTTTGAATATCCCCTCGAGTTGGTGTACGCGTCGCACGTATAGGGAGTGAGGCGGATGCTGAACGCCGAAGAGGGGTGGTGGCCTTGGGCTTCGTCTTCGGAGGTTCACTTAAGTCATTGGCTGGATAACCATTGTCAGGCTTTGCAGCACTTGTTAGGGTCCGGTAGCGTATAGGTAGGAATCTGCTAGGTAGAGCATGACGGCAGATAGTCTGCTGGACACTGCGAGCAAATGCAAATTTTGAGGAGTTGAACATAAGCACACTCGTAAGCCAGTGATACACCTATGGGTAGTCCAAGGTCTAATTTAGGAAATCATTTTTCTCACACGACCCATCTACCTTCTTCGTCTTGAATACCACTCGTTTCTTCCACATACAATACATATAGATGAAGGCAAATGGCGGGTTACCCCAATGGTGTGGCATGTCTGAGGGAATAATATGAACCTCAAGCAAAATGGTAAGTTGCCCCCCATGCCCCGGACAGCATGGAACCTTTGTACACAACTTCAAGCTAAGGTAGACGACATTCATACTCATCTAATGATCTGTGACTTTGCGTGACTTAGTCCAAATATGAAGATGCAAACTCAACAACATAGCGTACACAAAATCGGAAACCAACAAAAATTTTCTTTTTCAATTTAAAAATTTTTGTTGGTTTCCGATTGTTTTGAAAATGCACAGACGAAACTGCATCTTGCGTTGAGGCCAGAAAATCCTTGATAAGTATGATGAGCACGTGAGATAAGCGAGATCTTCGAAAGAGTGCATCGCGATATTGATAATTCTACCAAAATTATTGCCTGCCACACACGGCGGGCTGTAATCCTGGGATTACATAACATACCATTTTCCATATATATACTTCGATCACTGGGTTTTCCCCACTCTCTCGCTCTCCCTCTCTCGCTTGTACCCCTGCTTTGACCCTAATCAATAATTGTCGTTCCCGTTCTCTTGGTATGTTTCTCTAAGCTTAGTGAACCCCTATCCAAGGGGTCTTCCACTTTTTTTTGAATGTCAATCGACTGCCATTGATTATTTCCAATATCACTGCCACTGATCAGCACCCCCTTTTTTCCGGTGCTGTAACTGCATATATCCAATCGTTTCTCCATCATTTGAGTCCGCTTACCTCCATTGATACTTCGCTTGCGTTTTTTCGCTTATTGCCCAAGCCATTCACCTTTTCGTTGGGAACCGCCCCTACTGTTGTTCAAGTTTACTCATAACTGGTCTCCAGTCCATGCTGGTTCGCCCTCCATCCATGCCAACCCCCCTGGCCATGCGTAGTCGTGTGCAGAAAGGCATGGCGTCCATCCAGAACAGCCCACAGCTGGAGTCATCTCTGTTGTCATCGTCGGTTTCATCTCTGTTGTCATCGTCAGTTGCCTCATCGTGCTTGCTGACCATCCCGCACCCCTCTGCCTCATCAACCCCTGTTGGTCCTGTGAAGTCTCGGTCTTTACCGACTTCATCCACATCCTCATTGTAAGGGCAACCCTTAAAGGCTTGTAGGCTCGTACAAGACTGGCAAAGGGGAAATCCAAAGTATATTAGGCAGGGTATGTAGATACTGGGAACAACGCACCTGGCAAAGGGGAAATCCAAAGAGAACAAATCTAAGGATCCCTCTGTCAGGTGTGTCCTGTATATACGATCTGGTGGCTGATAAACTGTATAGTTATAGACCCCCTATACTGTGGAGCGGAGGCGAAATGATGAGCTGACGCACATGGCATTCCAAGGGCCGAAGTCCGGAGTCCGACGAAACAGGACATCAGAGTTGGTGGCAGGGAAAGGCCGGCGGAGTTGGCAGTGTCTGGAGATGTCGTACCTAGAAGTAAATATATGTAACGAGAGTAGGGAAAAAGGAATGGGATAATGGAATGAGATAGTGTCCCCTTACATCACCCCCCCCCTAGGGTGCAGCGCCTTGATGCACTGCAGGATCCACAAGATACATTCCCTGGACCTGGTGTGGAGCGTCCGGATGACGCCTATGGAAGTCCTGGATGAGGTCGCAGGAATGCGACAAGTTTACCATAGGCTCCCAGGAAGCCTCCTCATAGCCATAACCTCGCCACTTGACCTTGTACTGGAGTTTGCGATGGAAGATGCAGCTGTCCAGGATCTCCTCCACTTCATACTCCTCTTCATTGTCAATAAGGGTCAGAGGTGGGGGCGGATGCGCATGGCGGCTGGGGATGGGATCTGGTGGAGCAGGGCGGAGTTTGACAGCGTTGAACACCAGGTGGAGACGACTCATGGCACAAGGGAGGTGGAGTTGGTAGGCAAGAGGGCCAATCTGGTGTTTGACAGTATATGGTCCAAGGTAGCGATGAGAAAGCTTCTTGGATGGCCGAGTAGTATGAATGTCAGAGGCGTCCAAGTACACATGATCTCCGGGCTTGTACTCCGGAGCCGGGGTTCAACGCTGGTCATAGTACCTGGCCATGTCGTCCTTTGCCTTGACGAGTGCTGCTTTTGCCTCCTCTTGTGCCAACTTCATGCAGTCAAAGAACTTGTTGGCTGACTCATTGTTCGAATTCCGGGGGCAGGGTTCGAAGCCCATGTGCGGATTCCGACTGGTGTCAAGCATGAATGGGGTGTACTTGGTTGCAGAGTGCACGTGATTGTTGTACTGGAACTCCGCCTCCGGTAGGAGATCGTCCCAGTCATCCTGTCACTCATTGCAGAAAACCCGGAGATACTGCTCCAACTCCTGGTTGACACACTCCGTCTGACCATCAGATTGGGGGTGGTATGCTGTGGAGGAGCTGAGCTTGATGCCCAGGAGGCGATAAAGCTCATGAGTAAACTCCGCAACAAACTGCGGTCTGCGATCGGAGATGAACACATCCGGAAGTCCATGCAACTTCCAGACATTCTTGCAGTAGAGGTTTGCAGCACCCATCGCAGTACAGGTGGTGTGCATTGGAATAAAGTGTGCCTGCTTCCCCACAGAGTCCACCACCACCATCACCGCATCATACCCATGACTCTCTGGGAGTTCCACAATGAAATCCACAGACACGACATTCCAGCGGCCCTCTGGAATGGGCAAGGGGTGCAGCTTACCCATTGGAGCCTGTCTCCGGACTTTCATCCGCTGACAAAGGTCACAGGTGCTGGTGTAGGAGCCGATATATTGGGACATCTGTGGCCACCAATAATTCCGGGATACCAACTCCAACGTCTTCCAACAACCAGGGTGTCCGGCGACGCAGGAGTCATGATGGAGTTCGACAATCCGGTGCCGCAAGTCCGGGTCATTGGGAACATAGATTCGACCATGGAATGTGAGGACTCCCTGCTCTTCCACCCACTCTGCACTCTTCACTGACTGAACTCCGGAACGTGCGGACTTCAACGCAGCAGCAGCCTTGGCCACAATGTCCTCATGCATGTTCCCTCTGTTCCTCCGACAGATGTCCCTCAGAATCTGTTCCTCTTCACCCACAGGAGCCAGACCCTCTAGATAGTGTTGCACTGGGTGCAAAGGACAATATTTGGGTAAAAGATATTCTAGTAAAATGGTAAAGGTCCTCCTTGTATATCACTGCTATTTCCAGCCAACATATTGTAGGATATATTTTGAATTTGATCAAAATGACATATAGTAGAATAATTGATTATATAATCAAGCATAATGTCCTAAACAAATTTAGATGATGTTTACAATATCTTTCCTTGATATATACAAGATACATTTATCATATCTTATGTTATTTAAAATATATTCACCATAATTTGAAATTATCATAAACATATTCTGAATATGTTAATAAAAGATATTGTGAACTTTTTTCAAGTTTCTTTGGAATACTTTGTTTGACAATATGATAAATGTTTCTACTGTATGTTCTTTGATAAAATGTAAAAATTATCCTACAATATATCTGCTGACAATGGCTAGGATATGTAAAGAGGACCTTTACTATTTTATTAGAATATCTTTCATTAAAATACTGTCCTTTGCACCCAGTGTTGTTGGCAAAACTGTGCCATTTCGCCGTGCCAGGTTTTGCCAGGTGGCGATCGCCACCTGGCGAAACAGAATTTCAAAAAAGGGGTGGCGATTGATGGCGAAATCTCGCCAAGATTTTATCATGAATTTATTGCCAATCTGCTTGTACCATGTCCAATATGCAGGGTGGTGGCCATCCACCCGATGAATTCATCTTCCAATACTTTTCCATTACATCCGACAGCTTCGTGAATGGGCACTCTCTATGGGGAAATCAACACGTCGAAAGCACATACATATGCATACACAGGCAGAGAAAGGAATCAATGTTGATCGTGTGCAAACATTGGTTGACAACTTTGCAGTTCCCACACCATTCATCACAGGGTACGAGGACGCAAATATTGATGGGCCGGAGAGTATCTCTGTAAGGGGACACTATCTCATTCCATTATCCCATTCCTTTTTCCCTACTCTCGTTACATATATTTACTTCTAGGTACGACATCTCCAGACACTGCCAACTCCGCCAGCCTTTCCCTGCCACCAACTCCGATGTCCTGTTTCGTCGGACTCTGGACTTCGGCCCTTGGAATGCCATGTGCGTCAGCTCATCGTTTCGCCTCTGCTCCACAGTATAGGGGGTCTATAACTATACAGTTTATCAGCCACCAGATCGTATATACAGGACACACCTGGCAGAGGGATCCTTAGATTTGTTCTCTTTGGATTTCCCCTTTGCCAGGTGCGTTGTTCCCAGTATCTACATACCCTGCCTAATATACTTTGGATTTCCCCTTTGCCAGTCTTGTACGAGCCTACAAGCCTTTAAGGGTCGCCCTTACAGTAGAACAAATCTCTTTACAAGGTCCGGGACATCTGAGAACGTCGTCAAGTGTTCAGATAGCCTCGCATCAACACTTACTTCCATCTCTGAACTTCCCCTACCTTGTCCAGTAGTCATGGACCCCAAACTGGATGTACCTACCCTGGCACCTGCTGTCGAACAGCCTGAGCAGGAAGCCTGGCAGAGGCTCATTGCCGTTGAGGGACAACTACAGACCCAAGCCGGCCAAATTGGCCAAGTCCTAAATTCAGTTGCCGAACTCCGGCGCATCATCGAGCAGCTTGCCATAGATACTGCTCATCGTGTCCCCAACCCCGTTGCCACACCGAACCCTGTGCCAGCAACTCCGGCTGCTGCGCAGCATTCCCCACACTCTACAGATCACCTGCGTCCCGCGCCCCCTGACTCCTTTGATGGCGAGAGGGAGAAGGGGTGTGCCTTCATCAACTCCTGCAATCTGTTTATGTCTCTCGTCCCAAAGGCATTTCCGGATGAACAGACTCGCATCAATTGGGCCCTCTCATACATGAAAGGGGGCTGTGCCACCCATTTTGCAGCCCATACCCTGCATTACCCCAAGTCCTATGGCGGAGTTCCCCATTTCCGATCCTATGCAGAGTTCCGTGTGGAGTTCGTCTCTTCATTTTGTCCTCGGGATGAAAAGCAAACAGCTGCGACCACCCTAGAGACTGAGGACTACTACCAGGGAGCCCGGTCTGTTGACGACTATATCGACGCCTTCCAGGATCTCATGGAGGAGTCCAACTTCCCGGATGGAGCACAACTTGTGTTTCATTTCCGACGTGGTCTTGCAAAAAGGATCGAGGACAAAGTCGCAGGAATGGTGGACGGGTGCCCCTCTGATGAACATGTCGACCAATGGATCGAAGCCGCATGCTTGGTTGACTACAACAACCGGGCTAATCACGACTTCCATGCATCTGCCAAACCCCGAGTAACCCCAGCTCCGATTCTGGCTAATCGAACTCCCGGAGTTGTCTCATTCCGTCCATTCTCTGCTCCCCCCGTTCATGCCATCCCTCCGGGGGCTGCACCAGTTACATGTTCCCTTCCCCCTGGTGTCCCGATGGATATCGACACCTCTTGTCAGCACTTGCAAACTCCAGGCATCTGTTTCCGATGCAAGAAACCTGGACATCTTTCCCGATGTGGCTGTGCTGGCAAAGCCAGCCGAGCGGAGTCTCAACTAACTTAGAGTATTTTCTGCTACTGTAGACAGTTTCCAATCGTTCGTTCTCAATCGATTTCACTCGTTTTCACCATTTCTCTTCCTGTTTCAGTTTCTCTTAGGTTTCTACCTCGTGACAGTCGATAGCAGGGCCCAACGGCCTCCATCTTGGTGATAGAGAGAAGATTCGCTACTACTCGTGCTTTTTGGGAACACTGGCTCATCACAGACGTGCTAGAGAAGCGGAGCTACGAGCCCGTGTTACGCTTTTCAACGAACTCAACCAGACCTGTATCAAGAACCAAGCCCAAGAAAGATCAGCCCGAATCCACGCCCGTTCTATCAGCCTCACAGCCAGCCTCACCAGTCACAGCCCTGATACCAGTCCAACCCTCAGCTCTGTTTCATCACTATCCAGGTCCCCCTCACCACAGAACTCCCGGCAACCCCAGCACTCCAGCGACGACGACATGCCAAAGGAGGAAGCCGTACTCTTCTGTGGTGACTACAGCAGTAACGAGAAACCCCACACGTGGTTCCGAAAACTCGAAGGCAAGTTCGACGATACCACCACCCTCAGTGCAAAACTCTACCACTTCGAGAAGAACCTTGACCCCGGCCGCCGTGCAGAGGTATGGTTCCAAACCCTACCTGCAGCTAGCAAGACATCCTGGACCGCACTATATGCTGCGTTCACGATCAAATGGCCACTGCCCATCATCCGCACACCGACCCGCGATGAGCTCCTCGACCGTCTTCACAACACGAGACTCTCGGAGGAAGGACTAGGCACCCGTCTAGAAGACGACGAAGACAAAGTGTACACCCACGTGAAGTGGGCGGAGGAAATTCATGCGATCACGGACGCACTCGAGGATGACAAGGGGCACCTCATCCCTGATGTGCGCCGTGGCCTACCCCTCACAGTACGTCGCATCCTCCCCTCCCACATTACCACCTGGGCTACCTTTCTTACAGAAGTGGAGACCATCTCGCTCGATCGAATTGCCGACGAGCTTGAGGCACTGGACCCGAACCGCCGAGTGACAACAAACCAAACCAGCGAATGGCAGAAGGACATTTCGGCTCTCACCAACCACTTTGCCAACTCCGCCGTTGTACAATCCCCAGTTCGAGCCCCTCCCCCATCCTACCAACCCCGTCCCGTGAATCCAAGCCACCAACAACAGCGCCAACTCCCACCCCACATGACCCCCAACAGCAACGAAACCCGTCAGATTGCACAACGGGGACCCCCAGGCCAGAGGTTCACGACACCTGCCCGTGACGAGAACCTGTTCCTCACCCCCACACCTGCCACACCCGGCTCCCTCTTCTACCCCCGCACCCCTAGCAATACACAGCAGACTCCGAGCCGCCTGGGCAACGAAGAACTTGCGAAACGTGCAGTTGAACTCTCCGTGGTCTACCAACTGACTAAGGAGGGGGTCGATCTCTATAATCAAACGCTAGCAACCTGGGAGTCCCAACACGCCCCCACTCGCGAAGTTGATTTTGTGACGCCGCCATACCTGCTCACCCCCGGCACGGTAAACATCGGATCCAAAGAATGCTTCAAGTGCGGACAGAAGGGCCACATCAGCCGTGACTGCATCGCCGAGGCAGCAGCACAGGTCAATCAGTGCGAACAACGCTGGAGGGCCAAGATCAGCTGCCTCCTCTTCATGCGATGAGGTCAAGAGGTGTTTGGCATAGCACAGATCACCGCAACGGAAGAGACCCCCCTCCCCTACGAACCATCAATCTATGACGCCGCCGCCCTCAACTTTGATGATGACTATGAGAATTCGGAAAACGGACCGGAGACTTGTGCATAGAGGTACACGAGTCTCTGCCAATGATAACCTCAGATACGGAGCATACTGCGAGGCGAGAGGGGACTCGAGACCCCCACTCTGTGGACACATCCTCTGACTGGGACATTTTTAACATAGAAAGCTGTATCACGCAGAATACCACATCCATTCTTGCCTACGATGCACCTATAACTAAGACGTTATCACTATCCTCAACCAATACCAAAAACCTCGTAGCACTGAAACCGTTCCTTCAACGCATCAGGCTCATCGGCCTGAACAAAGAAGTCGTCAGAGCCACGGGGCAGGTCGATGATGGAGCCATGCGGAACTGCATCTCCAAACACAGATGGCAAAACTACAACCACTGCCTAGGCCCTGAATGCTTTACCCCATCGCAAACACGCATCAGAGTTGCCAACGGCCAGTCAGAGCTGTCAATGGGGAGATGGACAGGGACAATCAAAGTTGGTGGGACTGAATCGAACTCAACGTTCGAAATCTTTGACTGCGGTGACACCTTTGATGTCATACTGGGCAAGCCATGGCTCAAACAGATGCGAGCCATACACGACTATGAAACCGACCTCATCCTCCTACGTGGACCGAACACTTCCGAAACCATTGGCAACTACCTCGACATCCCAGGATCTGCAACCGCACCCGATATCTCGGCTGTAATCCCGACATCAACCACTGAACCGGGCCACAAACCTGATGAGGAGAACGAATCAGTCGAGCCCACAATACCACCAACGCCGCAGCCCAAAAGAGGATGGCAACGACAAGACATCTACAAGGCGGAAAAGATGGCACGAAAGGAGGATCAGACAGAGAAAGGGATGGAGAGGCGAAAGACAGAGAGGAAGACGGATGTCAGACAGGGGAGTGACAAGAAGATCCCAGAATCCGAACGAGAGATGGCCGACGAATGGGTACGTATCCACCTCCTACAAGACTCAGAGGAACCATGGGCAGAAACCCGGTGGAGTGCCTATCTAACGGATACCAAGAACGCCCACCCTGACCGTGAACATAAGTCAGCAGACGAATGGCTTGACCAGTTCCACTCCGAACCCAACCCAATACCATACCCAATCCACCAGCAACAACGTGACAAGTGGAATGCCAGGCTAGCCAGGAAGGATGAGGACGAGGTGGTAAGTGCACATGTTCTGAATGCAGAGCTAACCCCACAAGTACACAGGTGTGCCAACCGGCCAAAGTTCTCCAAGGAAGGCCGAACCGCAACCACAAACGATGATGCTGAACGATGGCGCCTACACTGCCAGAAGGTTAATATCGAACAACTGTTTGGCATAGACACCAGGTCAACCACTAGCAAGACGGAACTCGCGAACCTCCTGCAATCAGAAGTCCGTATCAAACAGCTCCGGAATAAGATCGACATTCTTCGTGACATGGCCCTGTCGACGGCAGCAGACAACGGACATGAAACGACAATGGTCAATGCCATAGGAGACGTACGGGCTAACAACTTTGCCATCGACAGAGGAGAGAACACCTCCCCTCGCGTGAAGGAACCATTTGCAGAGGCATGGGTGAACGAAATTCTTCAGAAGATTGACATTGGGCCCGACCTCACCAGCGACCAACGCGAGAGGGTGCGTGATCTCATCCGTGAATACGCTGACGTTTTTGCGCTCTCCCTCAGTGAAGTCTTCTTTGTCGACTGGTACAAACACAAACTGAACATTGAGCCCAACATCAAATTCCCAATGCGCATCAACCAGAGGCCAATAACAGAGACGCAAAAGACCTGGTTCAACGACATACTCGACGAGATGGAGAAGGCACATGTCATCCAAAAGGTCCCAGGCACCTTCATCAAGAGCCTTAGCAGCACAAACCTGGCACCGAAAGAAGCAGGCAAGATGGGACTGACACGTGTAGAGGTTCTCAGGAGCGTCAATGCGGAGTGTATACGGAATGGCTTGCCCCCATTCTGGGAACAGGTCATGGAACCTGGAGAGACAAATGAGGCGCTACTCAAAGCTGTCGAGAAGGCCGAACCACACCAAATCAAGACGAAATGGCGAGTCTGTCATGCTTTTAATGCACTGAACAAAGCTACACAGGTACCACCGTTCCCTGCCGGCGATCTCAAGGCCAAGCAAGAATTCGCAGCAGGACATCGGTGGGCTAGTGTCATTGACTTTGCAGCTGGCTACTATGCAGTCCCACTAGACGATGACTCCGTGCCATATGTTGCCTTCTATGTTGAAGGCCGAGGATACTATGTCTACTTACGGATGCCGTTTGGCCTCACAGGTGCCCCAGCCACATTCTGCGAAATGGTATCAATCACATTGGATGACATGATAGGCCGTGAACTCGTTAACTGGATGGATGACATCTGCCTCCCAGGAGATGAATTCGACAAGAAGATCACCAACTTACGCAAATTCTTTGAACGCTGCAGATCAAAGAAGCTGTCCCTTGCACCCAGCAAGACGAAACTCTTCCAAACTGACATTCTATTTGCAGGTGCAATGGTCGGACCACATGGAATACAGCCAAACCTTGACAAGGTTGGTGCAGTTGTCAATTGGCCATGCCCAGAGATGGCGCAACAACTACTGGGCTTTCTAGGCTTGACTAACTACTTCAGACGCCTAATAGCCAACTACGCCCGAATTGCAGCACCTCTAACTGACCTCACCCGTGATATCAAGGTTGAGGCACCAAGTTCGAACTGGCGTGTACAAAAAGGAGCATACAAGAGAGCTCTCTCTGCTGCCTTATTGAAAGACAAATGGGGCCCGGCACAACAGAAGGCATTTGTCACACTCAAATGCCTGATGTCCGAGGAACCATTGCTCAAACCACCACAATATGATGGCCGCCCGTTTTGAGTTACCACAGATGGTTGCATGACAGGCTTCGCAGGATTCTTATCTCAACCATTCACAACGACCGACACCGCCGGCAAGGACATCACGCAATGGCACCCCGTAAGCTACTGCTCGAAACGAACGTCCCGAAGCGAGGAAAAGTATGAACCTTTTTTGCTTGAGTTTGCGGCGCTGAAACACAGCCTTGATGAATTCGTGCCATACATCTACGGATCCCCCATCGAAATTGAGACGGACTGCAAAGCTCTAAGGGACTGTCTGATACAAGAAAAGATGAGTGTTCATCACAGCCGTTGGAAGGAGATGATACTCGCTCACAATATCATCTCCATCAGACACCGCCCTGGTGTTGATAATCCGGTAGCAGATGGCCTCAGCCGCATGTGGGAAGACCGCGAACGCTCCACCTCTGACGGTTCAAGTTGGTCGGTTCTCCCTGACTGGGAAGCCTCCAAAGGGATCGTCAATGACATCCTCAGTGTTTCGGAACTACCCAGCCCCAAACACCTGCTTGAAACCCGCTTCGAGGACGACATTTTCTTCCACCCAATTATTCAACACCTACTTGGTCACACGCAGGGTGATACTCCATCCAATCAACAGAAGTTTGCCCACCGTGCGATGGACTTCATGATAGAGGACGGCAAGCTCTGGAAGGTCAGCACCAAAACGGACGACCGCGTCACACGTACCGAATGCATCCCCAGCACAGAAGGTTTCAACCGCGCACTTGAAGCCCACCTCACCAATGGCTGCTTTGGCCCCGACCATGTCCAGTTACACCTCCGGGACAAGTACTTTTGGCCAGGAATGTATATTGACGCCCGACAAGCTCAACTAGAGTGCCCCAAGTGCAAATCCTTTGGAGCCACCAAACGAAATGCTGCACTTCAACCGATCCGACGCTCCAAACCATTCTCACTCATAGCAGGCGACTACCTTTCTCTACCTCTAGGAAAAGGTGGTTTCAAAACTGTAGGCCTATACATCGACGCCTACTCCAACCATGTCTGGCCGACCAAACTCAAGATGGCTGGCACAGGCAAAACCACAGTAGCATCCCTCAAGCAAATCACACACAACTACGCCATCCCTGACACCTTCATGGCCGATGGTGGCTCCCACTTTGACAACCACGAGGTCAACAACTTTTGCAATGAATTGGGCATCACACACATCACCACTGCGGCCTACTCCCCATGGGTGAATGGCCTGATTGAGAATGCTAACAAACTCTTACTAGGCAGGCTCAAACGTCTCTGTGCACCCAACCATGATAACATTGCCGACGAAACCGATGTCGACCCCAAATCAATCCCCAAAAATTGGCCTGACCACTTCGACGAAGCGATCCACCAACTCAACGACCGCATCCTACCTGCACTCAACGCAACCCCTCGCGAACTCCTCTTCGGCCTCAGATTCCGCCCTGATAATCCACCATTCTCGACTACACAACCAACTACCACCACAGACATTCAGACCAACTTCACGCTCTCTGACACCCTCCGTCTAGATGCACATTTACGTGCATTACAAGATGCAGAACGCCGCAAAGAATCCTTTGACAATACATCACCACTTACCACATTCAAAATCGGTGACCTTGTTCAAATCTATGATTCAGCATCTGACTTCAATCATAAATCCATTAACAAAATTGCCCCTAAGTGGTCAAAACCACGATTAATCTATGCTAAGTTTTCTAATTCTTATTCTCTCTGCACGCTGAGTGGTATCCCGCTCAAGGGCATAATACATTCTTGCAGGATGCGCCATTATATACCCCTTAGAGGCACACCTCTAGACACCCTCAACCCTAGAGAGGACGTCACACCCACACCCGAAGACCTCGACATCGCCGCTGCAGAAGAGAAGATGTTTGACGTGTTGTTTACAAACAACAGAACCATGTCAGGGGACGCTCCCTAAAATGGTTTGCCCCTCCCGACACGGGCACTCCGATACTTCCCTGGTCATCGGACACGTCCACGACACGTGCTGCTGGGTGGTAGATCGAGCAGCGCAATAGATTGCGTACATGAGGAGGCCTGGGGACAGTCGGGACGCCCGTCCACTTGGAGGAGGGCAGATGTGGCTGTGCTGGCAAAGCCAGCCGAGCGGAGTCTCAACTAACTTAGAGCATTTTCCGCTACTGTAGACAGTTTCCAATCGTTCGTTCTCAATCGATTTCACTCGATTTCACCATTTCTCTTCCCGTTTCAGTTTCTCTTAGGTTTCTACCTCGTGACAGTCAATAGCAGGGCCCAACGGCCTCCACCGAGACTGCCCAGACCAGTTTGATATCCGTGTGATGATGGCTGAAGGGCGCCAGGACTGGGCTATGAGTCTCCTGGTCGAGCAGGATACTGTTCACACCCCCGGGCCAAGCGAACAGGCCTCCAGAGCAAGTGTGGAAGGCCAGTCCAGAGAATCAGTGGAGGATTTTTAGTTATGCCACAGGTGAAAAGTACGCCCCTGTTGGCAGGTTCCAATCAGTTTGCATGTTTGTCTATAGAGTCTGCAGAATCCCATTCCATTGCTGCACTCTCCCCATGTGAACTCGATTCGAATCAAGACATACCCCCTTCTTCTCCTGGACTTCTGGACATCAGAGTTCACAACTCCGGTTTGCCAGGGAAACCTCCCTCTTGTCGTGGACTACCCCACTGGGAAAAACGCTTGCCCCGCCGTTATGTTCTTGCTGCTATTCCAAGTCCTAATTCCCTGTCCCTCAACATGGAGATAGAGACCACGGACACTCAGGAGATCCATAGCCTGAAAGCTCTGGTGGATTGTGGCGCCTCTGGACTCTTCCTACACACCCGCTTTGTGCAACAGAATAATCTCACCACACGCCCCCTCTCTCAACCCATTCCTGTGAACAATGTGGATGGAACTCCGAATGCGGCTGGCTCCATCACAGATGTTGTGGACCTGGTCCTGCGTTACAACGGACATGCGGAACATGCGGTGTTTGCCATCACTGATCTCAGTCGACAGGACATGATCCTTGGGTACACCTGGCTCTGAGAGCACAACCCAGAGATTGACTGGGCAGCTGGGACAGTCTCAATGAGCCACTGCCCCTCCCGCTGTCAGACCTGTAGAGAAGAGGTGAAAGCAGAGCGTAAAGCATGGACTAAACTCCAGGCTGCTATATGTGTGTGCCGTACTGGCAGAGTTCCTCTACCTGAACCGGACTTTGATGACGTCCTGGACTTGTGCCCGGACTCTGACGATGAGGACAATGATGAAGTTTACAAGGGCTATATCCCAGATATGAGCCCTGAGTCAGACTCCAAATCAGATTCAGAGCCCAACACAGGAACGGACATGGAGGCCGACCCCATGGAGGAAGGTGATTGTATATTTGTGATGACTCTCTTTGGTTACCCGACTGCTGAGGAGATCCGAGCAAGTCAGACAACATCTCAACACCTAGCAGAGGCCTTTGCATGCAACTCCGTGCCCAAGTCCTTTCGCGATGCCGTCCCCAATCACCTCTGAGATTTTGAGGACATTTTCTCCAAAGCATCATTTGATGAGCTTTCCGACTGAAAGCAATGTGTAACGGGCACGGTCTACACATTGAGTGCTGACCTTATTGTTTGGCATGACCGTGTTTGGCAACACCGTCAGTGTTGCCTATATAACCAGTTAGTAGATACATGTATAAACAAGCCCTTGTAAAAATGTTGTATAGCAAATAGTACCTATTGGTCAAGCTTACACTGCTTAGCAAGGCATCCCCCTGTAACGCTTGCATTACATTTTTTTAAGCTACCCAACGGTGCTTAAACTCTTTGCTTATTCATTTAACCTGGCACTCATATCTAAACTCTATCATTTCCACACATGTACGGCACTTCTGACCCAATCCGGACGACTTCGATCAAACTGATGCCGTATTCAGATGCAGAAAACACAGACAACAACTACGACGAAGTGGCAGCACCTCAGGCATTGCCGTTAGGGCCAGGGGCCTATGTGACTCCTGGACGAAGGTCTTCGAGACATGAGCTGGCGGCACAGCCAGCTCTCTCCTGAGTTCGCCTGCCCAGGACCTCGGACCTGACAACTGGCAATGCGACAGTGGGAACTGGCAACTTGCCAGCTCAGCACACTCCATGACGGAATCCGCTTGCAGATGAGGTCAAACTCGAGGACAAAGGTGTTTTTGAGACACCTGGATATTACCCGGAGACTTCAGACGAAGATGATCAGGCCGACGCTGAACACGCCGCCCAGATTGCACTCGAATTAGCCGTAGATGCTTGGTTTGCGCGGCAGCCGCTAGTGAGCCATAATCGTGCTCAGCGCTTGCGGACTATTGCTGCGGAGACAGTATCCGCCTCATATGAACAGCATAAAATGTTGTATGGAGACAGTTATGACTCCGCGTCTGAATATAAATTGTTGATACAACAATTGACAGAAGAATATTTACAATGGCGGCTTGAGCGTAAGTCGCAGCATGGATCAATTACACCAACACCACAAGGTAGTCCAGTTCGAGTGGCATCACCCGGACTTCGTTTTTTTAGTACGACAGATTCGCCAGTTGTTGTGGGCCAATCTGGCTCACCAAGTCGAGAAGTTCCTTCGCACTTGTGTGGGGCAAGCATTATGCCTGCAGAATCAATGTCTACAGACACAGTGCTGGATGCAGCCGTCGAACGGTTGAATGAGCAACATATGCCAGACGAGACAAATGAGCAGTATGTAGCCAGACAGGCTGCAGCTCAACGAGAATATCATCATCAGATGACACCAAGTCGCCCGATTGATGTTCGTACAAAGCGACACTCGAACACTGATTCGTCTGTTGAGCCATCCTCAGCTCATCAGGAGACTGTTAAGCCTCCATCATCATCATCTGGACGCATTCGCATACCTGATGCAAGAGGCCGTACCAGTCTCTTTGAAAGGGTAGGCAACCGAATCGCTGGACAGTGTATCCGTGACTCTCAAATGCGGGAATTCGGGTTCAGCACCGCGGATGACCAAGGGATACGATTCGAGGGAGGTCATTCCCGCGACATCATGAGAGAGGAATTTATAGCCTCTCAACCCAGTGAGCCTGTGGTTCATAACAGAAAGACATTTGCATGTCTTAAAGCTACTGCGATGCAGCAGCAGATCAAGACTGAGGATTTGGATGAGCGCACTCCGTTCATCCCAAAGCAACCTTGCACCAACACAATCCATCGAGGTCAATCGACGGTACACTTTGCCAGACCGACGAATAATTCGCCGGTTACAACTTGGCCATACGGGGTGGATCCACAGTCATCACAAGGAATGACTGCACCTCCACCCACACCTATGGGTCAAATGGCCAAATCGATTGCCCAGCAGGCGGTTAGTCCATCGCCGATAGGTGTAGGGCATCTACCTGTAGATGCCCGTGCTTTTACAATGCCGCTACCGCAGTGACATTCGCCAGTAGCGGAAGGAGTTCAATTAGCTGCCGAATATCATCGACAGCGTATGCATGAAAGGCTGAAGGCCTTAATCTTCGAATGTTTAGGTGTTCGATTATCGATTCCCGATGGTGTTAAACCACGTAGGACCGATGCAAAGGCTATAGGCCTTTACAGTGGGTCAGCCAAGTTTGGCGACCTCGAAGAATGGTTGACCAACCTCATTGTGATGTTGGCAGTGAACCAGTTCGGAGGAACTGATAGGGACTGCGAACGTGTCCTAATTCTGTCTGAGTTTTTGGATGGAGAAGCCAAACGGTGGTTTAATCAACATGTTATTCATGTCCACCACGACTTCAAGCAGAGGACCTTCAAACAGGTTATCACCGGTTTATATGACCAGTTCATCCATACTTCCACGATGCAAGACGCTAGAAGCGCCTTTTTTGCGACACGTTACACCAGTGAACTTGGTGTACAACGCTTCGTAGATGCCTTGAAAGACCATAGTCAGAACATGTCTCAATTACCGGACGAGATTACGGTTCTTGACACTTTTCTGTATGGGTTGCCTTGTACTATGCGAGACCAACTATTCAGCGATGGTCTCTCCCCAGAGGTTAACACTCTGGATGACTTCGTAGCATATGCTAAAGCATATGAAGCCGCTACAAAGACAGCGGAACACTATCGTGCTCAGCCGCATGCTCGTCGAGCATCAGAAACACCAATGCGTCATCAGACTTCCCGTAAGCCTGAACCTCAACCGACCAAGCGCGTATACATGTGTAGTGGGGATCTATGGCGAGGTATAACCCCGCAAGTGTATACGTCACCCTATCAACACAAGGACCAGCATAAACGAGCGGGTCCACAAGGTGATAATACACGAACGGCTAAGCCGTTCAAACTATCACTGCTACAGAACGAAGTTGGGGCTCGCCCTAACAATGTAGGAGAAGCAAAACCGGCGTATCAACATAAACAGGAAGCAAACAACGGTAACTGTTTCAATTGCGGCGAGAAAGGTCACTTTTCGAGGGACTGCAAAAAGCCCCGAAAGAATCGTGTATTCGTGAGGGCGGCACATACGGCATCGCCTGATGATGTGGACGACGCGGATGACGAAAAGGAACACCTAAGTGCTCCAGAGAATGAAGATGATGCGAAGAGCATCAAACATCCGGAGTCAGATGCTGCCTCTGAAGGTAGTGACGAGCTGGTGGCAGTTGAAGCTTATGACAATGAGTATTATACTCGTTGTTCAGATAGCGAATGTATGTACGCTATAACAGAAGCACCATATGAAGAGGTGCAGCGTCCAATTCCTGGTCGCTACAAACTGGTTTTGCAGAAAGGGACGTTACAACGACCTGTATACTCTGCTGCAGACAAGGAGTGTCTGGCAACATATATTGATGTAGGAGGACATCAGGCATGGACATTGTGGGACTCAGGGAGTACCACTACAGGAGTTACTCCTGCATTTACTCAGGTTGCGGGGATCAAGGCTAAAACCTTGGACAACCCGTTGATCCTGCAGTTAGGCACGACGGGGAGTCATGCCACAGTTAACTTTGGCACCGAAACTCGAATATCACTGCCTGGATTTGAAGGTGTGGTATACATGGACGTAGCGAACTTCGATCGCTACAATGTGATTATTGGTATGCCATTTATGCGCACCAATGGTGTCGTCTTAGACTTCGCCAAGAATGAAGTTGTAGTTAACGGCGTGGCAACACCTGCATTACGGGTGAAGCTGGAAGACACTGATGGCCAATTGCGTCGTCACCGGACGCGTGAAAAGCATCAGGAATGACTACCTGCATCGCCGGGGGTGAAAGGTGTTCGATCGAAGGTTACGATCGAGGATGTATCGGAGGAGGCGGAGGCTGCTAACAGCCTCCCTGATGGATTTCAGTCCATCATGATATCCAAGGAAGAGTTTCAAGAAACTCTAAGAAAGGGGGAAGTACTAAAGACTTCTTCGAAAATGACAAAAAAGAACAAACGTGCAGTTAAAATAACTGCAAAGGATGCAACACTCGAACCAATTGGAGTTGATGCAACCCCAGCGGATGATGAATCGAACGCAGCCCAGGCTACGGAGCCTAAACTCGAGGATGACACTGTAAAAGCGCCAGTAGATCGTAGGAAACGATTCATGTGGGATCGACCAGATCCAGTACCTCATTATGAGTGGTTGTATGACCCTCGAATGCCTGATGAATGGAACCAAGTAATTGGCTCCGTACGAGCATGGCAAGGTCGTAATGTATGACCTGCAGTATCGATGTATCGTGAGGCCTTTAATGATGAGGTCTCAGAACTGATGGACTTCAAACAAAGGTCCAGTAAAGGAGCGAAACCGCCACTCTATCGGATACCGGTAGTTGACGATAGCGAGTTCAACTTAGTCAAGTTGAAAGCGAGATTCGAGATTCCACAATCCAAGAATGCATCAGCATCCATGCGATTGGTGGATACAAAGGATACACCAAAGGTGACCCATAAGGGCCGCCTGACGAAAGCAGACTACCCTAGACTGTGTCAACAGTGGTATGACGAGTTCGAAGATATGGTGTGTGGAACTAAACCAGTTCTACCTCCATGGCGCGACATCAATCATGAGATAAATCTCATTGATGAAGAGAAGCAGTACACCTACCACACGCCAAGGTGCCCTCAGTTGCTTCGCGACGAGTTCTATGCCAAGGTGAATAGGTATGTTGAAGCCAAGTGGTGGGAACCGCGACCTGCTAGGCAGGCCGCACCACTATTGTGTATTCCCAAGAAAGATGGGTCGTTACGAACCCCTCTGGATGCGCATCAGCGCAATGATAACACGATTAAAGATGTCACTCCATTGCCTGATCAAGAGGTAATAAGGGAGGACGTTGCTCATGGCAAGATTAGGTCGAAAATAGACCTAACAGACGCATATGAGCAAGTGCGCGTGCGCACTGAAGATGTTCATAAAACCCCATTTGCAACGATATCTGGCACCTATGTCAGTAATATCATGCAAATAGGGGACTGTAATGCCCCTGCTACGTTCCAGAGGTTAATGACCTCTATCTTTCGAGATGCTATTGGACGCTTTATGCACGTCTATTTAGATGATATATTCATCTATTCGGACTCCATTGAGGAGCACAAACAACACCTTCAAGTCGTTTTTGAGCGACTCAGACAGCATCAACTCTTCCTGAAATGGAAGAAGTGCGAGCTGTATGCCGACAAGGTGGATTGTCTAGGCCATATTATCGATGATCAAGGCATCCATCCTGATGCTGACAAGCTCGCGTGTATATGCAAGTGGCGAACCCCTCACAACTATAACGATGTTCAGCGCTTTGTTGGACTGGTCAATTATATTGGTGCATTTCTGCCAGATGTAACGGCCTATACAGGGCCTTTAATGTCTATGATGCAAAATGGGATGCCCTACTATTGGCGCCCCATACATCAGCGATGCTTTGAGATGATCAAACACATCTGCGTCACCACTCCAGTAATTCGACCAGTGAAGCCGAAAACTGGAGAACCTATTTGGGTTATCTGTGATGCATCGACAACTGGTGTAGGAGCGATGTATGGTCAAGGACCCACATGGGCGCAGTGTCGTCCAGCTGGGTTTATGTCCAAGAAGTTTACGAGTGCACAACAGAATTATGCTGTGCATGAGCTTGAAACACTTGCGATATTGGAAGCCCTTCTGAAGTGGGAGGACAAACTTGTGGGTTATAAAATCCATGTTATTATGGATCACAAGGCCCTTGAGTTTTTCAAAACTCAAACGAATCTTACTCTGCGCCAACGGTGATGGATAGATTATATGTGGAAATTTGATTTCGATATCACCTATGTCAAAGGTGAATACAATAAAGTGGCTGATTGTCTCTCTCGGTACTTCGAGAGCGACACAGCTAAGGATGTCCATGACGTTCATGAATATGTTAATGTGGACATCCGTATTGATCCGGAAGGAGAGGATCTACCACAGCCTCGTTATCAAGAGGTTGTAGAGAAAGTCGTTGAAATACACGCTATGCGTGAAACACGACTCCAGGCTGCGCAACGTCTTCAGGAACGTCGAGAGGAACACGATCTCGAAGCTCAGCTCATGAATGAAGCTGAACCGGCAAACGAGAACAGAACCGCTACTGAAGTATCGGTAGTGGAGGGCAACAATAACGATATCACCTTAGGTGATATATTGTTTGGACGAACTACAATGAACCCACCGAAAGACTGCACGGATGCGGCCTTTATCGACAACGTGAAGAAAGGCTATTCTTCAGATAAACTGTTCTCGCTTATCCTAGACGATCCTGAAGCTTATAAAAGCTTCGTAGTCAAGAAGGATATTATATGGACTACCAATTTAGCTGGTAGTCGAGTAATGTGTGTTCCTAGGAGTCCCGAACTCCTTACTGTAATTGTGGAACAAGCCCACCAGACACTTGGCCATTTTGGCGAAGAGCGAACTGCCGAATATATTCGATGGTGGTACTGGTGGCCTGCAATTCTGAAGACCGTAAAGGCCTTCTGCAAAACTTGCGAGGCGTGTCAGCGCGCTAAAAATTCAAACCAAAAACCGGCGGGTAAGAATCACCTGCTACCCATGGCTACAAAACCTTGGGATTCGATTGGAATGGACTTTATTGGCCCATTTCCGGAGTCTAAAGGTCTTAATTACCTTTGGGTCATCATCTGCAGAATGACGAGTATGGTTCATTTGATACCAGTACACACCACTATGACAGCTAAGGAGTTGTCATGGGTATACCTTAAGGAGATTGTGAGGCTTCATGGCCTCCCAAGATCCATCGTCTCTGACAGGGACTCTAAGTTCACATCGCGATGGTGGAAATCACTCCATAAAATGTTAGGAGCTAAGCTCCTAATGTCGACATCCTTTCATCCTCAAACGGATGGACAAACGGAGAGGGCCAATAGAAACATTGGTCAAATATTCCAGACGATCGTTAGAAACGATCAAAAGGATTGGGTTGAATGCGTACCCATGACAGAGTTCGCTATAAATGCGAGTATATTGGGGACAACTAAGTATGCCCCTTTCGAACTTAATGGCGGATTTATGCCATCCATGATCAAGGAGATTCGTAGTGATGTCGTCGTTCCGAGAGGTATTAAACAATATGCAGAACAAGCACTGGCTAACCTGGCCAATGTGCATGATGCGATTATTGAAACTTGTGTTTTTCAGACACGAATGGCGAATAAGCGTCGTGGATCGGAACCAACTATTAAAGCTGGTGACTTGGTGTATTTATCCACCAAAAACCTCAAATTACCGAAAGGACAGGCACGGAAACTGTGTCCAAAATTTATTGGTCCATACAAAGTACTCAAGGCCTTCCCAGAGGTCTCTAATTACACTTTGGAGTTACCAGCGGCGCTTGCACAACGTCGCGTATTCCCTAAATTCCATGTGTCGCTGTTATGATCGTACTACGAGTCCAGTGATCTAATGTTCCCCAATCGTTCGCGCCCAGAGCCATACGATTTTGGAATCGATGACGATCAGGAATGGTTCGTGGAGGATATCTTAGGATATCGCTGGATTGGTGCAAACGACTTGGAGTTCGAGGTCCGTTGGAGCCTTGGGGATACGACTTGGGAGCCATATGATAACTGCAAAGAGTTAGTGGCATTGGACCGTTATCTCGAATTACAGGGTGTTAAGCACCCGCGGCAGCTGGCGCGACGCGTAGAAATGCTGTGTCGCGATCACGTGGTGACGGCCATCATATTATGATGGCTGAGTTGAAATGAAGGAATGTTATGCTGGCAAGTTTTCTTTCTTTTCATTTTAAACCACACTGCATGGACGAAGACGACACTGGTGACCCAAATCGACAACAGGGCGGCTTCGGCCGTCCTATTACAAGCCAAAACCAGACCCCGCAACTGGGTCAAGGAAGGGGAGGAGGCACCATTGATGCGTCTCTGAGCTTGCCTGCCCAAGTACGCAGGCCCATACAATTCGGGTCATTAGACCAATTGACACAAGCAGTGGCCCAAGGTCACTACCAACAACAACAGCAACCGATTCCGATCCCACTAATGGGACCATACACGTCTCCGGTGTTGACGGCCCCTCAAGGGTCATCTCAACCGACTTATGTAGGTAGCCCCTACAATCTGCAACAGGGTTTCTTTTCAGACCCTACAAATCCGAACACACCATGGGGATCGTTTGTGTAGTGCGGGCGCTACGGAGTCTCACAGTACCCAACAGAGCTTGACCGAGTCTGGTATTGCTGTAGGTAGTGACATGAAACTTCTTGTACAAACAACATGTAAACACTACAGTTCTGGGCAATGGCTAAAGCCATTGCCAAACAACACCAACCTACCCATAATGGGTAGGTGACCCGTTACATACCCCCCTTTAAGATTGCATAGCAGTCTTAAACAACACCAAGTTCGACATATACGAACTTGAACAAAGTGGTACATGCGACATAAAATATGTCACAAATAAAAAAGAATAAGTTAAGGACATCAAGAATGCCCCAATGAGTGGGAGAAATTTCCCTCCACTCAGTCCCCAACTGATCTCATCCATGCCTTTTTGCAAGTGGGTGTGTGGTCAGGTACAATGACCTGACACTAACGCCTGAATCCCTAAGTTTGTCCAGTCGTCCACCAAGTCGTCAGCTGGTAATTCAGTGGCCCATGCTTCATTGGTGTATGACTCCATCGTTGTTTCAAGATGTGACCGACGATGGCCACGTCCAAGCTAGTAGTATTACTGCCAACGACGGAGGTGTACATGACACCGACATTAATCCTGGGAAGGTTTCAGCAGCGTACAAGCTGCTACGACGTAGGATAAGTCGCGATCGGGTCATGCGGTAGTTTGACGTAATGATACGCCAACACACGAGATTACCACTGGCAAGGTATGACATGAACCAGCAATATAGGGAGGACGAAGGAAAAAGTACGATGACCATTAATAGCCATCAAAATAGAAATCACTACCCTTGGAACCTTCATCAGGTTCTGAGTCGTGATAATTTGAACCATCGTCAGGCTCGTCTAGGTTATCAGCGTCTTCGTAGACGCGCTCCTCATTCTCTGTGTTGTAGTAATCGACACTACTACCCCCCTCCTCTTGATCACTCTGTGAGGATTGATCATAACCATAATCTGAACCCAACATGGGCTCGTACTGTAACTCATCCAAGTTAATAGAAACTCGTTCCAAGTCTTCCATATAGTAACGGAAGTCACCACACTCCTCTTCACACCGATACGTCCTGACATCATATGTCAGGTTTTCGGGTGTATCTACAACACCTTTGGATGAACTATTGTCACCCAAAGCATTGTCGTCAGTGGCTTGATGAAGGGCCAGCTGACGCATACACGCCAGGTGCTCAATGTTCATAGACGCGGAACACGTCTCGCTATAGTCATAGCCACCCACAACACTAGGGCTTGGTGAACGTGACTCGCTCACAATTTGGTCTTCTGACTCAAAATCATAAGCCAAATTATTTCTGGCGACGTCGTCGTCAGATAGATAATCACTTGGATCATCATAGATATGATTCACCACTGGCACCATAGAAGGTGTTGATTTCTGCTGTGTGTTCATAATAAACACACGTTTTTCCTCCATATGGTCCACTAGGTCCACAATCGGTGAGGGTCTTCCACTTGGGTGCATGCCCCAAACGGTCACCAATTGGACAGGATCACGCCCTGTCGTGTCCAGCAAAATGTCAGTGGGCGCCATAGGCGTCCGCGTTGAAGTCACCTGACTTTGTTTGGTGGACCACTGTCCACCACCACCATGGAGGGGCGTCGTTGACGTCCCTCTTGTTTGCTCGCCCTTTCTACCCTCTCCTCTCGCCTGCGCGGCTACCCAGTTGCCTCCAGGATATGCTGGATGCGAGCATGCGCCCTCAATAGGTGTCGACAACACCACCTTGGTGCTAGAGGGTTTGGGGCCTGTGTGCCCTGGGGATGGGTTTCTGCGTGCTTTTGAGCACACTGGCGGGGTTCGCACATGTACACGAGCCATTTTACATGCCCGGGATGGCGTCAACAACGTCATCCATGGTCTACTGACCATATCTGCCCCTCGGGGGCAGCTTGTTCCATTCATTTTAGGTTTTGGGACGAAATTCGCCCCCTCTACATGGCCATGCCATGCTGGTTCTCTATGGGCATGGATTCCTCCCCCCATACTCACTTCCTCACCCTCCATCCCTTCAGGGATGGCTCTCCTTGCCACTGAGCCTCCAATAGGCTCGGAGGCCCCTGCATGACGTGTCAATACACCATGCCTAGAGTTTTCGCAACTGCCAGCCACTGGCAGTCCCAGCACGCGATGGGTATGGACTATTCCCCCCATAGGCGCATCCTTGCCATCCACCCATGTGTGGATGGCCTCCGACGTTCCTTCCGAGCCCACAATAGGCTCGACGACGCTTGCATGACGCACTAATACGCCATGCCTCGACTTTTCTACCTTGTCGGCCACACAGGATGACGACGGCATCCTTAGCGGATTTCTCAACGCCACTGCGACGTCTGGGACACAATGGGGACCCGACGCCGTGCACCCCATGCTCTTACCTGGGCATAGCACGGTTGTTGGGTGCTCCGCATCGCTTCGGGGCCAACTTTTGCTGGTCCTTGCAATGCGACCCATTGCTACCTCCGTTGTGTTCGACTCTAACAGCAACAACAGCGTCTCAGACGTCGCCTTACACCTCAACAGTGGTGTTGACCACAGCGGTGACAACGGCGCTTTGACCGCTACTACAGGCAATGTAGAAAACGTCGCCTTCACCCTTGGTGACTCAAACCTCGCAGGGCTCGACTGCATCCACGCCACCTCTTCGTCTACCGACAGTTTAGACTGCGACGACTGAGTTGTCACTGCATTCGACGTTTTCAACGTCGTCTTCGAGCTTAGCAGCTCGACCTCTTGCTGACATCCTTCGATGCCAACTGCCACCTCCAATGGCACTGGTATTAGTGGCGGATATTTCGTCGCTACCTCCGCCTCCTCGATACAGGCCTGTCATCGTTCCTTGTGACGACTGTGGTACATCTCCATAAGCTTCTGAAGCATACCCTTGAAGATGTCCACATAGCCAAGTGAGCTGTTTGCCCACCTGGATATGCTTGGCATATTATCCTCTAATGCCCGTATTGCGACTTCCTGAATGTGCTGAGCTCGCCTTGAGTTCACATCCGGATGGTTCTTAAACCATACTGTCGCAATTGCCATCAAGGTTGACGGATCAGGCAATTTGCGGCCTCCTTCGAGGTCGCTGGGTGCAAGAAGCACCCTGTCCTCGCCCACCTTTGTGGGTGTTCTTGTTTCTGGAGCGACGTTTGCCCCATGCTGGTCACTCCAGTGACCGACTACGCGATGCGCAGCCCACTGCGCCGTCCTCTCTCTACCCCACTCCTTCCCCTCACCAGAATTTTGTCCTGGGTGGACAAACTTCTCATATCCTTTATGCGGCCTTTCAGGTCGCTTACCTTCACTGATGACATCTCGCTGGCTACTCCAACTCTTGTCATCCAGCGCTGACACGTCCATGTTGGATCGCCGCGTATGGTTGGTTGGTGACTGGCTGCGTTGCGAGCCAGTTGGCAAGTTGCCTGGTGTCCACCAATTTGCAACGTCGTCCGCACCTCGATAGGTGACGTTTACGGGGGCAAGCCTATTGTGCTCGCGGCGCTCAGATCGCTTGACGATCGACTTGAACGGGACCGTAACGCATTGCCCGTTGGACAACGAACTAGTCGCAGATGAACAACTTGTCGTTCGAGACGTGTCTGTTACACGACTTGACATACTCACGAGATCATCATCTCGTGCAGGTGAGCGGAATTGCTCTGCTGGCACGTCATGTGCCAGCCTCGAAAGATGTTTCGTATTATGACTCATAGAGAGCCGTCTATCCATATCGACAATAATGGGTACTATTAACTCAAAGTATAGAGCTAATATATTGATGGTGTCCTTCGAGTGTAATGCCCAAAGTTTCACCTGAACAACCTCTAATGTGGCTGTTTCGACCCTTTCCTGTATGTCCCTGGGCCATTGGTAGTCCAGACGTAGCCAAAATCGCGTGAGCTCAGCCTGATGCTGCCGCAAGAATTTGGCTGGGTCCTGAAATAGCATTTCGATGTCATTCCAGTGATGTGGCAACTGTGACGCAGCTGCCATGCTCGGCGAGAGTGCCGTTTGTTCCGAAACATGTACTGGGGCCCCTTGAAGGGTCCCATATGGTACCGAGGGTCCCGTCGAGTGCCTAGATGTGGCCTGAGTGTCCATGTGGTCCCAGTGATGCAGACCAGATTAAAGCAGAATTACAAGTGAGAGATAAAAGTGGAGTATAGCGGGATATAGCAGGATACAGCAGTATGAGCTGGCTAGCTCAAAAAAATGTAGCGCGGGCGCTACGGAGTCTCACAGTACCCAACAGAGCTTGACCAAGTCTGGTATTGCTGTAGGTAGTGACGTGAAACTTCTTGTACAAACAACATGTAAACACTACAGTTCTGGGCAATGGCTAAAGCCATTGCCAAACAACACCAACCTACCCATAATGGGTAGGTGACCCGTTACAGTTTGCTACGATCCCAATACAACCTGCTTATGTGGTGAGACTTCAAGAGCCCGCCATGATGGAGATTGACAAAGGCACGCGGCATCCTCGGGCACCAACACCTCCTCCTGTCCCTCGAGGCTCGCCCTCGAACCAAGAACAGGAGTCCGAGCACAGGAAAGGAAAGCGCCCGGAGAGGAACCAAGAGGCGTCTACGTCTCATAGTAGAAACAAAGAATGGACGAGTGTCATCGTTGACGTTCGTCAACGATTGATCAACGAGGGAATCAATGTTGAATTCCTTGACTTTCTCGAAGTCAATTCGGCAGCTCTTGTATTAACTCAACTCTTGGATAGAGTTGAGGAGGAACGACAAACCGTGGCTCGCGAACGGTCGAGAGCTGAGTTATTATCAACTCAGCTTAAGGTCGAACACAAGAGGATGCTACCATCCTCGCCTTCTCGTGATGAAGGACCTTCGTCGAGGCCCTTTAAAGTACACCAAACAGAGCAGGCGTGTTATGAATGCACCTTAGCACCTCTGCCTAGGCGCGATAACCGATCTCCGTCTCCACGTCGGCGCGCTGAGCGTCAACAATCGCCAGAGCCGTTTTTGGCCTGTCAACGATCATACTCAGATGTGTTGAGGACCAAGAGCTCCTCGGAGGCATATTCATGGCGTCATGAACGTCGTGAGGACTACCTCCGTTATTCAAGTAGCGACCTGCCAGGTCATGACGTTGAGCGACAGGATGATCGACGTCCCTTGACCTCGGCGGCTCGCTCGACGCGGCTGCAAGGGCCCAGGTGAGAGGCACAACCTCTAGCCTCCAATCGTAACCCTACAACGGCTTCGTCGAAGCCGTCTGCACCTGTGGCTTTTTCAAAGTCACAAAAGGTTAATCCTGCTAACCGGGATGGTGGATGTCGTGAGGTCACGACGTACAAAGTGCCACCAGCAGCACCAGGGCCCCCTGAATGGGTCCTTAAACCTTGACCAGGCCCTATGCCGACAACGTCTGTTGCCAGCCCTTCCAAGGCCCCAAACGTTCGTACTCCTTACGATGCGATCTTGGAGTCCGACGACGGTGCTAGCACTGATGACGACAAGCCTCGGACTGCCAAGCAGGTCAAAGGCAAGGAGACATTCCTGGCTAATCAAGCTAGGAAGCTGGAGAAGGAGGAGACTGGGCCTATTGCCCAGGAAATGGAAGTAGTGGTCGTTCAACGACGCCACGAAAGATGTAATTGTTTGTGGGATATGCTAGGCCCACGACTTCACTGGTCTCGATACAAAAACAGGGTGTACGCCCTGGGGGAAGCTCATCGAGCTTCCATTCATGAAATACAAGAGGGAGAAAGATACAGGCCGACCCATGGGGGCCGGCTGTATGCCATAGTTCCCCGAGGGTTCCCAATGAACCCTCGTGAAGTTCAGGTCTTGTACGACCACATTGTCAGGATGAAGAATGGTCATTACCAGCTCTCAATCGATGAGCGCTGTCAAGGCTATGAGCTCCTTATGGAGTTCATCCGGATCTCTCAGCAGATCCATCCTTCCCTACGTGACCGTGCAATGAGTGCAGCCATGGAACTTCCCTTAATCGAGGACCAGCATCGCCCTCGAGGGACAGTAGGAACCAATCCGTGGTTCCATTCCCCTGTTGAGCGCCCACTAGGCGCGTTGTCCACCAAGGTTACTGGCAAGACACGTGGTGCTGGGCTGTCGCCGCCTACAGGCAGTGATGCATTCAACCAGGAGCGAGTGGCGCAGTATATACTGCACCATGGTCGCCCGGGGACAAAAAACTGGCACCATGGCATTGCCATGGATTACGCCCACCGTGTTTCACATGAGACCATATTTGGCCACATGCTGACTTCCATACTGGCTCCTGTCAGTAACCACTACCGCACGGCATTCATGAGAGTGCTCGTGAGTGTCATGGCCCGGCCATACCTCTACCATGACGCGGTAGAGTCCCACAACGTGGCCAACCTGGATCGACCTCTGAGGCCGATTCGAAGCAGTGAGTTCACCATAACTCGCTTCAAACCCCCGGAGGACCGTAACCTCATATCAGAGGCTATGGTTATCCTCCACCTGATTGAGAATGGTATCCCTGTTGAGTGGATACATCATTCATATGCATTCGCGATCCACTGGTGGAACCACTTGTGGCCCGTGGATGCGGAACTGGAGGCGATTTATCGTCAAGTTGATGACCAGCGCATTGTGCGGCTGGGTAAACATGGTGTTCCGCCAGTTATCCTTCAGTGGAGTGGGTGGCGTTACGCTACCAATGACGACTGCACTCGCCTTCAGATCCTTGAAGGAATTGAGGCCGAAGAGAATGGTGGAGACCGTCAACTCGGACGTGATTGGCTCTATATAGGAGAGCCACTACTTTTCGTCAATCTCCCCAATCGGAGAGATATGCCATCCGACGACCCTATGGTAGGGCCATCATCTGTTCAGGCACCACCTGGTGTCGAATCCCAACCTCCTGTGGCACCGTCCACCACGACCTCGACCACAGTCGCAGCGTCATCGAGCACTGAAACCCGAGTGGATACCATGGCGGCCCAATCGGGGCCACCTTCGTCAGCAGCAGCCTCCGCTAGCACCCCGACGCTGCTACTAGAGGGCGCAGACGGAACAATGCAGGTGTCGAACATGGGTGAAGCACATCATCCACCTGCTGATGATCCCATGGACACATGATGACTGGAGGACCACTCGCGGATCAAGAATTACCTCTTGATCACGAACTGGGTTTCGTCCATGGCAGCGACGAAAAGAGACGTTTTCAATGTCTTCTGTCTGAGCACCGACTTTGAGGTATTATACCTCACATAGTCTCATGGAAGAATTAAATCTTCCCCTTCTCGTGTGCATGTTGAGGTGGGACAACGGGTCCCCACCTTTTTACACTATACTCTATGTTTATAAGTTCACTCAACTTATATCTAATCTATGATATTATCCAGTTATATTATTGTCTTATGATAATATTACCCACTATGAAGACTGTATACACAGTCTTAAGAGGGGGTATGTAACAGGCACGGTCTACACATTGAGTGCTGACCTTATTGTTTGGCATGACCGTGTTTGGCAACACCGTTGGTGTTGCCTATATAACCAGTTAGTAGATACATGTATAAACAAGCCCTTGTAAAAACGTTGTATAGCAAATAGTACCTATTGGTCAAGCTTACACCGCTTAGCAAGGCATCCCCCTGTAACACTTGCATTACATAATGGGATCATGCAATCAAACTCGAACCAGGCTCCACTCTGAGTGCATGCAAGGTCTATCCCCTTGCCCCAAATGAACAGTCGGAGCTTGATGTGTTTTTGGAGGAGAATCTCAAGTCCGGTCATATCCAGCCTTCAAAATCGCCCATGGCATCTCCGGTCTTCTTCATCAAAAAGAAGGACAGTTCCCTCCAGTTAGTGCAGGATTACCGGACATTGAATGCCTTGATGGTGAAGAACCGCTACCCTTTCCCCCTCATCTCCGAGCTCATTAATAACCTCCAGGGTGTGCGATATTTCACCAAATTGGATGTCCGGTGGGGCTACAATAATGTCTGCATTAAGAAGGGAGATGAGTGGAAGGCAGTGTTTCAGACAAACCGTGGGCTCTTTGAGCCATTGGTTATGTTTTTTGGACTCACCAACAGTCTGGCCACATTTCAGATGATGATGAATAACATCTTCTGTGATCTTATAGCGGAAGGAGTTGTTTGCATATACCTTGATGATATCCTTATCTACACCAAGACTCTGGAGGAGCATCGTCGCATCACTCATCTCGTGCTGGATCGTCTCCGTGAATACTGCTTGTTCCTGAAGCCCGAGAAATGCGAATTCAAAAAGACAGAAATCGAATATCTCAGACTTGTCATCTCCCACAGAATGGTATCCATGGGCCCAGTGAAAGTGGCTGGAGTTGCAGAGTGGCCAACTCCGAAAAACAAGAAGGAGGTACAGTCGTTCCTAGGCTTTACCAATTTCTACCAATGGTTTATCCGGGATTTCTCACATCATGCACGACCTCTCTTTGACCTTACGGCCAAGGATGTTACATGGGTGTGGGGACCTGCACAACAGGATGCCTTTGACACCCTCAAGCGTGCCATTACCTCCGAGCCTGTTCTCATATTTCCAGATGATGGCCGACCTTTCCGGGTAGAAGCAGACAGCTCGGACTTCGCAACAGGAGCAGTATTGTCTCAACAGTCTCCAGAGGATGATAAATGGCATCTGGTCACATTCTACTTGAAAAGCCTGAATGCAGTTGAGTGGAATTATGAGATCCATGACAAGGAGATGCTTGCAATTATTTGTTTGCTTGAGGAGTGGAGGCATTTCCTGGAGGGTGCACAACACCAGATTGAGATCCATACTGACCACAAGAACCTCCAGTATTTCTTGACTGCCAAGAAGCTCAATCAACGGCAGGCAAGGTGGTCTTTGTATCTTGCCAACTTCGATTTTGTGTTGCATCACTGCCCTGGATGGACCATGGGCAAACCCGATGCCTTGTCCTGCTGCCCAGACCATGGAGATGGGAGTTCTGACAACACGGACATTGTGTTGCTCAAACCGGAGTTCTTTGCCATCCATGCTCTAGAGGTAGTGTCATGGGCAAAACTCCAGAAAGGTTTCGCCATGCACCGGCACGGCGAGGCTACTGGTGTGGGAAACTGGCAATTGCTGGCGAAATTGGCGAAAGCCATGTTTGCATTTCCCTGCATTCCTATGTACAATCATGCTATTTACTGTCAAAAACCAAGTGATCTGAGGAGTGTGGCTGGGTCCCAGCATTCTGAGGTGCCATCTGAAGTCCCAATTCCAAGTTCCTCCTCAGTACCTGTGAGTTCCTCACCACGACGTATGCCATCAAGTCCCAAAAGGTCATAGACCTCACCCAGTTGAACATCTTGACCATGACCGTCACCATCAGTGGCATCAAAAGTGGATGCATTGAGTGCATCAAATTCCTTGTTGAGCTCATCTAATGAGATTGTAAGGGTGACCCTTAAAGGCTTGTAGGCTCGTACAAGACTGGCAAAGGGGAAATCCAAAGTATATTAGGCAGGGTATGTAGATACTGGGAACAACACACCTGGCAAAGGGGAAATCCAAAGAGAACAAATCTAAGGATCCCTCTGCCAGGTGTGTCCTGTATATACGATCTGGTGGCTGATAAACTGTATAGTTATAGACCCCCTATACTGTGGAGCGGAGGCGAAACGATGAGCCGACGCACATGGCATTCCAAGGGCCGAAGTCCAGAGTCCGACGAAACAGGACATCGGAGTTGGTGGCAGGGAAAGGCCAGCGGAGTTGGCGGTGTCTGGAGATGTCGTACCTAGAAGTAAATATATGTAACAAGAGTAGGGAAAAAGGAATGGGATAATGGAATGAGATAGTGTCCCCTTACACTTGTCCTCTCTTGTCTCTTGCACCCCTTTCGCCATGTCTACTGGACCTGTAACCTCCGACTCTTCGCTATATGCTACTGTGGAACATATCCACCCTAGTAAATGCCCTCTGCTCACCGCAGGAGACCTCACTCCCGAAGTCATGCACCAGTTTGACTGTGCTTGTCGCAACTTTTTCAAACAAAAGGAAATAAAGGACGTTGATCAGGTCTGCAAAATCACTGCCAGTTTTTGGGATGCTCACATGGCGGACTAGATCCAGAACAACCGCGCTACCTTGATCGCCCTTACATTCGAAGGATTCATAATACTGGTTTGCGATAACTACCTCGAAGATGATTGGGAGTGCAAGCTTACCGCATCCGCCCTGTGTCCACCGAAATCGTTCTGGGATTGGTACCAAGACATACTTAAGATCAATTTTATGTTAAAGGGTACCAAATTGTTCCTCGACAACGATGGACTTCGTCACCATATCGAGTCAGGCATCGATGAAGAATTAGATCGGCTTTGTACTCAGGAGAAAGTCGATGCTATTAAAAGCTTCAAAGATTTCGTCGCCACCATCTGCAGCTGCAATATGAAGCACCATGCAGAAAATAAATGTGCCCATGATGCAGCAGATGCATCTCGTGCTGCCGAGGCGACTTCTCACAAATGTCAGGCACTTTCTGCGCTGTCCTGTAACGCAAACACCCAATCATTCTCATCAACTTCTGCCGCATCTACTGCTACTCGTTCCAATACAAACCTTCCAATTCACAAATTTTGCCTCCTCCCGATGACTGATGTTCAACAAGGATACTTAATGGCAAACCATGGCTGTTTCAAGTGTAGACAAATCAATCTGCCAAATGACCATGTCTCCCGCACTTGCCCCTCTGGATACCCCAACCCCAACACCTTTTTTCAACTGTACTTGCATGCGCCACACATCATGACCACCGTCAAGAATGCCAGTCATGTCGCATCCTCCTCTATGCCTGCAACTGCTGCCCCTGCCAAACCTGGTGCAAAGCCCATTGCGGCTACCACTTCGTTCACAACGACATCGTGGGGTGACGAGGTCGCTGCCGTTATGCCGAATAACTCATCGTTCAGTGCCCCTGTTGCCGACGAGGACTCAGAGGAGGAGGCAAGTTTCTCACCACATCGTACCACACACTTACTGTTTTGTTGCATGGTTGATGTTTCTGCACATCTGTTACCTGTCCCGATTGTTTCCTTAATAGATAATGGCGCACATCTGATGTTGATTTCTCCAGAGCTAGCTAGCCACCTCGGACTTGCTGTTTTTTCACTGAAAACTCCTGAAACTGTCTCCGTCGCAATGTCATCACCTTCTGACCCGAAAACTGTCTTGACACTGTCATTATATGTAAAACTCTCAGTAACATCACCAGACGGTCAATGGACTTCGACTCCGATTCATACTCTCATAGCTCCTGGGCTCTGCGCCCCTGTCATTCTCGGACTTCCATGGCTCGTGAAGAATCATATCGTTATAGACCACAACGCCCGCACTTGTATAGATAAACACTGCAATTATGATCTGTTGAACCCGACACCTCATGTCCCTGTTGTTAGGAAGTCAAAATCGCCAGGTGCTAAACAACATGAAATATTGGTGAACCGCAAACAGATGCTCACTGAGCTAAAGTATGTTTGTAATGAACGCTTAATCGAGCTATCACGGAAAAACATGTTCAAGACTGTCAAACCTATAAATCCAATCGCTGTGATTCACACTTGCATTGCACAGCTGGCCTCCATTGAGTCCTTAACACATTTTGACACTGAAATGAAGGTGGAATTCACATTGTTGTTTGAACCACTGCCTCATGTAAATGATCTACCAACTGAGGTCTGTGCCCAAATTCACATCAAAGATGCAAACAGGAAAATCGCGACTAGAACATACCAATGTCCCTGAAAGTACCGCAACGCCTTTAAGACATTGATTCAACAACACCTTGATGCAGGACGCATACAGCCTTCTGTGTTGCCACATGCATCTCCTGCACTCATCATTCCAAAAACTGACCCAATGGCTTTACCATGTTGGGTTAACAACTACTGTCAGCTTAATTCAAACATGGTCACAGATAGTCACCCACTGCCACGGGTTGATGACGTCCTAAATGATTGCGCCAAAGGGCATATCTGGGCAAAACTAGACATGACAAACTCATTTTTCCAGACTCGAATGGACCCGGCTCACGTATCCTTGACTGCTGTCTTGACACTGTTTGGACTCTTCGAGTGGCTAGTCATGCCAATGGGTTTACGAAACACTCCTGCAATCCACCAGCACCGTGTCAATGCTGCCTTACATGCACATATTGGCAAAATTTGTCATGTTTATCTTGACGACATTATCATTTGGTCCTTGTCCCTCAAGGAACATCATCGAAACGTGAGAACTATACTTCAGGCTCTCAAGGATGCCCGTCTCTATATGAACAGGAAGAAGATGCAATTATATTGCACCGAGGTTGATTTCTTGGGGCATCATATCAGCAAAAATGGTATCAAGGCTGATGAAAAGAAAGTAGACAAGATCATTGCATGGCCATGCCCTAAATCTGCCACCAACATTCGTGCATTCCTCAGTTTGGTGTGCTACATCAGTTCTTTCCTGCCTGACCTTGCTACACACACGGACATCCTGAATGAACTCACAACTAAAGACTCTGACAAAGTTTTCCCTCCATGGATGGATCGACATCAGTGTGCCTTTGAGGCTATCAAATCTATTGTGATTAGCCATGATTGTTTGACTACTATCGACCACAGCAACTCTTCGAAAACCATATTTGTAACTACTGATGCCAGTGACCGCTGTTCTGGTGCAGTGCTATCCTATGGCAAAACCTGGGAAACTGCACCTCTGGTTGCTTTCAACTCAATGACCTTTAAGGGCACCAAACTGAACTATCCAGTGCATGAAAAGGAACTCCTCGCAATAATCTGTGCCCTCTGCAAATGGTGTTCTGACCTACTTGGCTCCAACTTCCTGGTGTTCACCAACCATAAAACCCTTGAAAACTTCGATTGCCAGTGTGATCTGTCTTGTTGTCAGGTGAGGTGGATGGAGTTCATGTCACAGTTTGACTGCCGGATTGTCTATGTCAAAGGGGAAGATAACACTGTCGCTGATGCACTGTCACGTCTGCCTGTCAACATCTCTGATGACAGCCGTACTGCTGGAAGTATTGCCTTGAATGCTTTTGAAATCCCTGATGATGACCTGATCTCTCACTGCATTAACAGTGTACTCAGCTCAACGGGCTTTTCGCCACTGTCTTCTGCTCATGCCCTGTCTGAGCTCAAGACTGGATCTACAACAGCTGGCTTGATGGCCAGAGCAACTGTAACCGACTTGATTGTTGCCCCTCCGATCGCTGGAATGTTCACAATTGCTTCTGACCCTGCAATCCTGGACCAGATTTGTAAGGGCTACACTGAAGACGACTGGACTAAGAACCTCAGTAGTGCCGCACGTGGTATGAAAGGTGTTGTTTGTAACGATGGATTGTGGTACATTGGATCTCGTCTTTGTATTCCCCATATTGGTAACCTTCGTAAAATGCTTTTCCGATTGGTGCATGACACCTTGGGCCACTTCGGCTTTGATAAGACTTATGCATCCTTGCGTGATGCATACTACTGGCCCAAAATGCGGCGCGATCTCGAGGATGCATACATCCCCAGATGTCGTGATTGTCAACAGAACAAATCTACTACTCAAAAACCTGCAGGCCCTTTACACCCCTTGCCGATCCCTGAGCAGCAAGGGGACTCTGTTGCGATCGATTTCATTGGGCCCCTCTGTGATACCGTCTGGGAAATCGTTGAAAACATGGACCAGCCCGGGATTGAACTCGGGATCTCAGCTCCAAAGGTTCCAAAGGATCAGCGTGTTTAACTGTTACACCACCGGCCTGTGCTTAGGACATGACTTTTGAGTCTTCAAGGGGTGACCCGGACACTTCTCTGAATGCCAGACCCCTGGGAAGGGGGTGGCCCGGACACTCTTAGAATGCCAGACCCCCAAGCCCCATGACATGTGACCGGTTGAAAGCCAGTCGTCACAGTGCCCCCCACTCAAAGCCATGGACTACAGCTGCTCAATCAACTGTCCTAACCATTGCTGAATCAATGATCTCCAAGAAGTCCCTTGTGGTCCACCAATATGATACCATCTGGGAAATCGTTGAAAACATGGACCAGCCTGGGATTGAACTCAGGATCTCAGCTCCAAAGGTTCCAAAGGATCAGTGTGTTTAACCATTACACCACCGGCCCGTGCTTAGGACATGACTTTTGAGTCTTCAAGGGGTGACCCGGACACTTCTCTGAATGCCGGACCCCTGGGAAGGGGGTGGCCTGGACACTCTTAGAATGCCGGACCCCCAAGCCCCATGACATGTGACCAGTTGAAAGCCAGTCGTCACACCCTCCCTAAGGATGCCGGTTTCAACTCCATCGTTACAATGACCTGCAGAATGGGCTCTGACATTCAAATTGTCCCCTCCAGATGTGGTATATCAGCATCCAAATTTGCATTGTTGTTTTTTGAACACTGGTTCTGCGAAAATGGCCTGCCATTGGAGATTGTCTGCGACTGGGACAAACTGTTCATATCAAAGTTCTGGAAGGCATTGCATGCCTTGACTGGAGTTGACATCAAAATGTCAAGCTCATACCACCCGGAAACTGATGGCTCCAGTGAGCGTAGTAATAAAACCATAAATCAGGCACTTCACTACCATGTCGACCGAAACCAATCGGGTTGGGTTTGGGCCCTGCTGTGCATCCGTTTCAACATGATGAATACTGTTAACAAGTCTACAGGTTTTTCCCCTTTCCATTTGTGCATGGGGCATAGTCCCCGTGTGATCCCTCCCTTGCTCCCAGTCCCAGATCGTCGATTGTCTAAGGAGGAGGACGTTGCTCACTCCCTTATTGCCCAGATGGAGCAAGATCTCATGACTGCGAAGGATAATCTTCTCCACACTAAGATCACTCAGGCTGCTCAGTCAAACAAGCATCGCGGGCCTGACTATATCTTTAAAATCAATGACTGGGTCATGCTTTCGACTGCACACCGTCGTCACAAATACAAGGTCAAGGGTGATGGCCATGCAGCCAAGTTCATGCCTCATAACGATGGGCCTTACACAATCACAAAAGTTAATGAAGACTGCTCAATGGTCACTGTCAACATGCCAAATGCGCCCAAGGCATTTAACACTTTCCATTTTTCAGAAATTCTCCCATTCACCGAAAACGACAGTGCCTTGTTCCCTAGTTGGCAGTTGGCTGAGCCAGGCCCTGCCGTGATCATCAATGGATTTGATGAATTCCTTGTCAACAAGATTATTGACCAACATGTCCGTGGACGTGGTCATTAGTACCTTGTCACTTACGTTGGTTATGGCCCTGAGGAGAACCGCTGGATATCCAGCACCAAACTCGTGACTAATCATGCTCTGGACATCTGGTTGGCAGGAAAGGGTCTGGGTTAATTACCTCTTCACCTTCTATTCCTTGCCACTGGTAGCTTTCCCACTGGGTTTTGATGCACCTGAGTGAGCATTATTTTTTCGTATACTGACTTATCAATTCAACTTCTCGCCTTTTAACCTTGGTTGTTTTTTTTCTGGTGGGGAGGGGTGTAATCCTGGGATTACATAACATACCATTTTCCATATATATACTTCAATCACTGGGTTTTCCCCACTCTCTCGCTCTCCCTCTCTTGCTCATACCCCTGCTTTGACCCTAATCAATAATTGTCATTCCTGTTCTCTTGGTACGTTTCTCTAAGCTTAGTGAACCCCTATCCAAGGGGTCTTCCACAGGCCAATCGACACGAAAAAGAAGCTTTAAGCTTAACTTGGGTCAGTGGGCACTCAAGCAGCTCAGGAGATCTCATGACAACCACTCAGACAAGGAAAATATGCATGTTTTATACATCCGGCATTTGAGATGGGCCCCAATTGACCACAAATCTTATTAGTTCCAGAAATTCTTAAGCCGTCCCACCCAAAGAAGTCTATCAGGCAACAAGCTACATGTGTTATCAGCACCTTCAGCTCAGCTCTTCAAGGTTGAGGGTCAGCTTACCTGCAGCTGAGAAGCATATCACAGCAGGAAAATTCATTTTACATCCTATATATACACTGGTAGAGCCTTGTAAATAATTTACTCGTGCTGCTCAAGCTCTCGACCTACACAAGTCTATCTCATTGGTGTCTCCGGAGACAACGGATCGTATTGCTAACCATAGTGTCACATCGTGTCACATCATCTGACATTGGATGAGTATGAATGTCGTCTACCTTAGGTGGATCCAGGGCATCTTGGCCCCAGTCACCCATATTGCTTGGCCGCTAAGCACCATTGACCCGGTCACTTTGACCAGGTCCAGGGCAGAAGTGGCAGTCATTTTATGTTTGTGTACTGCCATCATCTATTCGAGTGTGTGGTCTCGAATGCCGCTAAGCACCCTGCTTCGAAAGGGAGTGAGGAGGTTGAGGGGTGGTTTTGCATTTTGGTGGGACCACGGGGTTGGTCAGACTCGAAATGTTTCTCGGGCTTCCCCACGCTCAGCAAACAGCGTACATGGTGCGGACTTGAATGGCAAACAACTTCATTCCTTCTGCACGGTAAAACTATTCATAAACCCCTTTCTGCCGGAAACTACCTAAGGAAAAGGTAAAACATATTACCTAGAGGGAAAGCCCCTCGAGATTGGTGAGGGCAGTGTTGTGGGCAGCCAACCGAAGCAACAAGGATCTAGATGGAGTCAGACTTCAAGCTTGAAGCTTCAGTGACTGTCCCTCTCCCGTGCAAATGGATATTAGGAGAGGGTCATGGGGCGAGGGTCATCGCATGACCAAGAATTCTTGGGAAGGCTGGTGCTTGACTAAACGATGGCAGAAATATGTTTGTAGATCAAAGCGAAATTGCACCAACGGAATTTGAAATTAGTCCTTGGGCTTCTGGACTACCATGTACACCTATAATGGATTGATATCTAGTGTGGATGGTCTGTGTCCGCACTTTCGCGTGCGTTGAAAATTCGCGATTCAACCTTACCAAGGCTGCTGTAGTTGGCAAATTTATGATCTTAGTACCATTTGAATCTATGTACTCGAGTACAAAGGGACAGTTGATTTTGAATCCGTATATGGTTGATATCCAATTGCGATTTCGGCTTCCATGCTCGGACTAGTCTATGCCGTTAGCAGACCTCAATTCTCTCGATTGCTCACGGTGCTCCTCCACTGGCCGAAGATGCTTTCGTCTAAGATGGAACCATCCAGGTTGGACGTTGTGCGCGGGGGTGGCCAGACCCTTTCATTATTGCGTAGGCGCGTCAAGCACGATTCCGCTGCCGCCTCACACATATGACCTAAGTCTCTCAGATTGAATACATGCTGCATTGAGATGTCTGCCCCTCCTGCCAGCAGCCTATCATTGCAGCGGCATTAGCGAATGCGACCCCACATCGGATTGCGAAATTTCTCGATGTTCTGAGTGGCGGACTCAGTTGAACGAATTGTTTGTGCATTACCTTAACTGTCTACGAACGTCCAGTTTCTGGTCTTGAAGAACTAAGTGCGGCTTCAAAGCTTGCCTTTTCTCTCGGTAACTCCCATCTTGGTTTGAGTCCTGTATTGCTTTTGGTATCATGAGTGCTTTTTGTCGGAGAAGTTGCTAACACAGGTCTAACACACGGACCGCCTGGAAAAGGCGCTGACTACCCGTCTGCCTAAGCCAAGAAGCCATCTGAAGAGTTTTGGTTGCGTCCAACCTTTTCGATATTCACGGTCTTGAATAGATTGCTGCACAGGTTGATGATGTCGAATCGCCGCTCCGAGATCAATCGACAGCAGAGTATCATCCTTGACTTGCTCGGCCAACATGGCAGGTGGTTGCTCCGGGTGCAATGATTGATGCAAGAGATTCGGGGCGGGAGATGAAGGCAGCGAGCGCTCGTTGCCGGCGCACGCCAAAGTCAACGCGGGCAGAGTAGTGACTGGTGTCACAGCAGCGACGGGGGGTACCATCATAGGCAGAGTAGAATTGGGCTTTATATAGGTGTACTCGGAGAACTGGTCGATGAAAAAAGGTGTGGAAAAGTATGGGGTGATTCGCTCATGGGCGAGTAGGGTAGTTTTTGCCAGAGCAGGGCGACAATCTATGGGAATGAACGGAGCTGACAGACGAACATCGGCCCAAGATTCATTGGGGCGAGGGACGGGATGCTTACGTCGCACTTCTAGCCTTTCCAGCGCCGTCCAATCTCTGCATTAGAGTTAGGGGAGCATTGAGTGTGATAGAGGACTAAGAAAAAACTGCTCACGCATCGTGGAAGAATGGGTGGATATACAGGTCATCCATGTTTAGCCGAAGCGAGGGATCCTTCATCAACAACTGAAATATAATGGTGCATCAGTATCTCAGAACGTGCCGCAAGATCAGAAGTTACCTGCGCGACGAGGAGTCGCGCCGCTGCACTGAGAGGAATTTCCTTCGTAAAGGGAACGGGGTCATCAAGTATCATAAAAATTGTCTCCCTGTCCGCCAATCCATACCACGGTAACTGTGATGCCCCGTGTGTCAACGTGGGCTTCAAGCGAACAATAGGATAAACGTACACTTCCAGTAAGCATAAGATAAGTGCAGACACCTAAGGCCCACAGATCTACAGCTTCGCCATGAGACTTGCCTTCAAGCACTTCCGGCGACATGTAAGGTACTGTGCCACAGCATGTCGGTAAGGCGACGTTCGCGTCCTTATCACGAGTTGGCGACCACATATCCAAAACGAGCCCCATGTCTGCGATGGCTACATGGCCATCATTTTTGATCAGAATGTTCATCAGCTTAATGTCCCGGTGGATGATCCCGTTTTTGTGAAGATGGTCAATGCCCAAAGCCTACGATAACAATTAATAACAATTCAAGAACAGGATGAAAGCTGGACCGACCATTTCAGCTATGTAAAAACGTGCCGCGCATTCATCAAACCTTCCGGCATCAGCAAGAGCCTGGTGGAGCTCCCCTCCACCGTGGTATTCCTAAACGTTATAAGAAAGGGCTTGTCAGCGGAAGATCTATTGAGGATGAAAACATAATCACACATACGGTGACAAGGTAGAAGAATGACGGGTCACAAAAAGAAGCTTCTAGGGAAAGAATGAAAGGGCTATTGAGCGTCCTCAGCACCCGCTGCTCTTGCAGGACGAATGCCAACTCTGCGGAATCTTTTCCAAGCTGCTGTTTCTCGACGACTTTGATGGCGACTAGATTGCCTCTGAATGAGGCAAGGTAGACTTTGCCCTGGCCACCGTAAGCTAGGACCTTTTTCAATTCGAAATCATCGATATTCAAAGTTTCCTTCAAACACGGGGCAGTGAAGAGCCTTTGCTGGGGGCAAGATGATGATGGCGTCGGCCCAGAGCGTAGACGCTGCCCCGGCGAGGGCTCGCCTTGGTATGCTGGTACGAGCTTTCTCTTCACTCGCCTGACGCATACATTTTCCTCCTCTCTCACAGCTGCGGCGTGCATAGATGGTGGAGATAAGGGATCCACTGGGCTTCGTGCTGAAGGCTTGTTGTTATCGCGGCGTTGGAGCGGGAGGGTAAGAGGAAGGGCCATAAATATCTTGCGAACAGAGGGGAAGCATGAGAACTACAATGAAGTGAAGTAAGCTGTTGCGCCACATCCGTGGACGGAGAACATGAACCATGACCGTGGACGTCTTTGAGTTTTCGTTGGAAGTATGTGTAACACTATTCGGGGGGCTCAAACTGTTTCCTTCATTGTATGTGGGCCTCTCGTTACGGCAGGTCCCGTCGTTTTCACCACTGCCAGGGGCGTTGCGCATCGGAGATACTGGGCGCTTGTCATCGTCCGCGGGTAGGTCGACAAGTTGCTATGTAAGTTGTTAATGCCAAGTACCAGGTAGAGCGAATTGGCGACACGAGAAGGCTGACCATTCCCAGCTCCGTTTCCGATACAGACTGGCAACATGCAGTTGATATTTTGGTTTTTGTTATTGCGGAGGATATACGCTCTCCTACCTCCTTTTTCTTGTAAGCCCGCTGTAATCTGCCCTTCTTGACAGGCGGGAGAAACGAGGCCTCAAGTATAGCATTCATGGCCTCCTAGGACACACGAGAAAAGGTTGAGTAGGTGATTCTATGAAAGGACAAGCGGTCTACCATCTGCCAACAAGCATGCTCCACCGCGTCGAATTGGAGTGGAGTCGGGTTGGTAGGACCGCTCGGAAACGTGGAGGAAATGGGGGCGGCCATAGTCGTCATATAGAACTCGGGGTTGGTAACGAACAGGAATATCGCGAATATGGATGCTTCGAGAGCGAGTGCCGAAAGTAACTTTCAACGGGGGCTCGGTCCAGACACGGCATGGGGTTTTATGCAAGTTATAGGAGTGTCTAGCATTGCCTGCCAAGGAACAAGCCTAGTCAAGGCCAAAAGAACACCTTCTGGAAGTTCTGGCGTAGTCCGTCCTGTGGGCTTGACAACGGGGTCCCGATTCCCAGCAAAGGCCAGTAGAGACAGTCAGGGTGGACAGTTTTCGTGATCGAGCGTTGCAGGTGACGCTGAGGCATTCTTTCGAGAAGGCGCATTGATGAGGTGGACATACATTGGCTTACTCTGAATGAAAAGCCAGTAGCGTAAGCGAGTCGCCTCAGCTGGGCAAGTTGAAGAGCGCGCCTTAGGAAGATTTAGCAAGAATTCCAGCCGCGTGTGACGCATGGTCTACTAATTCGCAGTTTCAGGTCGGCTAGTAAGCCTGAGTAGCCTAGAGCGTCTAGAGAGTACTCTCACATTAAAGAGAATGGTTACATACATGAGTTGGAACAGAGTTCCGAAGTGGTTGTTGACTTCTAAATAAGGGAATACAAGGATACACATGATGTTCGCTGAACAGTATTACTACTCAGTCACGACGCGAGTGAGAGCAAGTACAACCTTCGCCTAGTTGTGCATCCACAAGCTGTCTTCTAATAAAGCTATGGGGTGTAGCATGCAAGCCATACCCCGTCATGCTCTGTTCTCTGTCCTCAAATTGAAGCATAGTCGTAATTAATCCTTTTCTCGTAGTACTCGAAAGCCAGATTGAACGTACAGATAACGTTAACGTATCTATGGAAAGTATGGGTATCTGCAAGGATGGCGTCTAATAGATTCTGGGGTGCATGATGCACGAGTGTGCACAGTTGACAATGATAGCAATGGTAGAAAGTATAGGGTCTCGTTGGTGAGGTCAAACTGCCGCGACAGTTACGGTGATCACCTCTGGAGCAGACATCTCAGCGACCTTCTCGGATTGAATTGCCTGTGGCTGATCAACGACGGCTCCCTTGTAGTCCCATTCCTTGATACCAACCCTCCCACCCAACGCCCTCCACCGCTCCATCCACGTCTCCCTCCTGAACTCACACATGCTCACAAGCGCAGGCCAATATTTGTCATGCGCATACTCGAAGTCGCGGTCGCCACCCCACCATTCAGACATCACCATGTCGCTGGTGAAGAGGTTGTCATTTATGACCTCGGGGTTGAATTTCATCTTTTCGCGCGATACAGGATCGATGAAAGGGTTGATGAGTTTATAGAACGCGTTGAGGAGGAATGGCACGTTCAGGATGAGTGCGGCACCGAGCCTTTCTGGGTAGTGATCCTGGAGAATATTGAGGACTGCCCGCGCTACGCCAAGGGAGGGATTCTTCGCTTTGTCTCCATAGTTGATGAGGAGGGCTAGGGTTCTGATACCCGGACGTTAGGACATACAGTACAACAGCGCGAGGAAAATTTACTCGACACCAGGTCCCATGAGGTCGACTGTTCGCTCCAGCATCCAAACCGTGAATTGGATTTGGCGCGTAGGTTCGGCCGTGTTCTGTCGACTGGGAAACAAGTACAGGCCTGGCCGGCCGCGCACGTCGTAACCAAATAGGACTTGTTTGCCAGTGACAGCCTGAGGCCATGTTATCGTCGAAGCAAAAAATCGATCGAGGATAGACTGACCTCAGGCTCAACGTGGCCGGCAGAGACGTCGTTATATATACCGTACTCCCTTCTCCATTTCAACGTCGCCTCTAGTCTTTGAATAGCTGCCGCTGCCGACTTCCACTTCGTAGCGCGCAGATAACTGAGCCAGAACATGAGCTGACCTGACTGGAAACGAATACGCCGAGCTTACGGACCGGAGGAGGCATTCGCAGGAGAGCCAGAAGCGCTCGGCCTCTGTGAGCTCACCGTTGTCCAATGTAGGAATGTGATACACCGGGTCTGAAAAATGCTTGAGCACGCTGTTGAACATATCTTGCTCTACATCTGCAAGATTTGCACGAGGGTCGACCTCGCAGACAACGGGTGGAGCGATGGGTTCATAGACCTTTTCTGACATGGCTAGTGGCAACAGGAGTGGCCTTGAGGTGGGAGCGAGGAAGACAGGCGCTTCGCGAAATTATCGAACGAGTCTGTCAATGGCCAATCAAATTACGATCATCCCTGAGATATTATGGAAAAACATCAGGGTCGATGGCGAGGTCAATTGGTTAATGACGAGCAACCATGAGCACGCACGTCCGTCCTGCATTCATCCAGACGCGGATGTTGCGGTCCACATTAGGTGATGTTGCGGTGTTTCTCTCACCTCCGCTTCTCTTTCCTTTCACTTCGATCACACCTTCAACATCCATCTCTTCCTGGGCTACATCTTGCACACAGGAACTTTTCATACACGTATACCTACGCAAACCAGATTTCATTAGCAACATGTATCCCCCAATCAAACCATACCTTACTGGCAATCTCAAAGTTTCTGATATCCATACCCTCTAGTGAGTGGAACCCCTTGCGCGGTGCAGCAATGTCGATTTGAATCAATTGGACAGCTATGAAGTGTCTGGAAACAAGGATGGGACCCCAGGTGCGGTCGTACCCTGGCTTCTGACTTTCTTTCCCTGAGAACGAAACACATAGTGGTTTTTCTTCACGGTTTGAACATCTTTCGTCTCCCCCTGAATACATCAATTACATACGAGACGCAACAGGAGGCCCAGGAGGAGGCGTCGATGCAGACGACCGTTGTTTCTTTAACCCAAAAAAATATAAGGTAATATCTTCTGCCAGATTCAACGTCCCTTGCGTAAATTCCATTGCATGCCCCAGATCATCCTGTTCGATCAGAGAGGTTCGGGAAATTCTGTCCCGTACGAAACTCTCGTCATGCTATTCATATCGCTTCTCATTCTAGTTCAACGTTTAACGTAGAAGCGCGTGTCTGGAGGAGAACACCACTTGGGATCTCGTGAAAGACATCGAGAAGATCAGGGAGCTCCTCAAGATAGACAAGTGGCACGTTTTCGGAGGGTCTTGGGTCGGTCCCTCCCCTGTGCCGGGTATTCGCTGGAATGTGCCAACAGAGATCTTTAGGGTTCAACGCTGTCGCTGGTTTATGCCCAAGTAAAGCCATTTGAAGGAACATTTATTTTGATCGCTGACTCGTTCATTTACCTCCAGTCTCATGCCGATCGCGTAAAGAGCTTGGTTCTACGGTTAGGTCACCTATGAATTTTAAAGACCCTTCCTCTCAAAGTAGACTACATACAGTGGAATCTTCACTCTTAGAAAGAGGTATGCGATCCCAAGCACTACCCCTACCCCTGGCTACTGAACCGCTTCTATCAGTGAACTCAAATTCTTCTATCAAGATGGTGCCTCGCACCTCTTCCCCGAGGCATGGTAGGGCCTCAACACCTGGTCTAGGGTGATCAAAATTTGACTGGAGCCTTTCTTTTATAAAGGGACGAATACATCGCTCCCATTCCCGACGCCGAGCGTCACGACCTGATACTGGCGTATCATGCTCAACTAAATTCGGTCGACGACGAGACGCGGATGACCGCCGCTAGAGCGTGGGCTAAATGGGAGTAAGTATTCTCCCCCTCGCGTCTCTTAGATTTATAATAAATTGTAACTGACATCAAGAATGGCCACTTCCAAACTCTTCGTTGACCCCACCTACATCCAGCGCGTTGATAACGACGACTTCGCGAAGTATGTGGCTCAGTTTCTGGATCACGTTGCAATTTCTCTGACCCCGCCGCCTGTAGCGCCTTTGCCCGGATTGAAAATCACTACTTCGTTAACGACGTACGAAAGACACGCCTTGCTAACCTCGAACGTCGATGCATGACTTGTACTATTTGTAGGGCTTCATGAGAGAAGGACAGCTTCTCGAGAAGCAGGAGATCGACAAGATGTGAGGCTTTCCTATCCAGCTGCACATTCGGTTGAAGCTGACAGTCCTGGCCAGCCGCCACATCCCGACTATCGTTGTGCAAGGGAGATACGATGTGGTTTGCCCTGTAAGAACATTACCAGCCCTATCTTCATAGTCACCTAAAAAGAGCTCGCCATGTATCCAGGCTAGCACCGCGTACACGCTGAAGAAGGTTCTGTCCAAACCAGTGAAGTTGAACTATAGGAGTTTAATCGCCCTCCCCAGGTTTTCCCGGAATTGGAGCTGCAGATAGTTCCTGATGCAGGGCACTCGTCGCGCGAAGTAGGAATTGCGAAGCTACTCATCGAGGTGCGCTGGTGTGCTCAACTTCTCCATCGCCTCCAAATCTCATAGTGGGACATGTGCAGGCGACTAATAAATTCGCAGATTTGTAGCCCTCGTCCCTCGTGATCAGTGTTCAAGCGTCCAACGTCCGGCGTAGCCCTGCATAGGCATATACGAGAGCAGAAAGTCAGATTCCGTAAGAATGTACAGCAGCCGCAGATGTATGTTTTTACAGCAGTACATAGTCCGCCCATCTTGGCGTGGTACATAAGTCTCCCGTATGGCCTGAGGTTTGAGTGAAGATTCAAGCATTACTGGTCCAAACTGTTGTGGTACCCATCGCTTGGGTGGCCTGGTTGTCTGTGCTTGCTTCTGCAAATCACTGCCTGCTCCTTCCGAAGCTTCGACTGACCGTTAGACCAGAGCGGCATTTCTCTTCAGAAAGGTTTCAAACTCTCCGTTTGTTCCATCCCTTCCGTGTATGTAGGTTGGTGGCACATACTGACAGCGACTGGGACTGGCTCAGCTTCCGCTCAACATTGATTTGTTAAAGTCGGGTCCGCAAAGAAGCAGACAGAATTCACAACAATTTGCGAACGCAATTTAGTTCGGAGCAACCCGCGGTCCTGCCGCGGTCAGTCGGTGGGCCTTAGCAACCGGCTTGAAGCACTATGCATGATCAGTATCTTGAACGTTTGGCGAGCGAGCGCCGAAATGCTATGCTCTCTGTGTGTCCATGGACTAGAGTGTCTCTCTCGCGATGGATATAACAAGTGGAACAAGTCCTAGACACCTGTCTTGCCGTGTGTCCAAACGTTTTAACGCTCATCTCTCTGCGCTCCCCTGTGAACCTTTCTCTGTCAGCAAGTCCTTACGGGCCCTGGTTCCATACATTGTCCTCCAGACGGCGTTTGCCTTGAGGCCTTGGGGGCTTAGCGGAGTGAACTTCGTTCCTTCAAACAACACGCTCCGAGCTCGTGGTAATGTCTGTTCGAACATCGTTTCCCCGCCGCACCTAAGGAGAAACAATATTGGTCTTAGTATTCAAGTTTATGCAAATACGGATGTTTCGAGGCAGATTAGGCCGTGCAACGCTGGGGCCACGATGCATGGTATTTTTGTCCTGCATTTATCTTGCGATCTTCGCCAATCGCCCCTTTAACCATCATCTCTCCTTGAGTCGCATCGCGGCCCGCATAAAACTTTTTTGTGGCACACTCAGCTCGCCTTAAGCGCAGGGCGATATGTCTGATTTCTTGTATCCTTTGGTTGAACCGTACCACATTGGTTTCCTCAACGTAACTGGGGGGCATAAGCCCCAGTGAGTTTGGAACACAAAAGCTCGTAAAGATACGTATTTTTTCATAAACTAGATACTTAGTTATGGAGTGTCTGGATTGACAAAAAAAATGAATCAGGTGCCATCGTTGGATCTCCAGGTGCACTCATGCAGGGGCTCCTGGAACTGCATCTAACTTTGCTTGGCACAGTGGTCTTCCTCCACGGTACAGTGCTTATATCGAGTGCTGCCGGATATGATATACATTGCAGGAGATACAGGGCGGGAGACCAATCCCCAGAATCGCCGTTGTGGCTGTGCTGGCGGAGCAAACCGAGCGGAGCATGAACTAAACTAGAGCGCTTTCCGCTGTCATAGACAGCATTCTGACATCACATACAGCCTTTTCCACACCGTTCGCTCGAGACCCCCGATAGCGGAGACCGACCCTCTCCACCGTTTTTTATATAACCCAGGGTGATGTTCCCCCCTTCTGCAGTAGCAATTCCACTGACCATCACCGCTCTCCAGATCATCTTGTTTGGTCAAAGGGGCGCAGGAAAGTCCACGCCGTACAGGGTCTCTATCTTATCCCAACCGAATACCATGCTGACCATAGCGCAATGATCTAATTGTAGGAACGCAAATTCCCCACATATTGAGCACAACACCACTCAGGACCTTGTCAAAGACGTAAAGGAGCTTAGAAAGAGGCTCCATGACGGGATAAAACATGTTGATAGGTGGCACATCTATGTAGGGAGACGAGGTTGAGTTCTACTGCCATCACTGAAGCTGAAATGGTTCTTGACAGGTGTTTGTAGGGGTCGACTCTCGCCTTGGCTTAGTACGCACAGGTGCGTTTTCTGTATATAGATCAATCCCACCTACTGGTACTGATGTAAGCGTGCTTAGAGTTACCCTCGCCGGATGGTTCTCAGGTCAGCCAGCGATGGGGCGAACTATACAAGCTCTGTCCTCTGAGACAGAAGTACGCCGGGGAACCTCAACTGCTAGGACTCAGTGTGTACTTCCATTACTCGCCATATCCTTGGTCTACTTAATTATATATATCAGCGGGCGTGAGCTCTTGTTTGAGAACAGTCCCGCATTACAGACATCGCCCGACGCATGCTAAGTAGTCTCCTACCGTCCGCCCGTTTAAGGGCCTAGAATTTGGGCTTTCATGATGTTTTCGTTCAAGGGGAAAATTCTGTTTCTCGATCCCTGCGGGTGAACGTAACAATGTGATCAAAGCATACAACGACCGACGGAACCCAAACGATCGTGAGATAGCTGAAGAAGCAGCCAACAGGTGGTTCGAACGGGTCACGATCACTTGCGTCGGATTGAACTCTTGTTAGCGTCTTCATCTGGCAGCCGCAAATACCCATCATTATTGTCCATGGCAGATATGATCTAGCATTTCCTGTGAGAGCCCATTCAAGTCTTACATTACTCCAGCTCATCACCATTCTTTTCACGTCACAGTTTACAAGTGCCGCTGAATTGCGGGATGCTTTGGGTGTTTTTCCTCCGGACTCTGGAGGGTCCAAGGGACTCTTTTCCCCGTGCCTGGCGCAGGTCATTCTCCCCGCGAACCAAAAATTACAAAGCGTCTCGTTGAAGTGCATCTGTGGTTTACATCCAGAGAATAAATTCATTTTGCCCTGCAGGCAACGATCGGGTGGTTGACCTCTGATACCTTCAAATGCCATGCGTACAGCCAGTCTCCACAAAGCATTTGCAATTGTTTTACAGGTCTCTAGAGTGAATCAATAGTGTAATAACGAGTGGAACATGAACGAGCGCAATAGCAGGAGAGGAGTTTGAGGAAGAAGAGACATAAAGAGGGAGATATGTAGGGCAACCCGAGATATATGTACCTGCAATAACAAATGGAATAAAGAGAGCGTGGCTTCGTGCACATAGCGGAGAGAGTGTGAAGGAAAACAATAAGTGGACAGAATAAAAGAAGTCATGGTCATGAGTGAGTACAACAGCTAACACCTCCTCCTACGCCCCCTCTGGATACGGCAACGGGGCCTCACCCATCTGCTGCCCATGCACCCGGAAGCGGTACAAGCATGTGTATTCGTCTCGGCCCCAGTTGCTCTTCACGATCAACACCACAATCCCAAAGTCCACCCCCAGAGCTTGGACCTCCTTGTCCACGGGGAACGTCTGCACATTCCGCGGTGCGTGTATATCATATTTGAAGTTTGCAATGCGCACATACTGCGGGGCTCGCGGCAGCGTCTTGGGATATTCCGGCTCCTCTTCCACCTCCTCCCCTCGCTCTCTCGCCTGCTCCCTCCTATCCTTTCTCTCCTCCATCCACTCCCTCACCTTCATCACATTATCCCCGCCCTCCACCATGCCCCACACCTCCATCTCCCTCGGCGCGCTGCGCATATCAAACGCCACCTCCTTCGCCACATGGTCGATGGAGATATTCGAGATGTAGGTCGGCGCCGCTAGCGCAACGCCTAGCTGTCCCGTCTGCCCTGCGAACGGCCAACAGTGGCCTTGATGTTGTTCGTGGTGCAGCGCTGTAATGGGCGGCCTTCCGATCGCATAGCCGTTTCCAGTGATGAGCCCCAGCAGCTGTCCACGGAAGTTGGCAGGGCGCATCTCGAACGTCGGGCTCGTGAGCGATGGGATGACACGAGCCCCGCCGGAGTGCAACGCAAAGTCGGGCTGCGCCAGAGTGTCCTTGCTATACATCGATACGGAGGAGTCGACGAGGTGTTTGATGAGCCCAGTCACATCCTGCCCGTCCGAGGATTTGATCGTCAACTCAGAACCGGGTGCACTTCCTGAAGCAAGCTTGTTCCACCACGCCGCACCAGGTCCTGCTTTGCTGTGGCTGGAGAGCGCCTTCTTTCCGAGCTCCAGCGCCTCCTTGACACCGCCCTCCACACTTCCCACTCGCTCCTCTAGGGCCTTAACTTTCACCCGTGCTTCTTCATCGCTCGCAGCGGTCTCACTCCCGCTCGGGCGCTGCTGGTGCTGGTGCTGGGCGGCCTGAATCTGCGCGTGCAGCACCTCCATCTCCTGCTTCACCGCACCCAGCCCTTCTTTCGCCGCAATCCTCGCTTGCGTCTCCGCCTCCGCCGCCTTCCGCCCTTCCACAACTATCTTGTTCTCTAACGCTCCTAGCCGCCCCGCGAGATCCAGCTGTGCCTTCGCTTCGTTCTCCGTCTTCAGCCGCCCCTTCTCCACATCCAACGACAGCCCTGAAAGCGCATTCTCAATGCGCTGCAGCCGCGCGGCGAGCTCTGCAATGTTCGCGGCGGGTACGTCCGGCGCGTGATACACGGCTGTACGGCCGACGGTGGGGAAGTATTGCAAGAGTGGGTCGCGCAGCATGTACACCGTGGACAGGATGAGGCCCAGGATCACGTATTTTATCAGGACTGAGGCTCCGCCGGCTCGCGACGCCCAGTTGAAGGGCCGGAGGATGATGACGTCGAAGATAGTGCCTGACAACTGCCCAAAGAAGTACAGGAGGCCAGAGAGGACAGTCATGATGAGCCCTAATAGTCTTACGAGGGTCCGTATTGCCAAGTTGACGAGGTGTCCGAGGGGACCGCCGATGCGGGATGGAGAAGAGGGCGGACGGGAGACGGAGCGTCGTTGGCGTTGGTCGTTATGGGTATCGTGAAGTTCGTTTTCGTCGACCTCGGGTATGGAGTCGAGTCCCTGCTCGATGTCCATTGAGGTATCAGGTTCGTCATAGCTAGGGAGCTCGCGTGGTACCGACCCACGGGGCACTGAGGGTTGTCTTTGCGGAGGTTCCGAATTTCGAGGTACTGACGCGCGCTGCGCAGATTGCTATGGGACGAAAGGTTAGAACTAGTGATAAAATCCGGGAAGTGACTTACTCGTTCGATGGTCTGGTCGTCGCTTGCGCTTTCCTCCTCCTCATCGGCTTCTCCCAGGTTTCCTTTGCTACCTCTTGCCCTTCTCTTTTTCCTCTTGTCGGCACTTATCACTGGGAGGTTGGTCAATGGCCCTCCCGTTGCGTCCTTCTTCTTCTTCTTCTTCCTTCTCTTCATCTTTCCATCCTCCTCAAAGTCCTCGTCTGAACCCTCCTCTTCCGACTGAGAAGGCTTGTATGCCCGATTATCAGTCGACATCCGGTTTCGCTTATGGGTCGCATTGTTGGCGCGCCGCACGAGTGTAGCTTGCGAATTTTGAAACTCTCGCTCCTCCGCCTCGTAATCGTAACTCGAGTCCTTCTCCTTTGACGGTTCACCAGGTTCCGCCGTCTTCTGCTGCATATAAAAGCTAGCGGTGGCCTTTAGCCGCTTGGCCGAATCGACCACGAACTCGAACGGGCTTGTCCCGCGACCGTTGACAGGCCGATCGTCCTCTCCTTCGGAGTCGGGCACGTGCCTCAAGGAACCAGCCTTTGAGGGCGGTTTGCGCGTTGGCCCCGCGCGCTGGCCAGGTCGAGTTGGTGCAGGTAGACGCTTGTGGATATTGGCCTGCACCTGGCTTTCATACTCCACCGAGGTACTCCTCGGCGCGACGACGGGGCGTGTTGAGCCAGAGGCCCAGGAATTGTTGGGATTGTTCATGTCGGCTTCAGCTGCGGCGTGGATTGCGTTGGCGAGTTGGACAGAGGTGTCCTTGACGCTCCACTTGTCGGGCTTGGGAGGGGAGGTGAAGATCTTGGGTCCGCCGGGTCGGTTGGCAAAGGAGCTCTGTTCGCGTTGTTTGAGGCGGGCGAATCGGATGAGCGCAGATTCGTCTTCGTCTTCTGTGTTGATACGTTCGCGGTTAGGCGACGTAGGTTTCGGGGGTGAGCGCAATGGAGAAACCGGTGCACTGGGGGACGTCAACACAAAAGTTGGAGTAGGCGCAAAAGAGATAGCTACCCGTATGAATAGGATGTGGGTGGTAGGATGATGTGTGGGCTGGTGGCTCTTGGGCCGTTAGATGGTGGTTTGTTGAGAAAAGTATTGTGATCGAGACGTCTGCCTTGACCGAGAGGTGTGCCCGAAAATGACATGTACTCGTGGATTTGGCTAACAGTCAAAGTACAAGGCACGCGTTGTTCAATTGTTGTCTTTTGTTTGTATCTCTCGACAATGCATTGTTTCCATACAAATATCATTTATCCATTAGTGCCTCCCCCCAGACCCCAATCCCAGCGCATCCGCAATTTTGAAGAAAATATCAATGTTGTTGTCTAATATGCCCCCTTCAGACTTGCTCATTATGATCGCATAGATGTACTCACAGACACCACGGAACGCCTCCCCACCTGGGCCGTTTGCAAACACCGACACGTCTATAAACACCATCAACATTTGGCACAATGCCGTAATACATACACAACGTACCAGTGAGCGAATGTACGCCCTGCGGCTCATCAATCGGAAGAGTGCCGTTCACGATGAATCCTACACCACATTCAGTAACAAACAAGCCCACCAACAATCGAACGCTACTAACCGTTAGGCTGATCAAGCGGGTTTACCTGATTATCCCCAGCCGTAGGCGCAGTGGCAGGTAGACGGGGGCCTCCAGTGTTGATCGCATAGGTCTCCCGACTAGACAGAACATCGCTATCAGAATCAATCGACACGTAACTGCCAAACAAACACACTGGTCAGGGTTCGCGCCAAACCCAGCCGCGTACGTATACCGCGGGTTCCACTGCACAGGGAAATTGGGGCCTTCGGTGCCAAATACAACCGTGTCGTTAGTGGGGAGCGAGCCCGGCGCGACGGTGTACCCGCTGAGGCCGGAGCTCTCGTACACCCCAACTACACACAGGGGTAACTTTTGTCAGCAAAGGGATATTGTGAAGGAGAAGCCACACGAACTGGCGTTGCGCTTCTTGCGGTCATCCGTCTGAGCTGCGAGGTACTTGGTATCGGCATTACCAAACACATCCTGATGGGCAACGTTCGTGAGATCAGGTCTCAGGGGTAGATGGGGGTACGCACGAATCCGTGGCCGTGGTCTGCAGTGACGATGATCAAAGTGTTATCGTACTCGCCAATTTTCTTCAAGTCTAGATACGTGCTCTCAATATCCATTCCGGGTGCGCACGTCGCGAAACTCACGGGCAATGGACGCGCGGATGGTATCATCGAGCTCAAGAAGTTCACCGAGCGCACGGTCGTAGTCCAGCACATGCATCATCTACGCAAACACAAGCACCTCAGCTGCAAGTCCCCAGCAAACTCATCGTTTATGTACGCACGCACCTTGTCAATGCTCGCAGCCTCCGACATCATGAACCATCCAGTATTCTTCTTCTTCTGGCGCTCCTGGAGGACATCGATGGCCTTGATAGTCATCTCTTTGAGTCCAGGCTGGTCGACAGCGTCCGTACCATCGCCCGTGGGTGAGTTCTTCTGGTTCCGCAAATTCCCAGGGAAGACGTGGCGGTCCACCCATTTAGCCCTGACATCACGCGTGGCTTAGTATAGCAGGATAGCGAGAGGTGTCGCGATATACATACATGTTCGATTCTATACACACTTGTTAGCACAAATTAAGCCACATCAACAAGCGAAGGAGGGGCGCACTAGAGAAGATGCCCAACAGCTTCTTGTCGTTTGCAACCCCCTGCAGTTGGGAGTTGTTGTACACGACGTTGTATCCCTTGGTCTGGAACGCTTTATAGTAGTCCGCGCCCCCAGGGGAAGTCGGGCCCGCGATGAAGTTCTCCGCACCGCCTCTACACCGCACATTGGCATCGTAAATTCAAACTGAATGAAGAGCAGGGTGCCTACCCAAAGACAACGTCGGGGCCGTCACAACCGGTAGGCCAGGTAATGGTGCCATTGACGGAGACTGCGTTGTTGAGGTATTCCTGGATGATCTGAGGAGCCTGACTGCCTGCAACGCCAATCATTATGCATCAAAATGTAAAGCAGCAGTATCAGCGGAAACTTACGATCGCGGGTGTGGGCACAGAGGGCAGCTGGCAAACAAACGTTTCAGTCGCTCCGCTATCTGATATAATACCGAAGGAGGCAAAGAGGCATACCAGGTGTCGCGTCGGCGATGAATGCAGTTGAGACCATGCCAATGGGGCCACCGATGACGCGGCGGAACATCTGGGCGATGGTCTCAATTTTAGCATCGTCGAAGGAATTAGGGGACTAGCGAAGTCACTCAGTCAATAGCCTATTGTGATAAATGTCACGGGAGAAACGGAACTCACACTGTCAGCGTAGACGTTCAGCGCGCTGACGGAAGCTTTCTTTCCCGTGTAAAGCGCGGTGGCAGAGTTAGCGGAGTCGGTGATGAAAGAGTCGAGCGAATGAGTCATTTGGCTGTTAACGGACAGGAAGTAGATTAGCGTTCAGGACAGCCGAACGTGTGGAAGGGAACCCACTGTCCGAGGAAATCCATCTGGTCCATCTGCATGAGTGTCTGGTAGCGGCCATTGATGGACTTATGTGCAATCAGGCGAGCTGCGGTGATCATGGCCTGCGTCATCCCTACATAGAAAGCGTCTTGAGCAATACGTCGGTTCGGGTAAGGCAGGATTGACTGACCATCGCCGATGAAGAAGAGGACATTCTTAGCTTGGCGCTTTTTGGCAGGTTGGCGAACGACCCAGTGGGCGACTGTCTCGCTGCCGCTATAGTATCGGAGCTTGGCTTGGTAGGTTCCGGGCTAGATGACAGCGAGTAAGAACGGTAGAGCCAGAGTGCATGTCTACTGACAGTTGCGAGCTTGAGCTGTTGGATGGGAGGTACATTATGACGGGGCACAGGTAACAAGCCGCGATAGACTCACTCCACGGTAGGCTTTCGCCGCGACATTGACTACGGTGGGTGTTTTGGCATCCCGAGCAAACAGGTCCTCGAAGTACCTGGATACACATCAACGCATAAGCGACTAAAACGAATAGAAAAACGCGTACGAAAATGTCCACTTCTCCAACGCCGGCTCCTTCACCCCAAAGAACTCAGCTGCGGTCTTGCACGCGCCCTTGCCGGTTTGAATGCAAAACGTGAACTTCTCGTCGGGTACGCCGGCATGCGTGGCCTCGGAGCCATTGAGGGGCGCGTGAACCTCAAGGCGAATATCGAAAAGCTGGCCCACCAAGAAGTCGGTCTGGTCAGGAGGGAAGACACATCCGAGCTTCGGGCAACCACCAAGGCGCTGGAAAGTCTGGGCAACGACGACTGTGGCGCCGAGCAGCAGTGTGACAATGGCAGGGCCCCGCATCGCGATTATGCAGCTGCAAAGACGCCGTTGGAGCAAGAGACCACATGGCGCCGCGTTCTTATACTGATTGCTGAGCGGCTGAAAGGTGTACATAATTCAAGGGACGCGCATGCATGGCCAAGCCCTTGATCTCGTAGTACAACATCGTGGGGCTTGCCATACTAGAGGGGATTAGTCGGATCGCACGTTCGTCCGTTGGGAGAAGCAAAACACATGAGGCACATGGCGCTGTCGGGAGGGCGTGAGGGGTAAAAGCAAAGTACGTGAACAGTAGTTCGTTTCCCAGAAAGGAAAATAAGCGGTCGTGGATGGCTGGTTATTCGAAATTGAGCGACGCAAGTTGCTGAAAAAAATATGAAGAGGGATGAACGTGCGTTCCTTCCTTATGGTGCACCTACTAAAATTATTGCTGAAGCCGATAGACGCGGTATTGCATGTCACTAGTCCACTGCGACAGCATCATCATCCAGCTTGGATTTGCCTATAGAATTAGGATATATACTGATGTGTATGCCATCAATACAACTTCGGCCCCCCAATTCGCCATCATTATCATGCCAATCCCGACATGGTGTGAACATTGAGCATGGGATCTGAAGCAGCCGCCTCGGAAGCAGCTCATTGTGTAAGACGCCTCAGCGCCAGCTAAGATTTGACGACCCTGGGAAGATGTTCCTGTCGCTTGTGCTCTGAAGACACAGAATTAAGAATTACAATCAGGACACGCGCCAAGGCCAGCGAGGAAACCTTTGAGCGAAGCGCATTGGGACTCACGAGACAGCGGCACACGACAGGGAAAGAGACAGGGTCCCAAATGCGGTCTTCGCGCGTTGGCATTTACATATCATCCACACTCCATTGATAGCTCTCCAGCCCTTTACGCTTTCGTTCGTTTTTGCTCTGGAATAGCTTCTTTTCGAAACCAGTGCCGCGATCTATTGAAATCAGGAGTCAGCGAGGGTAACAGAGCTTTGCTTTGATAGGTACGAACCGACACCATCCCATCTGTAGCCGGGCTTAATTCCGAAACGATTGGGAGGAGGTGGAGGACCAACGTATTCAGGTCTCCGAGGACCCTTAGATTTCGTTTTCTGGACAGTTGAGCAACAGTGTTAGAAAGGATGATTACATAGATTGCAGACGAAATTTACCATCAGGAAAGCTGCAGCTGGATCATTCCAGAGCTCCTTCGCCTTCAGGTCCTCGTTGAGCTCCGCGTCGTCCGCGTGTCGCGCAAATTTCATCCCTTTCTGCTTCTCCAACTCTAGTCTCTGCTTCTCCTTTGCTTCCCGCTGCACAAGACCCTTCCCCCACTCCATCTTCTGAGCCTCTTTCTCCTCCCGCTCGCGTTTCAGACGCGCTGCCTCAGCCCGCGCGGCCTTCGTGTCAATCTTCTTCCCATGCTGGTCTCGATATATCGTCTCCTGTGCCTGGGCGATTTCCTCCGCAGTGACAGTTGGCGTGACATCTTTCTTCGACATCGTCTTCTGAAGCTGGCTGGCTGTCATCAACCCCCCCACGAATGGCTTCTCCTCCCCCACTACTACAGGTTGTTCGTCGGCTGCAGGCGGGGGACTCTCCTGCTTGGTGCCTTCCTGCACAACCGCCCAGCCAGATCCCTGTTCGGTTGGTGCTATCCGCCGTTTCTTGAACCCCCGGTCGCTGGCCACAACAGCTTCTGCCAAGTCGTCAACTTCCTCCTTCTCTTCGGCGCCCCAGCCGCCATCCTCGTCCCGCAGATTCGGGAGGGACACGACTGGCGCCGATGTGGCGGCTTTGCGTTTTTTCTTCTTTTGTAGAGCTGTTCTTGCAAGGATGGCGTCGGCTTTGGGTCCCGACATGTATTTTTCGGCAAGGTATGACTTGAGGCCTGACATCGTCACGGTTAGAAGTGATCTGTGTGGTATGAGTGTTGGAAAGGTTGGGCTTGAAGTCTGCTGACAAATAATGATCATCCATCGTTTGATAACTTCATTCCGTATAGCATTTCATGGGCACATGGTGTAGTTGGTTATCACGCCCGCTTAGCATTGCTTTGCTATCTTGCGGGCGGTCCCCGGTTCAATTCCGGGTGTGTCCATATCTTTTGCTGCTGTCATGGTGTCTCGCCAACTAGCCACACTTGGAGGGGTTCGCAATAGCCAAAATTAAGCAGAACAGTTTCCAAATCAGTTCACAATTGCTTGGGTGCAAGGTATCGGCAGCAAGTGACCTATGGATTTATATAGTACAAGTACATGGTCAAGTGGGATATCGTACAAAAGTCACAGCTCAGATTCGCCGGTCAACGTCCACACATCCGGAAAAAGAACCACGAGGCGTTAAAGTAAGTGTGAGTTCACCTGGCCGCACTGCTGCCTGTACTGTGGATCAAATCCACGTCCTCCTCTTCCTCCTCCTCCTCATCGACAGTCAACGGTTCGCGGACCACGACGTCTCTCGGCCGTGTGTTAATACCGGCCAGCAGACACACGACGCAAGCCAACATTCCCGCTGCCAGAACAAATATTGCCTTGGGGAAATATGCCACCGTCGAGGCGTATGTGATAGCGAAGATATAGGGCTATCGTTAGGAAATGAGTAACTGACGGGAGAGGAGGAATGTCAAGGATTCTTACCGAGATGATGTGAGCAAGGGCTGAGAGAACTGCTATACCACCAAACAAGGCTCCAACCTCCGATCCAAAACCACAAGCATGAAGGCAGACCGCGCCCAGCGAATGTAGCGCTGGATTACCGCCCGACGTGAATGATGACAGACACGAAAGTCCGATGAAGGTGATTTGCGAAGACGTCGGTGCCAGAGCCACGAGGGTATCTGCGATGCAATCGACGGCCAGAGAGGCCTGAGCAAGGCGTTTGTCGAATTTCATCTCTGCAGCAATGTGCTTTGCATCAGGGGACGCGCCCTCAGTGTTGGGCGTTTTCGGTTTTAGGTAGGATATCACAACTATTTAACTGATGAATTTCTTATTGCTTCCGACGCACCAAACATACGTACTGGGGAGGAACACAAGAAGGTTAAAGGCCCTTGAAACCCACAGGAGTGACATATAATAGCCAAGCTAAGGTCACATTAGGTCGAATGCTTTGGGATCCAGCTATTTGACTTACCTGGGCAGCCGTCCATGAATAAACATGCTGGGCATACATATATTTGCTGGAATACACAGCCTGTGCAAGCTTGATTAGTATGATTAGTCGAAGAGTAGGGAAGGTCGCATACCGTTGAGATGATATATAGAAAAAGTGCTGCACCTAACAAGGTGAGATTATAGTTCTTCCGCGATCGGCCGGCAATAGGCCGTGGCGCGAACATCGTAACGGGGATTATCAATGCAGAGATGATTTGACGCGTGCATCGGCGAATGGCGAGGACCGGAGATCTCTTGAATAACGGAGGTTCCCTGTTCGATATCTCGTCCTCTTGTGTGGTTGGTTCCCTTGACTCTGGACAGATGACGACGACATAGAATGATGTCACTGCTAGGAGAGCCATACTGAGGAAGAAGGCGTCGTTTACTTCTAGAGCCCTAGATTCTGGTAACACAAAGCCACTAATCTGCAGGACTCACGTCAACACGGTTTGCATGAAAACAGACAGAAAGCTTTACCCATGGTCCCACAGCTAGACCAACAAAGACGATACCTTGAATTGTTGAAAATATTTTGGATCTACAAACCTCAAACTGAGAACACGAGAACGGGATCCTGTAGCTCACGTACCGTGAGCCATGCGGTGTACAATCAGAGGTATAACTAAATGTTATTGAAGTGACGTCGAGGATGAAGGTGAGTATTGCTCACGCGTGAACAACACCATTGAATGCCGATAAGCCGCCAATTAGACCTTCCAAGATGGGACCAAGCAATATGAATTTTTCCGCGTGGCGACCGAAGATTGACTCGGGGTTCATGACGAGAAGATGGCATGCCTCCCTGCGAGGATGATGAATGTTTCCAAATGACATCTTCTCGAGACTTTAACATACATTGCCGTTGCTCCGAGAAGGAATAATGTGAGAACAATCTTTCTCCCCCGCGCATCTCCTAGCCGGCTCCAGTAACCAGTTGTAATAGCGCTCAACGCGTTCATTAGGGTCGTGACAGCTGCGCACAGCGTGAGCTCAATGGGTTAAGATATGTCATACAGGACACACATGCTTGGATCTTTGCAGCACGAGCCTGCACCCCGGGTCCAGAACAGTCGACGGTGGAGGAAGCAAAAGCGTGAAGATTGACTCCATGTGTATCATCCTCAGCGTTGAGGGCGCGACAGGCAACCGCTTTGTACACCTGAATGCGTGGGGACATGGTGACACCGCGCTACAGAGGTCTTTGTTACATTTCATCGCGTCTTCGAAGAATAATACCCACCGACATGGAAGCCACAAGCACGACAGGGAGCAGCCTGCAAGATGATGTATTAGGTGGCAGTCGTGCAAAGCGTGGGGACTGACCAGTATGGATTTGCTTTCCACTTCGTGAATGTCGGTAGAAATGCCCTGGGAGCATTGCGCCGAGATTTGCTCCGACTGGGGCCAGGAAGGAGTGCTTGGTCTTCTTGAGCATGGTTGCAACCAGTCTCGGATGCTTGTGACATGTATTCCAGCGGAAGTTGGTCTGTGTTATGAGAGTCCTGGCTAGTGTTTACAGATGATCAGCGGACATATACAACAGACCAGAGGCCCGGGAGAGAAGAGGTAAATAAATCGAGGTGGGGTGAAGAGGGTTGTAGATTATGATGAGCTGGTTTATCAGATAAGCGTCAACATGAGCACGTGATAATGCTCGGGCGCTTGGACCATGCCCGGTTGGTTGTGTACCCAACAAAGCCCCTAGATGGGAGGTTGGTGGGGAACAAACTTGCCTCGTATGATCAAAGGGTCCCTGTGGTATCTGTGAATGACTGTTTCAAGAAATTGGGTAGAAGTGGATACTTGCAACCAGTTTCATGGTTAATGTCACAACGATGGCTTGCCCGTTGGGTGTCGACCCCCGTCTCGGGGTGTTGGCGGTCTGACTTTTCAGTAATTATTGAACTAGTCAAACGCTAATACACCGATAGCGACTGGCAGCTGGGCATCAATGTCCTGCTTGAGGTTCCCACACCGCAAAGGCGGTATCTACGGTCCCATCAATACGATAAGGTCGGGTAGATCAACCGAGTAGAGCGGTTTGTGGAGCCACTTGGATGAAAAAGCCAAGAGCCTCATCAGGTCGTGCATGCTGCATTGCGCGCTGTCAATAACCAAGTTGGTGGCTGCCGGTCGTGGGATATGACTTCCTTTCTCGATCACCCTTAGCCCGATCACTGATCACTTGCATGTTCGCAGTCATTCTTGGCGATCCGTATGTCAACTTCTGCTTAAATGGCCTCAAAGCCTGCTCCTCCACCTCTGGCAGAGAGACAAGATATTCACAAGTCGTGCAAGTCGCTGGAAACGCTCCTCAATGTCCTTAACGATTACTGCGAGGCTGTTGGCGCAACTGTCCTACTACAGAAGAAGTTGGCCAAGGCTTTACGAGATACAGCCGGTATAAAGACGACGGGAGATATAGCAGGTGCACTTTATTAAGGCTTCTGAGGCGTCAAGTGCTAAACGCGTTTTATGGACATGTCTAGCTAATGCTATGAACGCCAGCGCAGTTATCTTCGAGGTGTCTTCAGAAATTGACTCCAAGTTCGCAAAGATTGCGGACAAGGAATACGATGCTATCAGTGCAGAAGTCAAGAAGTGGTTTAAGAAACTCTCTGTTCGTCTTCCCTATCCTCCTTGGGTCGTGCCTTGAACGTAGTTCCCTCGCAGAAGGAGGAGAAAGCTCATGATGAACGTATGGCAAACGCCAATGCCAGGATCAAGCAAGCTGGTAATTATTATGCTCCCTATCCCCTTTAAACAGCATCCCTCACACCTAGGAAGGCCAGGTATATGAGAAGAAATCGAAGAAGAACCCTCGCGATGCTACCGAGGAACATGCCAGGTACATAAATCTCATTTCGGCATTGGGTCCAGAGATATCCCAGGAGAAGTAGTGAGTGCCTCCCAAAAACATCTCCTGCTTGTTCCTCTGCTAATTCATCTATAGTAACCATGCTCTCAGCGTGACGCAACGTCATTCCGCAACAACATACAGCGCTGCCGCTTGTCTCTCAAGGGTTGCTGATGCGGAATGGCTCAAAATATGCGAGGGAGTCAGGCGTTTCTCCCCAACGATCGGGCAGCTTGGAGAATGGCGTGCACTGTGTGAGGGTGGCTGGTCAGGACCTGTGCCAGCAGACCTCCCAGACCTGGACGAAAGCCAGCAACCGCAGCCAGACCATGAGGTCACAACTGAAAAGCGATCTGAGGACGGACATCTACAGGCGCCAACTACACTGCGAAACTTTGACGCTCGAGATCCTCGAGAAACTGTAGGGCGGGCGCGCTCCCATTCTGGCCTATCGTCCGGAGCAGACACAGAGGCAGCTCAGGAACCGCCCGCGACGCGACATTCCCCGACAATGTCAAGGACTGATCACCAGAACGTTTCTCACATTCCGCAACGCATGGGTTCGACCGCGCCGTCCGCCTATGAACCTCCACGACCATTTGCGGACAAGAACAACACCGATTCTGTGCGCTCGCTGTCCGCTTTCCCGTTACCACCGACCCACTTCCCTATTCCTCCTCCACGGCAGCAACAAGCTTCTCAGTCACAGTCATCACAATCATCATCGTATGCCAATTTGCCCCAGCTAAGCGAGTCACCATTATCAGAAAGTGTTGGGCAAGGAGACGATCAGCCGGTGGTGCACGCTTCTCCTAAGGACACGTCTTCCCCTGCCACCCTCCCTCCTTCTCCCGAGCAACGGTTCCAAGAAAAACCTAACATGCCAGACGGTTCTAATCCAACATTCACCGTTACTGCTGACAAGGTCAGGCAGCCAATACCCATCCGGTCACAGACAATGCTTTCGACCGTTGCAACGTACAGCCGTGATGCAGAGAATCCAGCGTCTAGTGAAGCAAACCATCACCAAGCCAAAGAGGATTATTTCGACACGGATCGCGAGTTTGGTGTCAACGTCGGTTATTTACCTAAATCGCGGACAACAGACCTGCCGAAGTCTTACCCAGTTAGGAGAAATGACACAGCTGGAAGCAACGGCAGCCTCGTCGCTGCGATGCGGGACCGTTACTCGAGCAATGTGAGTTCCAGATTCCTCCCTCATCCGTTTTCCTGACCGGAAACATTCCAGTCTGGTGCAACATCTCCGACGCCTAAAGATGTTCCCCGTCTCGCCCTCAGTGTCAACGACCTCGCTACCCGTTACCAACCCCAAGATGGACCGTCCCCTCCCCGTCTGCGGACCCCCTCCGTCACAGCGCGTCAGCTTCCGCTCACTCCTGCCAATACAGGTACTCAAGTGCAACAAGCCGACTTATCTCAAGACCGCAACGTTTTAAGCCACAACATGCCTGCACAGTCCTCCCCTCGCCAAGTTGAAGCGACGCGTCGACATCAGCAGCGGCTCGATGACCTCGCACAGCTGGAGATGAAAGAAAAGGAACTCGAGTTGCTCGAACGCGAGCGCGATATCGAAAGGAGGGCACGCGAACTAGAACGCGATCGCGCACGCTTGACCGATGTGCGGGAAGGCGATGGGTATGGTACTACAAGCGACACACCTCGGAGTGGTATCACTCCGCAGCCTCATGCCCAGCTACGACCTCGGGAGCGAAAGACGTCTTTCCGAAAACAGCGCCCGCAGTCCCAGCTAGATGCTCTAAGCGGTCAAGCCGCAGCATCCAGCCAGAACCTCGTCCGACCCCACTCCCAATACTCCTATAGCACATCCCACCTCGTCCCGCCCTCTCCGTCCTCCAACTCCGGCCAGCCGTCCCATTCCCATGACGGACAGTCCCAGTCCTCCTACCAAGGCCGGAACTCCCGTTCCCCGACCTCTTCTCACCAATCACCGCCGGCCACCCATGCGCCTTACTGCGGCTGCGAAACGTGCTCAGCCACAAAGTACAGGGAATCCCAGTCGCCGCCCGACCTCCGACCTCCATCGGAGCCCATAATACTGCGCCCAGCTGAGAAGTCGAAGCCGGGTTGGATTCGTCGGCTGAGCATGGATGTGGGTAACGCGTTTAATCTCGACTCGAAGAAGGGGATTGGGAATATCGCCGGTCCGGGAAGCGGGCATGGGAGGAGTGGAATGTTCTCAATGGACGGGAAGAAGAACGTGAGCAATACGGCATTGCGTGTGCAAGAGGATGGTAGGAGGAGTTATGAAGCAAGCGGGATCAGCAACCGGAGTATGACGAATTTGGGGATGGGGAGACGATGATGTGGATATACGGATGGGTCATGATTTAATACCCTATCTGTTGCGGATTTTCCTTGCCTCTGGACGTGGAGATATACCATCAAACCTTACGATTATTTGATATCTTACGACTCAATATTTGTTGTGCTCATAATACCGTTATGAACTCAAAACTTGTTTCATCTTCGAGCACACACAGAAACATCATTCTACCACAAACGAGCTATATGGGAGGAATGGTCAACCTAATGGGCAGCTTAACCGCAGGAGACTTCGGCATAGTCGCAAAGGGCAGAATAAAGAATTGCTTAACAGGACAACGGACGGAAAACATGCGACAGGTGAATGACGAGCGATGAGAGTTAAGGTTCTAAGTGACGTGTTGTAAGACGAGAGTTGCGCTGATGATATGTAGTAGGTAGGTAGATGCGTTAATAGTGGCGGATCGTTGCATGAATAGCGTAGCATGCGGGGGTGTAACGAACTGGTGATTTGGTGACACCACCTAACGTTCCGTGCGACGTTATAGGTCATTCGCCTACGGGCAAGGCAGACCGCGACGCCCATGACATGAGTGTCATTCGCCTAAGGGTCATGAGCGGGGGATGGAAGGGTTTGATGCTGGTCCGTTTGACATACTCCAATTCGGGGTCAGTTGGACCATGCCAACATACGGAAGGACCTGCGGCATGTCGTCATGACGCGACCGGGGAGAGACACCAGATATATGGGATATCGGCTGATTGCGCGTCTGGACCCCGTCCAGATTGTGAGCCAAGGTGTGGCAACATGAAGGCATTAGGTGGGAAAGATAGAGGTGAGAGGGGTTGAGGGGGACAAGATGCGGCACCACCTAAGTAGTCCTCAAGTTGGCGCCGAGAAAAAAACACGGATTGGTGAGAGATGCCAAACTAGACACCTTGTGGGGTGGGTTGCTGAGTTATAGCGACGTCCCTGGCTTGTCCTTGCATATCCTGCGAAACGTAGAAAAAGGTCAGTAAAGGCTAAAGCGACTCGAACACGCTGCAGATGGTCCGCGACCTGAAGGTGATAAAAAAAACCAGACATCATTACTAACCATCCGTTGCTTCTTGGTAGGTCGTGGCCGAATACCCGCCATCCCGGCTTTAGCGTTGAGAACGGCTTTTGGTGCATTGGCGATAAGGTTGCCATTGCCTTTAGTAACGCCGTTTATTGTCGGCAGCATATCATCCCTCTCCCTCTTCTTCCCCCTCTTTTCTGAGTCTGTCGGAAGTTGATACGGATTGGTTGGCGCGGGCGTCACTGTGCCAGCACTTCGCGACGGTGTACCCGGGCCCGTCGTCGTTGATCGTAGAGGCGTTGCGACTCTTCCCGGAGGCATCTGTACGGGGACTGCCCCAGGTTTGGTTGAGCCTGGTCTAGAGACCGCAGATCCCGGCCTTGGGACAGTCGATCCTGGCCGCGCAACAGCAGGTCTCGAAGCGGCAGAGCCCGGCCTCGGAGCTGTTGAAACAGGTCTCGGAAAAGATGGCACTGCTGTCATAGATGTTGGTCCAGAAACAGGAGCCGTAGATCCTGGCCGGGGCGTACCACTAGCAGTTGTATTTTGAGGAAGTCGGTTGAAGGAAGATGATATGGCGGAAGTAGGCACAGGCGCTTGTATGGGCTGTGGTTGGGCCACCGGTGTCGCTAGGGCTGCTTGAGCTTGCAATTTTTGAAGACGCTTGGCCTCTTTCTGTTCGAGGTGTCAGGCATTGTATTAAAAAAAAACACGAGAATACGCACTCGTCTCTTCCGGTCCTCTCGCGCTTGAGCAGTTTCGAGCACCAACGCGGTAGGGTTCCACTATACAACAGATAGAATGGAGATTAGATGAGTAAGCAGACAAACGCGTGCGAGGGGCATAGTGTGGAACAAAGGGATGATAAGCAATGGAAGATGACATACGCCTTTCAAACCCTCCAAGCTAACTGTAAACGCCTCCCTTTGAGTCTTGGGATCGAACGGCGTGATCTGTATACGCTGTTTCGCTGGAATTTGCATCATTGTCGATAAATAGTCATCCTTTTTCAATGAATGTTTCCCTAAGTACAAAGTTAAATGCTTAGACCAGAAGGCTAGCCGTACAGCAGTCGCGGGGACACGCACCTGGAATACCCTTGATGAGGTGTTTATAATTGTTCCTCTTCTTCTTGTCTCCTCTTCCACCCTCTTCATCATCAGCATCACCTTCTCCTGCTCCGGGCGTCACCGGTATACCTTCCACCTCCTTGCCCTTGCCCTTGTCCGACATCCCATTCGCACTGGGGGTGGCGAGCGAGGGTCCCACTTGATCAAGACCGGTCTCCGCCGGTGCGGCAAATGGGCGGACGTACTTGTCATAGGAGGACAGTAGCTGGAAGCGAGCGAGGAGGTCCTGGGTACTGGATAGATGTGTAGGGTGTGTTTTCGGGGGGGCTGCAGTTTTAATACACGGAAAAGGGTACGTTGGCCGGTCAGAATGCGCAAATCGCAGAAGTCAAAACAAAATGGCATACCCGGCGGAGGTAGGAAGAGCTGTGACGTTGAAGATGCATGTGGTGGGGCAGAAGGACGCGAAGTAGAGGGGCCGGCGATTGCATTTGTGGGTTCAGAGTTCATAGCACCGACGACGGTGGCTGCGGCAGCTGAGCAGACAACGACGACAGCAGCAGCGACGGCGAGCGGTCGTGGTTATGGAAGAGGGATGGCGATGGGAGCGACAAGGGCAACGATGGCCACACAAGAAACTCACAAACCGTTGTTTGGCTCTATTGATCGGGTCACTAATGCTCCCGATCAGGGGTCCAAGTAAAAGTGTTCCTTCAGTCATCATCTATGAAGCAGAAGAGCCGCCCAATTTCAGCTCTGCAGACCAAGTCAACAAGCGTAGGCTGCACATCACCGTCTAAACATGCAGGACCACGAGCACAAAGGAGTTTGTACCTTGGGCCGAGGATCACCTAGCAAGAACTGTCAGGAATGTGCAATGGGGTGTTGCCATTGTGGACAACAAAACTCTCTATTCTCTTTCTGTCTGCTAGGTCCAAGAGTCAACCCAGTAAACAACTGATTGACCCTCGTCATTTGATCAAATATTTTTCTCGCTGTCCAGGATGGGTCCTCGCACACGCATGGCACGCCATGCCTTCAATCGTTTGATGGCAGATTCTGGTTAGAGTACAGGAGCCGTGTCTCTCTTTGCTGGCAGATTGTAGATACGATGTAAGTGGCATGACTCTGAGTGAGGCACAAGCCCAGCGCGGACGATTTTATTCACATATGATTCCTGTGAGCCCGTGAGGATGGAATCATCTCAAGGCAATATCAATGTACTCTGTACTACTGAACAGTTCAAAAAATCAGAGCTCGCATATCTGAATGGCTGCAATCGTTGAAATCTGCGTTGCGTGTACAGCACATAGGTTCCACAAAAGAGTATAAATTCACATGCAGGTGTTGATTGCAGCCTTCAAATACACGGAATACGAGTGCCACAACTCCCGAGTGACCCATAGATTTCCATACAAGGACCCACAAAAGTTCAAGTCTGCGAGCGGAATTTCACAATAGACCTTGACCCCCAGTGCTACCCTTGCCAAGTTAGACTCTCAGCAATATTTGTGAGAGAAGTACTTCTCGGGCATGCATACCTATTGAATGAAAATTGTGGCTCAGTGACCTCATATTTTTACTACTTCAGTAGCATACTTGTCATCAACGTGGTAGCGCTTCGCGTAAATACAGTGTCACTGGTTTGAACTTCTAGCACCACAGCTGCCTCTGAAAGACCGTCTCTCAATGTATCGTTTCGCTCATGCCCCCCAGGCCCATAAATTACGTTGTACTTTGCCACCTACAATACAGATTCTATCTACTATGTGTTAAGACTATAATACAAGATATGCTTAGGCAGAGGAGCCAGCGACGGAACCATACCCAGTCGCACCACCCCGCAGGTCTTTGCTGACGCGGGATCGGCCTCTCTCACCATCCCGTGCCTTCTTCTTACTCTTCTTGATCCCTTTTCCAGGTTTAGTGCTCCCAGCATCGACGGATCCTCGCATTAACATCACCAACGTAAGTGAACAAATTAAGAGCCCGGCTGCTGTGACGAAAACGGCTTTGGGAAACACCGCTACGGTGCCACTGTAGATCAGTCCAAACAGCATGGGCTGCATACCACGGCGTCAGCATGGCGGTCCCGACCAATAATAGCTCGTGAAGTCATACTCACACCGAGGATCATCTGCCCAAGAGTTTGCAGCACCGCCAGCGCGCTAAACAACTGCCCGACACCTTCATCCTTCACGCTGGGAGCATTATCCCCAGTCTCAGCATCCAAATTCCTCACTTGCACTATACACAGCGCAAGACTCTGCAGCGCGGGACCCGCGCCGCTCCCCAGGCTGCTCAGCGCAGTTGCGAGCACAAAAAGCGGCTGACTCTCCTGGGTCCATAAGGAGCCTACGCCAAGGGCATGGGTCATGGGCATGGGGCCGAGGGTAACGAAGGTGTTGGAGAGAATGTCGATGATGAGCGAGAAACGTGTCATGAGCAGATCGAAGGAAATCTCCCGTGCGAGGTGAGCTTTCGTTGGCTTAGGCTTCTTGACCAGGACAGCAGCAGCACTGGTGCTGGGATCGAAACGGGCCTCTGGTTGAGGTTTAGGTTTGAAAGTTGCAATGATCCCTGAGATTCGCATTAGCTTGTTCTTCGGGGACTTCGTGGAGAGCTTACAAGGGCAAAGGACTAGAAGGAAGGCAGCCCTAGCCCCGCTTAAGAACGAAATGTAGTAACTGAGCCGCTCGGCGTCCCACCCATAAACATGTTCCGCGTATAGATACTTGACCTGATGCACGCCCTAGGGAAGTAGAGAATTCAGCGATCCATGTCGAGCGGACCAAGAAACCGAACCTACGCTAGAAAGTGTCGCACCAAATAATGCTCCGCCGAGGAATGTAAGGCTCCAGTCCCTTCGCTTCTTGACACCTCCGTCGAAAACCACCACAGGCAAAAATAAGGCTAGGGGCCTCAGAAACCCACGGATTATACCACGGCCAGGCTCAGCTGGCGCTCCTCCGTTCGAACCGGACCCCTGGCAAGCGGCTTCCTCATCAGGAGCCCTTGCCTTTCCCTTCCCGCTCGCTTTTACATGGTGGTCGGCCAACGCGCGGGCCCTCTTCACCTTGTCCAGCGATTCCGGGAAGACGAAAAGCACCAGGACCAAATTGAGGAACGAGCAGAAGATGGCGGTCCAGAATACCGATGTGACTGTGAGCGCGCCGCCCGTTCTCCATATTGGATTCTTGATGAGGTAACCGCCAACGCTGGGACCAACGCTGAGGCCGATGTAGAAGACCCCGGCGAACCGGGAGAAGATGTGCGCACGCGAGCCATTAGAGGTACAATCGCTCAAGTATGCTGAGGTGGCGGACTGAAGTGTGGACCAGCCGCCAAGTAAGCCTTCGAGTATGGGTGCGAGAACGAGGAGCTTGTGACCATGTGCTGAGAAGGGAGAGGAAGGCGTGGACGCAAGAATGAATGTGAGGTCTCTGAAAGCAGAGGTAAATGATAGCAGAGAGCAGAAACACCTCTCGGCGTGACACGTACGTGAGGAGGAGCCCGAAAGTGACGATAGCAAGAACCCTCGTGCGACCGTGTCGTTCCCCAAAGTGGCCCCACCATCCTGTGGTGAGCGCGGAAAGGAGGCCCATAGTCGTTGTCATTATTGTCTGGAGGCGTGCAGCTCCAGCTTGAACGGCGGGATCACCTAGACATCGTGCCGACGGCAGGCGGCGGGGGTCTTCTTCTCCTTGGTTATTAACCTCGTTTATCCCAGAAACAAGGGTAACGTTGTGCGGCGCCGCTGGATGGAGGTGGTGAGGGTGTAGCGAAGGGCCAAGTGGGTCCAAAGAGAAATAAAAAGGGGTGACCGTTTGTTGGTGAATTGTTTGGGTACTTGCAATTAATGTGGTTGTCCTAGTATGATTATAATGATCGTGTCCATGTAGTCTGTTGCACGATAGTTGTGTAAAGACCTCTATTCGAGGCGCAAGCGTCATCCCGCGCTACATTACGTAGATGCAGGTAAGCGCGTGAAACCCTGCACTTCCCGGCTGACATACCACTACCGCCGCAGTAATGGCGAATGGCACCAACCTGATTAGATCGGAGGAGATGGCAGATAATGAGCACAAGTACATGGGAAGCAGCGGAAATGTGGAGACTCGCCATAACGGTCGTGCTCGATAGAAGGGTTTCCTAGCGAGTTCTTCACTTTCTAGTAAAGGGTCGGATTCTGACGTTTGGCGGACGACGGTTGTGGGCTCGATTTCAACGCCTTCTGCGTACATTGCGGACGCAACGTGTAGGAGAGGTGTAAAGAGGATGGAGGGCGGAAGGACTTGCGGTTTGTAATGGGACACGGGGTATAAATGTGAAGTTTGGCGCCAGGGGATGTCGACTTATGAATTGTAACATTTCAATAGTGCGGCATGATGTTTACTCCCAGGAGGCATCGGCGTGGAAAGAGTCCAACAACAGCAACTCCGCTTGCCAGAATAGGTCAATCACCTCCCACAGGAACGTTGCCTACTCATGTATGATCAACTGCGGATCTTGTCATACCATCCTCGTACGTGGTCGAGGCTGTGAAAGACCTGACCTACGCAGCATGCTGGCGGTGAATCAGGTCATGGTTTATGTTTGAAACACTATGTATACAAGCGTCGACGCACGCGCCACGACGCATCATTGGGTAGATTAAACGCGCCGTTTAAACGTTCAAAGCGTTGCCTCGTTTCTGAAGCGCGCCGCGATGCCGGCCAGCAACGTAAAGAGCATGCGCAATGAAGCCTGACACCAAGAGAACGTCGATGCTCCATGTACATAACTCATAAATCAAAGGACTCCAGCTTGCGTCATGTTCCTGATCTATGGACCTATGCGCTCACATGCTCTCGTTACCGTCTCCCGCGCCCAAGTAACACAGTTCCCAATTGCCTGTTCATGACTACATGTACGCATCTTGTGCATATTCATTGCGATGAGTTTCTACAACTCAAGCGTCTGGTCGAAATGCCGATCCGTGATAAAAGCAGATTGATATATTTTGTGCACATTTGCTGATTTACGCGATACCACATGCTAGATCCGAGCAATAATCTACAGGAAGGGCTTGAGAGCTTGGGGAAGGATCTGGGAGATCGCAGCGCCACTGGGAGGCTCGATCGACGTGAAGTACTGACATTCAATAAATTCAACGACCGTCGCATAGGTTCTTTAGCTTCGATACTTACAGTTCCCCACCAAGGACCGGCGGCCCACCATGCAAATCCTGATAACAGGGATCAGTAAGAGTCGCAATCTGTACGCAAAGAAAGTACACGAACCGATCCAGACACCAGACTGTTGCATGGCACAAATAGCTCCTCGAACAGCAGAGATGCACTGAGAGTTCGAGCCGGCGCCCATCTCGCCCAAAAAGCCCTTGAGGTTATTGGCCTTGAGCCAGGCGGTGGCGGCGGCCAGGCGTTCAGCGCCGATGGTAGACGACACGCAAGTACCGGATGTGCCAGACCCATCGGAGTCGAGGTACTGATGCATCTCTGGTCCAGTATCAGTTTCCTTCCAAAGGGGTCCACAGAAGTTCTCCTAAACTTACGGATGGCAACATTGTTGTTGGGGTCCTTGATGGCGCCAAAAGCGTTGGAGTTACCGGAAGAAGTCCAAGCTAATGAAAAGTGAGTAAGGGGGCATCGTCAGCCCTGAGCTACTTACTCCATGCTCCAGTCCACGCTGTGGATCGTATACGATGAATAGAATCCGTTTCGCAATGCGCAAAGCACACTCACAGGTTCCTAGGAATCAAGGGGTATATTAGTAAATTATGGACAATGAATACTCAAAGACTCACCCTCGACGGTAATCAGCTGGCTTGTAGCACCGCTAGACCTGATACCATTGACAGCAGCTTGGTTCTTCAAGCCAAAGGGGGGATGAGATGATGTTCATGACTTCCGCAAATTGCCTTACCAAGTTAAAGACGGTCTGAGCGTCGATGCCGTTGGGCTCGTTCATGATATCTGGAGCCGAACCAATGAGCCGATAGGACGTGCACAAGAGCGAGTTCAATGATTACCGAAAATGACCCTGCTGTTAGATTTCTGGAAGCAATATTCGATACAAGGAGTCAAGAGACAATTATGAGATTGAACTGACGAATTCATTGGCCAAGTTCTTCCACCCTGGAACATAATTAGCGAAGACACCTGTGCGTTTATCGACGACATACATGTTTGGAAGCTGCAAATTCAATATGTCAATACTGCTCCTAGCCTCTGCAAGGGTAATATTACTTACTTGGTGGTGCTTGTGATGATAGCACCGTTGTATCGCATAAAGTTGTGGGCTAAGACAAACCGTCAACCAAGTTCGGCATGCAGCGTTTCGCGTATATTTACGCTCGATAAGGGCGTAGGCGCCCTTGTTGGTGATGTAGTTGACGATCTTTTTTTTCCTTGCATAAGCACTCCAACCTCAAAGCGGGGCACACTACTCACCGTCTTCAGGCCGTTCAAGTAGGTGGCATCAAACGCCCCGGTGAGGCCGCTGGAGGGTGGGCTAAGCCGTTCCTGTTGGAAAGGGATACGGAATGTGTTGAAACCTTGACCAACGAAGTACTGAAAGAAAACTCGTTTCTCAGGATGACAGTTCATTTGGGGAGCTGCTCGACGCACGTCAATGGAAGATGGAGAGGGCCAAGTGTAATCTGTCCCTAGCACTCCCTGTGACAATCTTTGAGATAGTCAACGGAAATCTAACGCCAGGGCTCTCACAGGAATTTTCGTGTTTCCGAATTCAGCGCCAGACTGGTTCACACCGAAGTACTTGAACTTGGTCAAGCTGCCAGTGCAGCCAGCCGGGCCAGTGGTTGTGGGAGGGGCAGTCGAGGTAGAGGTGCCTCCGCCGGGACTAGTAGTAGCGGATCCGGGCTGGCACTGATAATAGTCTGCAGCATGGTATTAGTCACTGCAGGACTCTTCGCAAGCTTATACACGTACAGTCGTTCACCACGACGCACGTCGAACCCGCGTCACAAGTTTTGTCTCCATTGTAGTTGATTCCCTACAAGCTAGAGTTAGGTGGAAGCTGACAGTTTCGGTTTCCAGGCGCATACACCACACTGGCCCCACACGGCGACAGCTGCTGTTCGACCGCTAAGGGTAGCAAAAATGGCCAGGGACGCGAATACTGACAACGATGACTTCATCTCGGTGTTAGGTGAGGTGAACGCAACGCGTTTTGCGGTTCGTTTATATACCCTCACGCTGGAGCTCCGCCATAAACCCGATAAACATCCACAAAAGCAGTAACAAGGATGTGCGTCACATGTCCGTTGCTGTGTTAGCGTACAACGAGCATATATTTTATAACAGCCGAGTAGACACTGAGATCGTCGTAGGACATAAACTGAGACCCATAGCGCACGAGTATTCGCCTTGATTTAGCCAAAAGTCAGCGATGAAAGCATCAGTTTGTCCGAGCGGAAGGAACTGCAAGTGCCAAGGGTTGCAGAGTGACATAGGGTTGCATCTGAAGGTAGGTTAACATCGGAGGCGAACCGAGGTTTATCCTTTTTAAATACTGTGACGTCCAAGGCTTCCAAAGATACCCGCGTATCAGCCAGCGAATCAAATTGTCCGAAATCACTTCTTTTGAGGACACGCAAGTCAGGCAACGCTGGATCAGGAACTGGTGAGTAAAGATGATTCTTGCCATTCAAGGTCAAGCGGACAATCGTCGGTTAAGAAACAAGACTGGAAGAACTCACGAACATCTAGGAGGCAGTTTATTAGAAGTATACATAGTACAATCCTCATAGAAGTCAGGAAATAAGTATTCGAGCCTGGATAGATAGATGAACGACGACATGGTGCGAAAAATGCGGAACACACCTATCACCTGCTGTTGCCCAGAATCAACGTACATTTGAACCACCGAATCCCGTGCTCCGTCTCATTGATCCGAGGTTGGAAGACCCTTCGCCTCGGTCATCGTACCGAGCGGATGTAGTCGCAGTCCTTCCGCCAAATATGCTAGACCGAGGTTGGGAACGTTCCCAGTCCCAAACAGCGGGCCTCGCCTGTGGCTGGGGCTGTTGCGGCGCCCGAACGCGATTATAAAGGTGGTTCAGAGCCCCACCAAGAGCGGCTCCTGTCCAGAAACCAGGTCTCCATCCTTGAGAACTTTCTTCGGGAGATTTGGAATATGGGGGTGGCGGAGGCTGCCTGTCGTCCATTCCTCCAGGGAACCAGCCACCGGAGTTTCCAGGACGGGGGTTGGTGGGTGGGCGGGGAATTTGGCCAGCAGTACTTGTACGACGGAAACAGGACAGGAAGAGGTTGTAGAGGATGAATACGAGAAACGTAACCCAGATTAGAGAGAAGATTATCGTTGAGAGATCGTATGCTGAATGCCCAAAGCTGGTCAGTCAAGGAATGCGCTGCCACCACTTTGAACTCACATCGCAGTTTCGAGAAGATTGGGGACTCATTTGTGTCGCGAAGCACACCTGGAACTTGAACGAGTCGGTATTCCAGCGAGCAGGAGCCTAGATTGTACACCAGGCGCAAGGTCAGCTCCAGATCAATGCATAGAAACATAGGCGCACCTTTCAGAACATAGGGATCCCCAGGTTTCGACCAACCCTCACATGAGACTTCTACTCGTCCAAACCGCAGGGATTCTGGAAGATCTGCTTCACACTACGCACCATGGCATTGGAGTCCTTGACACTGAGTGAATCGAGAATAGACGTTACCTTCCAGTCGACTTCTATTCCATGCCCACCTGGCAAGCTGACACATTGAACGACTTCCGGCGTGTAAAGCTTGCATGGTGCGCCTCTGCATATCAGTTGCGGTATGGGTCTTGTGCGACGTGCAGTTGTGAGAGAATCTTTGTAGAACGTCAGAGACGGAATCTTGGCAAGCTCCAAGCGCGACATCTTGGCTGATGGTTGTGACTCGTGGTTGTGGCTGACCCAAGTAAATATGTGCCAAAACGGAATGCAGCTCATTCAGTACTGACGTGGAGTCAACGTGTCGATTGTTCGAGATGCTGCTCCGCAGCCACTTGTTAATTTTTACTAGAACACATGGCTTACAGAATAGAGGGACATCCGCCACAGAGACCATGTCCACATCCCCAACAGCTAGCTGCATGAATGCCAGATATCTGCAGAACTAGCGACAAAATACTGACCACTCCTTCCCCAAGCACAAAGCCACTAGCAATAATGATGATCCCAATATCACTCTTATCCTTCGCAAACCTTGCACGGTACACATACTCCAGAGTGCCCCCAATTAGACGTGCTATTGAAAAAGAAGGCGTGTTGAGGAATCCGATGGCGAAAGCTACACCGGAGGGTATCCATTTGGATATCCAATGATGTCTTCTGCCAAATATCGTCCTGATGGTGGAGAGTGTGCCGAAAAACAAAGAAAAGATGATCATGGATGTAGCGCTGTTCTCCGGTAATCGGCCGTCCCCTAAGTTGATCACTCAAGGTTAAACTTGCCATCGACGGCGAAGAATAACTTTGTACGCACTAAGCAGACGAGCCAGGCTAAGCCAGACATAAGCCGTAGGAGCAGGGAAAGAGGGGCCCGGAATAACATAGGCACGGTTATAGAGAGTGAAGGCAGTCGCCGTTACCACAATGGATACAGAGGATCCGATAAGCTGACTGTAGAACTGTGCTCGCGGTGATGCATGCAACAGATGACCCGTTTTCAAGTCTTGCATAAGATCGCCAGCCCTTCGGAAAGTCAGTGTTCGACCAAGTAGTAAACAAGACGCTTCAACTTACTGTTGTGCACCCGCTTCAGTCACTCCACCTGCGATAATGTTGGCAACAATATTGCCAGGCTGTACCCACGCGAAAAGTAGTTGCGAAATCTTGCCCAAACCAGACACCGGATTCAAATCAGTTTCCCCAAGGGCACGGACTCTATATATGTCGAATTTTAGAGAGGATTCCTGGATGTTCAGGACACGTACCCGAAGATACTCAGCATGCCACCGAGTACGAAACCAAGAACAGTCGCCCATGGCTTGATCCCTTCATGCCCAAAGACTGCCCAGACAAGGAAGGTCCCCGTACCTATGCTTAGCGATAACCCAAATAAGACCCATGACATAGGAACTAGTCGATCCTCCGTTTCGGTTTCGTGAGTGCCCTTGCTGTGCATGTCAGGTGAATCATCGTTGCCACGCTTCGCGACAACGTCTGCCATGTAGTCGAATGCCACAGGTAGAAGGGAGACGAAGCTGTCTGCACACATGATTCCCAACGATGTCCACAAAATCCATCCTCGAGCCCCAATGGTCATATCACTGACTGGACCAGGAGCCCAGCCGGAGAGTTTGGCAAGAGGAGACAAAATCGCCCAACCCACGAACATGCCCTGTCGTGGTTATTGGGATGGGACCAGGTGATGAGGACAAAAAACTTACAAGGTTCATACTTGTAGTCGTCGGAAAGCCCATGATGATGCCTAAGGAGGCGGTTACAAGTGTTGATACACGACGCCCTTCAACGAACCTTGTCCGACATAGGAGAGGCTAGGTGTAAAGTACCAGAGCCACTCTCGCGCGAGATAACTCCCAAACAGAGGGATCGTGAACGTCACTGGAAAAAAGTATGCGAAGAGCTACAATGTCATCAGTAACATAAGACACTAGGTTGTAGAAATGTTCCTCACAGTCAATAGTCCCGACGCGCCAAAACTCCACGAGAGGGACCGCCACCCATCATGTTCCACAATTTCCCTCTCCTCGTTATCGAGTTCGTCATCAGATTCATCGTCTCCTGCTGTTGGATCTTGTGACGCGACATCGCGGGAAATATCATCCTCAGGGTCTATGTGGATATACCCTCTTCGATGGCCTACGGATGTATCGGGAGGGGGTAGTTTATGCAGCACCGATATTAGCTGGGCAGTGGCTGTCCCAGAGGGAAATGTGAGTTGTTCTTCGATGATCTTGGAGAAATGAAGTGAGCTTGAACTGGTAGTAGTATCCTTGTGAACGAAATACAGACCACTTGCTTGCGTATGGGAGGTGAAAGAAAGACACTGTATACAGTATTTGAGAGATGTGGAAAGTAAACCGAAATGACGCACCCGAAAAACGCAACGCCACACGACCAGCCTACAGTTGAGAGCCAGGTGAGGTGAATTGGCGACGCACCATCCCGCTCCTCGCTGAGCAAGCTCAATGCGGGAAGAATTCCTACGAAACCTGCCGCGAGTGGCATTGTCCCCGTTGCGACGGCAGTCGTCTGTACGACAATAATTTCTTGAGGGGTGAGCGGTACGGGAAGCATCCGGGACACGAGAAAACCGATGAGGGCAGACTGGATTGACATCCTGTAGGCAATGTTCGTCACATTAGATCTTTGGTATTCGTAAAGGTGTACTGCACACACATGGAAATCCATCCTGATTGCAGCCCCAGGCTCAGATTGGTGAAGCAGATCAAGCATCCAATAGCGAGTCCCAAACAGACTGCCCTAAGGGTAAACTCAGGCTGCGAGGTTGGCCGGAGACCAAGGCGGGCCCTACATTATAGAAAGTTAAAAATATAATCAATGGTAAAGGGAGAACTGACCTTGGCCACCCTGGGGGATTCATCGTATGAAGATGAACACGTTGAGGAACCCTCACCCATCCATGGCGCGTTGTTGTGACTTGTTGCTCAATGGCGCCTGATTAGATCTGACTCCGTTCATTCAAGCACAAACAGCCTTCAATCCATCATCTCTATCTGCACTTCTCTATCTTCTGGGCAATCCTGCTTGTGTCTTTATTGTCCATGGCGCAGAAAATTCGATCCGGAGAGAATGTTCTACGTGTAATCCCTCCACCTGGTCACCCAGCCATGTACATACTAAATCACCTCAAAATGTTACGGGTTACTCTAACCACAGACGTCGATAGATTGCCCAAGGAAGGCGACAAGAATATTCTCATTACCTCGGCGCTGCCATATTGCAACAATGTACCCCATCTTGGTGAGTCTGTCGTAGACTAGGCCATTGTCCTGAAATATAAGAGGACGAAGGGAATATTATTGGAAGCACATTAAGCGCCGACGTATTCAGCCGGTTAGTTTTTCCTATCTCAAATCTGATGCTGAAGCTTAGCTCGTTTTGAAGGTACAACCGTAAGTAACTCGACGCTGTCCCTATCGTCGACTCATGATTGTTGGTCTACTTAGGTACAAGAAACCGGACAACACTGTATGTTTGTGGTACGGACGAATATGGTACTGCGACAGAAACGCAAGCGCTCAAAGAACGCATCACGCCGCGTGAATTGTGCGACAAATATTACACGCTTCACAAGGAGACATATGAATGGTTTGACATTGGGTGCGTGAGGGCATCAAATATCTCCAGGCAGCTGGTGACCTACCCTTTTCAAATAGATTTGATTACTTTGGTCGCACATCCACACCTTTACATACTGAGTGAGCATGTCATCTTCTGCAAATACGCTGATGTTGATAATACGTCCAGAATTTCACAATCGATTTTTTCAAACCTCGGGAAGAATGGATTCCTGGAGAAACAAGAAAAGGAGCAAACTTACTGCGAAGGTTGCTCTAAGTAAGGAAATCTCAGAACTTGACATACTTGATATTCACGTTACTCGCAGATTCTTGGCAGATCGATATGTTGAAGGGATCTGCCCCCATTGCGGCTACGAGGTAGACTATTTCGTTTCATCTTCTCAGCTCGCTAATCGTGGCTAGGATGCACGGGGAGACCAATGTGATGGTTGTAGCCGGACGTTAGACGCGATCGAGTTAATCAAACCGCGCTGCCTCGTCGACAAGACCCATGTCGTGGCAACAAAAATGTCAGTGCACATGTATCTCAAACTAGACACCATACAGCCACGGACTGAAGAGTGGATTAAACACTCGTGGAAAGTCGGGAAATGGTCGCCCAATGCTGTCGTTAATGCAGAGGGACTTATCATTGATCCTCGTTTGAAGGGTGGGCTGATTCCGACCCCTCTAACTCGCGATTTAACTTGGGGAGTACCAATCCCTCCCGAGTTTGAGGACGAGGAACATGGAATGAAGGGAAAGGTTCTTTGTGTGTATTTGTGTTTCTTTCTTCATTAACATGAATATCTATTGACGTTCTGCTTAGATGTTTGGGTTAGTGATGACTTTTTTTCAACCTCGGTTAATCTTGACACCAGGACAGTTCGATGCTCCCATCGGCTACCCCAGCATCACAGCCAATTATACCCCCGAGTGGGAGCAATGGTGGTTTAACCCCAAGAACGTCCGACTATACCAATTCATGGGCAAAGATAACGTTTACTTCCACACCGTTTATTTCCCATCCGTCCTGCTTGCTGATGGTCGGGATTGGACCACACTCCACCACCTTTCAACCACTGGTGAGCACCGAGATCATTTCGTTTTAGCCGAAACTGAACAATCAATTTCCAGAGTATTTGAACTACGAGGGCGGGAAATTCTCGAAGAGCAAGAACCGCGGAGTTTTCGGACCAGCAGCCAAAGAAACTGGCATTCCTGCATCTGTTTGGCGCTACTACCTGCTGTCTACGCGGCCTGAGACGGCGGATGCCATGTTCTCATGGGCGGACTGCGTACGTATAATTTGTTCTTTCCAATGGAGTCAAGCTTTGGAATGTTCCATAGATCGCTGCCAACAACAACGTCCTGTTGAATAAGTAAGTCAGGATGCTTTGTCATTGACATCCCGCAACTAAGTTGGCCCCATTAGCTTTGGAAACTTCGTCAATCGGGCCCTCAAGTTCGTTTCGTCTCAATACGGCAGTGTTAATCCTGACGGTGGAGACGAGCCTGGGCCATTATCTCCGAACGACGAGAACGACATAGAGTTCATTTCTGCCATCAATGGGTTGCTCAGAGACTACATAGATGCCATGGAGGGTGTGAAGCTGCGCCTTGGCCTGCAGACTGTCATGCTCGTCTCTATGCGCGGAAACAACTACCTGCAATCATCGGGCCTCAACAAGGCATTGATGGCTACAAGCCCCAAACGATGTGCTCAGGTCGTGTCGCGTGCCATCAACCTGATCTACATTCTTTCTGCCTTGGTTTATCCATTCATGCCCGCCACCTCCGAATCCATCCTAGAGCAGCTCAACGCACCCGCTCGTGTCGTCCCTGAGGTTATGTCTATCGATATCCTCCCGGGTCACACGATCGGGAAGCCCGAGCATCTATTCAAGAAATTTGAGGAGAGCAAGGTAGAGGAATTCCAGAACAAGTTCGCTGGTGAGGAGGGCAAGAGGGAGATCACAGTAGATCCTACCAAGGCTACCCCAGGCGGACCAAACGAGAAAGGCACGAAGAAAACTTCATCCCAACCTACCACGGATTCGAATGTGCCAAAGACCCCAAAGATCGTGGCCCTAGAAGCAAAGATTTTTGAACAAGGGCAGGTGGTTCGCGGGCTGAAGGGTCGGATACCGAAGACGGTTGAGCTCGATGCCCAGATCAAAGATGCTGTAGATGCGCTGAAGCGGCTGAAGAGAGAATTGGAGACTCTCCTGAAAGCCTGAATTTACCAGGAGAAATATAATATCGTAGACGCAATTCATAAACCCTATCCGTTTGGATTGAGCATTCACTGTGGCGGTCGTGGTGACGGTCCGACACTCGGATACGCCTTGATTTATGGCTAGCTTCTTGTCCGAAAACCCTAACGCCGACATTATTTAACGCGCTCCTTCGATTATGCCTCGCTAGTGCGGATACGATTACGATTCGCTTCTCTCCAGAATGTCCTCTAGTACATGGGAAGGGACGGTCTCTGCGGACTTCGTGGTGAGCGTTGCTCCCCGGAACATCTCTTAGGATATCTAAGCACCCTGGAACCAACTCTGTCTCTTAGATGAAGAAGAAACGGAAGCGTCATTCCCCTGTCGATCCTTGTCTTGGTTTCTACTCGGTGTCGTCGTCTCCAGGAATTCGCAAGCCTGAGTCACCACCATTTGCACAGGACGAGCAAAACAGCGGCAAGCCGATCTCTGACCCGCCACTAGGTTCTACCTCTGGTCGCGCTAGGAATGTGCTTCACGACGGTTTTGCATCACACGATCCCGCCGAAACTTCGGATTCAGAGTTCTCTACTCCATTTGCTCATACTTCAGACCCAGTTCCTTTGCCTGTCGAGTTGTTTTTACAAAGAAATGCGAGGCGAGTAGTACGTATCAAGAAATACGGACGAAGGAACGGTCGCATTATCAAATCCAGTAGCCCGTCAGTATCGAATGGTGGTCTTGGGCACCATGAAACCGATGGCTGTTCTCTAAATCGTGATGCCCTAAAGGATGTTTTGGACAATGGAGAAGGCGACGAAGCGCTTTCAAAAACTCCCGTCAAGTTCTTCGACCTACTCAGTCCACCGCCTCTGACTTTTGTTACTGTCAAAAACCAGAACACTGTTAGAAACAAGCGGGATATCCGGCTGTGGAGCACGGTCGACCCGACGAGAGGAGTTTCATTCCGCGGTGCATCATTTTCTAAGCACGACAATAAGACTAATACCTCTTCTAATTACTGCCCTCTGAACAAATGGAAAACCCTATTCGACTCCGTTCAGAAATCTCAAGGCGGATCAGTCAAGAAGGGACCGATGACTATGTTCAACACGCTTGCAAAGAAATCAATGATCACCCGCCGTCGGCCGCTACACTTTGTTCCTCTGGCCGACGCTGAGAAAGCCTATGCCACAAGGTTCCAACTTGACAAGTTCCGTCGCTTTGTTTTGACGCATATAGAGACGTTGTTCACGCGAGGTTTACAGCAAGGCCAAAAGCGGGACAACCTTTTCTGCCCACGGCCTTCATACCACTGCCCCAGCTTCGCTGCTTCTTGCACCCGCTCTGGCACCTAAAAATATTACCCCTCGCTCTTCTCGTGAATTATCCTTGGCCGACACTCAATCATCACAGAATGACTTGCTCTGTCCAATCCCTTCTTTGGACTCGGAGCTTCCGCCTCAGATGCACGTTCCTTCTGGAAGTACTTCTCTTGCACGGTTTCATGCTGAAGGGAGGGGTTCGCTGCCAGCCGTGCATCCCTCGAACAACTCCCAGCCCTCTTCAATAACTGTGGTCCACCACGAAGCCACGATGTCTGAAATAGAATCCTCTGGTCCCGGAATTCGATCTTCTACGGCTATGTGCGCTTTAACCCCCAAGAAACCAGTGAAACCTCTTGCATCCTTTCTCGATGGATTTTTTGAGAGGGTCCGAAATGCTACACAGCTACAAGCAGCGATCACGTCTTTGCCCGACCGCGGGGTGGTCGATGATCTTCCCGCATCCAGCTTCTCGTCTGGTCATCAAGGAACAAACATTACTAGCCATGGCTCTCTTCCAAACAGTCCTGTTACTGGCTTCAAATCACCAAAAAACGGTACAGTTCAAAAATCTCAGTGTCTGCTCCTCCATTCCCGACGTTCGCGAACCAGACCCACAAAAGGAGTTCGCAATCGTGGTTCCCCCTTCCGCAGCAACGTTAATCACGTCGATTCCACAATGGAAATCGATTGCGGCGTATATGGCGACTCCACCTGCGACTATGGTTTAGAATCTGATGGAATTTCCTTGAGTGACGAGCCTGAATTTCCGCCTTACCGCCCACCCATTGCTCCCTTTGACATTCATGCAGCTCTTCAACTGCTCTCCCAGACGGAAGGCCAGGGTATCCCGCTACCCATTCATAGTAGGAACGGGTAAGCCGTGCTGTGCTTTATTTTATACTTTTGTGTTGCAGGACATCAATAGCAGTTACGTATAGGTCATGATTAATGACGTCTGGTAATAATGATATACGTTGAATTCGAGACTTTGACAATTATACAGAGGCTTAGTTATTGTAATATCGCCTTCTACGTGCATTACATACTGCGAATCATTGTTCAGGACTCGCCAGATCTTGAACGCGGCTCGACCCTCACACACCGCATATTGGGGTATCTTAGGGATAGTTGCCGACCATTCATCAACCCTCGTATCTCTTCAAACTATAGATCGTTGAACGTCAGCTTGTTGGATTGAAAGGATGCATGATAATTTACCTTTGTGCCCTCTGGGAGAGGGAGTGTTCTATGGAACATTCTTTCCAGGCGCTCCCTCATTATAACTCCGTCCTCCTCCCATTCGGATAATTCAGCGGTCGCCCAGGTAACAACGAGACGGCTCCGTTGGAAGCTGACGTGAACATCCTGCTTTGCGACATCAGGAAGGTCAAACGTAGCCACTATCGATCTCCCATCACTGGATTCACGAAAGGAGGAGCTAAAAGAAGAGGAATCGCGACATCAGCTTCCCCGATTTCATATCACGATATGACGAAGGAAGAAAAAGCCCATACATGGATTTCTGTTTCTTAAGTGATTTCGGAATGGATACATGGGATTCTAAAACGGGGATATCGATTGGAGGCTGTTCTAAGGACAACTCGTGCGCCATTTCTTCGAGGGACTGGACCTTTGGACGCTCTTTGGCCATCTTGCGTTCTTTTTGTTCGCGGATTGACCCCCAAAGCTCGTCCAATGCATGACTGTCAGAGAGCGGTCGGGGGCTTCCATCGTCGATGGTTGACGCTGCTACATTGGGGTGGGTATAAAAACGATTCGCAGGGGCGCGATAGATACTCGTATCCGCCTCAGTGATGGAATCCAAAGGTGTGGAAGGATATATGATTCCGGTAACCGCAGGTGTCACAGGGGATGGATTGGCCTTGTCGTAGGACCTACGGAAACCAGAGTGGGGTATGCTGAGAGGGTCCCTCTGGGGATTGTGACTGTAAGCGGGCATGGTAAACAGGCTCGCGTAGAGTCAGTATCGATGAGGCGCACGATGCACAAAGATGGATGGATGAATCTGTGCAGGTTCCCTATAAATGATGGATGAGACCACCACTATTATGCGACACATGCCTTGTGTTGCTCACGAGGCCAGGACAAGGGGGATGTGGAGCGGTACGGTGTACCGAGGCGTGTCGGATTCACGATGGGCACAAGATGGCGATAATCTGCGTGGGGACCGGGTGGGGGTAGCAGCCGCTGTGCTGGAGTGATATTTCTACACTGAGGACACTTGCGAACGCATCACTGCGGCGTGAGCTATGTATGGCATGAAGCAGAATCCACAGAACCGCAAGGAGGCCTCTTCTCTTTCGAATTTCGGATCACTTGCTGCCTCGCGGAAAACATGAGGCTTCGTTAACGACGTCGAGCTTTCTACTTAACAAAATCTTCCGATACACCTATGTCGGCGGTTGCCGGTGCTTGCTTTTGTTTGTCCCATCCTGATCATACATAAAGAAAATGTCCCCACACATTTTGTGCCTGCCAACTTCAATGGTGAGTCTACTCTCTCTCATTCCTCTTTGAAATGATGGGCTCTTGCTGTTGTCGATAAAATGTTAGACTTCCAACGCACCTTGTCGGAGCAGCTGCGGACAAAGTCAAACTTCTGAAACACTCCAACTTTTGAAGCTATATCTTTCCGAAAAGCTGACATCATTCTACCCAGGCCCACCCCGTATCATACACTGATTATACACATCCGTAAGTCTAAGTACAAGTGTCTTTATTATACATGCAATGTGATACTCCGTCAAGACTGTTTCGAGAGCATCATGTTGGAGGTTTGAACTTCTTATTGCAGTACCCGCTGCCACCGCGCCCCATTCCCAGTCGACGCTTCGTGCCCTGATTCACGACGTTTGAGACTCGCTCATTCGGTGGCGTTGTTTGGAGTCTCGTTAACCCTGTTTCTGGTAGGGGAGACGCCACAAGTAGTGGCGGAGGCACGTGACTTGGACTGTTTTCATTGGGTGATGCAAGTCTTGTTGTCTTCCTGAGGAGAGGATGCATTTGAGCTGGCTGAACAGATATCGATGGAGTGTTACGGGCGTGATGCGATGGCGGAGTCTGCTGCGGGGGTCGCTGAAAGGGCCTTTCGGCAGGATATATAGCCGATGTTGCAACGAGATTTCGTGACGAAGCAGTCGTGTCTGTTTGTACCGAAGTTGGGGGGAAAATGGACCTTTGGGCAGACTCGGTGAAGGTCGTTGCGGTAGCGCCTGCGGTAGGGTACGGTATAGAGACCTTGTCCGTGTTTGGAGGTGCAGTGGGGTGTTGAATAGGCCCCGCGATTCCTGTCATTGGGTTATTGGTCGGATTTCGTAGCATTGCGCTCGACGAAGTGAAGGTGGTCAGTATTTCTACGGGATGCTCAGGTGTGATGAGATCGGATGAGGTCGGCGTTTCTGGTCTATACTCATTCATCAAACAAGGCTGGGTCGTTCTTTCGCTAAATTCCATTCTCAGTCAACAGTCGAGGGATGACAGCGTTTTGACGAACAGTTCCACAACCCGACGCAACACCTCTGTCTCGGGGGGTAATGGCCTATTGAGGATATCGCAAATGATACGCCGGTCAACTGGTAAGAACGTCGGCTGCACGCCTATGAACAGGGTCTACGTCGAAATCAGATCATGCCTTTATTAAACGTGTAAGAAGGCGTGCTTACAGGGTCTTCTTCTACCACAGCGGAGATAAATTCGGACACAGCCCTATCTTTTGTGATACCAGCAATATTACGGCGCTCAGAATGCGAAAGGTACAATAGTCCTTGTGCACGAGTACAAGCGACGTAGAGCAGGCGTCTAAAATGATGCGGTCATCACAAACGAGGGTCAATTAGAATTATCAAACTGACCGCTCTTCTTCAACATCTTCAGATCGGGTGAAGGGGAATGTTCCTTGTTCAGCTAACATCAGACGCAATCAGAACGCGGATTCCAATAGTGGGATGAAGAAGCACTTACTTGATGGGACCATGACCACAGGCCATTCGAGACCCTTTGCAGCATGGCATGTCGAAATCGTGACTTTCTGAGAATTAAGCCCTAAGCGCCAAGTTAATTAGAGAGGTCACGATTACTCACATCCTTACTGTCCTCTTCGCTTTGATTGTCGCCCTCAGAAGACAGCATGGAGGCTTGAAGAAACTGCCGAAGAGGCGTGTCCCTGAAATGGCTCAGCCGTCAGCATGTACATGATTGAAGAAAACCTACTTGGAAAAAGAACCTGCTACTGTACTCGTGCTGGCTCCTTCTTCAACGGCGATAATGCTGGTCTCCACCTCACTTGCGAAGGTGATCAGTTCTTTCACGTTTTCCCACTTGCTTTCCCAGTCTGGTTGCGTTTTCCTCAGGTGATTTTCAAACTCCACCAACTCGAGGAGCCGGCGTATCAAGTCAGCCGGGGATATGCCCTGTACATGAAGATGTCTGTATTGATACTTGAGTTGATTCTAGGAGTGACTTACCTTGTTCGCGAGGTCCCGCAGAGATCGGATAGCCTTGACAAATGGGGCCAACTTCCGCTTTGCTACGGGTTTCATGTCCGGAAGTCTGCCGTCGAAAATGCCCTCCATGATAGATAACTGCGAGACCCCGGACTTCTCGGCCCTCGCGGCGATTTCTTGCAACGTCTATGTCAAAAAAACCTTATTTCAGACGCGCCGGAGGCAACGATGGCCCACACCTTTTCTCCGATGCCTCTACTGGGCACGTTGGCTGCACGATTCAACGCAGGGTTAAAACTCGGGTTGTCAACGAGTTGAAGATACGCGAGCACGTTCTTGATCTATGTAATTATACAGCCGGTGAGAACCGTGCTGCCCTTGGGGTTGGCAGATGGCAAACCTCTTGTCGTTCGAAGAACTTATGCCCCCCAAAGACCCTGCTAGGGATGCCATTTTTCTGCAAGGCGCTTTCGATGATACGAGAAAGGGCGTTGAAACGAACTTCAGCAGGCATTTACATGAGAGTCAAAGCACACCAAGAGAGAAAGATTGGCACTCACGCAGAATACCAAAGTCTCCCCAACGCAGAACGCCGCCCATGTGCGCGACTAGTCTCTTGATCTCGATGGCGATGAACTGGGCCTCTGCATGTTCTGTGGCAAATGCGCGTAAAAATGGTGTTGAACCAGCGGGGTGCAGTGTATGGAGGGTTTTTTGAATGCGTGTCTTGTCTGTAAAAGCAGTAGTAAGACTCGCTCCTGAAGTATTCCACATAATCAACTAGACCTTGAGCGACTATAGCCAAACTCGCCCTCAGGATTGAGGCGGTAGAGCGATAATTTTGTTCCAATAGTATTTTCCGAGTCCCATGGAAATCTATGAAGCTTGAGGATCAGACAATGGGAGATAGACTACGTGACACACCTCTGCACATCCTGGCCAAATTTGTCACCTCAGCAGAGCGCCAACCATATACTGTGGTAAATTTGAATCGTAGCTTTGAGTTACTCACAAATGAATACGCACTGGACTGGTCTGGATCTCCTACCACCGTGACGCGTCTGTGTCTCGCGAGGGAGACCATGAGGTCGTACTGAGTGGTATTGGTATCCTGACTAGATTAAGTTGAGTGGCCCGGGTCACGCGGCGAAGAACAGCCTTGACCGCACAACTCGTCAACCAAAACGTATCTGCACCAGGATGTGGCACGCTTGGACTCAGTGAAAAGTTTGACGCCATATAATAGAAGATCGTCGAAGTCGAGGGCATTGTTCTGTTGGAGAGTACGTTCATACTCGGCATGGATTAGCCCGACAACACGATCAATGTCACTGAGGGGAGCGCCTTTCGTTACGGGACTATGCAGTTTCCGGATTTCTTTGCCCTCGATTCGAAACTGGGATAAAGTGTCGATAGCAGTCTTGCCCTTGGCCTTGGCCTTGGAAATCATAGAAAGCACCGTTCCTTCTGTGAGAACGAAATTCTTCTCCTCTAGGTAGTCTTTCTGTTTCTTGAGCAACGAGGCTAGAATCTTCTTGCTAAGATTGCCCAATAAGTCAATAAATTCGTCCGTGACAGGTTTCTGAATCAGGTACCTTTCATCAGCATCGCAGATAGTGAAATTCCCATCCAAGCCGACTAAGCTCGCGTGTATGCGCAGAAAACGAGCACAAAGAGCATGGAAGGTCCCCATCTTCAGCTGTTCCGTACGCTCCTTCCCAATAAGCTTCGTGAGTCTCTCTTGCATTTCGTTGGCGGCTTTGTTCGTAAATGTCACGGCGCATATCGACGAAGGTGCAATCGAGTGCTGCAGAATCAAATACGCTATCCGAGACGTTAATACCTGTCGGCCGAACTTTAATGCACTAGGTAAGAACTCGAGAATTCAAAGATGACCTCACTTTAGTTTTCCCACTTCCTGGACCAGCCAGAATCTGAATCGGAGTTTCGGGTGCATACCGAACAGCTAAACACGTCGTAAATTGGATAGGACATCAGGTGGATGGCGATATCACTGACCTTCGAGTTGTGCGAGGTTGAGGCCCACCAACATAGCAGCCGCTGAGGCACAAGCACTGCCCCTAATGATATCTTCTGAGGCTGCATTCATCTTTAGAGAGAGATATCTACTTCAAGGTAGAGACCGGGACCGAGACGAGGGAACAGTTCGAGGAGACTGTCAGTAACAATCGCTGCCACCCCGCAAATGATTTGCCTCATCGAACGACGCCACGCGTCACGCATAACGGGAACGCGATTCCGCACGTGATAAGATAGGGCTCATGCAAAACGTGCAAACATCACGTGTCGTTACTTTCTGTGACCAGGGTCCAGAACGCGTCTCTAAATTAGTGTCCAAAAATAGTTTTCGTCGTATTGACCTGTAATCTACACTACACCACTGTCCTCCATGCCCTTCAATAGTGATTCTGGAAGAACTCTATGTCTGTGATACTTTTTTCCTGCCCATGCTGCCTGTTTTCCTGTCAACCCCTTGTGGTAAGCATCCATAAACCATTGAGTACACCACGCAAACCTGGATATAGATGAGAAATGGAAGTTCTAGTGATCTTTGATTACTAACGTACAGTCTCATTTGCAGAATATCTACGCCATTGAGGGCAGTATAACCATCATCAAAAGGTTGCTTGCACGCTGTCATGTGGGGGGCTCCTTCTGGCATCATGGCAGGTGATGCATCTGTTTCTGGCGACATTTCTGATTGTATGGCATTCTGGGCCTGGTCTGACATGGCAGGGGGTTCCTTTGAACCGGAGTATGATTATTTCACGCGTCGTGCAAGTTTTAAATGAATGACATACATTTTCCTTGTTCTTCTTGTTCCCGAGTTTCCTGCCCTTCAACAGCAGAGTTTTCTTAGTGTTTTTCAAAGCCAAGTTTCCTAGGTTCTTCGGATGGCCCAGTGCACGCCTGGGTATGATTTCTGTAGACTCGCGACGCGTCAGACGCGTCCCGGATATGCAACAAGAGCTAATGATGTTGTAGTCACAGACTAGTTCCGTAATGGCCACCGTAAATGGACCAAAATAAAAAATCGGGCCGCGCAGGCATCTTGATAACTACGATATCCAGAGGGCTGCGCGGCCCGATTATCTATTTTCTACGATCTCCTAAGGTCATTAAGATTTTGGTAGTAATTCGTATAAATGTCACGCTTTTGTCACGTGACGTTAGCGCGTTTTGCTTGAGCCCTATCTTACCTGAGGCCTGATCCTTCAACAACAGCGGGGGTTCCGAAAGTTCAATATAATGACTTCGACACGCAGTGCACATGCTTCACTCTTTTCTGAGAAGGTGAAACTCTTCAATTCCCCCAATTATCACGTACACAAGAACGTGCTAGTTCAGTTAATGCCTGGTTTCGACAACGGTGTTACCCCACTTTCAAGAATGTGGGTACCCACTAACAGCTTTTGTTGCGGAAAAGGGGTTCAAGCTTCAATAGCACATTCAGGATAAACTATCGGCAATGTCCTCCGGGCTGTCTGACACCATCACACCCCCTCCTAGACGCCGTCGAAACCTACGCATAGATACGGCGGCGTGCACGGTCATGGAGGCGCCACAACCGAAAAAAAAAAACGGAGGCAGAAAGGCATCCTGGTGCCGTCAGCTATTGAGAATTCGTGCTCAATGAGTTGTAAACATGGCCAAGATCTCGTCCTCTCGCTTACATGAATCAAGGAGGACGCTAGTGCTGATTCTGAAATTGCAGATGGCCTCGGAGGTGGAGGCTGGACAACAGATTCTCACGTGGGTCGCGGAAACGCATCTGTACCATACTATAGGAGCGATATATATGACACTGGGAAGAACGAGAAATCCGACCGCCACGCACAAAGCATACTCAAGGAAATGTAACGTAAGTGGCGTGGTTCATACATGCGGGCCAGAGGCTCGCGGGTGACGGAAAAGCGTCCAAATGTGAGAGACCAACACGCCCAATACACAGAACTACTTTATCCAGGAGGTCTCGATTACGCTTGAACGCACCTCCGTCGTCGTAAGGGCCTGCCAAAATAACAGCATAGGCTTTTGCTATTGGAATTCAATGGACACCACAAACACCCCTTTGTGGGTGCTGGCCACCACAGTCCGTTTATTCCCTTTACCTATACTTACACAATGGACTTTTTATCATAGCCTTACTTATATATACTATACCCTGTACATACACCTTTAGTCACTTATACATCAGACTGAGGCCTAACCTGTAATCTCATAGGCTATCTACGGTATTGATTCTAACATTTGCGAGAACGCTGCTTTGGGCAGTTCTGCTGTCTGATACGTAAGCACTGTACTGAACCAAACCAGTCCGGAGATAGTTTAAAATACAGATGTTGAGGGATTAGCGCTTAGCATTGATCAACTTGAAGAGTCGAGCCAACAGCTCATGCTTGTACACGGGTACGTTTCGCATGGCTTTGGTTCAGCACTGGTACGAAGTGTCTCCTCTTGTCTGTCTCTAGAAACCGAGTCCGAGCCCGTAAACATCCAGCCGCCTTTAATAGTTAGTGTCTTGCATCTGACGAAGTTCCCAGAGCTGTAGAATGATTGGCAAGTCCTGGTCCTGCAGACAGATTTCTCCATTCAAGTTCATGCCAGGGTGGTGAAGTGGGAACTAGCAAGCCCAATTGTCTTGAACGGTATAGTGGTCCAGTATATGCCTCAGCCAAATCGATGGCTGTGGGAACAACTTCCGACACATCACGCGATGCTGTGGCTGTGCACCGTACTGGGCTGTTCCTTTGGGCGGCCTTTTAGATCAATCGAACTCTGCGGCGCCTGCAACTTCCTCTCTACAGCTCTATCTAACATGTGGAACAACAATAACCAGCAGCCAGGTGGCTACAACTCGCAACCGCCACCGTACGTGTCGGAAAACGTCGCTGTCTCTAAGCTTGGTAGCCTGAACACGGTCACAGATTCCCAACTGCGCCTGGTTTCCCCAGCCCGTAAGGAGTTCTTTCCGCCTTTCACGAAGACAGCCGTCCAAATACTAGTTCTAGGTCTGCCGGTCTCCCCCCTCCGCATGCAAGCTACAATCCTGGATACGCACCAGCATACGTTCCTCCACCTTCTGGGTAAGCCTCAGTCATGAATACATTGATATACACAAATAGTGAGTGAGATTGCTCTGTTTTTTCAAGGTATGGTGCACCTCCTGGACCACCGCCATCAGGGTATGTCGTTCGATGCACATGTTTATCTGGGCATCTAACATGTAGCTGGTTTAGTTATGCCCCACCTCCTGGACCACCTCCATCTGGCTATGCTCCGCCGCCAGGGCCTCCCTCACTTGGGTGACTTTCGCTCCATATATGGTCTTATGAAACGTCTAACCATTGCCGCCAAGTTACGCTCCTCCTCCTGTGGCTCCTCTCAGTGCTTCTACTCCTGGGTACGATGGAACTCTTGAGACTTCGATTTGCTGCTAACACTATTATTCAGTTTTCCTTCCGGCCCTCAGGGCTACAGGCACGTGCACTTACACTTCACTCGCACGCATAATATTCAATCTCTCACAGCGGCTATGCTCCTCCTCCTGGTCCGCCTCACAGTGGCTACGCGCCCCCTTCTGGTCCTCTAGCTCAGAAGTCCAGTTACCCCGGCCAGAAATACCATCAGCAACATGGAGGCAGCGGACATCCCGGACAATACGGTGGTCCTCCTCAACCCCCGTTCGTGCACAATCCCTCCCCTCTTCACATGTACTGATTATACAAAAACGCAGTGGAAACCATCAATATCCCCCTCCAGGTCTGTAGATTGCCTCGATCATCGTCAGATGATCGCCATCTGAAGTGTATCGCTCCACAGGTGGACCGCCCAGGCTTCCTCCTTCCCAGCAGCAAAATTATGGCCCCCACTTTCAAGGTCCGGGAGGCCGCGATTCCCAACCATTTTTTCAGTACTCTCAGTGCAATGGGAAGAAAAAGGCATTATGTGTATGTTGATACCTTCTTTCTTAACGTTGGATCTGCGATCGATGTCGCATTCTCGTCCGACAGATCGGCATCAACTATTTCGGACAGCAAGGTCAGCTAAGAGGGTGTATCAATGACGTGCACAATGTCACCAGATTCTTGACAAGTAAGTCGTCCAGCCTCCCCGCCTGGACTTGCTGCTGAAATGATTTGCAGCCCACTATGGCTACAAGAAGGACGACATCGTAATCCTCACTGATGACTCGACCAACCCCCGCCAGAAGCCCACGAAGGCCAACATCGTTTGTGCTTCTGATTGAGCTCTACTGTTCGCAGGTGACATTGTTTTTCAATATAGCTTACTGCGATGCAGTGGTTAGTCCGCGGTGCCGCTCCCAACGACTCTTTGTTCTTCCACTGTAAGATGCTGTCGAACGATGCTCAGTTTGGTTCTTGACAGCTTTCCCGATCACAGATTCCGGTCATGGTGGTCAGACTAAGGACTTGGACGGCGACGAAGGAGACGGTTACGACGAAGGTTCGCATAGTCTCCTAACCATTGATCCTGTAACCAGCTCACCGTCGTATATTATACAGTAATTTATCCTGTAGGCGTCGCTATGCTTCCGGTCCTCAATCCTCACCAAGCTTTCCTCGCAGGTTGACCACAAGCAAAATGGTCACATCGTCGACGACGTAAGTCTGCCGTGCACTTCGCCGCGCTCAGTGCTGCTCACTCGTAGCGTTGCCTTTAGGTTATGCACGACATCATGGTCAAGCCCCTTCCCCCTGGTTGTCGTCTCACGGCCATCTTCGATGTGAGTTACTCATACTATCGGACTCCTCACAATTCGCTGACTACAGTGTCAGTCATGCCACTCCGGTTCCGCTCTTGGTAAACATCTCATCCCACTCCATCCATTCTCTGAACTGCATACTAACCGTAGTCCCTGATCGCCCGCAGACCTCCCGTACATCGTGAGCATTCACTCTGCCTCTTGTGACGACCATTACTGATATCGCTTTCCCTCCCTATACTACAGTACTCAACTGAAGGCAAGATCAAGGAACCAAACCTCGCCGCGGAGGCCGGGCAGGGCCTGCTTTCCGCTGTGACGTCCTACGCTCGCGGCGACATGGGTGGCGTTTTTAGTGCTGCGATGGGCCTCGTCAAGACGGCGACGGGCAACAATCAGCGTGCAGACAAGATCACGAAGGCTACAAGGACAAGTCCCGCTGATGTGGTGCGTGTTATGTGCTTCTTTGTATGGCTTTGGATTCAGGCTGACAGAGGGCGAGCGTAGATCTCGTGGAGTGGATGCAAGGATTCGCAAACTAGCGCCGACACGCAGGAGCAGGGCGAAGCGACGGGCGCCATGAGTTATGCCTTCATCGCTACCCTTTGTGCGCTTCCGTGTTTCCTTTTCCTTGTCAGACATGATTCCTGACGTTGCTTCTGGTGACCTTCCTCGAACACCAGCTAAGAACAAGCAGCAGAGCTACCAGCAGCTACTCGTAAGCATCCGTGAAATCCTCAAGGCCAAGTACAGCCAGAAACCGCAGCTCTCGAGTTCGCATCCTATGGTGAGCACTTTCCCCCCTCCCCTCCAACAAGCTCACATTCTCTGCCCTTCCAGGACACCAATCTCCTGTTCATCTCTTAAGCAGGGTATTTATACCCTCGATTCCCTTCTCGCTGCTGTTCTCTGCCGTCCGCACGTAAAATATGTAACCACACACACACCCCAGTATGCGCCCGCGAAGATTGATACCGATACCATTTGCCTGTCTGTGTAAATTATTGAGCAAAAACTTAGGAAATTTATTGTTGAAATTAAATAAGCGTAAGCCGTCTTTTGGACTTATAGGGTACAGATTATCTAGGGCGTGTGCTCGTATTGTAGGTTATGTGTGTATAGCCATCGGCCTCAAGCCAGGTAGACAGCACCTCTTCCCCTTCGCCATTGTCCAAGATGAGTTGTCGTGAGGAGGAGTCTAGGTCTAGAGTAGATATGCAAGAATGGATAGTGCGTTCTCATGCTGAACATGAAACGCTGACGATCTTCCCGTGGTAGGTATCTCCAAACAACATGCCATGCTGATTCGCATCCTCATTGCCATCTGCGTCTTCATCCTTATGTTCCTCTTTATCCTCGTCGTCACCGTCGTTGTCATTGTCCCGTCTCGTTGAAGAGCTCAGTGCATCCGGACCAAGCACAAGCGCCGTCAAACGCCTATTATACACCTGCAACGCCAACACCATCAGATTTAGATGACCGAGTTACAGGGAAAAAACTAGTGCTCACGCAGCCAGTGTCGAGCCCGATGGTCCAGCGCTTGACATCGAGCCCGCGGCTAGCGGCGTGCCCATATATGACGGTAGCGGGGTAGCACGGCAGGTGCTCTTTCTTCGGCTTCGTCACAGCCAACTCCTTATGGAAGCCCTCGCAACGATTCATGTCGTGTTTCCACGCCTTTGACCACGCTTTGCCAGCGGAACCCCTGGGTAGAGAGGCCGTGGTTAGTTATACAGATAGTTTAGGGGCTACTGCGTACCTATTAATTCTACCGTGGAGAATACTGCGCATGTTAAGGATGTTGTAAGGGACGGTGTTCTGCGGAACGTTTGAGAGGATCGCGCGTTCCTGGAGGGTCCGTAGCAGCAGGTCGGTCTCGTCCTGCGACTTCGTTTTCGCAGTACCCTTGGGAAGGCGGGGGACGCGTGCGAGAGGCTGCCGGGGGTTGTCGTGTGCATATGCAGGGTCAGAGGGAAGGAGGCCGGCATGCACGATATACGCATGCGCGCTTGGGATGTGGATAGTCGTAGGTAGGGCACGGAGGTACTGGTACTCTGCGTCGGACATGGCATGGGCGATGGTAAAGTGGTCTCCGAAGAGCGTCCAGCCTTTTGGAATCTTCCTCCACCACTGGATATTCCTGTTCTTCCGCCTTTCGTTCTCAACCCACGCGTCGGGTTTTGGTACATCAACTTGTGCTGTGGCCCACATGGCGGACAGGTCGTCGAGCCAGCGGGGCCCGCCTCGCTGTTTGCGAATCCAGGCAATCCAGGCTCGCCACTCGATAACCTTTTGATCATGATTCCCGCGGACGCCGGTAATGTTGTGTGAAGCCATGTAAGAGAGGACTTGCATAGAACCGTTGTGCGAGCCTTTGCTAACGATATCGCCAACATGAATTAGCACGTCGGAAGACGGCTTGTACGATACTTTCTCTAGGAGTTCGCTAGAGCGACATAGTGAGTTCCGAAAACTAACAGGGATAGCGGTGCAGACATACTTGAAGAACTCGTACTTGCCATGAATGTCGCCGAAAATAATTATCCGCTTGCTAGGGTCGTCTGCGCAGTCAGGGGTTAGATGGTGAATGCCTAGAACCCGAACAAAAAGTATACCTAGTGGGAACTGGTCAGCAGGGAGTGTTTGAAAATCCTGATAGTTGCTGAAGTCGGGGAATCCTGGTTAGTCTCGGGAGTCAGAGACATTAAGTAGGATGGAGATGGTTTCACAGACTCGGAGTGGTGGTGCTGAGAAAGTGGACATCGTCAGAAAAGTTATAAGAGAGACCGCTGGAGAAGACAAAGACAACAAAGAGGGTGATGACAGCGTAGGCACACAGCTGGCGGACTGGAGGCTCCAGCATCGCAAGGTGTGTCTGAGGACGGCCAACCATTGGTAAGAAAATAGACACTGATTTGACACAGCCACCACACCATGTTAACGTTGTGTCATAGACACGTTTCGCAAGCCTTTGCTCGCAGACCGCTGTTGCTTCTCAATGCTCGCTATATCTCTCGGACGCCTGTTACTAGGCCAGTGTTACAGAGAACAACGCGTCACTACACCTCGGCAGCTCTTGAGCACCTCGCGCGAGAGGGAATGAAAATTCCCATAGTATGCTTTTTTTAATAACTACTCAACAATTCTCTTTCTCAAGACTGAACCATACTTAGCAACCATCCGAATACCGCCAGATTATCGCACGCGCGAAGAAAGTCTGGCCAAAGCCGCCTGCCGTGCCTGACGGCTGGAGCTGCAACTGGCAGGACTGGGCGTACCTCCTAACATTCTACTGGCTCTCTCCGTACTATCTCATGCTCCCCCAGATCGAGATGGTCGTGAACATTCAGCATCGCATTCCTGGCGAAACCCGTCCCCTCCTTTTCTCAAACGACCGACAGTCATTCGTGTTCACGCTCGTCGAGTCTCCAAAGGAGTTCTTCCTCTTCGACTGTGCGAAGAGTATTCTGTACCGCGTGCAAGGCGTGCGTAATGAGCAGCAGCTCGTACACCTCATGGCTCGGGGCGATGAAGCGTTGGAGGCGAAGCTGGAGGTGATCCCACCGAAGGAAGAAGGCGAGGACGCCCTTCGGAGAATACTGGAGAGGGATGAAACAGTGATACCGTTGCTTGCAGAGAAGTTCTTGGATTATACCCCTGTGCCGACGAAGCCTTGGGAGGAGGGGGTCGTGTCTGACGAGGACGACCTTCCCGAGATGGATCTCGAAGGGGAATTAGAAGATCTGTATGAAGAGGTGCAGCAGGCGGAGAAGGAGCAGAAGGAGCAGAAGGAGCAGGCCATGAAGGATGGGATAGATCTTGAGCAGTTGCAACGGGATGTGGAGGAGACGTGGAAGCTTCCCGCGAAAGACAAGGGGGATACAGAGGACGTGGATGTCAACGAAAAGCCTCCCAATGAGGAAGTGCTGGATAAGATTGACAACGTGGAGGGTGTTGAAGAGCTGATGAAACTTGTGGAAGAGGAAAAGGCGCGGAAGACCTCGAGAAATACTTGACAAGTGAGTCCTGTATATTTTCGACATCCAAAGTATCTAAACGCTTCTAGACCGCCCATCAAAAGTATTTGGAATATGTTCTACATATATTACAACCCGCCCAAGAATACACCTTCACCCCCCAAAAAAAAAAACTCCAGCTTTGAACAAAAATAACACGTTACAACAGCTCTGAATGGTATATTGTATGTGTGAGAAGTACTTTGAGGACCGCATGCTGCAAAGCACGACCATGGGTATGTTTTCCGTGTACGTCATTCCGGTTTACCAACTACACTGATACCCGCATTCGATAAAGACATGTTCGAACAACACATGTGCTGCTGCTCTGGTCCTGCGCCAGGGACGAATGTATACCCTAAGTATCATTACAGGCTTCCTTACGTAGTCGTCGCAGGGAGGAAGGAGGCCGCTGATTATTATTCAGACAGTCTTATCAGCTACCTGCCTCTCCAGATCGCACATCTACCGTCTTGGAACTGTCCCCAGAGTCTGGAATGAGTAACTGGATGATCTCTTTGGCAATCGACTTAGAGGCACCCAGCAATATGTTCGTTTGAATTCCCACTCTCGTCCTTGCGGCCGATCGCGACCTTTCGATGGCAGGAGATGAAATCAAGACACAGTGGGGATCGTGCATATGAAACAGTGGACTTCTGCCATATAGTATTGTATTGAAGCCAGGGACAGCCCAATACTGTAGTCCAACATATCGGTTGCGAGCGGACAGGCCATTTTCAGCTAATCTCAATTGACCCTGACATCCGGCTTTTTCACTAGACTTCATGGCCCTGGTCGCACAAGGAGAAAAACATGAGATGGATGATATACATCTCCTTTCGTGGCTTAGTACAGGTTCCGTACAAATGGTCGCCAAGCCGCTCCCTGGATGTCGTATTACCGCCCAAGTCCAACGACGAAGGCCTGGGCAATCTCCCGACTGGCATTACGAAGTCCAGAAAGCCTAAACGACGTCATGGAAGCCAGTGCCGACAAGCACTGATTTTGTCTGATCATGATCGGCGGAGAAGCTGCTGCAGCATGGCCACACCGCTCACTTATCTCCTTATAGAGCACAGCCTGAGCGATGACTCTGATTCGTCTATGGTGGGTCGCTGATTTGTCTCACGTATGTACTGCCGCGAAATTTAAGTAGCTTCCTATCCCGGAAGTCAGTACGCGATGCCTCCTTAGACCGCATATTATATTCCCTCCTCGATACGCCTCCGTGTAACGGCGTTCGAGATGGCGCCGTCCCGCAGTCTCCTGCAATACTTTTCAGTAATGGCTGAATCGTTCTTGATTGGTGAGTTCCGCTATTGTGCTCGTGCAGTCGCGCAGTCTGATCCTGTCCACCTCCAAGGTGTATATGCTGTCCTCGTTTTACTCGTCTGCTGGATTTTGAAGTGCGTCACTGGGCAATCACCCTCTACATCTAGACTGGCCTCATCACAGATGGTCCTTCCCACGTAGGATGCGCCATCGCACTATGCCCACAATGCACAAAATACTGTTTGGCGCTTCTATCACAATGTGGTTCATCGCCGTTGCACACCTCGCTCTCTTGATCCAGGAAGCTAGCATCAGCGTCAAACCTCTCCGACCTGTCGGGCAAGCTGTCATCTTGCTTTCCATGTTCCAGGTCGGTTTTGTTCATCTACTATGTTTTCAGATCCACATGCTGAAATGGGCTGAAGTATGTCATCGGAGATCTTATTCTTATATGGAGGTGCAGTGCTATGATTGAACTCAACTCCTTGGTCTGAAACCTGATGAGGTATGTTCCCATAGGGTCTGGGTAATATGGAACCGCAACTATTGGATTGCAGCTGGGCCGTTCGCACTCATGGTTACTGCTGGGTGTATGCACACTCTGTACGCCTGATCCACTTCAGCTCGCACTAATGCCATCCCCCGTACAGCATTTACATGCAAAATGGCTGTTGCACCCGAAAATCACAACTTCTTTTTTTCTACGGTGCCTGTCGTCCTCATCGTCGCCAACACATCCATTTGCACCCTGCTCATCGCTGGTAGAGTCTGGTGAATTCAGTTTACTTTCACCAGCTTGTGAACGAAGCTGCGGCTAACTTTAGTGTACCAAAGGTTCATGCAATATCGCCTTAGAAAGATTGCGGACACCGCGATGGTATCTTATGCGTCCCAAACATGTTTCGGAAGCGCCATTGCGCTACTGGTAGAGTCTGGAGCTCTCTATGCTACGTGCCAAGTAAGCTTTCAAACCATTCCGTCCCTCTGATGACTCATGAAAGGGGTAAACCAGCTTATCAGCCTCATTTTAAACTATATCGGCAGTAATGGCCTGTCCGTCATGCTCAACCTTGAGATTCCTCTCATTGTAAGTTTTATCGCACCTTCCCGCGTTCGGGGAAGGTTCACTTTCGGTCCACCCAGGGGATCCTACCAACACTTATTATCGTGCTGGTGCATTTCAATATGGTGCCCGGAACGGACACATCACATAGCTACGCCGCAACGTTGAACTTCCACACGACAACGGGTATCACGCTAGACACCATCGTATCGGGGGATTTGACGACGATATCGAGTAACAGGTCCTCGAAGGCGATTCAAGTCGACATGAAGCTACCCACACCAGGCAGCGATTGTGACGCATCGCGGATTGTGTAGGTGTGAGAGTGCCATGAATTTGTGTTTTTATACCTCGGGATTGTAAACGAGCGATATGGGGATGATTATGACCAGCCAGTGTATGTTCCAGCTCAAAGTACGATACTTGCCCCAGTGTAGATTATCGGGAATGGAGGATGTAGTGTAACACATCTTTGCTTACTGGGTGGCTGTATTCTCAACCAGCTCGGGCATCATCACCTCAAATCCTGCTATGTATACTAGTCTACTGCTGTGAAAAGAAACACTGAGCCTGCTCAGGCCTCCTCTAAATCCGCCCACCTAACGTCGTCGTCGGGCAATTGCTCATCATACCACTTCCATGCATTCTTCTTCACAAACTCTTCGAAAGACCACAGTTCAGGTTCCAACCTTACGACTTGGGAGAGGTCATACACATAGGCCTCGGTCCTGATCGGTGGTGCTAGTTCTGACACTTTGGGCAAAGCAGGTGGTTTTGACGGAATAAGGCCTTTGTCGTCTATCGGGTACTCTGAGAGTTTGATGAAGGGGCTCAGTGGGCGGACTTCGATGCCTTGGCGTACATATTCCTAGCTTATCGGTCAGAGACCAAGAGTCGTGTGGAACGGCTGTCCTCACCGATCCTTCGAATATGTCTAGTATTTCTATGTCTCTCTTGGAGAGGCCTGTGACCAAGGTACCTTTTACCGTTTTCTCCTCGAGTTCTAGCTCGCGGTTGCACAAGGTGCGCCCATGTTCGTACGGGATAATCCCAGGGTATTCTGCTTTCTATTTCCTCGTCACTTTGGGCTTCGGGCGTCCCGCAGAACGTCACAATACCTTCACTCTGTGACGGGTATAATCCTAACCGGAAGTGATTAAAATGGACAGAATTGGGATTGGTCGAGGATGAGCAGCCTCACAAGACAGCAGAGCATATCTCGAGGTCAGCGCCTTCATGCTCGATGACCCGTTGAAGTACTTTCGGGTGCATGAGAGTCCCATAGAAAAAGGCACTAGCCATCAGGAGAGAACTAGACAGACTCACCAGATAACGAGTCAATGGGAGAATTTACTCTCCGGAACATTGTTATCTTATCTTCGTGTGTGTCGTTGGGATTCATTCAATCAGGTGATCGCTTTTCAACACCTTGCATTTGTGATCGCGAAGCTGAACAGCGATGTCTGCATCATGTGGAAACCCAGAGACTGAAAAAGATTCTCTCATGCTTCGTGAGTCCAATCGCCCTTCGTCCCCATTCTTAAATCACGAAATTCTTGTTTTCCTGACGAGAGGTCGCCCAAGATTTGATAAATCAAAGCAGTGCGTAAGGTGTAAAGAAAAATCCGGGAACATCGTCATCCGCCATGCGGTGTACTGCAAGTGCGCAACGAACCTATCAAAGTTTTATCAATGATGTTGATTGACCGCACAGAGAGTGCTTCTCTTCACTCATCTCAGTCAAGTTTCGTCGGTCCCTTGATCCATTCGTCAACCCAGTGCCAGACGGGCCACGCCGAAAAGGTCTGAAAGCAGGAGGCAACCTTCTGCTGGGCCTCTCCGGAGGTTTAGGATCAACGGTTCTGCTCGACCTAGTGGACTGGACGTATTTCTCCATACACGAGCCACCGGTGGAAGCCGCAACTGGGAAGCCGCGAGGCGGGAAAGCCCATCCTAGGAATGCAAGTGTCTGGTCGAATGGTCTCGTGTGCTATGTAGAGACGTGTAACGCCTTTCCGGGGGTACGTCTCATATGCTTCAGTCCCTGCTATGTAACGGATGGGTGATTTGTCAGATAGACGAGGGATAGGACCGAGGACGTTCGCGCTATGGTTGCGAAATATGATCGATTTGATTTTCTACCACTTCGTGTTGAAGATGCTTTCAGCAGCGCTTGGTGGAACAAGATTGGCGGGAAAACAGGGGTTCCAAACCTGGGAATAGACATCACGAATGAAGGTTCTTTTTTCCCCCTTTACCCTCATACCCCGGAACAACGTTCACCTTGAGTTCTTCTTGTAGACCTCGTGTTATTGCCTATATCAAGCGCTGATGTTGCTGACGATCCCACTTCTCGCCTTCAAAGATACATCTCGTCTCTGCCGACACAAACAGCGATCCCAACTGCTATACAAACGTTGGTTCGCCTCCTCCTCCTTCACACTGCGCTGTCAACGGGGTCCTCACATCTTCTCCTCGGGACTTCGTTGACCTCACTATCCATCGCCCTCATTTCCTCGATCTCCCAAGGAGGAGGTTTTGTGGTCAAGGAGGAAGCTCAGGAAGAATGGACACCAAGGCTATCAGTGACACCGAGAACGGAGAACGGACACGAGAATGGAACAATCCGAATAGTCCGTCCTTTACGAGATATCGGTATGAAAGAATGTGCCATGTGGGCCTGGTGGCATAATCTTCATGTCGTTGGGCGCGAAAATTTTTCAGGAGGGAAGCAGAGTATCATGCCACTAACAAAAGGTGCAGTGCGATAGCTGTCGATCAGAAGCCAGACTCATCATCCTACTCTGAAGAATTCATCGTTGGGTTAGAACGCGACTATCCATCCACAGTCTCCACGATTGCGCGCACGTGTGCTAAGCTAGCGCCGAAGAAAGGGACTGGCGGCGTTTGTTTGCTGTGTGAACGGTTAGTCTATTAACGTCTCCTTTAATCATACCACTGAAAGAAACTCGCAAATCAGCCCAGCTCAATATGGTCTTCAGGACTGGAAGGCTCGGATATCAATTCGTTCCTTCAGGGACGCGTCATCTTTCGGATCCTATCGCCCTGTCCACTTTCCTGAACGAGACTTCGGAAGCGCGCCAGAGTCATCTTCTCCCTCGTTGACAACATTTCTCTGCTACTCCTGCCATACTACTCTTACCAGTCGGAGCAGTAGAGGTACGACCATGGTATCCGCCTCGAAAAATAATCCTGTGCCGTTGCCTATGTGGGTGACATCAGCTTTGACCTCTGCTGTTTCGGGTGCTCCATGGGCTGGAAGTGACGATTCCAATGAACCTTCTCGGGAGTTGTGGGGTCGGCGGAAAATGGACACTGAACAGATGGAGGCTACTGTAACCGAGTTTTCGCTTGATTTGGAATGAATATAAGCCCTGCGTGGAGTTGAGCAGACCACGGGAAGGACTACTTAGCGCCAAAAACATGGACAGATGATTACATAATTTCACCACCAACCGTCATGTTGTGTGCAGCTTTTGGTGTGCCACCTTGCACCCACCCCGCGACCACCTAATCGACGCGTGGGGCAATGCCTAACTCAGTCGGGAAGCATGCTTTCGACGAGAGTGACGCTCCCATGGAACCTTCTCCCCAGTATCTGTCGCTTCAGCCGAAAAAGAACACGGTCCTCGTTTCGCATGGTCGTCCTCCTTGGTACACGTGCCCAAAGTCTGCTAGAGCTTCATGTTGATACAGTACGTACTGCTTAGGTATGGTGAAGATGGGAAGAGGACATGTGATGCGTATGTCGTGGCTGTCTCTGGTATAAGCCCTTTTCCTCCCGTCGATACATTGACGAATGTTGTTCCTGTTCTCCTATAGGCGGTTCGGGGAGTGGGAAGGTCCGCCTGCATCTTTACCGCTCATGCCGTGACTAGTGATCTGAAGGCTGGTCCGTCAGACCCACGTCGCGAGACAAATCGTGCAGTCGCTTGGTTCTATACCGACCGTCATAATTCTGTCCCAGGTAAATGACCTGCCGAATCTTCTCGACCGCTATTAAATACCTTGGAGTACAGGATAGCTTCTACAAATTTCATACGTCGGAAGAACTGGAACTCGCACATGCGAATAAATTGGACTTTGATCATCCAGATGCCATTGATATGCCAATGTTCGCAGCGGTAAGTTTCTCGACTAATTCACTTGTATACGGATTGATCTGTCAACTCCTTCTGTAGTGCTTAGCGGATCTTAAGGCCTGCAAGCAGTCGAACATTCCCGTGTACTCTTTTGCTGAGCATCAGAGGCTACCGGAGACGAAATACTTATATGGCGCTACCATCATCATTAGTGAGCATAGCTCACCGATTCCTGGATCATCGTTTCAATAAGAACATATAGCTGAGGGAATCATGGCCCTGCATGACCCAACCCTTCGAGACTTATATGATCTCAAGGTACGCCCGAGTGACTCGAAGTGCTTCTCGCCTGACCTTGTGACAGGTATTCGTTCAATGTGATTCTGACCTTATGCTTGCACGACGTCTCCAGCGAGATGTCAAAGAACGGGGTAGAAGTATGGAGGGCGTCCTTGATCAGTGAGCTTCAGTTCGTATGATTCAGTAGTTCGAAGCATCAAATTAAGTGTATCACAGGTATCTCCGATTCGTGAAGCCTTCGTACGACAACTTTGTTCGCCCTACGGCGACATATGCCGACATTGTATGCCTTGGGTGACATTTGTAATGCAACCTTCTGAGACTGAGCCTCCCCAGATCGTGCCTGGATCGAACAATGCAGTAGCCATAGATCTAATATCGGCTCATATCCGGCGGCAATTGGAGGAGCGTGCCAACCAGTTCCGACAGAAGTTAGCGATCCCACATCTCTACCTCACCAGTGGTTCGGGTTCGTCCACACCGGAGAGCAGACTCGTCGACCTGGATTTGAGGCTGCTTCCTCAAACGCCCCAGCTAGAGGTACGGTTCATTTGCAGGGATCAGTCGAACTGCTCACACATAACATGACGACTTTAGGGTATCTTCACAATTCTGCGATCAAAGACAACCAGTAGACAAGATTTTGTCTTCTTCGTTGATCGCCTGTCAACACTTTTGGTGGAAAATGCCCTTCAGTACCTACCGTATACAGATAAAATGGTGACAACCCCGGTTGGCGCAGTTTCGCATGGGAAGAAGCTAGATGCCAAGGTGAGCAAATCAATATGCTCAATCCCCAGCCAGTAGATAACATGCCCACCGCCGTAGAATATTTGCGGTGCCTCTATTTTGCGATCGTACGTGCTGAGTTGCTTTCAACCGGGGCGTATCCTGAGTATGACTCGGTGGCGCAGAGGTGGCGCACTAGAGCGAGGATTTCGGCGCGTTATCAATGACGTCCCAGTTGGCTCCTTGCTTGTCCAATCAGATGCTAAGACTGGTGAACCGTTGCTCTTACATGCAATGCTCCCCCATTGCGTTCGGTTTAGACACTTGGCACAAGAATCTTGGGTGTTCTTGCTTGACGCACAAGTAACATCGGACAACTCTCTTTTGTTAGCCTACTGACTCGCGGAATTAGATTGGTACAGCAGCAGCGGCATTTATGGCCATTCGCATCCTGCTTGATCATGGTGTGAGGGAGGATCGAATAGTCTTTGTCACCTTTCTGGTCGCTAGGGGTGGCGGCATATCTGTTTTGCGTCGTGTGTTTCCGCAAGTAACGATCGTATGTGGCGCCATCGACGACGAGATGCGAGAAGGGTGGTTAGAGGGCTACCAGGGAGAAGGAAACCCTGAGGGCACCGGTCGACCTGTATGGGTTATGCAGCCTGGGATGGGTCAGATTGGTGAGTCAAATGCCCAGTGCCTGATGACCATTGCTTATGATGTTTGTCAGGCGATCGCTACTACCTCTAGGCTGCCTTGATATGCGTCCACGTTTCCTTTGACATATTCAACCACCGTACCCAAGATTTGTGGCTCAATTACATGCACAATATATCGAGGAATTTTCCAACCCTGTCAAATATAGTCAACTGACTCACTTCCCCCTGACACTTTTAATCAGATCTCGGATCCAGAGGAACCGGGCGGCCCGACGTCGCCGACGCTCGCCCATTCAACCCCGTGAACTGCGATCACGCCAGGGTTTCAAGAATTTAAGAACGCGGTCGTTACCAACTCTCAACTCCAAAAATCATGCGTCGACTCCTCAACGCTCTTTTGTGCTTGTTTGCTGCTGCCACCCCAGCCTTTGCACAAAGGGGTCCTCCGACATCATTCGTTCTAGTTGGGGACAGTACAACGGCGAATGGGTGAATACACCTTGGTTGCAGGCATCATTTCAGCTGAAAATAATCCCTATAGCACTACGCCCAATAGCGGCGGTTGGGGAAATGGGCTCTGTGGTTCTGCCTTGACAGGAAACATCGCCTCGGTCACTTCAGACACACCTTGTATCAACACCGCACATAACGGTGCGACGACAGGGAGTTTTGTCGTCAACGGGTAGGAAAAACGCATGGTATTGTTTTCATGCGTTGAGATGTTGATCTGTTTGTGAAACAGATTTTGGAATATTTCCCTTGCCGCAATCAGAGGCGAAGTCGCAAAACGGCGCAGGACGTACGTTACAATACAATTCGGTCATAACGATCAGAAGATTGCACCTCCGGAATCAATGGCGGCGAACCTGACATCGATGGTCCAACAAATACGTGCTATTGGAGGCGTGCCTATCCTCGTCACTAGTTTGACGAGGCGATCATTTAACGCGAATGGCACCGTTGCGGACACGCTCGGGCCGTGGGCGGACGGTAACTGAATTCGCTCCGCTTGTTGCTTGATCACGACTCATATGCTCAACCAGCAACTATCCTTGTCGCTCGGCAACAAAAGACACATGTGCTCGACTTACACAAGTCTTCTATTGCATACGTGGGATATTCTCCCGATAACAGGCCATTCTACGCTAATCTTAGTGTTCTTTGTATAGGTTGAAGCAATTGGACCTGACGCTGCTCATCGTCTCAACAGGCTCCCAGACGACAATACCCGTAAGTGTGTTTTGCCAAGATTACCATGTAAGCGCTTGAGTAAATATAGATTTGAACGTGAATGGCACTACGGTATTTGGCCGGTGGGTAACTGTATTCACAAAACACGAAGGAACCCTCTGACAACTCGTCTCCCTATCATTGTAGCATGATTGCTGATCTTATGGGCGTCAGCTTCCCCGGTCATCAGCTACCCTTGGTCCCAAATCCACCACTCACATTCAACATAAGCCACGGCATTCCGTCGTTTTAAGGAGTTCAAGACATTTTGTCATAAGAAGGCTGTTCAATGCAATGTTTAGCACGAAATACTACCTCCGGCATTTCTGCAGAGTCCCTACCTTTCCCAATGCAAGCAGGATCGACCACTCCGCCTCTTTGATGAATGTTGTTTGTGACGCAACAGAGTCATCTATTACCCTGCAGCTCCTCTATACTCGCACCAGCCGTGATGGAAGCCCGAACATCCACCAATAGAGCATTTTCAGCTCCGAAGTTAGATCGAGCGGTTTCGCTAGAAGCCCCCAGTAACCATCCTCAGTCAGTATGAAGTGCAAGGAAAGGACAGGTACACGCTGACTATTAGAGCTCTTGTATGGCTACCTTGGCCCTCGCTGTCATTGAATAAGGACTATATGCCGCACGAAGGACAACAATCCATGTGGCATAGCGAAAGTACTCATTTACTGAGACGATCGAAAGGTGAGTACAAGAAGCATGGAGTGACTCCAAGCCAAGTAAGTGCACCATTTATCACACTCTTTGCATGTTATTTTGACGCAGGCCTGCCACGCTCACCAGATCATACAATCCTTGGTCAGTTCCTTCTTCCGGGAGACAGACTTTGGGTCCCTCCCAGACGATCAGACTGTGTGTCCGTCGTCTCGTCCATCCAGCTTCGATTTCCTCTTTATCCCCGTAACGATGTTTCCGCTTTCGGTTCCCTGTTTCATCGAATTGGACGTCTGTAGCTTCGCGGAAGAACTGTACGAGTCTGTGGTGTAACTCAGCCACAGTCTTCGTGACAATGGGGAGGCCTTACAGATGACCAGTGACTCATAATATCAAGCAGGGCTTGAAATCTGTTGGCGTTCTCTTGTCGACAAAGGCGACGGAACCACAGCTTCAAGGCGTCTCAAAAGTGATGTGATCAAACGTACACCATGGTACCACCTGACTGTCTCCTTGACACGCGGCTGGGACGAGTTTGGAAAGTGCGTGAATACAGATTATGCACTATTTACGGATTAAGGTATATAGTATACTACAGACCGAAATGTCTAGGTATTATGCTGGTGAAGTGAGGAAGTCAGCGATTATGGATGTGTAGTGGGTACATAGTATGTGCAGAGGAAGTGATAACAAAGGCGTCCACTTAGTTGGCGAAAGAGAGCGATGGCCACGCTAGTCCGTAACGATACATGTCGCGAGCGATGTGGGGAGATTCGATCCTATAGAACCACCCATGTTAGCATCATGCCTAAATGTCAACATTGTCATGCTACATTATTCCACGACGTACCCGGATAGAACCAGAATGAAACCGCGATAATAATGTAGAGGCCTTGAGACAGGCGGCATGTTAATGCGTGCAATCAAGCATGATACAAGGAAAGCGTGCTCACAAATAAGAATCATCCCTTCTAGCCAGTTGGATTTACCATCCGCGACTACGTAATTCAGAGTTTGCACTGGCAGGAAGGTCGGGGAGACAACAAGATGGGCTAATTGTTATACGCTTACCGGAAATATACAGGACCTGAAATGCGAACAGCACATGAGTACTATTGACCAAGAATGTATCGTTGAGATACTACGTACGAGGGATTGGAAGGGGTCCATCAACAGTGATAATGGTTTACCCATAGCCCATGCCAACGATACCATGAACCTCCAGCAGCCCAAGTTGGAAAGCAAACGAATTCGAAGGATCGAAGTACTCACGGGATCACAAACAAAGCGGTTTGCTATGTCCATTTATCAGTCAAAAGGGTGACGGCGGGGCGAGGAACAAACGCACAATAGACGATCCGACAGCAACGCTGATACTCAAGGTCAACTGATCCTTGACGGACACGTTGACCGCTGTCATACATTCTACAGGCGAACTTCAGTACCATAAAGATAGAGGGAAGGCATAGTGACCTGCGATAGCGGTGACGGCAGGTAGCAAAACGAATCCAACCCATTCCTTGCTGATAGTGCTAGAAATTCCGTCCATCGACTCCACTAGCCAGTCAGCCGTAACGGACGCGAACTGCGAAAACAGCGGGGACAGTAGCATCATTAGGATTTATCCACGTAGTAGAAAAAGACAGCACCACTACTCACGGCGGTCACCAACACTAGCAGAAACATCGCCAGCGGCCAGCTCACTTGCGGTTCAGGAGAGGAGTCGTATGAACGCATGGATTCCTCTTCGTCGCCGCTCGGGGTCGGACTCGGAGTCATGTCGACTGGAGGGTCACCAAGCTTCTCATTGTTCTCTTGGCTTTCGCGTCCAACCCTGGTACTCGCGCTACTCGAGTACCTAGAAAAGGGCGCACTGCTTCGCGTCATGGGATACCCCTCGCTTGGATACACGAGCCGGACAGTCGGCTCCGTGAGTGTGGCCCGCGAAGTCCCCGCAGAACTGAGTGCAGTGAGTGTGAGCTGGGATGACAATGGGTACGAGGATGAGGGCGACAAATAGAACGGACGAGTGCGAGGTCGCTTAGGAGGCAAAAGCGCATCTTGAACGCTTCGGATATCTTCATTGACGGGAACGGTAATGTAGACTTGTGTACGCTGCTTGCCGTCGTGTGAAGAACCAGGGAGCATCTTGCTTCCCTTATTGAAGAAACTTCTGCTTTTCTTGTTGTGGCTGTCGTTGTAAAGGTGAGAGTGTGACCACAACTGGAAGACAAGGTACCCGATGTATACTAGGTGCCGAAAAATCAATGATGTCCTTTCTCCTTCGAACATGCGAAACTCACTGAACAGGAGTGCGATGGATACCTGGGAACAAGGCCAGTACGTATCAGATCGTCATAGACACAACCAAAAGGCCAAAGCTCACACCGTGGCTCATGTGCAATATATCCCGCTTCTGCCATTCTGGAATATCCGTCTCCGCGCCGCTGAGCGAAAAATGGTATGCCGCAGGGAGAAACAATGCTCCAACGCTTATGCTAAGGAGAGAGGAATGTACTTGCGTAGCAGCTAAAGGACATGGTAACCGATTGGTCGGTCGTCGTGTCAGGACGAGAGTCAACACATACTTGGATCGAAACCCTGTTCTGAAAACCGCATTCCTCCCGCGAAGAAGCAAAGACCAAGTACCAACACTGATCGTGAATGATGAGATGTATTGCACTTTCGCAACCAAGCAAGAAACCTACAAAGCTTGCTCAACATTGACCCCATTACTGTTGGCTTTTAGTACCACTGGCGACTAGGGCCCCATATCAAAGACTTACAAGCCGATTGCACGAGGGTGAGTTCGCATTTCCGCAAAGCAGCGATCTAAACACACTATGTCTGAGTTTGGCGTGGGTATATGCGCATTGAACATACCGCAACTACCATTCCGACACTGGGAACGGGCTATCAGTAGGATGAGGTGGGATCTTTGAGACCTACATGTTACTCTGACAGTTGGCAATGAGTAAAGTTCGCGAGTAGTTATGTGGTCGACGTACCAGGCTAGCATTGATAAGACCAGTCTTCGATCCCCCGATCCGAAGTGCAAGTTCACTGGTCGATAAATCGTGTAACTGAGAAAGTTATTATAACGGGAGTCGTGTTGGTGTCAACTACGGGCCTGCCTTCACAAGTGGGATCAGGGCCAGGATACAAACTGTGATTGACATTGCTGAGACAACACTGGCGCACTGTGGATGATTACATACGGGTGAATACAAGGAGATGGGATTTTGGCATCATAAGATTCAGCGTCCACTGTACACTCGGTCAACTCAAAGTTGAAGAAATTTTTGACAGGAGTGCAAGACGCACGGATATTGGTATCAACACCAAAAGAAGATTCATCCCTATTCTCAGCTGTTGTAAGAATTGCAAGAAGGGCGCACGACGAGCGTACATGATCCAAGCAGGATTAGCCTCCAACCTTTGAACAGAGTTTTGCATACATTGCTGCGCTCTGTCGGGGTCAGCATAGACTCTGCAGAGTATTGCGAGGAGGCAGTCCAGAACGAGGGCAGGCTGCTGTCGGGAAGTCCACGGTCGCCATCGGCTCTAGATGTACCAGACAAGGATCTGGTGGGGGAACGCATTATTGTAGGAAATGCTAGCCACCGATGACCGTGCGGAACAAAGGAGGCAGGAATCAAGGGGTGCAAAACCGAAGTGTGCTGCCGTCGATTGTACCCCGAATAGCATCATCGAACGCGTCTTAATATTAATGTGGAATAGTTCTTTTCAAGTCCCCGTCTGTTATTTTGGGACATGTCTTGTTTGGGTCAAAGTGCCGTCCCAGCCTAGTCCAGTCGTCGAGCGAAAAAAGAAAAAAGAAAGTGCATTTTGCATCCCGACGGTAAATGGCGCGTCGACTGGCTCAAAAATCGAGGTTTTAGCAGCCACAACCAGTCCAGACCGATGTCAAGCGTCCAGGCTTTCAATTATCCTTAGTAATTCAATCGGAGGCGTGCGGAGCGGCGTCACGTGTGACCCCAGATATGTTGTTACAGCTCCGTCTCTTTCCACACCAAAACGATGTTCAGGTCTGCCGTGCGTGCTGCCCGCCCAGCCGTCTTAGCGGCGCGCTCCAATGCCAAGCACCCGTCCCCCGCTGCTCTGCGTGCCCTCCATACAACTGTCCGCCTCTCCTCCGACGACCATGGCGGTTCCCTTCCTAAAATCTATGGTCCTGGAGCAAAGCCGGGTACCGTTCCGAGTGACATAGAGCAATCCACTGGTCTTGAGCGTTTGCAAATGTTGGGAGAACTGGAGGGTGTAAAAGTCTTCGATGATAGCCCACTTGATGCCAGCCGACTTGGAACAAAAGCCAATCCCATCCTGGTGCCTTCCTATGTATGTCGTTTGCCCCCAGCCTTTGTGTATTAATTTGGGCATCTTTCGCATAGGACACTGAACGTATCGTCGGATGCACCGGCTCGCCTGCTGATTCGCACGACGTGCGCTGGTTCCCTGTTACACAAGAGAAGCAGGCGCGTTGCACAGAGTGCGGTTCCGGTACGACGCACGTGTTCCTACCATGTTCATGGCTGAGGTCTTTGTAGTTTATGCCATTGACCTCCAAGTCATTAATCTGGAGCCTACTGCTGTCGACCAAACTCAAATTCAGTAGAGCTTTCCGCGATTACTTGAATTAAGCATAATAGGAAACAGATATATAGTCCATTCGGTATGGATAATGCGTACTTTTGCCGTCCTAAGGCTTGATAATTAAGTGCCGAAAAAGTGTTGACGGAGACCGATCTTAGTCTTTGTTTTGGTACTGCTCGACATTTCCACGTACATAGGATAGGATAGTAACCCGGCATGGTTTCAATGTTCGGAACATAGACTCTTATCGAACACACAGTATGTCCATGCTATTATGTTGGAGCTACCATGCGATAGGTAGTTATCATTCTTATTCTCTCCCATCACACATTGGACTCGACCCTGCTCCTAGGAGTATCAGTCGCACCCGCACCAGAGTTTATGACGCAGACCTTCGATTTTGCGTCCCATCTGTATTCGAAAACAGGCGTCAAGTGGGAAGTTGTTGAGCTGACTGGAGGTGCAGCAAACCACACTGTCCGTGCTAGGCGTATTGCCGATTCCCCTTTCGACGACGGTGATGAAGAAGATCTGTTTAAAAGCAATTATAGCAACGCCCTAGCTAGACATCTATCGGTGGTCCTCAAGCAGGCGCCTGCGTATCTAGCAAAGTCCCCTCAAATCCCGTTTTCTCCCTACCGACAAGTACGTCCGTTTCCTGACACCTCTGCGAGCAAACAGTTTCCGATTCCTCATCTAGACAATTGAGGCTGCTGCCCTCCAGCTACTCCATCAATCTCCCGGCGAGGGACTACTCGGTCTTGGGCACATCCTGAACCAGAACTCGCTGATCACTATTCCCAAACTCTTGCTGCAGGATAATGCACACAACATTCTTATTCAAAGTGACCTCGGCCCCCACTCGAACCTCTACGAAGTCCTTATATCTCCTGACACCTCGGCACGACTGGCATCACAGCTGGGCAAAACGATTGGCCGATTTCTCGCGAATCTCCACAATGCGTTCTATATTACCCCCGAAGCCGATAAGGGGTTTTCGGACTTAGTTGCGGCTTTCGCGAACGAGGACGCCGAACGGGTCATGCTCTCGGTCATCGGACAGGCTACCTCCTTCATGCGGGATGCCGAGGTGTCTGACTACGACACACTTGGGAAGCTCGCTACTAGTCACTGGAGCAGCAGGCAAAAAACTGTCTTCAGCCAAGGCGATTTATGGTTTGGGACCTTACTTATACGGGGTCTGGGGTGCGATCAGAACCTGAAGGCTAGAGAGCATGCGCAGCTGCCAAGCGTTACCATAGGCATCTGCGATTGGGAATTCGCAGGTCCTAACCATCCCGCGGCTGACATCGCCCAGCTTGGTGAGCGACCTCGGCCCTTGACTTGATAGAGAATGCGTTCCCTGTAACCGAATTGATGCTGAACTTCTGTCCTAGGTGCTTACCTCCATTTATTGTCGCTATCGCCATTAAACAATTCTCGACGTAATGGAATCCTCATGGCGTTCTCGACGGGTCTTTATGAGACTTATCTTTCAACAGCATCTGTACTCTTGAGAACGGACGAATATGTGCGCTCGCTATTCATCATGCATGGCTGGGAAATGATCAATGCTGCTGGATGGAACTCTCGGCAGCATATGTGGTGTCACTGTGTCGGAAACGGCGTCAGGTGTATCCATATAAAGGCAATGGTCCACGAAGGGGCCTTATTTCTAAGGACCGCCGCGTCCGACAGAATAAATTTAGAGGGAATGAAGGTGTCCATACCATGGGTTCGCTTCTTCGACTAAATAGTTCCTCCACGTCATGCTTGACGACATGACGACCGTTGCTGGAACTGTGTTGTTCCAGTTGGGTTGTATGGTCGCCTGACTTCACGAAGTGCTTTCGCAGAGACATTTCTTTCTCGATGTCAGAATTGACATATCATATATTCCATATGATTGAGGGCAGGTCCAGGGACTTCGCAGGCCAAACGCTTTTGGAGTTATGGAGGTCCTCCAGGTCCTCATGAGTCACCCATACTTACATGTATAGTACTGTATTTAAGGGTGTATGTTGCATTCACCATGACCATGTATTGGACTGGGAAGAGGTGCTGAGCGACAATGTGGCCTCAGTTGGGGCCGCTATGTATCATCGTACGCAGGGTCAGGTCCAGTCTCGCTGGTATGCTGACCGGATCAGTAGCCACTCTCTTGGCACCTTGTGACCCACCGTCTAGAGTGGGTGTACACATCAATTGCAAAGCGGATAGCGCTATCCTCATGGAGTTGTGCTTGAGATCTCTTACCAAATTTATGGCGCTTTGAGACTGTAGTAATAGTACTAGTATATTACCGGCATGGTCCAATTGCTGAACACCAACGACACCGGTGCGTGACAGAAAAGCAGGATGACGTTCTTGCGAATTTCGACAGTTTGTCAACTATTGGGCTCCTTGGGCATGGCTTCTGCATAGCATATTTTAGGAGGCACATGAGACATATCTATTTGACTACTACCACCATCCACCCCTTGTTTCTGGGAATTGCACAAGGTATAATTCAGTGTCTGCCTGAGTAACTGATTAATTATGAACATTCCTTGAGAGTTACTTCTAGGGTATGGTGGATTGACACCTCTGGTGCCAGATGGAGAAATATCAGCCAGAAAATAAATTGTGTTATATTTTTTGGTGTATATCTAAAACCACATGGGATATATATTCAAGACCACTCAACAACTACTCAATGTGAGCCTTGAGCATTTCCTGAGGAGCACCAAGAAATTACTCTAGGTATATCAACTGAAACATTGAAAGAAGCACTTAAGATATTTGTTTTCTAGTATTTCTTGAGATATACCCAACTTCCTTTGTCCTTTAGGTATATCTTAAGATATAACAGACAAAGAACACTCATGGTGGTTTTTTGGAGACAAATTGATATACTTAAAGTGTTTCCTTTGTGTTTATCAAGAAATAGTCAGAAAGCACATTACTTAGTTCTTGAGTGGTTTCAAACCTGTATTTCAAGTGGTTTCAAATATATACCCAAAACAGTGACAAAAATTATCTTTTCACCAGTTTTTGCTGAGAACTATCATTGGGTGCCAGGGGTGTGAAGTGGTGGTCATGCATGTTTAAACTCTGCTGATGTGAGCTGTCTACATATGTCTGACCACCCCTATAGTGAAACACATCTGAGTACAGAAAATGTCCTTACACACCTTGGTATCTTTCTGTAGATGAGTTGAATATTTTGAATACCTGATGTTATGTTGTTCTAGGCCACTTAACACAGTTTGCCAGCCAGCTGAAGCACAATTGCAACAACTGCTGAACCCGGTTCATGGCGCAGGCAAGTCGTACCAAATAACGAGCATGAACAAGAGGTAATGTCACAAGTTGGATAGAGTATATGCCGAATTTGAAGGACCCCATCACCCGCTTGCGATGTACAGTGGTTGCACTTGGTCGCATCACTTGAAAGTAGACCTGACCCTGCTGTATGACGGTAGCTATAGCTAGACCGCACTCAGAGGTTGGCAACGCTTCGGACTAAAAGGCGTTATCATCACACTCCTCGAGGCTTGCAAACGCTAAAGGTTCCTTGGAAGATTCTGCTGGAAAAACCGCCTAATTGTGATCTCGTCGTCCCTTGGGCGTGATGTCAATATGATGCTCCTTGTACCAAGTCCTTGTCGTTGGTAATCTTCACCAGTCCTGACTAAGGCACTCTTATGTATGCTTTCATTCGTTGGTAGGGAACCGGCGTTATGTCGGAATGCCCTGAACCGTGTGGTCCTATCAGGCTATTGTTTTCATACAAAAAGCGTCTCCGTATGTGAAGATAAAGTATTCTTTGGTTCACTCAGACTTTGCCTGCGTCGTCGACGACCAGTTCCGCCCTTCCTCTTTCCTTTCGACAAGGTGTCTTTACGTTCTTTTCTCCACGCCTAGCTGCACCCACTTTCTTTCCACCTTTGTTGCTCAAGATGTTGAACAAGACCAGCATGGGATTTGTCGCGCTATCCATCCTCGCTGCCACACAGCCGGCCGTCGCCCGTGTGCGATGGCTTGAGAGGGATAACCGCGCAGTTCTTCTTCATCCCCGTCGTTTTGGACGAGAGCAGCCAGCCGTCCTTCAGAAAATCAGCGCAGCCTGCCCTGGTCAGGTCTGCGGTAATTTGGCAGGCCAAGCGGTCACCCCTCTTTTGGCTGCCCAGCCAGAATGCTCTCAACAGGATATGGCGGACGCTATCATCGGTGAGTCTCTCCAGATTATTGAATCCGACGAGCTTAGCAGGCTGTTTAGATGCCAGTAGACAATTTGACGCAGCTACGCAGGTTAATATGATTGCACTCGCCAAAGAGTATCGTCAGGTAGAGAAGAACACCCCACCTGTATGTCGACAAATCTATCTCATCCTAACAGGTTATCAATAGTCATGTTTAGGATTTCACCACCAATCCTCCATCATTGCGCAACTCAGTCTTTTGCCAAAAGGCTCCCAAAAACCTCGAGCTCAACGGTCTAGTCCAGGCTCAGGATCCCGCGAATGATCCTAACTTATTCTTCGATCCCGCCACCAAGGCAACCGTCAAGAAGGGCGATCAACCTAATACTATGCCATTTGGTCGTACAGTAGCACCGTGAGTTGATCATTTCTGATATCGGCGGCTTTATCTTCCTTACCGTGCTATTAGTGCTCCTGCACCACCTGCCTCTGGTGTGCCGACGGCCACCGCTGTGCTTGATACCATTCCCTCCGCCTCGTGTGTAGTAAGTGTGGTGACCATTACGTTGAGCTGGGCTTTTACTGAATCTTCGTCTTTCTCAGACTGCTGTCACTGTAACCGTTTCCGGGGCAAATCCTGCTGCAACTGGTGACGCCACTACGTTTACTATCGGCGATCCCGTTTCCTCCGTACCTGCACCGAACCCCACCGGCAACAACGGTATTGGCAACTTCGGCAAATGCTCTGTCCCTCAAATCAAGTTTGGCGTTGGATTTGACGGTAGGAAGGAGACCAGCTTCCAACCTGTAGACAAAGGTATGGTGCCAGATATGCTGTGCAGCTGCCTGCGAAGTTAACGTTTTCTGTCAGTCTCTTTCAACCATGGATCTGCTCAAAATAGTGGAATCATCACACGCAGGTGCAATCATTGCAGTCAGGGAGCTAGTCCTGACATATCCGTTAGAGTTCATTTGCGACACGTTGACGAACAGCTGTGGAGCCGATCAAACTGCGAAGAATACCTGTGCCACTGCGAAGGCCGCGGCTGCAGCCCCGCCCGCAGGTACTGGTGCCCAGGCTGATGCCTTCAATGCTGCATTTGGCATCAAAACGGTGAACCGGCTTCTGATAATTACTGCGCGTCGAACCTGACCCAGGGGAATCCAGAACTTCGCTAGCATCGCGTCTGTAGACAACCAAGGCAAAATCATCCCAGGCACTGGTAGTGGTGGTGGAGCTCCGGCACCCACAGATGCACCAAACAGCGATGTTGCTGTCCCAACGAGCGCCGCCTCCGCGCCTGCAACTACCACCGTGGCGGCTGGTAACGGTGATATCGGCAATTTTGGAAAATGTTCCGTTCCTCAGATTGAGTTCGGTGCCGGTTTCGATGGTCGTCGTGAAACCAGCTTCCAGCCGACTGATAAAGGTTAACACGACATCGAAACTTGTCCTTCGTTGCGGCTGACAAGTCCTTCGTAGTTTCATTCAACCACGGATCAGCCCAGGGAATTGATATCATCACCCGTAAGTGGCATTAGTTCATTCGGTCCATTGAGGTCCCCATGGATGTTGTGTTAGGCTCAATCTGTGATACTTTGACGAACTCCTGTGGAGCGGACGCTACGGCTAAGGCCACCTGCGCAGCTGCTACTTCCGCTGCATCCGCCGCTGCCGTAAAGACTGGTGCTCAAGCCGACGCTTTCAACGCCGTCTTCGGAATCAAAACTGTTGGTTGCCTTGGTGCCTGCCTGGTTCTAGGAAATGATGCATTATTGACAGAATTTCGCCAACCTCACTCCCTTGGACGACCAGGGACGAGTCGTCGGAGCCGGATCAACCAGTAGCAGCAACAATGGGAATAACTTTGTTGCCACCACTATTGCCAAGAATACTGCTACTGTGAGGAAATACATATCAGTTCCTGATGTCCTGACCTGAGTTGTACGTTCTGCATAGGCCCCTGCTGCTGTTGTAACGAACGCGGTCACAAATCCTTCGACACCCCCGAACGCCGGAGCAAACCTGCAGACATTCACTGGTGCTCTCGGCGCCGTATCGGCCCCTGCTGTCGTCGCGCTCTCGGATGGCAGATTCCAGGTCGTTGGTAACTCGGCAATCAACACGAAGGAGAGTGCAGTTGCCCGGTCGTGGTATGAACCCTCTCCATGTCTGCACATAAATAGCCACGAACTCAACCATTTACTAGTGACGTTCAAAACAACAAGTGCGCCGATGCGGCTAATGCCTCGGGGAACAAGAACGGGTTCACGGTTTCCGCATGTAATGCTCAACAGCAGCAGTGTCTCGCAGCTGCCAGGTCAGCTTGAACGACTAGGACTCCGACTGGGTTGAAGGACTGTGTACTTGCTCAATAATGTGTCTAAAATGTATCGATATCTTTCTACATTTAAAAGGCCGGCGACTGCGCTTGTTTGAAATTTAAAGTGCTTGGATGGTACCATGAAGTTATTGTATGTTAAATTTCTTCAGGTTCTGAGATGTTTGATAGTTCCGTAGAAAAGTGTATTTTTTCAAGCGTAAGTTGGAAGTGAGGAGCAGATTGTCTAGTATACATTGATTAGCACTAGGTACTGACCTCCTGTGTCTTCATATTGCCTCCCGTGGTAGCACAGCCGTCAAGTGGTATAGGGGATATATGGGTGGTAACTTCGACTTCGGGAATTCATGCTTTTTACTCCGCCAAAAAAGTGCCGAGAATTACGCCAAGGGTGGCGACGCCGATGCCAAAAATTGTTGAAGAGTCAAAATTCCCCGTGCTCATGAAGGCGCTCGGAGAAGCTGCGTTGGACGTTGGCGCGCTTGGTGAGGAAGAAGTACTGCCGGACGCCGTACTAGGAGTAGTGTTTGTGGGGACTGGTGATGACGTCAAGCTAGAAGATGATCTGGACGTGGAGGAAGGAAACGAGAGCGATGCAGGCTGGCTAGCTAAATTACAAAACCGTTGGGCCAGGGATTCCACGGTCGCAAGTTCCCCAGGACAAGAGTTTGCCGTACAGTCAACGATGTCTTGAGTGAAGCGTTGGCTACAGAGGGATTTAGGGAGACGAAATTTACTGGATAGTGATAACATACGTTGTGCAATAGCAGTTCACCTCCGCAACGCTAGAACAGTTGACACTGACAGCCAGCTGAAGGCAATTCGTGACTGTGGAACGATACTTGGTGAGATGCATATGTGCAGTGGAACGCGATACGCAGACGAACCGCAGGTAGAGAAGCCACTCAACGAAGGGAACTGGGCACTGCTGGTAGGGGTTGCAGGCATGGTGCTGCTTCTGCTGGCACTTGAAGTCGTGGTACTGCCTGGTGCAGTACTCGATGGACTATCAAATGTGGATGGTGGTGCAAGAGTGGGTGGGCCAGCAGCATTGGCAAAAGAAAGGAGGAACAGGAGAATAGGGGTGACGAGCGGAGACAGCATGGCTTGGCAAACTCTCAGCGGCGGACTGACTAGATGGAATGTTGGACGTTGAACAGCCTGTACATTCCGCAGCGTACTAACAATGATAAATAACGCGTGCTACTAAAACAAATGTTGTTGGGATAGTTCTACTTTGTCAACCCCGCAAACTTATGGACCCCCCATGAACACCAGGCTCCTAGAACCGTTTGCTCAAACTGCTCATATGGTGCTTCATCCCACTGGCCATGCAACGTTATATAAGAAAATTTTAATTTACCATATCTGACACCAAATCAAACCAAACCTAGTCAAAATGAACAAAAGATCCCCCAAACTCACCAGTGAGCAGATGGCAAATCTGGAATTCAGGGATCTTGGTGAACTTGAAAAAGCCCTACAGTGGTTGATGGCTCCTTTTCACACCACTACACCTCTACACACACATAGAGAAACTTCCTCATTTCTTACTTAATTCTGTTCAAACTTGATTTCTGGGATTGTAAGGGGTAGTTAACTCAAATACTTATGTTGTCCAGACTAAACACAACCAGATATAGGATACCTGCTACTTTAGTAGTGGGTTTTTTGTGGTGGATGGCTCTATTTCACACTATATGGAATTGGGGGTATGCAAACGATACAATAAATATAATGAACGTATTATACTCTGAACGTGTAATACGAGGTAGTACAGATTGCTTGATGCGGAATTTTCTGGAAAATAGAGCAGGGACGATGGTTACACCAACGTGCATTTATGGCTAGATAGAATGAGCGATAGTACCTCCGCTAGACCTTAGCGCTTGGCCCCGTGGGTAGTCGCTTGTAAACGCGAGACCAGAGACTGCCGCTCATTCTCCCATCGCGCAAGCTCGTCCTTCAGGCCCTTTATCCGCAGATCGTTCACAGGATGGCTGGTGCCAGGACCCATTATCCCACGGGCAAGACTGAAGTGTGGCCTTGGAGGCTCCATGTCCGTCCTGGAGCACTCAGACATGGTCTCCGAACGGACTTCCCAGAATTTTACCGCATCGCGAGCATCGTACCCGGCGTGGGCCAATAGCCTGAATACAAACGTCAGGGTAATCGATTGACAGATTTACAGTGCAATCGGCGCACCTCGCAGACACAACATCAGCCTCAATCTCTTGTCGCATGTTCGTACAATGCTCGGCAACCTTGATCAGCTCCCCTGATCCTACTTTTCCGAGCTGCGCGACCGCGTCATTCACAAACGGACCGAAGAGCATAGTCAGGGGGAAAATTAGAACCCGGACGATATCTGTTATCATGGAAAACGTTCCTGGAATAATAATCGTCGCAGACGACAGGGATTCTAGATGATGAGAAAGCACCAGGTGTGCCAACTCATGCGCTAGCAAGATTGCGAGTTCAGAGGTCTGCTCTGGTGTGGGTACAGGGTGACGTGGTGGTGGTGGGGAGGAGAAAAGGCTTCCGAGAAATAGCGACCACCACGACTTCTCACTCTTGATGGGAGGAGCTTCAGATATAGTGGACGCCCTTGTGAGGACGTCATCGAGAAAACCCGAGTAGATGACAATTCCGCCACCACCATCAGGGCCGAAGCCGTATGAAAATGCATTTGATGCATCTGGTTTGTCCACCAGTAACAGAGAATACGGTGGGCCAGTTATCGTATGGGGCATGGGCTGCGCTTTGCCGTCGCAGATGCGCTCACAGACGCGTCGAATATACTCAGAAGCTCGGGGCCGAGGACGTAGAGGGAATTCAGCAGGAGGCGGCATAGGTGGGTTGGTCGGGTTCTCATCCATCCATTGCGGGTACATTTTGGGCTCGTTAGTCAATATCGGTATCGTGGCTTCTAATTTCCGCAATGTTGCGTCCACCCAAGCATATCTCCAGTCCGTATTAGGTATAATTTTCGGACGGCCGTCCTGTGCGAGAATCTCACTAACTGCTGTATACCAGCCTGGACCTGCGAGCTGCGTTGCGATCTCCTCTTCTTCCTCAGGCGAGAGGATAATCATTCTCCATCTAGAGCGAAATAGTTATATTATCGCTTTGAATACGAGAGCTCGCACGAACCTTCCTGTCAAAGGGGTTTGCTCCAAGCTGGCCACTATTGTTGCCCAGAACAAGGTCATTGGGATGAGAAGCAGGCCGTACATGAGATATTTGCGGTTTCGTATCTGTTTCAACACCCGTTCCTTGCTTTCTTGAGATTTTGGGGTACCATGAAGGGCAGCGTATTTCATGTGCTTCCTTGATTTGGCATTAGAAATGAGTATGACTGGCAGGAAGGTCAGGACGATTCGCGCTGCGGTCCGTGCTAATTCCAAGGAGGTTGATGCCTAACTACACTTCATTAGCTTAGCTCTCGTTCGCGACGCTGGGGCTTGCCTTGAGCATCATAGCAAAGATAGGAATCAATGGTGCTCCTTGCCTGCGAGGGGTCGAATGGAAGCTAGCCACTGCTATTCTTGACGCTGCAATGTCCGGAAACGCTAGAGCGGGACGAGGCAAACATTTAGTGCGGGCCAGAGAGGGTCGCGCCGAGATAGAGGGAGGAAACGTGGCCGTGCTCCTGCGTATGAGTTGACGCAACATTGTACATGGTCCTCACCACGAATGTTGACTCAAATCACTTGTTTCGATAACTCCTGATATGGACGCCCAACTTCCGCAGCCGAACACGTGTATGTAATCAGTTTATACATCTTAATCTCGGCAAGGACATTGTATAATGAGAGTTGCTATATCTACGCCAGGTGGTTGAAACAAGCACAGGTCAAGAGATATACGAAGCCTCGTTGAACAGGACTCCCGAAACCTCCAAGCCTTCGGATAGGCCGGGGATTACTGAGTCAGGGCCAGAAATCGACAAAGTTGAAGAATTCAACCACTGAAACACACGTCAGGGCTTACAATATCAGATAATATTCGAGGACAACTGACCTGGTAGATGTATGGTTTAGTCCCAGCAACGTAGTTCACAGCCATTTTCACGACATAAGGGATTTCAGCGAGCACATCAACCTTCTCGATGAGCCCTTTGGGGTTCTCATTATCCCCAACGTCGACCTCAAGGTGCGCTTTCACGGGTCCTGGAGAATCTGGAATGATCGACCGCCCTTGCCACCTGAAGCGGATTCGCCTGGGCGCTTGATAGCTGGTGTCGGGATCGAAGAAAGCATCCAGATGGGTAGCTCTGGAGATCACCCCACTGTCAACAGGCATCTCACCAGGCCATTTGGTCTCGGCCGTGACAGCAAGGAGCTTTCCGCCAATCACCAATGATCCAACGTTAACCCACACGCCTCCAGAGCCAGCACCCTTCTTTCCATGCGAGTCACACGTCTTGAACTCCATCTGTATAGCAGACACGCCTCCGTGCTGCTCGCTTTGGAAGTTCGCGAAATTCCATGACGCGGCGAGGAGATTTGGACGCATGCCTTGGATCGCATGTACCATCATTCCGGGCCCCTGGTAAGTCGTAGCCTTGCCAGCATGAATAACATGGCCTGTGGCCTTGATGTATGGCCAAAATCGATGAATAGCAAACCCTTCGGCCTTTGCGGGATCAGGCCCGAAGTAAGTGTAGCCTCCTCTGGGGCCTTTGCCGATTTTCCACCCAGGAACGGATGCCGGACGAGCGATGTCAAAGGAGAGCTGGAGGTCAGCGGCAAGGTTGGCGCGGATCGTATATGATTCCGGGTGATCAGACTCCGGGGTGTGATTGTAGGTGATGGAGAACACATCCGCCCTGCATGAACGCTTGTCAAGCTTTGGAGGTGGAGTGACGAAGTTTGTCACGTTCACGGATTTCCAAATTGTCTCCTGCGTCTTAGGATTGAAGTACTTGAACACGAACTGAATAGTTGGATACCACAGGCTGGCGGATCGGTGTTAGATTAGGATCGATCTTTCTCTAAGACAGGTGTTCCTCACCCAACGGCGGAATGTATCACTTGACACATGAAGAACGATCCATCGTCGGCAGAAATGTAGAATATCTGGGTTTCAGTAGCGAAGCCACCAGCACATAACCATTCTGTGTCCTTAGGCTCAAGTTCCCCGAACAGCTCGTCGTCTTTGAACGCTTCCGAGACTGGGTGCAGGTTGGGAGCAGTCGGGTCAACAGGAGGGGACGTTCTTGGATTATATCAGATGTGAGAACGGGCCCCGTAGTGCTAAACTCACGAGAATATCGAAGAGAACATGGTTGTCTTGCGTAGAGTTCTCAGACGGCTCGTGTACTAATTAAAAATGAAACAGCCAAGTGTAACTATCTCCGGATGGTGACCATTTCGCTTCTTGTCAGCGTGCCCAGATTGCCCGGAAAAGGTAAACGGGGGCATGTTATGATATGATGGCAAACAAAAATGCGTTTGAATAAGTAATACACGCTGGGACTCGTTTATGTATTCTGGTCAGCATCTTGGTCTGAATTGCTTCGTAGACGTTTGCGGCTGGATGATGACTGAACACTGGGTAGACTATGAGACAGATCTGAAATGTGCGGATTCCACGAATTGCCAGATGCTCTATGAGAAAACGCGTCTGTCGCATACGAGTAAGAATTGATATCCAGATGTTTTGTGGTTTGAAGGGAGACTGGGTCCTGAATGATGCCCTAGAGAAAATCAATTTGTCGGCAGGAATCCCTAGTCGAGAGGAAGCTCACCAGGGAGGCGTCAGCATTATAGGCCCACGAGAAGTCGTCAGCTGCTTCCGCCTCGTCAGTGATCCGTCCTTCATCAACGTTATAATTGTCTGCATATTCTTGGGCGTCCGTCGCTGGAAATAATTTCTCGAATCTCATCGTACCGTTCTCCAGACACTCCAAAAGAAGTCTGTTTTGGCTGGCCTTCAATGACGAAGGATTCTGCGCGGGAATAGCTGTAGGCCATCCGACCAGACGGACACCGTAGATATCCAGCCGTTCTGGATTGGTCCATTTCATCTCAGCATTTCGAACGCCACTCACTGACCTGTGGAAAAGAGGGCGATCAACAGAGCTGCTAGCAGGACGAACAATACTAACCTCAAAGCTTTGCGCACGCTCTCATACAGATCATTCTTCAGAGACCTTGCGGGAGGCAGTTTAGTTGCAACCGACGAAGCACGACTCAAAGGGCCCTCTTCGTGGCTGTACGGAGGCATAGGCTGAGATTCCAGGTCGCGGAGGCAGTAAATCTTGAAGGACTTTGCCCCAAGCTCCCCGCCACCTCTCAAACCACGCCAAAACTCTCGCCCAACTACAGGACCTCCAAGAAAACCCATGTCTGCAGGGTTATTGGGATCCACAGCCAGAATGAACGACTGAACTCCAGAGACCTCACATAGGGATTCTAGCATACGTGAAGCATTACAAAGAACGGACTTCACTGCGAGAAAGTTCGTGGTGAGGTGGGGAGATCATTCCCACATACGGAGGACCGGACCTTTCGAAGCAATGTGGCCAGTTCCATCACTAGACTGGGGCTGAAACAGATACTTGGAATGCCACTCTGCGACATATTGGCGTGTCTATGGGGTGGATGTGAGAATCAAATTCGAGCATGGAAGAACGGTTCCCGTGGACCTCTTCAAAAGGACGGTATTCTCTTTCGGAGAAGGCCTTGATGTCAGCTAGACATTTGTCCATAAACGTGTCTAGTCTCTCGAGAAATAGGCCGTCTGGAGGTCCTGGAGCGCGTGTGCTAAACTCGTCCATTGTGTAGACCTAGTGAGAAAGGAGTCAGACACTTCAATTGGATGGACTCGATTCCACGTGATCACGAAAAAATCATTTCTCTCCCCGAACAGATGGGACGAACGAGGACCAAGAAGAAGGCAGCGTCCAAGGCCACAGATCCACCCGTACAACATGCCGCAAATGCTCAGTCCGTAGCCTCTCTACTAGAAAAAGCCCAGTCTCTTATAGTCCAATGTGATTATGACTTGGCTCAGCGCTTTATCCGGCGGATCCTAGAGCAACAACCCTCGAATGCAGAGGCAAAAGAAATGCTCGGGGTTGTCCTGCTGGAAACAGGAGAGATAGAGACCGCGAAACAGGTGAGAGACACAATTAATCGCATCTCAATTGGCCAGAAGTGATATTTGACGGGCAGGTGTTCCTTTCACTACTTCCTCCCAATCCAGATGTCCCATCTCCACCACCACCTTCAGCTCACCTGTATCTCGCGCAGCTGAATGACGGAGATCCGCGATTGGCATTGCAACACTACCAGGACGCGATAGATATTCTCTCCCTTCAGCTCAAAGGCAAGGAGCGGGAAACGGACGAGACGAGCAGAAATGATGAAGCAGAACTCATAAACAATATTGTGCGAGCTCTGGTCGGTCAGGTTGAAATCTGGATGGATCCTTCTTATGATCTGTGGTGAGCATTATCAATATTTCAATCTCTATTTTTGATTCAGATGAGCGAGGCTAGCTTTGAACCGAATGCAGGGAAGACATGCGAAAATCTCATCAACCAGGCGCTGGAAGTAGATCCCGGTAATCCAGAGGCTCTCTTGGCACTGGCTTCTGTACGGATGTCACAACAAAGACCTAACGACGCTAAGGACTGTTTGGAGAAAGCATGGTTGGTGTGGAAGGATCTGAATCTAGGTATTTCTAGGTTATTGTTATCCCAGTAAACCTTACTAATGTTCGAAAGATGACCCAAAACTTCCTCCAATACCGACACGGCTGTCCCTCGTGAAGCTTTTTTTGGAATTGGGTCTTCATACCGCTGCGTTGCTGGTGCTCCACGGTGTTATGGCCTCCGACGACCAGGAAGTCGAGGCATGGTATCTCGAAGGATGGTGCTTCTTCATGATGTCTGAACAAGCCCAGGAAAATGACGGGAAGCTGGATGAGCTTACATGGCAGGAACTCGCAAAAGATGCGAGGGATTGTTTAGAGACATGTCAAGTTGTAAGCATGATTTCTCAAAAATCTGATTGGCATGTTATCTATATTGATGTTCTAGTTGCATACAAATCAAGAACACCCGGATATACCCTTGCTTGAGCATGTAAGAGAATTGATTGGAAAATTAGAAGCACTAGGAATTGCACACTCTCCGACGGATGGCGAGGGTGAGGGTGAAGAAGGATGGGAGGACGCGGAAACCAGCGAAGATAGCGACAGAGATGTCGAGATGGAGTAGCTATCTCACCTCGTTTTCCTTACTTGGAGTACCACGTTGCTTACTGGATATCTCAAACTTATTGTATTTCTATGAGCAGATGGACCACAACGCGTCCATCTCTGCTCTATTTTTTTTTTTGTTCACACATGATAGTACATAAGCCTGACAGGTTGATCGCAGACGACTATGATCGCCTCATGCTGGGTGAAACGCCTTCAAGTCCTGTAAGCGACATGAACCAGTGACCCTTCTTTTCCCTACGACAGGATCTCTCCACATCTTCCTTCTATACCCCCCTGACGAACCCCTGATGGCCAAGTTACGCCGCGAAACGCACGACCCGACACCGATCCATCCACAAACAAAACCTCTCCGCATCGTCGCATCTGGCACCCTCTTCCTCACTCACGTCCTCTCGATTCCATCTCACCCTACTCCTTCCTCCGTCATACGCGCGCGCTCGGTTGAAAAGATAAGAGGTGGCTCAGCAAACACGGTAAGCATCCATCGCGTCGTTGCCAAAGCGTCCGACTCTCATCCACACAAGCTTTTATCCATATTGGCACAGTTCCCGTCCGTTGAAGCTGTTCTTGTCGCTTCTCTGAGCGGGAATGACGAGGGCCAGATGATCCTTCGTGATCTGGAGCTCGAAGGGGTCATCACACGATATTGCAAGATTTGGAAAGCTGTCGGCGTACCGAGCGCATGGGTGCTGCATTCAGGTAGATCAATCTCATTTATCGTTTCCAGGCAGATGTTGAATGTTCTTGCAGTGGACGATGATACGCGGACGGTTGTGAACCACAATCCGCTTCCCGATATAACACACGAAGAGTTTGTGCAACTCTTAGGTCCCTTGCTTGCACCAGAGAATTACCCTCAGACATCTCCAGTTAACAGTCCTACTGCTATCAGTAATACCTCTTCCCCGTCGCCTTACTCTACGACGACGTCCACCCCACGACCGTCACAGGCTGGTCCTCGGCCCCCGCCGTTCCTGTTCAATCCCAACAGCCCAGCTCCTTTCGATTGGCTCCATTTTGAGGGACGATCCGTAAAAACTACCCTTAGCAACATTACCGGACTGGACGGACTCGCGAGGGAGAGAAAATGGAGGAGCCACTGCGTGTTCAGTGTCGATGTTGGCCGCAAGGGCAGGCAAGGCGTCGAAGCGGTGTGAATTTTTCCTAGTCTGTATCCTCGCCAATGGAACGCTGATTTACGGAATAAAGCTAATTCCACACGCGGACATCATCTTTGTCAATAAACACTACGCGGAAGCTAATTCGCCGCACTATGCGACTACACCGCGCTCTTTTCTGCTGTCCCTTACGAGCATTGCGCCTCCACATGCCTTGCTAGTCGCACACTGGGGCAAGGACGGCGCCGCCGTATTATCGTTGCCTACGAAGGAGTACTTCCAGAGTTCGGGCTGGGTGGAGGAGAGACCTATCTCTTCGGCCAAACCAGTCACTAGCGGTAGCCATAGAGGAATGAGAAGCCCCACCGAAGAACTCTCTGTGAGGAGTGGCAGCGACTTCTGGGCTGGGGCTCGGGGCCACACGCCATCCTCAAGCGCCTTCTTCTCAGCTGGAGGATATATGTCAGACATAGGCAACGACAGTGGCTTGAGCCACTCCACATCAGCATCTTCCAAACAACGCGCTCGCTCACGCAGCCGTCCACCTGGGCATAGCAGTAGAGATGACGATGACGATAATGACTCGCAAGCCACGGAGGTACCTGGCGGAGACAACGATGATGATGGCATAGTAGACGAAGTCGGAGCCCAGGATGCCTTCATTGCCGGAATGATATACTCCCTGAGCAGGCGCATTGCCCCGGGATCGCCCTATACCCCCTCATGGACTGGAACTGACTCGGACGCGAGCTCACCCGAATCAGAGCGTGGACGATGGCGGTTGGACGAATGTCTTCGGTGAGTAGAATCTTAGTTTTTTCAGTCTATAGGAATATTCTCATTGTCGTGATTTAGCTTTGCGACCGAGCTCGCGGGAAGGAAGGCGCGGCGGCGAAATTGGGACGGGCTTGCTGATGAGATGATAAATGCTGGCTGGTTTGAGAACTAATGATCATGAGTTAACGTACACGATATACTTACATTGCATATATGGGTATCTTTAATAATACATACCACACCTACGAGTCAAGCTTAGGGAGCTACTGCTGATTATATTTCGGCAATCCCCGAGACCGACCTAGATATTCACATTTTGAGAGCCGCTATCCCTTGGCTCAGACCCCCGACGTGCAGGTGAGTCCCACTAGACAATGTCGGGCATGAATGTCAGCTGACTCTTCACCAAGAATTTGCTCGTCGTACAGATATAACCGTCATTGTTGTTGATGTCACCCCATGATCATGCGTCAAGCAGTGAGTGACGATTTATTTGTCTTACTCCACCTACAGCCCCAGAGAGGAGCTGGAGTAACAACGTACGTTGTTTTTCTTTTTTGCTGTCTTGTATGTGAGAGTTGTTGCCCATGCTTAGACTTAGACTTAGGACATTGTTCATGGAATCTGGCTTCATCCTCAGGGTGGGGTATCTAACGAGGCTGCATCTGAAAGTGTTACTTCAGACCAGCATTCCGAGTGAGTCACCCACGACGTCTTACCTGGTACCCTTACTGACCTCACCATTCGTGTACGCAGATCCAGTTGAGCACCAGTTGGCGAAGCTTTGGCAGCATTATTTTCCTGATGGGTAGTGCACTGCCCTGTTTTCAGGCGACATCACTTGCTCCTTGCAGTTTACCATCTTCATGCAGTACAGGACATCGGCTACTATTCAAATTAATTATCCCAGGCCATTGATGTAATGTTCCTACACCTAGCGTCAATATCAGGTAGAGAAATTGTAGCATCCTTCCACTTCCATGCACAAGCAGTAGGACCAAGACTGTTCTTTCAACTATGGCCTGTTGAAGAGGTCAAAATTAATGTCGCTCTAGTGCGTTGCTCAATTCCTCTAGGTCAATAAAGTCGACGGGGGTGGCTTCGTCTACCTTAGGGAAGGTGTTTTCGCTGAAGTTCGACCTTCCCTCGTCTCGCTTCGAATTCAGAGAACTGATTACAGGGTCTTCACAGGCCGTGTCAAGAAGGTTTGTAAGGGCGAACCCGCCCAGCGGAGTCGTTAGAGGACAAGGCGCAGCCAAGGGGATAACCAAGTAAGCTGAGAAGCTCAGTAGTGTATGCTCAAGCATGACCGCCATCTTGGCCTTTTCAGGTTGGCTGTTCTGGCTATGCTCTAGCAGTGAGCTCAACTGTGTTCGGCGTTAGTAGGGAGATCGTGAAGTATATACATTAACATTAAACTGCGAGAGCGCAGTTGACATGGAGCCGCGAAATAAAGCAAATGAGGTCTTGAGTGCCGCAGTAAGGAGTCAAATCTTAGACTCGAACCAAGATGACGCTTGGCTTATTCGTTTGTCGCGTTGTAACGAATCAACCTGGAAACATCGTACGATGCCGAATGTTGACGGAGGTTGTTGAACAGAGGTATAGGTCAGCTCATAGTGGGGTATTCAGATACTACGTTAGGAATATCGAGGATTGGCTGGGTTGTACTCTAAGGTCATTAGGGCCGTATGGAATTGGTGCGCTGTAGCAACGACTGTTTACCTCTTGGACGGATTGTCCGCCTTCTCTCTTCTCGTGCTTAGAAAGACAATGTTGGAGGCGAGAGTGTCGGTCCATTCCAAAATCTCATTTATATTTGAGTTGTTTAAAGCCATGCCGATGTCTACTCCTCTGCTTGACCAGCGGTGATCACATCATCTGTGAATTGCAGTTAGCACGCGCAAGTTACAGTTACATGAAACGGCACGTACCAATTTTTAGTACGGCACGCACGAGCTACGAGAAGGTTATGATCAGCAATCTGTCAAATCGGAGGAAAATTAGAACGCCAACCTGCGTGGCAAGCAGATACTGTTGCCTTTTCGAAATCAATGGATCATAGACGAACTGCTTCTTCATGTCTATGCCATACTCATCAGCATGTTTGGCTCAGGGCGATGTGGGAAATGGATACCATTCTCGCCCCGACCGTTACAGTCAATTCCAAGCTTCGAGTCTTTCTCATTAATCTGTCTGCTCTTTACCTCAGCGAGCGTTTCTATCGGCGGCAAACCACTATTCTCCGCCAATGCTAGGGGGACAGCATCGAGGGCAGATGCAAACGCACGCATCGCGTATTGCTCGATGGAAGGAATCTAAACGAAGACATTTAAGGTCAGGAGGGGCAGAAGCGTGAGAACACCGAAGGGCACACCTCATCTGCAGCCTTGGATACTGCCACTGCACAGCTAATATCGGCAGCACCTCCACCGTACACGACGCGATTATCGACGATGAGGTTACGTACGACACAGATCGCATCATGGAGGGCGCGTTTGGCCTCGTCGACGATCTGTTTTCGCGAATGAGGGATGAAATTACTATCCTTAATTTCTGATGTGGGACTGACCATTTTATTACTGCCTCGAACGAATATCGTAACAGCCCTCGTGTTCGCGCACTCCTCGATCACTAGCATCTTGTCACGCGTCGTGCCAAATGAGATCTCGCGAACGATTCCCGCCTTGCCAAGCTTCCCGGCTGTGAGATCCTCGAAACGCGGTACGATGCGACCTTGAGTTGCTATTGCAATGAGCTTTGGCAAGGTCAACCATGAGGGTAGTTACGACAAATCTGGAGTGCTCGTACCTCAATCTCGGGTCCACCGACCCAACGCACAGCGGGCAAATCATTTTGCATCAGCAAATGGTTGGCCTCGTCGTCGAAACCCCACTGGCAGATAACCAAGTTCGCGCCGGTATCCTTGACCCTCTTGATCATATCGGCGAACTTTTCCTTCTCGTACTCGCGAAGCTTCTTGAACTCTTCGACAGTAGTAATGTCCAGCTTGTGCTTGGTCTTTGGGCGCGGGGGCTCGAAGGGACATGTGAGGATAGCGAGACGGGCATCTTTAACGGAGTGAGGCATCTGAGGGTGAGACATGTCTTTGTCAATGAGGACGCCCTTGATAAGTGTCGTGTCCGCCAGGGACCCTCCGACTTTGCCATCGACTTTGATGAGGTCGAAAGGAACATCGCGACGCTCTAGATCGGCTACCGTGAGCACAGCGTCGACAGCTATTTGTCCAAACTGCTGAAGCTCCTTAGAAACACTAGAGATACTTGAGATCGGTAATATGTGAGGCGACGCAGCAACGGTCATACATTTTGCTTCCAAGACTCGTCATCGCGGTCTTCAAGAGATTGCCGGTGTTTTCTTTAGAGAACTCGATGCGATCCGCGATGCGGTCAAGCTCTTCGACAGCTACTGCGCATGCACGATCAAAGCCATCTGCAATACGGATGGGGTGGATCCCCCGGTCAAGGAGAGATTCACTCTGCTCCAGCAGCGCACCCGCAAGCACTAGATGGACGTCAGAACAGTCCGACGGGCGATATGCTCGCCACGCACCGACGACACCAGTCGTCCCATCACCGATTTCGTCATCTTGACTTTTAGATAACTGTACCAAGAGTTTCGCAATCTGATGTTCAACCTCCATTTGCCCCAGTATTGTCGCACCATCATTCGTGACCGTGATCTCGCCGTCCGCAGATATCAAAATTTTGTCCAGACCTGCAGATTTGACATGGGTCAATGCGATCGCTGAACGAACAGGGTCAGAGAGAACCTCGTGGGCCAAGGGACGTCCGGATGATGTTGGCGACGGTTCGCGCAGCGAGGATATGCGACTACCCGGCGTTCATAACAACATCAAGGCGACGTGAACATCGCTACGGACCTTGATAGCCTCAACACCATGAGTCCTAGTTTTCTTTGCCTGCTCCCTCAAGATGATAAAAGGCCGACCATACTGGGGAAATGGTAGGTACGACGCTCAGCATAGAGCCGAAGACGTACCTCATCTGTGGCGTAGACAGCTTGTTGTTGAGGATCCATTCCTTGTGGGTGGACTCAAGACGGTACGCGTCGCGATTATGGAACTTGTGGATGTGACAGTAACGCGTAACATCGGAGATTCACAGACCATCAGCTTGGACAGCATTTCATCGCTCACGACATAAACCGCACCCTTCTCTTTTATCCATTCTCGTGAAATCGCACCATGGAACATGAAATCGATGGCTGGATTGAACAGTTAAGCCAATGTAAACAGCTCACAGAGAACGATGTTAAGAAGCTCTGCGACAAGGTGCCCTTCCATGCCACCCACTCTTTCATCGACCTCATGATCTGACCACTCTGTAACCAACAGACTAGAGAGATCCTGATGGAGGAGTCCAATGTTCAGCCTGTGAGGTGTCCAGTCACCGTTTGTGGTGATATCCATGGCCAGTTTGTGTGTTGCACTGTTATCTCTCGAGAACCAATGCTCACCGTTCGACGTCTTCCCTATTAATCGCGCCATCTACACCTAGCATGACCTTTCCGAACTCTTCCGCATTGGTGGAAATTCGCCAGATACCAACTATCTTTTCATGGGCGATTATGTCGACCGCGGTTACTACTCCGTTGAAACAGTGACGCTACTCGTGGCACTCAAGCTACGGTACCGCGACCGGGTGACCATCCTACGCGGAAACCACGAGTCGAGGCAGATCACACAGGTGTACGGCTTCTACGATGAGTGCCTTCGCAAGTACGGCAACGCGAACGTGTGGCGATTCTTCACCGACCTGTTCGACTTTCTACCTCTCACTGCCCTCATTGACAACCAAGTACGCTCTTACATTTCCGCTCTCCATCTCCCCGCCACCCCCGCTCGTTCTCTTGAAATTCGCCTTCCATCATTTCGTTAGCCGCCAAATCGGGAACGCTTTATTTTTTTTTTCCAATGTGGACTGGGTGCCTCGCGTGACTGATCAAACTGATTGTTTTCTTTTAGATATTCTGCTTGCATGGCGGACTCTCGCCATCCATCGATACCCTAGATCACGTCCGCTCCATCGACCGTGTCCAGGAGGTGCCACATGAGGGGCCCATGTGTGATCTACTATGGTCTGACCCAGATGACCGCTGTGGTTGGGGAATATCACCCCGAGGAGCTGGGTACACCTTCGGGCAGGATATTTCGGAGGCGTTTAACCATAATAATGGACTGACGCTCGTTGCGCGCGCACATCAATTAGTTATGGAGGGTAAGTTGTCTTGTGCGATTCTTTTCGCCTTGCATCAACGGAATGTTTCTTGTGTTCAATAGGCTACAGCTGGGGTCAGGATAGGAATGTGGTGACGATCTTCAGCGCACCGAACTACTGTTACCGGTGTGGCAATCAGGCTGCGATCATGGAGATAGACGAAAAATTATCTTACAGCTTGTGCGTATCAGTCCTGCTCGACGATGTCAAGACCTTAAAGATTGCCTCTCTTAGCCTACAATTCGATCCTGCCCCGCGGGCAGGAGAGCCTCTCGTTTCACGACGTGTACCGGATTATTTCCTCGTACGTTCCCTGTCTCATGGGCTTCACAACGATAGATCTGACTTCGGCGCATCCCATAGTGATCGAGACTGTTAATAACGTACATATACTGCCCCTCCAGTGTACCGTGATTATTAGAGAGCAATCTCGTCCTGACTCAAACGCAAAATTCACGATAACCTTTCCGCACCGCGACTGCCTGCATGATCGCTGCCATGATTCTAGTTAATTTCATTGTTATACTTCTTTCCTCTCTTTCTTCACGTTGCTTTCACGCGGTATTGCAGCAGTCTACATCACATGACACTTCTATCTCTCATCTTTCAACACTCATGTTTTAACTATGGACGTTTTTCGACTGTGCTGGGTACTTGATTGTGTGGACCATTGTGTGGACCCAGATGGCACAGTTATCACGATGATATCTGGCAGTGGTAGGGTTGCTTCACTGTTCATATATATACCAACTCATTCGTACTTCTTCGCTGGTTGAAAAGAAGTAAGGGATTCGATGCTATTGTACAACGTTTTATGAAAATTGCTTAAGCAGAGGACTTGAGGTGGAGTGGAGAGGATGGGTTGAGTGATTTACGGACGTCCTTTGGGAACTCCTTCCTCCTCCACTACTTGGGTAGTTTTGCGGGTCACCTTCTTTACAACGGTTTGGTAAACGTCCTGCGTATCCTCGCGTCCAGTGGCAGATCCCAAGGGTCCACTTACTTCATCACGCGTGTAGTATGCAGTGGTTGGACCCATGCGATCGTCAGAATAGCGGGACTTGACGTATTCGACCGTCTCCTTCTGAAGTTCACTTGGAGAGGCTAGGCGGCCCCTGTCGGCCTATTAAGACCACAGACGGTAAGGCTAAGTGAAGAATGAAAGTGACACGATGCTGGCCTTCACAAAGGCTTCCGATGCGCTTGCAAGATGCTCGTTCCACCCGGGCGCATCAATATTCGGTGGAGAAACCCTGCTATGCTGTTCCCTAGACAGCGTACGACGCTTCTCGATTTCGATAGTCTATTAACGCCAGACGAGATTCAATGACAGGTACAATGATGCAGTCGGGATCCCCTACATACAACAGGATCATTGTCATGCATCATACTGCTTGAAGCAAGTTAGTAAATTGTCGGTGCAGCCGCTCATTCGAAATAAATAAACCTCATGCAGCGCAGGCTGTCGCCGCTGTCAGTGTGGTGCCAAAAAGTAGGGTGATAGGACACATACTTCGAGCTAGGGAGCCTGGAAGCGGGCATGCGCAGCGCAGACGCGGAAACGCTCCGGAGCGCGGAGCTGGTGGTAACAAAGGAGGTCATGGGACAGTCTCCAGTGTGAGCAAGAGGGCAGAATTCGATTGGCCTACTTCTCGCCGTTCCCTTCCTTTTTATACATTTCGTAGTCTCTGAGACATGACATCATGGCCTTTAACCTTATCATTCATTCACGTGCTAGCTCATAGAGGACCCGCCCCACCATTCTACATCAGGTACATGTTCTCCAACTTCATGAAACCGTTGTTTCCCTCTGTTTTCCGTCGCGTCAAGTCAGCTATAGACAACGCACCCTTACATATGCATTACTAGGCTTGTAGCCTTATATGAAGTGCTAGAATGGTGACGAGTGCCCGCACATCTGCTCCTCTAAATAAACCAAACACTCATTATCAATATCGTGCCCACTCGCAATGCCATTCAGGAAATGGTTTGGGCTAATATCAATGGTCCACTCTATTGGTTCCAGCTTTATTAATAGCCTGCAGGGTGGGAGCCCCAAATCGAGATATCGATACGATATCTCTTGCGATCTTTGATATCCAGCTGCCTTCCACGAAGGGAATTTTAATCCCATTGCGTACTTACAACAGCGAATTGTTTACTTTACTATCGGATACTTACTTATCCCCGCTTCTTAGCTCTGTAGTGTAGCTTGCCGGCGGTTAAATTCGACTTCATCATCATCATCTCTTGCGATCTTATTTCCATTCGAGCTACGGTGTGATCAGGCTCACACGGTAAACTTCGTCTCAACAGGTATGTCCGGATCCGATATCCGTCTCCTCTGGGACAGAATTCTGAACATTACGCTCTCTGTCTCTATTTCGGTAGCTCTTCGCGATAAAGGCCTTTGGGTAAGCCATATCGTGACGCATGAACGAATTTTAGACTCTCGACTCGCTTTGATGCCCTCAAGGATACCTCCAAGAATTTTCTTGATGTTTGAAAGGTTTGAACAAAGTCTTACATGAAGCACAGAGCCCCTAGCAACATTGCACCTGGAAGGTGACCACAATCATAACATCAGCCCTTTTGGCTTGCGAACGTTTTCCTCGCTCTATCCAACCGTGACGTCTTTTAACGTGTACCTGGGACTATTCCGCCGGCGCTTGGAGGAGCTCACGCAGAGTAAAGGTTCCCCACCTAGAAGTAGCTCCTACTCAGCCGACCAGCAGTATGTCCGGACGCACTGCCGCTCCGAATCTCTCGTCGTGTCCACTTGGGGCTCTACCCTCATCGAGCCGCTGGTCCTCAACACGCTATTGCCAACATCTGAACTGTGTGGAGCCAGTGCTTTTCATGTCAGTGTTTAATAAGGTACCTACTGTAGTAGTGTATCCTATATGTATGTTTCTTGATATTCACAATACTAATAATCCATCTCGTTTCACGAAGTCTGGGTCTTGCTTATGTGTCTGGCCACTATATGTTCCTGATCTACGATATCGTTCTGCCTTTAGATTTGCTTCCAAAAGTAGAGATTGTACTTGAGGCTTGAAGAGAGTTGCATGGAGAATAAAAATACTTGAAGGGGATCAGCTTTGGGTTGTGGGGACTTGACGTGATCTTTGACAAGAGCATCATGACGATAAAAGTATCATCTACTAAGTATCACTGGGCCCCAGTTGGGGGGGCGATTGATTGATTAACCTCTAGTGATAGTTGAATATAAGTATGTAAATCAAAGGCAGCAACATCTGACAACCAACACTTAACGGTCTCCACTCGCAAGCGGGATTTGAAAGGCCTCCTAACAAACCTCCTTGCAGGAAGCAGTCACATCTGAGTGAAGCTCCTACTAGAGTGACGATGCCACCAGGTAGCACGCTCCTGTTTAGCGTCCTTGTACCTTGCTTGGTCGTTTTCTATCTTGTCTACACTCTGCAACTGCATCTCATATTTTCTGAGCTCGCGAACATCAAAGAGATCCCGGGTATTCTATTCAAGATTTTCTTCTTCGTGTTCAAGCCACCGCTAGGGTCTGCAGGATATGACGAGCTCTTCCATGCAGTTCGATTGGGCAATAGGGAGCCATTCGTTCGGCATATTGTAGCCGTCGGTGATTTACACGGCGACTATTCCAACGCGAGAAAGGTGTTGCAGTTTTCTGGGGTCGTCGATGACTTTGGGAACTGGACTGGGCATGCCGACTTCTTTGTGCAGACGGGGGATATTATTGATCGGCGAGTTCTTGTATATCTATCGCTACGTCTTCACCTTACCTGCGTCATAAAGGGGCGATGATACGATTACCCTGTTTGACTGGATGGATCAACTGCGTGGGCAGGCAGCTGCTACAGACGGAGTTATGCTCAGCCATCTAGGTAACCATGAGTGGATGAACGCCATCGGTGCGCTACGTTCGGGTCTCGTCATAGTAGTCATCGTGCTGATCAATTCTCGATTTCTCTGACAGGCGACTGGAGGTGAGCACTCTTTGATCTTTTTTACAGCCGTCCTAAGGCTTTTGAGCCAAGATATGTATACCCCACGGAAATCAATACATTTGGCACTATCGCCGATCGCCAGAAAATGATTTCCACAGGTCGTATCGGTCGCTCTTGGGCCTCTAATTACACCACGGCATCCCGACTCCCATTACACCCCTCTCTCGGGCCGCCGAACACCCCATTCCCGCCGCAGACGGAGCACTTGCACTATCAAAGGGAGGGCGTCGAACTAGATAAATCATACTATTATGACAATAACGAGCCTCTCTCTCACTCTGCCTTGTCCTTCGTGCATGGTGGGCTTTCACCAGCATATGGAGACCTGACGCCCTTCCCGTCCCGCATCAACGAACTTTCCGACTCTCTCCTCCGGAAGCTTCAGCACAGGTCACAGCCACCTCCGCATCCTCCATACCAGTACCCTGGTCTGCCCTCAAGTATGTCAATGCGCGGATTCGTGTCGGCCCTCCCATGTTGAATAGTTTTTAGGCGCTACTAAGCCAGAGATCGAGTTGTACGGCGCCAATGGCCCGCTGTGGTACCGCGGATGGGCTATGGATCCCGACGAGAAGGTCTGCGCAGATGTTGAGCGGGTTCTTGCGAAGACTGGCACCCGAAGGGTGATCATGGGGCACACTCCTAACTTTACCGTGAGTGATCCCTCACTTGAAAAGGTTGACACGGGCTGACATTTCTGTAGGGCATTGTGTCTAGATGTAATGGAAAGGTCATCATTATCGATACTGGTCGGCCTTCCCCGTTATCTCGTATACGCTTGATGTTTGATTGCACTATAGGTATATCCCATGCATACGGCGGCGTGCTTTCTGCATTATCAATACACTACACCCTTGTGCCCATTGGCGACAATGAAAAGCAACGATGGGTGGAAAGGGAGGTTGTGAGCGCCTTATACCCCGACAGGCAAGAGGTACTTGTGGTGGATGAAAGGGAAGTCGTTGGTGATTTCCGCGCTCGCTGACGACTTGTGTCGAGGATCTAGGATGAAGCAATCTACAGAAGACACATATCTATCTTATCTGTTCAACTATTTAGATGGATTTAACGCAACAGAGTGCAATATAGATCCCTGCGTACGATCTCAACTGCAGACAGATAACAAGCGCCGGACGGTATAGTGTGCACAGCACGAGCTTGCGGTCGAAGGCATAGGACATGGATCCGTAAACGCTCGAAGTTTTTGAGCCCGCCCGAGACCTTTGACTTCCCACAGTCATGGCGAGGCTCACAGCCAAGCAACATATCTTAGATCTTGTAGCTATCCACTCCGCTTTCCCATGGCGCTTCTATACCTCTCCATTGCTCTCCGGTGCCTTCTTACAGGTCGGACGCTTTGCGCAGTCTCTTGTCCCCGGAACAGGTGAAGATTTGAGCCTGAACTCGGGTTGTATCCTTCAGCATAAGGTTCGTCCCAGTTGGTGCGAGGCCTTGTACACCTTCACACACAGGGTTATGAACCAAGCTACGTTGATTACAGTGCCTCAACTTCTGGTGACTTTGACTAAGAAATGCTAAGCCTAACGTAATTGATCTAGGACACGAGAACTGGGTAGATGTGTCTAGGGATATGATCATGCTTTTGAGTTGACGGTGAAGGTGAACGCCCCATTCGATGTATTACCCAGCCTTTTCTTCCGAAGTGTATGCTGATTGGCAGATCTTGCTGCCATCTGCATGTTGATTCTACCTCGCACTCGCGCAGGACGGGGAATCTATGTTTGATTTGCATTACCCGCTCGGCACCGTGTACATCAGGCGAGTCGTGGTTTCCTTAACCGTTTCTTTTTTTTTTTGACTACTAAGCACGACTTAGTTATCTTCTTTTCCAGATCACGAAGGCTAGTGGCATGTTTGAAATTCTTGTTGGGATCAGCCTGGATCAGGATTACGGCCAAGGGCGGCTTAACTAAAGCAACTGCCTTGTTCCTCGATCGGTCCTCTGTTGAAGAATAAGGTACGTGTGAATTCATGCCTCCGTATTTAGTTGTTGAACATCCCTGAAGAAGAAATGCGCCGCTTCTCTCCAGCCCCTAGTAACGCGGGGTTTTATCCTGCCTCGAGCATCACTGACTTATGAACAACTCGCGGGTGCTCGATGGCGTATCATACGTTGATTGTTCGATCATCAGTAGGTTTGCGATAGTGAGAGGTTGGATCAAGGGGATCTGCGAGGATGTATAAGAGGTACAGCCTATCCTGCCGTCTACCGCTTGGTCACACTCGCCCATCACACCGGTTATGCTGGAGGCGAGCCCAGTTCCGGACGGCCCAAGCGTAACAGAAATTGTTCTCTTTGACGCCTTTGCGTTCCTTGGCCTCCTTCTGAATGCTACCGTGCTGGTCCCGGTGTTTTTCTTTTCCCGCATTCGACGACAGACTGCATGGTCTGGGCTTATTGTGTCATTTTTCATATACTCCTTGTCGTTTCTGGCCATTGTTAGGTGGCAGACGGTTTCGCAGATGCCTCCATTCGGATTATGCATCCTCCAGACTGCCTTGATATATGCATCTCCAACATTGTCAGTAAACGCGCCCATTCTACCTGCTTCAATGACGAACTTCGGGCCTATTCTCCGGCGCTCACAGAGTTGGCATTTCGTATATTTGCTTCACTGTCGATGTGAGTTTGTCCTGTTTCGTCATCTTTGCTACTCACATCCCATTTGAAGTTTTCCTTGCAGTTGTCAACCGCCCTATTTGGACAGGGCAAACTGGAATCAATTGCTCGAAGGACTAACATTGTAGGTGACTTGTAATTACATTTCGTGGCATTAATTTCCTCACCTTGTTAAATAAAATAGCTTGTTATACTGCCCTGGCTGTGCTTTTTCACCGTTTTTGTGACGGTTTTCTTGGTATCCAATCCACACTTTTTTGCAAGCATGTTTTGATAAATGATGTGTAGATTGTTGAGGATCCTTCATCAATCCAGCCTTCGGTCGGACGATTCTATTGTCACGCCATGACTAGAATACCGTGAGTGTTATCCTACCCAAATTCATTTCAAGGGGGTACTCACTGCGTACTGCATCCTTTTCAGCTCCACAATCAATGTTATAGCAGCCATCGTTGTTGCTCTGATAATGTTTCCGCTGGATCGTATGTCGCATCGGTCCCGCCCATGACCCCATTGTTGAACTTCTTCTCATTTAGTTTACATGACATACATCTTACACCGACACTGGATGGCCTTCCGCCATCTGAGCTTGGGCGATTCTGGCATCTCGTTCTCGATGTATATTCGATTAACATTATTCCTTCTGCTCGGCGGAATAGGAATAGGGTTGGTGTTTTAACAGCCTAACATCCGGAGCAATACGAAGCTTATTATTCGTACCAAACAGGCTCTCGGCTGCGTTCGTTCCCTCTATCGGTCATACGGATGCCCCAAGAGCTTGGAATGTCCTTCTTCCTATCAGTATGTGGACTAGTCCGTGCGCTTTCACAGTTCTCAGCCCTTCAATACCGACCTGCATCTAGTTCCCGTTGTTGGGGCAGTCACGTTTGGTACTCAGAGAGTAAGCATCCTCACACTTCTCTGTTTTCTGTCTTTGTACCAATGCTACTCGGACAGGATATAATGCAAGCCTGGATCTTTTGGAGAAGGAAGAATGTCCCACCTGACCTGCCATGAACTTTGAAGCTCAGTCCTTCCGAGACCTCACTCCAGAAAATTGAAGTATGATCTTGGCGTAAATTGTGTTAATATATATACTCGACTGTACATGCTATTTGGAGTACTAGTCCAGGTTCGATGGTCCTCGGTTGATATTTGGGATGGATTTCAGGCAGCATAAGATAAACATCAAGGAATCGACATGTCCAACTCAGTTCAGGTAAGGGCTTGCCAAACATACCCTTTTGCTGCGCGGACTGGAACGGAGAGATTGGTAACTGGTCAGGATGGCTGTGTGATGGAAACGTCGCAGAGTTGCCGCAACAATGCGGCTACAGGACAATAACGTGTCCGGGATCCCCAAATCACTGCCTCGCAACAGACAAACATGCCAGAATCAACGCTGAGGTCACTGCACAAGCCATCTCTCCAATATGTTCCTTCTCTTGCCCAGGAGGCTTTACTTACTCAGGGTCCTCGTCGCTGCCAGTTATCTCGTTGTCCCCGTAGCTTCTCAGGTCCCGCCCCTTGAATCACAAAACTCAGTCACGGACTATGCGCCAAGCACCAATGTTGAATGTCCAGACTTCTCGACCACCTCACTCATCCGTGTCTTTACCCCTCAAAATCAGACGCTTCATCCCGAGGAAACAGAATACATCAGCAAACGAGGTAGCACAGTCCTCCCTGAGGCGTGGAGAGAGTGGTTAGGCGCCAGTAATGCGCGGCACGGATACAACCTCTCCGACTTTCAAGGCAGCTTCCCAAAGGTCGGTATGGCCATCCCGGGCGGTGGAATGCGTGCCGCCTTATATGGTGCCGGTTGCCTCAATGGCCTTGATGCGCGCAACGACTCGGCGAAAGCTGCAGGGACAGGTGGCCTGCTACAGGTCACCTCGTATCTGTCAGGCTTGTCAGGTTTGTGGATGCCTGTGTCGTCATGTTCTGCATTTCTCAGGCCCTGCTAGGCGGTTCGTGGATTACAGGATCATTGTTCTTCAATAATTGGCCCACCATGAACGACATGGTATTGGGGAATGGGAAGGACATGGAGGGCTGGCTGCTGGATTTCAACTTGGTCACACCCGACGGTGTGAACCTCTTTTCGGACAACAACCAGTACTTTTATGGGAGCATCCTGTGGAGTGTGATGGCGAAGGCGAACAAGGGCATGTCAGTGCTTGTGTTTTCTCTTCTGAATCATCCCATACTCAACCGACACTCTGCTGTTCCAGTGATACCAGTTTGACTGACCCATGGTCACGTATGATTTCGTACCATTTCCTAAATCAAACAGATCGCAAGAACCTTTTTACCAACGATTCTGCTCATGGCGCGGGCCAGCTTTGGTCTAATATCCCATTAATTCCGGCCTATCGCCAGCTCCAAACTCCTTTCCCAATCGTAGTGGCTGATTCCCGCCCGGTGGGCTCCAACTTGACCACCGCCCTTTCCCTAGACCCCGTTGTATACGAGGTACGTTGATGAATAATTTTACAATGCAATGGATCTGAGATGGACATAGATCACACCTTTGGAATTTGCGTCGTACGACCCCAATCTGTCCGCCGGTATGAACCTGACGTACGCAGGCACGCACTTGTCCAACGGAAAGGCCGAAAACGGATCTGCCTGTGTGACAGGGTTCGATCAAGCAGGCTTCATCATGGGGAGCAGTGCTAGTGTATTCAACGTAAGTCCTTTGAACATCTGTAGTACTCGTCTTACCCAATATCTCGTCCAGCAAATCCTTGATTTTGGTCGGAACTCGCTATCCGCATTTTCTAAGGACGACGCGACTGGGTTGCTCTATGTTCTGAGTCGCCAACTCCAGGAAGTGCGAACACGTGCTGATGATGTGGCAAATTGGCCCAGCCCATTTAACGGACTGAAGGCTACCACCTTCGAAGACTCAGGCAAGAACTGGTTAGAACTCATCGATGGGGCCTCGAACCACGAAAACGTCCCTTACGCACCACTGTTCGTGAGGGCTAGAGGGTTAGATGTCATTGTCACCATCGAAGGGAGTGCGGACGATCCCCAAAATTGGCCAAAGTACGTTTCAGTCTCTTGAGTCACTCGGTTCTAATGTACTATTTCTTTCCTCTCAGTGGGAGCAGCCTGCTCTTCACTTCTCAAAGGCAGTCAACAATTCTGCGCCCCTCCCATCAACAGTTTCCCCCAATCCCCGCAAGCGTTGAAGCATTCGTACAGACTGGTGTTAATGCTCGTCCAACATTCTTCGGTTGTGACCCGACGCAAACTTCACCCGAGTACCCGCTAGTTATCTACCTTCCGAATGCACCTCCCATCAACGGAGATGACCCTGTTACCAAGTACGCTCCCTTCTTATGTAAATCATCAATTCGTTGACCCAACACGCGGGCAGCACGGCAACGTTCACCTTGAGTTACACCCGCAAACATCAAACCCTCTTCCTCTCCCAAGTGTTTAATAATACCATCTCTGGTTTCACACCGAACGCCAATATTCCCGATCCAAACTTTGGCACCTGTCTTCAATGCGCAGCCATTGATCGTGCTCGTCTCAAGATCACGCCCCCGATTCCCCGGTCGGACATGTGCAATCAGTGCTTCAAACAATATTGCTTCGATCCGCAGAACCCTCCTTCAAAGGATGAACTCCCGGGACGCAAGCAGGTATTTGTAGATCCGGATCCCCGGGGACTGTCGAGGCTGGGCAATTTCTTCACGAGGAATAAGTTTGCATTGATCGGGGGTCTTGTGGGACTTGTCGCGCTCCTTGGGTCCATGATTGGCGGCTTGTAAGTAATTTGATTATTATCAACCGAATCATTCGAGCTAACCATTGGACTTCCGTTTCCCTCTAGGCTTTGGTGGAAGAAGCGCAAGGCCAACCAACAACAGGCATATAAGCGGGTGCACGATTTCCACGAGGGCGATGCGCCGTGGCAGAACTATTCCAACCATCAATATCCTCAAACAGAGTCGTACGAGCTGCCAAACCACCGCGGTTCCCTCAGTCACTGACCCCAGCGCTTGAATGCGGCGCGATACGACTTGACGCCAACTTTTCTCCTTGCTCCGGATTACTTTCTACCTGCATTGCTTCCTGTTATAGAGTCTGCATGGACTTCGTCTCGCATCCCGCACGTTTCTTACTTCTGCTCATTGTATACTCAGCCTCCCAGTGTAATGGACACATCCTTGCTATCGACATCTATACCGCCGTTGTTTAGGGTCCTGTTCGCGCAGACTTGTATTCTATTGTAAGCTTAAGTGATCTAGGACACCATTATGTTGACATAAATGGTATTCATCAAAAAAGAGTTTATGTATCTGGTTGTGGATTTGCACACGTTGCACGCACGCCCTATACATATGGTGGCTGTATGGTGTCGTGCTGGGTGAGCATTGTCAATTGGACATGCCAAGGCTGATCGGAAGACATTCGCATGGTCTCGGACGAAAAAGAAGTCGAACAAATCATGATGCGCACTAGTACCTGACAGAAAAACTATCTAGTATGATACCCGTTATAATTATAGGCGGAAGTTAAGGCGAAATGAAGGTATACACGTAAGACAACATGGGTGGAAGGGGAAGTAGAGCTTGTAGGAGCAATTCAATGGATGACGCAGCCAGAACCATCCTCGGGCTTCCCGGTACATTCGGCAAGCTTTGCAGCACGCTCTCTTTCGTCCACGCCGAGCATCTTCCGTAGGCTATCCACCTCTTGAGATTTTTCTTGAAGCTTCTCCGTCGCGTGCTTCGTTTTGTTCTTGATAATCCCCAGTTTCTCATCCTCAGCGGCCAGGCGTGCTTGTCCAGCTTCATACCCCACACGAGCGGCTAATAGTCGTGCCTCTTGTTTTTGGAATTCAGCCTGCATCTTGGCGCGTGATGCATGGGCTTCGGCCTCGTTCTAGAAGGTACGAGATTAAGATAGTGAATTGAAGAGTGAGAATTGGACGGACCTTGATCAGCGCGGCCTGCATTTGCTGAAGAGCCGCGAGGTCATTGATCGCAACGTCCAAGGCTCGTCTCTCCGTCCGTCCCTCGTTCTTGATGATCTTCGAGAGCCGTTTCCCCTCTTTCGCTATGAAACAATAGCATGAGTAGGTGCAGGACCTTGCTTACGATGAGGTTATCCACCTTCTATTTTAACGATTTTCGACAACTGCTTGGACGATAGCGACTCTTCCGCGGACGCTGCACGCGATCCGAGCTCCTCGTTGGGCTTGGCACCCGAGTACGGGCCGCTCGTCCCTGCGCCTGTAGTGAGAAACGGCGAGCCTTCAATGGGTTGGCCGTCCGGGTTTGTGAATAGGCTCCGTCGCGAGTCCGAGCGTCGCAAAGAGGTACCAGTGGTGTCTTGGGTGGGAGGAAGCGATTTCGGCTTGGGGCCGTTTTGAGTGGCATCGGACGCCGGAGGATGGTCGACGGCGGGCAGCCAACCTGAGGAGTCGCGTCTAACGACATCTTTTGTCGCCTCTGGCGCACCACCGTTGAGTGGCTGAGTTGCTGAGGGGCCGGCGTTGGTGTTCTCAAGAGACATGGAGAAGTTGACGATGGGCGCGTCGAAGTAGATCATCTACTAGCCAACGCAACTGAGACTATTTTATGCACGTCATCGTTCTGGTTAGCCGTCGAAGCAGACACCAAATTATGAGACCGAACGATTTCTACAACACGGAATGCACGTCTGTATCGCTATGCAAACCGTTAAGCAAGACTGACCTGAATGCAGAATTGTGTAGAAGCACGAGATAAGATTGTTGCCCTCTCCAGTTACCATCAACAGTCATGCGCACGGCATAGATCACCTTCACCGAACTTTTCAATCCTCTTTACTTACCATGTCCATGGCCTTCGGTGTGTTGGCCTTATTGCTGATCCCTTTCAATAGCACCCTCGTGAGGTACAGGCTTGCTTATTACCCCAAGGAGGCGTGTGTTACCACAGATGTGGAGGCGGGCACACCTGTCGTCGACAAACGCGTCCACGCCAAGCCTGCGGCGAAAGCGCATGGAGGAGCCGCTGTCGAGCCGCCAAACAGCGATGGAGCTGTCACCAATCTGGAAAAGCCAGTGGGCAATGCGACAGCCAACCCAGGGATAGGTACTGGTCCAGATGTCAAAGCCACCGACCTGGCGGCCACTACAGAGTCTTACGCGGTTGTCGAGAGCATCATGCCACGACCCACGCTTTTCGGTATCATGACCAGGGTGCGCCGCATGGAGGTTAGTCCCCACAACGAAACTGCGACCTTCCATCCTTGATCTTACTTCTTCATCCACATAGGGCGATACTGCGCTTTACAAAGGATTTTGTAGGCCAACCATGCAGTTTGTACCATTCATCGCTGACTTTTATCTGTAGTTCCAACGTTCATTGTTAATGTTTTGATCATACCCACTTTCTCTCGCTCCAGGCTTCCCAGACTATACCTCTCCCCCTCACCGTCTACCGTAGGAGTGCTTCCACAGTGTTTAATTAACGCGCTGTTCTACAGTGTTGGTTTGGTTTGGGCCTATCGGTAAGCTCTTCCAGAGTCTATCTTCCTGGTCGGCTTAGCTAACGACAATGCAGAGCCATTACAACCCGCAGTAAGTTAGAGATATTCGGGACCAGCATTAAGGATGGCATCCAAACTCTTTTCACGCATTATGAACGGGCGAGACCATGGAGAATCTGGACTTCTGGCATTCTGTCGGCCCTTCTTGCGAATCTGCTCCTCCACGTCCTGATCCTTCAACCTCTGCGTAATCTGATTGAACCCGACCAACGTCGACAACCCACCGATGTAATTTTCTACTTGCGTGGAGCCGCAACTGGGCTGCTTATCCTCGTCAGCACCGTGGTTTTCGCACCTCTGGATGTGATCGTCACGCGCTTAGCTGCACAACGCAATTACGGCGGAACTCACGTCACTACGGTATCTCCGGAGACTCTGGAGGTCCAAGGAGATGGCGTGGATGTGGCAAAGGCCTCCCTGCCTGAAGATGAACATGTTGCTGTGAGGTATGTGTCCAGCTGCAATGTATGACAACCTAGGACTTGAAATACTGATATCCTTGCTTCTTAGGTTCCGTGCAGACAGTGACCTGGAGCCATACCTTGGTGTGTATGACTGCGCAAAGAAAATCATAAAAGAAGAGGGGTGGGGAGTCTTGTACCGTGGATGGTTTATGACCTTCCTAGGAACCATATTCTAATCCGTTGATTTAATCTAGCTGGTGCATGTCGCTCACTACGTCGACTGTTCTTTGTTGCCGGGAGACTTTCCAATGTCGTAGCTGCGGTGTCTTTCCTCGCGCTTCTAGACGTGATCCTCACACAGCCAATTGCGCGACCGTGACCTAACGACACAGATGGCACAATGACTGTCGAGCAATTGGGAAGGCCAATCTGAGAGAATGACCTTCCGGGGACTCCGGACGTGAGGAACTCGCCGCAAAGTCTGCACAGTATTGTGGATTTATGGCGACGATTACAATACCTTAAGCGTGTGTGATTGTAAAAAGATAGTACAGGAGAGGTTATACGGCGAATAACTTGCATTGGTATCGTGTTTCGACTGCTCAACGGCTAAGTCCACGGTGCACTGGGTACATTGAACTCATGTAGGTGAAATAAATTTACAGATAATGGTTACAATCACAGCCTTGCGGATGAATCTTGGCGACGCTGTCAGAGTATTTTGGCAACCTCTGAGTCGATCGCCTCCGGAGTAGTTGTGGAGGCCCATCTGTGGACGACATTGCCCTCCTTGTCCACGAGGAATTTCTCAAAGTTCCACTAGGTGAGATGTGGTTAATAAATTATGTTTGGCTTCACAAACTCTGCATACCTTGATGCGAGTAAGGCCGAGAATGCCAGATTTCTGGCTCTTCAGCCACTTGTAGACCTCGTTTGTGTTGTCGCCATTGACATCTGATTTGGCCATTAGAGGGAATGTGACGCCATGGTTTAGGGTGCAGAATTCGCCGATCGCTGCGTCGTCTTTTGGTTCTTGCCCACCAAACTTGTCACGTATTCAGGTTATTGAAACAGAAAGAACGAATGGAAGGACACATACTTGATTACAGGGGAAGCCGAGGATAACAAAGTCCCGGTCTTTGTATTTGTCGTATAGCGCCTGAAGACCTGCCAGGAAATGAACGCAAGGATAAGAAGGTCGAGTGATCAGATCACGAAGCTTGTGTACCTTTATATTGAGGGGTAAATCCACTGTGTAAAGGTCATAAGTATCAGCACGGAAACGATATATAACAGCAGAAGCACCATGCAGAAGCAACGTTGACGATCAAGACGGTCTTTCCTTTCAGATCCGCAAAGTCATAGACCTTTCCTCCAGGGCGTTGAACTTTGAGAGTGTAGAAGGTAGACATGGTGGTTGACGGTGTTGAGAAGAGAAACGAGTGGGTTTGGTGAGGAATTCGAGGGGTATGGGGAACTGGCCTGATATATGGGTTGCTGAACAATCTTACGGTGGTCGCAGGCGTGACTACACGCAGCATGCCGGGATTGCTGCCTGACAATCGTCTGTCGGCATAAATACGTCACCGACCCGATATTTCACGTGGCGTCGGACAACTCGGCGATGCAGACCGTGTATATGTACAAGCTACTTCAAAAACTTATGTCGCCCAACCCAGCCAACCCTTCCTTGGTCAGGCAGGACAACTGTTTCTTATAACGTTTACTCCGCGGCCGAGTTAGTTCGAAGCTGAGAGACCGAAGGAGAGCCACATGTCGCGTTGGCTTCTTACTCAGCACCACATAGAAAGCATGAGTTCCCAGCCTATAGTCATCTCCAATAAGTGTCGGTATCATACACAACGGAGGTGTGTGTTATTACCATCTGAAAGCGAGTCTCTCTATCCCGGACGGTCGATCGTTGGCGCCCAGTCGTGTCTTATGAACAATGCTGTTCCGCAGCGTCGAATACGAAATGTTGATCATGTTCTGTATCGTGTCTGTAACCTGGAGATGAGCAGGTTGACAGATCAGTTTCGGACCTAACATACTATAAATGAACGCTGAGTTCTTGTTGGATTTAATGCCCCATTCGCAAATGTACCCGTGCATCTTCATGGCACAGAGCAGAAAATTTTGATAGACATTGAGGTAGATGATACGGTCGGGGTTCAGCGTCGAGTCAGTGTAGATTGGATGACACTTTGTTCTCGCAAGCCTAACTTAACTCAGTACATGTCATGCACGCAGGGCCAGACAGCAACCGACCTGAGCATTTTCTGAGTGAATGAAGCGCCAGGATTTCGTCCCCGGTCAACGGTCAACGTATCGCGTAAACCTGGTGCCATTCATGATCACTTATGTTAGTTGAATCGCGAAAAACAACACACTAGTTCCATGATATCTCGAATAGTCGACACACACAGACAGATCCGTCATGTTGATCATATATCCACACCATGGAAAACCTGGGAATTGAAGTAGTAGGAAAGAGGTAACCGTGATATTCAGACAGCACTCACTCTGTTGTTTGGGCCCTGTTACATTGGAAATCTGGATGCCATGATCGAAACTCGTCAAGGTTTTCTCCTTCGAGATGAAACACCCGTATTCGGGGTGGCCTTATAGAATTCCACATCGGTCAATGTCAATGCTGCATCGTTTCAAGTATATGTACCCTTTTCCATCATCTCAATGAATTCAACAGCTCGTGCTCGGCTTGTAGTGATAAACAGATAGTCGTCAATTAACCTCAGTAATACCTGGATAACTCCAGTTAGGCAAGATTCCAAAGGGTGTGAGTATCTGGCTTACGCTTCCTAGATCACTTGTGAAACTAGTGAAGCGCTTCTCGAGGTCGCCATAGAAAAAGGAACATAACAAGGCGGAAAGAATAGATCCCTGCGGGATTCCGACTGTCTGGCGGTAATAATGGGGTCCAATCTGAAAGACCCGGCATTCAGACACTTTCGTATGTAGTGCATGAGATTACTACCGTACCTTGACAATGTTTTCCGTGATATGTTCCTCTAGGAGCGACAATATCTCTCTTTTTTGTGAATACGGATACACGACCTGAGTCCCAAGGGTCAAGACTAAGCAAAGTGTGTTTCTCGTTACTCACCTGATCTACGAAGATTGTATGTCGCAAGGCACCCGCCAACTGAGCTGCGTATGTCAGAAAATGCGGGTGGTCATCTGATGCTGGTGCTGTTAGCAAGGAGGGCAACGTTTGAAAGCGTGCTAACCTTCCGGTACGGCTTTCTTCACAAAAGTACGCTTGATGCGTCCTGTCGCCATTTGCACTTGACCGTACCGTTGTGTCATGTAAAGATCCTTAAAAGTCCGCCGTAAGACAGTAAATCCTGGCGTCGATATTTTTCAGTGGATTACCTCTGAGATCAGCTCCCGCAAAATTTCCAGCAGTTTCGTTTGCTCGATGGTGTCGAAGCATGCTTGAACATCGACCTTCACAAAATAGAGACGGGGTCTTATAGTATCAACAACAGTCCGTGTAAAAGGTAACGTCAGACCTACAAATTTCCGTCGGGCTGGGGAGATAGGCGCGACTTAAAATCCTTGAGCTTCGAATATACGTCGTCAGGGCTAAAAACGGAAGCACCCAGTCGATACGGGTCTTTTTGCTGTTAAACCACATAAGCCAGGCGAAGAGAAGGCGCACACTGTAACAAACCTTCTCGTAAGTTAGAATATGGAAGGCAGCTTGCAGGATCTGATTGATGGACTGCTCCGAAGGTTGACCACGCTAGAAGGCAGGTCAATATGGAAATAAAACGAGCAGAAGTACATCGGAACTGACGCCTTGTATGGGTTTTCGACGTCGGAGATTGACAATTGGCCGAACTCCAGTCTCCTTTGGTAGTAGCCGAACAAACGAAAAGCCCAATTTACGTTGTCGCAGGACCTCCTTAGCTTCTTCCTGGAGAAGGCAATTAGACTCTGGAGCATTGTGAGATTGTGGGCGTTTAACGCACGTCGGTCATTTTCATGAACGTGCCGTTGGCCAGTCGCTCGATCAAAGGCGCGCACATCGCCGCCCAGTCATCGTGGCGGAAGTACAGCACGCGATTCCGAAAGGCCGACGTTTCGGTGATATAGAAATTAGTCTGCAAGAGCGACCAGACTGTCGATCTCGGTTCGCGTGCCATGTAGAGAGGGCTTACCTTCAACAGAGATGCCACAAATGAATCGAAGTACCAGAATATGAACTCCTCCAGAAGTTCCCTACGCTTCAGTGCGTCCGAGACCGACACTCTCGACTGCTCGAGAGCGACCGCACCCGGGGGCGTGAGCCAATCGCACGCCGAGGTGCTGAACCCTTGCATAATGTGATGTAGCGATAAGGATTCAAAGCGACGACATTGAACAAACTCCTTCACATCTATGACACTTTGAGCACGGTTATAATGTTTGAGGAGAGAATACGCACATCGGAGGATCACCTTAAAGTTAGCTTCATTTCCCCAAAAGGCCTTAGGTATTATTGTTTTCGTCACCAAAACCACGTAACGGTAAACCTTAGAACAATTCAATCGGTCAAGATTGTTTTCATACTCGCTCGTGGAAACCGACCTCAATTATTGGACAAGCGAAGTCAGCAAATCGAGGTTTCGACTTTGCATGTCGTTCCGCTTGCGTTGATCCAACAGGCAATATCGAGTTCCCGTATGAGTCAATGGATGCATTACCTGCGCTCAGCGGTGGCTGAGTGAGTAGGATGGACTGTTCCGAAATACATTCCTGTGTAAAGATGTATTCATTCCACGCAAGCTGGAGAGGGATAGATCAAAACAATACCAGAATAACGCTAGAGTCTAGGCGTTTACCGTCTGTACTTTGCAGCTGCATATAGGGGCGGGTCATCGAAATCGCTCAGGGACGTGTACTAGGCAAAAATATTACTTTCGAAGAGCAAACTTTGTCTCTCAAAGGCTTGTAACCGCATTTTCTATGTCTCCATATCACGGTTTCGAGCAGGGGAAGAACTTCCTTAAGCCTTTTGGGAGTTTTGCAAGATCCCTTGATCTGTTCATCGTTTAACATGATATAGTTGTAAATGGTGGACGCAACAACCTTGATTTCGAGCTCCCTATCCGTGTAATCGGGGAAGCCAAAAACATGCCTTTTTGAATGGGTCTCCGTGAATGGGCTGGTGAGACCGTACTGTCGAGGAAAGACATATTTCGAGAGGTGACGAGTATGTTGGTCTCGCTCTTTGGGATCAGGGTCAACGTATTTGCCTGGTTCGATCCTGGGTGGGCGCTGGTAAGATGGGTGAATTTGATTGAGTATATCTGGAATAGTCTAAGTGGCTGTAGCGTGAATCAAATATCAAGAATATACGTTTTTCGGGAAGTCCAACTACGATTTGGTTCGTCTCGGGCAAAAGCTTTGGTCTTGAGTAGAACAGTCGGGCGCGAGATATTGATATATCCACGGGTGAAAGATTCCTCAGGAATTATCAGCTATACGCGAGAAAAAAGCACAAACTTTCGTGTAATTTACTTTGTAGGGCCTCTGGGTTCAGGAGGTTGGTTTGTGCGACCGGATGAATCTAGCTTGTGACGTTTCGCGGCAAGCTGCTGTGGTCGATCCCCATTGATTGGGGATGCTCTCTTTTCACCCACGAGAAGGGTTCTGGATTGTTCAATTTGCACCGGTTCGAAGACTTGTTTGAATTTTGGTGCCGAATAAATGATGGGCTCGCCAGTCACCTGGCACAGGCAGCCGTTCGGAAGAGATACAAAAATGCTCGTTTCGCTAAGGAGATGTAACATGGCATCTACCCCAATGCTTGGAATCAGAACCATCAGTATCAAAAAATGATCACGGAATAATATCGTTAGACTAACCGTTGGAGGAGCTCGTCCCATTCAGGTGATTGGAGAGCAGTGACGATAGTATTCACAAAGTAATTCGTGATCCCGACACGCGTCATGCTTGTCTTTCCTCGATCCCCATCCTTGAAAGCCTATTAAATTTATTCAGCTCGGGGAGATACAGGTTTCGAGGACAAGGCTGACGCGCCGATATCCCGCAATGATTATGTTTTGTGCACCCTTGCCTCTGAATATCCTTTCTTGTGCCTTGTCAAGGATCTTCAGTGACAGGTTAGCTCCAGTTCTTCAATAGATTAGCAGAGCTTCCACTCACCTCACGCATGTCCGCCATCGCCGAGAATACTTTGAACGAGGGACCACGAAACCCTGAAGTATCTGCATTGAAAGCTACGTATGATGTTTCCACCAGGGAGTGATAGAGGTGAGAATCTGTATCCTTTGGCTCAAAATCATTTAGCTGATGCGGGATTGAAACGTCCTCGCAAGGGAGTGGGTCTAAAATTTCAGACAGATAGGTCCTTAAATCCTTTACAACAGAGAAGTAGTTCTGAAGCAAGGTAACCGTGATCGAGGGTTTGGCGGTGGTCCCGTTCATCGAGAAATTTTAGACACGCAGGCTGCTCGTCAACAGCCTTGACAGCAGCAACGGGGCAACTCCCGTGGACTGTAAGAGGTTCGAGTTCAAGTTGGTCAAAGCACTTGGTACTATGGTTTCGTCACGAACGCGTGATGCGATCGTGCTTATTGTGATGCGTGACATTATTCATTCCAATCTTATCTGAAAATCTTATCAAAAGATCACGAACTAGCTACCTTCAAACCCAGTACTGGAACCATTGCTTCTATCGTTTACGAGATGCCTCTGCGTGTAGGATATGGTACTTCTCAGTATATGTGAAGCGTGCGCACTGAAACATTCATAATCACACTTGATTTTCCAGTTCGAGAGCATTTCTCGTCACCTTTGCTTCAGTTCGCGGCTGTGGATGAGGGCAAGACGTTCACCCTGGTCGAATGTCCCAGTTCGTCTCGCCCTCTCATCGCTATGCCCTTTGTACGCTTATGAGTATGGCAGGCGGGACTGGACAACTCATATCCAGATTAACAAGCGACGAGATCGACATCGCGGTGTCAGTTCTATTTACTAGTCGTCCGCTTGTCTAGGGTTGACGGAGCACGCATAATCCATTGCACAGCGCCCTCACTGATCCATTGATCTCCGGAATAGCCAATGGATCTAAGGCTTACAAACTAGTTGGGAGCTTCGTGTCTACACCGCTTAATTGGTGCTTTCCTCCTTTATTGCGTCGCTTGGCTCTGTTATTCATCCGGGATGGAACAGGGCTGTAATCACGGGGAAAGACGCGAAATTTCAAGCCATACCTGACCTTGAAGGCACGACAATTGGGATCTCACGTCATGGGAGGCAAGATTGCACACGTAACTCAATGTTTTTCGTGGGGAACTAACGCGGAATATAGTGGTAGTCAAACGATGGCGTACGTTATGGCTCTTCAGCAAGGGTGGTCTACCGACGACATGAAATTCCAAGGTGGAATCACTCTTCAACAACAATAGCTGAGGCTCATGCAATCACTGACTATAGTTAACAATGATATTAGTGGATTGATCAACTCTGTTAACGATGGATCGACAAGTGCTTTCATGTGGGAGTGGTTTACAACAAAGCCGTTTGTCGACGCGGGAGAGGTCAAGTTTGTGAGTCCAATCATTGTCAGTTGAGCCTAAGCCAGCCATGACTTCGATCGTCAGGTTGGTTCGGTGTCAACTCCATGGCCTTCGTGGCTCATTGCAGCTCATCCGTCACCCACTCGTGCACCAGTAGAAGAGGTCCGCACATTCCTGGAAGGTCTGACGAAATATGTCATTACGTTCGACTCCTCGGATAATCGGGAAGATGCCAATGTGAAGTTCATTACAAAGAACTTTGGTTATCCTGCAGGGGACGTCAAGGTCCGTCTCGCTGTTCTTTTCATTGTTGAAAGCACATAACTCCCTTGATTCTAGGCCTGGCTCAAGACTGTTGCCTACCCGACACAATGCCTTGAAATCCCGCGGAAAGTGATTACGGACACACTCGGGTAGGTCGGGGTATCCATACCTACAGGTTTTTCTGCTGATTTCCCGATAGCGTTCTGGAGAAAGCTGGGGTAATCAAGACATCAGAAGGATTTGACATTGAGAACTTCGTCGACACGAAGGTTGCGAAATTAACATAGAAATCTCAATTGTGAAATGGTGTCCGTGGGGTGTATCCTCATGTATAATTTCAAGGATTCCACAACGAGGATGATTGACAACTCAGATTGAAACTTATTTGATACAAAGATGCAAAGCTACCTGAAAACAATGTGTTGGACAAGAACCGACGGGTAGGAATAAACTCATGCTGGGTCTGAGGTCGAGGTGCTTTCAGCTTGAGTAACCGCCGCGGTCCTCTTATCCGCTCGGTTTAAAAAACCTTGTAAAAGGGATGAAATTAATTCACCGTTGGTTCACGATATACACACCTTTAAGTTTCTGCTTGTTCGCTCGCTCTCGCTCGTTGTCGATAACTCGAAGTCTCGAGAGCTCGGCATCAACAGCGGCGGCATCTACAGACGTGAACGCTTAAGACATGAATCGCAACAGAAGTATGATACAGACCTGTTGAGTTCTTTTCCTTGACCTCCTCAAGAATCTTCACAGCTTTGTCAAAAAAACCCATCTCTCCCAAGGCCTTTCCCTTTCGAAACATCGCCTTGTAGTTGGTCTCGTTCTTAGCCAGCGCCTAGAATGTATAGCGTTCACAACTGGACATGAGGCAGGACAAGGCAGGGGGCGCACCTTGTTGGCTGTGTCCACCGCACGTTTCCAATTCTCGTTTTTCATATGACAGGCGGACATATTGGCATAGACCTTTTCAACAAGTTCGTCCACCTGGCTCGACCGTGGTCGTTAGATCAAACGATAACACGAGCGGTGTGCTGTTCTTGAGTGAGGTACCTCAGTCTTCTCCTTCACCTCTTTTCCATCTTTATCCTTTATAGGGGTCGCCGAGCCTATACCAATACTTTGTAGTGCATTCCTTGTATTATGAAGACAAGGTAAGTACTGTATCGCGCTAGACACAACGCGACTCACTTGTCCAGTCCCAGGAGGTACATCAGTGCCTTGAACGCGAGGTAATAAATGTAATCTAACACGTAGATTCAGTGCGAATTACCTCATGATACGATAAAAGGGCTTTCAGATAGTGATCAAGACAGTTGGTGACCTATTAGGGACGAAGACTCACCGTCCTTCACGTTACCCTGCTTGAATGCCTGATCCGCAGTGTCTTTTTTCTGTCTTGCTGTTGTAAGCTTCATCTCTGTCGCGGACTGAAGTTCTGGAGGTTGGTCAGACATCGTGGAGGTAAGTGGTTGCGCCTGTAAGCGGGGGATCAACAGTACAGAATGGTGGCGTCTAAGTACAAGTCTGACAATCGCAATATTGTATCGCATTTGAGGCTGTGCTATCTATATGTCCTTGTTTACCGACAGCCTTCCCATCCCAAGCATTTCCGAGTGCTGTTCAATATCACAACCAATGACGCTCTTGGCCAATATTCTCGGTTTCTCTGCCTTTGGCCTAGCAGCGAGGATGGGTCAACTTGGAATACAGAGGAGAAATATTCTGGACAGTAAGTAGACCTATTATCCAATTGAGACCTGATATTAAGATCTCTGCAACCATTTACAGACCCAGGAGGTCATCTCATATCAATGGCCGTATTTGGGTACGCTGGATACTGGGCGTACCACTGGGACCAAAGGGCGGCGGGGATACTAGCGCAAAAACGACAGGAGATCCTTGAGCACCGACAGAATCAGGTTGGGCGGGGAGAAAAGCAGGTGGCAGCAGCGTTGGGTTTAGAGGAGTCCCACTAGTGTCGTGCGTACCTGTCACATTTCTACTGCAGAACATCTAGTGCGTCAGCTCGTTCGAACTATCAGTGCGCGTCTACTAACTACGCCTAATATCACAGGAGTTTTGGATTGGGCTGTTGTACAATTCCAATAACATGATATTGAATACCCTCCGCTATGTTCCCCTGGAATGGCATGTATCAGCTGCGACGCGTGTCCGCCGCGTATCAGTGCGATTGGTGGAGATGGCTCCGCAAGATTCATATCTATCTCTTTCCCAGTGGACTGTCCTTCTAGTTCAAATGCTCATACGGAGGCATAGTGGCAGGTCCTATGGATTGGAACCTGCGTATCATGGAGTCTTCAAGCTGGAATGTCGTGGTGCACTTGGGAAAAGAAAACACAACTGTTCGCTTGTTCAGACTTCTACATTTTGAATGACATTGGCATCCAAGGGAACCCAAGTTAGCATGACTCGGCAGCTAGTAGCCGCGTCCCAGGACCCTACTAAGAGCCCACCAGTGGAGTAGATCGTCTATATGCTAGGGAAGACGAATTTGCAAAGCGGGCATTACCACGGGACAGGCGCTGGTACGACGGCGGCCCACGGAGTCCTACGTCTTGTAAAACTCTGATTTGACTTATGTGTTCGTGCATGCTGTTCTGGACAGATGGACCACAGTCAACTGCATGGCGGCCGTGCCCATCGTCAGGCACGGAAGTGCTTCTGGTGTCGTCGCCGCGCTACTTTTGTCAATCGCCGAATCCTCCCCGCGCAAAGCTCATCACGAAAGTCATCCGGTTGTCAATGCATATTAGCTTCGAGGTGAGCAGGTGACAGAGACTCCAGAAACACAAATAACACCACCAATCCCTGCCGATTCCCATCAACATCGGAAGTCGTCGAATTACTCAACTAATGTCGATGTTTAACGCGGAGGTCACTTCACATCGACCTCGAATTCGCATATTTTTATGCGACAAGTTATATACAGTGGTACACATGTACATTGAGGTTGTATGGCAGATATTAACGAAGATAACTATAATGGTTATGGTTACCGTCAACCGGCCAATCACATATGGAGGAAAAATGGACAAGTCAGATATGAAGTTGTTGACAATGGCAGGAAGGTGAGTTGAGAGAGACGAGAATCAACGAGAGAAAGAAGAAAAAGGATGAGCTAGCCGCAGGCAGGCAAATAGTCGCAATAGAAGGCAAAGGTATATGTGACAAGAGAAGGAAAAGGGAGTGCCCAGAAACCGACCGGCCGAAATATACGAGGGGGCATATGATTTCAGAAATGATGGATGAATGCACAAATGGATATGAATGGGATATCACGATTGGTGTAAAAACAATGTGGATTGGGGGGGGGGGGGGGGGCAGCGGCAACAAAGCTCCGTGAGTGACGGGGGTGATCCGGGAGATTGATGACGACGATCAGGTAGTCAAAGCAAGGGGTTACACGCTCGTCTCAGTGAAGAGAATCCAGGCGTACGAGGTATGGTGATTGATGAGCAGGATCGGGAGTGAGTGCGAATGGACGAATGAGAACGGCGGAATGGTGAGTGAGTGAGAGTGTGAATGGTTAATGAGTGAGTACGTGTCTTTCCTATCTGTAGAAGACAACGGCATGTGGGAAAAGATAGCAGGAAGATGCGACGGTTCGAAAGGCAGCAGAAGTGAGATGCAGAGGTGAAAATGCAGTAAAAATGGCATGGGATATGTAGATGATGAGTCACAGAGAACGGTGGAAACCGATATATGAACGTCAATGAACGTGAGAGCCTCAACTGACAGGCTATGGGAGGCTGGAGGGAGTGTCGAAATGTGGCAAGGTAACAGGTACAGAGAAAAACCAGATAGAAAGAGAGTGGGGATGCAACAGCAAAGGGAAATGAGAGCGTCCATTGCGAGAGTCGAGACCAGGGAGAGGAAGCAGGAAACCATGCACAGGAGGCCTGGAAAGGGAATACTCATCGTTCAGAGCCGATGACGGTGCATTTGGAGGCGGATGACCAGAGGTGCAATGAATCGCCCAGTTTGATGAGCGTTATAGATGAAAGGAGCTCCAGGGCATGAGTGCGGTAACTATTTGAGTGAGCAGGTCTACATGAACCGCTGTCAGGGGGGAGGCGGACCATGATTTGGAATTGTGGGTGGGGACAGGCCAAGCTTGTTAGTCGTTGAAAGCTGAGTAGTGATGCGCAGTGTGTGCGTGTGCATGCAAATGACGAGGTGTCGACGTCGGCTATGATGTTGATGTTACAAAAGATATACAAATTTCGAGATTTCTTTTCTCGTTCTTCGTCCAAATTCCTCCTTGGACGGATGTTGTTGCGTTGCAAGACAAAGGGGCTCATTGCAATTGAAACGCGCTCCCCAACTGGCCGAGCTCTCGCTGTCTCTGGCGCTCCCTCCGCAGACCACGCACGTCCTCATCCTCGTCTTCCGCTTCGCCGTCAGCATCTTCACCAGGGGCTGCAAGGCTCCCGAAGGATATTCGCCGCCCGAGTGTCAGGCGCTGGACCCTCCGCAGGGTCTTAACCTTTTGTGGTGAGGCTGTAGAAATTGCGGGCGGTGCCCCTGGGCTTGCCACCCGGCCCGAGTCCGATGGAGGAGACGTCAAGCGGCCGGGGTGAGCAGGTGAAGAATGTAAACGAGAACAAGCGGGCTGTACAGCAGGGGCCGGAAAAGAGGCCGCGCCGCGGAGGTGGGGAAGCTCAGCGCCGAGTATGCTTGGATTTCGCTGTAGATTCATAGCAGTTGGCCGCGTCTTCCTCCGTTCCTTTACCGCCACAGCGGTGGTGATATCAGTACTGTGGTCGACTTCGGGGCTCGGAAGTATGTTCTTCGTTACGCCGCTTCTCTTCTTTGGTTTCACCGTCGGGGACTTTGGGCTTGTGGGTACTTTACAGTCCAGACATACAGGAGGCGTCTTGGTCTTAGTCCTCTTCAAAAACCCAGAGGGCGGAGAGTTCGAAGGTGTTCCTGTGTTCAATGCGACGGCGGGAGCCAACCCTCCACTGTCCTTGACTCTCATCTTCTTTACCCCCTTGGCCCGGATCTTCTCCTCTTCGTCTGATGAGGGATAAGCCGATGCGTCCTTGGTATCCTCCCCGGTGTGAGTGTTCAAGGCGCCACCGAAAACATGGCGGTCTCGTCTCGTCTCTTGCGCCAAGGCCCCGAAGGAAGGTGCCCGTTTTACCCCAGCTGTAGGGAGCAAATCTTTCAGGTTTTCTTTGTAAATGGAAGGCGAAAGTCTGATGTCTTTAGGAGGCGGCACAGGGGCACAGAATGACTCTGCCCTGCGAATTCGTTGCAATCTGGGGTCCGAGAGCAATGCAGCACCATTGCTGCTCACCATAGATATGGAAGAGGCGGAGGTAGAGGAGATATTGGAGGATGTGCGGCGCAAAATACGGTTCGCAGACGAAAATGAAGACAGGGTATTGAGGGTTGATGAGCTTGGCGTCGACGGGCTTATGAGGGAGGGGACATTGGCTGAGCATGCGGGTGACGAAAGGCGACTGCGACGCGAGTATGGATGGTAAGCATTTTTCGTGCGTTGCAGGCGGTCAGTTAAACTAGAGCAACGTTGAATTGGTTATCGAAAACTGTTCACGAAGGATGCAAACTCACCAGGTAACATTCTCATCATCTCTGAGGTCAGCAGCGTTCATAAAGTCCATGCTAGACTGCCTGTAGAGCGGCCGCTTGACGGCTATCCCTTTCCCGACCGATTCGGGATAACACTGGTAACGATCGCTGGCTTCGTCCATCTCCATGTCAGAGTATACCTCAGCGATGAGGCTTTGCTCCTCCTTTGCGCGGGCACGAGAGAGTTCGATCAACTTGACGCGTGTTGCGCGTAGTGAATGGGGCCAGTCAATAGGGCCTTTCGCCTCAGAGACACCACGGGCAATTTTATCCAAGAGGTTGGACGGTGGAATTGGACCGTTGAACGGCGTCACGAGATGGGCGGGCAACGCGTCAAGCGTCTGCGGCCGCGTCACGTCAGATATTTATAAAACTGGGCTAAGAAAACTCGCACCCGTGAAAGCAAACGGACTTGCTCTGGCTTCCATTCCCATTGCTGGTCATCGGCGGCATTGGAGCTGTTCCAGCTGTCCGTGCTATTTCGATTTGTGTTGGTGGTAGTGAAGAGGGTGTTTGAACTGCAGGAAGGCGTGCGTGGGGTGCGTGGGGACGAGGCAGACGAGGCGACAGAGGAACGAGCGGGGGGGAGCTGGGGACGGGGCATGACGATGGCCAAGGCAGGGAGGCCCGGAGGACGGGTTACGTGCATTGAATGAAAGGAAGGGCCACTAGCGGGAACGAGGATGGAAGTAAACAAAATCTAAACCGCTGGTGCTGCTCAGCGTGTTATGTGTGGCGACTTTTCATTCTCCGATCCCCGTTCCTGCAACGTGCCCTGCAGCGTGGCCCCCTCCCCATCAGATCACTCAAAAGATCTGTCTGGAAGCATCAAGTCTGTAGATCATAAAACCCCTGCTTGTTATTGACCAGAACAGTCATTCTCTTACTTACAGGAACCCCACTTCACGTCAACCTCCTAAACGTCTAACCAAACAGTTGCCATATGTAGACTTACTGCCTGTACCCTTCCACAACTTCCATCCAATATTCGTTGCTTTGTCCATTCAAGCTGGTGCCTTACTCCAACCTTCTCGACCTGCGTTCATTAAGTCCAGACAACCTTCTGGGCTGCGCCCGCATCGCAGATCCTACATGCCCCACCTAGTTTTGAGTCACAAAGCTCTTGAGTGGATCCCTTCGTATAAGGTATCATAAAGCGCGTCCCGGTCATTCGAAGCATCGACCAGCGCACGGAGACGTCCACCTTCCTTCCGTAGCAGCGCAGCCGGGCTGTCGAATTCAACCTATGACCAGGGGCAAGAAGTTAGATCTACGTCATGCAACCTGGACGGAAGTATATCCTGACAATCTGACCAGCGTCCAACACCATCTAATCATCGAAATGAGCACTTTAACCCGCAGTCTAAATAGGACTCGACTAACAATTTTGTCCGCGTCCATGATCGTTTGTAGTCGGTGTGCAACAATGATCAATGTCATGTCCTTCCCAAGTTTCCGCCGAAGGGAGGTCTGTATCACAGCGTCTGTTTCGTAATCTAAGGCCCATGAGTATCATGAAAAGCAGAGGCAACGAGGGTAACGTACCGATAGCAGAAGTGGCTGAAGGTAATGTCATCAATACCGACCAGGGAACGTAAGCAGTTGCGGCATCAACGTACCTTCATCCAAGATAAGAAGCTTTCCTCCTCGCACGATGGCCCTCGCTAAGGCCAGGATCTGACGCTGCCCAATCGAGAGATTATCGCCGGCGCCAGAGATGAAGGTGTCCAATGTTATTTTGCCCTCCCCGTTCATCGCGTTTTGAAGGGAAGTCATACCTGCGGCGTTTAACGCATCGTTTAGCGTGGCATCATCATACTGATCAAAAGGATCGAGGTTGCGTCGCAGGGTGCCACTGAGGAGCTCGGGCTAGAGATTAAGAGCTTAGATCAAGAAGGTGATGTTTATATGAAAGAAGGCACCTACGATCTGGGGTATAATGGTAATTTTCGACCGCAGCGCATCCAAATTCAACGCACTCGTGTCCAAGCCATCGTAGCGCACGCTGCCCTCTGTAAGCATGCATCGAAGAAGCGCAAGCGTCAAAGAGCTCTGGTATAGAGATATGTTTGCTTGGATCGTGCTCGTATGAAATAGACTATTTGCGCCTTACCTTCCCTGCCCCAGTTCTTCCCACTGACAGGAGCCACGATGATTAATATAATGTTGAGAGTACGGTGTGAGGCAGAAGCTTCACGCACCGACGCCTATGCGCTCTCCAGATTTGATTCGAAAGGAGAGGTCACGAAGCACATAGGGACCACCTTGCGAATAACGTGCAGAAAGATTCTCGACATAGAGATCGCCACTAGCCGGCCAGTAAGCGGGAGGAACACCCCCCGAGGTGTTCTTTGGCTCTTGTTCAATTTCTAAGTAGTTCCGGATGCGCTCGAGGCTGGGACAGAAATCGATTAGTCAGTCGAGCAGAGGCAAATCTCTCCAACAATTTTACCTGTTGGCTATTTCACGCATAGGTTAGATATTTCGGAAAAGACCATAGATCACGCTCACCCTGCACTTCAAATTCATTCAAATCTCTGACGAACCAGAGGAGCTCGATGCTGAAAGCCACTGGGAGTAATTTTTTACTTCAAGCCGATGCATAGATAATATAACTAGTAACTTGCCCGCCATGTTCAAGGAGAAGCCGGTGTCTCCGGCGTCCAGATTATGGACGTATACCAGATAGGCAGCGAGGCAAGCCGTAAATAGCGCACCAAGAAGGCCAATCCGCACATTTATCCACCGGTTCAAGTCGTAGAACGTCCGCGCTGTGCGCGTGTACCCGTCAATGTACTGCAGCGAATCCTGCGAGAACCTCTCCTGTGCTCCGAAGGCTCGGATGGAAGCTGATCATCAAAACGTGGAGTCAGAATCGAGCAATCACGATGCAACAACGAATTCTGGACGTACTGAGGCCGGTCATAGCAGCTCCGAAACTAATAGGCACGTTAGGTTAGCCTGGATAGGCTGGGAGGATATGTGCATGGACTGAGTACGTACTGCCCAAGGATCGGCGCCTTCGCGTTGGACATCATCCGTTTCACGGGCATTTGTGCCGTCATGTAAATTTGTCCGCAGATGCCGCCTAGAATCGCGACAAGGATGCTGGGACCCAGGAAGGAAGGCGTCAGAATGACAATTGCACAGAACTTCGTGATGACCATCGTGCTCTTGGCATAGAGCTGCCATATGCCATTTGGGATGGGCCCATCCACTGGGGTAATGTCAACATGATGGATCTCAGCATTGGGGTGTGATGAAACTGTACCGGCTCTGATATCCTGGGTGCATCGAGCGATCAGACGTGATGTTGGGGTGGTATCGAGCCATCTGTCAACATTGGAGTTCAGCATTATACCACTTCAGGAATTACAGCATTGCAGGGGAGATACCTCAACGTCGCACCCAAAACCGAGCCAATCAGACTGGAATGTAGGCTTCGCGATGCTCGCAATGTGCCGAAGATGTGCACTACCAGGGCTGTACAGTACATGGTCACAGCGAAGAGCAGTAGGCCAGCTGAAGGCCAACATTATCCCGCGGTGCACAAGACGCGACAACAGAGAGGGCTTACCGTAAATGCTGATGTGACTGCATATAGCATTTCAATACGAAGTCTTTGAAAGGGCGAAGGACAGCTCACTAGGAAACAGGTACCTCTGAGGGCGGATGGGTTTCGTACTGGGAACTCCAATACCCAAGATACCACGTTTGGACAGTGTTCGATGATTCTGACAACACTAGGCCACCCATGGAAGCCAAGAAGAACAAAACGGGGTGATTACCACCTAACGCTGAGAGATACAGCTTCACTAAACTCGAGCTGAGCCCTAGAACAAGGAAAAGACACAACAACATACAGGTTTTCCAACCAACATGTCCTTTCTCCACCAATTCCGGCTCTATCAATTTGCCATTTGATAGAGGAAGGGTATGAGACTCTTCCATTGCACCTGACCTTTGAGTGTCGGCTTGCCCGATATTCTCATCGGTTACTGAACTTTGTACGGCAGCATCAGCAATCAGCAGTTGACTTGAAACATTGCCGTCTTGGTCCACCGAAACGACTAGACCTGCGTTATGTATCATTCCGACATTGTGGGTCTAGCGGTAAGTTTAGCTTGTCAAACTTTGCTCTGAAGGAGATAATGTGTAACGCACGACGAGAAGAATGGTCCTTCCCTTGACCAAATCCCCTTCCAGACACTTATTCACGATCCATTTCGCAGTATGCACACTAGTGAGGTGGCACGTTCATCAGCACTTCAAGCCTTCGGATAGATCTCTCGATTACGCACTCCAGGGCTGCCAGGATATCATCTAGTAATAGGATCGCCGCTTGAGAGTAGACGGCTCGGGCAAGCGTGATTCTGACTTTTTGCCCGCCACTGAGTGTCAGGCCTCTTTCGCCAACCTCAGTCTGATCTCCTGCCTCGAAGAGGCCTAGGTCATGCTCCAAACAACACTGTTGTAGTACTTTTTTATAACGGCTCTCGTCGTACGGCGCTCCAAAGATGACGTTCTCCTGAGTGTTTGTCAGTCAACGCGTGAGCTGAATTGTCACATATTACGCGCCTTGATTGTCCCATTTTGAACCCACGATTCTTGAGCAGCATAGGCGACACCAGCTTCTCGTGAGAGGTTGTACCACGAAGTATTCTCGCTTGGCAAGAAATGCATTTCACCTGGTAGCAGTAAAGTGGTCATGCATGTGCTACAGTTTGGAGCAGGGGTCTCAAGTGCTTGCCTAAGAGCGCCATGAGAAGAGATGTTTTTCCTGATCCAGTTGGTCCGATAATGAGATTGATCTTGCCTCGACGAAAGACGAGTTCGCCGTTGATTTTCAGGAAGAACCTGCGTCCCGGGGTGGCTGATAATTCGATGTCATTTGACCATGAGAAAACCGCGTTGTTGAAGCCAATCTCGGTCTTCGGCGGCATAGGACTGTGTTCATTTAGGGCTGTCTTCTTAGAAAATTTGTCCAAAAGCTCCGTCTAATCGATACAAAAATTTTGGCATGTGGAGCAAGTGAAAAAGGCAACTCACCTTATGCAGAAAGTCATTGACCCGGTCGAGCGAAACCTTTGCTGTCACGAGGAGATTCGTAGTAGTATAAGTCATTCGAAGCTGCTGACGCAGCATGTCGAAGACCGACATGGAACTGAACACCTTGGACGCAGAAAGCTCTTGCTTCATGGCCACCGTCTATCGGACGATTAGAATATGTGACAACAGGCAACAGAGCAAGTACTGACACTGGAGAGTGGAGAGCAGTCTAATCATGCCTAGGTAGAAAAAATATGCGAACTCACTAAGTCACATATGTAGCCACCATGGTCAACAAAGGAATCAAGAAACTGGGCGGTCGCTTGAAACCACATTTCAACAGACTCAGGTTGGGAACGTACTGCATATTTCCGCTCAGAAGTTCCAGGAGTTGGCGTTTCCGAACCGTGACAAGCTCTTCTTCCCGTTTCTGCGCCGCACTGCCATTCACTTTCTTCTCCCACCCAAATAGCTTGACCATGCGCAAGACAGTCACCACTAGCGACCAAGGCATCAGCGATTAAGGAAGATTGGTGTCGAGTTGAGTTGTTACTTTCGGTGACCGTTTGTACCCGAGAGTCGGTCTTCAACAGCCGTATGATCTGCACATCTCGGATGAACTTGGCAACATAACCAGGGGCTGGAGATGCCAGCACTAAGATACCAAACCCGACAAATGCACTGTACGGGACTCAATCGTGAAAGAAGAGTGAAGAAACGGGAGAAACGTACCTCCATCCCAGGACGCTGTACAGGAAGATTACACATAGGGTAACCTGAAGAGGTATGTAGATGAACAACAGCAAGAAATCGCAACCGTCGATGACATTTCCTAAATCGGTAGACACAAGGTTATTAATTTTCCCGACCAGGTTGCTCCTAACGGCGGGTTGTTCTTTAGAAAAGGGTCCAGGGGACGAAGATCTTGGTTGTTTCGAGGCGTCTGACGTCAACGGTGTTTCAACTTTGAGGCGAATGCGCAATGCGTGCTCAAAAACGAGCTGGGTGATAATACATTCTGCGTGCACACGTGTGTATGCCTGGGACTGGCTTTAGTCAAAGCGCTTCGGGCAACGTTCGGAGGGCGTACCGCGAGGTAAGTGTACCACTGAAAGGCAAGAGTTCCAATTGTTGGTCCTGCAAAAAGCCAGAGAATCCAAAACCATGGGCGATAATAGGCGCCCTCGCCTCTGGTCTCTACATGGCTAAACGGATACAATTCGAGCATCCTACACTGGCAGGTGGAACGATAAATTTTACCGAAGTAGTTCCTTCACGCCGTAGGGCGCCGCAAAGCCGCAGATTACGCGTACAATGATGGAGGCAGCTTGTATCAGAAGTTCACGGCGAAACACCCGTAAGTGTCCCCAAAAGAGATGGCGCTTCGGGGGATTCGTCCCAATGTACTTGACATGTCCTTGTACGTTAAATTTCGTGGAAAGGTCAAGCTCAAAATAACTTACGCGAAAGGCGTGTTCATAAACACGACTGGCACGGTCATAGTCCGCAAGAGGTGGAAGCTGGTCGAATGACAGGTGGCGATTCCGAATGCCCAAAAAGACGAGCGGGTCCAAAAATGAAAAGGTGAGTAGAGAGAGCAAAGAAGCAGTTTCCTCTGGGTTGTAAGGTGTCGGGTTTTGAGGCTAATAGCATCCCACAGTTAAAGCCGGATAACAAAGGCTAGTCACAGAACTCACTTTCGGCTCTAATGGTGAGCGTTCACGAGGCATCAGCAACGGAATCGCTAAGCACGTCGTCCCAAGGATAGTGATTTTTGTCCACAAGATCCATCCTTCAGATATATCCAAAGGACGTTTCACATATGTCGACAATGGCAGGAGATCCCGCTGAACATAAATAGCGAGCAGTGCGATCAGGAAGAGGTTGAGGTGTCGCGCGACAACCGTACTCCACCTCGGGTTGCAAAAGACGGACGTTAACGCCAATGCAGAAGCGTAAAACTGGTAGGTAGCCTTGAGTGACACGAAAGGGCGGTATGGCGGGTGTACATACATAACAGATGGACATGGCGCCTTGTATGCCAATGTTCCATTTCACTCCTCCCAGACTCATCTTCTGGTTTGTGAAGACCGATAGAATAGACAGACACACAAGTGTCAAACAGCCAACGAGTCGCGCCAATTTATACACGAAGGTATTCGCTCCTCCATGTCGCGCAACATGTTCTTTGGCCTTAGTCATTAACCACGATGGCAGCGTGGAGTGTAGAGGGTCATTAATCCCAGAAGACGCGTCGGCCGAATGCGAAACACGGTGCAGCACGTAGTCGATGAGGAGAAATGACGTTGAGACTGCGACCAAATACAACGGAACCAAGAACGTCTCTTCGTGATCCAGCTTAGCGCTGGTACTCTCGGGTGATAAGGAGGTTTGGGCAGCGGAAAAGGATCTGTACGTACCTGCTCTGTAAGGTATCTTGAAGCTGATTCTTGAACACATCCTGCAGGTGGTTCATAGTATTCACGAAGGCTAGCTATTAGCAACGAGATTGACTTCGTCGCTTCGTCTAGCTCAAGTGAAGTACAAAGCATAGGTTAGACAACCCTCCGATTGATTGAACACGCCATTTCAGCGCTCTTCGGAATTTGGTCGACGTGTTGCGGCTGCGGAATGTGCCCGAGTCGGTCACACCACGCCGAAAGGACAATTAGTGCCTTATGTAATGGACAATATTGGCCAATGACACACTCTATTTCAATGAGCAGGAAGAGCGAGAAGAACATGCAAGAAACCAGAATCAATGTTGACACAACATTATTCAAAGGAAGGGGAGTGCACACAAATACAAGCCACCGACGCCACTACTTCATGCCGCCCACTTTTCTTGTTAGCACTCTCAACCTCTCTGCGTTCTTCTTTCTCCTCTCTACATCCTCATCCACGCTTGCACTCCCCCGTCCAAGGCCCAGCGCCAAGCCAGCATTAGCCCTCGGCGCCACAGTGTAGTTGCCGAGTTCTCTCTGCGGAATTGAAACCGCATTCCTCTTCACGCGATGTTTTTCGCTCTCTTTCGCCCTTGCCAAAATCGCATTCAACTTCTCCCCTCCCCTTGCTTGTGCCTGGCTTCCGGCACCTTCTCCATCACCACCATAGTCCGCTATAACAGGGACGACCTTGTCCCTATATGACGCAGACCTCTTGATGATAGGCCGACTCCATGCACTCACAAGCTCCCCAGCCACTCGTGATATGTCTGGTGTCACTCGTTTGCACTTCGTATAAAACAGAATAACCTTCCCCAGCCCAGACTCCTTAAGGACGGCACTATCGATGAACTCCATCTTGCGTAGGATGGTGAAGAATTCCCGCTGGATATTTAGAGCGGGAAGTGAACGGTCAGGAAGGGGTTCGAGCCAGCGTCGGACAGCTTCAAGAAGATTGTTGTCGATCATGGATTGTGCAAGGGATGCTCTGTTGGCAGATTTAGCATAGAAACCAGATATATATATATATATATATAAGGATGCATGGAGGAGCTGCGACGCTGCGACATACTTTTGAAGCGTCTCCAGAGCCTCGGGCAAGAGCTTGAGCTTTGACGTAGCAGGAAGCTTCTCCATATTTGCACGCTGGTCCTCGTCTGCGGCCGCGTTCATCGCTTCCCGTAAACGAGCAACCTCGTCATCTGCGAAACTATCAAGAACCTCTTCATTCGCTTTCTTTTTCCTCTGACGCGAGGCTTTTTTGGGTTTCAAAATCGCTTCTATTTGCATATCGAGACGAATTTTGCTCGCTATTGCACTAGTTTTTTAGAAGACAGAATGTCGACAACGTAAAGAACGTACCTTGCTCTGGAGGCAGCTCGCTCAAATCGAACTCGGGAGCTTCTTTCCGTTTTCTCTTCCGCTGAGCAGGCTTTCCATCGGTTGAAGAACGTCTCCGTACGGTAGACGGGCGTTTGCTTTGAGACGGCTTGGCCCTTTGCTCCTGATAGTCGTCCTCGCTGTCACCCGCGGAGGATTCGTAGGCATCTTCACGTGGCAACTGAACAACCCTTGTTTTTTGCAATTTCTGAACCTGCTGCCGGCTGATGTCTGGGAAGCAGAGGCTGTTATTCGTAGTCGATTTGAACGCCGGGATGAGGCTTACCACCTTCGTCCGAGGAAAGTTCAGATTCCGAGCCTCCAAATACTTCGCGTACAAGATCGCGCGGCTACAGAATAAAAAGTTAGGTCTGGTGGAGCAGAAAACGTTAGATGAGCTGACCATGGTGGGTGGCGGTCGGAGGAAGAGTTGTGTTAACACTTTATTACATAAGAAATGCCGTCGCGTTCGCACCCAGCCCGACCTAACCTCCGTCGCTCCTCTGAACGAATGACTTCAATTATTGTCATAGCTTGACAGAATTGCGTATATTGAGCGAGACACATTCCCTTCTGGCGACATACGTCGGGCTTCAAAAGCCGCCACGGTTGAACGCACATGCCTCACGGTCTCCCAAAACCGAGTCATGTCCAAGGCGAGAAGCCTGGACGATGGGGCCAATAAATATACCGACGAGGCCCAATTAATCAACGGCATAGGCTCTCCTCGCTTTGGAGTCGACGTTTCGCAAGCTACTTGCACTGTCCGAATCTGGATCACTGATGATATCCCGAAACCTGTTCTTGATCCACTGGGGGCATCTCTTGGAATCACCGCCATAAGATGCACTAATGATACTGCTCAAACTGTTCCCCGGATCAAAGCAGGACCATCGAGATGGCACTGCTTCGACGAGCTTCGACGGACAAAGCCCTCCTTAGTGTATGTGTTCGACACGATCATGAATGAAGCTGTCCAGTTGACGTCTCAAATTTCTTTGTCCAGGTCAGTCAACGGTCACATCGTTAGCCAAGGCATAAAAGCTAGAAATAGTTTAGTGTGGCGTCGGATTTTGTTGTCCAACGCATGATCATCACCGCAAGGCTAGGCTTTGTGGGTGCAGATTGTGCAAACCACAGACCAGAAAATCAGGAAGAAACCGTCTGATGTTCTCGGCATCTGTTATGAACGAATGATCGACTTGGATTGGCGCCCATCTGCCTCACGACATAAAAGGCCTCCATTTCAAGTCTCCCCAACAGACGTGGTACGTCCATGATAGCAGGCAGGTCCTCTATCCAGAAATTCTCTTCTCATCCAGATCCAATATGCTCCTCAAAACGAACCTTCCATCCCTCGCGCGCTCGTTCCTTGTGTTTTGCGCGTTCACTCCTACCTATGTTCGCTCCTTACCAGCAGCTCTCAGCGCGGCGGGTAGAAGCAGTGTACGCCTTGCGGCTGCGGAACCTGCTAGAAGTCTGGTCTCGGTTATTCCCCCTTCTTTCAATGTTGTCAGGGCAGTGAGAACCCCTTCTTGGGGCGAGAAACCTGCTGCGGAGAATGAGAAGAAGGTCGGTAAATCCTACGAGGATATTGGCCCGAAGGGACGGTGAGCCGCCGAGCATTAAAATTTTTATAGGCGTTCCTGATTGGTTTCTAGCTGTGAAACACCTATCGGAAAACGTAGTACCGGCGTCATCACACCTACGCCAGCTAAAATGGACTGGAAAGCATGCAGCAGTCAGGGCGGCATTGGCTGGCTCTTTGGCAACCAATGTTACGGGATGGCCGGTGCCGCAAAGCTAGAAGATGCAACGCTTATGGGGTTGTGTCATTTTCCGTCGAAAAGTGTTACTCCCGAAACTTACCAGCGGGGTGTTGGCCCTTCCCTGCCTAAAACGACGCAGAGGCGACTGGGTGGACGAGACCAGCGCCCTTCCATGATGCTTATTTCTGGTTTTGTCAGGGATATTAATTCGCGCGAGGTCAACCGTGGAGCAAAGGTAGACCATGCCGATGACAAGCAGCCTAGCACATCTAGGCCTGCTCGCCCTTTACCCAAAGTACCCTCCACGATACCTTCAAATGGCCCCCCATCCGGTCTGGTTCCTATTACGGTGAACGCACCAATAATACATCGTCCCATTCCTCTAAGAGCCACAGAATACGGGTCACCCTCGCATGACTGGAACGTTAAGAGCCCAGCGCCTCCTTCCCAGTCTCAGCCGAAACGCCACGAGCGGAGAAATAAAACTCCGACCTCACCTTCCCCGTCTCGCCTCACATCCCCTCTTCCGCCCCCTCCACCTGCCCCCGGACCAGAGCAAACGAAGTTTCCCCCACTCCGTGCTGCAGCCTTGGGCCGTTCTAAATCGCGTTCGAGCTCACGGTCTCGATCCAAGTCTCCGCAACCACCGCATGCACCTCCCCCCGCACCCGGTCCCGAGCACACTAAATTCCCTCCAGTTCAGGAGACTTAGTGAGATCCGAATGCACAAATTAGCGGCCAACTACCAGAGGCGGCACTGCTATCCGACTTACCTTTAGCCGTGTCTGCTTCACCGCCGTCCTCTGTACTAGGTCGTGTAAGACTGGTGAATGGCGGATAATATCAGGGATGATTCATGCTGTGGTACATCACTCAAATAAGTCTCTTCGGCACTACATCGTGGGCCTTCTGACTGTGTTGAGCCAAGTTTCCGAGTCTCGTCTGGCTGATATACACTGAATCGCTGTCACCAAGTTGACCATTTAGCCTTGTCCACTTGTCTTGTGCAGCACCGCCAGCCATGAGTTCTCTCGGAACTCGTGTGGCGGAATCATAGCATATGTGGAGTTAGGCGCACTAATGCGCTCTCCCCCAAACATCATGAACAATCCACGCTCCAAAGGTATCGACATTTCTTTGCATTACACGATATACAATTTGGTTATAAAGGTAGGAGTTTCTGAATATACAAGAAGCCGTAAGCACATGTGTAAATGATAAGCGCCTTCGGAGTCCTTCAATCTTTAGTCTAGGTAGAAAATATGGTATGGGTGTATGGCCTGAATAGCCATCCTCGTGTAAATGGTGTATGGTCAGTGGAGGATGGTCAGCAGAGGATGAGAGTCAAACGAGAGGCTTGATAATGGGCAGTGAAAGTTCCAGTGGTAGGAAGAGGTATAAGTTATACGTGTGTGTTAGAATGGGGTCGGGCTGATCTTGACGGGTAGACGGCGGGAAGAACCCAGAGACGGCGGCGCGTGTGGGGAAAGGGACCACTAGAGCAAACTTTCGGAAACCACAGTCTCAGAATCTCCATCCCCGCACCTCTGCACATTCACGAGCCTAGGGCAAAAAAAAAAAAACAAATTCCAGTCAGCCAAAACTTGATACTGAACAATGTGCGAAACGAACGACTCACTTCATCCATATCCGCCCCTTTTCACACCTTTCTCTCACCAGCTCCCATTCCCACTCCCACCCTTCATCCGTCTTCCTCTTACCTTTTCCCAGCGCACCCTGCCCATGCCCAACAAGCCAATCCGCTAACGCCTCCCGGCCCTCCTTCGTCCCATCGCCCTCTAGGATCCACTCTCCTTGCCACCCCACACCCAGCTCCGGCTCCAGCTCGCCATCCGCATCATACCCGGGAGCGTGCACAAATACCCGCGTCAGCCACTTATACCGTCGCACGAGCGCAGCTCCGTTCCCATGCGTGGTCGGGACCTTGGTTGGGAGGTGTACCAAGCGCATCACAATATCATCGAGGCCGGGAAGCGCTGGTCGGCGGGTGGGGCCGTAGCCTGAAGCATGCGGGGAAGCGGAAAACCGTGGCATACGCCGCAGCACGAAAACCGGGTTGGCGAGTCTGGGGAGGATGTGCGTGTAATAGAACGGAGAGGGGAGAGTCAGCGCATCGGGGACTGGCACTGGCGCGGCGCGCGTGGCGGAGAAGGGCACGAGAACGGTGCCGTTGAAGATGAGCCAGTTTGCGGCGGGTGGGGGCGAGCGTACAGGCGCGGGCGATGGGGCGTGGAGTGGACGCCGGCGCCTGGGGGTGGCATCGTCTTTTGGGACCTTTTCGGGCTCATCGTTGATAGGCACGTGTCCGAGGTTAGCAACGATGTCACCGACGGAGAGGTGCTTCCAGATTTCAGCAGTGATGAGCTGTTCTTCACAGCGGATGATCGTTTGCGGATGTGGGGTAGGTGACGAGTAAGGGACGTAGACGCGGAGGACGGGAGCGCGTGTCGGGGAGGTTGCGTGAACAAAGTCGTATGGCGATGGAAGAGGCGAGGGGGGGAGACGGGTGCGAGATGGAGGCGGGCTGGAGCTTGTCGTAGATGTGGGTGGTGTAGGGGTGGAACTCCTGGACAGAGAGGACCGCGAGTTGGAGGTGGAGGTGAGCGTGCTGTTGACGTAACGCCTGCGGGGTGGAGCAAGTTCGTTGTCCGAGTCGGAGGAATATACAAAAGTATAGCGATGTGAAGAGGAGCCGCGCCAAGATCGGCGCCACGAGGAACTGTAAGTCCTAAGTGCACGCGGTTCAGCAGCAGGCGGTGGTGGGGATGGTGGAGGGGTTCGGGAGTCGAATAGTGTTAGCCGACGTGTGGAGCCTGATGGTGGCTTCAATTTACGGTGGGGACGGGACGAGGGGTGTAGAGGACGGTGGAGAGAAGACACGGGAGGCGAAGAGGCTTTGTATGACAAGGGAGCTGGAGACGTGAGCTCCGGGAGAGATGGAGAAAGCTTCTCGAAGAGGTGAGCGTGAGGTTGTTCAGGTGGGACGATAAAATTGGGTGAAGAGTGGACTAGTGACTGGAGGAGGAGGGTGAAACGAGAGTGGGCCTGGGTGAGAGACGCCAAGGGTTCAGAATTAATGTCCTGAAGGGAGAACAAGGTGCGCAGAGCATAGGTCGGATAGAGGTGCACAGGGAAGTTTTGAGATATTACTAGAGAGAGAGAGAGGGAGGTAAGACGAGATGGAAAGTAGAAAGAATCTGAACAGCACTGACGGAAGAGATGAAGATGATGAATATCGATTGGAACAAAATAGTCTAGGTTGACTGCGGGATCGCGACAGGCTTCGTAGCCAGGTACAAAGCGGGCGAGGATAACATCGCGCAGTGAAGTGTCGCAAAAGATATTGCGGGCCTGTCTTGAAGTATCGAGAAGTGCATGGAAAGCGGGCCAGTCGAGGTAGGCTAGCAAGTGGGCGAGAACGGGGGGTTGTTTGAGGACGACGGGGAGGGTGGTGCAAGACGAGGAGAAACGGGGGGGCATTGGGGAGAGGGGACTGTGTTTGAAGGATATGGCGGACAGGTAAAGGACATTTGCAGCGCCTCGAGACGACCACGACGTCGACCCTTCTGAGCATTTTCAAATTTTGTTCTCCAAATACATCACATTTATTTGCGTCATTAGCGGCGGCACGACCCTGTCTCATCACGTCCACAACCCCTTGCCCGCTCACCATACATAGCACCGCCTGCAACCTTTGCCCTGATGTCGGTCCCTATCGACATCCTGAGCGGAGATATCGACGCCTTGCAGCTTCACCCACAAATTGTTTCTCTCCAGCTGCACCCGAACCTGGCACGCGTCCTCCGGTGCGGACGCAAATTACCTTGACAAGAACGCGAACGGCAGCTAGATCTTCATCTTAGCGCCACGATTTCCCCTCCCTCACTCATTTTCAGCGATCAACCACGTACAGTAGTCCCTGTCAACCGCAAGCGCCCATATGTGTATCCTGGATGGCCACGCTCACATCCACAAAGCAAGACACCTCCGCCGAGACATAAAAACAGAGACAGCCATCTGCGATGTTTCGTACATGGAGTGGCCCAGACACTCTCTGCGTCCTTTGGATGATTGTCCCATTCTCTATGACGCGTTTTTCGATCCCTGAGGAAAGCTAGACCCGGAGAATCACCAACATCCTTGATTTAGATTCTCGCAGAGACATTTGGTGTGATTCTGCTCGTGCTGATAAGTTGCATAGCCTTCGCCAGTTGTGCCCGAACATACGTAACTCATGACATTCTTTCTCCGTTGCCCTCGGGCTGCTTTTTGGCCATACTCTTCCTTAGGGAATGCATTCCATGAAAACGTGATATGTTCTGCCTGTTGCCTCGTTGCCTTAGGGGGTTGCTGTTGCTCGTAACGGATCAGCATTGGAATCGCCCAATTTCAATGAATAAAATCATTCCAGAATGAAAACATCCATTGACGGTCCCGATCTGTCACGGTAGGTCACGGTTTGTGGGGTCTTAGCATCTGATGTCGCTTAGGGAACTCGGCATCACGGCGGACCGAAAGCCTGGATGACAATACTGCGGCCGCGTAGCGAGGCAAGTAAGTACCTTCTCAGCGGCCTGCACTCGAGCAATACATCCATGGCTGATGGACGCTTAGTAGTTCGACCCTGCAGACGGGGACAACCACCATAACGGCTGTCAGAATACGGATATCCCCACCAACTCTTACTCTCTCAGCTCGTGACGAAGTTCTTTCAACATTACTGAATCGGGTGAAACAGTTTTCACTCAGGCTATCTGCAATTGCGTTTTGCTAAATAATGGATGTAGCTTTTTGAATGCTTTCACATATCAAGATGATGCCCATATCTTGTGGCGTCAGGAGCTTCCACGACCCTGAGGAAGTCCAGATGAAGCATTGTTGGCGCCCACCCACTACCACTCGTTGGACACCTTGGGTCCCTAATACGCGCAAGCATTCCTCAGGCTTCCAACGCTATCTGGTGGTGACTCTTCGTCAACATTCCAGTCGAGTTCGAGGGTGTTGAACGATTGTAACTTCGTCTCGCGGCTTCCATCATGGACTCAAAACTTCCTGGGAGCAACACGCCCTCTTAGTCAGCCCTCCTGTTAAACTCTACCGTAATGTCGTGTTCTCATGCTCTCGTTTGCCAGCGTAGTGCCTCTGGTCAGTGGCAAGGCACGGGATATCGCCCCTTCAGTTTTTGACTATATTTCCAGTTTGTGGGATGTCTTCTCCACTACGGTCTTTTTGGAGCGTTGGTTGTGCAATTCTGTGGGTGATACGGTTTGAATCCTTCATGCGAGTTCTAAAATCGAGAATAGTCCATTATTTGATTGCATATCATAGCGCTGACCGCCTAATCATTAAAACAATGGGTACGTGATTCTCCCCGTGCTATTCTGTTATACAAACCTACACTCTGGCTCCCCCAGCCTACACTGTACTGGTGGTCGTGACATTCCAAACCATCGTCATGACTATGTTCGTATGGCTGGTGTTCGTGTCAAGAAGCGGTGACCTTGGGGTGTATTTGCAAACACCATGGTTGGCAATGGCGCCGCCGCCACTCAATGCGACAGGTACTTTTGAAATGTTGGCCTTTTGCATTCACCTTGGTTCATCTGTTTTTCGTAGTTGCAGCTATGGTTGAAGTGTTTTTCGCGTGGTACGGTGTCACGGCTTCCTCCATAATATGAGTGTTAGAGTTATAACACAGGAGAATCTGGTCCTTCAAGCGAACGAAATCAGGACTGTTGATTGCAGCAAGCATCATGGTGGTAAGCCGTCTTGCAAAGATCAGAGAGATACATATATGGCTTATACCACTTAGCTAGCATTGCTCCAATGGATGTGCGGAATAGCCAATATTGCGCTGGTACGTTCACCCGACAGTCAGAAATTGCGTGAACTACTGATTATTACACTCATCATGTACATTAGTATGCCATTCAAAGACCGTCCGCCTTTGATATGGACCGCCTCGGGGCTATCACTCTCGGAGTGAGTGTCCTGCGATCGACAACCCACGTTCTTATTGACAACTCGCCTATAGCTGACACTGGTTCCAACTTGCGTCTGCGATATGACAATTGCTTTGACGATGTTCGTACTGGTAGGTTTTGTCATCTCGTCTTTGATGCTCGCTCATTACATTCAGCTGAGACGGGCTCGTCAAAACGCGGTCTTCCGTCGAACTGACTTGCTCCTCAGTCGACTCATTGCAAACTCGCTGGAATCGGGTGCGGTCACCGCAATTATGGCCATCTTGGAGCTTTTGATCTATGTTGCTATCCCGAGGACCATGATGTATGTTGCCATGTACGTATATGTCCTTCCACGTTTCAAGACGGACTCTTAACATGCGTTCGCTGCAACTAGATTGGCTATACGCGGAAACTTGTATGTTTTCGTTCGGTGACGGCTCCAGATGCTAATCGGTCACAGATACGCAAACGTTCTGTTTGCCTCATTAAACGGACGCAAAGCCGCATACCAGACAAGACTTCCACACTCGGCTGCTGATCCGCTTAGCACACTACGTTTTGCTGGTGACGCTGAATGGGACATTTCACAAGTAGAGGATTCGTGGACTTCCACGCAAACATACCGGGGACTGGCCACGAAACCGGAATTGTTATCAGGTACTCGTTTGGACTAGTCATGATGTCGGGGGGAACAGGAATTTGTGACAACGTCAGATACGTGAACGTCAACAGGCGATGTTGCGTTGGTGTTTGATGTGCTTTCACTTTCCGCCAACGCACCAATAGAAAACGACGTGGTGTTCTCTCGGTCATCATACCAGAGTGGCGGTCATTGGCAAGGCTCATACAAGTGTTTTGCTATATATACGTAGATGGCCAGTTCCTGGATATAGCCAGCGAGTGATCTTTGGATCTATGGGCTGCTGGTGTTGTGTGGACAGTTTCGCTCCATCTAATTACTGAATGCCTTGGCGTCCTGAGCGGTTGACAGTGAACATAATATAACGATTTGTCGAAGATCACGGTCGTATGAAGGCGAAGTAACATTAGAAAAAAAAGACAATAGCAGACCGGCATCACAGCTACAAGTAGAGACCTTCGGGCGTACCCTCGTTCTTGCGGTACAACACCTGTGACGAATTGAAGGTTTGTTAGCATCCGTAGCAGGCAGGAACTAAAAACACACCTTCTCCCTTGCTGTCGTAAAGTCAGCCTTGGTCACCCGCATCCGCCTTTCTCGAAGGGCGAGCAGACCAGCCTCCGTGCATACCGCCTTGATATCTGCGCCAGACAGGTCGTCCTTCGTCGTGACGAACTCCTCTAAGTCCACATCGTCACCGAGACTCATCCGCGATGTGTGTAATCTGTTCAGGGGATGTCAGTCACTCCGATATCCACTTGAAGCGAGACAATCACAACGCCCACCTGAAGATATGCCGCTTCGTTTTGATGTCAGGCAGTGGGAATTCAATTTTGCGATCGATTCGTCCGGGGCGGAGAAGAGCAGGGTCTAAAGATTCGATCCGGTTCGTCGCCATAATGACCTTTACATCGCCACGGGTATCGAAGCCGTCCAGCTGATTCAATAGCTCCAACATCGTTCGTTGAATTTCTCGTTCACCACCAGAGGTCGAATCATACCTAGATGGAGACCGTCGGTCAACTGTTAGACAGGATATCGAAGGAGGGGACGCACCGTTTGGTGCCAATAGCATCAATCTCATCTATAAATACAATGCTGGGAGCGTGTTCTTCTGCAACGCGGAACATCTCGCGGACAAGTTTCGGACCGTCACCAAGATATTTCTGAATGAGTTCGGAACCGACGACACGCAAAAAGGTGGCGGAGGTTTGATTGGCCACGGCTTTGGCAAGCAGGGTCTTTCCCGTTCCAGGAACACCGTACAAGATAACACCTTTCGGAGGCTTGATCCCCATTTCCTCGTAGAGCTCCGGATGTGTCAGAGGGAGTTCAACAGATTCCTAGCAGAATATTTAAAGGAAGGTTTAGTATTTGTAATGATAGGCTCGCACCTTAATTTCCTGGATCTGTTGCTCAAGACCACCAATATCGGCATAACTTTCTGTAGGAGCTTTGTCAAGCTTCATGATGCTAACCAAGGGGTCGGCGTCGTCTTGTAGCACACCAACGATAGATTGTGTCTTGTGATGAAGCAAAACCTGGCATCCGGGTTCCAAGAGGTCCTTGTCAACGTAGGACATGATAGAGACATATGACTCTGGTCCCGACGCAGTGCTGATAATAGCATGGTCGTCGTCGATGATTTCTTCCATAGTTCCGACAGCCATCGGACTTCCTCGCAAGTCATCCACCTTGGACCTGTCCTCCTCATTCTTCTCCTCACGAGTCGCCTCCGGCTTCAGACGCTCCTGGTTCTGCACAAATTCTTCCTCTAGCAGCAAGTAATCTTTGATACGTTCCAGCTTGAGCAGTTTGAGGCGACATCGTGTTGTTGGATAAACGGCGGGGAGTTTGGAGGCAGCGGAAGGACCACGTCTCTTCTTCTTACCAACGCGAGTGGGTAGAGGGGGCTCCCATTTCTTTTTCTGTGGCGAGGGCTGGTCTTTTTTGTCTTTGTCGGGAGCACCTCCTTCTGGTGGTGGATTTGACGGTGTGTTTCCCTACAGCAATCAGTCAGAGACGATAGAAAATTAGACGACAGACAATACCATGTTACAGGCTGAAAACTGATCTCGTTGTGAACAAGGCTCAAGTCGAAGGACGCGTCAGTCTTCTCAATTTGGCAAATTTTTCAACTCCGCCGTGACCCTAGTCGTGACGTGACGCTATCAGTGAACGCGTTGCGTGGCAAAACTGTGGTTAACGCCCACCACCATGAATTCCGCCAGAACAAGTACTCCTTTGACGGGGAACTCACAGTTTATTCAAGCAGGTTAGCGAATGAGTTGTGGCGCTTCCGTGTATACTAAGAGAAGGATATCGTATAGATGACGACGACGACCTTGATGACGATGACATCCCCGGCTTCACTCATCCCGGCCTTGCTTCACCAGCGGATAAAGGAAAAGCGCGAGCCCGAGAACCAGAGCAATTAGCTCCTCCGTCGACCTCCGCCCGTGATTCGAGTCCTGTCCTGTCAGGAAATATTGGTAGTTCTACCAACGGGGCAGTGCGCCCGTCGAGACAGATAGTTGGGGGTTTGCAGGTCGAAACACGGTGTGTCCTAACTACGCCCCTCTGGGTACGTCAGACTGACTCACGCAGATATTCCAATGTCGACACGCTCGATGAGCCTGTTACAACAACCATAGTACGCCTCACCGTGTTCCGCAGCTGAACCACGCTTAAACCTCAACAGGCTCGCGACCTCCTCTCTATCTACTCGAAACTGGTGCAAGTGCTGTATCCGCGGAAATCAAGTAATCGAGAGGTACTTCGGTGGGTGACATCGTGTCACATCAGACCATCCTCTAACATGAAATATAGTGACTGGGATCTATGGGGACCTCTGATTCTGTGCCTTACACTTGGAATCATGCTCAGCATCAACGTGCGTAATCGTGACTTTTCTGTGTTATCATTATATTGACAGGGCAGTTTCAGGCGCCAGCTAGTCAGGCTTTGGGGGTCTTCACTAGCGTCATCGTCATATGCTCTCTAGGTGCATTGGCGGTTACTGTCCAAGCAAAGGTGATGTATCTTACTTTACATTGATGGATACACTGGCTCATTCGCTCATAGCTCCTGGGAGGCAGAGTGTGAGCACTAGCCGCTCCTTCGTTCAACTATCACTAACGGGATAACACAGGTCGTTCTTCCAAGGTCTATGCGTCCTTGGATACTGCATAGCTCCACTGAATATCGCTGCCCTGGTCGCATGCTTTGTACATGTAATCTATGTCAGAGCGCCTGTCGCCTTGCTTTGTTGGGCTTGGTGTATATGGGGTAAGTACACCCCTTCGTTCTACCTGGCCATCTTTCCGACCCGTGGTTATTCATCCAGCGTCTGTCAATTTCCTCGATGGCACCAAAATCGAGCAGCAAAGGATCTTGCTAGCTGTGTACCCCTTGCTGTAAGTCATCTCGAGCTCAGTATCTTCAACGTTGCATTGATCCGCGTTGTCTCAGTCTCTTCTACTTCATCCTAGCATGGATGGTTCTCATCCGCTAGAATGAACCTCGATAACTTATGTAACCGCGATCCTTTCTTTTCATCTGTACAGAGCTGCAAACATTCAAATGTACAGGTGTCCCCACGTTCACCCTCAGGCTAATAAACACCATAGCTGGTCATGGCTTGATGTTTGTGAATTGAGCCGGTTTCTGTCTGTTCCTTGACCTTTGCCTCTCGATGCATCTAATATCTAATAACTACTAAGAGTTGTCTACATGTCTCAAGCATCGCTAACTTGACAATGCGAGATGTTTGAGGAACGCTGCTCAGAGATGAAAGAAGGGAATCATGCATTCGACCTGACCTTGCTTTGTTCGCACCTTACCACCCTCCCAATGGCTGAACGCACGGCTACGAAAACGAACGCCATTAACCTTTGCCTAGTGCCTTGAAAGGGACTGCCTCGTATTCCCTATGTCCAGCTTTTGCTTGGCTGGTGCGATGCAAATGGTGGCACGTCCTAGCCAATATGGTTCTTTAAAATTCGTCATGTCTGGTTCTCTAAGGCTATCGAAACATGCCCCACAGTTACACGTCCCAGCGGTCACAAACTGGACTTAGTTCTTATAACCAGTGCCCGCCAGCGTATGGGCCAGGTTCTTTCAATATACCCTGGCCGGATGTGGTGCTCCACGAACCAGCCATTCCCATCTCAACTTACTCCACACTGTCTGGCGCCTTGGATTTTTCAAAGGTGACAAGTAGTCCTCACAAGAAACGCCCCGATGTTGGTCAAACTGACCTTCTCATATACTCTACTGACGATCTGCCAGTCCTGCCACAAGAACAAATCGAGAGCGACGGGCTGCACAGCATCCCAACGCGACTCCCTGCGCTTCCAAAGACGAAATCGATCCCATTCTCAGACCCTCCTCACGTCGCCGAACCGGAGTATCAGGTCCATCCAAGACCAATACTACCCAGAGGAGCGATCGTCACTGGTACCTAGGCCACTCCCGGAGGGCCCAACGAATTACTCTCTGGTCCCTCAACCTGTATACCACGACGACGAGATTAAAACATGGTGCTCGAATCTCCACTCCCGGTATGAGCCCATTACGTTCCAGTCGGCGGATATCTCGGAACCCGGGGTACGATTGGGCAAGGTTGCGAGCAGCCCATACCCCTCTGCGATTGTTGGCGCGGATGATGCGGTGTTCAGTGCTGTGAGCGACAGAGAGATCAGGGTGTGGATTTTGGTGAGACCGGGTGTTTATTAATCAGCAAATCGACGGTTTTGAATCGGTGTGCAGTGGCCAGGTCACAGCTCTGCGCCTATGCAGAAGCGAGTGAAGACACAGGGAGGCAAGATTACACGCCAACTAGCCCTTAGGCTCATCGCAAACCTCATCCTGGAGAGCATGTACGAGCTCTATGTTAGCAGCCTTTCCCTTCCTTTCGCCCGTTTAGTCTTAATGATGTTCGTAGGGGGAAAGGGCTACAGTACAGCGGGGGTGTGCAGATTGGACAATCGGTCCACGACCGGACCGGAGTCAGGGATTTATTGGTGAGGAACTGTTCATTACGCGGCTCGTCCACCGGGGAGGGTCAAACTGGCAACCAGAGATATGGGCTCCCAGACGGCTGTGATACGAAGGCAACGGAAGGTCCGAGGTTGATTGCGGGATTATCTTCAATTTTAGAATCCGCAGTCCCGATCATTTGTATGTTATAAAATATGATGGCGTAACAAGCTGAAATGCGAGGTATAGCAGGCGGTCGGGGCAATGTGACGGGGGCTGAATCGTTGCAAGTCAGGACGGAGATCTTAGATGCTCAGTCTGGGTGCTTTCGATAGCAACCTCAGATGATATTCGCGAAATCTCTGAAAAGGCGACTTTCAGCAGATCCAAGTCTGCGTCTAAGCTTTCCGCTCGTGTTTTCATCTGTGAATGTGAGGTAAAGACGCAGGAGTCCATAAAATACACAAGAACGCACGGCTCCGATAGTATCACTAGCAGCTATCAGTTCGTGGTGATGATTGTAAACAAGAGATTGCCTCTCGCTGTCCAGTTCTCGTATTTCTGCCCGCAACTTTTGAGCACGGGCAGAGCATGGCGCAAGAAGATGTATACCTGTAAGGAGTTCATTCTCTCTCCTCAAAAGACTCGGCAAGGATGAAGTCGTGATAAGTTGCTCATAGTACGACTTCGGATCGAAAGCAGTCGAATCTGGAATGCGAGATATGAACTACATACATTATACAGATTATTACTGACGTACCTAGATTCATTGGGTCTATAGAAGCCTTCCCTGGAAGCGGTGGTGGAGGTCCAACGCCCAAGCCATAATGTTTTCTGAGTAAGTCCCTTGCACGGGCTTTCTGTGGAGGTGGGGTCGAAGGCACAGATCGTCGAGGAGAATGCAGCACATTGGATTGCTCGGCTGGTAAATTTGCACTTGGAGTCGTTGGAGTAGACGGAGCCGTAGATGCTGGCTTGAAGGAAGAGGAAGGCGGGCGCGGAATCCCAGAATTACGACGATCGGCTGTTGACGACATGATGGAGGTTATACAAGAGCCTTGCTTACTTCAGCGCGTCTTCACGTGCTTACGTGGCTCACGGTCAGTATGAACACGACCTGTCACGATGTGGTGACTCTAAAAAACTGTTACCGCATCCACCTTGTCAGGCAATGGATAGTCCGAGCATCTACGAGGACGAGGTCGTTGCAGACAGCGAGGACGAGGGAAGCGGGCTTATGATACCAATAGCCAATTCCGAAGGTCAGTAGTAGTCATGAGGTGGTCAAACAATTTCGACTACTGACCACTATCATCGGACCAGCTCGATCCTTGCTTCACGACAAGATGCCTCCCGGAATCACCCAAGATACCATTTTATCTGTATTAGATACTTCGAGGACCAAGCCTTCGCCCATCTCTAGCATCAGTGACCCTACAACGTCCAGCTCAGTCTCGATACCAAGCCCCAAACCACATCCGCGTCACAAGAAAAATACTATTGATGCCACTTCGTCTAGCAATATCCCACCTCGGTCGAAGTCCGCGTTCATATCGGATATTCACATGGACATGGATATCACTGCGTCAAACATCGCAGATCGAGCAAAGACGCGCTCCCGTAACACGAAGTCCCAAGCGCAAGGGTCTACTAGTATTGTTTCAACAAGCGAGATCATTGAACTAAGTTCTGACGATGACGATGACTTCGATCTTCTTCCTGCGTCTAAGGTCCGGCGCAAAGCCGCGAACAAGCCACGAGCCAAGGCCAAGACAAGTGTTCAGAGTAAATGCCCCTCCGGAGACATGATTATACCCGACCCCAAACCTCGACCCCGCCCAAGGCCTGTCGGTAAGCAGAAACAGGGCAAAAGCTCAGATCCAACATCTTCTCTGCCTAGCGTCATATCTCAGGAGACAAATCCGATACCCCCCTCGTCCATATCTAATGGTCAATACCCCATCCCTTTCAAGCTTTTACCATCCCAGCTACCGCCTTCCGACCCTCCGACGTCCACTGCGACAACCTACGATCATCCCCCTATCGTGACCCTACCGCAAGTGGACACAGACCAGGACTTTCTGTCTTCGCCTTCCTCCTTGTTCAGCGTATACTCCAGTGGAAAGAAGAAAAGGAAACGGAACTTGTCCAACGTTGACGAACTTGATTCTGATCAAGGTCCAGTAATAGAGAGCGGGATGGACTCCGATAGGCAGCGCATGCCTCCTCCTCCGCGTCCCGGACCTCCCCCGACGTTCTTCGCAGGGTCCTCCTCTTCTCTGGCTGAATTTAACGACCATGTTGCTAGCCGGAGCGCCAACCTCAATACCCCCGCAAAGAAAACCCCCGCACCCAAGAAACTATGTAAGAAGGTTGTAGAGACTCAGGACGACGAGGACACTACTTGGAGCGCAAGTAAACTCAAAGCGAAGTCAAAGCCTATGTCGAAGAAAGCGTCCGTGAAGAAAGTGGAGGTCGTGATTGAACGGCCGCAGGGCAAAGGGAAAGGAAAGGAGAAGCAGAAAGAGGTTTTCAAGAGCCGGGAATTCATCGATGACGACGATGATGATGATGATGATGCGATGGGCTTGAGCCTGGCAAAAGAGACGAGTGTCCCCAAGAAACCCGATTCATTGACCTCGCTGAGCTCTATCCCTGATTCCGATCCTGAAGACGCGAGGAAATGCGGACCTAGCAAGAAACGAAAGTCCGTGGACCGAGATCTCACCGCAGAGGATGCACTAGGAGAAGATTGGTATCAGCCGGAACCGAAACGACGGACTGTGACCCAGGGCAAGGGGAGGAGGCTCGTCGTATCTGACAACGAAGGTGAAGAGCTGCAGGACCCAGCCGGGCCCACGCCTTCAAGAGAAGCACCTACAAAGTCGGACAAAAAGGGCAAAGGCAAGGAGAAATGGGCTAAAGCGAAGAAGACGCCCAAATCAACCACCTTTGCCGACGGCGACTTCGAAGCTAGCACAGAACAAACCAAAGAAATGGAGGAGCCTCCAAGTGCGTCTTCCAAGGTGCGATATGACTCTCGGGAATTTGTTATTCTTTTTGACACACTAAACAGGAAAACATTGAACCCGCCTCGGACATGAATGTCCATACCCCATCCAGCTCCAAACTGCCCGTAAAACCCGAACCATCAGTCCCCAGCCTGTCGTCTCGTTACACTATCGCCCTGAAGACGAAATCCACTCCCATGTCCGACCTCATACGCCGCGTTAACTCCAAGCCCGGCTCGTCATTCTGTTCTCCGGCCCCAGGCTCTGCTACGCGCCCATCGGTCCCAGGCACCGCCTATTCGCCTTACATCAAGGCGTCGCGCAGCGCGCTTTCTCGTATCGCACCTTTACATCCGAACAGGCGCACCCCTCCCCCGCCCTTGCCCCCTCCGCCACCGAAGAAGAAAACGAAGAAGGAGCTAGAGAGAGAGGAGCGATGGGAGGAAGATCTCGTTGAGAGCGTCGGGGGCATCACGGAATGGGCATGTATGAGTGATGCAGAGCGGAACGAGATGAGGAAGGCGAAGCGAGAGCGAGATATGTATGGCTGGGAGGACTAAGTTATCATTCTTGTTGTTTTCTGTGTTTTGTATTTGAGCTCACTTGTATTCTGCATGCTGTCACGCTAGTATTTTTGTTGTGGAACTGTCACGTCGTGAGTTGTTGCGTTTGGGTCACACATTATGACATGTACTCAGGGTAGGAGTGAGGTTGCCTCTAAGCCACTTCAACTATCTCAATGCCCGTTAACTCTCATGTTTTCTGACAATGAGGCTTCCGATGTAGGCCGCGTCAAGCATCCAAAGCAGGGCCCAGGTTTCTTTCAGCTGTTGACGCAGGTTCCGTTAGATGTCTTATTCGAGGTACATCCTTAAGAACCCTTTTCAAACGAATACATATCTCAACCCAGGGCCGTAGATTTTTGCACACCTTCACCCTTTAGATCTCCTGCACCTAGCACGGACCACCAAAGCTCTGCGTTCGATTTTCATGCGACGCTCTGCACGACCGGTTTGGAAGGCCACCATACGCACTGTGCCTGGCCTCCCGCCATGCCCTCGCGACCTTTCCGAACCGCAATACGTGAACCTCGCATTCGATGACCACTGCCATGTTGGTCTCGTTGACAATCGAAAATTGAAACAACCAGCTTGACCTAGTCTTGTTTATTTTATTCTTAATTCAGTTCTGTCTCGCGCCGAATGTTACAGATATCTTTTGGAGCTGTCGTGTGCGTTGCTGCAAGGGCTGCATTGAAGAACAGTGCGTGATTACAAACGGCGTTGCACTGTCATAGCGCACGGTTAAACATATCACACCCTAGCTTTGTCTCCGACTATGACCTGACACAACGGATTCCAGCGGCGCCTGCAGATGGCAAAAGCAAGGCAATATTTCCATACATCGTATACCCTAGTAAGTCTATCTTACATGACATACGCCACGGGCGGTCATTTATGACTATTCTACCCGGTCAGAACCCCGACCTTACAAACCGGGTCGAATTTTGTTTTATCTTCCCATCGCTGAGCAATACATCCGCGAGCTCGGGCAGCTACACAGGAACGATATGACTGTGAAGCAGTGGAGTATGGAGAAGACAGAAGAACAGAATCGCCGTCTATCGGTAATTCGTGATCACGCGAAGTTCTGGAAGATGTTTACTGACCACCCCTTAGCATGCGGCTCTGTGTGAGAACTGGAGCAACCATTGGGTGCATAAACGTTCAAGCGAGGTCAACATACTCATCATTATGTTTCTGGTTGTTGGATGGATTATGGTCCGAGGGGAATATACATTCTAGAATATGGTGGTCCTCGGATGCCGTGAGTCAGCCAACAAGACATTTTGCATCAACGGAGGTTCTTTTCATGACCGAACGATTCTGACGCCGATCGTGATCGATCGAACGGAAGTTTATTGGCATGAATTGTATTTATTTATTAGATTGGCTCGTATATAAGTACTCGACCTCGGGCTTACAACGCCATCATGGCTGGGGCATTTACTCCATTTACAAATCACATGGTGACTCAAGTCAAAGCATGGTTAAGTCCGAAAGCATTGCCATGAAGTTGTCCCCACTGTAATGATCCCTCAATGTCGATGACAAGCCATCTTCCGACGCATATACTACGACGACGTGGGGGGCGTTACAAGCCTCGTCCTTGGGTCTATCTCAGCGAGTCCGAACCTCCCACGCCCCCCAGCCTCGATTACTTCGACCACGATCTCCGACGGCTGCAACGACGTGGAAAGACAGGCGTCAAACGAGACCATGTCGGACAGTTGCGCTCGCTCAAGATCGTCCCATTGGATGTTTTATTTGAGGTACGAATCCGGGACTCCTGTCCGAAGCTTTGTACCCATCATAATATACTTTGTACTCAAGATTTTTTCGAATCTTCATCCGTTGGACCTACTACATCTCGCCCGGACTTCGAAGGGGCTTCGGGCGATCCTCATGTGTCAATCATCGATATCTATCTGGAAGGCAGCTCTCGCCAGTGTGGAACGTCTGCCTTTCTGTCCGTCAGATTTGACAGAACCCCAATATGCTAATCTCGCTTTCGATGAACATTGTCATGTGCGCGCTTGTATGATGGCAACACCCTTACTGATTTCACTTACTTTCTCGATCAGTTCTGCCTTGCACTGAATGTGCAACAAGTCTTCTGGGCTTGTCGTGTGCGGTGTTGCGATAAATGTGTTAACAGATAGTCAGCCCCTTCTATTATCCCCATATCATTAGCTGAATTTTGGGCCCTTTTGTTCGAAGCTTCATCCCCGAGTACGTCCTCGCGAAAACCTTCCCAGAATGTCTCGAGCTGTGTAGACCCAACGCGATCTTCCCGTATATTCTATACCCGAGTTACTTCCCTGTTTTGCTCTCCCTCTCGTCAAGCAATCTGATTGGGATGTCTCTAGGAGCTGGCCGCAACAAACCAGGCAGAATCATGTACTACCTCCCAGTCGCGGAGGCGTACATGCGCGAGCTTGAGATGATATCCTATTCTGAGTCGGCTGTGGTGCAGTGGACCGCCCAAAAATCACTGGAGCAAGCTGCCAGGATCAAGGTGATCTGTCGCCGTTGTATCTAGTGACAATCAAACTGATGCCAATCTCTCACGCGTAAAAAGCACGCAAGGCTGTGTGAGACGTGGAGTCGCCATTGGATTTACCGGCGGTCGCAGGAGTTTAACCTTGTTATTATCTTTATCCTCAGCATCCTCCTTGTCGTGCTTTGGAAGGACAAGGTCTTGAATTACTTGGCTCCAGCACCTCCCCTCTTCATTTGTTGACTGTGTATTAGTATTATTCCAACAACGCCGTGCCTGCAGAACGAAGGAAGTTGAGGCTCATCGATAAATGTTGCAAGTGAGAAATCTCGGCGTTTCTGCTTGGGTTCCGCTTGCTTCGTGGCAGTGTTGATGTTGTTGCGGCATCTTGTAACCAAACAGACGACCAACCATCTACGTGACAGTCGCCGCCCAAAAGCCTTCATCGACCCCACGGTACCCATGAGTCCTCCCCAATTCCTTAGTGCCTTTGAAAGCTTCAAAGACCAGGCGAAAGATGCGCTCTACGCGCTAACATCATGCCTCTGCCAGCAGTCCGCGAAAGTCAAGATCAATGGGCGTACATGTCAGCTCACCACACACTCCAGTATCTCTCACAAGACTCATGGCTTGCCACAGTTCAAATAATAAAGGTTTTGGGAGAAGGAGGGTTCTCATTCGTGTATTTGGCGCAAGACGAGCATAGCGGAGTAAGTGGGAAGACCTTGTGAATAGGGGACTGTACCTGATGGAAACCGCAGCGTCAATTCGCCCTGAAGAAGATTCGCTGTCCAACGGGTTCTGAGGGCGTTAAAGAAGCCATGCGAGAGGTGGAAGCATACAGGCGCTTCAAGTGAGTCTCCAGCCCAGTGTTTAGCGTTACGTCTGTCTAAAGTCAACAAAGACACCCAAATATTATTCGAATATTGGTAACTACCCCTTCACCACTTCCAAACTGCGGTATGAACATTGTATCAGGACTCCGCGGTCGTTCAAGACCCTGAAGGGGACGGCAAGATTGTATACCTATTTCTACCGCTGTACAAGGTGAGTTCCTGCCGTAGAACCTCAGGACCTCAATTGACGTTCGGACGCAAGCGCGGCAACCTCCAAGACGCGATCAACGCCAACGTCGTCAACCGAAAACACTTTTCAGAACAAGAAATGCTCCGTTTCTTCAAAGGCACCTGCGAAGCCGTCCGCGCTATGCATGATTTTCGGGCGCGACCCACGTCTTCACAACCGTCACAGTCAAACGGTACCGGGCGCCAGCAGCGGCAACAACAACAAGGGGCGTCCGGAAGGCATTCAGATGACGATGAGCGTTTTCCCCAGCCGGAAGGCGATGGGGATGGAGGTTATTCGTACGGTTCGGCTGTAAACGTGCCGCTGGTCACGAAACATCGCGTGGAGGAGGAGGGGGATGTGGTGTTTGATGGTGGCGCAGAACTGGCGCAGACACAGCAAGGGGGCGAGACTGTGCTGATCCCTTACGCTCATCGGGATCTTAAACCAGGGTACGTTTGTTAATTGGTGTCTACTCGTTTAACATTCTTATACGGAGGTGATGTGCACCAGAAACGTCATGATCGCGGATGACGGTGTGACGCCTATACTTATGGACTTCGGGAGCACTATCAAAGCAAGGATTCCAATTGAAAACCGTAACCAGGCGTTACTACAGCAGGTCTGTCTCTAATATTGATTACTCCCTTTTCATCCTTACATGGTTGACAGGACATAGCAGCAGAGCAAAGTACCATGGCATATCGTGCTCCTGAGTTATTTGACGTGAAGACCAGCCAAACTCTTGACGAGAAAGTTGACATTTGGGTATGGATACAAACTTGCGCTTCTTGAAACTTTGCTGACTGCTCCACAGTCACTAGGATGCACGTTATTCGCGCTAGCGTACTCGCATTCGCCATTTGAAAATACCCAGACCACGGAGCAAGGTGGCTCAATAGCCATGGCCGTCCTGAATGCTCAATACAAGCATCCAAGTTCAGCATATTCACAGGGTTTGAAAGAACTCATCGATAGCATGCTTAAGATCAACCCAGCGGAGCGTCCAGATATCCATGCAGTAAGCTGTGCACGTTGTTCCTTCGCAAGCCCAGGACTCACTGCGGTTCGTAGGTGATCCAAATGACGGATCATGTATTACAGACCTTGGCCTGAGTGACTGCGGCCTATAATTCCCTTTGCGACACGGACGGTGTTCATATGTATATCTAGACCGGATATGTGGGACGATAATAATACCGAGTAATTGGCAATTGTAGTCTTTTCGAACGGCGATCTAGCGAGCGCTTCCCGATATCCTATGAGGCTGCTACCTTCGGGTTGCGTTTCGCTTTTATGTTTGCCGCTCGAGCTCGGGCCATTTTTGCCCTGCCAGAGGCCGACCGTGTGATGCTTTGGATACTCACACTCGCCGTTTCCCTCGGTGTCTGCATGGGGGAACCGGGTGCAGGAGCTGGCGTCGTGATCTTTGGCTTCTTGGGCGGCGGGGATGTGGTTCGGGGTTCAGAAGAGGAGGGTTTTGCCCCAGCAGTCCTCTTCGTTTTGGCCTTTTGCTTATCGCGCCTTGCCTTGCGAAGCGCCGCATGGGCTTTCTAAAAAATGATGTGAGGGCTAGTGAGGAGAATCGGGAGATCGCATCATACTCGTTTTTGGGCACGTTTGGAGTCTTCGGAGGGGGCTGCAAGCGACGGTGGTGATTTTTTCTCCGTATACTCACGGAGCAGGTCCCATGCGTTATCTTGGGGCTTGGCTCTGGACGCTAGGGTCTTGAATAGCTTAACACGTCGTTCATGGGCCTACCATCATAGACACAATGAAAATGAGTTCAACCTCGTGAAGGGGAAAGTGAAACCGTACATGCATTGGATGTCTGGTGAAGGTCAACCATTTTTGCACCTTTGAGGTGCTTCCCTGGGCAGACGATGCATGCCTTCATTACTGGTTCAAGAGAGACGAGGTAGAGTGGGTCACGTAGAGCCTCTTGAACAGTGATCATCGGTTGCTCCTCCTCAGTTTCGCTATCATCTTCGACTTGGTCGAGAACTGCTTCTTCTTTGAAGGCGCCTTTCCTAGAAGAGACTCGCTCGTCGTTGCTGCTCTCTGCATCATCTGACAAGTCGTCCGAGTCCGACGCAGATTCTTCTGAGTCTGTATCGTGCATTCCAAGAACCTCCTTCATGTCCTCGTCAAGACCGAGCTCCTCCTCTTCCTCCTTCTTTCTGCGTCTCTTCTCGACTCGTTTGAACATATAGAGTAAGAATACAAGTGCACGTGTAGTGGGATGTTGAAAGGAGATTTTGGTGGTGGGTAGAATTCGAAAAATGACCGGGAAGGCCGGACCGGTATTGAACAAAATTTCATCACTTCGACCACCATGCACAGACGTGCAACAATCTCCTGTCGGGCCACATTCTCTGGCCAAGGAGTTTTACAATACCGATCCCGACATCCAAAATATATTTCTATCCGTCGCCAGTCTTCCGCAGCATCTAAGAGGAAGCCTCCGCCTCACCTGTCCAAGGAACAATACACTGACGCGAAGCAGATTACACTCAGAATTATAGACCGCGTAGCGCGGCAGCCCCATGACTGGAAACATACATATACTCTTCGCGGTGAAGAGAGGAGACTTGCTGCATCGATAAAGCTGGACGCGTCTAGCAATCGCGGCTTGTCGATGGAAAAAGCAGCCTATGATGCAAACCAGGAACTTGGCGAGGACGAGGGCGAAGCGGCTGGTCCACTCATTCCCCTAGGGGCCTTTGTAGAAACTAGAAGGTAAACAAGGTCTCAGTGGTGTCTTTCCCATCTAACCCTTGAACCCCAGGAACCAGATCTCCACTCATGGTGTCGTACTAGGCCAGACATTCCAGGACAGGCGGAGAAGAATAGTAGTCTTGACGGTCTCTGGAGAGGTGTGGCAGCCCGTGCGAGAAGACATCGTGTTCACTATCCCCAATTTCGTCCCCTTCGACCTCGTTACCCGATGTGAAACACACCCTTTTCCCACTCATCAGACTCACATACGAGCCCGGATCGAGGTGTTAAAGCGCCTCAAAGAAATGACCCGAACTATGGAGAAGGCGTACAATATTGTGTCTCAGAAAAGTGCCGAAGTCTACAATAAGGTCAGGTCTCCCGACCCCGACAAATGGTCCCGAACAACGACTACCGAGGTCGCTCGCCTTATCATCCGCGACCCCGATAATACCACTCTTTTTGCGGTTCATAAGTACCTGATGAGTAATCCTCTGTTCTTCAGCGCCCACCACAGTTATGAAACCAACGGGGTCTTCCATGTTCGGCCAAAGTCCCATGTAGAAGATATACACGCCATCCGAGATTGGTCGAGACGGCGCGATGGCCCAATCCAGTCGTTCGCTGCGAAGGCACTGGATATCATAGTTGCCAACCAGGAGACGCAGATACTCTCGCGCACAGAACCTCCTTCTTATATCCGCGCCACGCATGTCTGGACGGCGACCGACCGCACAATACTCACATTCCTTCAAAACTCGCTCCGTCCGACGCGCAGCACGCAAGCAGACCCATACTCCCTAGGGCAGAGCTTCATCCTTAAAAAGATTCATCCTACTGGACCAGAGGTCAATGACCAAGAGGTTCAAAAAGCCCTGGTGGGCCTAGGTATTTTGGCACCATGGCAAGACCTTACAGTTTTAGAGCCTGCTTTGGACCTCGATACCGAACCAGAAGTCACGTCATCTACAGCCAAAGCTCGAGAAGACATAGTCCAGAAGGGGTTTGCTTCGCTGACATCTTCGACGCGCAAGGTTCCGCTGGGGCCCGAAGATTTCTATGCTTCAGATCCCCTGGATTCAGTGCGACATGATTTCGGAGAGTTACCGGTTTTCGTAATCGACGAGGCGAGCGCAGAGGAACTTGATGATGGCGTTTCCATTGAGCGAATTCCTTTAGAACCAGACAGCTGTTGGGTGCATGTTCATATTGCCGATCCGGCCTCCCTCATTCCACCAACGCACGTCCTTGCCAAAGAGGCATCTCGTCGCTCAGAAACTGTCTACTTTCTTCACCGTTCATGGCCGCTATTCCCTCGAAGTCTGATGAAGCACCCACAGTATGGTCTTTCTTTGGGCGTAGTAGAGGACGGACGACCGACCAAGGTGCTGACTTTCAGTGTGAAGATAAATGGTCAAGGGGAGCTGTCCGACTGCAAAGTACGGGCTGGCCTCATCCGTAACATCCATGTCATCACCTACGACGAAGTCGACAGCGCTCTAGGAGTCCCGGAAGTTCCTCGCTGGTACCCTTTTGGTCGCAGATATCAATCGAAGCCCACCCTCCGAACTTTGACGGAATTACAAATTAAAGATCTCAGGGATCTTAGCACCACCGCTGAACGCGTTGTGGCTAAGCGTCAAAGAGACGGTGTTCTCCTTTTCAGCAAGCCGACCGTCGACATCGAAAGCATCGTACCACCACCTCCAGAAATAAGTGGTCCGACCTTCGAGCCGAAGACTTTCAAAGGGTTCCCTACATTTGAGTACAGTGTTGCGGACCTATTTGCGACGGATTCTGGCGCTCATAATATGATCGCTGAGATGATGAAATTGGCATGCCGAGCGGCTTCCCGCTTTGCTACTGAGCGCGGTCTCCCAATGTTACGGCGCTGCGTGGATTTTGATTTGGCGGGGGCCCCCGGTCCTCAGCAAGAATTGTTGGATATGCGAACCTCAAATAATTATGTTCGGCACGACGTGGGTCTCGTGAAGATGGTGATCGTTCCCCCTGTGGAGTACTCGTTGGAACCATTGGCGCACTATGGGCTAGGCGTTCCCCGCGGAGAAGGTTACACCCGCGCCACCTCGCCCCTACGACGTTACCTCGACCTGGCGGCCCATTGGCAAATCCATCACGCATTGCTGGGCTCTGCTGCTCCGACGTCTTCCCCGCCTTTTGATGCAGCCCGACTTTCTGAACTGAGTATCTCCATCCCGGCAACCGATAAATTGATGAAGGTCGTAGCTAGGAACCACCAGCGGTACTGGCAGCTCATGTTCATCAAACGATGGGCCGAGGACACCTCCAACGGCGTTGAACGCCACGACGACCCGCTCCAGAGGCTGGAGGCTGTCACCCTAGGGAGCCCAAGACAAAACGAGAGGAGCCGTAAATTTCATGTCGAGGCGCACGTCCGCCTCCTAGGCGCCGGTGTGAGTTTGGAGAACCTGGACACCGCCGATATACCGCCAGGTACCACATTCCCGGTTAAAATCCAGGAATGCCGTCTTGGAGTGCGCCCACAGCTTCGAGTCACTGTGAGGTAATCCACAGCACGAGTTGTACGCCCTATGATGTATATTATCGCATGTTAATCCCCCCTGAATTTATTTTCTGGTCATCGTGCCCAGGGCTATGGCGTCATCAAAATGGGGTTTCTGTGGTCATGTTACGATGGTTCGCATTTCCGCACTTGCGCCGGGGTTTGTGCCCGTGGTTCTGAGATTGGTTCGATATCAGATTATTTTCTACAGGCATCAAGACTGTAAGGAATAAGTTCTCGCCAGGATGTTACCGTCCGCCCTCTATGGTTCTGCCAGAACTGACACATTATATGCTGCCAAGCTATTTTTCTCGAATGCTACCGTTCTTCCACACCACATACTGCCGCCTCGCCTTTCTACCGTTCATATATGTTCCCGTGCTCCCAATATTTTCAAACCACTTATGGCAGGTCGTGGGGTGTTCACCTAATCCCACCCCCCATCTGTCGCTTAGCCCATCTACCAGGTCACACTACGCCGACCCACAGATTATTCTTCGGTACTCCACCGGATTTCATTCATCAGTTCTGCGATATCCTACGGCAACGACCCCGTCAATCTTTCCTTCGCCTGCTACGGGAGGGGATAGTCCTTTGCGCTCGCTTCAAGCCCTCATATTGATAATATCCCGGTCGACAAATTTGGCGATGTATTTACTTCCACTTTACCCGGACGGCATGTTACCACACCTCAGTGGCGAGCGGGAATAATTTCGTTCTCGGTGGAGTGTCAATGGATTCCAACGCGGATGATGCGTATGCTGTGAATAAAATGTGGACCTTCGTCAGGATACTGTACTGACCGACTACGATGCCCCGATCGAAGTTTTCATGAAGCAAAAGGGTAAAGTTCGACCTCCCCCAGGACAACTTCCGAACATATGTCGGCATGCTTGGGACAAAGGTGAAGGTCTACCTGAATAATGACCCTGCGTGCAGATAGAGTCGATGCACTAATACAATAAGTGTGTCCGTTCTTTATCGAAAACCAATCTCGCGTCGCCGTAGTATCCATACCGCGATCACATGAGCTTTTGAAACTAATATCAATGCCTGCCAAATTGTGTTTGTCCCCACCCCATAATATTTTTGAAGGAAAAATGATGTCCAAGTTTCAACCACACATCTCAAATTACCACTCAATTGTGGTTTTGCGCAAAACCAACATTTGGATCAATCTCCAGGATTTGGCTGGAGAAATGAGGATTCAGTTGATACTATCATCGAAATTTACGTGACTTCCATCGCGTCCCGACGCGCCGAGGACAGGTATGCACATTCCCACTGGGCCAAATCCCGCGCATAATCGGCCAGGGATGGATACGCGCCACAATTGAAGCAATGTCTGATTTATACGATTTTAGAAACATGCCAAGATGTAAAAGGGTATTGTCGCCTCTGTGGTGGCTGTGCGCTTATATCATCTGCTACAAGCATTGCGGATCTCCAATTGCAGGATTTTGGGCAAATTTTGGGTGCAGATATTTCTAGTTGACGGATGACAAGTCTTATCTCTGCCGTTGCGTGGGTTCGACGAGGCGTCTCAGCCCAACATCCGCAAAAGTATGTCCTGGACGACAAGGAACTCGAACGTGTCAGTGCTCTCGCCCGAATCGAGCTCGAGGATGCTCGTGTAGAACTTGAACGGGCTCATGAAGCTGCGAAAACAATGGGCCGAGGGGCAGAAGGGGATGAGGCAGACGATCCAGCTGAAGATGACGAGGAGAACTGGGTTGAGTATGTACTCTTGCTTTGCCGTTATTGGGACGACAGCTAATCTTTTTGAGCAAGCGAGGATGAAGATGCCATGGACGTTGACCCGACCAAAAAAACGAAAGACCATGATCTCTCTCAATATAAACTGGATGAATATGACGATGATATCAAGTCCGCTGGTCAGAGATGTTGATGTTCTCGCCCGAATAGACCTGATCTTAACCATCGCAGATACTGGTCCGTTCAGTAATATCAAGGGCCTAACATACTACCGGGACAATGAGGAGGATCCTTATATCACCCTAAAAGACGTATGTGCCCATTCCATTCTTCTCTGGAAACTACTGATCTACATAAATTCCAGGACAATGAAGACGAACGGGAAGAGCTTGAAGTCCTTCCTTCAGACAATCTTATCGTAATTGCCAAAACGGAAGACGAGATATCCCAATTAGAAGTATACGTTTACGACGAATCTCAAGAAAACCTCTATGCCCACCACGATCTCATGTTACCCAATTTCCCTCTGTGCCTCGAGTGGTTGGATTTCACACCGGTCTCGTCCTCCTCTTCCAGCTCCGTGTCCACGAACGCTGCGAACCCCAGATTTGGCAACTATATCGCAGTGGGCACGCTTGATCCCGAAATAGAGATATGGTCGCTTGATGTCGTTGAGGCCATGTACCCCAATTCAATCCTTGGTCGACCAGATCAGACCAAGGCACACATCCCAGCGCCTCTCGGTACTGGGAAAAAGAAGAAAAAAAAGACAAAACACCGGACCGTTGAAAAGGGCTACCATGTTGACGCCGTCCTAGGGCTTAGCTGGAACAAGATCCAGAGGAATTTATTGGCCAGCGCAAGTGCGGACCGTACAGTGAAGCTGTGGGACTTGAGTCGGGATCCGACAATCAACGGTGATGCGATAACGGACGGTGTTGGGGGAGGCGCCATACGAAGCTTTAATGTTCACAAGGACAAGGTGCAGGCGGTGCAGTGGAATGAAAAGGAACCGAGTGTTCTGTTAACAGGGAGCTACGACCGGACTGTACGGACGTTCGACTCGAGATCGCCCACCTCTGGAGTCGGTGCGATTTTGGGCAGTGATGTTGAGGCCTTGCGGTGGGATCCTTGGGAGGACCACGGCTTCTACGTAAGTCTTCTGGCTTACAATCATCTAAGTAGACTGACGGGTTCAAATTATGTAGGTGTCTCTTGAGAACGGCCTCGTCCTCAACTTCGACGTCCGGGTGCTACCTTCAAATCTGGACAAGCCTTCGCCAGCATGCTTCACACTGTCCGCTCACGATGGTCCCGTCTCCTCTATAGATGTCAACCCACATATCAAGGGTTGTATCGCAACGGGTGGTACAGACAAGCTCGTCAAAGTCTGGAACGTCGTGCCCGAGGCAGATGGAGGAAAGAGGAATGTCAGCCTCGTCGCCTCAAGAGACCTCGGTGTTGTACGTTTCATCGTCCCTAATGTTGTCTCGTGCCGCTCACTCCGGGATCAGGGCAAAGTGTTCTCTACGGTCTTCTCTCCGGACGATCCCCTCACGCTTGCAGCGGCAGGTTCAAAAGCAAAATTACAGATTTGGGACGTTGGTGCGAATGTAGGAGCCCGAAAAGTGTTTGGCGCCAAGTTGCGGGAAGCTGGTCGAGTGCTTCTGGAGAAAGAGTCCGGTGTAGGTGTTATTGGAGTCATCAGCGATGACGAGGAGAGCGGCGAAGAGGGGGGTGATGAGGATTAACCAGCTATACATATATTCCATCTACTTATCCGCTGTTCGGTTCACGACGCCGTTTATCATCAGGTAAGATTTGGGGATAGTTGGGGCTGAAATCGGGATATGACTGTCGTGTGCAAGTTTTAGAGTTCTTCTAAAACCTAAGACGACTCCGTGACTTTACTTTATTTTATTTGAAGAACGCTTTGTTGGCAGACGCCAGGACGACGAGTCGGGAAGTCCTGCTTACGCACAGGCACCACCCAAAACGTAGCCGTCGTAATCCGCACATTTTTCGTCGTATTTGACGAGTAGATTGGCATCCACTCTGTCCGCTACCATCAGCAGCTGCATACTTTGACTCAAACCATAAGGAGAGGCTTGTGGATGGCATGATACGATGCCCCAAAGTTACGTCAATCCACCCAACTTCGTTCTCAATCAAACTTCAAGCACAATACACTCTACCCTGTCCAGATTTGACCAACTTCATTCTATATAGTCATTTTGTATGTGTAATTTTTCTTGGGGCTAGGAGGGGATGGGAATGGGTTACAGTGGAAAATTGGCATTACATGACATATCAATAGGTACCTTCGAAAAAAAAAAATAGACATAGAGCGGAATGACATCGGAGGCTAATTTGGCACTCTCGGAACACTTCTGGACCGTCACTGGTGTCACTACCCAGGCTGAACGTGGCGAGAGACTGGTGTTGCCTGCTCTTGATAGCCAGGACACAACCGACGCTCAATTTTATCCTCCACTCTGATATGATTTTTTTTGGAAGGGGCCTATCGATATGAATCTAGCTGGAACCATTTGCATTGCCTGACTGATGATGGTATTGCACTATTACTGCATGTTTAATTAAATTTTCTCCTCCGGTATGTAATGGTCCGAGGAGCTTTGGGCATCGTAATCATGGTCTAGAGACCGAGAGTGAGGGTGATTGGAAAGAACGGTATTGTGATAGGCTTACGTGGTAGTTGTGTTCTGGTACCCTGTCAATCCGAATTTCCATGTTGCGGATGATAGTGGCAACAATAGTGCCAAGTTGCAGATAGGCAAACTGAACAAACATAATGACAATAAGAGAAGGGTCACGGGTCAATGATTAACGGATGCCGACCTGCTCCCCTATACACCTGTGCTTTCCTGCGCCAAAAGGTTGATATGGGCTTTCTGTACCCTTGCTGACCGCTCCGAAGCCATAATCAATTTTTTCGCCATGCTCATCCGCGTAGGTCGCAAATGCCTGCGCAGCGACGCCCTCAGGATCGCTCCACCTATAAGGATCCCACTTAAGCGCATCCTTCCACACTCTGGGATCCGTCTGGCTGACAGCAGGCGAGGCGAGCACATAATGACCTTTGGGAACGACGTACATGGTGTCTTCGGAGGGAGTGGAGAGCGATGCAGGGACGACGACATCATCTCTGACCTTGCGCATGATACTGTGGATGGGAGGGTGCATGCGGAGGGTCTCGCGGATGACGGCGTCCATAAGAGGCAGGGCACGAAGTTCCTCATAGGTCATCGAGCGAAGGGTACCGTCTGGGGTGCTGAAATTCTTCACCTGCTCATGGTAGAGCGCTTCCGCAATCTCGGGGTTGGCAGCCAAGTGCAGAAGGGTCCAAGAACCGGAAGAGGAGCTCGTGTGTTGGCCGGCCATGAGGAGAGCAATCATGATATGAGCGATTTCGTGGTCCTTGAGGGGCTTGCCGTTGCGATATGACTGTTGCATGAGTGCCTCAATCATATCAGGTTCGCCGTGCTAAGAACAAATGTATTAGTAGATGCATGAAGGCACTGAGTAAATATCTTACGTTACCATCAGCCCGACGTTTCTTAATGATGTCAACATAGAATTCGCTCATTTTGATATGAGCTTTGTCCCGCCTATGGTAGCTCGGAAGAGGGAGGTTGGGAAACATGAAATTGAGCGGGGTAAAGCCTCCGTCCAGATCATTGTACAGGTCGGAGAAAGATTTATCCAGGCCCTCACGAACCTCTTTCCCTTGGAGGGTCCTCGACGCCGTCAAGATGGTAATCTCTTGAAGAACTTTCTGTACATCGAAAGCACCCCATTCGTTGATGTCATTGGCCTGGAAAACGGAAAAAGACGGGTCGTGGGCGAAAAAGTCTTCGACCTCTTCCTCGATCATGCCAACGTAGGTGCGGAAGTTCTCTGAGGAAAGGCCGACCTTCACAAATCGCTTCTGTTCCATAAAAACTTCGTTGGGTACGTCATAAACCACATCTTTACCGAAGATTGGTGTCGTTAGGTGCTAGGAGCGTTGTTAGAGGCTAGAAAAACGGCGCGTGATAGACTCACAGTATACGCGTCTTCTGCATTCAAGACCGTTGATTTGCCTCCCAAAATAAAATTATTTCCTTTCGGGCCCAAGGCAACGGTGACCTTGCGTCCAAGTAGGATGAACGTGAAGACGTCGCCGTACTAAAGGAAATGTACTTAAGCTTGAATACCTAAGAGAAAGGATTGGGAAAATCACCTTTTCCCGTCCTGCGAAGAAAAAGTTGAGTGGGTCGTTTCCATAGGAAATGGCGGAGCCGATAATTGGCAGCCAGTGAAAGATTACTGGGGGGTCAGTAGCTTTTCGAGGGGCGATCTGATGGGCATTGTGAATAACTAGACGCTGGAAAGACGCGAGAATACATACCACCTGCCACAGGGCGTTGAGAAGAATAACAATTATTGGGGTATTTACGAGTAGGAGAAGGGCAAGACGTGAATTGGATTGGGGGAAGTAGGCATGAGCATTTGCAAGGTACGCAGACCAGACATCGTTGAACGGGAGGGTGCCGTTCAGGTTAGATGCGAACGACATGACGGGACGAGCAAAGTTGGAGGAGTAGCTTAACGGTGTCTTTATTTTATATCTAAAAATAAAATCGAACCACTCTAGATAAATCGTCCCACGCAACACTACCGCCAACGACTAACTTGCGTGCTCGTCGTGACAAGTGTAATCATTTTTGTGGTCTCACTCTTTATGAGGGCACGACTGTTCCATTAGAGCCTCGACCATGTCGGAAATGTCTGCGTGTGAACCGACCTTCGAGACTCATCGTCATACAAGCTTGTCAACCCCCTCAAGGACCTCGTTCCCTTACAGGGTCCCAAAGGTTGTAGGAAAAAGAACTTGCATGCGTCACTGGAACACGATAGACGTGTGCCGAACGATACTGGGGACCTAGTGCCAGTATAATGCCCCCCCCCCTAAGGCGATGCATGGGAAAACCCACAAGTCGCATGCATCGTGAGCAATCCTGGAGCCTCATGTAAGTACAAGAAATAATAGGTGTGTCACTCAAATGTTCTACAAGTGCGTCTTCATTTCATGGTGGCCCAGCAGATCACCTGCACGTCACATCACACCTGGTATGCATATATTGTTCCAGGCATCACTTAGAACCAAGCCCGTTTCTGCGGCGTCCTCTATTCGCCTGATTTCAGTGACAATAGTAGGCGCCATGGCTCCTTCCTGGGATCTGAATCATGGTACTCAATATTCGAATATCTGGCCCTTTTAAATATCCCTCTCGCATTTATCTGAATTCTCTCGACGAGTCGACAGATACGGAGAATGCACACGAACTCACGACCACGGTGCGGGAGAACTTTTAACCTTATAACCGGAAGGTCGACCACATGGCTTTGCAAGAGATATTCGACGACAAGGCGGTCGATCGTGCCGCGGCTGGTTCGAAAAGAATCATGTACAATTTTGAGCTGTCTGAGCGCTTCTACGAGCAGACCGAATCCTCCGACCTAGGACTACGGATTGCTCCACGCTTTTTATCTCCCGAGCTTTCGTAACAAACTATCCGCTACCTGGATGATTCGAAAAGTGTGCCGTAGTCCAGATCGGTCCGTTTCGATTCTACAAGGCAGAACTCGGTGGGCTCACGAATGATATTTTGCAACCACGTACCGAGGGAACCCGTTCATGCGCAATGCCACCCGACGCTTTCATCTGGCAGCAACGAGTCGCCCTTCTTGCCGCGGTACGGAGGGCAGCAGGACACCATTTCATAGGCCAGCCTCGCATGGTAAGCTAATATTTTCCCGGCAGTCATGGCAGCAGTGGTTTCCCCTCAAGGACGGGCGGGATACCCCCAACTCACCGTTACAGTGCTCTCCGCTAATTACCTCACTCGAGGGCCAATGCATCTAGTTCCATGGGAGCTCATGGAGGTTTATGCTGCGCCTATCCTACACTCATATCGTCCACCTGTTATGATGCTTGTGTACCAGGCCTCCCGAGAGTTTTTGCCCCAGAACCTGTCCTGCACGAAGTTCATCCGCAAAGTCGCTGAGACGTTCGTTTGGGATGTTGGGTGGTCCATGACGCCGAGGGTTATATCGAGGTTGCACGCACTGCAGTGTAAGAGAGCTCTGACGTATGTCCCCGGCCAGCGCTCTATATAGCCTCCAAGTTCGGGGAGTACGACATCAAAGTGCCGGAGTTCCTAGACATTCGGCGGATCCACCTCTGGGGAAGATTTTCGTGTTTGAGCTTCGCACGGCAAGGCTGGAGTGTCACCGTGAGCCTGAGCCTGAGTGTGCCTTCCCCAAATTTCCACAATCTCACTGTGTTACTCGAGGATGACGCGCGGGGAATTAGTGCATCACCAAACATAGAACCAAGGCCTGCAGAGGATGCTATTTTGACAAGCGGTCTAGGTCTTGCGATACCTCTTCGTCATCAAGATGTAAGAGACAACAACAGAGACAGCGTTGACATAAATAATTCAAATACTAATTTATGTCAAGCCTCGTTGACGTACAGCTTTTCATGAGCGATGTAATCCGCGATTCCGTTTGGAACGAACTTTCTCCATTCCGTCGCCTCCAACCCCAGCTGATGCACTGTATTTCGGACCTCTGTAGAGCTGTAACCGCAGAGCTCCTCGCCAATATCAAAGATAAGAATGCGTCCAGACAAGATGAACTCTTGTGCTAGGGCCAGATCCGTTCTTCCAATCATACCCTCGTGGGAAAGCTGAGAACTGCGTTGTGCGCAAATGATGCGTGAATTGTCACCTTCAGGAGCGGGCGAGAAAAACTTCCGGAGGGACCGCATCATTTGTTCGTGGGTGCCATAGTAGCGGGGCTGGATGAGGCGTTCAAGGGTATCAAAGCCAAGGATGAAGTTGAGTTGGATGTGGTATGCTGGGCACTCCGGTGTCTCAGCAAACCTGTTTTTGAAGAAAGTTTGTAGGATACTGGACTTGCCCACGAATGTCGGCTCATCAATAATGCCAATTGCAACGTTCGAAGTCACTTCTTCATCAGAACAATTGTGCTTCTGCACAACATTTTTGGAGAAGATCTTCATCATTTCAAGGCGCTGTGAGTAAGTCGCATCCCCAGGCCTCAATGTTTTATCTGCATTGCGGACGGAGAGTAGGAGTAGTTTCGCATCGTAATGAGTGGCATCATTCGCCTGTGCGACGCTGGTGCGCACGTCTGTATGGTTTAATTGAGATGGCGGCGGATTATTGGCGAGAGCAAGGTGCGCAAGAGTGGGAGGGTTAAAGGAAGCGTCCAGTACCAGGACTTGAAGAGTGCGTTGACCTGAATGCGTTTTCGGAAGCGGCCACCGGTTATGCGGAGCCTCAACAAGCTCTACTGGGGGCTGCGGGAACCCAACTTGTATACGGCGGAGCAGGGTTGTTGCTGTAGCACGAAACCTTGCCATCTCATCAGAAGGAGGGGTTGACATGGGGGGGAGTGTTGAAGGGTCCTGATAAGATAAGATTAGATCAACTCGACATTCACAATGATCGGTCATAATCACAATCCCAATTTTACTCCCGTTCGTCTACCATGGCTGCTCTAGAAAAGGATGAAGATGGTTTCTACACTCCAGGTATCTGCCAAGTTCCTTCTCTATCGTGTGATAATTCATTGTCTTCAGTCGCTGCTCCTGCAGCATCATCCGCCTCCACAGATGCGGCGTCCGAGTCTGGCGAGAAAAAGCCAGGTAATGACACCATCTATCGCGGGGTTCCAGTGTATCTGAACGCGGATTTAGGTGTTATTAGCGATCTAATCGACTCTACTTTCGAGGTCACGGTGTGTTCTGAAGTTAGATATCAGGGAGACGACGTGTAACGCGAATATTTCAGGTGACCTTGGCTGATCAGCAGGTGGATCCTAACTCCCCGTTGTTCAGTGTGAAAACCTTCGAAGAACTTGGACTGTGCGTCGAGATATACTCGATGGTTGTGCCCGACATCACAAGTTTTGATTAGACATCAAGACCTCCTCAAGGGAATTTACGATATGGGCTTTTCGAAGCCATCGAAAATCCAAGAACGCGCTCTTCCGCTCCTCCTCGCTAATCCGTAAAGTCCACAAAGCCCGAAGTAGAACAACTGATTGATTGTTGGTATCCAGTCCCACGAACATGATCGGACAGTCGCAGTCTGGGACGGGAAAGACAGCAGCTTTCGTGCTAACTATGCTTAGCCGCGTTGACTTTACGATAAACAAGCCCCAGGTATATCTTTTCAAGAACCGGAATAAGAATCAGCTGATTGTGTGCAACATAGGCTCTCTGCTTAGCTCCCTCTCGCGAACTTGCTCGGCAAATCATGTCTGTCGTAACAGCAATGGGCAAATTCACCAATGTACAAACAGAGTACGCTATCAAGGACAATCTGCCTCGAAACGCCACTCAGGTCACCGCACACATTATCGTTGGCACCCCCGGCACTATGGCTGATTTGATGAGAAGAAGGGTGGGTTGTTCGGTCTTGCGAATACGGCTTTTCCTTAAGAAAAAACAAAGGTCATTGATCTCAGTCACATCAAAGTCTTCGTGTTGGATGAGGCGGACAACATGTTGGATCAGGACGGTTTGGGTGACCAGACGCTCAGGGTCAAAAAGTGCGTTTTGATTGTTCGGTATGATACCTTACCTTACCTGACCCTTCAATGTACAGCATGCTTCCCCGAAACCCGCCAGTTCAAATCATTCTCTTCTCCGCCACATTCCCCGACCACGTCCGTGCCTACTCCTCGAAGTTCGCACCGAACGCGAACAAAATCGAGCTCCAAAAAGAGGAGCTCAGTGTCGACAGCATTCGACAGTTCTACATGGACTGCAAGAATGCTGAGCACAAATACGATATCCTGGTGTCGCTCTACCAGCTTTTGACCATCGGTCAGAGCATCATCTTCTGTCAAGTAAGTCCTGATGTCTTCGGGCGGTCCGACTTATTAATGTGGTTAGCATCGACACACGGCGGATAGGATTTCTGCACGAATGACTGCAGAAGGCCACAAGGTCGCATCGCTGCACGGTGCCAAAGACGCGTCAGAACGTGATGCTATCATCGATCGGTTCCGTGAGGGCAGAGATAAGGTGAAGCTAGCGTGTCTATAGTCTTCACAGAAGATTCTAACGAGCTCCTCACAGGTCCTGATCACGACAAACGTCATCGCCCGTGGTATCGACATCCTACAAGTCAACATGGTTGTGAACTACGATCTTCCACTAATGAACGAGCGCGACAAAACTGCGGACGAAAGACCCGATGTAGAGACGTATATTCACCGAATCGGTAAATGGCTTCACGACCATCCTCCAGCGCCATGACTAAACAACGGTTTTGGGTCACAGGACGTACGGGACGCTTCGGGCGTAAGGGTATCTCAATCAATTTTGTCCATGACACGAAGACTTGGGGCCAGATGGAGCAGATCGAGAAGGCCCTTGGGAAGAAGATTATTCGGATTGAGACGCACGACTTGGATGAGATGGAAGAGGTGTGTGTCTACCTTGGCCGTTGGAACATTGTGCTCAATTGACCCCGTCAACGAACAGAAAATGAAGAAGGCACTGAAATGATTCTCGGTCACTCTTTAACCTTTCCGCCAAATGCCTTGTATTGTATGGTGTTTTATTAGCATACCTTCCCACCCATTCGCGACGGGGCTTCGTTGAGGCTCGTTTAACTCAATATTGGTAAAGTTCGATGACAAGTAAGTTCTATTATGGATCAGTGGGTACAACAATTGGTATGAAGATGTGAGGATGAATGGAATCTAAGTATCATTGCGATGGGGTAGTCAGATGCAGTGCAAAGTTATCCTAGAGTATCGGGGGTAGTAAAGCTGTACGACCAGCACGCCTTCAAGACGACTTAGACGCTTGAGCAAAAGCAATAGCAACAGTCTAGAAGGAAGAACACGAGTAAGCACCGCGAGTCAATAAAGAGGCTGCGGGATAGAACATACCTCGGAATGGCTCAAAGAGATGAGGATCTTGTTGACACCCTTTGCCGCAGCCTGTGTTTTCGCGTCTCCATGGAGCGTCACTGTTGGTGCTCCGGTTTCCGGGTCACTGAGAATCTCGATGTCGCGAAGCGAAGCCGCGGCTCCCTTTGACTTGACGCCTAGAGACTTGAAAACGGCTTCTTTGCCAGCCCAGCGTGCGGCAAATGATGAGGAAGGAGAAGGTTGAGCCTGGCAGTAGGAGGCCTCGGCGTCGGTGAAGTTACGGGCGACGAAGGTGGAATTATGTGAAGGAACAGCCGAGATCAGCTCTGGGTAAATGGTAATTAATATGTCAATTGCGTAGATACGTTAAGTTATAGACAGACCTTGATCAACCCCAACGCCAACGAAGGTTTCCGCAGAGTTGGTAATCAGGCCTCCAGCCTCGATGATATCGGTGATGGCCTTAACGTTCGCGGTATCGAGAGTAACCTCAGTCGCCAGCTTGCCAACGAAGGAGTATTCTCCCGTCTTTGGGTCGAGAGTTGCTCGTGCCAATGAGTTCAGCAGCACCTTGCCCTCCATGTCGCCGAGGTAGGGCGGATGGTCCTTGATCTTGACGAGAGAGTTCTTGATCATCATTTCGCTCATAGCCTTGTATGACTGGCGAGATCGGACGCGGTGCCGCCCCTTGTACTGCTCATAGTAGGCAGGGTCAAGAGCACCGAACAAGTATCGCGGGTGTAGAACGAGGGCTGTTCCGCCAACTTGACCGAAACCGAACGAGGACTTGTGGTAGATTTAAGCAGAGTTGGCATTTTGATTGAGGAAGTGCTCACCATAACACCGGCCCGAATGCCATCAGTGTGAATGGACTTGGAAGGGAACATGAGGAAAGTACGGTCCTGGAAGTGAGAGTCGACGTTGCTAGACTTCGGAGTCAGCGGGGGAAAACAGTCAAGAAGACAAGACAATTTACTCGTTATTACGATTGCCGGGGACAATACCAGTAGCGATTGTCTGAAGCAAGCCACTCATCTGCCACGCAGCGGAGCCTCCTTTGGCGTGACCCATCAAACTCTTTTGGGCCATGATTGGTACAGCATTCCCAGGTGTACGAGAAATCGTTGTGAAGATGTCGTTCCATATCTTGGTCTCATTCTCCTCCTAATCCAAAGAATGATAAGGATGTGTAAATAAGAAAACTGAAACTACGCACGTTTGCGTTGGTGCTGGTGCCGTGAATAGACAGAATACCGATATCATCAGCGGTCAGGCCCCAGATAGCTAACGCTCGGCGAAGAGGAGCCACGCGAGGATCACTGCCTTCCAGCATTCCGTACATGGCAAGGGCATCCTTCTCTTGTTGTGCGGCTTCCTTCTCGATATTGGCAACTCGGGACGAGAAGTAGTCCTCCTCGACCGTTTCACCTTGTGCCTTGCGGAAGTCAAGCTCTTCTTGAAGTTGAGCATGTTCGTGCGATAACCACTGTGAAATCTGGGTGCGGCGGAAGGAGAGTTGGCGGGAGCGGTAAGCTACATCGAGGATAGGCAGTGGGTGCTTCGAGGGGACCTCCCGGGCGACAATGAGAGCTCCTTTGCCAGGCGCAGGAACGGAGCGACCAGCTTTGTCACTAAAATCCAGGGTCAGGTGAGAGTAAGGGAAAAGAAGGTGGGACATACGTTGATGTAGAGGTGAAGGCAAGGATACCACGAATCGGGGCACCAAGCTCGAGTGCCGTTTTTGCATTCATAACGATGTGGACGCCGGTCCCTTGGGCTTCCATGAACTGAACATAAGGTGTTAGTATCATTAAGTTTTCGTAAAAGGCAGCCAACTCACCCCAGCGCGAGAAGTTGTGGCAGGACGAGACATCTCCGCGGGTTCACGTCCCATAGCAAATTCGGTTTCTGCGTTGCTTGTGGCCTTCATATTTGCGAACTCGTAGGATCCCTCTTCACTGATGTCATCGAAACCACCAGCAATCATGACCTTCGCCTTTCCAGACAGGATCGTATCGCAGGCGATTTCCAGAGACTGAAGGGCCGTAGCACTGAATGAACGTTGAGTAGAGTTACGAGACGAGCATACGCAGGCGAATACTCACCAAGCACCAACGGGGATCTTGACGGGTCCGCTGGACGACAGGAGAAGCAGATTGATCCAGCCGGCGGTCGTATTGATGAAACTGCATGACAGGGGTCAGATAGATTGTGGGCGAAGTGTTCAAAACCTCACGTTTCCTGCAGGATGTCATTCTGCACGTCGCGCTCATCACGGCGATCCTTGAACATCTTTGCCATGCTCGTAACACCTCCCATACCACTACCGAGGGATGTTCCGACCTCGGATGGATGAATATGTTGATAGAGTTCGTATGGATCCGTGATACCAGACATATTGAGGGCCTCAGCAGTGCAAACCAGAGCCCAAAGGGTCGCGCGATCGGTTTGAGCAATGATGTCGTCTGGGATGCCGTAACGGCCAGCGTCCCAGCCTGTCGGGATCTGAGCAGCGACCGTCCTGCTGAACTTGAAGGCCTTGGGGACAAAAACGCATGCACCTTTCTTGAGCTTCGCGAACCATTGACCGCTTTGGCCCGCCCAGATGTCACACTTCTCGCCGTGTTGCAGTTTGAATTTCTGCGCCTCCGATTCCGCGACCTCAATGGGTTCCAAGTCGTGGATGAGCTCAACCTCTTGGTTGAAAACCTTTTTGTTGGGGTCGTAGCCGCGGAAAAGCTCCGGTTCTGGACAACAAAGTTAGTTCGAAAGCAAACAGATAAGGTAGGAATGACTCACCAATCAAGCGAATACCCGCGTGAGCCAAGATTTCCTTCTCATAGCGGCCCTTGACATCCTTGTCATCGACAGGCTCACTGGTCTTGCTATCGACCCATCCAACGTAAAGAGAACCATCTTTGAGGCGACCATCGAAGTGCTTGACGAATCCCATCATCCAGGCCATCTCGATGCAGCCTTCGATGGTGAACTCGCCTCGTGCCTCCATCTCCCAGCGTGTGCGGGCACTACCCCATGGCCCAACTTCAGCAAATCCGGTGACAACAATGACTTTCTCGAGATCGATCAAACCACGTAGATGGGCGAGGTCCCTCAAAGACGCATTGGACTCGAGAGCGGGGAAGTTGAACTGGAAGTTGGCACGAGGGAGGACATCCACTGTCTGAAGAAGGCGTTCAGCTTCCACACCGTTAATGACTTTGAAGTCGGCGGAGTTATCTCGAGCAATGGCGCGACGAAGGTCCGCCTTCTTAAGGAGATTGGTGCGGATACGACCCGTAATGTCGGCCAGATCGGGGAGCCGGTCCATGCCTCCATTTAAATCTGCCCAGATAGGTTCGACTTGAGTAATGCTGAACAATAGGGGATGCATCAAGCCCAGGATGTTAAATGCCATTTCTTTGGCCGAGAAAGTACGGACACCGTAGCTTTCCAGCTCGTGGGCAACGATGTTCGTCGGACCCATCAGTCCAGTGCCGCGAGTCCAACTGGTAAGAAAAGGCCCGCGGTCAGTGGTGACACATATCATAAGAAGAGCAGTTCTTACCCAATGACTGCCCCTGCAAGGCACAAGTACTCGCCCCAACTTTCTGAGGCCCAACGCTGGAAAAGCGTCTCGAGACCGATCTTCGACTCTGAATACAAACCGTCGTTTCCGAAGAGACCGTGGTTCGGTGAGAGAGGTAGAATAACCTGTGTGGGACGTGTGACGAAATGACGGCTCGCCTTCTTGGTCTTGACAGCACCCAGAATGCGAAGCAGATTGACTAGCATCATTCGGTGCGCCAACTCAGACTTGTCATCGAGGCTATCTATCTCGCGACCGTTCTCAGGAATGCCTGCGAAAGGGATGATGTAGTCTAAATCCATGCCGAGGTTTGCATAGACGTAGTCGACGAGAGCCTCAACGTCTTGCTTCGAGGCTTGATTGAAGGGTACTACAGTGAGGGCAGACCCACGGCTGCCGAAGGTCTGGAAAATCGATTGGTAATATTCGACTGTTTTCCGGTTGTAGCTGGATGTCGTGATGATGACGTGTGCTCCGCCTGAAAGAAGGCCCTTTACGATCTCGACGCCGATGGATCCTTTTCCGACTCCCGTGAGTAGTGCATTCTTGTCTTGGAATGTAGTGCCTGAGGTTGCAATCTCGTGAAGAATGTCAAGGTAGACACCAGTCAGATTGCTGCTGTACTCCCAGTTTGTGCCCACTTTCCGCTTCAGGTGAAGAAGGGGAACTTTGTCGGCGGTGACAGATGTGACGCTGGAAAGCTGAGGGCGGAGGAATTGGGATGACGAACGGCGACTTCTCGGAGTAAGACGAGATCTAGTGTCTGGACCTTTCCGCAAGGAGCGCACCACACCCTCATACAGCGCCTTGATGCGATTCTTCTGTTCTTGGCTGATGCCGGGCTGAGACTTGACGACAGTCCATAGCTTGAGAACGTCATCTTGGACTTTCTGGATGTTAACGGCGCCCGACACCGCATCGCCGCTGGCCATCTCTTCGACGTAGGCCTCGAGTTTGCGCACATTCTCGCGAACAATTTCGGAGTACACGATATCACCCTTCGCCGTGACCTCAGTGCGGGGAGCAGTGGGGAACGTCACTAGAAGAAGATCAGTCGCGGGAAACACATTTTGTGCTGTGGCTACTTACCATCTTTATAGACTGGAGGCTTCCCGAGAACCTCCCGTGTGTTGTCAATTAACCTCTGACCGAACTCCTTCGCGAGCTTGTAAGTGTCACCTTTAGAAGGGTCGCACTGGTCGATGTTGTACTGCATGTATGCTAGCATCTCCGGATCGGCTCTGTTTAGGAGCGCAATGCAGCGAGCGGTGATTTCCCGATCGACGGTGGTGAGACGGCCGAAAATGATGTCGTAGTACATCAGTAACGCGTCTTGGCGCACCCAATTCCAAGAGGAGTCGAAATGGCGTGCCTTCAAAGGATCAAAGCGAGGTTGAATACCGTCAATGTAGATATCGCCGTGCTCTTTAGTGATGCTGTCGAGCTTCGCCTGAAGAGCGGTGGAAGTTGCCTTTTCTTGATCAAAGGCAATTTCGCCAGCGCGAGAGTCTCGTCCAAGGTAGCGCATGTATAGCTCGACATGCTGGGCGGCGAATCGTTCCTGTTCAGCCTGGAACTTGAGGAACTCCTCGCTATTGATCGTCGCGCCAACGGCACTGCCGCCAGCAGCACTAGCACCAGGAGTGGAGAGAGAGATGCCGGAACGTTGCGCGTATATAGAGACGATGCCGTCGAGCCATGTCTTCGCCTCAGCCTCCGAGCCAAGTCGCTTGGGGGGTTCGAAGGTCGTCGCGAGTAGGAGAACGGCATCAGCACGGGATGGTCCTAAGCCCCATGACTTGGCGAGATGGGCCTTCATTGCCGACACATTGAAGCCACCTGGCATCTTGCCACCAATGACGCGAGAAATGAGGCTGTTGCTGTATTTGCCGAGAGTACCACTGAATCCAGTCGAGAGACCTGAGCCAAGCTCCTCAAGAGGTAATTCTTCTCCCTTCTCTGGGGCCGAAGTGAACTCCTGCTGTAAATCACCTAAGATCTCATTTTGGAGGGTGGACTTGCCACCAACGAGATCCTTGATGGACTTGGACAAAGGGATTTCATCGACACGCTTCTTGAGTTTCTGCGCGACGATGACAGTGAGAATATCAGTGGCCTTGATGGGAATGTCTTCGATAGAAGCAACAGGCCCGGTCGGTGCCGAGGTTACAGTGACTGGTGCAGCAACCTGGACGGCCATGGGGGTGCTGGGTGCGGCGGCTTCTGCCGCAGCGCTTTCGGCAGCGGGTGCGTCAGGCTCATCCTCGTAATGGTAGTAGATCTCCTTCCCGTTCTTGGCGTGGCAGAGAATAGTCCTTGAACGGCTAACAGAATCATCGCTGGTCTCATATTTGGCTTTCAAAGTTCGGGTCGCCATGCCGGTGAGGGTGGGTGAGGGACCCAGCTCAATGAAACGCTCAAACTGAAATTCGGTGAACAAGCGGTCTTGAGTTTCGATCCAGCGAACTGGTGAGGCAAATTGATATGCGAGAAGCTCCACGAGGATGATATAGGCAAGCTTTTGACGTTGTTCGGCACTTCCCCAATTGTCGTGATCCCATTTCTTGAGGACCCTGTCTAGACGCGGGGACGAAGTCTGATCGTAAATAATCTGAGCGTACTCCCTCGATACTTCGAAGGGCTTTGCAATGAGATTTGGGATGTACTTTCCGATGAGCATGTCAGGGTTCAGGTGCGTGGGGTTGATCTTCTTGGATAGATCTGAGTAATAGAGATCAGAGAAGTACACGGCAAGTTTCATAGTTCGACCCACAGGCACGGAATGGCATGACACCGGCCCACAGGTATCGCGAATGGAAAGGAACGTCAATCCCAGGAAGTGGAATGGTCGCGAAGCCACGTTCGAGTTTGATGTAGCCTTCAGCCATCTGCCGCTCAACAGCCTTTTCATGGCATGACTTAACAATGTCTCCGAGCATCTCTTTCACTTTTTCCACAGTATACGTTTCTGTGAGCTGGAGAAAAGTCGTCAGCCGGGGGTGTGATGCACGATGTGCATAAATATACCTTGGCAATGTCGATCTTTTGAACTTTCAAGTAGTTCAATACATTTGTCATCGTCTGCAGCGCGACGAGCTCTCCAGCGCATACATATTGTTGTCCCTAGTTACGAGTTTGTCAATCAGTGGTCAGTTTGTCGAAAGAAATCAGTAACTAACCTCGACGTTGTAGTTGACAATCTCGAGCAGCGAGCCAGTGATGACAGCGATGCTATCAACAACTTCCCGGAGTGCAGCGTCGCTGAAAGTTTTCGAGATACGACTTGGGTTGACAGCACACATCGCATAGTTCGACCGATTCTGAGCATCACGCTCGACAGCACGTTGCATGGTGATGCCACGGTAAAAAACGACATCCACGAGAGCAGAGATAGGTAAGACATCGGCGATAGAGGCCAATGCAGAGTATTCGCCAAGGGAGTGACCAGCGAAGGCGCAATCTTTTTGGATGAATCCTTTAGAACGCATGTCTTCAAAGGCGGCCTTCTCGGTGACGACGAGGGCGATCTGGGCAAACTGAGTTGCGAAGAGCAAGCCGGCAGGGTGACTGAAAGTGTACTTGGGGGTGCGCACATCGATGTCGGCGAAGAGGGGGAGAGTTTTGACGTTACCGTCCTTATCCATTGTATCGTAGGTCATATCCATATAACGTTGGCGGATCGCCTGACCCTTGATGCCACCGAAGTGAATGGTTTTTGTCTTGGGGTTATCCTTGACGATCTCGATGATAGAGAAACCGTAGACTGCAAGTAGATGGGCATCGGCACTATCCCAAACGGCACGCGCAGCAGGGGAGCTACCGTAAAGGTCCATCCCCATGCCAGCCTCTTGAGAACCTTGGCCCGTGAAGACGTAGACTGTGGTCGGCTGCGAGACTTCCGCTGAGCCGTCAAGCACCTTTTCACCCCGCCCGTTGAAGGTTTCGACCTTAACGACCAGGTTGCCATCGCGCATACAGGTATGGCGAACCTTTACGGTGAGCTCGTCGTTTGGTAGAACCATACCGACGAAGGAAACATTGTATCTATGTACAATGATCAGTCAATGTTTACACAATCAAATGACGTCGAACTTACGCTAAAACACGACGGGGTTGTCCTTGAGCAACAATGTTTTCGACATGGCGACGGGTGGCAGCGCTCGACCAAAGACCATGTGTGATCGTAGCGGGGAGGGAGGCGTAGTCGGAAAAGTAAGGGTTAATGTGGATAGGGTTGAAATCGCCCGAGACCTTCGAGTAAGGCTCGTTTGTCAACGGCGTGTTGAAGACGGTGCTACTGTCGGTCAACGTGTAACCACTGTTAGGGAGAGGCACAACGAGCCCTTGAGCAGAGCCGTGACGTTGAAGATATGCGAGGACAGGGTTGCCTTGCGAGTCGTCCTGCTGGAAGTCGACGCATCCGACTTTGACGAGGACCTTCAACTGATTGCGCACGAATATGTCACCAGACACAGTGACTTCACGATAGGCAGTCTTGTCCTTGAAGGAGACCTGCGACCTGATGCGAAAGATGAGAGAAGTGCCGGCCAACAAAGGCTTGGCGTCGTCATCCCACTCGAACCACTCCTTTGACTGGAGAACGCCGACAGCAGCTTCGGTTTCGAGGGGCACAAGGTAGTCGGGCTCCTCGGTGGTCTCGAACGTGTTCTCGTAGTCAACAAAGCGACCACGGTAGAGGAAAGCGGAAACAACCTCAATGACCTGCTCGTCTCTTCGGTAGACATGCCCCTTGACCTTAACGATCTTGCCTTCGTTTGCGTTCGTAACGGAAACTATCTGAGCCTTCGCCTTACACACATCCCCAACCCGAAGAGGCTTGGCACCATTGACCATGCGGAACCCGTTAGACATGTGGACAAGCTTGAGGAGATCGCCGTCGATGTCGGCAGGGAAGATAGACTTCATGATAGCCTAGATGAAACAATTCGTTCAGCAATTCTTCAACTAATGGCTGGGTAGCGTACTTTCCACCCAGTGACAATAGCGAAATCCATTGGCGCTTGCACGTCGTCGTTGCGCACAGACTTGAACGATGCTCCCTGGTTCCCAACGACGGCGCAGAATTCCTCGACGGCAACCGCTTCGATGGTAACCTCGGGGCCGACAAAGGTCTCGCGGAGGTCGATTGAAGGGAGCACTTCATCGTCGCCATACCACAACTTCCAGTAAAACTCCTTGATGCGTGTGTTGCGCCCGGCCACAATCTCATGGATGGGCGCGAAGCCTGAGGAAGGCTTATATTGGAATTGGAGAGAGAGGGGGACAGAGACATCGCGACGGTCTTCGTACATGGAGACGTCAATGGCCTTGGTTGAATCGTTGTACTGGATCTCCAAAGCCTTGAACTCGGGCTTATGGGGACCATATGAACGAGCAGCGCCGTAGATGGTAACCGAAGATGAAGTGACAACCACCTTCTGCCCAGCGCGAGGCACCAGGATACGGCGAAGGGGATTGTCGATGTATGAAGTGCCTTGCACAATCATGGGCGACGCGACTAGGGCCCTCAGCCACCCCAAGGCTAGGCCAGCCAGAGTCTCCAGCCATGCGGACGTCGGAGGGAGGGTGCCGCTAATCTCATAGGTGACGGCATCATCAGATTGCGAGCGACTAACACCAGGAAGCTCGGGCGTGATGGAGGCAGGCTGTTGAGCGAGGTAATCAACCGTGGGGATAGAGCTCTCGTCGTTGTTATACTTCCGCTGGAGGAGATGCCGAATGAGTGTTTTGTTAATGTTCCCGAGGAGGTCTTTAATGGGCTCGTCCTTGATGATCGAGCCCTTCGCAGCCACAGGACCTTGAAGAATGCAGACACGCTGAGGGTCTTGATCGAAAACGGCCTCTATGTCCTCTGCGGCCCAGAGCGAGTCCTAGGAGCACTTATATCAACTGTGATAACAATAGACAGTGTGATAGAGGTATACCTTCTTGAACCAGACTTCGAAAGAGGCATCCAGCACTGGGATGAAGGGAACAGGCTTCTGCCCGGGCCGCTGAGCAATAGCGAGGAAGTAGGCCGTGTCCTCCGATGCGAGAAGCTGCTCCGCAGCAAGGGGATATGCCTTGAAGAAAGTCCCAACAAAGGGAAGAGGGTCGTCGAGGGAATTATAAGACTGCAAAACAGAGGGCTTCGCAGCGGTACCGTTGACGCCAGCAAAGCGCTCCTCGATGCGCCTCAACCAATCCCCCGTCAAGTTCCGAAGGGAACGATCCACCCAGCGCTTCTCATGAGACACAAACATCAACCTGACCATCCTGAGCACAACTTCCTCATAAGTCATGTCTCCAAGCTCAGCAGCGACAGTCCCGTCCTTCTTCCATCCGAACCAAGGCTTAGCGAAGTCCTTGTTCAACTTTCCGATAACCTCGTCATGGCGCTCAGTAAGCCATGCAGCACGCTTCTCCTTTGGCAACTTGAAGATGGTGTCGTCGAACTCCTTCCAGAGCTTGACACCACGAGTGGCAACCTTGTGAATGGGCTCGCCGAGCTCGGAACGGACTGTGAGAATGCCTCCAGTGGGCTTGGCGTAGGTGCCCTCCCAGGCGGCGTCGTCGACACCCGATGCAGCAACAATGAGGTCCTTGACGGAGGAGCTCGTATGAGCCTCCTTCGCTACCATGACACGAGAGGCGAGCAAGAAACCGTCGAAAGGCATAGGTTGAACGCCGAAGCGCTCAACAGACCAGTCACCAGTGAGGTATGGCCAGAGATCGTCGGCGGAGCCGAAGCCCGAACCGGCGACGAGAGAGATATTGGAGTGACGACGGATGGCACGGTAGGTAGCTAATATAGGTTGATGGAAATCCTCGAACGAATGATGCCCTCCTGCACGACCTCCAGTCCACTGCATTATGATGGGGAAGTCGGGATGGGCTGCGGCAATGTTAACGACCTGGCGGATGCCGTCAACAGATCCGGGCTTGAAAGCAACGTGCTTGATACCCGCATTCTTCAACCCTTCGATGATCTCAGCTGCCTTCTCAGTGCTGGGAACACCAGCAGCAATACAGAATCCTTCAATGGGAAGGCCCTCCTTGCGCATCTCCTGCCACAGGGGAAACTGGAAGCCGAATTGACGAGGGTTGATGTAGAGGGAGTTGAGGGTAATGCCCACACCAGCAGGGATCTGCTTTTGGATCTCGGTAACCTTGGCGCGAAGAGCAGCAGCGTTATAATGACCACCGCCAGCCAACTCGACATGATAGCCAGCATCCAGAACTGCGCTAACAAACCCGGCTTTGACAGTAGAGGGTGTCATGCCTGCGACCATGATTGGAGGCTTGCCCAGGAGGCGAGAGAAAGGAGTATCGAGGTGAATAACGCCGTCGCTAGAATGAATAAGCGAAACAAATCGGTTCAATCCCTAAGGTGACATACCTGGTCCGAACCAGTCCCGGGGACCACTTCCTACTCCACCAATCCTCGTACTTGACCTCAGAACCGTCGTACAGCTCCGCATCTCCCTTGCCGCGGTCGCTAGCGACAATAACACGGACGCCCCTCCCGTCGAGGTTCCTTGCAGTGAGGGGCCCAATGCCGCTCAGGCCACCGGGACCGAAATCAATGGCGTGAGTGGCAGTCTCAGGGAAATCAGTTGCCTTCGTCCAGTGAATTGGCGACGTGAAGATCTGCTCACACAGAGAGCGGGTGATCGAGGTCGTCAAAGTGCGGAGATCCGAGCCTGCAAGTTTTATCAATGAATAACATATATACCAAAACAATGACAGAAAAACATACCATCCTCGGTGTTGTAAACGGGGATCTTCAAATCTTGGGCGTGCCAAAGCTCTTCACCGAGGTCCTCGTTGACGAGCTGCTCAGTAGCACCGCTGAGGTAGCCGCTGTGATACGGAACACCGACGACAAGGAACCTGACCGAGAAGACGGGCTTGCGCTGAGAGAAAGGGATCTTGCTCTGGTCGAGACCACTGGGGGCGCGAACTTTCCTGAGATTGGTTACAAGTCCATGGAGAGCACGAGCTGGGCCGGTGACTACAAAAGCGCGAGGGCCATTGTTGAGAGAGATCTGGAGCTTGGAATTCTCAGGAAGGTGAGCGTTCGTCTTGTTGAGATGAGTCTCAACTTCCTTGAGGTGAAGCCCGGTGATGGAAAGCATCGGGCTGGGGGTTCCTTCACCACCTTCGATGGAGTCCTGGACGATGCTGGGTTCCACGGAGACGACGGGGAACGCCTGTTGGCCACGGAGACCGGAGAAAAAGAGCCACTTGAGTGCCTTGCGCGAATTTTCGGTAAACTCATCGAACGTCGCAGATGCTGAGATTACGACGGCAGACACGATGCCTTGCGAGTGACCAGTCGCACCAGCAATTCGATCTCGGAGTTCTCCTGGGCTAAAGCCAGTAACCTTGCATACAACGAGATACTGGACGAGTTGAGTGAGGCCGATCAAAGGGAAGGAGACCGGAACTGAGGCCAAGTATGCAACTGAGGGACGAGCGCTAGGATCGCTAAGCCAGGCGATAACATCGAGCCCGTGGGTGTAGTGGGTGGAAGCCTTCTGTTCTTCGGCTAAAGGCACGAGGATCTCGCGTGTAACGCTCGCCAAGAATGGCGCGACAAAAGGCTTGTATATGTCGTAGAGGGACTGCAGCTCATCGAAATAAACTTCATTGGTTCCCTGACCACCAAACAACGCGAAAATGGAGGTTTTTCCGCTCGTTGCGGCAGTGAGAAGGGCGGATTGGGGGCCAGTGGGGACGTCGGCGAGGTTTTGGCTTTGGAGCGCCACCACAGCTTGGAAATATGCTGAAAGAACAGCTTTACGAGCCTCGGTATCGAACGTAGATGTTAGGGTATGTACGTCTTTGTCGACGAGGTATGAAGATGTGAAGTGCTTGAAGAGATTCAAAAGAAGCGACGTGTGTGCTGCGGTCGACTGGGGCTCTTCGCACAACTTCTGGGTGACAAATCCAAGGAATTTCGCAGCCAGTTCTACGGTTGCTTCTTCTTGGTTCTCGAGCTGGGCCGTCGCATCGACAGCATCTTGGAGCAACTGGTTATGGGCGAAGTCATCCCTGAGAACTTCAGCAGTGATCCATTCATCGGGATTAGTCGATACTGGGATCGAGACCTGCTCAACAATACTTAGTGTTTTGTTCTTTGTCGCAGACTGTATGCGTCACTCACTCTAATTTGGCCGAGAGAAAGAATTAAAGGACGGGTAGGGATACTTTGAGCACGGACAGCGTGTCCATTGGGAACCGCCATTCTGATGTAGCTGGTGGACAGCTTTTTTCAGGGGAGGTTATGGGAGCGGGAAGTTCTTTTATAAAAGACTCTTGTGACGAGTTCAAGTAACCAAAAATTATATATGACCCTGACCCCAAACGTCTTCCCCAACGGAATTTTTGGAGAAGTGCACGTGACCGCATTGTACACAACTTTGCAGTTTGTGCCGAATTTGATCTTGAATTGATCGGCTGAAAAGATTCGATAGTGTCTGCCTCCTATAACGTAGTCGGGGTCGCTTTCGCTTGGGGAACTGCGCTTGCTCATACTTCAACGTGCTGACCGAACGAGGCTTTGTGCAACACTCTGGGGTCCAGGGAATCTATTTGCCATCAGGAGAAGGCACGCTACCCCGGGCACCTCCAGAAAGACAGAAACCTGGGTAAAATCACTACTCCTATATATCATATGTCCACGCGCATGTTATCCGCCCGCTCTAGCTTCCTTCTCCACTTGACAAATTTCTTGCACGCCTTCACGGAAAAATACCACGTTGAACTCTATCAGTCCTCGGCGACCTTCATATACACTGGTCGGCAATAGCGCCAGTAACGCGAGTTGAGGTGTTATTAGATGATAGGTCAGCGTCGTACCCGGCGTTGATGGATGCAGAGATGTTGAGGCACTGGGATAGAAGAGATCACGAGATAGCCGTTGAGTTGAATCGGATGTCAAAGTCGCCGCAGTCCCAGTTGGCGTGGTAGGGTCCGATATTGTTGGGATTGGTGACAGAGAGGATGTAGATGAAGCCGACGGTGGAGGGGTGGCGGGCAGTGGCCGTCGCGCGTCAGCAGTCGCAGATCTGAGGGGCGGTCAACTCTATCGGTGCGGTGTGACAGGAGAAGATTGAACGTACTTGTACAATGTGCCAAACGAGTTGAGCATTAGTAGGTAATCGCAACACAAGTTAAATGTGGCGGAGTCGACCGGCGACGCGTCTGTTGCGATATACAGCCTCGAGGTTGTGTCAAATAGAAATGCCTTCGGAGATTGGGAGTTCTGTGAACAGCTATCAGCACCACCTGACCCCTGAGTGCATGTTGTAACGGACCGCGCAAAACACATTCAGTAAATCCTCCAAGTATGGGAGAGAGTCGACAAGTTTATGGAGGACCTTCGAAAAGGCTTCATGCAAAGAATGGTCATACACTGAAGTCAAGTGGAAATTCAGCTGGACCTGTTCGTATTCCGGAGCTATGTCCAGCAATCGATCGGACACGCGCTCGTGAATTTGTCTGAAATTCTCTGAAACGACACGTCTAGTTCAGAACGTAACAAATAGTTTCGGATCATACCAATTTTGTCGTCCTCCTGAAGCTTCTCCGCTTTGTGCACAAAGACCTCCAGACTCATATTCGGATTCGCTTGATACGCGGCAACAATAAATTCCACGAGCTTTGAGATCGGCTGGTTGTACAGATCCTAGCAAAACGCGCAGGTGAGGAAGAGTGCACCGCCTCGATCAAACGGAACGCTCACCCGAATATCGATCACGAAAATCATCGTCGCGAATTGGGAAAGGGGAGCGCCGAGCGTTTCAACAGTAATATTTCCGGGACAGTCCCATATTTCAAGGGGAATGACTGTGCTAATGCGAGTGACACGCTTGGAGGCGACTAATCACTACTGTTCGAGAGAGACGCACTCGAATGTATGTTTCACGATTCGCATGGTGGTCTCCAGATAGAATGTTTGCTTCGGAGGAAGATTGTTAAAGAGAACCTGCTGAATTGACGTTTTCCCAGCTCTGTGGAGAAAACGTTTGAATGGGCAGACGAAGTAGAGTTGTTCATGTGAGCCTCACCTGCGCAAACCTAGGAGCAGAATCTTGGTGCGGGTAACGCCGTCTCCAGTTGAGGGCTTACGGCCATTCAAGGGCGGTCGGGCGAGTGGCGAGGTTGTAGAGGTGGCAGCATAAGAAGGAGGACCGTTGACCATGATAGCAATGACTCCCGAGGTGAAGACGCTCCGCGTGATCAAATTCTGCCTTGTTCCTGCCCCGTTCCGAGTTCCGACGTGTCACTGCCCGCCTGAACTCCATTTAGCACTAGTTTGGCCTTGACGCACGTTCGTCCCGGTTCAAGTTACGATCCCACTGCTTAAGTGTTCACGGTCCCCTCTGGTGTCTTGCAACCTGTTTTTTTTTTTACCTCTGACTGCTCGTCATGAAATTCGGGACGAAAATAAAGGTATGTTCCACTTCGTTATCGCCTCCCCAGAAATTCTGCCCTCCTTGCAGACATCACTGTACAACGAATGGCGGCCATACTATATCGACTACAATAAACTAAAACGGATACTGAAAGTGCGTCCACATCAACTCAGAGTTCCAGTTATCACCTTCCATTCGAGTCTGACGTGCTGCCTACTACTCTCCATTCAGGACCGCACAACCGAAGGCCGCTGGACTAACAGAGATGAACACGAGTTTATGGAAATGCTGGAGAAGGAGTTGGACAAGATACACGATTTTCAAAAAAGCAAGGCACGTACACCTGCCAATATATACTTATGTATCATGTCCAAGACTAGTTCTTATCATCCCACCGCCTTGCGAACAGAACAGGCGCATGCACGCTCAAGGCTTTTCCATTCCATATCTTATCCTCCGAAATAGTTTGAACATAGGCTGAAGCCCTTCTATCTAGACTTCCGAGCTCTCCCGGAGAATCAGGGAGGCCGAGAAGGATGTCAAGCGTCTGGTTGAGCAAGAATCAGAGCCTGAGGAAGACCAAGAACCATCCCCGCGTTCGGAGCCCTCTCCCGACGCGGAGAATCAAGATGTAGAGGACTATGCTCAGGATGAGGGTTCTGAGGATGATCTCTCTGAAGACGAGGAAGAATCTTACGACGAACTCGAGGCTCGCTTCCACGGGGTTGAGGAGGAGGTTGCCAACCTCGTCGCGGATGTTCATGACCTCGCTCTCTATACTAAACTAAATATTACGGGCTTCATGAAAATCCTCAAGGTGCCAGCGGTTTCTCCTGTTGACATATATCTGCTGACGAACCTTCTATCCCCCCATACCACAGAAGCACGATGTAAGAACGCTACTATCGGACTTTGGGTCTTCTTCTGAATTTGCAACGCGTCTACTTAGAAACAAACTGGTGGCAAGCTCAAGCCAACATTTGTACAAGAGTATCTTGAGAAGAGACCCTTCTACAAATACAACTGGGACGCATTGATAGTCAAACTTTCGAGACTTTACAACCTTGTTCGAACCAGAGGCAATCCCGTACAGGGTGACCCCAGCGCAGGTGGAAGCCAGAGCGCGTTTGTCAGGCAAACGACCAAGTACTGGGTGGGTAACTGCCAGTCATCATCATACTACCATATTTATGGATCACATAGGTTCACCCCGATAACTTGGTACCACTGAAATTGGCCATTTTGAGGCACCTGCCAGTTCTGGGTTCGCTAAGCAGCTCTGCCCTAGTTCCTTACGGCTCTGCTGACTTTCCACGTAGTGTTTAATGCTGAAAAAGAGTTCGACCCACAAGATGCCGGTTGGTTGCGTTACCCAAGCTAAAATCTCTACCTCTTGACATGCTTTCATCCAGCGATTACCTCCATCTATTTCGATAACGAAAATATGGAGTTATATCTCGGACGTCTAGAGAAAACTGAGGGAGCGGAAGCAATCCGCTTACGCTGGTATGGGGATATTGACAACAACATCGTATGTTACCCACATCTTTCGTGAGCAACTGCTCATGCCATCGCTAGATCTTTGTTGAGCGCAAAACTCATCGCGAGGACTGGACCGGAGAACGGTCGGTCAAGGCACGGTTCCCATTAAGAGAACATTTGGTCAACGCTTTCCTGCGCGGAGAGTACACGGTCGATGACGAGTTCCAGCAACTTGTGAAGAAGGGGAAAAAAACTCAGCAGGAGGTTGACTCCATGATTCAATTGGCAAATGAAGTGCAATACGCCATTCTCACGAGAGGTCTCCAACCTGGTCAGTACTGCCCGTTGCGAGCATAACCTTTAATGACAAGCTTTGTATTCTAGTGCTACGGTCGTTCTATAATCGCACCGCCTTCCAGCTGCCCGGCGACGCCCGGGTACGTATTTCGCTCGACACCGAGCTTGCCCTTATACGTGAAGACAACTGGGATGGTAAAATCCGCTCGGGGAATAATTGGCGTCGAACTGATATTGGGATCGATCATCCGTTCGACCAGGTTCCCCCCGACGACAAGGAGTTGTTTAAGTAAGCATGTAATTTCTCCATGGTGAATGTCTCTTTACCATGATACGTAGATATGGGGTTCTTGAAGTAAAGCTCCAAACACAGTTTGGACAGCAACCGCCCAAGTGGGTGACAGATCTTGTCCAGTCGCACCTCGTGGAGGCAGTGCCCAAGTTCAGGTAGGCTACTTCGTTCATCTACACTTACGGGTGCATCATGCACCTCCTTCAGTAAATTCATCCATGGATGTGCCACGTTACTACCTCACCGTGTCGACCTGGTTCCATTCTGGCTCCCTCAAAGTATGACATTCCTCCGTTATACCCGCGTAGCTTCTCAATCCTATGGGTGTAGTGGACACTGATATCCTCAAACCTGACACGGGTTACCTGCACGTGATTGAGCGTCCCGCAGCCCCGCCGTCTGCCGCTTCGAAGAGTCCTACGAATACGGACGACCAAGCTGCGGAGGCGATGGCGTACGCTGAGCCAGTGTCAGAAGATGAGGAGGAAGAGGAGATGATGACTACACCTGCGAGAGATGAGGACAAGCGAACTGGCCTCACCAGCGACGAGGTGAAAGAGGCTATTGCATTCCGAGAGAAGTCGTTGCAGGAGCGACGCGAAATGGAGGCCAAGGATAAAGAGAGCGCGGACGTCAATCGCGCGGGTGGTAGTGCAGACCGCAGCCGCGACCGTTCCGTTCGACCCCAGCGGAGCGTAGATGGTCATGAAGGAAAGTCGCTTTCCATCGACCCCTTAGCCCCGTCATCTGCCTTTGATGAGACTTTGAAAAATCGCTTGCGCGGAGCACGCGACGAAAGGGAGAGGGAGCTGGCGACCGATCGAAGCCAGGCCGAACAGGGTGAGGACGAGGAAGCGGCAGCGGCCGGCCTGGGGGAGGATATACCAGCTGGGGATGACCGCATTCTGACCAGGGATTGGAGGGCGCCTCCTGGCAAAAAGATCGCAATCCCTGTACGAATCGAACCTAAGGTTTATTTTGCTGCTGAGCGAACGTTCTTGGTATGTCTGCTGCGTCATCACACCAATTTTCTTTTTGACACGACATGACAGCGATGGATGAACATGTCGGTCTTCATTGGGACAATCGCTACGACATTGCTGAACTTTATACCCCCCGACGATTCTCGGGGCTTGATCATCGCCGCGTTCTTCACGTTCACCGCCCTTCTCGCTATCGCCTATTCTGTCGGAATATTTGCCTACCGTTCCCACAAGCTTCGTGAACGTCATGCGGAAGGTCTATACTATGACAAATATGGCCCCACGATTTTATGCTTCGTTTTGTTCCTGGGTTTAGCCACGAATATTGGCCTCCGGTGGTCGGAAATGTAATGGTGTACATAAGCTTCCGAGTCCTATGTCAGACCAAACATATCTTGTGTGCTTAGCCGTATGATTTACATTACAGCACAGTATCTACCAACCTGGGCACCTGTCGGACCCTTCTTAGCTCGTGTTCAGTCGGGTTTTTCGCCCTCTTCCAAGGGGACGTCTGTTGCTCAGCAATAGAAAGCCTACTGAAAGCGTCTTGGTCGACAGCAAATTGGACCGGAAGTGATCCTTAAGTGACTCTCGACGGACTTCCCGTCTGCACGCAATGACAATGATGCACCATAACAAAAAACAGACAGTAACGGGGGGGGGGGGGGGGGGGGGGGGGGGGGGGGGGCTTGCCTATCACAGCAAAGCTACTGGTTTTGGTCTTTCCTGGGAAACCCATGGGGGTCACTCGTTGTCATTCCCTCACTATTCACGCGCACATCCGAGTGGAAGCCATGAACGCTGATACGATCGAGGATGAGCGCTGGAGAAGTATAAAGTACAGATCATTCTGTCGAACCTTAGGTTCTTGGGCGCCCTTCAGGAAAATTTGCAAGTTGTCTCCCTGATTGATTATGCAGAAGGCATGTTTCCAGGCTAAATGGTAGCCCTGAAACTCGTGGTATGAAACAGGACATGGACTGTCAGCCTGGCTGTCAATTTTAATTCACCCTCTCCGCGGAGACTCCACGATGAGATTAGGTGTGCCGGATTCGGTGGGCGCAAGATACGTAGTGCCCAGTCCTGATCATGATCGGACAAGCCGCCAATCTCTCATAATAGCGTGTAAGGAGAGCAATACGAAGAAAAGATACTGGCGCCCACCCGTTTCTATGGACTTGACACCCTTGTGAAGTATCTCAGAAAGAACAGAGGTTGAGGCGGGCGCGAGCAAAATTCCACGTCGAGACGCACCAATCTAGATTCGTCATTGATATAGACCAGCTGTCAATCCTCTTCGAGCTTGGGAGAAGGGAGCGCAGGAGCAGGAACATGATATGAGTCGTAATTTCTGTAGGCCTTGTCTCATTCGCCAGGCTCTGGGAGATCGTTGCAGAAAGAGTTCAATTTTAAATCTGGAGTAAGGGCTCCGATAATGAAACAATGTCACTCGTCAATGAGAGTGGGGCAGACCATCTGGCCTGTGTAGGTCGGTGGCTCGCCTTAAAGACGCAGTGTATTGAACCAGACAGAAGCCATAAGTGCGATTTTTTGAAATCCATACTGAAGCAAGGGTACAGTAGGAACCCACGAGAAAACAGGATGACGTCGAAGACCAGACCGATTGAAAATGCGTATTTACGAACCACTGATTTCTAGTACTGTTGCGAGCCAGGCAACTATGACAAACGAGAGAGGCGGTGTTACGCAGCCAGCTCCGGCATGGGGACACTAGTTGCCGTGTAATGAGTGCCTAGAGTGTTGAGCTAAGTAGTAAGTAAGTGAACTGAAGCAACCAACGCCGGCATTGACGCGTCCTTTCCCGGTCCCGTGACCGGTTGCTAAGTTCCACGTGGGGCTATGCAATGACATGAATGAAATTTTGCGACCTTAAGAATGGCACACACACAAGGTTCGACTGCCTTCATACATGCACCTTCGTCAACTATGAATTGCTCACCTACGCCTCCTTTCCGCGTCTTTCACGATAGTCAATTTATTGTCTTATGTTTCTCAAGCTTGACAACCCCCAGAGAATCACACGGTATCTATCACATATCCATCAACCTATTTCCCGCTACGACCGGCATAAACTTGTCAACAACCCACCTCCTACAGCTGGGCATCCTCCTCCTTGAACAACCTCCAGCCCTCTGTCTTTGCTTGCTTTCTCCTTGTGCCTTCCACAGTCGAACGACATCATCGATCTGGGACGAGTAACACGCTGTCCGATCGCTCCGTTCGGCAGGGACATTGAATTCCTTTTGCAATTCCCGCTACCACCGGGATATAGTGCAAGTTTGTTGGCCTGCAACCGATACGACCACTACGAGGTATGTAGATAAGAGCTCTCATTATCCCAAACGATCTCACGACTGGACAGGTGCGTGTCCCGTCGTCCCATCGCTATCGAGACCCTGCAACTTCATGATTTGGCCTCAGTGAAGACGCGAAGACCAAGCACCCTCGTACACATGGTTGAGCCCGGCATTACCCAGTTCTCCCCGCTGGTTGGTGTATTGCAGTGTCTCACGGGCCGAGTTTATACTTTCAGGTGAACCGTAGTGTGCAATATTATGGTGAGTGGATCAATTATCAATCATCTGATACAAAGGTCAATGATGCTAGCCATAGAAAATACAGACTTGTTGGATGCTATGTGAGTATTACTGCAAATATTTTATGGGGTATAACAATGGCAATGACGCATCCCGCCGATAGGTATCTGGGACTTGCATAGCAAGCTATCAGCCAATCCAAACCCTGTCAGATCAGAAGCAAATTCAGCCCTCTCTCCCGTATCGTCTCCCGGAAGTCAACTGCACCACCGTTTACATCACGTTTCTGCCAGATCGCTTCCATTACGAGTCGTGTTTGCATCAGATTACCAATGCTACCATCGAGGTGCTGTAGCCTTCCCTTGCAGAACTCCCGTCGACCAGAATCATCTGACATGCTTCCAGCGAGGCATATAGGAAACACCAGCGTGCGGTCAATCTCGGACGGCGTCAGTTTATCAAGGAGTCGGATGATTGTCTCTACGGACTCTCCGATCTCTTGAACGCCTATGAAGGGTGACATCAGGCCTTTTGTTGGACGGCGATGCAAGCATCAAGGTACGTACCCGGGTTCGCATTACTAAGCACAGTATGGAGAGACAGCACGGCAGCTTCGCAGAAAATTTTTGCAGCGAAGCGTCGTGTTTCCTCATTTGGAAACGGGGTCATACTGGGTTCTGTGGTTGTGTTCTGGACCAGGTTCGGATGCAATGGGGCCTGGTCAACATCAGCCAGGTTCGCGGCGGCGTTAGTGTGGTGTTGCCGAAGCCGTTGTTCGATGTCATCCCCTCGCCGAACGAGCTCCCTGAAACTCAACGTCCCGTTTCGCTGCTCGTTGGCTTTCCAGTACGCCAAATTGGTGGTCTCAGCCAGTGCGAGCATGGCTTCGTCGGGGCATCCTGTCAACAGATCCATTCGTAGTGAATGGAGGCCGTCCGAGTCGCCGACTGCTGGCCAGTATCCTCCTCTTTCGCCAAGTAAACGCTTGAGGAGTCTGAGATACTTTGGTGGCCTCACCAGAGTGAGGCTTGAGAACGTATCGAACCACTACAGATATCATATCAGATCTGCCCCATTTGACCTCCAAGGTGCAATACTCACGAGAGTAGCCTTGACCAGCAGCTGGGCTGTCGTGGACATGGCGTGGAGCGTAATTGCTGGATTCTCATCGGTCAGGAGTCCCGTTTGGGTCAGCCATTCGCACATTATGACGAAGGCTGGCTGCCACGCGGTGGACCCGCCCGATAGTTGGGAGTAGCACAAGAGATGCAGGGCGGCAACAGCATCCCTCTCGGAGAATGTGCCGTTCAGCTGTTTGGCGGTATCTAGTTGAAAATATGCCTCGCCGTGAAAATATTTTGCATTTGAATGTTCTGGATTGGGATCCGGTGCTTCCAAACCTTGCGCGACACGCATCCGTGTAAAATGAAGACTAGCTAATGCACACACAGCGTTTGTTACGGCCCCTCGAGGATCTTGTAAAATTATCTGTGAGATCGGGGTGAGTAATAATGTGATTTCATGTGAGGATATGAACATACCGAATATGTCGCGTTGGTCAGGGTGTTCCCTGCGAATATCAGTTGGATCTTGCGCACGTGCTCAAAGTAGTAGATGACATGGTCCCCTTGAACGTTGCCTTGCCCAGCGATAAACGGTACTGGAGCTGGAGGAGATGGTGGCCGCAGATCAAAGTCAAAACCACTTGGTTCTTGTGACGCTCCCAATTGAGAAAAATCAAGTCCAACGTCTGCACTGAGGGACGATGATGACGATATTGGAGTCACCGATTGGGGGTACGGAAAAAATGTCGTACGCAGATCCAGTGCATTTAGAGTTGTGTCTGCGTATAATGGATCTGTTATCTGATGAAAGCTTGAGTTGGATGCCCCTTCAAAATCCGCCTCAAGGTTAGTCAGAGTAAACAGCACAGCATTGACACAGGTCGACGTACCGGGCATGCCGGGGATCAGGCTGTGATCCTGACGGTGATGCTGTTCTTGAGGTGTGTTCACGTAGCGATAGCCATAGTCAGGATGATCGAAATGGAGAGGCGATGATGAAGTGATGTCAGGAGCGGAAGCGCGATGATACGTCGGGGGGCGAATTTGTGTCGGTAGCACCGAGCCAGGGTGTTGGTGGGTAAGTGGAGCGCGTGGCTGGCCCCGGATGAGTCCTGCACGAGTGAGTTGTGCTTTTATGTCAGCCTTGTAAGCCTCTACTGCTTGCTTGTCCTATAATAGGATTTAAAATCGGTTGACATTCATGAAATCCGTAAGATATGACTGACTCGCATCCATTCAGGACGCTTGGGACCCCAGCCAAGGCACTCGATGGTCAGACGCCTGCAAGTCCTGCAAGAGTCGCCTTCTCGTTGTTCATCGCATTTCTGGCGAGCAGCTGTTAAACAATTTTTCGATGCGTAAAAATAAAACCATACTTTTCGTCGCAGCCGACACGTCCTGTGGTGAGATGTTAGCGTGGTAAGGCGGATTAGACGCGAGCACTGACCAACAACCACCCTTACTGGCAGAGGGAATACGAGGCAAGTCAATTGGGTGCCGACTAGGTGTTCCACGCGCACTTCGGGACGACGGCGAGTCATTATCTTCAGGGACGGGGACCATAGTAGCTAGGGATGCAGTGTGGGAGGCGGGTGATACGTTGGAAGAGGTAGTGGAGGGGGATGGGCTTCCACTGGGCGAGGCGTCCTGGCTTCTGTAGGCCATCGGCAGCGTAAGGAACGTTCTGGACGTCTCAAAAGCACGGGAGGCAAACTTTTAAGAAATAGGTCGGCACAGTTTATAGGACGTGATGAGTAGCAGTGAGCGTCGGACAGGCGGGAGTTGAGACACCGATGTGTATGAAGGGGAAGTAAAAGATATAAAAGGACACGAGTAGACGCACAGGATGGGACGGCGTGATGGAGTGTTACCAAGGAGGCCAGAGGGCTACGTGGAGAGAAAGAAAGAACGACATGACTATGTATGAATTCTTGTGAGCCGGTGGAGGTAGCGTTCCCTGTCGTTTGTAACTCCGGCAGGGTGATCGGCATATTCCTGCAATCGTGCCCACAAATCTGAGTTGGTGGGCCGTTTCGCTTCACTGACCCCTTCCTCATCGGACTCTCGTTGCAAGCGACACGGTCCTCCATTGGCTCCGTCCCATCATCACCCCATCATCCACATGCATATTTCAGCTTGTCTCCCATCGTTTGCCCTCTCTCATCCTCCGATTCTTCCAACAACTGACAATCCAGACGTTCTTATGTAAACTAGCGAGAAGTTCGCATCTCAATTCGAAGAATCCATGTGCCTCTCTACATCATAAGCTGATGGCTGTCCCGCTTCTTGTGCCTCAAATTCCTGAAAATCGATCCAGGCGACGACATGCGTTGCGACCTTGTCCAAGTGGCGTTGCCGTCTCCGTTTATAAGCCTCCGATTTGGTTGGAACCTTTTTGGCAGACGCCTGAAGGGTGACGTATAGTACATCGATAAAATTCGGGTGTTTTGTGTTAGTTTAAGACAATCCAATGGTTGATACTGCAAGACATGGTAAGTATGTGTGGTGTCTGGTAGGATGAGATTGAGTGGAGGAAGAGATGTGTAATTATGCAAGTATCGTTCATGTGAGTTCAAATGACTCCTGGAGCCATTTCCGTCGCAAGTCGTCGAGACCAATATTCGATTGACGGAACCAGATTAGCATGTCGAAAACTTCAGACAAGGAGAATCTTTGCTTGCCATAGCATATTGCGCCAGGGCATAGCATCAGAAGGCGATGCAGCCTTCGAATGGGAAGGCCTGCGATTTCGGTCCCTTGTATCCCACATCTGGTGCAGCAAGACGCGAATGGAACCACAATTACCCGCCCCATTGCCCTCCCGATCTAACAAGTCCTCAATGACGGCGCGGTGTTCTCGCTTCTCTGCGAATGCCCCACAAATGAAGAAGCTAAACACGGTGTTCCGCACAACCGACCGTGACATCCTCTGGCCATTCACCGTCGTTTCGGCGGGAGAGTAGTTGAGGCGACTCATGCAGTCAATCGTGTCCTGTACACTTTCCCTGATCTCGGGGACGTGAGGGTGATCGCCCGACACCACTGCTCGCAAGTAGAGACGCGCCGAGGAGCGGAAGATCTCAGAGGCCAGAACGCGACAGCCATGGATGTTTGGGTATATAGTATCCGGCGAAGGAGATGCGAGGATGTCGTCGACAACCATCCCTCGTTTCACTAGAGCGGGTAAACTGAGGGAGCCTCTCCGTAATTGGTCCTGCTTCCAGTGGGATAAGTGGGATGTCTCTGCCAAGGCCCATACGACTTCGTTATGGCAACCCATCGGAGACATCATCGAGGACTGGTCTTCGGAAGAGACTTCATAAATGCGGGCCTGGTTTGGCGCGAACATGGTGCGGACAGCTTCGAGGAAATGAGGCGAGTTTTGAGTGGTCACGGACGCCAGTACATCAAACCATATTGATGTCTTGATAATGAAGGCGTCCTTCGCATTGCACTTCAAAAGTGCCTCTGAAGGCCCACCGTACTTGATGAATAGATTGTCGACGTATCGGTAGGAGATATAGAGCCACTGCTCCCATGATCCGCTTCCACCGTCGAATAGGTATGACGATACGACGTGGAGTGCAGCCATTGCATCCCCAGACCCAACGTCTTGTGCGTCAAGGAGGGACTGCAGGTCTCTGAGTCTACTTTGGGTCTCTTCGGACTGGAAGGCGATTTGATTTGGGCTCATAAATCGTTGCCAGTGGACAGACGCCAGGAGACTTGCGGCATCTCTGGAACGACCATGAGATGAGACAGTCTCGCAAATCAAAGCACGGACAGAGTCCTCAGCGAAAAGATACTGAACGGAGACGACGTGCTTTTTGTAATGTTGCACCGTTTCGTCGATGATCTCCATCATATGTGGTGAGGGATTTCGAGGCAAAGGTATAGCGATCTCTGGATTGTCCAGAAGCCCATACTCGTCAGCCGAAAATGAGAAGTTGTACAACGCCGAGAACGAACTGAAACTCGCAGGCGCTAAGAATAAGAACAAATGTTGAGTACTATATATTACATGGTTTAATACAGGGTCTTACATAAGCTAGTAGAATCAGCAGGGACTAGTTGGTAAGATGTCTGGTCGTGAGTAGAGCCTTGGGAGGAGAAAGGCGAGTTATCTCTGATAGAGCTGGGGTAGAGGCCTAGAGGAAGTAAGTAACGAGCATTGCAAGGTTTGCGGGCGACCAACTTGGGGAATGTCCGTATCCCTGCTCGATGTTCCAGGTGGGGTCATCACGAATAGAAGAGAGGTTGTGGTGGTGGCGGATGGAGTCATTGGAAAGAGACAGGGTGGGGGTTGGTGGACTGGCGGAGGAGTCGCTACAGTCTTCCGCAAGGCGCAGGGTCGGCTGCTCGTGCTCAGAGCCGCGCGGGCCCGAGCCAGAATGTCCCTTGATCATACCCTGGGCGGCCAAAAAGACCTTAATCTTCTCGCGGAGCTCAGCGACATTGCGACTTTCCTTGTGTGGCGCATCGCCGTCAATTGATATAGAGGTAACAGATGCATAAGGACTCACTCTCAACCATTCAGGGCGCTTCGCGCCAAAACCAAGGCATTCAAGTCTGAGACGAACGCAGGTCGAACAGCGCCCTGAGGCATCCGGCTGTTCGTCACATTTCTATTGAGTGGCACTGGGCCGTCAGATGCTGTGCACAATAGTATTCAGATCGGGACTAACCTTCCTGCGAATTCTGCAAGTATAGCAACCTGATTTGGCACGAATAGCCCCCTTCGCTTTGGGGGCGCCCCGCTTCGTGGGGGAGGTGGTCTTTACAGACGGCATAGGTGATTAAGAGGTGCAGAGAATTGGAAAGCAAGAGATACAGCAAGTGAAAGCGCGTTAGAAGGAGAGCGAGTACAGCAGGATTAGATAGAAGCGGGAGGGGAGATGGCGTGAGGCACAAGAGGAAGAGCCATGAGATGGTATAAGTACAGAACGGTTTGAGATGAAGCAGAGACGAGAGTTCGGGAAGGACACAGAGTGAGAATACATTTAATCCCAATGGTGTAGTTGACAGCAAAGTTTCCGGGGTCCTGATCGGACAACACGTTCCCCCGGATTGTCTATATCGGGAACAACACTGTGAGTTCGCTGCCACGAGGCAATTGAATTAATTCAACTCCGCCAACTCAGCAACTCAGCCTCCATCTCCGGTCTCTTCTTCTCCAACACGATTGCGCCACACGATCACTTTCCACATGTTTATTATATTTCTAAGGCACTCGAGAATCCTCACAACAGGTCGAGGCCCTGTGGTATTCGTCAAAACTGGACTAGAAGTCAGGGTGATGTCAGCTTGGTAAACAATCGCATCGGCCGCTGACTTCGGGATTGCCTTGAGATTTGATTCCGTCACGGTATCCATTGTGGTGACCGTCCCAAAAACAGAACAAATTCGTTCCCTCTGGTCCCGCGCTTAGCGGGAACGAAGATGGAACCAACAGCAGCTGCGGTGGTGGGGATAGGCCGGTGTGTCATACACAACAGCTACGGGTCAGATATCAACGGGAGAAGCCTTATGGGAACAAATGTGGATCCAAGTGTGATGTGGTTGGAATTCGAGTTCAACAAACGGGCTTGGGAATACAATGAAAGAGGCCATAGTGATAAGAAGCATAGCGTGGACAGTGGGAAACGAGCGATGTATCACAAGAGTAGGGGAATATGAGTCCAGTAAAATACGAGGGGACAGAGGAATGCAGTACTTTACAAGTGGAAATCCAGCTGAATTTAAGGCCGCTCCTGGGCGCTTTCCTCTGGGATTGTCCCACCCCCGGAAGCACCGACGCTAAGGCGACGGACTTTGTTTTTGATTCCGCTGCCGCCGGCGTGCGCGACGGAGGATTGACTGTCAGCGCTCCGTGAAGAAGTCATGGCGTGCGATGTTGGTTCTCCAGGCACTGCTCCAGCCCCAGATCGTCGGGCGATTAGCGCGCGTACAGCACCTAACCATTTGATCTCATCTTCTTCCGTCGGCGCGCAAAGCAGTAAGGATCGCTTCGTTGTGACAATCTTGAAGGTGTGACTCCCATGGGCATCGTCTGCCTCAAATGCGGGAGAGATTGAAGGGGGTAGACCAGTCATGGGCGAGTAGGGGCTAGCAGGATTGTGACGGTTGGGGGGGAAATCGTATTCCAATGCGTCCAAAATCTGTGAGAATGAAAACTGTCGGTGGGGCTTGGTGTCCTGTAGCAGGATTTTTCAGCAACAGGCAAAACATTGAGGTCTTGAGACGTACCATATGACTTCCTGAGTAAACCAGCTTTTCCCCAGTGAGAACGAACCACCGTTTCCGCCAGTTGCGACGCTTCGAGCCACACTTCATGAGATATCCCGAGAGGATAATCTTGGCTGAATCCTTGGGAACAGATCCCTGCACTTTCGTAGGAGAGGGCGGCGCGATCTGCCGATCCTGAGACGACGTGGACAGGGCGTGTTGTCCGCTAGGCGAAGCATCTTCTGAATCAGAGGATGTGACGTTATAGACACGGCCGCCATGAGAGGGTGGAGATGGCGTGGTTGGAAGAGGAAGGTAGGAGGCCGATCGCCTTGTCGACGCTGGTATCGGGATCGGATTGGAGACAGAGTTTTGTGTCGATGTGGCCGTCAAAATCTGCCTGGCGTCTTCAATGGCTCGGACCCATTCTTGCAGTTCACCTGGCGTCTTAGCTTGCAAATAGAACGTGCGCACAGGCGATACAAGCCCGAACGTATTTTCGTGGCGCTTGAGAGCAACCTGCGTGCAGGAGTGCACATCGGAAAGCTCCAGGAGTCGAAGGAGTTGATATTCAGCGGAATTCTTATAGTAAGCCAGGTGGGCTGGTCGCAGTACGAACCAACGTTTCTTCCAGGTCTATAGCAGCTTTTCAGTACAAGAAACAGGCACAATGAACATCGTTCGCACCTTTCGTCGTTCGCCCTTTTTCCACAAGTATCCGGACTTGATCACACTCTCGTCGACTGAGTCCCGGGGGCGTCCCCGAATATCGGCCGACCTCCAGCCACCTTCCTCCTCCTCCTCCTCCTCATCAGAGTCCTCCCCACTTCCAGACCGCCGCTCCGCAATCGATGATAGGGGAGGCTGCATGGATGACCCAGCGTGTAAGCTGCCACTAAGTCCCTGGCTGGGTGAGCTCATGACGTTGGGTGACACGATAGAATCTGAGTCTGATTCCGTTCCAGAGACGGGAGCATCTATGGACGTGGAGACTGGTGGTGGCTAGAAATCATCGGTTCGTGTCAGATGTGCAGTGCTCAACAATTGATCGACAAAACTAACCTTGGCGCTTCTGGCAACGGAATGTACGGAAAGCTTGCGATGTATCTCTTGAGGCGAAGGCGGGGCGGCAGATGGCATTGCTGCAGCAGGGTGATACCCAGCTGGGAGTGAACCACTCCGCGCTGCTCGTCGAGGGTCTTGATATAAGTCGAATTCCGGTTCACAGTCCAGTTAACCTCTTCACGTGAGACGAGCTTGTCCACCAGCAGTCAGCGATCGCCTGATCACTCTGGCCACAATGGCCAGCCATTGTCTGCAGCCCCGTTGATCTTTCAAATTTTGAATAAGTTACTGTACTAGGCATTATGGGAGTAAGCATTATTTATTGTACCAGGACTGGTGCTTCAAGTTGGGAGCGAAATTTCTGACTCTTCTCCAGACTGCGTATGGCAGCCTCAAATTCGATCTGATACATAAAACTATCCATATTCCTCCATGTTAACCAGCCCATTAAGAGCGCATCTCATAGTTAGCGTCCTTCAACTGACATATGTTGTGAAGAAAGTGCCAGGTGAAGTTGCTGTTGCTCACTGACAAAGCCAAACTTGGCCTATTTGGGCAGACCATCGATAGCAATGACCGTGACCAGAACTGATCTTGTTGATCAACCACGTTCCCCATATCCACCATGAGCGAGGCAAAGTTTGAGAAAGCCGTCGAAATTATTGGAAGCCTTCCGAAGGATGGCAAAATCAAGCCCTCAACGGACGACCGACTCTATGTACGCCAATTGGACTAAATGAGCCCTGACACCATCTAACCGGTTTTCCTTTAGTTTTACAAGTACTTCAAACAAGGTTGACGTCGCATATAACTTCTACTGCTATTGTAGGCTTACTGTAAATCCAGCAAAGGTCGGAGACAATACCACCACTCGCCCAGGCATGATGGACTTCGCGGGTAAGGCGAAATGGTTAGTCGATCATAACCTTGATGTGATATGATGATGAACCACGATCACATTTCAGGGATGCATGGACCTCTGTCAAGGGTGTTTCTAAGCAGGAGGCATTTGAGAAATATGTTGAGAAGCTGCTAGAGGTAAGTCGACCACCAGTCCTTCCTGCGCCTCTCTCTTAGCGCCACCCCCAGATCCTCAGGGGCGTAGACGACGAGGAGTCCAGAAACTATATCAAGCAGATTGAGGCTGCTTAGACGAGTCTAGTACACGATGAAGACTTGTTATATTCAGGCTGTAGTCTTAATTCAAGAACGGCACAGGTGTATTGTCATAACTTGGCAAGTCAGCTGAGCTGCTGTGCCATCACAATCCCAATCAAGGCTTCATACCTGAGTTGCGCGCGCTTACTGACGTCCAACTTCCGGGGTTCTTTGGGCGTCTTTGCCTTTAATTGTCAGGACCCTCGACACCTCCATATGCCCACTTGCGTCAATAGTTATATGCCTCATTTCTGGAGAGAAGGACCATGTCGTAACGGTACGGCATAATGATATTCGTTGGCAGTGCTCGAAACTAACCTTGGTTTCTCGCTTTAGCCCCCCTAGACAGGACCAAGGTACAACAAGTGCCATCTGTTTCAATCCCTTCCGCGAATCTACGGGGATCGACACTACACTTAAGGGATTGTATTCCTTGGCATATGTATTTTGTTGACTGGTGAGGGCCAGGACAATGTATGCGAATGCAGGCAGGAACATGGCAATGCTGTGCTCGCCGGTAATACGGTGGTCTCTCCGTTGCTCACTTCAACGTACCTTTCCCACTGTACCACATTCAGGGCAAGGTGATCATCCAGCTTCCAAGAAGAGGTAGCTAGATAATGTCCGTTTTCGGTCCATTAGAGTCATATTGGTTGAGCGCACCCGAAGGACGTGCAATGCACCCCTTGGTCATGTCGATAGTTGACCATACGCAGTGTTCCGTCGCAGAACGTTACGGCCACCCATGATCTCCTTGTGTCCTTTGCTCTTGTGGTATGGATCCCAGTAGGCATTCTGGGGACAAAATCGCAACCCAGTGAATCTATAGCTCCAGGAGAAAAAATACCAGCCACTGATCTCCTTCCGACCCCACGGGCATAAGTTGCCTGATTCACGACATCATACAAGTGTGCCTTCCCTACTACTATTCGGCACGCATGCCGCGTGCACGAGCTCGGCCTCGTTTCTTCGATTCGATCTAAACCAATTGACGCCATCGCCCAGAGTCTTTACCCTAGAAGTTTCAAAATAAAATGAAAACCATGGGCGAGATTTGTCTCCGGAAACCTGATCGCCAGGCCCTGGGGTGTTCCAGGATAGCGAGTACCCGCTAAGTCGTTTTCACTCTCGGATTAACATGATTGTGGTGATTGCGCCTGGCTTCAGGTGTTGCAAGTCTGGAAGGGTTTGTACACATATCCAATGGCGAGTTCAGGATTTTGGGCACCCCCGTTATAAAACAACGCTATGATACGATCGACAGGTCCCCCAATAAAGGTACATATACACCTCCAAGCTGTCTCACAAGGTATCGGTCAGACAGAGCCCTAAGCCTTCCCAATTTGGTCCCAATTTTCCAGGTGAGGGGACTGATGGAAAACGCCTCGTGTCTTATCGCACAGCAGTGTATCACAGACAAATCTCCACAATTGGAATCCTTGAGGTTGACTGCGAACAAGATCCCCTTCAGATAAAGTTAACGTTCGGTTCTTGTGTGCTCACCCACAGGTGCTGTGGTGGGCTGGTCTGTGAAAACTCAGATGGTAGTGGTCACGCAGACCCCGTTAGTATGCTGTGAGGAGAGAAGTGTACCCTGGATCAATGGTACGGCTGGTGATGAACAAGTACAGGTATGCACTGATATAGAACGGAAAGACATCGGGGTCGAAACCGAAGGGGGAACACATAGCATGTATACGGGCGGTGCTGGTACGGTTAAGGATCAAATGCCACAGTCGGGACATCAGTGAAAGTTCGATGACGTGAAGGGCCATGATGGTCGTGAATATGGATTTGGAACAAATGGAATAGCAGTGCGTTAGTCGGAAAGGGCTTTCATGAGATGTGTCATGAATCGCTAGATGATAGAATTCTGTGGTCGGGATTTGCAACAAAGAGGCTTGCCCGTGGAATCAATCCATAGTTCGCGGGTATATCAAGAGTCCGCTTTTTTGGTCGTTCCTCGCGCCGCCTTGTATTGCCGAGGGGCGGAGGTTGCAGACCCTGAGATTGCTGTCGCTCGAGATCCTGAATCCGGGCTGCAACCACACCAGCAGATGTAGTGTGTCTCACAGCGGATGTCGGCGACGAGATAGATGTTGATGCTTGGGTGGATGGATGGTAAGGATCAGGTTGGCGAGAGAAAGATTCGGCGTCGGCCATCTCAACAGGCGACGAAGAAGTCATTAGCTCAGGCTTTCCGTATCCATCGGCACTGTGATCCTCATGAATCCATGAACTGGGCCGTGTATCGATACACAGACTTGCGGTAGTGACCGTGCTAGCTGTCCGCCGGCTGCTTGATCTCCCCAGCTGAGCAACATCCATTGTCCCTGCCATCCTCTCAATTGCCTCCGAGTCTGCAGTCTTCACTGAGGTTAAGGATTTATTGTGACCTCCTTTCAACCTCGAAACATGTCGCGGGATACCAGATAATGGACTTCGTTGAGAAGGACCTGACAGATAAGACTCCGGAGATTGGCCGTCGGGGGATGCAGAATGCACGCTCTCTTCGATGGCAACTAATCGGGGAGGTGGATTGGGATCTCTGAACTCGAGCATCGCCCTCGATTTCAACGAGTCGCTCGGTCGTCGATCAAGGAAACTCGTGCGTGAAAAACGGGCCCACCAGGAATCGCTCCGCTTCATTGGCCTGTTTGAAGCAGTGACTCCGACCGTAGACGAGGTAAAGGGGCCTGAGGGGGTCGGAGCTTCAAGAGAGGTGTGAGAGGTGATATGTGAAGAAGTATCAAATGGATTGTTGATAGATGCGTGGTGGGAGGAGACAGAGTTCGGAGAATCGTCAAGGGAAAGAGTATTTTGTGATGTACGCTCGATCAACGGGGTGAGTGGATGTCCACCTTGTGACACAGGAAGGACGGTTCGAAGAGTAGGGAGTTGTTGGGGTATAGGGTGAAGGTAGGGCTGCGTTGATGTTTGCTCTTCGTCCTCGTCTTCTGTATAACAGGCTAATTGTTCTTCTTGTATTGGATCCGTAAAGGGGTCGTGATAGCTTTGGGGAGTGGTGTAACTTGTCTGTCTCCGCCCTTGAAGTCTTGAAGTTTCTGCATGGCTGGTTTCTTCGTCTCTTAGCAGGACAGCCCCATCTGCGAAGGGGTCTATTTTCTCTTTCCAAAAAGCTTCCCCGAAACTGCCAGCAATACTAGGCTCGCGACTTTTCCTTCGAGGACCCATGATGCTTCTGAGAGACCACGAGCTGCCACCAGTGCCGTCTCGTCTCCTGGCATCATACCACTCTCCAAAGTCCCTAGTATCCTCATCAGCCAACATATCCCTCCGTTCAGGAATGTGTCTGATTTTCGTTGTTCCTGTCACAGCTGACAGGATGCCAGCAAGACCGAAAGTGCCTAGTACCCCAAGATCCCTCCCGAGACGGCTCCTTGAGGTCTGCATGTCCTGCGAGAAACCAGCAGCAGGGATGTTACCAGCAGAGTGTGGGCTCTCCCCATCGTCGTCATCGCTTCCTTCAAGTGTCAGGAACCGCCTATCATTGTCCGTCTGTCGTCGTTGACGCCTCACATAGTACGTGCCGACGAGAGCGACCACAAGAAGGCCGAGGACAGCGAGAACCGTCCCAACAACAATCGCAGTCATCCGGCCGCCCTTAGTACCGTCTGGGTGTCCATCCCCTCCACCGTTGTTGGGGTCCCCAGCACCTGGATCGACAGTATTGGTGGGGTTGGAGCCGGGTACAGCGGAGGAGCCTGTCGGTGCTGGGTATTTAGATGTTCGTGATGGGCCAGGGAGGGTTTGAGTAGACAAAGGTGGAAGTGGTGTGAAATCCGCCGAGAAAGACCCCTTGTTGATATCAAAAATCTGCAGGGAGGCAGGAGCTGCCCTATCGTTTCCGTATCCTTTGAGAATGATATCTTCAGCGGGTGACATGAGGATCAGAAGCGTATAAACGTACCGAACCCGAATATGACCTGATTGCCATACGAGACGGCAAAATGGTCTCGTCGAGCACCTAGTTGGTCCAATGTATCAACCTTCGCCCAGATCATAGGATTTTTTGATGTGTCGAGTATCCACCCATCAGCCAAATTGGTTTGCAGCATAGCATCACTTCCCCCGTGGATCAGGACCTTTCCATCCTTGATCACGGTGGCTGCAAAAGCCCTGCGTGGGGACGGTAGAGAGGCATTGGAGACACTGATTAACGACCATGATTGGGATGGCTGCGAAGTGGCAAGTGCCCAGACGATAGAGAACGGAAGTAGTGCATTCGAGGACTGGCTGTATCCCCCAAAGACGAGCAAACGACCGTCTGGTAACATGACTGATGAATGTCCAGATATATCGCGGGGGCCATTATCGGAAGGAAGGAGGGTGAATGAAGGTACATCAGCATTGAAGACGTAGTGCTCAGAGAATGCGATATTCGAGCCATCAGCTTTTTCTCCCCCGATGATAAAAACAGATCCAGACTTCGCGGTTGTGGAAGAATGGTGAACCCGTCGTATTGGTTCGTCGGCCCAAGCCACCGGTTCTGTTATCCATGATGGTTCCACTGGGCTGAATACATTGAGAAGATAGGCGGAGTCGGCGACGCCAACAAGCACGGTGGGGGAGTTGGGATCTGGCTGCCCGCCGAATAGGAGAATATGCGAGGTATTGAACGCAGAGAGGGTATGCCAGGAGAGGGAAGGTCCCTCGGCGCTGGATGGATTGGAAGAGATGTTGAGCAGCTCCCAGGGTGGCGAAGAGCTATCAAACGATGCAGACAGAGGAAGGTATAGGATATCACCATGGCTTGGCGCCGCGGTATAGCCGTACGAGTTGAACGGATCGGTTTTCCCTCCGTGGACGAAAAGTGCATCATTAATCAGGACCGTTGCCTGACCCCACCTAACTAAAATTTAGACTGAAGAAACGGAACAGGACACAAAGGGCGCGCCTTGGAACCGCATCGTACGCACAAACCTGGTCCGCAAGAAGATAGGCGAGACAAAGACTGCAGAGCAACCTTGGGTACATGTTAATTAAAGTTGATTGAAAATTGTAGCAGAATAGATAGGGCTAGATAGTTGAGCTTGATTTGCGCTACACGGTGTGGAAGTGGAGAAGATGTACATGCAGGTTCGTGACGTGATCGTGAAGGAGTCGTGGGCTTTGCAGTGAAAGCACTGTTGAGGACGAAATGGGTGGCGGGCGATGGGCGCACTGCCACCAATTGGCTCTCAGGCACACATGCACGTTTGTATCTTTATCAGATAAGATTAGACTTCCTCAATCCTTTCTTTTGCTTAGATAGTCACGGTACATGTGTGGTGAGTTGAAAACTTTGGATTCTGTTGTCCTAACCTGTCATCTCAGCCCGCGTCTCAGTGTGGAAGTGCGATTTTTCATAGCATGCATCAACCGACTGAACTGCAACTCATCACAGTTGTCGGGAAAAAATGATTAACTGCAACATGCTCAACGCTGAAAGGTAAGTTTTAGCTGTCCGGATATTCTGCAGAGTTCTGCTAATGGCAATAGCTCTCCCTCAAACTGCTTTTGATAAAGTTCTCTCTATGCTCAACGATGTTCGTGATCGACATTTCCTGTGCTCAGACAGAACAGCCAGTGGAAGAAATCAACAAAGGTGTCACGTCGTTGCTAGCCGAGTGCGTCCTTATGCCGTCCTTTAACACGCCCGCAACTACTGCGGGCACCACTTACGATACTCCTTCTGTGTTAGTGAGTGCATGCCCCCAACTCATTTGCGTCTTCCTTATCGCTGTTATCATACTTCTAGTAATTGTCACTCAAGATGCTGACTCTACTTCGAACATTTGAATACAGTGGCGTTCATCCCATGATGTATCAAACCTCGTTCATTTGGTTCGATTCTACATATTGTACTTACCCTCAAATCAGAATTCCGATTCCGCCAATCCTCGGTTATATCCAACGACACGCCGGTCCTCAGGCAACCGTGATTACCCTTGTTAACGCTGATAAGTGGCCCGGATACCGGGTGAGGCGCGCTAGCGAGGACGTTAGGTTTCGCATGGTTTGCGAGTGATTCTCGCCCACCTCTTATCTTGACTATACTCTGTATATCCTCGAGTACGTCCACAAGTTACGAATCACGATAGGATGCAACCCGTCTAGACCCGGACCGTTCGCACCTTCTTCACAAGGCGAGATATTTTTTGCACCAAGCAACGATTGCAGACTACAGGGCCACGAATACCACCACCCACCCCTTTCCCACTAAACACTACATTTGTGGTGAACCAAACATGACATGCTTTGATATCAAACATTTTCGTATTCTTAATCCAAAATAATTCGTTGGAGGTCCTGTGCTTTTGGTTAATGGCCGGCGTCATTTCTGGAGACGCATTTAGAGCTCATGAACGACATGTAGCTGTCCTTGTTGCATGTTTGACACGAGGCCACTCCCCGAAAGCCATGGTACAAAGAAAGTGACCCGCTGCCGAAGTGCAATGAAAAGCTCGTCGACGCATCCAAGACATCAATGGGAGGACAAAATATAAAGCATCCTCACGAGGGGAGCATTAGGGATCCTGACATGGGAATGTTCCAGACAGAAGATTGTAATGTGTGCATGATATAAGAGAGAGACCGATGAAAAACCACGTCTTCAGGATGAATACCAACTCTTTGCTGCCGATGTCGTCGAAGTTCGCATTATTGAAAAATGGGTCCAGATAAGACACGGTCCTGACGCCGTCAGGGCATTTCATACGCCCCTTGAGCCCTATCGATGGTCAGGAGTTCGGACTTCCGGGAGCGAGTCGCGTTGAGTGCCCGATTACCTTAGCCTTCTACAGTCACTGACTGGAGGAGGCTTTGTCTGTGATCACTACGTCGGGGTACAGGACCAACTAGGCAACTCAACAGGGATGGGCAAAGAAAACAAAATAAAGAACAACGGTCATGGATTGGACTCTCGGCAAACAGTTGTATAGGTCGAAATGAGATGAAGGGATCAGAAGAAGCAAGGGGAGCGGCTAAAGACGCAACTGAGAATTTTTCCTGACACAATGATAGCGACGAGCGATCAGAACGATACTCACCATTGAGGTAGAGATATCATCATGCCACAAAGGACCGACTTCATTCCGTTCCGCCCTTAGCTTGCGCAACTGGCTATATGAATAGGAAGCCGTTATCGATGAGATTCATCCCTGTTTAAGGTCACAGGTACTTGCACTGAACAACATTTGCGCGGGGTTTATATTTAGCTGATCACAACTGTTTCCGAGTGCGAGCCTTGTTCTGTCGACGCCTTGCTTACCTCCACCACCCCAGTTTTCATTTATACGTCCATCCATTCGATGGATCATGCCGAATCCATAACAGCTGTCCCTGAGACCCTTTCTGAGTCCTGTGATTGCCTCGAGTCCGGCAGATCTCCTTTCTTCTTCCCATCTTCTCTCCCGACATGACGCCAGTAGGTTGGCCACGAGGCCCCACCCATCCTAGACCGCCTTGGCAAAAAGTTATCGTTATGTCCCAGATCTGGTTTGATCCCCCCGTCGACTTTCATATTTAATGGACCTGTAGAACTTGACGTTAATCACCAGTCCGTTTCGCATCTTCAGGCCGTCCTTTTGCTCGATTCGCAGGCGTCATCATGAATACCAAGGAGCCTCACGAAGTCTTGGGAATTCCTACTACGGCTGGCATGGCTGAGATTAGGCAGGCGTATAGGCAAATGGTAGTAATGTACGCGCTCGCAACGCGTGGGACTGCAGCTCACGTCTTTCCAGGCTCTCAAGTGGCATCCTGATAGGCATGTACATGATAAGGACCAAGGCCATGCGATGAACGTGTTTGCAGAAGTGAGTACCCTGGTCTTATGCGCTGGAGACACAACGTGTACTAACAAGTTGGTTTTAGGCGACTAATGCATATCAAGTACTCATTCGTGAAATTGATCCTCCTCCATCGGGGACCGTCAAATCGAAACTACGCACACGTATCCCGACACCCATTCCCAGTCCCAAAGAACCTTCCATAGGATCGCAGACCTCCACCATTTCGAGTTCAGATTCCCAGCTTTTTACATCACACCATTCTAAGGACGACTCGCAGACCACCTTACCATCGAGCGTCAAGAATAGCGTCAAAGCCGCCAAATTAAAGGCGTCTAATCGGAAGGCCCAACATCACCTCGGCCCACCGATCAGCATCTCAAATAATCAAATCTCTTCTCAAGCCACGAACGGGTCTGTAATACCTGAAGTTAATTCCAAACCTCCACGGACGCCCTATTCCCGTCCATCTCCTTCTCAGTTTACAAGCAATGATCAATCAGTCTGCGGGGTCTGGCATGGCCGTGAGGAGAGATCAATGTAAATTATTTGCTTGAGGTATCTGGTGGCTATCTAATCTCTTCCACAGACCCCCGTCTTCACACCCAATACGGCTTCCTATGCCTGTACGTCATCTGAATCTAGAGGGCGATCCCTACGTTCTCAAGCCTGGGCCTCCTCTCCAATCGCTGGGCATAGGACCATCAGGGGAATGGGCCTATTCTCTCGTTTTGACGCTCGAAGAACTGTTCAGCGGTAAACATTTCCGCTTTTGTGTTGTTCGACACTTTCTCTCGGGACGCGCAAAGAACGTAATCATCGAAATTGACATCCCGAAGGGATGTCAGCGCGGAACGAGAATTCTATGCCGCAGTGTTGGGCACGAGCTGCTAAATGGGAAACTTCAAGACGTTGCTTTCGTTATCGAAGAGGCCGTTCATAGCCGCTTTTCACGCATACAAGATGACTTGTTTTTGGATATTCGGCTGCCATGGACGCGCTCACTTGAACAAAGACCCAAAAAGGTGCATATCAGGGGGATAGACGGGGAGAATATCGGAATCTTTATTGATTATGTGCGGGATAAGACGTTGAAGGGCGACCTTAGCGTTCGAAGCGCTGGTATGCCAATTAGAGATGGGGGAGGATTATGTGGAAGAGGCAACCTTGTCGTCCGGTGAGCTGTGATTCCTTTCTCTTGTTTGCTTCCTCACGCTAACAGCGCCTTTGTCATGCAGATGGGAGATACTGCCTCCGCAAACTAGGGTACAACGACTATTGGGTTGTCTCTTGCTTCCAAAGACGAGACGAACCCCCCATACTACGTAGCCTGACCACTTGTTTGTTGTTGATCATCATGAAGAGCACTGTGGCTCGCAATTGTCTCGAAGGGGACCATAATAACAACGACGAAGTTGAAAGTCTCAATTTGAGTACTAGTGAGTGTTTGACATAGTAATAGTGATAGAATATTACTCGCAGAGGTGTACACCTAAAGCCATGCGATCGCACGACAAACGACAGAAACTCTCAACAATTCTTTAATTACTAAAATCATGCCATCCAGTATTATTCTTGATTATACCCAGTTCGACTATGAAATGAAATTATTTCCAGGCTCTGCACCCGTTCTCCTTTAAAGGCTCATGTGATCGTTGAATGGTGCGTGTACCCTCTCACACCGTGTCCATCGTGACCTGTGGATATCAATGGAATATTGAATGTGATTTCCATTCTCAATCCGGGACCCGTAGAACATTATATGGAGTACACCACTTGTAAGATTGTTGTCTGGCGCACATATAAGATCAGACAACGCCCACAAGACGTGCTGCGCTTGCTACTTGCTCCCCCTTTGGACCAAGTTGATCACAGCAACAGCAGAGGCTCGAAATATGTTTGATCTTTTAGGTGGTTCCAAGTATGTCACAGACTTGGCCCTTGCTGGGCAACGTGTTGGGAACGCGCATGCAGCAGCCAAGATGAAACAATTCGATTTCATCATTATAGGTGGAGGTGGGTAGACGAATCGGTTTTATTTAACTCTTCCTGTGACTCACATCTTAGTTGAAGGAACGGCCGGTTGCGTTCTTGCCTCTCGCCTTACTGAGGATCCATCTCTTCGCGTCCTCCTGCTGGAGTCCGGCGGAAGGTTAGCGAGGGCGAGCGCCGATCCACCTGCTGGAAATGTTCAGCTGATTGGTTGAAATGCAGCGGAAAAAGCCTCCTCTTCACGCGTCTTCCGTCCGCCTTTACTTTGTTGTTCCATACAAGACATGTGTTTGACCTGCACACGGAACCTCAAGATTATGCGAACAACGAGTCAAGATATTGGCCAAGAGGTTTATAATTACTATACTCTTTTGAACTTTTCCCTAATTTCTTTCTTTGAAGCCAGGGTGCTCGGAGGCTGTACGTTGTCTAGGTTTGCACTGCCGTGGAGGTTTTGACAGCATACACCACACACAGGTTCTTCAATCAACGCGCAGATGTATGGCCAACTGGGTTATTGACCGCGCTGATCTGATCCTATTTTCAGGGCACAATATGGTGCACCTGGGGACTTCAATGAATGGGCTACAATCTCTGGAGATGATTCCTGGTCCTGGGACAACTTCCATCGGTAGGTCCTCAAAAATCTATGGACATAGAGCCGGACGCTCATTTTCACATACGCGACCATGTAGTTATTTCAGGAAATTTGAGAAATATGTTCCCAACCCCGAGTACACTGGCGTGGACGCTAGTCGGAAGGGCTCTGAAGGACCTATGAAAGTCGGGTATTTCAATTCATTCCACCCGCAGTGTCAGGATTTTGTCACAACCTGCACCAAACTCAACATTCCATCCAATTCCGACTTCAATACCACTCGTGGTACCCGAGGCGTGAGCAGGGTACGTTGCAAACATTTTTAACTGAACAGGTCATGTCATGTACCTTTTTTGCGCTTGGGCAGATCAGTAAGATCAAGGCTTCCTATTCTTATCCATATTCTGACCGTTGAATACTGGATGTAAAGTGACATATATTGACGAGGACAGCAAAAGGGTGTCGTCCGAGACCGCCTATCTGACTGACGAGGTCTTAACAAGGTCCAACCTTGTGGTCGCTCTCTATGCACATGTAACAAAAATCGTTTTTGATGCAGAGGCTGAGGGGAGCCCTCGAGCAGTCAGTGTGGAGTTTTCGAATACCAAGAATGGTCCGCGATATCAGGCCCATGCTCGAAAGGAAGTGGTTTTGTCGTGCGTATCGTCGCGCAGAGTTTCTTCCCTACTCTCAGTAACGAATTGATGCAGGGCTGGTGCCATCCACTCGCCACATGTGAGCCCTATTGAGCCTTCGTCGTTCGTATTTGACCATCTGTCAGATCCTCATGTTGTCCGGTGTGGGTGGCAGCCGAGATCTTGAAGAGCTGGGGATTCCTGTCGTCCGCAACCTCCCCACTGTCGGTTCCAATCTCGTTGACCACCCTGTCGTCGATCTTGCTTTCAAAGATAAGAATCCCACCCCGAAATTTCTCAGACCCCATTCGGTCCTTGAGGTCTTCAAGTTGTTGGGTTCGGTGTTTCAATATTACACTAGTCGGAGTGGGCCGTTACGCACTAATGTAATGATTCTAAGACCTTGCCACTCTTGAATGCTAGCTCACCAGCTTAACAGGTAGCCGAAGCAGCTGCTTTCGTTCGATCAGATGATCCTGTACTCTTCGCGCCAGAGGAATACCCAACCAAAGTTCGCGATACCACATCAGCTGCTGACAGCCCAGATCTGGAGTTGTTCTCAACCATTTTTGGATACAAGGTTGGATAGATCATTCCTGTTTCTTTCGTTCCTGATGCGATCTTGTTACACAGGATCACGGCCGCTATATGTACCCTGTCCATACCGTTGGAATTCATGTTACATTATTGAGGTGAGGCATATCTCGCTCTCATCTCAATGCCCTTCACGAACAATTGCAGGCCAGCCAGCAAGGGTACTATCCGTCTTAAATCTACCAATCCCTGGGATAACCCGATTATAGACCCCAGGTAAGTTCGGCTCGACATTCCCAGGAATCGACATTGAATATCAAAAAGGTATTTAGAGGAGCCTGAAGATGTCGAGAAGCTAGTTCGAGGTGTTAAACTGCTCTTCAAACTTGCGCGCACGGAGCCACTAGCATCACGTATCGACCACAAGGACAAGCACCCGTTGCTTGACCATGGCATGATTCATAAGAGCGATGAAGAGCTCGGGGATATGGTCAGAAAACGCGTCCAGACTCTCTATCATCCTGCAGGCACGTGCCGGATGGCCCCTCTTCAGGACGGAGGTGTTGTTGACTCGCAACTTCGTGTCCATGGAGTTCAGGGCCTCAGGGTGTGCGACGCATCCGTGTACCCCACCATTGTTTCTGGACACACGGTGAGTGGTACTTGTGATTGTCGACCGACACGTCTGGATGTCAGGTACCAGGCAGGAGCGGTTTTAGCGATAGCAGAGAAGCTATCTGACATACTCAAGGAACAGTATTCCACAGTGAAGGCGTAACCCTCTCCATACATTCTGTTGCCTCAATGTTACGGTAGTGTACTTGTATATCATTCATATACCAATGATACCGCTAAGCTTTACAAGAGGTGGTACGGAAAGCGTGTAGCTGCAACGAGAGCGGTAATCTAGAGTTGGTGGGGGCGGACCGTTGGATCTAAGTATGTCGTTAATCGCGACAAAATGGGGCAAAGTTAGCAGGAAGGGCAACAACAATAGAGATAGACGGTAAATCACAGCCCGGAGGAACGACTAGCGCTTATTCGAAATTAATGGGATCGATATTCCTCGGCGAGGGCAACATTGTGCCTCCACGCTTGGTTGGCGTGGTCCTGTGCACCGGTGCGCTGCTCCTCGAAGATCCGGACTTCATGAGGCCAGTGGGTGGTGTTCCTATGAGTCTGGAAACAGTATATGGAAGCTCGTATCCTACGCGAATTGCATGGTCAATGTAGCGCGCCAACTCCAGATGAAGAGTTGGATAATATGTCGCGGATGCTTTTCGCGAAATCTTGAGGCCGCCGATTAGCATCAAGTCACTGCGGGTACGGAAGAACCATACCAGTATGATGCGTTCGAGGCCAGAGAGGAAAAGGTCAGAATGGAACCGGTAAGCAGAGTGGTCATGATCTTTAGGTAGGCTCAGATCAGCGGCGGATCTCGAAATAGCGTTGATGAGTTTCATGTGGGTTGTCTGCCTCACAAAAAATGTAAGCAGCGACGCTTCGAGGATAAATGAGAAACTATACGAAATAGCCCATTGCCTCAAATTCTACTCCTCCAGTCATGCCACCAGGGGCTCTGGGTTTCTCCACTTTCCCCTCATCCGTTTCAGACAGGACCCAAATCGTGTTGTTCGGGTGGCAGAAGACCCAGAAGTAGTCTCTACAGATGTCAGAGAGCTCCTGCAAGTAGGTTTTGTATATCCTTGGGAGATGTAATGACTCTATGAATGCATGCGGTGATATTGGCGCCGCAGGCGACTCAGAAGGAGGGGGTGCAGGCGTTAGAAGAAGTGCTCGAATGAGGGAGAAGAGGGTCTTATGTGGGGAGGGTAGGGTGACAAGTTTGCTGGAGCTTGCGATTGAAGTCTCCAATTCTTCCCAAGCCTCGCGACGGGGACGAATTCTCCCAGAAGAGCTGCCGTTAGCACTGCTTCCGAAAGATGGAAGTGCGGAAGCAGGATACAGCTCGAAGAGGATAAGAAGAAGGTCAGCAATGAGTTGGCGGGTAGCAACTTCTCCTGGTTTTTTGTCCGAGTAGAGCAAGGCTACGAGCTGTACGAACGGAGTGGGACACGAGCTGCGAAGTGCGAAACATCCGATGGATGACGTGGACAGCGCTTTAAAGCACCGTAACAGTTCATGGAGTACTTGGTCGTCGTGCTGTTCCTCCCTAGATGTCACGTACGTTATGTCACTGGCGTGTCGTGCGCTAGGTACTTGACTTACCTCCATTCAACCTCTAGTATTTCATTTAACCTAGTCAGGAGAGCTGAGTATCCACCGAGTGACAAGAACTCCTGAGACCAGCTAAAAATACGATATTGGCGTAAACCCAAATACCAAGGCGTGCGCAAAATCACCTCGCTGTCTCGTTTCGTAGCAACAGTCGTAGTTTCTTGATATCTTCAACATCAAGCTGAGTGCTCGATGTCCCAGAAAGGATACTGAAGAACTTGGTAGGTGAGAGATTCTTGGCTGCTGTGAGTTTGTCTTTGCCTGCTTTGCCACCTGTACCGAGGTCTAGAGTGGATGCGGACATGGGGAGGTGGACCTGGCTCCGAGAAAAAGCATCGAAAGAGATGCCACGGGAATGTCCACTTGACTTGCGTGGGCTTGACCCATGAATTGCAGAAACCTGACGACTCGCGAACGGTGGATTTGGAGGCGCAACAATGTCGTAGTCCAAGTACGGCTTCGAAGATCTGGGAGAGTCGAGGGACTCAATGCTGTGCACACGGCGCAGAGCAGTAGGTCGTGGGGTTAGAGGCGGAGTGACTGGTTTCGGGGGGTTTGGCGCCATCGTTTGTGAGGACTTTAACATTGCTGCCTTGACTGTAGAGTCCATTCCAAGGAGCTTCGGGCGCAAGGTGGTTGGGATCTGGAGGTCATCCTGTTGCACCGATGTAAAAGCTGTCTTAACTGTTATATTGCGACTTGGACTTACCAAGAGCCTGTCGAACGCCTGTGTCATGGCTGGACCATCACTTATCTGCTCCTGCATTTGGTTTGGCTTCTTGCTGACCCCTCGTTTCTTCTTCTCGATCGCCTGTCCCTGGTCCTTGGTCGCCACTTTCGCGCTCTTGACCAGTTGGGATTTGGGTGCTGTTGGTAGGTTCTCTTTGCCATTGAGATCTCCCAGAGTAGTTACCATGGTAAAGTCTGAGGATGGTACCCTCTTCGATAAGAGTATACCTTTGAACATGATTCGTTCTGAGGATGTTTGAATAAGGAGTGTGGAAGTTGAACAGTGGTTCGCCCAAAATGGCTACAACTTTGCACGCGACCGTCACATGATCGTGGTCGCTTTTATTCAAATATGCAAGGTGGGATCGCGGCATTACATGTAACTCGCGCCAGTTGAAGTAAGTACCGTTAGGTAGTTCGCTGATGTGTTTCGGCTAAAGATTGGAGTGTTACTGTACAGGTCCACTATAAAGATCAGATGGTAGGCATACAAAATACTTTAAGAAGCACGAATGGAGTTCTTCAACATGTCAGCTAGTTTCTCCGCCACAGCATAACATGCACCAGTCTAGCATCAACATGAGTTGATAGAGCAAGAACTAGGGAGAAGAAAAAAACACTCACCGTGTGTCCAGAAACAATCCATGGGAACACAGATGCGTCGCAGACCCTCAAGCCCTTGATACCGTAAACACAAAGCTGCGCGTCAACGACGCCGTTCTGCTCCGGAGGCGCCATGCGGCATGTACTGGTTGGGTGATAGATAGTCTCTACGCGCTCCTTAATCATCTCCAATAGTTCCTCGTCGGACTTGAGGTGTGTCCCGTGGTCCAAATCTTCGCGTTTGAAGTCCTGGTCGAGATAGGCTGCAAGCGGCTCGGTGTGTGCGATCTTGAGGAGCAATCGCACGCCCCGCAGAAGCTTGGCTGCGTCCTCGGGTGCTTTCAGGTAGCTAAAGAGAATCTATAAATTACTGGGGCTCGATGCAGCGGTGATAATGGTTGTGTACTTTGGATTCACGATTGGAAGATCCCAAGGGTTAGAAGATTTCAGCAGTACAGAACCAGTACTTGAGGGTCTGTTCGGCCCTAAATTAGAAACAAAGTCGCTGTCACTAGCAAACAGGACACACCTCAACAGATATACATGAAGTGCAAACGTATGGACATCGAACAAAAATTTCCCGTGTTCCTAAACGATGTCAACATTGACACCAAAAACGATATCATTGAGTACGAAAAAAGCTTACCTTGTAAGCCAATGGTGTGGTGAAGATCTCAAGATCTGGGCTCCTAGACCCGGAGGTGCTGTCTAACAGGGTCTCTGGATATTTGGATTTGGGGAAGAGAACAGGATCATCGGACCGTAAGAATGCAGCTGATTCGCCGAACTTTGAATTCACAGATCAAATCACCCAACTTAGCATGGTTGTGACGACGTAACGCTTACATTGGTTGCCAGAGGCCCTCCAGTTCCCCAGACAAAATATTGCGCAAATGCTGCTAATAACTTGAAGGCATCCCAGAAGCTGCGAGGTGCTAAGTATTTCAAAGAACGATCGCGCTTGTCTTTGAAATACAGGTCCACTACGGGATGATCAACGAGGTGGGCTCCAACGCCGGGAAGATCATGCACGACAGCGATATCATGGGATTCAAGGTGCGCAGCAGGTCCTACGCCAGACAACATAAGTACCTGGAACGTTATTCATGTCAGTTACGCCCGCATGGAGGAACAGCACGAGCGACCTGGGGAGACTGGACTGCACCGGCACTATTTGATGATATAGGCTCAAATGAGAATCCGACGATGCAATTGAGCGACTCACCAAACGACTACCTCTTTGCGTGCAAATGCATGGTAGCGGGTTCCCTCTCGCGAACTGGCAAATTGGACGCCAACAGCATGCTTTTCTCCATTCTCGGTCTTGAAGAGGATGCGCATGACCTGCGCATTGATGGCGACAGTAAGATTCTTCCGTGCGAGGACGTCTTTGGTTAGATACGCGGATTCTGCCGACACTCTCTGTCTCCGTTCATCAACATATGTCACTTGCCAGAAGTTGTTATCGACTTGAGAGTACCGTCTGGGAAGAGAATACGTACTTATCTATGTATCCTGATCAGTAGATAGAGATCGGCCGAAAAGAAACTAAGCTCACTCTGTTGACACCTAGGGTTCCTGTAGAAACGTTGAAGTCAGGGGAGAAAGGAATGCCAACGTTCGTACAAGCTTTGACGAAAGCCGTGGAGGGCTTTGAGACGGTGTTGAAGTACCCAATGCGAACAGGTCCAGACGATCCACGAACTTTTGCGTCGACAAAGGGATACTCTGGACGTGGTTGATAACGTTCGAACTTGATAAAGTATCTGCACTGCCGTGAATTGCCATTAGGATGCCCGCGGGGGGATTTACTCACTGTATGAAATTTTTCCATGACCAAGAATCGTCATTCATCAATGTTGCCCATTGATCGAAGTCCTCCGGAGAACCGTATTGGGCCCTGTGTGTCGGTCATTTATGTACGATATTAGACTGGGGAAGCAAAGCGCACATCTGGGCGTTGATTGAAGAGCCTGGAGGGAGTGGTTAGACAATGCAACCTGTACGCAAACGGGCTCATACATCCTCCTAGTAGTTTCGCTGGTGTACGTCAGATCATAGGTAGACCACTACACATTTTGAACACAAATTATGAGCACCTCTGGGCCAGAATTGAGTCCGACCATTGGCATGCGTCTGAGGCTGAGTTCGAAGCTGAAGGACGTGTCTTGTTGGAAGCAACTTCCCATACAGAACTGGAATTCGACTAAACGCCAGGGCAGTACCACTAGATATATTGTTCATTGGTCACATCACTGAACATGAGAATGCAGGGGAATGACCTTTGACCTGCTTCCAGCAACAGCACTTTGATGGCTGGGTCTTCACTCAATCTCGACGCTAGAGCGCATCCGGAGGTCCCTGGAATATGACAAGAGCTGAAATGCGGAGCAAAGTAGTCAGCAGTTGAACACAGCGTACCTCCTCCGACAATAATCGCGTCGTATGGCGATGCCCGTCCCACTTTCGCTAGGTCAGAAACATACTTCTTTTCCACTTTGCCGTAGATATAGCGCAAAATGATTACAAGAGCAATAATTCCTCCAGAGCCCGGTATCAGCTGGCCGCGCCGTAGCGTGAGCCGGAGCTTCTTTAAAAGAGCATCCAAGAAAGAGAGGTCGAGGAGGGGCATGGTCAGACCGAAGGGAGGAGGGGGCTAGGAACCGTCACCCAGCTAAGCAACGAATCGCATGTGATTATTGCACACCTCACCACTCCGTATGGGCCTTATGTTACACACAAAGACTTTGGAGGTAGTACGCTATGGTACGGCGAAATCAGGCTACGCGTGCACGGTGTACCGCGTACGCACGCGAGCTCATGAGTATGTGTGCATCCGTTTCGATCCCAGTACCACCTTTTTACTAGTAAAAGACCGGTGAGCCTCCTGTTTTGTGAATACCGATGATTATATCACCGGAATGTGACCACAGTAGTGCTCACTAGAAAGGCGCAGAGTTAGAGTCGACAGGGGGTGTATCGTCGGCACAAGAAAAGATGACTCAAACTTGCTCAAAGCAGTGAAAGCCTGCTGTGGCTGTGCCAATTCATGCGCATCATCTGGGAGAGAGCAACCAACCCAGCCTTGTCTTCTCGCCTGCTATAACTTCCACCTGGCGTCCAACGTTCTTCCAACATCAATCTGGCTCAGCTTCATACAAACACTCGTCCGAAACGTATTCTTCCTTTCTTTCGCCATCCCCCACTTGACCTCAGGCGCAGCAAGCCAAGGTTGAGCTTTGATCTTACTCGTGCCATGGACTCCACCGTCCCACCAACCAAGGCCAACCTCAAAGCATGGTGGAATCACTTTACATTTGCCCAGAAAATAAAGAAGGACAGCGAGGCCACGAAAATAGGTTCGGAGCACAGTCTCGGTGTCCAACAAAGAGTTGCTCAGTTCACGCACTTAGATCATGGCGTGGCTGTTTTTGGCAGACCACTGAAGGAAAGCTTGAAGTACGCGAGCGTACAAATATCCACCGCCGGTGCAAACGGAGAACTCTATGTGTGGGGTTATGTTCCTGTGGTTGTCGCAAAGTGGTATGTGGTACAGATGCAGTATATGACCGCGTGTGTTTATGCTCTGACGAACAGCGGGTTGTACCTCAAGGAGCGTGGTTAGTAAATCAGCCTATTCCTCTCCATCCGTTCGCTGAAATCAACACCTCTTATAGCGACAGAGGTTCCCGGCACGTTTCGCGTGAGTGGGTCGAATAAGCGGATGCGCGAGCTCCAAGCAAAGTTTGAATCCCCTCCAAGAGTACGTCTCCTCATTCTATGATCAGAATGGACTGTTCCAACAGCTTGCCCAGTATGGGAAGAACATAGATTGGAAAAAAGAGACATACACCACCCACGACGTTGCAAGCGTTTTTCGAAGATACCTTACGCAAATGCCGGTAGGTTTTGAATCTTTACGAATTTAGTTTTCTCTTATAAGGAAACCCAGGAACCGGTGATACCTCACGATATGTACCATCTGGTGTGTCTGTTGTTATAACCGCCAAAGAGAAAGATGACTCAATGACTTACGAAGTTTCGGGATGCATTGAGTGGGCCACGCTATGCTCATTATTGCTCGGCTCTGACCGTCAATACAGCGAAGCAGGTGTACAACCAAGAGGAAGTTATCGCGACGTACAAACGATTAATCAAACAAATGCCTCGGCCCAATCAATTCCTTCTACTATACGTCCTTGATCTCCTTTCAGTATTTTCGCGGAAATCAGAAAAGAATCTAATGACAGCAACAAGTCTGCATTCGATTCTGTTAGTCCGACGGTAATCTGCTGAACGTATTTATCTAGATCTCGCAGTAATATTCCGGCCAGGCCTGATATCCCATCCCCACCATGAAATGTCTCCAGGAGAACATGCCCTGAGTCAACAGGTCCTGGAGTTTCTTATCGCACATCAGGACCACTTCATGCTCGATATTCCACCACCTCCAACTGACAGCCTGGGTTCGCCGCCACCTGCGCTATCCGACATCGAGGACATCACCATAGTCCCAAGCTCCGACGAGGAGCACTCTCATGTTGGCGGTGGGTGGAAACTTGTCAACAGAGTGCGGCCTTCAATCGCACGGCGACGGACGACAATAGACAGCAGTGGTAGGTGACGTTGTCCTCCCTGAACATTCACACTCCGAAACTGCCTTTTGATAGTCCTAAACGAAGGCAGCATGTCGCCGGTTCCCGAAAGCCCGTCAGACAATATTGCTCCAGCTATGAAGCGCAGCCGCACGCTTCCCTCGCGGAAAAAAGGCAGTGCTGTGTTAAACGGTGAAGAGCACCCGCGTGTCCTACGGAAGCAGAAACGCGCGTCAATACAACCAAATTCCCCTCGAAACAGGATGTCCGAGACGGTCAGAAGCTAGACTGGTGCTGTTTCTAGCTTGTATTTGTTTGTATTATACCCCGGACATTATGTTTACCCACGACTTTGAACGGACTTGTTCCCTTGCTCTACGTATACTACTGCTCATATACCTACTCATATCTGCCAACATCATTTAATATGCTCCAGAACCGGGAATGAGCTATGTACCAATTTCTAGCAAGGAGGTAGAAATTTATGAAATTTGATTTGCAACGGGTGACCTTGTGGTTACTTTGTTAATGTCTATTCTTGGCGTACTCTGTGGTTGCACCTCACTGATGGCTTGATAAAATTAGTTGACGACGGACGTTTTGCGTGGGGAAGCTCTTGATTCACACATAATCAAAGCCAGTGCCCCTCCAATGGCTTACTACAGGGATCGCCCACAGAACTCTTCGGACCTTGGCAACTACTACGATGACATCCCTGGACAGGTGCGCAGCACTAGCATTGCCCGCTGTCCATGTCCAGACCATGGCCGATGTTGACATCCTGCACAGGCCGTGCCACAACATGCGGGCTACCCAGCCCAGTCGCCTTTGAACTCCACGCAGCATATACCCTTAACCGCTGCAGGTCCTCAGGCAGCACAAGGAGGCCCCATGTACACCCAAGCTGCCACACAGTCAATGCCTGACGTGACCTACACAGCTGCTGCGAACCAAAGCTACAAGCCTGGAGATTGGATGGAGACGTCGGAATCAAGCAATAGACGCTCGAAATGGATTGTCAGTAACACTATCCTTCATCCCCTGTTTATGGTCCTATTTCTCTGTCCAGGTCGTCGGTTCGGTCCTTGCGCTAGTCACCCTGATAGCTATTGGTATTGTGGTCGGAGTTGTTGTATCGAACAACAATAAGAAGTCAAATGCGGGGAGCTCCAAGCCAGGAAATTCGCCACAAGTAGTTAATCAGACGGATCCCAACGATCCCAGCACATTCGTTAAAAATCCCAACCTCCACCAATCGCTTTATGGACTAGCATATACCCCGCAAGGCTCTCAACTGCCCGATTGTGGAAGCAACCTAGGTGTGTGCAGCTTCTTTGTTACCATTTTACATGATCTGATTGGCGTCGATGCAGCCGACGTTATTCAGGATGTCCAGGTTTGTCGTGGCTGTGTTACTGAGTTTTCTGTTGGTCTGAACATATCTCCAGCTGATGTCACAACTAACCACGGTGCGTGCATCGTTCGTCCGAGTACCTTTATTTATCGACTGATTCCGCTCGACTTCCAGCGGATCCGGCTGTACGGTGCGGATTGCAATCAATCAGCGCTCGTCGTGAGTATTTTTTTATGATGATTTTGTTAGATGGCTGTAATTTTTATCCAGCTCGAAGCTATCAAGCAGACCAAGGTCAACATGAAAGTCTGGCTAGGCAACTATGCGATTGCTACAGACAGCGGGGCTGCGTACCAACGACAGCGAGACATTATTAAGTCGGCCATCCAAACGTATGGCACTGACCACATCGGTGGCGTCACCGTAGGCAATGAATTCATGCTAAAGTAGGTGCTATTGTCTGCTCCTGACAACTTGATTAACTACTCATCGGGTTGACAGCTACCTGAACGCAAATGGCGGGACAATTCCAGACAGCTCTGTCGGCGACGCCGGCGCCGCCATACTCATCGCTAATATCCGGGATACGCGGGACATGCTCACGTCTTTGGGGGTACAGCTTCAGGTCGGCACGTCGGACGCAGGGAGCTACTTCAATACGAAAGTTCTGCAAGCTGTGGACTATGGAGTAATGCCATGCTTATCTTGTCGTGCTGAACTGGCTGACCTGATTTTTGCACAACAGATGGCCAACGTTCACCCGTGGTTTGCCAATGTTAGCGAGTCGGACGCAGCCAGCTGGACGGCAGACTTTTTCAAGACAACGAATGTCGACGCTGCAGCTGCACTTCCCAATAACCCGAAGATGTATATAGCTGAGACTGGTGTGTATCTTGAAGTTGAGTTCGGGCTATTCTGACCAAGTATGTTTCAGGTTGGCCCACGGTGCATAATATTGACTTTTGCCGTATGCATATGTTCATTCCAGTAAACTAGAAATCTTCCGACGCTGGCAACGCACACAACGGCCCCGGGACGGCCTCGGAATTGGGCCTTCAGGTATAGGATTGCGATCTAACGTCCTTGACTGGTATTCACCCTTTCATCATGATAGACTTTTTTGGATAACTTCGTTTGCCAAGCAAACACTAATGGCACTGGATATTTCTTCTTTGAGGCAGGTCCAATTTTCCTGGCCTCCCCAACTAATGTATGATTAACGAACTGTATTAAGTACTTCGATGAGCCTTGGAAGGTATGTTCTTGACAACTCTCGAATTTCGTATCATCAAGCTGATCACCTCCCAGGACGCTCAATTTGGTGGCGTCGAAGTAAGATTCCACGCACCTAAGTTCCTGAATACTAACGCATTGATGTGTATGTCTCACAGGGCTGGTGGGGTCTATTTACATCTAAGTAAGAGCGGTCATATGTGCACCCTTGGAGACTTCTTCTCATGTCTCTTCAAAAGCCGAACCCTGAAACACGTCAACATCCCGGATTGCCCATCCCCCTAGGAGAAGGAAATATTTTTCTTTATCGCTTCACGCAGAGTCGTCGGCAGGCACTGCACGAGAATCTTTTGGACATTTTCCTGGACATTTGTTGCCATGAACTCTATCTTATTTTGCATTTTTAGTAGTTTTTACGAGTCGCATTGGTTTATCTGATTCCCGTATATCGATCTGGCAATACGCCATGAAACGGTATCCGGCGAAGTAGTGCAATTGTGTAGTGTCCCTTATGAAAATGTCCAGGAAGCATTTCTTTCAAAGTAGCATGGTCCAGGGTTAAAAAAACAGATGCGTTGGCCGGGAGTCGAACCCAGATCTAGGCCATCTTAATACATGGGAAGACCCAATGATAACCGTTACACTACCAACGCAAGCAAGTAGCATTCGCTTGATAGATCCATTACCGATCCCTAGCGGAGAGGGATACCTGTTGTTTTAAATGCGCACAACGCTGTCAAGAACTTGTACAAAGCGCAGACACCAGTATCTGAGCGTATCGTGTAGGGCGCAGCACGGGTCTGTGCTGCTCCGAGTTATGATGCGTTGGGATCAGAAATGTCCAAGATTTGTGATTCTGTATTCTGTTTGCGAGTGTGTGTCGGCTTCAGGGACTGCAAAAATGGCCAAGCGGAATACTCATGCTTCACAAGGTCACCAAATTATTACAGTCCAATGCCTACGAGGAAGAAGACATCTATGACGCGTCTCCCGCAAGCCTTACAGGATGAAATCGGTGAATCCACAGGTAAGTAACTTATGGTGCCGCCTGACTCTAATTAAATCCGTTATAAGGCAACGATCGCCGTAGGTCAAAATTACATGTCAGACCGAAGGTATCTCGCAAGGAGGCTCGGAAAGAGGAGCGTCTTAATCGAAAGAGGATCAAGGCAGAATATTTTTCAGGTCCTGTGCGAAACAAGCGTCCTGCTGAAGAAGACCATGTCGGGTCGCCAAAACGGAAGAAACTTAGCCACGATCCCGTAATGCAATCCACCGAAGCTATCAACAGACCAGACCCCACGTTACCTCCAAAGCAAAGCAAAATTGAAAAACATAACAAGCCAGCACTGCCTACTAAGGGAGAGAAAAAGACACAAACATCGTTTGAAAAGACCACTCCCAGATCTGATACCCCACGAATTCTAGATCGGAAGGGTGACGAGGAAGATGCGTACATTGCATATCTGGAGGCGCAGCTTGGCTATGGGAGTAGTAAAAAGAAGCCAATGGAGAACGACGGTTTGGATGGTGAGCCGACGTCTTGACGGCTACGACCATATCATTCATCATCGAACCTCTTAGAACTCCTGGATTTTACCGGTGCTCCCATCGATCCCTGGCTAGGGGTGCGCAAATTGTGCTTTGATGTCTTTTTTCTCTCTCTGAAATTTCCTAAAGCCCGAGGTCGAAGAGGCTGAGATGAGTGAAGAGAAGATGGTTGAGGAGGGTACAGATGATGACGAGGTGGAGGACGAAGATATGGACAGCGATGAAATTTTGCGGTCTGAAAGCACAGAAGAAGAAACTGAATGGCAAGGCATTATGGAAGAATCTGAAGGAGTCGACCAAGATGCAAATGCGGAACAACCAACACCCTCGGCTCAGGAAAGCGGTATGTAGTCGATGGCATTTTCTTGTGGAATCGTGCTCACGTTAGTCTCATTTTCAGCAACCCGATATGTCCCCCCTCATTTGAGAAATAAGGAGCACACCGATGAGAAGAATTCGGAGGCAATGATCAAGCTTTCCCGACAGCTCAAGGGTCTCCTCAATCGGTAAAAAACCTTCTCCATAACCTGGGATGTCTAATGAGGTTGCATCAGGATGAGTGAACAGAACATGGCTAGCATTCTGGATAATGTTGAAGGAATTTACAGAGACCATCGACGTAACGGTAATATGTTAGCGATTGCTTACCTTTGCTGGAAAGTTCATTGGGAATTTGACAGACGTCACCACATGCCTCACGACCTTGATCATCGACGGCATTGCATCGCACTCATCCTTGCTGGATTCTTACGTCGTTCTCTACGCCGCGTTTATCTCGAGTTTGCACAAAGTTGTCGGTGTAGAGTTTGGTACGAGGGTTGTTCGTACCACCGTGCTGTATCTCATGATGACTTATAGCCGCTTACTTCGTACAAAACGTGGTTTCTTCGTATGAACGACATTTTGCCGCGTCACAGACCCTGTCCCGAGGTGCAGAGAAGATGTCCGAATCGCAAGGACAACTAGACCCAAACGCAGGTGGAAAGGAGTGCTCAAATCTAGTCGTTCTACTCTCCGAGTTGTACAATTTTCAAGTCATATCATCCGTTCTCGTCTTCGACGTCATCCGTAGTCTTTTGGACACCGAACTCAGCGAATTATGTGTGGAACTGTTACTCAAAGTTGTGCGAAGTACGTACCTCGATTTCGTTTCAGACGCTCTTAGGTTTACGTGCTTCTTGATAGACTCTGGACAACAGCTTCGTCTGGATGATCCTTCTGCCTTGAGAGATATTATGCAAATTGTTCAAGGAAATGTATTGGACAAGAATGATGCTCTTAAGTACCACTAACTTCACAACACAAAGAGCCAAGACTGGTCCTGACACCATTCGTACATCAGCTCGAGGACGCGATTCATGCTCGAAACGCTTGCCAACCTCAAGAACAACAAACTAAAAAGGGAGGTTGTCCCAAACCAAGGGGCTGAATCCGTCGAGAGAATGAAAAAGTTCCTCACCAGTCTCGCGAAGAAAAGGCATGGTGAGTTTGCAGTTCAAGGCTGTGAGTTCCTTCTCTCACACGTCCCGTAGTCCTCGCGCACGAACCATTGCGGGTCTCCCTGGAGGACCTTCACTCTGCTGGGACGAAAGGAAAATGGTGGCTCGTTGGCGCTGCTTGGGGTGGCGATCCTCTGGCAGACCATGAGGCGGAGGTGAAAGCCGTCAAGTTGGCGGAGAATGCAGACCCTGCTGGAGATCTTGGAAAGCTCGCTCGTAAGCACGGGATGAATACCGATATTCGAAGGAGTATATTTGTCGTGCTCATGAGCAGCGATGTACGCAATTTCGCTAATTTCAAAAATCCCTCACTGAGTAACTGGATGCACAGGACTATGTTGATGCTTGCGAGCGATTAGCGGAGTTGAACCTGACCGAGGTTCAGCAACGAGAAATCATACGGGTCTTGGTGCACTGTTGTGGCAATGTAATGTGTCTTTTGACTCGCTTCCAGCACCTGATGCCAACTCCCCGACAGGAAAAATCTTACAACCCATACTACGCGCTTGTTTGCCAGCATTTGTGCCGCACATCCCACTCCTACAAAATCACGCTCCAGTTTTGTCTATGGGACTTCTTCCGCGATCTTGGGGAGACTGCTGTCGGCGGCGCGGGGCTCATCAAGAATCTCAAGGATAGTGACCATGGATTCGATGCAAAGGGTATGTCGGCAACCAAAGTACACAATGTCGCCAAGGCGTATGGGTGGTGGATCGCGAAGGATTGTGTTACGCTTACGATCCTCAAGGTCATTCCCTGCCTTTGATTTGATGTTTGTCATGCTGACAGATTCTTTCGCTAGCCAGTCGACTTCACTTCACTGAAACCTCTGACGAAAGAATTTCTCCGCGAGATGCTTGTTCAGGTTTTCATCTGTAGCCAACGGGCGACCCCCGTTGTCGCTTCAGACCCTAAGGCCGTCCCCACGGCACGGAATCGTGACGCCATCGAAGAAATATTCATCAAGGCCACGCGGACAGATACTCTTGCAATGGGTCTGATATATTTCATGTCAGAAACGTTTCACGGTGTTGCCAAAGAGAAAGGTGAGATGTCCAGACTGATCGAATGGGCAAACAGACTAGCAAAAGACACTTTACGGACTGGCGTTGATGTAGCGATAGCGCCAACGCTCTAAACCAAATTCGCGTTCATATCGTTGTCTCGGTTTTTCGAAACGCGACGCTTGAGACTATACTCCCCCTCTTACCTCCAAATTCAAAAGTGGGGTGTTCTATTCGAGAGCTATTGTACTTCAGACGAGAATGCGATCTCGAAATGACATCACACTTACTGATACTCTAGATGCGTATCGCTCCTTACAAATTGTGCTTTTATCTCCTCTTCTGTAAAGTTGCACGCTAAAAAAAATGAACCGATGATGAGTAAGTCGTCGGCCAATGCTCAAAGAGTTCGAACACACAGGTGATAAGAAAAAATCCTCCTGTCCGAAGAATTTTATCAACACGTCTGGGGTATTTTGCTGCGGGGGATTTTCCAGTCTCGTCTTTGGTCCCCAGCGCGATGGCGTCAAAAGTTCCCTTGTCCAAGACTAGATCCCATACACCTTCTGAACGGTCTTGCATGTGTGGTAAGAGTGGCGGGTCGTCCTGCAAGAAATCCGAGACGTTGAATGTAACACCCTGATTGCGCGTCGTAGCTATGGACTGAGCCAGTTTCACTGCGCCAGGGCTGTAGTCAATCCCAAAGAGATGGGTCGGAGGATAGCCAGCTTCGGACAAGGCAAAGAGTAGGGTTCCATTCCCGCTTCCAACTTCGACCGTCAATGGATTTGATGTGGGAGGAATGCTATCGACCGCCCAATCTACCATTCTTTTTATGGTTTCTTCACCAAACCTAGAGGGAATGAGAGGGTATGTATGAATACGCTGGAAGATCTGACCAGATCTCTCCCTCATCGCCGATTTCTTCAAAGTTCTTCAGCTCCTCCTCGTAGACATTATCCCAGCTATGAAGGGACTGGTTGAAGACAAGTAGGGAAAGGCCTGTGTAACTAAACGCACTATGCTTTCGTACCAAGCTTGGATGGTTGTAATGAGTCTGCCATTCAAAAGATAATTCTTGCTTAGTCATTTAAGTCTACAAAAGAAGCACTACGGAAGAACCTTCCTCCTAAGGGTGGTGAAATGGGGGAGTAGCCTCCAAAGGATATTGCCATTTGCAACTTGCCGCGATGAAGCAGAAGAAGAGTATGATGACACAGGAATAAGGAGACGAGAGGAGGGTGATAGTGCGGCTGACCGACGCAAACTGTGCTGATTATACGATAAATGAGTGATACAGTGAGAAGACACTGGTGCCGAAGGATGAAATTATCAATACCGGTCCACCAAGACTTCCGAGGATAGACTTACCGATAGGCAAGGATCACCGTCCCTTTCCGTCCGTTTTTTCCAATAAATCTTTCGCCTCGTTGATTTTACTTGCCAGATACGGCGAACCGCCTCGGTCAGGATGGTTTGCGAGCATGATATGCCGGTGGGCGTCCTTTAGCCTGGCCCGCAACTGCGGACCGTCCCTATGGACAGGTGGCGCCAGAAGTGAGCAGGGATGCCGAGTCAAGATTGGGATGACCACTTACTTCAACCCAAGAACCGCAATGGCTTCCTTCCGATCCATTTTTGCTCTGAACCCTCCTTTTGCCCATTGTTCTGCTGCTCCCTTTCCTATAAACAGACCTCGTTTAAGCATGGAACGTCCTAGGACTGCAGCTGCGATGGCGCTGACGCCGAGGATGACTGGTGTGGCCATAACTTAGTCGTGTCAGTCACGGTGAGGGATTGCAAGTGAGAGATTGCGGGTCACGTGGAACTCGGGAATGGACGACGAATTGCCTATGATAGACGTGCCTCGCTTCCCATCCCACAAGACATCCTCTGCATTGCCCTTCGTCATTGTCCTTTTACGCATTGCAAACTGAATGCCAGAACAGGTGCGAAAGGCTGCGCGTTAATGCCAGCGCCTGTTGCTTAGTAGTGTGCTTAAATTCTGAATTCATCTTCGTCAGAATCGTGGTATCCCGTATTCTTCAACCATTACTCAGATTCTGGACGAAATCCGCGATTAGAGCTCATCTCACAAACATCACGCGGTATGCATGCCTTCTTGCGCTGCTTCACTCCTGCCCACTCCCAGCTCCTCGCACGCTATGGAAAATGCCTTCGATATCAACCCACATGTTTTTCAGACTCCTAGTCATCCATTTTCTGTGGGGGTTTGGCACGAAAATGTCCTTGACAAGGAAGGTGTTACAGTTTTTCTTGAAAACCGTCGGCGATGGCGTAATCGGAATGGCACCCGCCTACGGCTCGAAGTGTGCCCTGACGATGCTTGCACTGTCTTCTAGAACCAATGCTCTCGTCATACGCATAACAGTCTTGAAAGTGACCAAAAAACTCCAGAGTCAAAGAAAGTGGCCTTTCGGTCGTGCTCTCCAGGAATTGCTTCCAGATCAATCGACCACCAAGCATGCGTTTAGAACGGACAAGCTGGCTGCGGCCATCTACACGGACATGGGCCTTCTCATGGGCAACGGGGTGGACCTCTTGTCGATAGGGAAGGATGATCGACGGTCTTTGAGAACCCTCATGTCTGTTTTAGGTGGCGAGGTGACGCTCAACAAGGCCGACGTAGTCAAACTTTTCGAACAACAAGAAAAGGATACAAATACCACTGACACTGCATCGCAAGCCTGGGCTGCATGTCAAGCCACTTCTTCTAGGTGTACATCGAAGCAGGTCACCGAATTAGCGAAGATCAATACTCATGCCAGATGAAGTGGTCAGTCCAGTCCAAACTCTCTCTTCGTATCTTGTCCCTGAGACTATGGTCAGCATCTTATGGTCCTTGCGTGGATTATCCGGGACGCAGACCGCCTCGTCGCGCTGAAAACAACCAGACAAAAGAATGAAGTCGAGAATAGTACAGCCACAAGCAGGGCAAAACCAGAGCTCACTTCTAGTCGATTCAAGACAAGGATCATGACGTCTCGTAGTTCGAGTCAGGTACCGTGCATCTACCTAGTTGGGCGTCACTGTTATGTTGATATCATGTTGTCAGACCATAGAAGTCCAGACAATAGGACAGCGGGGCGAGGTGCGAATTTCGGCCAAAGTCATCAACGTCAATGGCCGTGCTGCCTCGCTTTCTTTGCAAGGGCGTCTCCAAGGCACACTGCGTTCGGTGACCACCATCGGAAGACAGTCTCTCACAATAGCCGAGGCAACACGCGGCGAGATCGTGCTGCGGGCCTTAACGATCGAACAGCATCATGAAGCACCCGTTTGTTCAGCATATATGGCTGCCTGCGGAGAAGGTCTCTTGAATTAATACTCCCTCATCTACGATCCCAGTAGCTCTAAGCTTCCCATTTTCGCGAACGCTGAACGCCTCACGAACGAGGGCTGTCAATGCCATCCCCCTCAACAAAAATCTTGACCGCATCACCCTGATTCATGGCCCTCCTGGTACAGGAAAGGCAACTGACATCGCGGCCGCGGTGATTAGTATCATGGCGTCACACCGACCACACTCATACCGTATGGCTCATAGCCCAGTCGACGCAGTCAAAAACACTGCAGAGAAACTGGTCGATGTTGGCTTTCTCTCCTTCAAGCTTCTGGTTTCAAAGACTTCCATTTTGACTGGTTTGTTTTTCATTCGTTGCTGCTTGTGATATCGGACCCTGACTGATTCGCTCCGAAGGCATGAACACCTCTACCGACAAATTGGGACTACTCTCATCCAGTCAAATGCCTTCCCTAAGGATATCGTAGCAACCGAAAGATTATTACTTGGCTCTCAGGTTATCCCCTGCACGCTAAGTATGCTCTCTCACCAGAGTTTATCGATGTTTTCAAGGACCGTCCCTCCGCAAACAATGATCTTCGATGAGGCCAGTCAGATTGAGGTCGGCGACTAACTTCCTCCGTGCCAACGTTTTCAGTCGACCCTTCAGAAACTTGTTTTTTATTGGAGATGATAAACAACGTGCGTATTACCTATTTATGCCTTGTCTAGCGTGTCTGAGATTACTTACCAGTCGCCCCATATGGTCAAGGCGACATCCCTAAACTCTGCAGTATCTTCGAGATGTTTCACCTACGGGACAATGCGGTCTTTCTTAATACATAGTGTAAGATAGTATGTGATGGTACCCTTAAAAGCATCTCATGGTTTGTTCCGCCTTTTCGTATAGATCGCATGCCTGAACCAATTGGAGATTTCGTCTCCAGAGAGGTGTATTGCGGCCGTTTGAAGAGTGTCGACCGTATCAAGGCCACGTCAAGCTGCAAATTCGTGGACATCTCCGCCAGCCAGGAGGAAAAGAGTGGTCATAGCTGGACGGTGATTCTGGTTATTTCGTTTGCCTGCGAAAGTCTTGCTAACATCAAATCCCCCAGAATCTCTACAAGGTGTCAATCGCCATCAGCATCGCAAGGATATTCAATATGTTGGGCAAGGCCTATCGTATTGTCACGCTATATGATGCCCAGCGCTCCAGGCTCGGGAATGCACTCAAAACGGCGAAGCTTCCCTGGGAGGACTGATGCTTCAACGTGGACTCTTTTCAAGGTGCGATCCATCCTCGAGTCATCTCCTGAACTCGCGTCCGACTTCTCGCTCAAATCTCACTTACAGGTAACGAAGAGGGCTATATTATCCTGTCCCTCGTTCGTTCGCAAAAAACTGGGTTCATGAAGGACCCTCGACGTACAAACGTTATGAAGGCATGGTCATCTTGACCAGTCGAAAGTTTGTCGAAAACGTAGCGTCTGCCACTCTTGTCGGGGTTTTGGCAAAGCTTTGGGGTTGAAGCCGTCAAATTGGATAGAGGCTAGGTCTGTTCTCAACAGTAGTTTTCGCCTATAGACTGTAGAGTGATAGATGTTATACATGTTATTTGAGTATCACAATTTGTGTATGAGACGTATCTATAGCTTCCTGTTCGTGTTGACTTCTTCCAACCAGCGTGTGGCTGAGGTTGTCACGACGTGTCAAGGTAACTTTGGACGTCTGCAGGTCTTTCCTCACGCCTACAATCTTCGAACATACCCTATCACTAGCATGCCGCCTCCAAGTCGCCCGATGAATCTCATGCAGACCTTGGTCGATGGCGCAGATTTCAGCCTCATCAAAATCCCTACTACCAAATTGAAAGAACAAGATATCACAGCCGATACCTTCGCAGTTTTTGACCACTCCAAGCCAATTGGTATCTCGCCCGGCTTTTCTTCAGTGGGTAAGCTCCTTGCGCTCGCCATCGCCGACGATAAACATTGCACGATCATCGAGTTCAACGTCCACTACGGACGCGACAGAGGAAAAAATAAACCTCCACTCCCACGAAATCTAAATGATCTCCAGCAGAATATCCTTTGCCGCCCCGCGGGCGAGCTCTTCGCTTTTGATATGGGTCCGCTCTCGATGTCCCTCTATGGTGACACCAAGTTACGAATTACGAACGCTGTCGATATCCAATCTGGTCTGTCTGCTGTGGATAGGAAGCCTCTGACGGCGATAAAGGAAATCCTTGGTACCGCTGTATCGATCCAGGAGAAGAATGTCATTAGTGTCTTCAGTATTCCTGTTTATGACCCGGAGGACCGTAAGGGGGCAACCGATCTCGCGATGCGAGCCTGGATCTCGCAGCTGCTTGCAGAATATGGCAATGGGGCAGAGACTTTAGCTAAAGTTCGGAGGATCGACACAGCAAAGCTCTCAGTGGAGGTATGACTAGAATGTTCACTGTGCTCCAGAATGTTTATAACTTACCTACGCATTATCTGTAGAAGCTCAATATGATTGCTAAGATTGCGAATGACAGCCTTCGCTTGGATCAGATGAAGCCTACCAAGATGGTGCACCAGACGAAGGTGATCTCGGATAGTTCTGGACGCAGGATCGTACAATCTGCAACATATAAGAATAAGCTTCGGTCAGACAGAGTAGGTGAAAATACACTTGGTGTGCTGCTGAGCTATCACTCACCTCTACCCACCAATAGGTTGTCCGGTTGGGCATCCAAGATCCATCAGGGACGGGTGGATATACAATCCCTGCACATGTCGGTGCTGTGAAGGGCAAGTCAGGGCTGCTCCAAGCTGCGCAGTCCGTGAATGGTGATATGGTGATGACTGTGATATCCATTGGCCGTGATGATCCAACCACGGCTGAGGCCCAACGTGCAGCCACTGTTCTCCGCATTCTCCAGGGGGATGATGAGCTCCTGACTGATAGCCCATGGATTCAAAACATCTTCTTTCCTGGAGACGATTATGAGCCATTATCATGGCCTGTTTCCTGGTCTGATCATCGTAGATCTGGCTCTTCTCTCATTCCCATAAATCCTCCCTCTGTTCTCCTCCAACTCAATTCTTCTCAACAACATGCAGTGAATACAATGTATTCCACCCTTGACGAGCATCGGATCACTATCATCCATGGCCCTCCAGGAACTGGGAAGACTTCGGTTATTGCTTCTTTTGTCCAGCTTGCTATTCAGACAGGATTTGATGGCATATGGCTTGTTGCTCAGTCTAATGTCGCAGTCAAGAATATTGCAGAAAAACTGTTGAGTGCCGGATTTGTGGATTGGAAGCTTCTTGTATCCAAAGATTTCATTTTTGAATGGTCTGTCATCATTCTTTGGTTATGTCCATTGTGCTCACCACATTCCAGGCATGAACACATCTATACAAAAGTCCAAGATAACGTCATTCGTTCAGACCAGTTTTTTGCCATCAGTCCACGTAGTATCAAAGGCTGCAAAGTCATGCTTTGCACTTTGAGCATGCTCTCTAACATGTTTATTTCAAAATTCACATCTCAGAACCCCATCAAAATCCTTGTTGTTGATGAAGCTAGTCAGATTGAAATTGGCAACTATGTTTCAATCTTATCCACAGGTTCCAGTGATTTACAAAAAGCATGCTTTATTGGTGATGATAAACAATGTAATTCTTTTATTGTTCATCTAATTGAAGATTTACAATATATTTTTAGTGCCTCCATATGGACAAGAAGACTTGCAGGATCTTCAAAGCATTTTTGAAATACCTCATTTACACTCTTATAGATTGTTTCTGGATACTCAATGTAAGTCAGACACTACTCTGGTTTGCTATATTTTATACTAAGATATGAAAGACCGCATGCCTCCTCAAATTGGGACAATTATCTCCAACTTGGTGTATGACAGCAAATTGAAGTCCAATCCAGAGCATCCTGTCACTGATGAAGTCATTGCCTGCCACTTTGTTGATATTCCTGGTCATGAACAATCAAATCATAACTCATTTATGGTATGTTATATATTGGATTCACATTGCAGCATTTGCTTATATACTGATATATGTTATGATAGAATCTTCTGGAATGTGAAGCAGTCATCAAGCTAGCCTGGCAACTTCAAAATCAACAAAAAGCATATCAGATCATCACTCCTTATGAAGGTCAACGAAGCACCATTGAAGCACAAATGAAAGATACTCCTGGTCTGGTCTGGGAAAATAAATGCTTCAATGTTGATTCCTTCCAAGGTTTGTTTTTTCCTGTATATCTTGTCACCTTAAGTTTTAGTAAAATTTCTAGGAAATGAAGAAGACTACATCATTATCTCATTGGTCCGCTCATATCAGCCAGGGTTTCTTACCAACTTGCGACGCACAAATGTCATGCTCACCCGCTGCAAGAGGGGAATGTTCATTGTTTCAAGCCGTAAATTTCTCAAGGGAAAAGGTGCCAGTACTCTGGTTGGTGAATTGGAGCAAAGGATGGGTCCAGAGGTCTGGCTAGAGATGAAAGATTTGGAGGAGGGAAATTTCTAAGGTGGGTAGGATACTCTAGTATGAGAAGTTAGTCATATTCTACCAAGAAGGGAAGAATATTTGAATTATGAGGTTAAGGGTTTTGTAAGGGTGAATTCACATTTATAAAGGCTTTGATCTCCTTCCCTTGTATGGTAGAATATGACTACCTCACTCAAACATCATGCATAATATCCTGTCTTCAATAGTTGTAAGATTATTAATTGGTCACTATACAATGGTCTAAAGGTGAGGTGTAATAGGATGGCTATAATTTGCCTCTACAAAAGAGCATAAAACTCTCATCTCATGCAAGCTCTCAACAATGGTTTGCTTGAACTTCTCAGTTGAGGTGAGATGGCTTGAGAATTTGGATTCAATACCAAATTTGATCATGCTAGGAGCAGCAAGGTCTAGGAGTGGGCATGCCAGCATATATCAACTTGTCAAAAGCATGCTAGAAACTTGGCAACGCACAGTTGATCCCATATCCATCACCATATCCAGCACCAAAACTGCGCCACGTAAAAGGGATATGTCAGATGTGCAACTCTCGGCTACATGACATACCCAGTTCCCCGAAAAAAATGCCCTGCACTCAGCCCGCTGGTGCTAAGCTTCCACTGTTGGCTCCTTTCAAACAGCTCGTCGTCGAACAAAGGCGATTGTTCTCCTTCGTGAGGGCGCATCATCAAACGCAGCCCGAGAAGGTGTCTATCAATTCCTTTTCCGGTCGCCGCTTCCCTGGTGAGCCGGGTATGGGTCTGAATGGCGAGTTGGAGGGCCTTATATCGAGTCTCTGGCTAAAAGATTCAATAGTTACGTACAATGACGCCTCGACGGTGATGGGGACATACCTTGGATTGCGAATCCATCATCGCAAGCACCCAAGCCCTGCTATCTCTTGTTAAAGTCCGAAGTGTCTCGGTCCTCCCATGCTTGAACATGCGCGTGAGTACCGTTTCGTAGGTAGCGGTGAATTCGCCGCGGGCCTTGTACCACGCGAGCTGGAGGACCATCTGGATGTACGCATCTGGCGCCAGTTTTGCTACCAGCAGGTCAGCGTTACCGACCGTTGAAACCTAGACGAGCAGCTCACCGATGCCTTTGATCCAGTCCGTTCCATAACCTTCGAACCACAACACGCTGTCATCCGAGTCGTCTATAATCTTCACTGCTCTTACATGCGCTTTGACGCACTCCTTCTGGATCTTTTCGTCGGTCACCCAGTCCAGTCTCTCCCAACCTCCTCGATCTCTCTCATCCAACGCACCGCTAAAGGCAGACTCATCGACGCCCTGCACGATCCCGTACTCGGCTACAATGCTCGGCACGAGCGCGTCACAGGGCGAATGTTCCCCGGTGGCACCAGCGCGGGTGGATGGATCGACGATGAGCGTGAAAGGCTTGTCGTAGAAGCGGTTAGCGACGTTGAAGGAATGTGCGCGAATGGTGTGTAAGTGGGCGTCTAGAATGTCTTGCGAGATGCCTTGCGGGCTGCAGGATGTTCGGGGGGCGGGCGGGATAGTGTGTGTCATGTGGTCGAGACTAAGGCCCATTACCGATGAAAGCATCTTTTGATAAGTCTTTTGGTTCGAGGGGTGGATGGATAATAGGTGTTGTTGGTTCTTGGGGTATATATAAGCCTCGGTCTCTTGCGGAAGGGTGTGTGATACGTACAGTGGCCCATCGGTCGCGGTTATCTGCGCTTAGAACTCCAACAGGTGTCGCAATCTCGCCGTTTGCGAGCCGTTGTTCGACGTCGAGCACGACAGCACGAATCTGGGATTCGATTTCCCGAGGCTCCATCAACTGGGGTATATCACTGAGTGAACTAGGTGGATGGTATACGGGGATGGCGTAGAACCAGTTGTGAATTGTTAGTAAAAGTTTCCCGGCATCCGAGCTACCAGGGGGTGGGAACGGAGAGATGATGTCACACAAAGTTGTTGGGATTCGTGCAATGTTGAACATTTTTGAGGTACTTTGACGGAGCCACACACCTAGATCATGATGTGAGTCGGGCGATGCACCGTTTCTATTTCTTGACGAACCTGTTCGAGTCGTGTCCGGATGGAGTTCGCCTCTGCTCATATATGATAAGTATATGCCTTGGCAAAGACAAAGAGTAACACGAACGCGTCAAGTTGACCCTTGTAGTCCAAAACTCGATGTACCAGCCATGCCGCCCTTCGTACTTGCCACAGGGTTATACCAGCTCTGTTATCGCTGGACTCGCCCGTCAAGGCACTCTGAGGTAACAAGTCGTCGTCTTGGAACGCGAGCCACCAATTGGAATTGATGAGTAGTGGTGCTCTCCACTCGAGGTAGGCCTTGTTTATCCAGAAATTGTCGTCGAGCCAATTATAAGGTGACGCTCTGTCAAGTGCTTTGTCAAGCTGAGTATTGGATACTCACATAGACAGGAGGAAAGACGGACCGAGCAGTCTATCCTGCAGGAGCTTTCCGATTCCGAATTCGAACGCCTGGGCCGTCTGTTGCCTGAGAGTGTAAGAAGACTCGTACGGGGCTTTGCCGAATCGCTCGTCCTCCAAGAGCAGGGGCTGGAGCGACGCCAGGTATCTATCAAGGGTCTGGCGAAGGTCTGGAACTGGGAGACGAGGAAGAGAAGGACGTGCTCTCTGGAGAGAACTGGGGCTGTTGGTTGAGATATTGCGCATTTGGACTATGCACTGTCGGAGCATCGCGCGAGCCAGCCACAGCCATTCCGATCAACTCAAAATAAAAACCATGCACGTGATGTGCATCTAATCTAACGCGCTTCCCACTTTTGTTCTTTCAACTTTGCACGCTTTCATGGCTGTCCCCCCGCGCGTAGTTAGGTGGGTGGACGACAACTATCGGAGACCACGCGTAGACCCGGTACATCCTCAGCATCCCAAGTCAAATCTACTCATTCACCTGCGTCTCTTGTGCAGGAGTGGCTGAATGAATGCTATGCGTGGCTCACAACCGAGGGTGGTCAGGACCCCGACAGGAATTTCCAGGGACTTGTCGACGCGATCGAGCACCAAATACTCGAGTCAAATTTCCAAGACTCAATGCTCCCAGGGACAGGACTCCCGACCCATGTCGCACTTCCATCAACAACACTGACAGTCAAAGGCGTTTTAGTAGAAGTCATCTCGAGAATGGAAATAGCCTACAGCGCTTTCAGTCTTAACCAAACGCTGATGGCGAGAGAGGAGAGACTGAAAACTGGTGACGTGGAGGACGAAGGAGGTGAAGGTGATATCGACGTCGCCGGCGAGGGTCCTCTCCCAAAATATACCAGAGGAATGCTGAAGTTTGATCTGACGGACGGGACGACAATGCTTCCGGCGATGGAATATCGCCCTCTACCAGAGTTGTCGCTTGAGAGCACGCCCCTAGGTTACAAGGTTGTGCCACTGATATCGACCAAGAATTGATATATTCTCATACTGACGGTTTCTCTCAGATGCTTTTAAGAGATGTACGCGTCAACCGTGGAATAGCATTTCTAGAACCAAAATCGGTCGTGTTGCTGGGACACAAAACGGACGATCGTGACGAGACTCGACAAGCCGATTTTGCTAGGGGGTTACGTGCCCGAATCGGGTAAGCGCCATCTTGGTCAATGATAACTGATCATGACCTTTTTTTCGCAGACTACCTGAACCACCCTCTGACACGGAGAACAACGTGGTCCCTGCTCTCATTCCTCGCAATCCATCTCCCCAAGCACCCCGATATCCCTCTCCAGCGACAATACGGTCTCCGCTTCGCGAAATCTCACCCCCACCTTCCCCTCCTGCTGTGTACTTGGGCCATCATGACGAAGATTTAGGCGCGCGTCGTCGTCGCATCCCAAACCGTAATCCAGACCTTCTATCCGCTAATGCGAGACCCGTGCTGTCATCCAGCTGCACCGCTACTACTTCTTCATATTTCACAAACTCAACAGCATCAGGATCCAGGTCGCGAACCGTAACCGGCTCCGCGCCCTTCAACCCGGCGTCTATCCTATCCTTGTCCCCTACCCTTCGCAATACCATGCGACCACTTTACACTGACTCACCACCACCCTCGCCGGGCCCTCAGAACGAGCACTTCTGGTCCGACAACGAGGCCGAGAACGAACAACGTGCGTCTCTCTCCGGCGACCAGCGCTTTGTCCCTGGCTTTGGCAACTCAGGTGTTAAATTTCCAGGAGAGATAAAGGCAAGGAACACAGCCCCGGCCCAGAATGGGGGGGCCGAGCTGCAGAACGGAGGGATCACCAATGGGAAGAACGCGGACAGTGGCGGCGGTGATATTACCATCAGCTCAGATGAGTTCGAAGATGACATTATGTTTGACACGGACGTGCTCGCGGGATTGGACGCCATCGACGCCCTGAATACGAATACGACCGTCGTTCCTCCGGCTTCTACTATTGGCGGCAGCTCCCTATCGGGCTCGTCCGCCGTGGGCACGAGGTCACAGTCGTCTGGGTGGGATGTGAATAGCACTGTAATGGATGTTATTACAATTGAAGACGACAGCGATGCCGATGACAAAGAGAATCATCCGGTCCCAACGAGGCATATTAGGCGGCGGATGGGCGACGGGGGCATGAGCCAGGGGAGCATGAATGGAAGCCAGAGAGCCAGAAATCCCGGGAGGCCAGTCATTCTGGCGAGGACTCCTTCGGCTGTCATCGACCTCTCGGATTCTGATGAGTAGTTGCAGCTTTTATTATTTGGTTACTTGGATTTGGGTATGCAGATTATAATGGGCACGTTAGAATGAAAGCAAGCCAAATATACGTTGTGCTGGTCCTGCGTTGACGTATGACAGTTCTTGGATGGTATACGCAGTCAGCTCCAATCACATAGAAAAATTAGTACTTAACCGCTGAAACGACCACAGAGTAAACATTGTGATGATGCGCGAAAGTCAAGGGTCAATATTAGACGTTAAAAAACTGTTTTACATACACAAAAGTCTGTACAACGGGAAAGCTGTCATCCGAGAATGGCAACTTTGGGCTTTTTTTTCTTCCTCGTGTCTTTGCTGAAGGTACGCCAGCTGTCTACACGCTGTTCTCTAGTGTCTGCGAGGATTGCGTGCCGTTAGTGCGCATGATAGGAGGATGGTAGATTGAGGAAGCACACCTTCCCACTGTTTGTCTTCCTGCGCTTTCCGCTTTTTAGCAGCGACTTCCTCATCTTTCTTTCTCGCCTCCAAACCCTCGTTCGCCAGGTTCATCTTTATAGCCCTAGAGACGACCAGATGAGGGCCTTGAACGTCGTCCTGATGCGACGCATACTTACTTTCTACGGCGGACTTCCTCATCAATGAGGAGTTCTTTCGACTGCAGACGCAGCCGGACTTTAAACGGCGGCTCAATGCCTTTGAGTTGAGGGTCGGTATCGGGAGTAGACAGTGGTAAGCTGAGGGCTTTCAGAACAAGGGAGCGGGCTTGATTGATAACAGCGTCTAGGTCTTCCCGCTTGTCCTTGTCTGAGAGTTCAGATTCGGCCTGGAAACTCGTTATCGCATGTTTGATAGTTGAAACCTACGCCGTTGCTTACCTTCTTCAGGATGTCGAAGGCTTCGGGCGCTCGTGCATGTGCGGTCTTGTCCGGGTGGATAACTGAAGACAAGTGTCATTCGTCGCTGGCTTGGGCGTAAAGTCTCGACACACATAATGACAACTGCCTGTACCGGCGTTTTATTTCCTCGTGGGTAGAGGATTCTTCTATGTCTAGGATATCATACGGGCTGAAGCAGGGTATAAGTTGAGGTCACTAGGACAGCAGAAAACACACTTGAGCTTGAATGCCTTTAGAATCCGCTCGACTTCGACTTCCCGGTTGAAGGCAGAGGCCTCACGGCTGAGAAGCTTCTCGAGCTCTGCGTCACTGAGCCTCGATGAAGCCGGGGCCGACTCAGGCTTCGAAGGTGACGAAGTGGAGGACATGGCAGCAGCAGTCAAGTCGCTCAGGGCCTATGTACAAATTGAAATATTGTGGGACACGTGACACGTGCACTTGAAGCATCGCTGTTCTCAGAATCCCTACAACTCCAGACGCGAGAATGAGCTTCCTGCAACGGACGTGTTGGTCAGTCACAATTGGACGACAGCTGCTCTCTGTGCGTTTCTTTCAGACTGCCTAGAATATATACTAAACAGCACGGAAGCATCTGTAGGCCCCTTCATGTCGAAACGCGACCCGCACCACACTCCTCTGTGAACTTCGCCCAACCTTTGCACGCCCAAGCCGGAACACGGCGACTCGACCTCAAGTCCCTCCCCAGGCAGACTCGCAGCTCGCCCATAAACTGCGTACTAAGACTCGGAGAGAAGTTCAGGCCACCAAAAATAGAGCACTCTTAATGTACACATCCGCTGTTGTACGTTCTAACCAAGCGTAACAAAGCTCATACCTAACATCTGCAGGTCATCTTTGCCGTAGGCGCGAGCTACGCTGCTGTACCCCTTTACCGGATGTTCTGTGCCGCGACTGGGTTCGCAGGAACGCCCAAGGTCGGCACCGGCCGCTTCGAGGCGGAACGTCTCGTCCCCATAGAGCATGCCCGCCGGATAAAGGTTCACTTCAACGCGGACAGGTCCGAACAACTTCCTTGGAAATTCACACCTCAGCAGAAATTTGTCAATGTGCTTCCTGGGGAGACGAGTTTGGCGTTTTACACGGCCAAGAACAATTCCAATAAGGATATTATCGGGATCGCGACGTATAATGTCACACCGGACAGGGTGCGTTATGATTGCCGACAAAGAATCCGCCCTGCATGTCAATGATTTTGCCCATAGATTGCTCCATATTTCTCCAAGGTCGAGTGCTTCTGCTTCGAGGAACAGAGACTGCTTGCTGGGGAAGAAGTGGACATGCCTCTTTTGTTTTTTATTGATAAAGATATGTTGGAAGACCCCGCTTGCAGGAATGTCGAAGATGTTGTCTTGTCATACACCTTCTTCCGGTACGCTCTGACATCGCTGACCCAGCGCTACCTAACTGCTCGCCTATCCTACAGCGCCCGAAGAAATGAGCGGGGACAGCTGGAACCCGATGCAGAGGAGGACGCGGTACAAGCGTCGCTCGGATTTGGTAGTTACGAGAACGCACCCAAGGCTGAAGTTCGGAACGCGAGAACACCCTCATCCTCCAATGGTGCCAAAACAGCGTAGTTTAGCACTGTACAACAGATCACTTGGGATACCCTCTCTTTCGAGCAAGAGGTCATATCCCGGAAAGAAGCTGTTATATCCCCCGCCAAAAACTGCAGATCACAAGGTTTCGATTTGATCGCCATCCTCAGTTTCTTGAGCTTTAGTGTACCGTGGTTTAGGCCGCGGACGCAAACGCGCAACAGGTGGATCAGGCAGTTTTTTTTCTACCTGACCAGACTCCTCTGTTCCCTGATATCCCTCTTCGTCTGGAGAGGAAAGTTTCTTGGCATGCGCTTTCCCTTTAGCCATCTTGGATACTCTTCCGTACAGACTTGCGCGAGGTTTTGCCTTACTTCTAGCCGTCCCAGAGGTCTTCGTTCGCTTCTTAGCAGGAACGGAGTCTTCGCCCTCAGAACGGGACCCCGATTGCGACCGCGAAGATGACGTTACAGAGCCTCTCGCTCGTTTCTTGCGGAAATCATCGACCACATTTTGAAGTCGTTTACTGGTATATGCTTGACGTTTTCTAGGCGCATAAGTTCCACTGCCCGCAGACATGTCGAAGTACTCGTTCAGGTTGCTTTGTTTGTTCAACGCTGAGGTCTGCAAAATATGGAATCAGCTGCTGGGCTTTTTTCAGGGCAACCGAGAATACCTGGCCTCGTTTATTCATTTTTTGAATAATCGGCAGCAGAATTTCGTCCACCTTTCCTTGGCCCCAGCCAAGCTCAACTCGGAAAAATCTGTCGAAATAAACCAGATAGGCATCTTCAATGGAAGCTATCGCAACTTACGTGCGGAGAGCATCCAAGTCTGGTAATCCCCACTTGAATGGTTCGTCTGAGCTATCGATGGTCGGATAGTAATACGCGTCGCGCTGAAGGCTGGTGAGACAAGCGGATGTTAAAAAAATTGTTTACGACCCACCACTGCGGGATTAGGCCAGTCGTCTGAGAGGTATAGGTCTTTGAATTTCTTCTTCTGCAAAAGCGGGTTAGCAAACTAAGAGTGCTGGTCATTCGTCCACCGGCGTCTCACGAATTGTTTCCGGAACTTGGTCTTGTTGTCCTCTTCCCTATCCTTTCCTGTTTGCACCTTCAACCACCACTCTTTAAACTCGAGCAGCCCATCTTCGCCTGGAAATTCGTTCAACAGCTCCATCGCAACTACTGGGCCTACACCAGGTAAGCCTTCCACATAGTCGCTTCCCAGAAGATATGCGAGGCGGATTAGGGTATCCCTTTCCAATCCAAGCTCCCGACTAAGGTCCGTAAGCAAGAAGCATTCAACCGTTTTCGACTGATTGAACATGTTTTTGAAGACACGTTGAGCTCCGAAGAGGAAAACGTCCGAATCGTCCGTGATGACGCCGTCCACGAGCCCCAGAGAGACCAGCTCGGCGCACTGAGCTTCTGCCTCCATAGGAGCTGTGATATACGGGATACCGAAGAGCCGCAGCATTGCCTGTCCGTGTCAGCGGTATGAGAGCGAGAACATCATGACAACTTCAAGGCATACCATGATCTGAAATATCGTCTGTTGCGTGACATCTTCAGAGTCTCGCATAGCGGCCTTCCTCTGCTTATGCAAGGACTTGATCTCATCGTCAATTTCGCGTCGGACATCGTCGATGTTCTTCCCTTTGACTTGTGAGATAAATCGCGCATATTCGCCTTCTTCAGCATCGAGGTCCATTTCTTCAGCATCCCACTCCTGGCGGACAGGAGATTGGGGGCGAGTGGGAGCTAAATTGACGGTCAGCTCATTTGAAGGCGAAGGTGATCGAGACCACGGGATAAATTTGTCGTCGTCGTCGTCTAGTCGAGCGGCGACCAGAGGCACAAATGATGTCGACTTATCTTGTCGAACCGCTCCTGATTGCGCGATAGGCGTGTGCGTTCCGCTTAGAAGCGGAGCGTCTTCGGCAAAGGGTTTCACAATGAGGTCGGGGGGTGGGGGCGTCTCGAGGTTTGTTATAGAACCAGGATGGGGGGTAACTATGGCTACTGTCTCTTCAGACTCTGTACCCACTTGCACGGGGAACTCCGGGGGCATTGTCCGTAAAGTCACTTCTTCGTCAATTGGCGGCGTTTCTGTAGGAGAAACAATCAGCAAGTCTTTTGGGCGCCATAAGGGAGTCAATCGCTCATGGCGATCCTGCCTGGCTTCTGTTGATTGGTCTTCGGAGTGTAGACGTCGAGCTGACGCTGGAATCCTTGAACGTGAAGATGGAGGCAAAAGCGTAGACCGTCCGAAAACGGGCGATGAGCCTGGCGATACTGGAAAGTGCTGTGAGCGCGTTAAGCCAGCATTTGCGAATGACAGCGCTGTTTCCAGTCTCGAAGGTGACTCAAAGACAAAGTCGCCGTCATCTAGCCCAGGACGAGGTGAGTGTGTTGAGAAATGAATATCCGGCACGTTTGACACCACTTTTGAGATTGACGGTCCACCTACTGCAGGCCTGCCACGATCCATATCGTTCGTATTTTGAGCCTGCTCGAGCGATTCTTGGATAGCGATTGCTAGCATATCATCCTCTAAGTCTAGGTGCCTGCCTGAGAGAACCTGAGGTAGTTCTTGAACCAACTCGTCGTCATCGTCCAATTCAAACAGGGGTTTCTTCGTCGGATTCCTATTGATAGAGAGGTTTGGAGGCGAACGCTGTTGGATCGATCCATTTCCAGACAAGGCCATTGTCTGCCGATATTCTCGAAGATCCGGGTCAGGAGTTGTAGGCACTGGTCTGAGATATGTTCAGTTCAACCGATGTCGTCACGAAGGGATGAAGGTTCGTACATTGGGACCTCTTCCATCTCCTCGTCACTGTCTTCGTCGATCACAGCCTCATCCTCATGATCAATCTCGATGGGTTTTTGTCGAGTTCCATCGTCCCGAATACCCAAGATCCAACCACCGCTCTCTCCTTCACTCTTCATTAGCATGTACTCTTTGTTTCTTTCGCTCGCAATGCGGACTGGAATGGATATATGGGCGCTTCCAATGCTATCCGTCGTTATGAGAAGTTGCTGCGTCAGTGTGTTTCGCTGCCGAAGGTTCTTTATTTGTTGTTTTGAGAAATCAAGGGGAGTTGGTGCATTCCTGAGCATGTTCTGCAGACGCACATAGGAGGTTTGACGTGACTTTAGGCGCAGGTCTCCCACTATCTCATACTGAACCTCTGTGGGAAGTTCACGAAACGCGGGAGATGTGACGTCAAAGTCCTCGGGACGCATTTCTTCAATAAAAGCTTGAAGCTCATCCTCAGTGGCAAGGCGGGGATCTGGCACCGCCATTCGCGTAGCTTTCGCAACTGCTGCCTCTAAATCGACGTCTGGAAGTTTGTATGGGTCGTGATCATGGAATTTGGCCTTCTTTGACGAAGATGACGGGGTCTGAGCCTTCCTTTTAGCAGGTGTTTTGGGTATCGAGGATTCGACATCTTCTAGATACACCGTGTTGTCATCATCCAAAGCAGGCACTCCGGGTTGTTTTTCTTTGCCCTTCGTCGTAGCACCGCTGTAACAGTACGTCACAATCACAGCAGGATAGAAAAGTAAGTTGCACACACTGAGAAGCATGCGAAGGGTCTGCCTGGTTCAGGGCCTCTCGTCGCATCTGAGCTGCGAGCAGTTTCTCTGCTAGCTTTGCGTGACTGGCGGCAGCCCCACTTTTCTTTTCTCTCCTTTCCCTCTGCAACATATTTCAGCTTAGATGATCGTAGGTAGGTATATGAAGACATATACTAGGGTAGCCTTCTTCAAGAACGGCGCCCCACCATCGAAAACGAAGACAGGTTTGATGCCATAAAAGAGAAGTTTGGAAATGCGGCGAAGAAATCCCAGAACGTGAGCGTTCACGAGAGCACGTCCGTCCTTGTCTCTCATAGTTGCCTGGAATTGGTAGATCCAAATACTTGAATCAATGGCCATCGCTTTTCCTTCGACGGTCTCCAGCCTGCATTGGCGTTGAATCGAATAGAAACCAGACAGTGTAAAGTCAACCAACAATACCGGACGACCGACAGGGGTAAGAAGGCTCCATAAGGACTTCACACCCATCCGCTTCAAACACCCTGGTTGGAGCTATGAGTGTCGAGAGTTGCAAGAAACAAGTTATTGTTGTCCACATATGATTACATAACGTCTGGAGTTCATAAAATATCTGCCAGGTCACCGTGATCCACGGTGCCAAATCCCAATAATTCTGAATGCCTGTGCAAAATTGGATATCATAATCAAGAAGTAAAGTAGGGATGGTCTATCTAAGAAAGGTAAAATTGGAAGTCCGAGACGGGGGATGGTCAAGGTTTTGGGCTTTCAGGACGGGAAGAGCGCCCGCCGCTGTCAGGCTGACGGGCCAAAGGGGAGCCACGGCCAACTGGGGAGCTATTGCGAGACGGTGGCTGTCCCTGTCCGCCGAATACAGCAGGAGGAGCCAGGCCTGGATCGTTCATGCTGCCCTGAGAGTTGGTTGGCGGGAAGCGAGGGTCGAACGTTGACAAACCGGTCATCTGCATACCTATAGGTGCCATTGGGCCCATCATAGGCATACCCATCATGGACATGCGAGGATCAAATGCACTCAGGTTGCCACCGGTCATTGCGGGGTTAAGTGGCGGCGTTCCTGCCGCACCCTCGCCGCCTACCTGGGACCCAGCCACAGAGAATGCCATCATTGCCTGTTGGTACGCCTGCGCAGCTTGCTGAGCAGCGAACATATGCTGGGGATTGTAAGCTGGCATCATTCCTGGGTAGCCCATCTGGCCAGTCATCATCGGTGCCATTCCCTGACCAGTCATCATTGGTGAGAGGCCGCCTCCAGTCATCATTGGGTTCATGCCCAACATCGGGTTCATCATCATCATAGGGTTCATGTAGCTGGCAGGGAACTGGGCCCCGTACATGGAACCGCCTTGTTGCATCTGGTCGAGCTGGTGGCGTTGATGTTCATCGAATCGACGTTGTCTTTCCTCAGCAACGCGCTTCTCGCGCTCGCGCTCCGTAAGTGCAGCACCGACGCCTCCTTCACGCTTCCTTTCCCTCTCGTGAGCCGTGATCGCGCCGAGGAGGCCCATTTGTGGAGGCGGCGGTTTATTGGGAACGTTTATGAGGGATGCACCAGTTTCTCGGGCGAGTTCCTCCTGCCGTTTCGCAGAACGATCCTGCTTGTCCTGCATGCCAGCTGACAGGAGGCCCTGGGGAGTAAACGCTTTCGTCATGGTTTCCGAAGGCTCCAACTGAACAAATGTATCGTTGCGCGGGGCCTCGACATTAGCTGCACGTCCTGGGTCAAGGACCTGGCTCCAAACGGATTGACGGGCTGCGCCAGGCTGTGGGAATTCTGACTGCGTCCGGATTTGCGTGCCGTCATGATACATACGCGGCGTCGGAACTCCCGAATATTGATCAGAGACCATGCGTAGTGGGAGTGGGTTATGTTCATCCACTGAGCGAACAAGAATCATCATCAACAGACATCTTCCAGCACGGATCGAAATCAATCAAACTCACGATAATTCTGGTTTCCAGGTATCTGAGGCAACGTGCGCGGAGGTCGCAGATGCGAATACTGCTGTTGGGGTGGTTCTGTCGATTGTTCGCTGGACGGACTCTGCGTTTGTCGGAGGGAGGTGTTGGACGACCCGAGCCCTGAGCCCTGCCTGTTTGCCACCGATGGCTCTGCGTCAGAATCAGCATCATCGTCATCATCGTCCTCGTCCTCTTCTTCCTCCTCGCTACTTTCATTCCACGCGCCTGCTATGCGAGACTTCCGTTTCCCGTTGGCCCGTCCTGGTTTGTGCACAGCCTCATGATGTGCGGCCTGGTGGGCCTGCGCCTTGGCCTTTCGTTCTGCGGCCTGTTTGGAAGGCGCGAATGACGACTTGAATTGCGACAAAGATTCGGTTACTGCGGGTGCAGGTGGTGGCGATGGCGATTTGTTAGAGCGAATATGCAAGGGTTCGACATTAACCTGTGTGGGGGAGGATGGCTTATCCTCCACCGCAAGGTACGACAGCGCCGCCAGAGCGTCCAAGTCGGGGTCGTCAGAAGAGACAGACGGTTGGCCTTGAATTTGATTCATTTGTACCATCGGGCGGTCGTTCTCGTTTTCGCTCTGTGTTTCCTCTTCTTCTGTGACGTGTTGAGACGAAATTCTGTCTCCGTTATAAGACCGCGTCGCCTGAGCACGTGCTCCTGACGGCTTACGTCCTAACCCCTGTCGCGAGGGGCTTGATCGATCACTGGAACTAGCCGGTTTGTTTGAGGTGCCCTGAGACGAAGATCTTTCAACAAAAGCCATAGGTGTACTTTGACGGACTGGAGGTTTTCTGTTGTGTGCAGAATCATCAGAGGTCGGACTAACGGCACTGCGGCGAAGGGGTTGCTGCGGAGAGGCGTAACGCGACGAGGACGAAGAGTCATCATCATCGTCATGCTCAGAGATGGTGGTGGGCACGCGACGGTGTTGATTCTGGGCATCATTGCCGTCTGGCTCAAGTTGTTGTTGCATATAATACAACGCTCCAGCTTCATTAAAAGGAGTATGCTTTTCTTCTGCTTTCGCTTGTGCCGCAGGGAGCTCCGAGACTCCAAGCGTCGACTTCGGCGGTGAGGCTTGGGCGCGAGAACTTCGTCCGTCGGTGCTTCTCAGGGTCCCATGTGGAGAGTAGGGAGACGAAAGAGTTGTAGGGAGAAGAGAAGGTGAATGAGGGGATGTTAGAATAGAAACGCGATCAGACATGTGTCGGGCATCGTCATCGTGGCCACTTGCAGAATGCGGCGAGGTGAGAACCGAGAAAGACCGCACGGGGACGGTCATAAGGGGTGGTCCAGTGGCAGCTAGAGACACAGGTGGGAATGCTGGCGCAGATTGTGGGGCCGGATTGGAGTCTTGCACGGGGGCTTGCATCGGAGGAGAAAACGTTGGGTGTGGTTCCATAATAGGCGAAGTAGGTGGCTCCACAGCATTGTTCGTACCGTCCCCATGTGTTCTGCTTAAGTTCAATACAGAAGACGCGTTAGAGTCCATCCTCGGCTGGACTTGGAAGGCCCTATCGACGCTTGGCGTATCAAAGCTGCGGCTTTCCGACCCCATGCCAATATTTTGGATTGTTGATGACCGCGTCTGCAGTTCGGCTCCAGAAATGGCTGGCGGAGGGTTTACGGGGTCTTGGCTGGAAGTAAGAGGGCGATTGGGCAAGGGAGTATCTTTCGGATCTGGAAGGGATTTGTTCTGCCCATGGTAATGGGTATTTTGCACAGGCTGCGAGTGTAGAGGGTTGTACGAAACATCCCCGGTTCCCGCTCGGCCATTTGTGTGCATACTACTCAGCTCCGTGATCGGGGTCAAAGGTATATTGCTCTGCGTCGGTTGTGACGGAGTTGAATCTGCAAAACTCAGGGGGGGGAGTTGAGGTCCGCCAGGATTTGTGGACACTTCTAAGCCTGGACTGGACGTGCCCTGTTGCTGTGCCGGTTTGAAATTGCCTCCTATTGGGGGGAGGGTCGGAGGCTTGTCAGACGACGCAAGTCTCGGCGGGATTTCGTGCCCGCGCATACGATCAAGGAGGATACCAATCAGCCGCGATCTAACGGAGGAAGTGCGGTCGTCACGAGGATCGAGGGTCTCCGCCAATTCGCGATCGAGGAACAGAAGCTAGAGTCTTAGATTCAGTGGTTAAGTTCTTCTGATACTGAGAGGCGTACATCTTTGTTTGGGCCCACTGGATATGCAAACATGAGAGAGATAGGATTGCGAGGATCCCATGTCCACGCCTGAGGGCGTCCGTACAACTCAAATGCGTCCTGAAGGGCTGTAAAGGATACAATATCAGAACACGCCAAATCCATAACCTCCTAATACTCACCAACCACCCATTTCAACATTTCTGCCGCTTGACCCAAACCACCCTCCAACTCGGGCATTATTAAGAGCCATCCCTCTCGTGACTTCATGGCAGCTGCAATATCCTCATCCCCGAATGTTCCCTCCACTTTGATCAAAGTACTCCGACTGATCAACTCAGGTCGCTCTGGATATACGGCAAATGCCTGCGTCACCTCCTTGAGGGTCAAGATAGCCTTCTTCTTATCTTTCGGCTTCGGAGAAGCATACATCGACACAGTGGGTTTCATGGGTACGGTCGGCTGCGCGGCTGCACTGTCTCGTGAAAACAGATTGGACATCCGTTTCTTCTTTGGAAGAGGTGCGACGGGAGTAGGTACGCCTCCTACTCCTCCCCCGCCAGAGCCCAAGCGATGCGATGGCCCACCTTCACTAGCACTCACGGCCATCCACATGCGCTTCCAATCCGTCTGCCCAGCCACGCGTATGCGCACCCAGCCTTCCATACGACCGCGAAGAAGTGTGGATGGCGCGTCAGGGGCTGTAGGTCGCCTTTTTCAATCTGGATGCAGTTGAGATGGTTTTCCGATCGCTCACCATGCAACGTTATCCGAATCAAGTGAGCCGTGTAAATCTCCTCGAGACGCGACTTTTCCCAAGCAGATAGCCGCAGGGCAGCAGCCCATGACATCAACGCGTTCGTTGACGGACATGAAAACAGCAAGAGATTTGATCCCGCGGTATTAAGAGTAAGAACATTCATATACTTTTTCGGTGGGCTGGTCGCCGTTGCGGGGGTAGTCACAGCGCCCAGGACTTGAACGAACTACACGAAGGTCAATACCGCGCCTCATGGAAGGTCAAAATCTAGACTCACTGCATCGGTCGTGTTTACGTAGGTGGGTGGAACTTCTCTTCCCTGTCTGCTTGCTTCCTGGATCTGGGCCATGTCCCAGATACTGAGTGTCGTTCCACCAAGTTGTGCCCAGACATCAGACCAGCCCTCATCCTTGGCCGGCCGTTGACCATCTGCTTGCCGCTCGATCCGTCGAACGAGCGGGCCTGAGAAGTAGATTTTGTGAGCGTGAGCAGCGGTTAGTTGAACCACAGAGCGAATTTCGGGATGAAGCGGTGGGGGTGCGGGCAAAGGTTGAGGTTGATTACTTTGTTGCGTCGAGAGAGCGCGTGCAAGAGGTGACTGTGCAGACGTCGTCCGTGCCATAGCTGGCTGCTGTGATTGTTGCTGTGAATATTGTGTAGGGTTTGAGGATGCTGGTGGCGACCCTTGATATGGCCGGGCGGGTGACGCGCTCACGCCATCCCCAGTCCCCATTGAATCTGTTCGTTGATGTCCACTTTGTTGATTAGAGAGCGATTGCTTGCTGCGAAAAGAAAAGAAAGACGAAGAACGAGAATGGCCGTGATTTTGTAATGGTGGTCTTTGTTGTGGAGTCTGACTAGAATTGCGAATCAGAGGCATAGGAAGCTCGGTCGATGGGAACTGAAACTGGTTTTGCTGCGACTTCGTGTCGGGCAGCCTCTGGGAGTCGTAGACGTCGATCTGCTGTACGTTGGTGATGGTTTGGAGTGACCGCTGGGGACTCCCCTGCACCTGCATTCTGTGCTGATGATGGGAAGACAGACTCTTGCCTCCTTACATACACGTGGCTTCTTACTCCATCGTCGCAACCCAGTATGAAGCTTTTACCCCTCTGGCTACTACCTGGATACCGCTAAGTACTGGTTTGAAGTTTCGATGAGTCGTAGGAAGTTCACATCTGACGATGGACCTGCCAAAGTCGACAAACGGAGTTAATCATCATCACTATTAATGATGTCGCGTAGTCCTTCCTCACCCTTCAGAACGCTCACCGACTTTTTTTTTACCATCACAATTATTCTCCAAATTAACTGGGGGCGAGCTGATTGGGAACAGCTCTGCATGCTCTGCCATACACGTTGTTGGTGCCCCAGCATGGCCAACACATGGATTTCCCGTATTCCAACCGAAATTAAAGAAATACATAGTGGGTACTTTCAACATTGATGATCTAAACTAGAAGCAATCCCTATGATCACTGCATAGCAGCATGGCGCAGTTGGAAGCGCGCGGGGCCCATACACTGGCGTAACCCCGAGGTCACTTGATCGAAACAAGTTGCTGCTATTCTTTTTCGCATGTATTGCCCTCTTGAGGATGGAAGAATGTTCTCCTGATTAGCTTCACAAAGCCTTTAGCAAATTACATAGCTAGTCCACCAATAGCAGTTAACTAAAGCGCGTCACAACTAGAGATCAGCCCCAATCATAACGACATGAGTATGGAATGTGGAATTAGTCGATTTGTCGCGTGTCAAAACGGACAAGCCGTAGGTTTAACGCAAGGGCAGGCTTTTCTCGTCTGGCACAAGTTAATCTATTTAATGCTTATCCATAGATTCCGATCGTGCCTACAAGACAGCAGGTTATGACTCAGCGTACTGTCGTAGACAGCTGTGAATTACGGACCTTATTCTCCTCCAAGCCACCGAGTTCAGAGACAAGACCACTGAACGGATATTCGCGGCGGATTACAGGTGGCTCTTGTAACAGGGCATATTTCACAAGGAACCCGAATCCAGCGAAGGCAGAGGTCGCAATCAGAAGATCCCGCAGGGCTGTCGAAGGCGGTAAGGGAGGGACGTCTGGGCCCCACATGGACAGAAGTTCGTCTTCTTCATGTAACTGGTAGTCCAATCAATTTCAAAACTGGAGGTAAGATGGAGACCAAGGTAGGACGCACAGGATCCCCAAAATTTCGTCGCATCTGGGGGTCCCACCATCCGTAGGGAGGGAGGGTCTGTCTCGAAACAAAAGGAAGTCGAGGGTATCCATTCAACTGCGGATCTTCTTCCTCGTCCTTTGACGACGTAGCTATAGTGTGTGCATGTTTTCGCGCAGGGCGGAAAAAGATCAGGCGGCTAGCAGATGACGCCGCCGCCGCGCGACGGAGAGCAATGGTGGTAGTCATTAAGAACGATGCTTGGCAGGTTAACCGTAACGAGTCGGATAACAGTGGTGAGCAAACCAACACGTGGCTGGATAAAATTCACACGAGATGCGACCCTCCTCGCCTGGTCTCTCGGCCATCATGAGTCGAAAAATATCTAAAGATTTATGGGACCTATATATCCACGACGGCTGTGCCGGCATACGCTCAGTGGCTCTTGTCCTTCTTCCTCCTCAAAGTACCAACATAGACGCCTAGCAATGGTGAATAGCGTCGAAAGAAATGTCGAGGCTGTCCTAATGGGCTCAAAAGCCTTTCGACGCAGACCTGGAGATGTTCCCTATCCGGTGGAACACACTGGGGGTGCTTCCTCCGCCTTGTATGTCGCGTCGAGCACCGTGTTCTATGTACTCATCTAGACTCTATCTCTAGTGACATTTGGGATAACATGTTCTATCGGACATGCTGCCGCAATCTCACAATGCACCAGTTTGACAGCCCGCCAGTGGTTGTCCTTGACCTAGGTTGTGGCAGTGGCTACTGGTCAATCGAGGCGGCCAAAGAGTGGACGGTTGGTAACACGTTCATAATCTTGTTTCCATAGCTCACGGAAGATGACAGAGCAGCACGATCGTTGGTTACGATGTTAGGAACATTCAGCCGAGGCTCTTCGCCTTCGAAGAACACAAGGATATTGCCCATCGTGTCAAGTGGGTTCACGGAAACTTGTAGGTAATATTTTGTAAGTCTTCACCATGATTGACGCGTCATTTAGATTGGATGGTCTGCCCTTCTCGTCATCTCACTTTGACTTTGTGAGGATAGTGAATATCGGTCTAGGAGTACCAGAGGATGAGGTACTTCTTACTCTACATATGTGTCGTTCTGGTGCTCATCCGGATTCCCGATTTAGTGGCAGTTTGTATTCGAGGTACGTTTCCCCATACACTAGTACATTAATGACGCTAACTTTATTCTTTTAGGAAGTCGCACGAGTTATGAAGTCCGGAGGTGTCATTGAAGTAGGCACAAACACCAGCGCGAATCATTGACAAAAACCCGATCTGACGGTTTTCCCAGGTGATAGAGGAAGACCCAATCTTCCCATGCGTCGAGCTTCCGCCGCAACGCGCACCGAAGATCCGGCCTCGGCCATCTCCAATCTCAACTGATCTACTGCCGTTAGAATCAGCGCCCCAAAGTGCAATCTCCAGCAAGAGTTCAACAACAATATTGTCAGACCCATGGAGCGCAACACTAGACGAACGCTTCGAGCTGAATTCTCCGAAATCCACCTTGACGCTTAATTCCCTTACGCCGTCAGCCTCCAGTGCACAATCGACACATCGCGAAAATCATCCATACCCGTCCTACAACCTTCGAGCGCCTTCGATATCGGAGCCCGACCGTGTCATAGACCCTCGAGATCACTCCAGGCTGAAGGCTGCTTGGGAAGCGATGCTCTCGTCGAGGTTCATCGCAGCCAACCCACTCTCTGTGCTCCCCTTCTACCTCTCCTCGATATTTGTTGATGTCCAACTTCGCCCACCACTCAAAGTTCCCCTTCCTCCGAATTCTAGTATTGACCGGGCAGCATCACCGCGTCTATCTGCGACTTACTATTCAGATTCGACAAGCCTCGGGGAGTCAAGTAGGGGTTCGGCTACCGCTGGAGCATCCAGCGCATCCATACGGTCTTCTGGATCCGACCTAAGCACCAATCCTTCTGGAGAAGGTCAATACCCTTATGATATGGCCTGGGATAGCATGCACCTGGCTAGTACAGTCCACAAGGCTACCGGATGCAAAGAGGCGATATGGCAAGAGTATCAGAAGCTGTACGATGCAAATGATATGCCCCTGGTGACACGTACGGCACGCCCTGAAGAGGCCCGTGCAATGTCTGCGAAATCGGAGTCCTCGACTCGGGAATCGTTTGATGATGAGTGGGCATCATGGCAGAAGTGAGTTTCGGTGCTACATTACGCCGTTCCGGCTGCTCATTGTAGCCCACGAAAGTGACATGACGGATCGCATTGGAATGCGCGCATCGCTCACGCCTCAATTCGGTTGGGCTGAACCGCCAGGGGAGCGTCCCGATTGGCGTGTCTGGCGGTCCATGTTGGCCAAGGTCCAGCTCAACGAGGAAAATCAATCCTTTGACTCCCTGACTACCCCACCTACATCTACGCATACAAACTCTAACCTCTGTCGATCATTACGTGGTTTCGTAGGCTGGAAGCCGTGACACTTGATGCTCCATTGAACTAGATTTCATAGGACTGCGTCCTCACATAATTCCTAACCGACCGTCTTTGGACCTCAGTTATTTGCTATCGTTGCACTCGCTTTCAAAGAATAGTCTCCTATCACACCTAAAATCAGCAAGCTGGGGAACAATCGGGCGCCGCTGTAACAGGACTGAGAAGATCCCCTCTTACATTCCTCCGTTTCCTCATTGCTATGTCACTGAGTCAATGTGCAGAGACTCAGGCTGCGCGAGACATCGTCGAAGTGGTCAATGAGATTACCTGCATATATCTATCATTGGATGTTCTGCTTGTGTGCGCTCCCATTGCACAAGGCAGACAAAGCATCTGTGTCGCTATAGTTATGTACCTGAAATGTCATAGGGCATTCTGGAGTCTCACAGGATCAGATATGATTAGATAAGAGCCACAAATGGTAACAAGCGTTGTTCGATCGAGAATTACCACCTTTACTCCCTTTACGCCAAAAACCCACGAAGGAATGTCTGATACAGAGAAAGCCCCTGCCCCAGCTGCCGTTGAAGACAAAAAGCCTGCCTTATCCGCTGAGGCCGATCTCACCAAATACAAGGTCATACACGCGCCCACTCTTGGGTGGAAAAAAAAAAGTACTGACGACCTTCAGACCGCTGCAGACATCGTCCATCAGGTCACGAAAAAGCTCATCGAGCTTAGCGTCGAGGGTGTTAAAGTGATCGACCTCTGCATTGAGGGCGATAAACTCATCGAGCAAGGCACCGGCGCCGTCTACAATAAATCCGTGAAGGGTGCCAAAGTCACCAAGGGTGTGTGTTTCTTCTCGCAATCTAAAATCTGCCCGCATCCGTCGTTCACCGCCCATCGTAGGCCTCGCCTTCCCCACCAGCATCTCCGTGAACAACGCCGTCGCGCACTTCTCCCCCCTAGCGTACGATTTCCCGCGATCTCTCCTCTATTGCATTGCATCCGGTACTGAAGCTGCGTTCGCAGATCGGATCCTCAGTCAGAGCAGGTGTTAGCCAAAGACGATATCGTCAAGATTCAGCTCGGCGCGCACATTGACGGCTTCGCCGCCATCAGTGCGGAGACTGTCATCATCGGCGTGACACCTGAGAACCCCGCCACTGGTCGTCGTGCGGACGTTCTGAAGGCCGCGTGGCACGCTTCTGAGCTGGCGATGCGTACCATCAAGGTCGGCAACAAGAACTGGAACGTAACAGAGGCCGTCAACAACGTCGCCTCGGCATGGAACTGCAAACCAGTCGAAGGTGCGCATTTATTTCGTGTTCACGCTAGTGGGATCGCTGATCGAGTATTTTGTTCAAAAGGTATGCTGTCGTGCCAGCAGACCCAGAACGTCATCGACGGTAAAAAACGGATCATCCTCAACCCGAGCGAGGCGCAGAAACGCGACTTTGAGACCGCGACATTCGCTGAGGGCGAGGTGTATGGCATGGACATCCTGATCTCATCTGGGGAAGACGGCAAGGTCTGTGCCAAACTCCAACATTATTATCTCACGAGTTGCTCACCATAATACCTAGGCCCGCCTCGAAGAGTCGCGAACGACAATCTATCAGCGGGACTCTACGATCACATACCAGCTGAAAATGAAGAACTCGCGCGCCGTTTTCTCAGAGGTGCAGAAGAAGGCAGGTGCTTTCCCCTTCAACATTCGCTCACTCGAGGACGAGAAGCGATCGCGCATGGGCCTCCAAGAGGCCGTCCAGCACAACCTGGTCAAGCCCTACGAAGTCGTGTAAGAGCCAATGACCTCGCTCTGCCTCCGTCTCCACCACTGACTGTTATCCATAAAAATAGATACACACCAGCAGGGACTTTCGTGGCCGGGTTCCACTTCACCATCGCACTCTTGCCTGGTGGACCTTCGCTGATCACGCACCCACCAGTCTGGTACAAGCCCGAGCTCGTTAAGACTGAGAAGGAGCTGGAGGACGAAGAGCTCAAGGCGATCCTCGCGCGTAATCTGCGAGAAAACAAGAAGAGCAAGAAAAAGAAGACAAAGACAGAGGGCAGCGGGGAGGCCAAGGACGAGTAAATCTGTACGCCACAGATGATCCCCATCCTTCTTAGTACTGCGAAACGGACGCTCCCCATTCCCCCGAGTTTATAAATGTCAGATCATATCTAGCATTTTTTTTGTACGTATGTCGAATTGGGACAGCAACAACGAACTTGAATTCGAGGCATCATGAGGGTTTGCGTTCTGCCTCATCTGCGAAGGCTTCGAGGGTCCGTACGACTAAGTCGACGTTCTCTAGAAATGCATTCGTGGTTAGACGCGCGAGGCGGACGGTCAGAGTGCTGAACGTTCTAGATCAGCTTGTCGTCAGCATCTTCCTGATCGTGTTATGGGTTCAACATACGCGATTAGTACGTTGTCCTTCACCTCTAACGTCCGCTTGACTGCCTGCGGTTGGAGCTCTGCGTCTACTTCTATCACTTGTTTTGCATAAGTTGCGTGCTTGTGGGAGACAAAGGGTATTTCGAGGACGCTTTGCTTAAAGCTATCAGGTGTTGACAATTGTGAAGGACTGGACGACGGTCCTCACATGCTATGCCAGTATGATGGGGTGGCCATGGAAGTTCACGGCAAGAGTCTAACACAAATCATAATTAATCACGGCTTGATTTTTCGAAGCTCGGGCGAAAGAAACAGAGGGATCTCGGGTATATGAACAATAAGGATAGGTAGAAACACAACAGCGCGTATGTATGTGTATTGAAACAAGTATTGTATCAGATGTCGCTGTAATAGATCACCCAGCTCGACTTTGTTGTTTCGACGTCAAGCCCCCACCAAAAAATCGAGAAAAAAACCCATCAAAAACCAGCAGCTAAAATCTCCATACAGATACGATGGGATTCGCAGAACCATTGAACTCAATAAAACATCAAACAAAAAAAACCAGCACCGGATGAAAGGGAGCCGGTGGCTCGCACTATGCACAAGGAACTCATCCCGTCACATTGGCGTGCGTGGCGTAGGGTATCGTTAAAGCGAGAAGGCGAGGATGGCGGCAAGGGTGCCAAGAACCATGACGGGAGCGTTGACTTGGCGCATGTTCCGTGCACTATTGCCGAGACCCAAAGGGTTGGCCCCTGCAGCACCGACAGCAGAAGGAGCGGCATCCAAGCCAGTCGTTGCGGGGACATTGGCATTGACGGTCGTAGTGGGCGTGACAACAACACTGCAAAAAATAATAATAATAATTTCATCCGTACGACACCTACAAGACAAAGATACTCACGTAGAGCCCGCAGAACCAGACTTAGAGGAAACGAGCGAGTCAGACTTGGTGCCGGGCTTGACGAGGTTGGCGGGGATGCATGAGGCATCGTCGCTGTTTTGAACGGTGATCTGTAACAGGGAGGAGGATGGTCGTGAGTTTGGCTGATGGACAGTGATCATGATAAACGGGTAACTAACGATTCCACTCCATGCCTCATCACCATCGGCGTCCTCAACGGAAAGCTGAACTTTAGTTCCAGCAGGGAGGGCAGCTTTCCAGGTGATAGAGGTCTCTTTGTGGTCGCCAAGATCGGCTCTACACGAGAATTCAGTAGCCATCACTTGTTGATATGGAATGAAAGCACGCACAGTGCATCACCACAAGGGTTCTCAGCGGGAACGGCAATGATATTGTAGGGAGCCTTGGTAATCTCCCAGGAGATCTTTGCATCTTTGCACTAGAGAGGGAGGTGATTAGCTGCGCCGAACAAAGGCTAGTGGGGGAGAAACGCAAACCTGGGTAAGGGTTGGGGTGTTGACGGCGAAGTCGGCGAGGGCGGGGGCAGCAAGGAGCGCGATGGTAAAGAGTGTGGAGAACATCTTTGAGACGGTGTTCAGGGATGGGGGCGTTATAAGGAGGGGGAAGAGAGCACGCGGTGGAAATGAGGATGAAGGGAATTGTTGACCGTTGCAAATCTATTTTGTAAAAACCAACACCACATACAAATATGTCAAAATACCCCTCATTCTATCTCCGACTTTGATACACCTTGCCAAATCTCATCCTCCGTTTCATAAGCAATTTCAAGGCAATATATCATATGAATCCTCTACCAACACATCAACTACAGCTTCGCCGCTACCTTGCCCTTGAACGACGCGAGGTTCGTCCTCTTAGTTATGCTGAGTGAGAAAAACTGGCAGTCAACATTGTGTCGCCATGACCACCATCGTGCCAAGGATGGCAAGTTCATAAAAACGGAGAAGACTCACCCGGAGTGCACAACTGCTGACGGCGTAACCCTGAGACCCTCGACCGACACACGCTCATTAATGGGAACATAGTCGCGCTTCGTCTCCCCGACATAGATCTGAAAGAGCACCTTGAGAATCGCTGCGGGACGCTGCGCAGGTCGTGGCTTCTCACCTGTCGTGGCCGCCAGATTTTGACACCTCCTTCTTGAAGCATCATCTGTTGGCGGAATCGGGGTAAGCATTATTGTTTTCGGGACAATGCAACGAGTGTACCTGCCGCCAGTGCGCAAGCCACCCAACCACCCGAGGAACCGCGAACAGAACTGGGAAGAAATCTAGGGGGAAACCTGTAACATATGTTAGATATATCAGATACGCATTGGAGGCCATCCATCAGACACCCACCCATCGCACGATAGATCAATCCACTGATAGAAATCGTAGATCAGTGGCCAGTCTCGCAACATCGCCATGTATGATGTTTTTTACCTCCTAAAGGACGAGGCATGTGTTGAACGGCAGAACACATGTTATCATCGTGCGGAGACATACCAGAAATCAACATTGGGTGCCAGTTTGCGCTTAATGAAGTATTCATCGTTCATAGCAGCTTCATGGAGCGCCATGGCTGTCTCCAGCAGTTCGTCTTTGCCAGTACTACAGGGCGCGGCTGGTCAACTTCGTGTAGGGCCACCAGATGCGCGAGACTTACATTTGGAAAACTTCGTCTGCCGTTTTCCGCACAATAAAGGAACGCGGGTCCGACTCACATTGATGTCAGTATTTCGTTAGTCGTTTAGATGTGGAGATTGCAGCTCACGGTTTTATAAACCCTGTAATATACAGAGGCTCCTTATAAACCGTCATTCGAAGTGATTGAGCCCTTACATACCGGTGGCCAAAGCCTGAAAGCACCTTTTCACGTTTCTTCACGGCCTCTAAGAACGTAGGAACATTTTCTGGTCTAGGTGCAAAAAGAGATACAGGAGCGGTCAGCGCAGGGCAACACACTCACTCACTTTCCGATTGAGATCAACATTCTAATGACTGCCTCGTTGGCACCACCTGTTGGGTGCGATGGGCACAAGTATCGCTAAACGAAAACACTACGCGACGTACCGTGTAAAGGTCCGCTGAATAGTCCGTCTAATCATTACCACTCAACCTCACATCAAAAGCTGCGACTCACTATAATGACGCGCAGCCAGCTCTGTATACCGCGCAGCGTCAGCTCATATAGGCTCTATAGAAATGTTTACTTCTAGAACTTACGCAATCGCAGAGTACGGGTCCACAAGCGAGCTACCGGTCTGCAACACTGTTGTCGCCGAAGCATTTAGCTCGTGGTCGGCGTGAAGCAGGAAGAGGACGTCCAAAGCCTTCTCCAAAATGGGATTTGGCACGTAGTTCTCCTCGCCCAGGTGGTCCATTTGATACAAGAAGCTACACACACGCGTAAGCAATCCGCCACGGTCAGGGCGGCAACTTATACGCACGAGCCGGTATAACTGAGGTTCGTAGGGGGTGTCACGAACTCCCGACCCTGGCGCACACGGTAGGCCATGCTATAATGGGGTAGAATATGGGCATCTAGAACAAGCAACAGATGTATACGATGCGCACGCTGCGAGCGTTGTGGCTTTGCCAATTAGCCTGTATATCTGTTTGTCCATCAGCGCTAGAGACGCTTTGTTGCCTCGGGTATATATGTTCTGGCCTGTTGAATGTTGGATGTATGAGCAGATCGCAAAATGTGAAGTCGCGGGTACACACCTTGCAAAGAGGGATTTGCCTCGCTGTAATATGATCCCAAGTACGAGAAGGCGCTCGTCAGAATAGCCATTGGGTGTGCATCGTAACTGAAGCATTGGCGTGATTAGACAGGGCAACAGGGATGGCAAGACGGTCTTACCGAAAGGAGCGGCAGAACTGTTCGGCATCCGCATGAACGGTACCATGGTGCATAACCTCATTCTCGAAGGTAGAAAGTTGAGACGAGGATGGGAGAGCTCCATAAATGAGAAGATAGGCTAGTATGCGACCGTTAGCGCTTCTCCATGGATAGATAAGAGTTGGACGCACCAGTTTCTAGATGCGATGAATGCAGGGCAAGTTGTTCGATAGGGTATCCTCTGTGCTGAAACTGTCAGTACTGATTTTGCACAATAATATGGTGTGTATGCACCTGTAGCGTAGCACTATTTACAAGACCATTTCAGCACGTATGCTTTAGCAGGATATCGAACCGGCGCACCTCCAGCATCCCCGTCAATAAACGTGATGGTACTCCGCATAACTGCAGTATTCAGAAACCCCTTGTCGGCCACCCTCAGACCCTTCTCCGTCTCGTTCTCCTCCCGCTCTCCAGGTGCTCTGGGCGCAGCCATGGCCTTGAAAGCAGTGGCTGGGACGCTGTTATCAACGATCCTACGAGCCCAAAATGACGCGTCAAATTTTTACCCGGCGTTGTGCCCAAGACACGTTGGGGCGCTATCGCAGAAAAGGTACTCACGGGACATTGTACACTGCTCCCGTGCGGTTGTCTCGCACAGTGAGGTTGTTGTTCGATTGCGGCGTAGCAAGCGTTCGGCCCATGGTGGCGATAGATATGGATGGGTGGTACCTACCAGTTTGTGTTTGCGATCCATATGGGCTTGAGGTCGATCACTTATAGAGCGTCCTCACACGGGGTAACCCGGACGTATAATCATTGGTCTCAAACGTGAATATCAGATGTTTCCCTTACAAGCACATCTGCCGGAGGCTTATTACTTCCTGACACCCTCTCGTGCCATGGAGAAGAAGCATGGTATCGGGTCTGTCAAAATCGAAGCTATTAATCAATTTGGTGCTGTTGAGTTGAGAACCGGTACTGGGTAGGTTGAACCGGTGTTTGGATCGGGAGCTTCAGGCACATAAAAACGGTTGTCATATTTCAGACAGACGGAGTTCCGAGTCTCACCATTCTCACACATTAAATACTATCACATGTACTGTGCCTGGGGGGGTGACAGGTCACCCAGGACCCCCGACAACCCCCCGAAATGCCTGATCCGGGTGCGGATACGCACCCGGGAAATTTTTTTGGGAGGCCTGACCCAAACCAGATAAAAATAGGGGTATTTGGGAGCAGAGGGGAGGTGAAAAGTCTAGATAAATGAGGGGAGAGGGGGTATGCCTGATCTGGTCTGGATAAAATACATGTTAGCCAACTCTTAACCATGACTATTGCAGGAGCAGACAGAAACTGTTGTTGCTAAGTAAGAACGGTAAATACTACAACATCACCAATTCTTCCAATGTTTTGTCTATTTCTTGTGTGGTCTTGCAAGTTTTTGAGCAAATAGTCTTGAACAGGTTTAGACCAATTCCTTCAGACTTACAGCACAATTTTGCCTTTCTACCTTTGACAGCCTTCTTAACAACACTGCATCATGCACCCAGGTTGATGAGGGAAGCAACTTAACACAATTTGCATTGGATTGTACACTATACAGTTGTCTCATCAAATGGACCTCTGATATTCACATGGTGATAAAGGTGTTCAAGGAAGAGTGGTGGACAGGGGTGCAGAGGATGACAATGATAAGTAGCAGCAACACCAGGAGATGTCATCAGGAAGTTGGGGGTTGTCTGATATGGTCATATAAGTCCTTAACTTTTTAATATTATGTATAAAACTACCAAGAGTGGCAGAGGGACTTATAAACCTATCTATCACTGGGTGCACAGGACAATATGCTACTAAATGATATCCTTATAATATTGTAAACTGAAGGCATTTATAATAACAGTCTATTTATTCAACTTAATTTGAGATTATATTGAATACTTCTATCTACTCTTACATAAACTCAAAGTAAAGAAATATTGTATATATTTTGAATATGATGATACCATAACTGTAGAGTAATAAAGGGAGAGAGAAGGTAAATACATTCAGAATTTCTTTACTATAAGTTTTGTTTGTTCAACTTATTCTAAAGATATTTTGAATACCACATTATATTGTAAACAAATATTAAATAACTTCAATCTATATTGAACCAGGATATAGTGCTGGAATACAAAATAAAATCTAACAAATTATGTCTACTATAAGATTCCTCAAAATATCATAAACATATTTAAAATATTTGCATAATATAATGTCAAAGCTAAGGGTTAATATAAATGCCTTCTTATTTGAGTAGCTTTACAATATCTTGTACTCAGTTATTCTGCCATGCACCCAGTGTATATATCGGTTGGGTTGGCCAATTGTACCAACCAGCCCAGAATGCTTGAGATTGTGCTGACGTGTTGGTATGATTGAAAAGCACCAGCCTCTTCATCCCAATTGCAATTTACCCATAAGGCAATTGTGGTGAAAAACTAAACATGAAGAATGCCATATAATGGTCGAGTGTGGTGGAAGCTTTGACTGGCACTCAGCTCCATGATACAGTGCAACAGCTCTGTAAATGTGGAAGAGGCTGTCGCTTACACAACTGCGGTGCTGAATACCAATGGAATAATCGCGGCAGCCAGTCACCAGATGCACCATGCTATGCAATGATCGGTTGGGATAGGGGTCCTGACAAGGTTTGATTGCAGTGATAGAGCCCTTGCACTAGTGGTTTCGGGTGAGAGGGTGATAGTCTTTGAGTGCAATCAAAATTGTGGGAGCAATACCCCGCTATTGCCTAGGTGGAGTGATCCTCCAGACTGAGTCCTGCAATCAGTTCTGCAAGACATGCAGGCTATTGTCACATTTGTACATTAGGTGGAGGAGGTAGCCCAGGTAATACTCTGCGCTGTGATTGGTATTATCGCGAATACCAGCAAGGGTGCAATGGAATGCTTCGACGCACTGTGGTGCCTGCCACAATGGTGTAAGTCAGGCAAAGGTGGTGGCCCAGATGATATTACGCATTATGATTGATGCTGTCACCGAGTAACAGAAACGTAGTTGAGGAGAGGGTTCAACAAGCAGTCGCACCTGCATCAGCAATGCAAGTTAGGCAGAGAAGGTAACCTGAATAATACTTCTGTGTTGTGATTGGTATTATTGCGAATACCAGCAAGGGCGCGATGGAATGCTTTGACGCACTGCGGCACTTGCCACAACAGCACAAGTTAGGCAGGGATGCCAGCCCAGATAATACCATGTGTCGTGATTGATGCTGTCACTGAGAAGCAGACGGCACTGCCTGCCTCCGCGGCATAAGCAGGGCAGCAATGGTGGCCGCTGCGGGCTTTGTCCTTGTGGTAAATGTTCCATCAGAAGGTCCAAAAATGTGCCGACAGGCAATACCCAATAGCCCTGCAGAGTTTCCTCAGTGTCCCAAGACTGGCCGTAATTATATTCCCAACAATTTCAAGCCGTCGTGAATGATATTGTCTCCTACTGCAGAAAGTTGAGATGTGGGCAAGATTTGCCAAAGTGTAAGGGACCTCAGGGCTGTAGGGCTAACTGGGATGCTCATGCCAGCCAACTTGTACCCATGCGATGGTATCTGACCCAGGGGCAAAGAGCTGCAGCAATGGACAACTTTTCACAGATTGGCAATAATTTTGTGGCCCCACAGTTCTGGAGACAAGGCTAAGCATGTGAGAGGAGCTCAACCTTCAAAATCATGCGAGCTCTTGCACAGCTGGTTTGATTTCCCAAGGTTGGCTCAAGCTACAAGGCTCTTGTTATTTCCTCACCAACATAAGCTTTGGGGCGGTTGCTGAGTCTACAAGAGGCATCGGAGCAGGGCACTTGGTTCAAGCTGTCAGATAAGTGGGAGTGCTAATGCTTGACCTAGTCTCACAGCCATGGGTATAATTGGCCAGGTTACGAAGATTGACAGAGTCAATGGATCTTGCCAGGGCTGTAGAAACAGTGCTCGATGGTATGAGCTATCGTGAGGCCTGTGTTTGTTTGGGTGACAGGACGCGCAAGCCTGTCAAAGGCGAACAAAGCCGCCTGCCAGCGAGGCACTGTGAAAACTGCAATGTGACTAGGAATGATAATGCATGGCCAGACCTGGCGCGACGGCGATGCTTCCTGTGATGACTGGCTTTCAACCGGTCACATGTCATGGGGCTTGGGGGTCCGGCATTCTAAGAGTGTCCGGGCCACCCCCTTCCCAGGGATCCGGCATTCGGAGAAGTGTCCGGGTCACCCCTTGAAGACTCAAAGTCATGTCCTAAGCACGGGCCGGTGGTGTAACGCTTAAACACGCTGATCCTTTGGAACCTTTGGAGCTGAGATCCCGAGTTCAATCCCGGGCTGGTCCATGTTTTCAACGATTTCCCAGACAGTATCACATTGGTGGACCACAAGGGACTTCTTGGAGATCATTGATTCAGCAATGGTTAGGACAGTTGATTGAGCAGCTGTAGTCCATGGCTTTGAGTGGGGGGCACTGTGACGACTGGCTTTCAACCGGTCACATGTCATGGGGCTTGGGGGTCCGGCATTCGGAGAAGTGTCCAGGTCACCCCTTGAAGACTCAAAGTCATGTCCTAAGCACAGGCCGGTGGTGTAACGGTTAAACACGCTGATCCTTTGGAACCTTTGGAGCTGAGATCCCGAGTTCAATCCCAGGCTGGTCCATGTTTTCAATGATTTCCCAGACAGTATCACACTTCCGCTGGCTTACTGCTGCACGGCAATGCGGTACGGAATTATAAAACTATGAAATCTTTAGCTAGAGGTTTGAAAACAACTGTCTTGTACATAATGCCATGCGCTCCTAGTGCTTTCTGGTCAGGAAGTGTCATGATGCATCCCTCACTCTCCGCTCCTGTTGACGGCAGCGCCTCGGGACACCTGCAATGCTGCTCGCTTCTTCTCTGCTCGCTTCACCTTGATGCGCGCCAAAGCACTATTTTTATTAGCAGATCTCCATGACGCAGGCCCCTGCCCAGGAAATATTTGCCTATGTACCATCAAAATCAGTATAGCTGACAGACTGGATTGAGCGAGCACACCTGTTCCACCACTGGATAAGCTCGTTGACATCCTCTTGCTCATCAGAGTCATGTAAGTATGCTAGGACCGAGCTATAGAACGTCTCCGAGTCTGTCACCGTGTCTGTCTGGGAGAAGATACTGGACGAGCAAAGGGTGAATCTGACCTTACCACGCACATGAATATCAGTCAGCTGTGTGACTCCTTGATTGTAGACACATACCTGGGTGGCGACGTACACGATTGAGGTGGGTGTGACGGCTGTCATGCTGTGGAGGCGAGCATTACCACTTCGGGTTGCTTTGGGCTCCTTGTCAACTGAGCTCGGCGAAGTGAATATATGCTTGTACGCCTAAAAGAAAGATGCTGTTGGTTGTCGGACATTTCTCGGCACCTATGAAGAATTGCAGACCTTTACCAGTAATGAACTGTGGAAGGCGCCATTGGTCGGATCCTCTGGATCGTAGGCGTATCCATTGTAGATGAAGATGGGCCACTCATCCCCAGGAACAAGCCTCTCCCCGGACCTAAGTTTCTCTTTGACTCTGCGAGAATTTGTTTAGGCGTACAGCAATGAAGGGGCAGTGGGACGAATACTCAGCGTCCTCCCAGCGCAATCCTGTGGGGCATAAAAGGGCACCTGTCCGCTCATGCCAAAAACCGTGTTTATTCTTGCTATTGCGTGCCAGGGGTGGGTTCAGACTTTGCCCCTTGGGTGTGATCCAGTCAAGAATGGCGCCTTTCAGGCTTTTCGTGTTGTCAGATCTTGCGCCGTTGGCCCCTTTCTGTAACTGAACAGGGTTGAGGGGGCCCATCAAGGGGTACGGTGCTGACGCATATGCAGGAGTATGTGTGCACCAAGTCGGCAATGTCGATGATGTCTTCATCCCTTCCTGAAAGAATTGCATCTCAAAGCTTTGGCAAGAGCCCGAGGAGCAGTTGGTAGATGCTAAGCTCGAATCTTTGGCTAGTGACGTCGACGTTAGTGTGTACGTCCGCTGATAGCATTTAATAAACGTACTCGAAGTTAAGGTCCTCGGGAGCCAAGCCTTCACTAATAAGATCCGCTTCGTAGCGTATGCCGTTGTTGATGACTGCATGGATACGGCACAGCGCATGAATTGTTCGGCCGAAATGGCGGCCTAGACCGACTAACAGGTCCTGATAGACTCTGCAGCATGAGTAGAAGTAATCAACCAACAAAGGGAGAGATTGTAGGCTGACACTTTCTTCCTTGGGCCCTGCTGCAACACGCCTTCGATCAACTCGCGGCGGCGGTCGAGTGCAGAGTGTGCTGGGGAGGGGGAGCGCTCTTCCTCGGCGGTCTGCGCTCCAGGACCAGATATGCAGTGGGCGGAGGGTGCTGGAGCAGGGGGCGCGTTTTCGTCTCTTGGCATTGTAGCGGGTTAAGGCAGTGGGGTAGTTGTGAAGAGCCTGCTTGAAGCATTTAAGGAGGTTCCCAACTGATTGCAAATTTGGAAACGAAGTTTTGACGGGCAAGAGTGTCCGCGTTGCAAAACGGTCTAGTGTCGATAATTTAGTGGACACCGCAGCGTCGCATGGCCAGTAGTAGCTCCGTGAAAGCTGTCTTACGGAGGTAAGGGCGAGGGTCAAAGCTATAGCGGGGCCTAATTCAAATCTCTGCACGTCGTTCAGCGATTGGCAAGGTGTTGGTTGGAGATTGTTAGAGCACCTGCCTGCCGGGCCCTGTTGAGCTTGAGCCGTGGGAATGAAGCGACGCCGCTGCTACTAACGTCGCCACACCATGGGAGCGCAATAGTGAGGGCGGTGTTCATTTGGTGAGGGGTGAAAACGCCGAAATGAGAATAGGAAGCAAAAGCGCAGCGTCCAAGTTGGCGTGGGGATTCCAAGGAGTTGGGCAGCATTCGTTTCGATCCATCCCTTCCTAGACCAACACCAGCGCACAGCGTTATACAGCCGGTGTGGGCAGAAATTCTGTGCGAGAATTAAAGCAGTGAGGCTTGACATCATGAGCACGTGACGGCGTCGCTTTACCGTGCCTCTTGCAAGTTCTATTGACCAGGGGCCGAATTGCGGGGGGCCAAGAAGGCCACTTCTGCGCTGTAGTGCCCCAGGTTTGTGGCCATGAGCTGCCGAGACAGCACAGTGGCCTTTCCTGGGAAGAAGTTCGCTGCCTACAAGCGACGGAATGATTGCTGTCTCTATACCAAAAAAGGCACCAGTGGGCGCCCTGACCGGTTTGGGAGCTTCCAAGGCTTGGATACTCCCTCTGGCAGCCAATTATATGGTGTGAAGCTGGAGCATCTCAGGTGGTGGAGTAGTTGTTATGATTTTGTTTATCTGCATGCTTGCCTATAAAAGCCACACGCGCGAGGCCCCAGAAGCCCTGCACTCCAACGTCTTCAATGGACGCAAACAACCTGGATATCATCAGAATTACAGAGCTCCTCCACCGGGTCGCCCAGCAAGGTGCCTCACGAGAGCCGTTTATCCTTCACTACGACTGCAGCGCCCACGACCTACAGGCTTGGTTGTGGTATGTCGGTCTGCTTCGCCAAGAAATAGTTGCTCACTGGTTATACTCCATCCCAAGGCCTGTCAGCGCCTCCGGCAGGCAAGTGACGCCCAGCGATCTTGGCGAATTTCGAGCGCAGAATTTTCGGCTTCCATGCTGCTTATGTGCGGTGCCGGGCCTAGATGGGCGCATCCCGGAATACACTGAGGCCGTGGTTTACATGTCGTTCTCGGTGGAGCACTTCGGCGATTTCATGATCGGCTGCGCCAAAGACAGGTGTGGCTATGCAGGTCAGTTCCCTGAAATAACTCATAAAGAAAGTCACCAACGCCGTATAGTCTGTATAGAGAGGACCTATGCAACCCCAGGATTGCCTACAAAGTGGTACGACCGCCGGCCAAGGGACCCCGCTACTAGTCGAGTCATCCAGCGCGATGAAGCCGTATGTAAGGCGCTTGTTCAATTTTCGTTGATGAAGCCCTGAACAGAATCACTTAGCCAACGCAATGGTGCGCATCGAGAGGTGTGAGCCCCTTGAATACAAGTCCTTGCACGTCAGGCTCCTCCGACTTGACTCCATCTGTCGGCCAGGCCTTTCACCAACTGAGTTTAGTGGGCTCTTGATTCGGTGCAGGAGATGCTATTGGTGCATGACTCGGAGATCGTTCAAGCACCACAGGTGCCCAGCTATTCCAGTCATTGACTTAACTGCGGATGACAGCGATTAGTCGATAGTTTTAGCAGTAGATGAAGTGAGCGGCTTTCAACCCGCATGCAATTTATTCTCTTGAGCACGATGAAGCGGGTGGATGGCACTGGGGCGAGTAGAATTTAGCAAGCCTCTTTTAGCAATGGGACCAATCAAGCATACCTCAAAATGGGAGTTAAGCGATGGGCTCTGAGCAATTGTCGCCAGGCTAGTGGCGCTGAATTGGCAAATGGTCGATCCCGGAACCAACACGCCGCAGAAGTTGCGAGTGCTGAAAACTCAAAGCAGGGTACAAGAATTCCGATGCGGTGTGTGCGGCTGCTGCTTTGTTTTCAAACTGCTGACTTGACAATGTCCTCATATTTACTAAAAAGGTCCAGCCCCATCTTCCAGCGGGTTTTTTTAAGTGCGCACATCTTCTCAAAGCCTTCACCATCCTCCCTTTCGAACTCGCTTTCCGTTCGGAACCCGTTGTCGACATACCAAAGTAAGCCGCCCACGCAATACTGCGTGAAGGACGTGCACGGCTGTCGCCAGTTTGAACAGGCACGTTCGAGTGGGTGATTGTCGCGGACGGTATCAGGGCGAGGGCGCCCGAAGGGAATTCGATGAACTTCTTGAGCTCCCAGAGTATGAGGTGCCCGCCTTTTGTAGCGTCGAAGGAGCCTAGTACGTGGATCGCACACCAGCTAAAGGGGCAGTTGAGGTGGTCGCAGTGTCGGTACGTCCATGCATTCGGTCCGAAATTGAAGGCAGCAGCCAGAAAAACACTGCGAGGGAAGGTGCGCAGAAGGTGCGGCATCCTCTTCCAAAGCGAGTCCAAGTGTTCCTTGTAGTGCTTGAAGATGTTAGGTGCCCATAGCTGAAAGTTCGCTACAGCGGGAGAATGCGGCCATCAGGCAAGCTGTGGCGGAGGGGGAAAGGGAAGAGGGGCATACCACTGCCGAATAGCGTGAGGCGTCGAATGCCATCATCGGCAAGAAGACGAGCAACCACGGGCGAGTGTTCTTGGTTGTTGAGCGTGACCAGCACGGTAGAGCCCTTCCCATAGGTCACCCCCTACGTTGATTGCAGGAAAGCGGCCACGGCAGTGGTTCTTTTCCTCCTTTCGGAAGGCAGCTGATTGTCCCTCTTGAGCGATAGCGCCGTATGCCCCAGCAGCGGCGCGCTGGTAGCCCTCGTCTCGAGGCTGGCCTATGAGAACTACGATCACTCTACAGCCGTCGTCAAGCAGCGGCATTGTATCGCTTGAAAGGAGTATCAGCCTCGGCACTGCCACGATAAGGACCGTGAACCGCTTACTAGCCATTCCAATGGATGGGGCCAAGGCCCTCTTGCAGCAACGCCTGCACTGACCACAGCTTCTTGTCTCCCGCCTTAGGCTTTGCATACATCGCCGAGCACCCGCCCCTTGCAGTGGGAAGGCCAGCGGAAACCAAAGGCGTCTCGATCGGCACCGCTAGCTCGACGTATTTCTTAATGACCCCCCTCCTCAGCAAATGGCCTCTCCTGTCCATTTCAGCCGCCCGCTTTCGGGCCCGAGCGGCGTTTGATTGAGTGGTTCTGGCCGTCCCCTTCTTGGCAGAAGACAGGCAGCTCTTTGGCGCAGGATCACCCATCGCTCCGGGCAGCTGCAGCCCTTTGCTTCCCGCCAGGCCCTCTTCCTCGGCCTGCTCAACGCACGGGTCACCTTCTACATCGAGGCCATCAAGCCCCCACCAGTCGTCCTCTTGGAGGCCGTCTGGCTCCAGATGTAAGGGCGACCCTTAAAGGCTTGTAGGCTCGTACAAGACTGGCAAAGGGGAAATCCAAAGTATATTAGACAGGGTATGTAGATACTGGGAACGACGCACCTGGCAAAGGGGAAATCCAAAGAGAACAAATCTAAGGATCCCTCTGCCAGGTGTGTCCTGTATATATGATCCGGTGGCTGATAAACTGTATAGTTATAGACCCCCTATACTGTGGAGCGGAGGCGAAACAATGAGCCGACGCACATGGCATTCCGAGGGCCGAAGTCCGGAGTCCGACGAAACAGGACATCAGAGTTGGTGGCAGGGAAAGGCCGGCGGAGTTGGCAATGTCCGGAGATGTCATACCTAGAAGTAAATATATGTAACGAGAGTAGGGAAAAAGGAATGAGATAATGGAATGAGATAGTGTCCTCTTACATCACCCCCCCCCTAGGGTGCAGCGCCTCGATGCACTGCAGGATCTACAAGATACAATCCCCGGACCTGGTGCGGAGCGTCCGGATGACGCCTATGGAAGTCGTGGATGAGGTCGCGGGAATGCGACAAGTTTACCATAGGCTCCCAGGAAGCCTCCTCATAGCCATACCTTCGCCACTTGACCTTGTACTGGAGTTTGTGATGGAAGATGCGGCTGTCCAGGATCTCCTCCACTTCATACTCCTCTTCATCGTCAATAAGGGTCGGAGGTGGGGGCAGATGCGCACGGCAGCTGGCGATGGGATCCGGTGGAGCAGGGCGGAGTTTGACAGCATTGAACACCGGGTGGAGACGACTCATGGCATGAGGGAGGCGGAGTCGGTAGGCAAGAGGGCCAATCTGGTGTTTGACAGTATATGGTCCAAGGTAGCAATGAGAAAGCTTCTTGGATGGCTGAGTAGTATGAATGTCAGAGGCGTCCAAGTACACACGATCTCTGGGCTTGTACTCCGGAGCCGGGGTTCGACGTTGGTCATAGTACCTGGCCATGTCATCCTTTGCCTTGACGAGTGCTGCTTTTGCCTCCTCTTGTGCCAACTTCATGCGGTCAAAGAACTCGTTGGCTGACTCATTGTTCGAATTCCGGGGGCGGGGTTCGAAGCCCATGCGCGGATTCCGACTGGTGTCAAGCATGAATGGGGTGTACTTGGTCGCAGAGTGCACGTGATTGTTATACTGGAACTCCGCCTCCGGTAGGAGATCGTCCCAATCATCCTGTCGCTCGTTGCAGAAAACCCGGAGATACTGCTCCAATTCCTGGTTGACACGCTCTGTCTGACCATTGGATTGGGGGTGGTATGCTGTGGAGGTGCTGAGCTTGATGCCCACACTGGGTGCAAAGGACAGTATTTTGATGAAAGATATTCTAATAAAATGGTAAAGGTCCTCCTTATATATTCTAGCTATTGTCAGCAGATATATTGTAGGATAATTTTTACATTTCATCAAAGAACATACAGTAGAAACATTTATCATATTGTCAAATAAATTATTCCAAAGAAACTTGAAAAAAGTTCACAATATCTTTTATTAACACATTCAAAATATGTTTATGATAATTTCAAATTATGGTGAATATATTTTAAATAACATAAGATATAATAAATGTATCTTGTATATATCAAGGAAAGATATTGTAAACATCATCTAAATTTGTTTAGGACATTATGCTTGATTATATAATCAATTATTCTACTATATGTCATTTTGATCAAATTCAAAATATATCCTACAATATGTTGGCTAGAAATGGCAGTGATATACAAGGAGGACCTTTACCATTTTGCTAGAATATCTTTTACCCAAATATTGTCCTTTGCACCCAGTGCCAGGAGGCGATAAAGCTCACGAGTAAACTCCGCAACAAACTGCGGTCCGTGATCGGAGACGAACGCATCCGGAAGTCCATGCAACTTCCAGACATTCTTGCGGTAGAGGTTCGCAGCGCCCATCGTGGTACAGGTGGTGTGCGTCGGAATGAAGTGTGCCCGCTTCCCCACAGAGTCCACCACCACCATCACCGTGTCATACCCATGACTCTCCAGGAGTTCCACAATGAAATCCACAGACACAACGTTCCAGCGACCCTCCGGAATGGGCAAGGGGTGCAGCTTACCCATTGGAGCCTGTCTCCGGACTTTCATCCGCTGACAAAGGTCACAGGTGCTGGTGTAGGAGCCGATATATCGGGACATCTGTGGCCACCAATAATTCCGGGAAACCAACTCCAACGTCTTCCAACAACCAGGGTGTCCGGCGACGCGGGAGTCATGATGGAGTTCGACAATCCGGCGCCGCAAGTCCGGGTCATTGGGAACATAGATTTGACCACGGAATGTGAGGACTCCCTGCTCCTCCGCCCACTCTGCACTCTTCACTGACCGAACTCCAGAACGTGCAGACTTCAACGCAGCAGTGGCCTTGGCCACGATGTCCTCATGCATGTTCCCTCTGTTCCCCCAACGGATGTCCCTCAGAATCTGTTCCTCTTCACCCACAGGAGCCAGGCCCTCTAGAGCACGGATGGCAAAGAACTCCGGTTTGAGCAACACAATGTCCGTGTTGTCAGAACTCCCATCTCCGTGGTCTGGGCGGCAGGACAAGGCATTGGGTTTGCCCATGGTCTGTCCAGGGTGGTGATGCAACACAAAATCGAAGTTGGCGAGATACAAAGACCACCTTGCCTGCCGTCGATTGAGCTTCTTGGCAGTCAAGAAGTACTGGAGGTTTTTGTGGTCAGTATGGATCTCAATCTGGTGTTGCGCACCCTCTAGGAAATGCCTCCACTCCTCAAGTGAACGGATAATTGCGAGCATCTCCTTGTCATGGATCTCGTAATTCCGCTCAACCGCATTCAGGCTTTTCGAGTAGAATGCGACTGGATGCCATTTGTCATCCTCCGGAGACTGTTGAGATAGCACGGCTCCCGTCGCGAAGTCCGAGCTGTCCACTTCTACCCGGAAAGGTCGGCCATCATCTGGAAATATGAGAACAGGCTCAGAGGTAATGGCATGCTTGAGGGTGTCAAAGGCATCCCGTTGTGCAGGTCCCCACACCCACGTAACATCCTTGGCCGTAAGGTCAAAGAGAGGTCATGCATGATGCGAGAAATCCCGGATAAACCGTTGGTAGAAATTAGTAAAGCCTAGGAACGACTGTACCTCCTTCTTGTTTTTCGGAGTTGGCCACTTGCAACTCCGGCCACTTTCACTGGGTCCATGGATACCGTTCCGTGGGAGATGACAAGTCCGAGATATTCGATTTCTGTCCTTTCGAATTCGCATTTCTCAGGCTTCAGGAACAAGCGGTATTCACGGAGACGATCCAGCACGAGACGAGTGATGCGACGATGCTCCTCCAGAGTCTTGGTGTAGATAAGGATATCATCAAGGTATATGCAAACAACTCCTTCCGCTATAAGATCACAGAAGATGTCATTCATCATCGTCTGAAATGTGGCCGGACTGTTGGTGAGTCCGAAAAACATGACCAATGGCTCAAAGAGCCCACGGTTTGTCCGAAACGCTGCCTTCCACTCATCTCCCTCCTTAATGCGGACATTATTGTAGCCCCACCGGACATCCAATTTGGTGAAATATCGCGCACCCTGGAGGTTATTAATGAGCTCGGAGATGAGGGGGAGAGGGTAGCGGTTCTTCACCGTCAAGGCATTCAATGTCCGGTAATCCTGCACTAACCGGAGGGAACCGTCCTTCTTTTTGATGAAGAAGACTGGAGATGCCATGGGCAATTTTGAAGGCCGGATACGACCGGACTTGAGATTCTCCTCCAAAAACACATCAAGCTCTGACTGTTCGTTTGGGGCAAGGGGATAGACCTTGCATGCACTCGGAGTGGAGCCTGGTTCGAGTTCGATTGCATGATCCCATTGCTTTCGGTCGGGAAGCTCATCAAATGATGCTTTGGAGAAAATGTCCTCAAAATCTCGGAGGTGATCGGGGACAGCATCGCGAAAGGACTTTGGCACGGAGTTGCGTGCAAAGGCCTCTGCTAGGCGTTGAGATGTCGTCTGACTTGCTCAGATCTCCTCAGCAGTTGGGTAACCGAAGAGAGTCGTCACAAATATACGATCACCTTCCTCCATGGGGTCAGCCTCCGTATCCGTTCCTGTGTTGGGCTCTGAATCCGATTCGGAGTCTGACTCGGGGCTCATATCTGGGATATAGCCCTTGTAAACTTCATCATCGTCCTCATCATCAGAGTCCGGGCACAAGTCTGGGACGTCATCAAAGTCCGGTTCAGGTAGAGGAACTCCGCCAGTACGGCACACACGTATAGCAGCCCGGAGTTTAGTCCGTGCTTTACACTCTGCTTTCACCTCTTCTCTACAGGTCTGACAGCGGGAGGGGCAGCGACTCATTGAGACTGTCCCAGCTGCCCAGTCAATCTCCGGGTTGTGCTCTCGGAGCCAGGTGTACCCAAGGATCATGTCCTGTCGACCGAGATCAGTGATGGCAAACACCGCACGTTCCGCATGTCCGTTGTAACGCAGGACCAGGTCCACAACATCAGTGATGGAGCCAGCCGCATTCGGAGTTCCATCCACATTGTTCACGGGAATGGGTTGAGAGAGGGGACGCGTGGTGAGATTATTCTGTTGCACAAAGCGGGTGTGTAGGAAGAGTCCAGAGGCGCCACAATCCACCAGAGCCTTCAGGCTATGGATCTCCTGAGTGTCCGTGGTCTCTATCTCCATGTTGAGGGACAGGGAATTAGGACTTGGAATAGCAGCAAGAACGTAACAGCGGGGCAAGCATTTTTCCCAGTGGGGTAGTCCACGACGAGAGGGAGGTTTCCCTGGCAAACCGGAGTTGTGAACTCCGATGTCCAGGAGTCCAGGAGAAGAAGGGGGTACGTCTTGATTCGAATTGGGTTCACATGAGGAGAGTGCAGCAATGGAATGGGATTCTGCAGACTCTATAGACAAACATGCAAACCGATTGGAACCTGCCAACAGGGGTGTACTTTTCACCTGTGGCATAACTAAAAATCCTCCACTGATTCTCCAGACTGGCCTTCCACGCTTGCTCCAGAGGCCTGTTCATTTGGCTCGGGGGTGTGAATGGTATCCTGCTCAACCAGGAGACTCATAGCCCAGTCCTGGCGCTCTTCAGCCGTCATCGCACGGATATCAAACTGGTCTGGGCAGTCTCGGGAAAGATGTCCGGGTTTCTTGCATCGGAAACAGACGCCCGGAGTTCGCAAGCGCTGACGAGAGGTGTCGATATCCATTGGGACACCAGGGGGAAGGGAACGTGTAACTGGTGCAGCCCCCGGAGGGATGGCATGAACGGGGGGAGCAGAGAATGGACGGAATGAGACAACTCCGGGAGTTCGATTAGCCAGAATCGGAGCCGGGGTTACTCGGGGTTTGGTGGATGCATGGAAGTCACGATTAGCCCGGTTGTTGTAGTCAACCAAGCGTGCGGCTTCGATCCATTGGTCGACATGTTCATCAGAGGGGCGCCTGTCCACCATTCCTGCGACTTTGTCTTCGATCCTTTTTGCAAGACCACGTCGGAAACGAAACACAAGTTGTGCTCCATCCGGGAAGTTGGACTCCTCCATGAGATCCTGGAAGGCGTCGATATAGTTGTCAACAGACCGGGCTCCCTGGTAGTAGTCCTCAGTCTCTAGGGTGGTTGCAGCTGTTCGCTTTTCATCCCGAGGACAAAATGAAGAGACAAACTCCGCACGGAACTCCGCATAGGATCAGAAACAGGGAACTCCGCCATAGGACTTGGGGTAACGCAGGGTACGGGCTGCAAAACGGGCGGCACGGCCCCCTTTCATGTACGAGAGGGCCCAATTGATGCGAGTCTGTTCATCCGGAAATGCCTTTGGGACAAGAGACATAAACAGATCGCAGGAGTTGATGAAGGCACGCCCTTTCTCCCTCTTGCCATCAAAGGAGTCAGGGGGCGCGGGACGCAGGCGATCTGTAGAGTGTGGGGAATGCTGCGCAGCAGCTGGAGTTGCTGGCACGGGGTTCGGTGCGGCAACGGGGTTGGGAATACGATGAGCGGTATCTATGGCAAGCTGCTCGACGATGCGCCGGAGTTCGGCGACTGAATTTAGGACTTGGCCAATTTGGCCGGCTTGGGTCTGTAGTTGTCCCTCGACGGCGATGAGCCTCTGCCAGGCTTCCTGCTCAGGCTGTTCGACAGCAGGTGCCAGGGTAGGTACATCCAGTTCGGGGTCCATGACTACTGGACAAGGTAGGGGAAGTTCGGAGATGGAGGTAAGTGTTGATGCGAGGCTATCTGAACACTTGACGACATTCTCGGGCGTCCCGGACCTTGTAAAGAGATTTGTTCTACTGTAAGGGCGACCCTTAAAGGCTTGTAGGCTCGTACAAGACTGGCAAAGGGGAAATCCAAAGTATATTAGACAGGGTATGTAGATACTGGGAACGACGCACCTGGCAAAGGGGAAATCCAAAGAGAACAAATCTAAGGATCCCTCTGCCAGGTGTGTCCTGTATATACGATCCGGTGGCTGATAAACTGTATAGTTATAGACCCCCTATACTGTGGAGCGGAGGCGAAACAATGAGCCGACGCACATGGCATTCCGAGGGCCGAAGTCCGGAGTCCGACGAAACAGGACATCGGAGTTGGTGGCAGGGAAAGGCCGGCAGAGTTGGCAATGTCCGGAGATGTCGTACCTAGAAGTAAATATATGTAACGAGAGTAGGGAAAAAGGAATGAGATAATGGAATGAGATAGTGTCCCCTTACATCAGAGGCGTAGATATTTGCAGCAGGGAGGAGAAGTTGAACCCGCTCGCGCAATAGATAGGGACAGTCTTGTCGCATGGAATTGCCTCCATTAGCTGCGTCCCTCATGCTGTCGGTCAGCTCGCCTTCGCATGGGATTGCAGCCGAGGGCCTACCTAGGTGTGGCTGGGGTGAGAACGAGGTCTGCGGAACATAAGAGAAGAACTGATTAGCCCATAACAGAATACAGGGCGATGGGCTGGAGCCTCTTAGCAACACCGGCTGGGTCCCTGGTCCAAGCCTGATTCGGGGGTCCTTGGGCACTCGGCATAGGGCATTGCCACAGAACCAAGGAGAAAGCACCCACCTCCTAGACCACTCAGCCCATTGCTTGAATCTCCACCAAAGACGAGCAAGAGTTTGTAGAGAGCCTGGGAGTTGCTTCAAAAAGCCACCACGAGCCATCACTACGTGTCCCATCAAAATAGATCATCGAGGTGAGAGCATGTCAAAGGGGGTGCAGCCGGTGCACGTGCGCCCTTCCCTCGTCCATACTCAGGGTCGCTTGCACTGAAAACGTGTTGTGAGTGGAGGGCTCTTATGAAGCCAACATGTAAAAACCAACCTGCTGCGAGGCCCTTGGTTCCAGGAGCAGACGCCACCTGAGCAGCACAGCTGACTGAGCAGCTGGTCGACTTGGTCGGCGAGGACTCCGTTGAAGGCAGGCAAAAGCCCTGTAGCACCAGAGGCCAGCAGTCACAGCACAGCGTTGACAGAGGAGACCTCTCCAAGCAGGACAGGATGTGTGATAGGGCTGCCACACTGCTTGAGGCACTGACTGCTACAATTCCTCTGGTGCAGGCGCTACCATGAGCGCTGGGGACTTCAGCTGCCGCGCCCGTTCTGTAACGGCAGCACCCTTGTGAATTCCAACACCAATTGTCTTTAACTACTCCCCGACCCGTTCTCTGGCTCCCAAGGCTCAGCGCGTCTTCAAGGCTACGAAAATAAAGCACACCAGCCCCACGTAGAGGTAAGGCATCGAGAAGAATGAACCCTGCAAGCAGAAGAAAACATGGTATCCTCCTGAAAGCCCTTCGCTAGCCAACGGGAGGGACGCGACAGGAGGGGCGGAGGGACGTACGAGAGAAGCCGGCATTGATAGCTCTTTCCCTAGCACGTTGTTCCTCCAAGGAGCGCTCAACTCAAGGGCAGAGGTGCTAGGGCGGCGAAGCGCCGAACCCTAAAATTGATTTCGTCCCCTTAGAAGCAGGAAAATTTGCTGGAAGAGACAGGCGTGGCCTGAGGAGTGCTGTCAGTTTGCAAGCGGTGCAGGGCTGGTGAAAAGTACTTACAGGGCAGCAAAGCGGACAGCTGTGCCCGGGGGGGGGAGGGGGAGGAGAAGACGAGCAGGAGAAGGAGACAAGGTGGGCATCCGGTCGAGGCAATCGACCAGGGCTACATGGCAGCGAGCAGAGGTCTGGTCGGGCTAGTGACCGGGAAGGTCTGCCGTGCGGCAGCTGTCGGGGGATGGTGCCCAAGCCACCCCATAGTAGTGACGAGTGACGAGCAACCAGAAAGCCAGTTGGAAGTTCTGGCCAAACTTGACGCCAACTCGAAGGGAGTCAAAGTGGTGTGAAGTTGCCGGTGGGCTGATTTGTGGGAACAAGTTGGAGGTTCGATTCCCAGTGTGGACTCTCGTTTTGGATACCGATCATCATACCAGCGTGGACTCCCATTTTGGATGCTCACCGTGGACTCCCATTCTGGATAACTGATCATGCGGCGGCATATCCTCAGAATCATCCTCGGTTCGGCATGTGCTAGACCGTGACGGGGTTATGGGGTCTCAGGCTTGTTGAACTTCGGAGTTTGTACGTCCGATGCGTATAAACCATCTGAATGCTAGTGGCGCTTAGCTACTCAAGTAGACAACCGCTTTGAGCTGCAATCACATTATTCACAAGCGCGACTCCTGGACATCAAATCGTCGCTCGCGATGGAACTCAATTCTCAGCGCAGTGCTTCAGGTTTTGTGCAAGCGGATGAAACTTGGAGGAGGAAGCAGTAGGGGGCTGAGGCGATAAAGGCTGAAGCTTGCGTGGTGGGAAAAAAATTTGTTATAGCAATGGCCTCAAAGATAGCACCCTTCTGTGTAAACTACATGCTGTTGGAAGGAAAGATTTGCCTTCTGGGCATTAATATATGCCCCAACGCGACGCGAAGCTACTCACTTGTTCCACCAAGCCAGAAGATCATGAAGTTCCTCGCTCCCTTCAAGTATTTCGAAAAAACCCAGCACAGTTTCATAAAATTGCTGGGATTCAGTCAGGGAACTGCTTCTGATAAAAGCATCTGAAGACGACAGAGCATGGCGGACCTGATGGAAATGCAGAGTCGCATAAGGAAATGAACCTGGGTGACTCACCTGGGTCGCGACGTATGCTATGGCTGGGAGAGTGACCTTGGTCATACCAGGAAGACAGATGCCATAGTGAGACAACGACAGGTTTCTGAACCTGGTTTGTGGGGCCATGAGGATAAGCCTGTATGCCTATCTCAAGTAGTGGTAAGCGAATGTCGCAGAGGCCACGCACTACTAATCCGAGTACTCACATCGACCAACAGCGAGCCATGAAACCAGCCAGCCCAGGGATCGACAGGATTATACGCGTCGTGGTCAAAGACAAAAGACGGCCAAGATGCAACAACAGGCGTTGGCACCCCGCCGGATCGAAGTTTGGCTTGAACGCTAACCAAATGCCAGGTATCAGATTGATTGCGCACACAGTCGATGAGTTGATATGTACTCAGCGTCTGAGAAATCCAGGCCTACGGGATACAGCAGAGCGCCCGTCAAGGGGTGGTTGAAACCGTGGTTTGACTTCTCGATGGGGTGAAGGGCTGGGGTAAGAACACTCCCGGCCTTGTTGATCAATCCTAAGATAGCACTTCTCAACATCAAAACGTGCTCCAGCTGTGCAGAGGCGGCTCCTCTTTTAAGCTGTGCAAGTATAAGTGAAAATTTCAAAGCTGCTGCCTCCCATAGTTGCTTACAAGTCTGGCAATGGTCTGTACCTCTTTGATTGGTGCGTGGAACAGTCGCTCTTCAAGGGCAGGGACCATAAGAAGTAGCTCTTTGAAGACACGGTATTGACGCCGCTCCCTGGTGCATGGCTGAAGTAAGCCGTAGTGAAGGGTAAAAAGGCGGGCACAGATCTTACTTGACTGTCAGAGTTTCTCCAGGATGAGCAACGAGGCCCGCAGAAATCATGATGCCGTTGTTTAAAAGCATTGGGAAATGGCAAAAGGCTTGGACGCTAGATACAAAGTGGCGCCCTACTTGGGTCAGAGGGCCTGCGCGCATCGTGGGGCTATGCCTTGCTCAATGAAGTGCTTCAGGAATGCAGGGGTTTGGAACTTACTGCCTTGGGGCCTGCCCCAGTCCGGAGCTACTGTGTGTTGGGGTGATGGGGTCAGGGCTGTAGTACGGCCCGTCAAAAATGACAGAGGGCTGGCGCTTCAACACAGGCATTATTGGTGGATGACGATATTACTAAGACTGTTGTTAGTGCGAGGTGCTTTGCTCATGCGCAGAGATTCTGGTACTTAAATACTTTCAGCGGGGCCTATCCAGTTCGAGGGCACCCCAGCCGCTGATGCTTGGAACTGGAGAATTCAGGGCATGGAGCTCATAGCCCGAACTTGTTCTTGCTGTTCTCCATTGATAGAACAAAGTCGGAGGTCAGTCCCCTGCTCAGGGACAAAGCTCGGAGATGATTGAACGCGGTCTCTAAGCTCAAGATCAAACTGGGATGGCACGACGGGCCAACGGGCACCTACGACGTTACTAAGTCAGGCCATCCGACGCCGCTACTTCTACTTACATCAAAATTCGCCGGCAGTCGTGCACGTGGCCGTCGATGGTGTCGCGACATGGCAAAGCGTGCTGTGCTGAGGTACCAGCGGCGGTTCCATGCCTGCAAACCAGTAGTAGGCTCCAAAGAGAACAGATGCCGTGCTGTCTAACTTACTGTCGATCACTAGTAGCAACGCACGGGGAAGGGCGGCCATGACTCAACTTATACATTGGTTGGGATTGTTCACTACTAAGTACTGGGAGGCGGTTTTGACTAATTTCAGTGACAGCTGGCCCCGGTCCTAGGAATTGACGCGGGGTCTCACGCCTCAACGATTGCGAAGCTTCGGAGCGCGGAATAAACCCTAGGCCAGTCATGTCGATGAAGACTCCTCACCGTGGCTCAAGTCTTGCGTACACCCCGCACCATTAAACCACCCATCCCGGCCCAGTTGGCCGCAATATTTCGACGGGTTTACAGCTAGTAGTGCCTGCGTGGAAGAAAGCATCTTAAAAATACATCTGCAAGCATAACACGCTCGACTCGGCTTCGCGAATGAACAAGGCACTGTGAACAACGGCGGATTGCAGTGGTTTGTCGAAGGTGATTGGCATATCCCCTCTCGGTATGCTGAGGCTGGTCTCCTCTGATTGAATGCGATGAGTCAGGGGCAATGGGGAGTGCCTCGTCAAAAATATCACCACCAAGTAGTTCCTTCATCAGGTTGACGAGGTTGTTACTGGAAGCTGGCCCACAAAGAGGGTGATGCGCTATGACGGTCTGTAGTTGACTCGTTGGCTGGTCAGATTGTGCGTCGAGCATGCTAGAATATGCAAGGCAAAATGTAAGCACTGCAATTATCAGGACATTTGCCAAACGTGGTGCACAAGTGATTGGCTGGCATCTGGAGCTATAGGACCAAAAAACCAGACTTTGCCCATTAAATGGTCTTTGCTTACTCGGAGGATGGTTGCAAACCGGTCTTGACAGGCCGTCAACTCCGATCGCTGGACCCTTGCCAAAACAAGTTAGCACTGCTGGCATGGACAAATTTTTCTTGAGAAAAACCTATTAGATAAATGTCTTCTCAGATCTGATTAGTTTTTCTTAGAATAAATTTCTAGTTCATATTTTGTAAAATAAAATAAAATATTAAACTATTTCCCAAGTTTTCCTAGAGAAAGACAAAGCCTTTTTCCTCTCTTTTGCTTAGGAAAAAGATGGGAAAGAGACAAAGCTTTTCCAAACTGTTTCCAAAGAAAAACATGATATTCATCTAATAGGTTTTTCTTGAGATCCCTTTATCATTTTTCTTTCAACTTTTTCCTTTGAAAATGTTTTCCTTTTTCCGAAGAAGCAGGAAAGGAAAACAATAAGTTTTTCCTAACGAACACGTAACAAGAAAACGTCACGTTTTTCCTACGAAAAAGAGAGTAAGAAACAGAAATCGCGTCACTCATCGGCACGAGGATCGCGCGCTCAAGGACTCACTCAGAAACGCAAGCTGGGCGACATGTTGCGTCAACGGGAACATTTCTACAGTATGAGTCAGTGTACAACACGACGTAGATTACGGGGGGCAAGATAGACACAAGTGATACAGTTTGGAGTGTTCGAAAGCAGCATGATTCAATGATAACAAGGCAAAGGGTTCGAGAGTGAGGGGAATATGGAGCACGTGAGCATGCATCTACTGCAGGGAGAGTGGTTCAGCATACACAGTAACGAACTCACTGTTTGGTAGGCAACACTTGCACAGAACTGATCAAGCCCTTCATCTCTGCCTCAATCTCAGCATCCCCATCCTTCCCATGCACAGCAAGGTCCACCATTGATGCCACATCTAGTGAACCCTTGCCTCCTCCTCCCGCTGTTGCTGCCCCTCCCATCTCTGCATCCAAGCGGTGACACTTCTCAGCACCAACAGGCATCCCCCTCCCGCCTGTCCTGCTACCACCACCCCTGCCCCAAACACCACTCCTCGAACTCAAGTGGCTCCCACAGTGGTTCAGACGATACTGTGTACCTACGTGGGCTTCATGAATTAATGAATGAGTGCGGTTAACTTGCTCTGTGTCCATTCTTTGTCAATGACGCTGGGTACATGCATGCCCTCCTAGGCAACTGACGAAGGTGCCCCATCTGATTTGTCTTAGATGATGTGGTGTGCGTGGCCTGCTCAAACGCACCCTGCTCATGAGTGCATGCCTTCTCAGCAAACAGAGGACTTAGCGTTGATGTGTACAGTGGGATGTTCACAAGGACGGCGTCGTCAATGACGAACGCAGCACATAAGGCTTTGAGCTGCAGCATACTCGTCGTAGATGGTGACGCTTGGATCCATCTAAATGTTATCTAAGTTTCGAAATATATAAATTCATTCATGCCAATAAAAACACTAACCTTCGTCGCTGATGACATGTGCAGGGTTTGGCTTGGTAAAGGATCCTGCCTGCTGTGGCAACCGCGAGCAAAAGCGTCATGTGTGGCCACTGCTGTAAAGGTCCTGTAGTCGCGGTTATTCACAAATCGGTGTCACTTCTGTGCGAATCACTCACAATACCAATGAAGCCCTGAGTCAATTACTACCCACGCATATACTAAGTACAGTAATATCGAAATTTCAACATCTAAGACCAACTGTAAGTTTCAAACTAACAAGAATGACGCAGAACTCACTGGCTTAATGTACTTCAAGTCAAGCATGACCCGCATCCCCCGCTCATATCCCGCCCGTGTACGCTTGTGCCTGATGGACACATAACCCCCTCGAACTTTCCGTACTCGCTGAGCGTCAAAAATCGTGTTGCTGACGGCTATGGGTAGCAGTAACGGGCTCAACTTACCTTGACAATTTTTGTTGAAAGCCCCATGGCTCGCAACTCGCAACCATATGCCTTCGACGGCCATGTCCACCAGTCATAACCAAGAAAGACCCCAGGCTCGTTTGACCCACCGAAGTTCACCAACACAGGGTGGCCGATCTTGATAGCCATGTCAAAAGAGAGATACAGAAGGACCAGATGACTTACCTTGATTCTTTTAGCCTTCTCGGGCCGTATAACGGGCAGGTCTTCGCGCTCAGCAACTCGGGGAAGGCCTTGGATGAAAACCATGTAGTCTAGAAAGCTAGTCAATGCCTATCGCACGTTATTAGTAGCAAAAGAACGCTTACAAGCAGTTTGAGTTGTACATGTACAATGCTAACACCACTGCTTGGCGGTACAGCTCGTGACAACCCTTGTATGATGGGGCAATGGCCAAGCTAAGCCACTTGCCACTGAGGCATCAGTGGATTGATGCCGGTTTGTACTTAACCCTAACCAAATCCTATATTCATCCAGATTGGCGAACTAATGGGTTGCTTGGGCAAGGATAACGGCCCTTGCTCTGGTGGTTGAGCCGAGCCACTCACCGAAGGGGGTTGCTACTGGAATACGATGCCAGCAGCTTGGGGATGATTGGAGAGAGGAATAGTAGGGGGTGAACATAAAGTGACTGTATATTGAGTATTATCTGTATTCGAAGACAAATAACCCAGATTTCCCAATACCCACATCGAAAACTTGTAAATAACCATTCACAACGTGGCATTGCGTAGCTGCTCCTGGGTTGCTTGAAGGACAGGCAATTCAATGTCGTCTTCTGTCTGCAGCCGTGCCTGCAAGTTCCGTTCGAGACTATTGTACCAGGTCTCATCGTAAAGGTTCCCGGGCAGGTGCGCTACAATGTCACCCACTTTACGCGTGCTGCGATCCTGCAAGATACGACGGACACGGGGCGGAGCACCAGGACGACGATTTCCCAAGGCATTGGTCATGCTCCGCTTGCTGTCAATCCAACGTAGGAGACGAGTGACTTGTGGGTTGCGCCAAAACTGAACCTTGACGTGGCACACTACAGGACCGTCGCTTTCATCGGAGCTTTGTCCATCACGACCCAGCTTATAGACCATATTGTGTAGGTTTTGCCAGGCTGGGTGATCCTTGCACTCTCTATCTTGGCAGATATCTATTCGGCTGTCGTAAAGCTGCAACAACCGGTCAGTAGATTTTTGGCAAAGGCGAGGAGTCTAATCTCACCTCGCATTGGCGTCCTCTACGACAACGCTGATTGCAAGGTGGCGATATGGTCTTCCTTGAAGCGCTCCATAGCTTGGTCTTCATCTTCACCGGGTTTCGCGATGTACCTGTAAAGAACTTTCCTGATGGCCTTGATCCGAGCTATAAATTGTCTGCAAATGGCTTCATGCTCAAATTCAGGATGCTTTGCCAACACAGCGTCGGCGAAGAGCCGTGAGAGCTCGCCATTCCACGGGTGTTCCGGTATCTCGAAGTAGAGGCGAGGAGGATCGAGAGTCGGGGCATCAGCCCTCCCTTCCATATAGGCTTCGACATCATCAGGATCGGCAAGGACATTGTCGACTACATCTATGATGTCGTTGTCGGTTGATATCTTCAATATGTCGCGCACTGCTGCTAGAACAATCCCCATCATGTGATTCCTGGCTGGAGCGCGGGGCCTAGCCTTCTGTCGCTTCTTCCAAGGATAAGTCGAGCCTGTTGATGGCATGTCGCCCATACCGTGTGCCCCGCCCTGAGCATTGTTGAACTCCTGCCGAAATTGTCTGAACTCTTTGAAGAATTGCGCAAAACCAACACCAAAAGACGGTAATTCTGCATCTTCACCATGGGATGAATTGGCGTCATCGATGATAGGTGAGTTCTGCCGGGTACTCGGGGCCGGACGGCGCTGAGACGCGTGAGTCGAGGGTGCAGGGATAAAACTGTCCTCTCTGGGCAGCTGAGATCCTGAAGGGGCAGGATTAGGTGTTGGTAGAACAGGTGGTTTGGACGAAGCAGGGGTGGTTGATCCAGGGTTGCGGGTTGAGCGGCTGGATCTTGATGCTAGAGGGCTGGGGGTTGCGAATCTGTTTGATACAACCTGTTCTATACTCTCTGGAATGGTAGAGAGGCACGGATCAGGGCGTGTAGGTTGACTCGCGCCTGATTTAGAGTTACTGGGAGGGGGTGTGAGTGGCGAATGGCTGCGGTTCGGCCGTGATGAGCTGCTGGGGCCGGGGGTGACTGAGCGATGTATATGAGGCCGGATAATCCTGTCTTTCAGGGGAGTTGCTAGCTCTGCTGAGTGCTTTAACAAATAACTCTGCTTCTTATAAGCTATATGGTGAGGGTGGGAAGTGAGGAGAATGCTTACACGTCGTTGAACAGCACGGCTTGCTGGTTGCTTATCCTGAGCCTGTTGAGAGGGCGCATCATGCTCAAAGCGGCCTTCAGGTTGTTTGCCCCGAGAACGGGAAGAGGGCCCATTGTGATCGATGTCCATTTCATCATCGCCTTCATCGCCTGGTGAGGTTCCGTTTTCTAACTCGGCAATCCGGGTGCGTAGCTTGTCCAAGTCCTCGCTTAAGTTGGCAACTTGCGTCTCGAAAACCTGGGTATTCATCTCAGCAAAAGGCTCACAATGCACAATCAGATCTTACCTCGACCTTGTGTTGTTCACGCTTCAGTACTTCTTCACATGCCTGGGTCGCGTCCTGGAATGCAGTGATTAGCACAGTACTCCATCTGGGAAGCAACAACCTACCTTGGCCACCTGCTCAGCCCGATCGAGTTTCTCCTGACTCGCCTTCTCTGTCTCCAATGCGTTGGCTAGCTGCGCACACACATGCTGCAGATTGGTTCCGAGGGCCTCCTTCTCTTTCTGTGACGCGACCTTGGCCTCCTGGAGCTGGCTCTTGAAATTTTTGATAAAATCGATGGCCCGGTCATGTCTGTCCTGCAACGCAGCAGATGTCACTCTAGCTTGGTCGAGTTCCATCTGAACCCTATTCCGCTCTTCCTCCGCAGCTGGGACCTTAGTAGCGATCTCGGCTTTGAGCGCTTCAACGGCCTTGAGAGCGTCATCCCGCCATTTCTCCATAGCCGTGATTTCGGATTTGAGACCAGCAGACTCCGCAGAAGCTTGTGCAAGGTCACCTTGAAGCTCTGTGATGGTTTGGATGGCATCGTTCCGCTGTTGCGCTGTCTCAGTGAGCTCGTCGGTTCTCGTCTGGAGTTGTACCTCGAGCTCTTCAATGGACGTCGTATTTTCGTTCTGTCGACCTGTCATTTCAGCAACTGTAGATTCTAGCGAGGCGCACGCCGCTCGGGACTCCACGAGGTCCCTCCAAATATTTTCCTGCTCATCGTTCGCCCCGCTGACCTTAGTAGCGATCTCAGCCTTGAGCTTCGCAACAGACTCCATAGCTTCATCCCGCTGCTTCTCCATCTCCGTGATTTTGGTTTTGACACTGGCAGACTCCGCACTGGCTTGTGTTAGATTGCTCCGAAGTCGTGTAACAGAAAGGGCAGCCTGGTCCCGCTCCTGTGCTACACCTTTGAGCTCGTTATTCTTCGCCTGCAGCTGGCTCTTGAGGCTGTCGATAGACATTATAGCCTCATTCTGTCGACCTGTCAACTCCGTAACACTCGCTCTGGCTTTTACAAGGTCTCCCCAAATCTTTGCCAGCTCATCCTCTGCTCCATTCATCTCAGCCTGGACCTGGAGCCCGAGCTCTTTGGTAGAGTTGAGAGCATCATCTCGCTGCTTCGCCATCGCCGTAGCTTGGGATTCGAACTCGGTCGACCTCGCGTGTGCAAGGGCTATGTCACCCTCTAGCTGCGTAACAGTCTGGAGAGCCTGGTTTCGCTCCCCTGCTAGCCCAGTGGCATTTGTCTCAGCTGCTAGGAGCTGCATCTGAAGGGTTTGAATATGTTGAAGAAGCTCGTCTCGCTGCCCCTGGACCTTGCTTCCTTCTGCTAAGGCAGTATCGAGTCTCATTTGAATCTCGTCTAACGAAGTCTTCAGATTCGCATTGGTGAGGGTCGCGAGTGCTGTTTGTTGATCATGCGCGGCCTCCGTAACCTGCAACGTGACTGAGAGTGCACGGATAGCACGGTCAGCCCTGCAAATGACGATGCGTTGGCGTTGAAAGGTGCCTGTAAGGTCCCCGACTCGATCGGCATAACGATCACCTGCCTCGTCGTATAGCCTCTGAAGAGCCCCCATTGTCTCCGCCTTCTCGGTTAGCTCAATGCGCAGCCTCCTAATTTCTTTCCCAGATTCTTTCTGTTCTGCGGTAGACGTCGTGACAAGCTCGTCGTATTTCGCCTGCAGTTCGGCGAAGGCGTCGACATGCTCTGTCTGCGATGCGGCCTCACTAAGAATTAACTTTGGGACAGTCAACGAAGGCATCATTCAGATAGCCAGAACAAATACCTGAGAGGTAGTTGCTTTATCCACATATTCTCCTCTCCGGGCGATCATAGCCTTACACTCCTTCAATGCTGCGTCCCGTTCTTCCATTGCCATCCCCAGAACTTCCTTTACCTGCTGCAGAGCTTGTTGGGCTTTCTTGGACTCCGTAGAAAGTAAGCTGTTCTCGTCCACAACAGCCTGGTGCTCTGATTGCAATTGGGTAAGGATGTCTTGGTGTTCCCCCTGCACTTTCGTCATGCGAGCATCAAATGTGTTTATTGCCTATCGAAAGGGATTAGCAAAGGTCCTAGTCAGGCGAATGGCATGTACCTGTCTAGCAATCGCAAGATCAGCTTCAAGTTCGTCGCGTTTCTCCGTAGCGGTCTCAAACTGAGGCATAGTGAGCAGGTACATCACAAAGAAAGGTGACAAAAACCTACATTTTTCCTCAGCGTCCTCATATCGGGATGTTCTACTATAAGTCGCTTCCTTTCCGATCCCTGGACGGAGGTGTCAGGTCAAGTTCCGAAATCAAGCAACAAGGAGTCCTACAGTGGTGGGCTTCGAAGTATCTTCTTGCGGGAGTGCCCGCTTGGCCTATGAACTCAACTTAAGCTTGGAGGCTAACATGGAGAATTGGCCGACGTACCGAACCAGCAGTCATGGGCCTTGCTGGTGGCGCTGGAGCAAGAGACTTGGCACATCGTGAAGAGAGTTCGTTTCTGGAGGGTGGGTCTGTTGGTAAGGTTGCCCCAGCACCTGAAGCTCCCGCAGTCCTGTTCCAATCAATTCTACGGTGATTAGAGCCATGGAGTTCCTGTGGTGAGCTATTATTCCAATCAACCCTGGTGCGGCCATGTCCTGAGGTTGTCACTCCACGAATGCCAGACAGATGAGAGGACGTCGACGCAGTCGGAGTCAGACGCGTAGGGTTGGCCTCCTTTCCACGGTGTTTATCGAGGTCAACTCGTTTCTTCCGAACTGGGACCGTGGCTGTGGATAGCGCCGAGGTGGTAGGAGTAGGAGGATCCTCGATCATGGAATCACCTTGACCAGGGAAAGCACCAGGGAGGACTCTACGTGTGGACGCGGCGTTGGTCGGGGTTTCAGGCTGGGGCAATTGAACCAGGCGATCAGAGGAATGGTAGAAAAAAAGAACACAAAAACACAGACCTCGAGAGCGCCGTTAATGGCGACATCCGTGACGCCCGAATCGTTCGTCATGTTGGGATTATTCTGTTTGAAGAGTAAGTTATGTCACCATCAAGGCAAGGGAGAGAACACAAACATCGGGGGTACTCGTCATCTCAACATCAATGGGCTCTTGGTTCAGAGATTCGTCGTACATGCTTGGGTTGGAGGGTGGGGGAAAAGATGGCAGGACAAGCTCGGTGCTTGAGCTTGACGGGATTGAAAGGGTTCGTATGTAAGGAGATATTAAGTCCGCTTCTTTGTGGGGAGTGGCAACATCAGCGACAAAGGGTGCAGATGACTGAGGCCAATGTCAAAGGGAAGCATTCCTTATCAACGCTCACACAACTATGACAAGAAGTACATCGTTCTCCCATCGGAGCCGCATCGCTCAATCTCTCCTCGCACACAGAAACACATAAGTTAGCATGGTTTCCACGTTGAAACCTTTCGTTAGCACAACGCGGGTACGCCCGCATCTGGTATCTTGCTCAGAACAGGTTGCTAATTTAAGAACAGGATCAGACAAGGAAGATTAACGGAAGATACTATGGGGCTTACGCGCGTCGGGCCGTCAGCAAAGGCATCTACACCCAAGTAAATTCCGGGGGCCGGCGTCCCCACCTGGAGATGCTCATGTACGGCCAACGACTCCAACCATACATCCACGATGCTGTTGTCGTAGTAAACCGCCGGGGTCGACAGACGCGGTTCCACCTGTTTGTCAAAAACCATCGATATTTGCCTCCAAATAGGATTGTTGCCGGATGGGGACTTGGAGTGCAATGGATGGGAGACATTGTGGCCTTGCGCAAGGGGGTCGTCAACGATTTTGTAAGTTTCAGAGGGAGAGACGCTACAGCGGCAGATTTTGCAGTCAGGAGGTGAGTGAGTCCACGCTAACACATGGGTCAGCGGGATTGACAAGTCCCTAGCTTCGTCAGCGTTGTGAGGCAGCAGCCTAAGTTCCGTATTCCCAAGAATTTGGTCTTCAATATGCCATGAAAATGCTTGGTCAGGATATGATAATTCGACAGTAAATCATACCATAGTCCGGTTTCATCTATTACTTCGCTTTTATGTACATTCGGATGATTCTTCGGAATGTTTCAAGATATATATACCACGTGGTGTCAATGTTCGACGTATCGCTTCAAGAACATCTCCGACCAACGCTCAATATTGTCCTTTAGTCGACGCATTTCTTTCATTCCGCGCATAAGATCACGCCACTTCCCTGCAGCGAGTGGCCCCCGAGATCCTTCTGGGCGACCAGGATTGTTGATCTCGTCCACTCGCATGAAGAAGCCATCCTCTCGATAGACATTCCAGCGACCATAGTCTTCCCCACCCGCTTCAAAGGTTGTCGCTAGGGGTACCAAGATTTGGTTGCCGTCTGGGGGCCTAATCCTGAGGTGAAGTCAGCCCAGTAGCCACAGACAAGACCAAGTTGTACTTACCAGTATAACACACATACGTACCAGAAAGAAGGTTTAACTCCATGTCAGTTAGGCTGTCGTCGATGTATATTTCTTTGGTCTGAGGATCTTGAGCGGTGAACATGGCGCCGGGCATTGGGTTCCATCCTGTTGGTCCCTGCAGAACATCCTCGAAACTGACAGTGGGGACACATATGCGCCAGACGATACCACCCCGAAGCAGTGCTGCACGAGCACGTGGCTGTCCTGTAATCGTGAAGCGCTGACCGGCGTAAGCGTCGTAGTCTGCTCGGGAGAAAACGGCGCCAGACAAACGAACAGGCAGAACACAGGGAGGTGGTAATTCTCGGGGACCCCGAGAGGCAAGCTCCGATGGAAGTAAGGTACGGAAAGGAATGCCCCGTGCGAGGAGGTAACGGGCAATTTCGTATTCATCAAGCCGCTCATCGAGTCGACAAACCATTAATGCATCTGAGGCGGTTGTCATTGTCAACTTCCAGGGCGCTTTCGACTCCCCTCTGAAATCGAACATGTACAACCATTGACCTTTCTCATCTGCTGCCTTGACGACACGCAAGAACCTCAGACGCCGAGAGGACGCTAAAGATACACGACTCTGTTCGTTAAAGTCACACGTGTCATCCGAAGGGCATGAACCGGCCATAATCCCATCCAAGTATGTCTTGGCCAAACCAGTAATTGGACGTGCGGTGAGGTATTCTCGACACTGGATCCAAGACAGACCCAACAAGCGAACTAACTTCTTTCGATCAGCTTCGCTCGATGGGGCGGGGAAGGAGCTAGGTAGAGGAAGAGGGGGGTGTAGCCATAATGTAAGAAAAGTATCTCCAGCACCTCTTGTTGCCATAGGTCAGCTTTGGCAACAGGTGTCGAATTGATGGTAAGTTCCTTGTGGGTGTCGATGGAGATGGGATGGAACCGCGGGAGGTCAAAACGCTCGGCATCGGAGGCCTGTGCTGGTTGCGGAGGTGGGGTAATGGACCGCGGTCCCTCAACGCGTGGGGGTTCAGGCCATTGTGAAGGGTCATCTAGCTCATGAGCACCGTTCGGGAAGAAATAGCCAGCGCCGTTATCATCATCATCGTCTCCATCATCACCTGGCCCGAATTTGTCGCAGCAATCCCACTCGTTAGAAAAAGCATCGTAACGACATTGTGCAGCGCCGAATTCGCCAAGTGTTTCTTCCCGGGCCGACTTGGGGACCGGTACACGCACCCACTTTTCGGGATCTGTAGCACTGGGTTCCCATACGAAAACTTTCGCGCTAACGGTGGGCGGGCAGCGTTCCCGATTGAGGCGAGTCTGGCGGTCCTGTGCAGTCTCCGTGCGGCGGCGAACCTCATTTCGTGCTTCACGAGCGGCGAAAAATGCTACATACGCCCTTTCTCGAACGGCGCCACGGTCTCCTTCAGGCAAAGCATGAGACTGATCTGAACTAATGACTTGCTCATCTGCTGCTGGAGAATAAGCGCTCGGACCGCGAGGCTCATCTTGGGCTGGGGAATAAATGCGGGGTAACTGACTTGCGATAAGCAGCTGCTGCGGTATTTCTATTCCTTGCGACATCAGCAGGTTTTGCAATTGGAAAGGTGTCGGTGCGTAACGTAGGCATGATAAATCGTCGCGCTCAGCCTGCCCCCATCTATACCACACGGGTATATTGTATTCAATGAACCATTCCACCGGGGGTTGGGGTACAGGAGGTTTTTGTAGATAAACGAAGGCCCCGGCTCTCCTTGTAGCGGTTGAGAAGTCGCACACTGTCGAACATTTGAGAGCATCGATGAATGTCTGTTGAAAACCACGTGCGAGAAGGAGTTGTTGCCACGTCGGTTCCAAGGGATTGGGCGGGAGCGACTCGGCCTCAGCAATGAGGTACGAAGCTAAACCAATCCATATCGAGAACCAATCCCGCGACTTCGATGCTAGGCGCATTGCGTGCTTATAGCTTTCCCGCGCTTCGGTATACCCTAATGCCCAGGGCGAGAAAGGTCGGACTGCGGCAAACGAATATTGTTTTGTTATAAGAGACGTGATATACCGAAGATTGGAATCCAGTCGACCCCAACTTTCCCGTGTCGACTTAGGCAGAGCGTAACGACGGTCGGATTCACTCTTGTCATCTGCATCGAGGTGTTTCGGGATACGGGCGAGCCGGTGGAAGAGGGCGCCAGTGTAGGAAGGATTCAGTGGGACGAAGGATACCCAGCCAAACGTCTGTGTCCACCACCGAGGCCGGTGATAATTCTCAGCGCAGGCGTCGCTGCGTTTGAAGATCGTAAACTGCAAGCCCTTCACATCTGGGTGGGTGAGCGAAGGGACTTCGACGGTCCGAGAGCAATTTGGTGAGTAGTAGATGTCGCCGTCAACGACTGTTATTCTGCCGAAACGCTTGTCAATCCTAGGATCGAGGGAGTGAGTTGGGCACCGATACAGGAAAACCCGAAGTACTTACGGGACCGGTTTCTGTTTATCTTTCAGTTTTGGAATATCCAGGACGTTCATGTCGAGGTGTGGAAGGATCGAAACGAGCGTAGACGGCAAGGCAGGTGGGGGTATTAGAAGGCAAATTATGTAGAGCGATGTTAGCGAATGTTGATTTGAGAGGGAGGGTGTACGTTTCTCTGGGGAAGCCCAAAAGAATACGCGTAAAGCCAGGGCAAGCCCAGAACTTTAGTGGAAGGGGGCCATAACTTGGGCAAGCCCAGAGCTATGAGGTGTGATGGGAGAAGTGGACTTGATGATGACTTGACGATGTGGGCACAAATTGGATCTCCGACCTGATGATCACGCTCTATTTGTCTCGTACGCTGTAGACAAACACGCTCTTGCAAATAGAGCGCAGTTCTCGTGTTTCCTCCCCCACCTTGTAGCTCTGGGCTTGCCCAAGCTACTCCCCTTCGTCCAAAGTTCTGGGCATGCCCTGACTTTGCACATTTCTCCTGGGCTGGCCCAGAGAAAGTGTTCCCTGTCTGCGCTCTTGCATTCCAAACACCTCAAGTTGTACGACGACGCGTCGGACGTCGACTGTTCCATCGTTTTGTTGTCCCTCCTGACCAAAATTATGGAAACCCTGCCGGTGTTCCTGGAGGTTGCCACTTGGGTGTCGGTTCTGGTACGTAAGTTTTGTGTTCTGTCAGGCGTTACCTGACCCGCTTCCCTTCGCTGCGCTCAGAGCTACATGTCATCGATAACGAAAATTTCCAAACGCTCTCTTACCCCCAAGGGACACCTCACAACAGTGTCCTATTCGTTATCCCTGATCTCCACCACGAAGCTCTTCTCATAAGCTTTATTAATGCTGTCGATGAACATCTCGACCCCGAACTCTACCACTACCCTGGTGGCTATATACAGACTCGGAACATCGCTTATTCCTCCGGTACGGGACTCTGGCCGCGGAGGGCTGCAATGAGACGTCGACTAGCACCTTTGCAGGCATTGCGGCGGGCGGCTTCAGCGCCGTACTTGAGAGTCAGTTTCAAGATACTTTGAACTGGCCAGCAGCTCTCGTACTCCTTCAACCTAGGCCATTTGCTATCCTTCATCATCTACGTCCGAGTCAGCATCCGTAAGCCACTCTTTCCGTTCAGAGGACGTACGTCTTCACATATGTTTTTCAAAGCGGTCTTGTCTTGAAAGCGATAGCTTTTCTTGATATCAAGCTTTTCCCGCGCCCGCGTCGCGGACGGCCTCCTGCCTCTTTCATCAGTGACGGACATGTACCAACAACAAGCATTGCCTACCGTTAAAGCCTCGACATCGTCCCTTGCCCAACCGCCGGCCTTGAGCGCGGCTTCCACATTGAACCCCCCTGAATTAGGCCTACCAGGCTCCCCATGGGGTTTCATGATCTTGTTGGTGTTCCGCAGATTACGGCGCGGGGGTTCTGGCGGCGGAGGAAGATTTGCCACATCGATGTTCTGACGATCGTCTCCGCCCGGATTGACGAGACATGCCTCGGTGAACTCGATACGTGATGCAATGGATGAGAGTGGTGCACGAGGGATGAGCTTGAACTCCACGCGGGAGGTCAGAAGAGGTTCCGGCTGCTGGATGTAGTCGGGCATAGTTATGGGGTGTCCCGTGTTCAAGGCCCCGCAAACTTATATGTTGCCGCATTCCTTTCGCTACGCCCAATCCTTTGTCTCATCACGTTCAACACTCTTTATTTCGCGTGTACGCGTGTACGCGTCTCCCATGGTCTACTTCAATCACGATACCCGCCTATCTGCAACCCAACCTTTGTTTCCATGCTTCGCCATGGTCCACGACGCTGTGCGCAACCGTACATTCGAACATGCCTCGCGGCGATTGACTTTGAAAACTTCGCACTGAAAAGCCCGAAGATGGCGGTTACGTAATCTCAAAGGGAAATGTGGTATAAAGGACATCATTAACCGTCTAGTCTTGTCCTACAACACTCTCCCGCACCTCAACCTCTCGTCCGTGATCCACTCCTACGACATGTCAACTCCTGTTGAGTTTGGGCCTCTCGATCCCCACGCCTCGCCTAATAAAACCTCTCACCAGAACACCAGTAGATACGAATTTCGTATGGCTTTGAAGGATGCCAAAGGACCCATCAATGCGCTCACCTTATCCAAGGATGCCACGCTTCTTCTCAGCGGAGGTATGATTATTCTTATGTCCTGTCAACAATATCTTATAGAGGCTGCTAGGAGACGATGGCAAAGTGCGGGTTTACAACACAACTACATCCGCCTGTGAACAAGTCCTTCAAAGTGAGAGTTGGGGGCAAGTAACGACCCTAGCCTGGCTTACGGTCGAACCCCCGGTCGACGAAAAGGCTATCTCGGTCTGCGTGGGTACCGGAAGAGGGGTGATAACCCTCTGTCCGATGTCGAAGACAAGCACGGTACGTACCTTAGTACCTGGTTCAGGCTTCCGCTCATATCCCCTCAGTGGCTCGTTTGGAAAGATTCCCAAACCTTTACGCCCTTCGTATTCAACGATGCGGTTGAAGGCCAGGCCTATGACGCGCTCAACTGTCGCCTAGCTGTCGCGAGCCACTCTGGCGTCTTCAAGGTCTACAGTGTCGATAAGTGTGGTGAGCCTCGTACACTCATGGATTCTTGCTCAAGCTGATAAGTAATAAGTGAACCTGACCGCATTGTGGAACACTTCGGTGGGGGTGCGATTCCGCGAGGTCTCCAGTTTTTTGGTGGCGCCAACCAATTTATTCTCAGCGTTGGGCTGGAGACTGGAGAAATGTAAGCAAACTTGCAGTGATATTTATCATATCCTAACCATTTGAGCAGGATTTGTCGAGATGCTCAGACTTCAAATGTACAATGGAGGAAGTGGCTGCTCGGAGGAGTGTAAGTCCATGTCATTGCAGCCCCGAACGACTGTCCACTGACTTTAATCAGTGGAAATGCAACCCTTTCCCCCGACGAAACGGCTCTCATAGTGGATAACATCACCACCGGAAAGTTCGATGTCCATAAGTTCCCGTCTAGCACGCCGACGAGCTCTTTGCCATTTTCCTCGATTCGCCGCTACACCAAGCAATGTGCGTTCTCCGAGGCGGGCAAGGTGGCTGTCTGTGGCAGTGACCACGGCAAAGTGTACGTTGCAGATGTGGCTACAGGCGAGTTGCTGCAAACCCTGCAGAGTACAGCTGGTAGAGTCCTTCAGTCATTCCGTAATAATGCAAAGCTAAAGGCAGTATAGCATTCTCTTTGATTCAAGCCATTGCTGCCGGTACATCCAAGGACGGTAGACACTTGATCGCTGCTGGAACCAGTGCTGCCGCGGGGCAGGTATTCATTTGGGAGAAGGCATGTCTTTTTCTTGCGGCTTGTGCATCATGCTCATGGCTATATGTCAGCGCCCCCCCGTGGTTGAGCCAGCCCGCACCACTGTCGCGCGCACGGAGCTCAAGATTTCCAAACAGGGGTTTATGAACATCCTCTTCATCGTTCTCCTTGTATTTGTTTCCTATCCGAACTGGACACCCCTTGTTAAGAAGGTATGCACTTTGCTGTGCCTATTGACGTTGTTATCAATTTTTGTCCATGTAGTCTATCACCGCCAAGGAAACGCCAATTGACTCTTCCGTCCCCATTATGCACGAAACGGACACTGTGACGCCCCACGCACCGAAATTCCTGCAGAAGCAGATCCGAGAAGAGCAGGGACATGATACCCTGGATAACCTGGCGGCCGAAAGAGAGACTATGCCGGTGGCCATGGCTGTCGAGCTTGAGCGTTTTTCTGTGATCGAGACACGCCCTACCCCCAGGAACCTTGAGGACAAGGACGTTCTCAATGTAATATTGTTGTAAACCCATATTGTCGTTCCTCTATAATGCGCCGCCGAATGAGATTCAATTTGATCTTTACAAAGCAAGCATGGCTAGGAGAAAAGTAGGCCTTGAAGAACTGTGCCGCTTTCAACGTCCAAACGAGTGATGCCTGCACTCGACTTGTCCCCTCCATTGTTCAGCTCCTCTCGAAACAAGCATCACTGGTGTGGCGGCACCAAATGGTGGGAAACTGCAGTTCTTTGTCCCTAAGCACAAAGAAAATTAGAGCCCTAGGATTCATATACTTCGACTTTCCATCACCAATGTTCGCCCTCTCTCCTGCGTTACCACCGGGACGAACCGACTTACGATGCCTCCCATTACTCGCAGTCTCATGCCAAAGGAAAATGTGCTGTACAACAGGTTCAAAAAGAAACTTAGTATAGCTGGGACGCACATGGATGTCGATCGCGCGGTGAAGGTTCCGTCAACTCTCTAACCTTCTCCCCGCGACTGGCTAATGTACCTGGTAGGGCCGGAGTCTGGTCAGCGTTCTCCATGATCGCAACGATAAAAATGAGCTGGAGATTGAGAGCCTCCAGAAAGTGGGTACCTGCGTAGTGGCCCACCACCATGAGCTGACATCTGGTAATAGACTCTGCACGAACTAGAAAACGAGATGGCAGAACTTCGAGCGCGCGGTAGACAAGTGAGTTAGCACCCACGTTCGAATCGGACGTCTTTGACCCTCCTGATTAGGATCTCGACGTTGTAAAAACCGAGCTCTTCCAAGGTGTGAAGTACATCTATCTCGCTCTCGAATATTTCCCGATACAAAGAATATGAAGCCCTCCATGAACTTGCGCAAGAACGCTGTTCAGCGCTATTAGTTGAGCTGGCACATAATTCAGTAAGCACATATTCTCCATCGCTGCTCGATAAATACTAATAACCTCACCACATACAGAAACTGCAGGATGTGCTCCAGGAGCTTTGTGCCCTCAAAGAGACGTCGAAGACACAGGAGATGGAAATGGCATGCTTACTCAAGGTCAACAGATGTCTCTTCGCCACATTTGATAGGCTTATGCCCCGAACAGGAGCTCCAAGATCTTCGCGGCCTCCCTGAGAAATTGAAAGAGAGCGAGATTGCGAACGGAAGTCTGCGCCAAGAAGCTGACGGAAAGATGACTGAAATTGCAAGATTGTTAATGGTAGGGACACAGCCCTATCCCAACCTTCGTTGTATTAATTGTCCAAAAGGAACTCCGCGGGAGTGAGACCACAATCGAAGCTCTTCGCAAAGAAGCCGATAAACAGCTGTTGGAGATTGCGAGGTTATCAAGAGTGAGGACATACCCTATTTTTACCACCGGCTGTACTGACAGCCCGACAGGAACTTAGTGACCTCCGTCTGCTCCCAGAGAAACTGAAAGACTCAGAGAGACAGAATACCGCAATCCTGCAACGGGTGAAGAAAGTTGAAGAGGTAATGGTTGCCACATCCTGTTCAACACTTGCCTCTTTGACCTAATCGCTAGGGCTATGTGTTCCTCGAGCAAGAGCTTAAAACGTTACGGTCTCAACATCAAGACCAGTGTCAGAGGTGGCAATTGGACAAAGAGAATCTGGCTGAGGTATGCGCAGTCATCCTATGTTTCCTCCGTCCTAAAAGCAATCAATAGGCTACGCAGCAGGCAGAGACCCTACGTGCAGTGCGTCATTGCTGTATCTGCCTTCTTCTCCAGATTTACACGAATGATCCCACGTAGATTGCATGTGCAGTGTCCTCCCTCTTCCAGTGCTCTGTATGTTTCAACGTCATGCGGAGACCGACAAGGTGATTTCATTCCCCTCTGACTACTATCATCTGACTCCGCTCAGGCTCAACTGTGGGCACATGTTCTGTGTCCAGTGCATCACTAAATGGTTTAATGCCTCAGCTACCTGTCCCAGCTGCCGCGAGGAGTTTGACGAGCTGCCCAATCCGCTCGTCATATACGGATATCCCGAGCTTCTGAAGTTGCTGCGCAAGCATGGGAAAAAGCTCAAACTTGATTAGTTTCCCAATTTGGATTTGTCTTGTAAACCGAAATAATGTCGAGGATGAGGCTCCTGAGCTGCCAACAGCTCGTGATATTTTGGAAGAGCGTGCTTGTCGCTGAGCAGGAACAACGTAGCATGTGCCTCCGCATCGCGTGATTGATTCATCATTGTATTATCGATCACCGTCTCACAACAATCAGCGTTGCCGCTCTACACTGTTCCCCACCTTAAGTTACTGCCCATTTGGCTGCACCTATGCCAAACCCAACCATACGTTGCCTCTGCTCTTCTCGTGGATGTTGCAATCAGAAAACTGCAGATGGCCAGCCAGGGTTTCTTGTGGATGCACGAACACATCGAAAGCACGCTCAGGAAGACACCAGGAAGGCCCAAATCGACGCCTATGCCGCCTCTGCTGAGGCTGAAGCGCGGGCAAAAGCCAAGCACGAGGCCGAACTTGTAGAGGTTCTTAATAGACTCACCGTCTCAAACCCTGCAGCTCCCTCATTCTCAGGTGTGGTCAAACCACCCGTGCGCCCCCCGCGTACCAACACAGAGAGGGCCAAGGATATGCTGCGGGACGCCGACATGGTGCAGGATGCCCTAGTGGCTCTCGAACATCAAATCACGGTCATTGGGGTCGCTCCGAGCGTCGCAGTGTGGCCATCCATAAACAGGGCACTGGAAGGACTCGACAGCATCGGTGACTCCATCGCAGAACTGTCTACAAAGCTTCGAACGATTTCGTCTGTCAAGACCGCAGCAGTGATGGAGTTACATCACGAAGTATCCCAATTCTTGCAGCATGTCGAGGCAGAACGCAGGGGAGCCATTGAAACGTGGAGAGAAGCCCTGGAAAAGCTGGACGATGCGCATATGGCGCATGGCACGCCCATTTATGATACAAGTGAGTGCTCAGTTATTGGTTTACGCTGATCGAATGCCAACGTCTTTACCATTCACCAGGTAAACACTTTCAGCCACTCTTCGAAGGAGTCAAGCCGCTGTTGCAGGTTGTGATGCTGACGGTCACGGTCTGCCATGTCATCCTCCGCCTACCTCGGCGTGGGACATTCTGGCTTTTCACGTTGTGCCAGTACATGATCGAGTTCGCAGTCAAGAAAGCGCTTCATTCCGATTTCCTGCCACCATATTTCAAGGAGTTGGTAAAAGACTTTCCCCGAGACATCAGGGCTGCAGGAAAACCATTCAACATTGACGGGAAGTCAGAGGTGTATGCTGTATGCCCCAGATGCCACGCGATATATCCACCGACCTACACCAACAAAGTTTGCATCTATAGGGAGAAATGTAATGCAAAGAAGCATGGCTCCCGCTGCAAGGAACTGCTCACACGCCCGAAGACTGTTGGAAAATACAAAATTTATGTCCCGATTCGACAATATGTAGTATTTGACTTCAAGGACTGGTTAGCAAGTTTGCTGTCCCGGTCTGGTTATGAGCAGACTATGGACAAGGCTTGGGAGAAGATGGAAGTTTCCGCAGATGGGCGGTTGACAGACGTCTTCCAAGGTTCAAACATACGGAATTTCAAGGGACCAGACAAGAAAACTCATTTCAGCATGTGGGGTGGTGATAGTGCTGGCCACTACCTCTTCTCCCTTAGCCTCGATTTCTTCAATCCACTTCGTGTCATGGCAGCTGGGAAGAAGAATTCCGTAGGGGTGATAACGCTGGCCTGCTTGAATATCCCTATAGAAGAACGCTACAAACCGGAAAACATGTTTTCTCAAATAGTGCCTGGTCCCCGCGAACCACCACTTGACGCCATCAATCCCTACCTCGCACCAATCGTCGATGCCTTCCTTGAGCTCTGGACAGGAGTCGAGTTCACCGAGACTTGCGAATGGCTCAAGCGCTTAATCTTTTGTGCCATTATCGTCGTCATTTGTGACCTACCAGGAGGGCGAAAGACAGGAGGGTTTGGCTCGTTCTCTCACGAGTTGTTTTGTACTCGGTGCTTGTGCCGCAGATCGCAGCACACGTACAGTGACTATGATTACCAAAGCTGGACGCCACGAACAGACGAGACCTGCCGGAGGCAGGCAGAAAGCTATCGCGACGCTCCTAGTGCTGTGGAAGCAGAAAAACTGTTTGGAGAAACTGGGCTACGGTACTCCGTGCTTCTCAAACTACCATACTACAACCCTTCCTCCTTTCTCGTTGTCGACATCATGCATAATCTGTTTCTGGGACTTATCAAGACACACTTTCAAGCCATTCTCGGTCACCAGGAGAAGAAACCAGCTGAAGAAACAATCACAGGATTTTTCAAAAAGGTTCAACCTGAAGCAGACAATCCTGTGCCCACAACGAAGCACCAACTCAGCAGCCTTCGATCTTTCCTGAATTGGCTGAAGAAACCTCTCGAGTTCTACGACACAGAAGATCCGAAATTTGAAGAGGCAGTCTCGAAGTGGGGGACGAATACTTGTCAACCCTCCTTGGAATACATTGCGCGTGGTTACGACTGCATGCCAATCCTTACAACGGGCTCAAAGCTGCGAAAGGTTGACTACGCTAGGGCTATCATAAAATGGGTATGTGCTCCCCTTCATGTCTGCCTCTGCATGGTGCTTATGAAGACAAATAACAGCGTATGCAGCAGGAGGAAGTCACCACCACCCTGACACATGGCAATGTGTTCACAAAAGAGGAGATGGAAGCCCTCTGGTTTGACTTGGGGAATATTGTAAAACCGTCATGGGTGACGTCGGTGCCAACTACGCTATCCTCGTCTGGACCAAAGCTGAAGTCTGACCAATGGAGGATGATAGGGTCGTTGTACCTGCCGGTTACACTCATTCGATTATGGTCAGAGCCCGATATCAGTCAGCAACGCAAGGATCTCTTACATCTGACGATGCTGCTTCTGTCCGCTGTTGTTGTCGCATCGTCACGAACAACTTCCCTGGCCCATGGTGTTCGTTACCTTGAGCTCATGACGCAATACTGTGGTGAACTTGAGCGACTTTTCCCCGGCTATGAACAGCTTCCGAACCATCACATGGCCATGCACATTCCGGAGTTCTTGCAGATGTACGGACCTGCACCTGGGTGGTGGGCATTTCCGTTTGAAAGGGTTATTGGTATCCTCCAACGGATTTTGACAAACTACAAGCCCGGTAAGACTTGAGCATTGTCATCCATCCATACTTTTTCAAACTCTTCTCAGGCGAGTATGAGGAAACGATTTTGCGGTCTTGGCATCGAACCTCGAACTTTCGTGGTTTTTTCAAGAAAAAAACCTGCCCAGAAGCCATTCAAAACTGTGCTCACATGTTCGACACCTTAGTTCGACCTGTGACCCGTAACACCCTCACCCCCGACCTCCTTGAGGACTCGGAGAATCTCGATGTCGACGATGACGGTGAAGAAAATATTGGTGACCTCGTGAATGAACTGAGTGCGGTTATAGGAAAGGCAGACCTGCTGTCCACTACGCTACGCACAGCCTTCCGCAAAGTGCGCAAGGATAAAATTGTCCCTCAAGAAGCGCACTTCAGAACTCACATTCGATACTGTGGGCTTTCGTATACTACGCAGGAGAGACATGAGGGTAATAGCTGTGTCATGTTCAAAGACAACTCGACCCCGCACTGTATTCAACACATCCTGCAATTTCCGGATTCCAACAAAAACCTCCAAGGGACCTGGCTTGTGGTTCGACCCCATCAATCTGCCAATGCGACGTTCGATCCTTATCTTAAATACCCGGAGTTGGGTGCACAGCTATGGGGTCAGGATCTTGACTCCAATTTGGAGGTCAAGCCTTTGTCAGATGTTGATACTCACTTTGCCAAGTGTGCTCTGCCTGCATGGAATACTGACAAGGAAGTCATTGTCGCAGTTTCCTTACGACGTGTATGTCATACTCGATCTCCTTCGCATTATATCTTGATCAATTCTATTCTAGGATATGTAGTCTTTGCTTTAAAGTGATGTAGAATCATTTTGGAGGATCAATTACATTGTGCTTGTCGTCAAACGGCTGCTTGTCATGCATGGTCTTGTTGAATGAAACGTGTAAGAACAGTTTCGGGCCCGAATTCAACCTCGCCACGCCAGCTCGAAGTCCCTCCAGCCTGAGTGATCTCTGTTTCAAGTTCGGAGAAATTTTACCAACAGACCTCCACAGTGCACTAAGGACAGTGTGATGTTTAGCAGCAAAGAAGTCAAAATGAGTGGCCCACCCAAGATGCTCCCCATCTCTTTGCGTGCACCTTCCCAACTCGAGTGGCTCAACCGAGACGCTGCCTTCGTATATGTGTTGGGACTTCCTCGAAGTGAGTGGCTCGACCAAGCACCATCCTCATGTTCACCCCTATGATGGCATGATCTGTGTGAGATGAGCAGATGGACGAAGTGGTGTCTCACCACCTGCGCGAGCGATGCATCTGTGTCCTTGACTTCTGTGCCGCCGAGGCGCACGCCCAGGTTGCTATGGGTTGGAGGTGTGGGTCAGTATCATATGTAGTTAAGAGAGGTGGGGAGGGAAGGGGAATCACATACACACCTATCCGTTACAGCCTTGTCCTCGTCCCCATCCGCTAGCCCTCTCACATTACAAAACTCAACATAGATCTCATGCGCGACGCCCGCCTTGAGCATGTGCGCACCCGTCTCCTCCGAGCCAGTCCCGAAGCAGGCATCGCCCCAGCGCTGCCGTGTCCAGTTGTTGATCACGAGGGTACTGTCGATGTATAGCTGTGAGAGGGGAAAGAGTGCGTCAGGGCCCGTCTATACATGTCCATGGGGAAGAAAAAGAACAAGAGAAAAAAAAGCACGGGGAGGGGACGGGTAGGGAAACGACAATGGAAACGGAAACAAAAGAGATAAAACACCAAACACACCTTCGACTTCACCTTCTCCCTAGGCTGCATCACCCCTCTCAGTCCCATTGTCCACCGCTACGTAATCCCCACTGGCGTGGACGTGCTAATAAATATTGATGGAGGAGGCGGCGACACGGCGCATGAGGGCTTTATTGGCATCGCTCTCGACTGTGCATTCGAAGCTGTCGCCGTCGAGGATCTGTTGAGGCGGGTGTGTCAGTGAGTAGTGGATGGACAGAGCTTGGATGAAGGGAAGGCGAAGAGGAAATGAGGGAACTGTGGAAAGAGCCCAGGGGGGAACGCAAAGGCAGAAAGAAAGGAAAGGAGAAAGAAGTGGGGCAGTGACAATGAGATGGGAGAGAGGAAAAGTGAAACGAAGTGGGAAAGAAGAGAGGTGGAGGGAGATAGGAACACAGCACTGCTCCTGAGCAAGGTCTTTGGACAAAACGGTGGCGAGATGCAGCTGGGCGGTGGGCCGGCTGTGTATGATTCGACACTGCATGTTCGGGTTTGCGAGATGGTGCAGTCGTCGCGTCATGTTGCAACCCAAAAGTCTAAACCACCACAACCATCGTGTCTTTCTCGCCATTCTGCTGCACTTACCAATGGCTTTCCGATCCCCTGATGAGATTCACCCTAACTGCAGCCTCGGGCAGCCTTTCTCTCACCACCCAACCCTCGTAAGTCAATGAAACCTGAAAGATTGTCTTCTTAATCCAAATCTCCTCCAGATCACCATTTTCGAAGAGGACGAGAGTGTTGTAAACTATTCCAATCGTGTTCTTACGCCTGTCACGATGGTACGCTATAATCCTTTATATTTAATCATTTTTCACAGCACTTTGTTCAGCAGTGTCTTCCTCCTCTGTGTCGCTTCATGCATAAACTTGTAGAATTTTTTGGAGGCGCTTGTTTCAGTTCTACCTGCTGCTGAGAGTGTACGTGTCGTGTTTTAAAGTTCAACAATATTGTGTATGCTGAACCACCCTCCCCGCAGTTGATGCCTGCACGCTCATGCGCCCTTCACCATATTGCTATCGTGTCGATGTTCCACTCGCTTTCGAAGCCTTCATTTTTCTTGTTATTATGGAATCACACTGCTTTCAAACATTCCGAACTACTGTAGTCTTTTACTTGTGTCTATCTTGCCCCCCGTAATCTACGTCGTGATGTATACTGACTCATACTGTAGAAATGTTCCCGTTGACGCAACATGTCGCCCAGCTTGCGTTTCTGAGTGAGTCCTTGAGCACGCGATCCTCGTGCCGATGAGTGACGCGATTTCTGTTTCTTACTCTTTTTCGTAGGAAAAATGTGACGTTTTCTTGTTACGTGTTCGTTAGGAAAAACTTATTGTTTTCCTTTCCTGCTTCTTCAGAAAAAGGAAAACATTTTCAAAGGAAAAAGTTGAAAGAAAAATGATAAAGGGATCTCAAGAAAAACCTATTAGATAAATGTCATGTTTTTCTTTGGAACCAGTTTGGAAAAGCTTTGTCTCTTTCCCATCTTTTTCCTAAGCAAAAGAGAGGAAAAAGGCTTTGTCTTTCTCTAGGAAAACTTGGGAAATAGTTTAATATTTTATTTTATTTTACAAAATATGAACTAGAAATTTATTCTAAGAAAAACTAATCAGATCTGAGAAGACATTTATCTAATAGGTTTTTCTCAAGAAAAATTTGTCCATGCCAGCAGTGTAGGTGGCTTGACGAAAAAAAGCTGATGGCAGTCTTTGCCCAGTTCCTTCCTTGAAACTTCTTGAAATGTTTTTAGTGCCGGTGGCCTCGACCACCCGAAATTGTGCATTACAATTGCGCCAGCGCTGTCTTCAACAAGGAAGAATGCAGGGGTGGGAGATTCAGACTCTGAGGCTAGAGAAGTCCGCTGCCGCTGATGCGGCTGCGGGTTATTCGAGCTGTTTGGGAGCATCTTGCCTGCCCACTAAGCACCCTAGGTCTTTGCAGCCTGACATATTCTTAATTTTGTGTTGTGAATAGCAGTGGCTGTCATCCTCCAAGACGAGAAGTTAGCGCGCTCGCAGCCAAGGCAGTCTGCGGATGACCGGTGCGTTCTGTAGCGGCTAGGCTATGGTTGACCTATGTTGATCTGGCGGGGCAACTTAGCAATCGCATTGGTGCCCTGTTTAATGCTCAGAGCAGCTCTGTAGCTGGCAGTTTTGCCTTTGTGCATCTAGTACAGCACTCGCAGGATTAAAATCAGGTCGAGTGGGTTTTTGGTACTGCTTTTGCATGAGTCATACATCCAGCGATCAAGGTATCAATTTCTGTCTTTACAGCGTTTAGCATTTGTTTATGTACAGCAATTGCATGTTCAAAGGGCTGAGAAATATTCTATCAGATATACAGCACCCAGGGTTAGCTCACAGCATACCTAACATGTGTCCCTGCTTTTATTCTCGCGCTTCAGGATCAAGTCCATATCGTAGTAAACCATCAGGGTGGGGTTCAAGTGTTCCAGGGCAGGGGAAGGAATGACAAACCCGGGCACATTGTGTGAAAGTCGACGAGGGATAACAGGAGCACGCTTGAAGTGGTTGAAAAAAGTTTGGGTATAAAATCGCGCCACCCCTTCCTCCAGCTCCTTGATATCGCCTTCCTGCCACCTTACTTGATCAACACCTATTATTTCAGGCCTCTGTCCGGGCCAATCTTTCATGAGACATTGCAGGCCTAGGAGGTAGCGACACCTCTCCTGTGGGTCATAGCTCGCAACCCTGTGATTTGCCTCAGAGGCGGGTGCTACAAGCAGTTGCCCACTAGGAAAGCACTTGCGAACTAGTTCTTGTCGGTCACTAGAGCGAGGTGCAGCTGTGGGGCATGCTCGGGTGTCTAGAGCAAGCAGCTCCTGCCGGAAATTGAGCTCAGCAAGTTCCCAAACAATCTGCTCCAAGTCCTGGTCCCCAAGGGATTCAAACAGTTTACCCTGCCAAGCCTCTGCATCACTATGATCGGCGTCTAACTTAACCCCATCTCCCATCTCGAGAGTATTCTGAAGGAAATCCTTAAGGCTGTTTCGAAGTTTAGCACTCTTTGTATCCGTGCAGGATGTTGGGCCAGCCCCTTCAAGATAATCCATGCTTAAAAGCATCCTCCATGCCTTTCCAGCCATGGGGTGGGCATCAGACCTGGCAGCGGTAAGCTGATGTATCATTGCATGCCTATAACGAAGCCAGCTCCGGAACACGGAGCTGCGGCGCTCCTTCTTTTCGAAAGCTATAAGGGATGCAGGCTCTGGGAATGCATAGTTAGAGTCGGTGTAGGATTGCTGTGAATTTTGAAAAGCAGTGAGTGAATGATCAACGTTCCTCAGCACATCCTGCCAGGCAGGGATTGGTGGGGGGTAGATTGGGTCGTTTGGATCTTCAAACTTGTCGCGCCCCGCCGGGTGGTAGAAAGCAGACTGTGGTTTAGTTTGTTGCACATCTGACTTGTGCTTCAATAGAAAGGCCAGTGCCAGCGAAAGGTGAATGGTAGCTCACACGGGCTATACATTTGGGAACGAGCTTTGTGATTGATTTGCGCAGAAGTGATTGGCAAGGGATCTGCATGAGGTGGGGCACAAACAAGCCCGAAAGGATTGGGATAAGTTTGCAGGTGGCGAGTGAACATGAGCATGGCGTCGTATTTCGCAGGGGAGACTCGCCCGCGAAAGACTGCAGGATAGGTGGGGTTCAATGCTTCATCAAGCGGTATACAATGCTCCGCTATGATAGGCATAGCAACTTCGAGAATTCGCATGTTAGTAACCTCCATGAGTGGGCGGATGAAATACACAGGTATGTTCAAGCGAAAAAGTTCTTCGCATGTTTGCAGGGAAGTTGTGAAAGCTCCAATGATGTGGGGGGGCTCGGCACCAGATTCGACCAGCTTATTCTCAACTTGTCGAGGTCGGTAAATCTCGTAGAAATCTAAGCATGCCAGGAGTTCCAACGCCATCCGTTGCGTTTCTCGGACAAGCAGTTGGTTGGTCTGGAAGGATGCTGGAAGATGCGACAACCGGGTCAAGAAGCTCTCGATCAAGCCAGCCAGGATTTGCGCCCGTGGCTCACATTTGTGCTGCTCGGCTCGTCGTAGTAGAGTAAGGCAGGGCCCACGAAGGCGTGCAACGTATGAATCCCTGAGGTGGCCTAGACCTTCTAACATAGAACCTTCCGAAACGAAGTCATCCTTTGACGGAAGGCTCCACAGAATAGACATAGGGTCAGTTTGATCATTGGGGGTAATGCAATAAGAGCCAGGTGGGCAAGTGTCAGCAGAAAGTTCTGCAGCCACATGATTGGGTCATCGTCACCATAGTGTAGATTCGAGCGAAGATACACCGCGCGATCGCTGCCCAATGGAGGGTAATAGATCTTTTTCATATTAGGACTGGTGACTACAAACTGCCCGCCGTCAATCAAAGCAGCAACCAACCCATTGAAAGCCCGAATCGCTGTTGGTAGCAGGGGTTAGTAAAGAGATCAGGTTTGAAGAGCAAGTACTTGCACTGTCCTTCAAGTTCAGATCGTTTACGGAGAAGGATAGAGGGGTTCGCTACAATTTCTGCTTGGGTAGGAGGATGTAACTTTGAATCGGCCATCGCTGCGGAACCGAAAAGCGAGCTCGAGGTAAGGTAGCCAGCAACAAGATGCTGAATGTATACTGAACTTGTGGATTAATAGCAATGTATGGCGACAATTCTAATCAAAAATCAAGCCTGTCAGCAATGACACGCTCAAAAGTGACCTGCACCTGCAAACGGTCCAAAGTGTACGAAGCAACGAACGGGGCTAGCCTTGGGATACAAAAAGTGACGAACTCAGTTGTCTCAACGACTGGCTGAGCGAGCTACCAAGGGTATTGCTCAAGGAAGGTTGATGTAAAGAGGACCATCCTTGCAACCGCGAAGCACACGGGTCAGCCCAAGTTGAGACGTGCAGGGGCAGTTGCTCACGGTCTCAAAAGTACCAGGAGAAGGGGGAGAATTACTTAAAGAGTTAAAACCTGCGCTGTAGGCACAGTAACTTCTGAGCAGTGGGATTCTTTTAGACGCCATCAGAACATGAATCGGAGGGGCTTTCACATTCGCTACTGAGTTCAGAAGGCTTTGAAAGTGGTAAGCAGGGGGGTCTAGTGCTGAGCGACGGCTGTCCTTAGCGTGGGCTATACAAGTCGGTATCCTGTACTCCCAGGGCCAATGACTCAGATAGTGAATCAGGTTCAAGCTGAGGGTCCAAAAACTTCGAAGTCATACTACCGATTCAACCGTCCATCATGATCAAATCCCCAAATCCTTATAAACAATGATCTAAATTTGTCGCGCTCCTTATAGTAGGTCAACAGCCTCCATCTCATCCGCTCCAGAGTCTGAATCGCGGTCGTCATCCTCAGCAGACCCAGAATCCGTGTCCTTGTACACCATATCATCGTTGTCAAAATCTTCCTCATCGCCGTCCCCCGTGCCATCACTTTCAACATCAAGACTCTCCACCATGTCCAATTCAGCCAGAAGTTCTTCTAAAGTGGAATTTTTATCTAAATTCATGTTGGACGAATCTTCGGGGAGCAGCTCTGAGATGTCAACATCAAACTGAGCCGGCGCTTCAGTACGTGTAGCAATCTCGGCTTGATAGCCATGGATGTCTCTGCCATGAGTATACACGTGACCTATGGCAAGTCCCCAGTAGTACCTCATGAGCATGTTCCGGTCCACGAATCTATGCAAAGGAGGCGTTGGAAACATTGCGCAGCTGTCCAAGGCGACGCACCAATTAATATAATATGCTTGGTAATCATGAAGGCTACCAGCCAGAGTCGAGGCACCTTGGATGCCGTCAGAATAGACCTTCCCTTTTGGGAAGCTTGGTATAATATGGCAAGCCCTAAGGACGTGAGCAGGGTCCAGAAATCCAAACGAATCACTGTCTCGCATGGGTGGAAAACAAACGCGGTCGAGCCGCTTCGATTTCCAGCCAGATGAAGCCCCTTTGATTAGAGCGTACCACCGAACCCATAGGAATTCAATGCGGTGAGGGTGATAGTTGGTATTTCCATTGCCAAGGTAGGTGACATTTGCATGAAAGATGCCCAAGACTTGCACATACCAAAAAGGGTGCTCGCTTTCATCTTCCTGGAAGGCTGGATTGAGAACCATGACGTTGCGGTGGGCTGTTTTAACGCGAATGACATCTTTGCTTCGTCGAACATCGTATGTCGTATAGTTGACGCGCATAATGTTGTGCTTGTAGATCCTGTCATGCCTCAAATGAACGGATAACCAGTCGTCCTGTTTTGAGGGCTCTGTGGAAAGGTAGGCTTGGCCAAAGAGCACCGCTTTGATGCGAGGTAGTAAGTGTTTCTTCAGCTTTGGGATAAAGTCCTGGGTTCATCGTTGTTAGGTCTTCCGCGATGAACTTGTGCAGCCAACATCACCTCGACTGCAGGGTCGCCCATGTTTTTCTGAGCGAACAACACCATGTGCACTGGCAGATTCTCAGTTTTTCCAATGATATGATGACTCTCGGGACTTGTGGCGTCATCAGCGCTAAGGTCATCCACCTTGCTTGTGGGGCTAGTGCGGCTTTGTATGCAGCGGAGGCGCGCTTGGCGCCGTTCTATTCGAGCCACCTGCTTTCTGTACTCCTTGCACTCAGTGCGAGTATATCGCGCTTTCACTGTTCGATGCTCAAGTTCGCCCTGGTGACAATGTAATCAGCGCAGAAAAAGTAGGATTTTGGGACTAGATTTACAATTTCTGTGCTGTATGAATCTGTCGTGCCGTATTGTCAGATTGTGGCCGCCACATCCCCAAGAGAGTGGTACTTGTATGTTTCTAAATTGAGCACCTTTTGTCGCCTGGTGCCCAGAGCCGGGGCAGTTGAACTTGGGGCGCTGACTGCTGGCCCACTCGAAGTCACTCGCCTCTGCCCCAATGGAGCACCCGGGGTAGGAATGATTGGGGGAGAAGCTGAGTCTGAGACTGGCACGCCTGAAGGAGGAATATCAGTGCGTGACTTTTGCTTTCTGGCTTGTCTTTTAGCTGCCTGGCGGGCTCGAGCCGTAGCCTCACGAGGGAGTTCGCGCGTTTGAAACGATTTGAAGGCATCACTGGCAAACCGACGAACTGCCTCCCCAAGCGACACGGTGACATTTTCGAATACTTTGAGAGTGTCCTCCGTATGCAGCTGCAACTTCGCCAACCCATGCCAAGTCGCACAGATGAAAAGAAGGTCCATGACCACGGAGTTGTGCAGCTCAGGAAGTAGCGCTTCAAAGGCGGGTACTGCGCACTAAGAAGGTCAGCGATGACCGTAGCAAGTGGAGAGAACAGACCTACTTGAAGAAGGTCCTCATAGTCACGAGCAGCTAACTTCTTCATCTCGGACGAATTCGCAGAGAATTTCCTGATGGTGTCTCGGCCAAAGGTAGGTGTTTTATGGAAGCTTTGGACATGAGCGGAAAAAGTTAACTGAAGTAAAGAAGCTGTCGTAGAAAATGCATACCGGGCATCCAGCGTGTTGACTTGCATGGGGTCATGGGCAAAGAGCACTCGAATTAGGTGGGTGAATATTGCTTTCCAAGCACCAACTTCCCAGTCATGAAGTATATCGCAAATGAGCATCCGAAAAAGATCGAACGATTCAAATTCGGAGAGCTTGTCAGAGAATGCATTCTGAGAATGGGCGGGATGTGTCAGTAGGTCATCGATGTAGTGCCGACTAAGCCTTACTGCCACAGGGACCAGCGAATCTTCCTTCAAAAAGAACTCCACGCCCTTGCCATTTACGGCATGGTTCTTGTCGTAGATGATACTTCTTGTGCATGACACCTTAGCTTTCCGCATGTTATCGTCGACTCGAGCGAGTCTGATCCTTCGCTTCATGTCGCTTATCATACCCATATTTCCAAGGTTGCCTTTGGGGACTCTGCAGTGGGGGCAAGGGCGCGACCCTCGATTACAAATGGAAGCCAAGAGAACCCTGTATTGAGCATGCTTAGTGCAGCTCATATGGTTGCGACTGTGCAATGGGCTCACTTCTCTGGATAATCTGCCGAGTAAGTCAAGATTCTGGGATAGAATCGCCGCCTCAGCCCATCAAGACAAGCGACCACGATTCCGTGGTGATAGGCATCAATGAACTCCTCACCCAAAATGATGGACCATTGCACATGAAACATCTCTCGATTGCAATGCGCTAAGAAGGCTTTGTTGGGGCCCTTGCCTCCAACATATTCTGAAGCAAAATCTTTGAACGAATCAGGGAGCTAATTGTCCGAGTGAGACGTGGCATGGTATGAAAAGGTGTGGAACGCACCGTTTGGAAATATGCAATGTGATTGGCAAGATTCATTGACGGTCTGCAGCGATTGTACTTGGACTCATTCCCAAAAAAAAGGTAGGCAGGCCAAAGCTTCGAATTCCCGAATGCCGTCAAGTGCGTAGCGTCTGACCATAGCATCAAGGCCACAATGCACCGAGGGAGGTCGCATCCGGGTTCTGGGTCCGAGTCCTGTAGCTCGCAATGGGCAGTGATAAATGCAGGAGATGCATAGAGTTCACCATACACCCGCACGGGTGCTTTTTCCGGAGCAGGACACCAAGATATTTCATACGGCTCGTAGTGGAAGTGCTTGTTATCTGCGGGGTTAGCCAATTTTTCTCTTATCACAGAGATGATAGAGCGGTGGTAGAGATCGCCAACCACCCGAACTTGAGTTCCTGGCATTTCCATCCTGCGATGGAATGGGATCCTTAGTGTTATCGGCGTTCGCTTCCACCCGGCATCCTCCTTCTCCCATCCCTGTTGCTGGTCCGGGTAGTCAAAGTCATTAAGACCAAGCACTTGGTTGATGGCACCCCATCGCATGCCGCGGACATCTGCTGGCTTAAAGTTCGTGGCACTAACAATGCCTATAAGCTCCTTGAAGTTCTTCTGTGATTTTTGCATGCCTTGGTTCCAATACCAGTTTCCTAAGGCAAAAGAAGTCGGGTTAGGGTAAGGATAGTACGGAGAGGACGAAGTCGTTGGGTGGTCTAGGTCTGTGGAGGTTTCTCCAGTCTCTGTGCTACCGCATAGTGCTTGTAGCATGATGTGCTCCTCAGGGTCGTGCAAGGGAAATTCTTTGGCATAGTAAGTTCTCAACAGCCTGAAATGGTTTCGCAGCAATACGAAGGGTCGACACGCGGTCGTGGGTGGAGGGGAGGGATGTGCATCCCCCGTTGGGAGCAAATTTGAAACTGAGGGCCGACATTGATGCGATAAATTAGCTAAATAAATGTTATTCGAACCTTCTTTGTCTGCTTCTCCAAGGACGGGAGGGGTGGGTGGCCCTGAATTGACAATTAGCTATGGAGGCACTAATATTGGTTTGGCAGACCTTCAGAGACAGCGGGCATGAGGCTGGGAGGCATGAGACACGGTTGGGGTTTGAAATCTTCATAACGCCCTGGAAGTGCGTGGTCCCTTCTCGGCCTTCGCTCAGCAATGGATGCTGAACTATTGTCTGCGGGCTCGTCTGGAAACTTTTATCGAGGCGGGGGGCTCCCAATCAGTGTCGCGCGGCTTAATGCATGAGTCAGCTACTTTACTGCAACAGGTGGCCCGGGGGTGCCTTCAGGGATTGTGGGATTGGTGACCATAGTGTCCTACCAGTCAACAAAGGTAAGTCGGAGCAGTATGGTATTGACATGACTTATCAACGAACCTCACGGGTTGAAGAATCCAATGCAATCGTTGATGGGGGGGCGCGATCTATATGCCGTCGTTTCCAAGCCCCACTGACTACTGCCAAAGCGCTACATGTACGCTTCTTGGAAGCGTGACAGGTGCGAGTATGATAGCTCAACGCTGCTCGGGTAGCAAAAGACTTTTGACAAGCGTCACATATGCGAACATCCGAGGTGCGCCAGAGGTCATACTCCATATTCAGGGAGTACATCACTTCAGGAAGCGACTCCCTGCCAAGATGCGCGAGAAAGGCGGAGCGCTATCCATGGTTGTAATTGAGTGGGGGTAACCTGGCGCTCGACGGGGTTGTAGGCACTCGGCACTCACTTGCGCTTAGATTACACCTGTAGAAGCTGTTGGTGTGCAAACATGTGATGTGGAAGGGGTACAAAGTTCACTCTAGGGATGGAGGGGCTGGGCAAGTTCTGAGCAAGTCCCAATTTGAACGGGTGGGCTTGATTCGCAGTCCGAAATTCTTCTAGAGCTCATCGTGGACCCATTGCTGGGCGATGCAGCCCAACGTTCGGACAAATATGTCCACTTGTGAGTCCCTTGAATGACCAGGATCAATGTGATCGATTGATCGGATGCACCAGGGGACCAGCAGTGTGTTTGCCGAGTCCGATCCGCTTTGTGCTGCAGATGTCAGTGAGTGCTGATTACCACCCAGCCCGCCCCCAAGAGGAGGGTGCTGCGTCTTCAAATTGTAGCACTCTTGGCCATTTTTGGAGGGCATCTAAAAAACGCAGCAAAAAGTCAAAGAATGCCGTGGTGGACAATTCTTGATACACTTTCATGTAGAATATCACCTGTGCAATTTTCCAAAGGGTGAAATTTCCTCATGCACTAATTATAGCATATGCACACAGATACCGTTGAATATCCCACTGCACGTGATGTTGACAGCATTGAACATCGTCAAAATTCTCTACTTTTTGCTGTTCAATGTTCCCAGAAGTACACAATAGTCATACATGGCAACAACCTGCATACAACAATACATCGTGAAATGTAGGCTAGTATAGTGAGGAATAAAAAGTTGGCTGCCGAGAAAATGAAGGGATAACCGGGGCTTTCTAATCAGGAAGGACCTGAATGTCCTCAAGGCTATCCTTGCAGGTCAGATATACAGACGTCACACAGAAGAACAATCGCGTACCTCTCTCCCGTTTCCAGCAAGAACATGACACGAAAGGTGGTGTCCAGAGCCTTGGCGATGACCCCCAAACACCCCAACACGTCGCCCATGCGACCGCATTCAGAAGCTTCGGCGGGTTCAAGCGACAGCTTGGCAAGCTTGGACTGCAACACACACTCATATCTCACAGCATTATTGAGCAGGTGATAAGTTGATTCAACCATCTCTCCAGGTGACTGGTAACTCAATTAGTAAATCATCGCTCCTGAATTTAGTCATCCCAGACCTCACCATCTTTTGTGCATCGACGTTGACCGGTAAGGCACCATCCAGAGTTACGGTGGGTGCACTGGTACTCATTTGGCATGGGGAACTAAGGGTTGAGATGATCATGCCATTGGCAGAGTTATATGCTAGTTGATTCAAACTCCAATTGATGCTAATGATGGCATGCGATGACAGAGTCATCAATACAAGTCGCCCTGAATCTGACCGTAAACGTCTGAGTCACGGTCCTGCTGAGTCCGAGTCCTTGTAAACTAGGCCGCCAGCAAGAATGACTGATGCAGAATTCAAGAAGTTCGTAGGCCAGTGGGCTCGAACCTGAAGGCCTGGGCGCTCCCAGTCAAAATTGTGTCGAGAGAATGGCTCATTTGCCTCGCTGGCACTAGATTTACCTACTAGATATCAAATCACAAAATGAGCCATTTTCTTGTTATTAGTCGGAAAATTCTGACTGGCATTAAAACCTCCCTTAGATTATATGTGGATTTTCATTGTGGAGTCATTCCAGCCAGCATACCTGGACCTAATTCAAAGAGAACACGTTATAGATGTGCAAACTTGGCAATGAAGACGACTCTGAGACCTAACACCTGTGTTTTTTGTGTAAATTTTCTTGGGTCATGATCGGATTATGGCGATTATGTGGATCACATGGGTTAAAGTAGGTAATATGTGACTCTTCCACATTTTTCTGACAAATTAATTAATTATTATTTGGTACTTGCTGAGGAATATTTGCCACGAAGCAATTTTGACTGCCAGGAGGCCTCAAGGCCTCCGAACTAGGCCTCACTGCTGGGGTGCTAGTGGGCATTCATGCGGTCATGTCGGTGACCGTGAAATAGTACCACCGTTCCGATGAGGTTCGTTGTAGTCCCAACTCAGAATTTTAATGAGGCTGTTGAGGTTGACAATGTGAACTTGAAACTTGCAACACCGTCGCCTCATGGCAGTGACTCAGAACTTCCCAGATCCAGTGGTCGCAAACCTGGGCCCAATCTGGAGTCACCTCTAGATCTGTCGAGTTTGGACTACATGGCACACTGGCCACCGGTGTGACCCAGTCCGGGATTAGTTGAGTCATGGGAGCCCTTGGAGGGAATGTGCCCTGAAACAAAGGGTTGACCATGGGCACTTGTCATCTCCTGTAAGCCTCAGAATTTGAAAATATGCCAGGTTTGCAATTTTGGAGAATGGAGCTGACCGTGCAATCCTTGGATAATCTAGCACTATGAATGAGATTGTTAAACTCAGCACCAGCCTTCAACTGAATAAAATACACCGAGTCCAATCTGAGCAATGCACTGCCCCAACTCCTGGGCCCCTCCAGGCCCTGCGTATGGTGACAACGCGCCCTACTCAAGCTCACAGAGCCCCAGGATTGGGCGACAACTCCCCTGTCAAAGGCTGCATGGTTCGAAGCACGCGATGACCTGCTGGCACCACTCTTTCTCCTCCTCAAGCCCTCTTGTGGCCAGGCATGAAGACCACATCACAAGTGGTCTTTAATCGGAACGAGTGAAGGTCGCATTATACACGCATTGACAGAACTCACGCAGCATGCCGTTGAGCTGGTCTATGAATGGCCTGGTATGCGGTCTGGTGGTGACTCGACCTCTAGTGCTTCGGACCTACTACTGTTGAATCTCAGCCTGAACCAGTGGGACAGGGGTATACAGGCTCCTCCTCTGACTTGTAACCCCCTTGCGTTCAACAATGGAAATGGACCCCAACGAAATTTCTATGCACAGCCAGCCTGAGTCGACGGCCAGCCCTGCAAGCAATGCAAGCCCCCAAGAACAGGCTGCTGCAGCTGCTAAAGAGATACTTCGCACCCACACTGCTACCACCATCTCTTCCAACAACCTCAGCGCCAACAGGGACGCAATTCACAGGCTTATTCTAACCTACCAAAACGAAGAGAACAAGATAAAGAAGCAGGAGATACAGGGAGAGATTGTCCTGGTGCTCCAGGAATCCTTGGGCAGCTTGAGGAGCGACGCGCGATCGCTTGGCTACAGCGATGCCAGGTTGCAGCAGGAGGTTGCTAACACGGTGAGCCAATGGCGCGCTCACAAGCTGTTCGAGCTCCATAACAGCACCACCATTTTCATTTCAGAGCTCAAGGCACTTGTGGATGAAAGCAGGGGCCAAGAAATGGCCCTTATCCGCTCCCAGATGGAAAATTTCAACAGCACCATCGACAACGCCTGGGAGGCAGCGAAGGTCGACCGTGCCCCCCTGCCGGAGAACCATGCTCGCAAGATGGATCGCATGGTCGGTGGAATCGCCGCAATGCACTTTTCCAAACCTGCTGGACTGGACCACCTCGACGTTGAGGCTTTTGTAAATGACTTGTTGGATGGTGCTGGGCTTATTCAATGGCAGTCGGACTTGTTAGGTGTGCTGCAATGACCTCGTTCTTGACAATTAGGCCGCCACTAATAACCCTTTGTCTTCCTACAGATGACCCACGCCGCAGTCGCAATGGGCCAGGGCCTCAGAATCTAGGCCCTGAACTACTTGGCTTCCAAGAGCAAGCAATGAGGCCCAGGCCACGAATGTAAGTGGGTCCATGCCTCAGCTGCCTCGTAATAATGTCCATCATACTAACATACGTTCGGAATGCAGCCACTGGGGGTTTGAGTGCAACAGCGCGGCCTGCGAGGCCGGCGCTAGGGATGGAAAGCCTTCACGGTGCATGGTGGCGATCTCTTTTGATGCCGAAGAGGTCGAGGGGCTTGTTGAAACAAAGGAAACGTTCAGTGGGTACTTTCTCCCCGGAAATCAACCGCAGGCTGCCCCAGCCCCCATCATTGCCTCACCCCCTTCAAGCCCTTCCGAACTACCACAAACGACCGACACACCTTTATTCCTCTCACCTCCCCCCCAGTCTTCCAAATTCCTTGGTGAGCACGCTTTGACGCGAGCAAGATCCAGCCCCGCGCTTGTCACCAGGATACGTTCGGTCTTGACGGCACCCTTTGCCTCTAGCAAGGACTCAGGCGCAGGGAGTGCCAACCCGGATAAAACTGTGCTCGAAGCAGTTAAAACGAACCTTGTTCGTGGGGGGTCAGTCCTGCAGAGTATAGGCGCCATAGCACAGAATAAAACGAGCAGGACGTCATCGCCCTTGCAACTCAAGCCTTCAGGGGCACCTAAGGACGACGTCGTTGTCCCAAAAATAAGTCTGGCCCCCCCCGGGCCCCCACCTCAGGCACTCCCCACCAAATCACAGGCGCTCACATCCCCTACTTCCTTGGCTCAAAGCTTCACGGGCGTAGCCCTCACAGGGCTCGCACACCCATCCCAAATTCCCCTAGTCATTCCGACGCTAACTGCTGCAATTTTTTTGCGCTCTGGTCGCGACGGACCTTTGGCCCAGTCACGTAACGAGAGAAAGTGCCAGAGGATTGTTTCATCGGTCAAATCAGGGACCCCTCGTTGGTGAGTGACAATTTCTCGTGAACCTTTTGCGATGCAATATTGAAATAATCTAGGAAAACCTCCTTTATCTGTCCTTTTTGTGGTGTTGAAAAAGTGCTCTCCCTCTTTGGCTCTGCCACATCTGTCGTGTTTTATATGGATAAGAGCTCAGGGATTGCCACGCCTGTGGCCAGCAGTGGTCGGCCTGCTTAGGTGAGCTGGAGTCATCTGGGAGGGACAACGGGGAGGTCTTTACACTCCCCCACCTATTCCTATCGGACTCCAATCGGAATCCTAAGACTCCGATCAGACTCCGATCGGAATCCTAAGACTCTGATCAGACTCCTAGGACTCCAATCGGACAACAGGGTGGGGGCTTTTATCAAGTAAATCCCCTAATTTTGTCTAATCTAATCTGATCTAGTCCGATCAGATTCCGATCGGAACTCGGATCGGAATCGGACTCCGATCGGACTCCTAGGACTCCTCAGTCATTCCGAAGATGGCATTGCCTTCATTACAATTAAGGCAAAAATACATGCAACATCGAGAATTAAACCATCGACCTCTGGCACTTGCCCCAGATAAGCAGCAATGCAGTTGGCATTCTAAACCACTAGACCATTGAACAGTTGTACGTGGAAAGTAGTGTGTAAAATATATTACCTCTTTACTTGTCCGCATGTGCTGATCACTTTGTCACCATCATTTTGCTACGTGGCCATCATTTTCGTTGTCTGTCATCTTTCAACCACCACCACCACCGTCGTCGTCGCCGTTCCCCCCCCTTGCCATGTCCATGCACACCACTGGACATGCACAACGCTTCTCAAGTCCTCTGTGGAAGCTGAAGGAGGACGACCAGGGAGGGAATGGCAGGGGGGGTGAGCACAGAACACCCTAGCTAGGGAAGAGCCGCTAAGTGCGTTCTCGCCCCCACCAGCCCACCACTGACCACCCGACAGGTGCCACAGCCCCCGACGTGGCCCGTGGCCCTGCCTCGACCACCACATCACCTAACGACGCCCAGAGCAGCCCACCGCAGCCCCCTGGAACACCTCGATCATGGTCACATTGCCTCCGCCACCCAAGCTAGCGCAGAATAGCATGTGCGGGTGCGTCCTCGCACCCACCACAAGTGAACAATTAACCACCTGACAGGAGCCACAGCCCCCGACGCACCCCGTGGCCCGCCCTCGACCATGACGCCCAGAGCAGCCCACCGCAGCCCCCTGGATGGCCCCGGTCCTCGCCACGTCTCCCTACGCCGCCCGAGCCAGCGCGGAATAGAACATGCAGGTGTGCCCTCGCACTCACCACTAGTGTAAAACTAACCACCTGACAGGAGCCACAGCCCCCGACGCACCCCGTGGCCCACCCTCGACCACGATGCATCTCCACTAATGTGATGTCCACTCCCATCGGTAATGAGAATGGAGATTGACCACCACTCCCCTTGATGGCCGAAGACAAGGACACTACCCCCTTCGTCCCGCCGCTCTTTTTTTTTCCAGATGCATTTTCTTTTTTATTACAGTTTGTACATCGTGTACATAGAGTCAACGCAAAATATGTAATGTGTTTCTATTTTCTTTCCATTTTCTTTTCCAAGTTATCCATGAGGGGCGTGCATATGTGTGTGAGAGTGCACGACACCCTCCTTTTACATCTCTCATCTGCTAACCACATCACAGACCCATCGCAAACCCATCACAGCTCCATTGTATTATACAACCAACACCAACATGACCGGAACCCGATCCACTGCCTCCACCAACTGCAGTGGCAAGAAACGAGGCTCTCTGCCACCGTCGACTGCCTCTGCTAGCCGTGGCCGCAAACGTACCACGTCTGCAGTCGATGCCACCACTGAACGAACAAAGAAGAAGAAGAAGGCTGCTGAGAGCAGTGATGACAACAACGAGGAAGAGGAGTCAGAAGGGAAGAGGAAAGGCAAAAGGTGAGGTTCACCTCCTATTGATAACGAGATTCTGACCAGTATCACACAGGAATGCACCAAAGAAAGCACCCACCTCCCACCAAGCTACGAAGACATCGAACTCTGATGCTGCCACCACTGCACCTGCCCACCTCACCAAGTAAGTAATTCAGTCCCCATCCATGGCCATTGCTGAGCAGTCCCAGGGCTGAGCAGTCACTCGCTGACCGAAACATTGCCATCACACCCCCGAAACACTCCCATGCAGCCACTGCCACTGCCAGTGCTCTGCTCCCTGCCCCTGTCTCTTCCTGGCAGTGTCGATCAGATGCCTGTGCAGTGCGTGCAGCCGAAGCAGAGGAGGTGCCCAGTGATGACTCCAATGACGACAGCAATGACACGCTTCCTCCCACCACGACTACTGGCAACAGCAGTGACGACACCACCTCCAGTAATGATGATGACCTCGCTGTCACCACCAATGCCATCATATAGCAGGTGCTACGGGTCCTTACGGTTCACGCAAGTATGAGCTTGACCAGACTCTGGATTCAAGTATACCGTAGTGAACGAATGTAAGGACTTAGGGTAAATATGGGTAAATAGAGCGTATATAGGGGATGGTGCCAAACATGACCCGAATAGGAAGGAGGCCCTAGGCCTACCTGTTACACATCACCACTGATGCTGCCACTACCACCACTATTTCCGCCACCACCACTGCCATCACCACCACTATTTCTGCCATTACCAATGTCGCCACCATTCCCAATGTCATTACTAACAATGCTGACATTTTGGCCATGACCATTGGGACTGGTAATGACTATGGTAGGATGTCTTTTTTTTCGTAGCCAGTTACTTAGATTATTATATCTTAGATTCCAATGCTGATTACCATGCCTTGGATGCCATACAAGATGATAGTATGTATCTTGTGGTATGAAAAGGCTTTTTATTCATTCTTTACTGGCAGATGTCCATATGAAAAGTCCTCCACAGAGTCCAGACCATGGCTTACAAGGTGCATCTCGTACATCTGGTGGCTTTTCTCATGGTCATGCATATGGTAATGTCTTTAATCATGCTGATGCATATGACCTTGCTGGAGGTGACTTGGAACCCCGCAAGGGTGAAGTTCACCTGTATGCAACCAATGTTGATCCATCACAGTTGGATCCATTGGGAGCAAAACCAACAATGTTTGTTAAGCATGAGATATCGACATTCACTCTTAAGCCTGTCCTTGAGAAGCTTAGCAGGCATTTCTCACCAATTAGAAGTAAGTATTTTTTAAGCTCTCATTTACTTGTATTCAATGCCTATTTAGAATCAAACTCACAAATCTTTGTTTGGGAGAATGATATGTGGAATGTCAAAGGAAGGTTTGAGGATGCTTATGATGAGGATGATGATGCGTCATGGGCTCAGGAAAATGGCAAATATATTATGCGACTTCTTGCTGTAAGTTTTTTTTTGTAATTTGTGATTGAAATTTCTCTAATCGTCTTCCAACTATGCCTAATAGCAAGATGATAAACAGGAATCTTCAACTTCTCTTTCCATTTCACATCCATCTACACGTCACCAGACACCTGTCACTGCTGCTCACTTTTCTGGGGTATCTCCTCTGGATAGTATAGTCGGCTCAACTGCTGGGGCTTCTACTGTGCAGGCTGATGAGTCTAAGCGTGAGCTTATGGCTCGCCTCGACATTGATCCCAGCTTTATGGATACTTCTGATCATGGGCTTTTAGCTGCCTATCAGAAGTATCAGGCTTGTCTTTAGGCTGAGAAGACTCTGACAGAAAAGATTGCAGCTCGCGAGTGGGTGGGCAAAAAGCCTACCAGCACAGAGATTATCAAGCTTTTTGTCTCTAGCTCGATGTGGCACTCGCATTACTCCCAATTTTCTAAGGTTTCTAGTTATCCACTGTTGAAGAAGTGGCTTGATAATGGAGCTGATCAGCCAAGCAACTTTGAAGTCTGGGGATATGAGAAGCAGGCATATAATTTCAAGGATCTTACCAACTATATTAGCAGCCATACTGCTTCATCTGCTGAGGTGGCTTCAATGGTGGTAGGCTCGTCTAAGAAGGCTAAAGGGAAAAAGAAGGAGAAGGAGAAGGATGGAGATATGAAGAAGGATAAGAAAGGTTCAACTAGCAAGAAACGGAAGTAAGTAGTGCAGTAGCTAGTTTCATATTTTTTGGCCCAATATTTTTACAGTACTTGTTTATCTTGGCTAAATCTGGTGTCTAATATGACAGCTATATGCTTGGGTCCTCTCTCAGTTTTCTTTTGGATTCTCTTTACAGGTGCTCTGTTACCAACTGTGGCAGCTATACCAACAGATGATCCATTCTTGGACATTACTTTCAAAGTCTTTTCCAAATTCATCAAGGAGAATTTTAGCTCTAAAATTTCTCTTGCCACTGTGCTGGTCCTGCTTTTTACGATGACAGAAAATCCTGATCTGCTGAGTTTACATGCTCGCCAGCAGAATCCCAGATTTCAGGGCGAATATAAAACAGGAAATTCTGCATGGATGAACTTCTGAGTCGTGCTTTAATGGAGCGACTTGATACAAGCATCAAACATCTGTTTCGAACTGGTCAATTACAAGCAAACATGTCAGATGATCAACACATTAATGCAATCAGTAGCAAACTGGATGCTTTTGGAAAAAAGCTAAAACTTTATCCTTACTCTGATGATGGCACATATCTTGGAAAGCTAAAGCCTGTTTCTCGAAAATCAATTCAGGCTGTCTATATGATCTGCCCTAACTCTACTGAGTATGAAACAATGACTTGTGATCCACGCTCACTTCATCAAATAACTAAATCTAGAGATATTCCAAGAGTAACTCTAGTAAAAGGCTCTGAAATTTACATCAATGCACATGTTCTCACAGGAAAATGCCCAAAGTGTAAAACACTGTATATGGCAGATCACGAAAGGGCTGAAGAACCAGACAGGAGAATAACTAAAGTCTATCTGAACTCTGCAGTTTATCTGAAAGTTGGACAGAGCTTATGGGTTGACAGAGTATTTGCAAATGCTATCTTAAATGGAATGTATAGCTTCCATGCCTCTGCTGCTACATACTCTGAATACTGGAATAATAGTTTTGGATCATATACTGGAGAGTCAAAATTTAAACTTTCTCGACGTCAAACATGGCAAACCTTTGTTCAGGAATCAACTCGGTCTATTGCAGCTGCTTCCAAGCGAAACTTGATCTTACCTGATGGGCTTCCTATTGATGAAGTCACAAGAGAAGCATTCTATGCACTAGGTGACAATGGAATTATACAAGCAGGGCATGAACATTCTTGCTCAGAGTGTACTCATGAGTACAAACATACTGCAGATACTCTTGTGCCTAATGATGCTAGTTCAAATATGACTGATGTAGCCATGGATCTTGATGCTGCTCCAGTAAAAATGATTGTAATTGATGGAAATGTAATGGGGCCATTTGTATGTGCATTTTCTTTTATAATTTGCTAAAAACTAATTATATCAATTCAGCACTGTGCATATGATAATTGTACAGCAGACCTTTTGAATGCTCGTGGTGGTGCATTTTGTGCTTATCATGAAGACCTATATGGAGCAACATGTCATGTATGTAACTGTACCGATATTAAGTTGCAAGGTACTCAGGCATGTGTAACACATCAATCACTTTGGGCAAAACATATCAGTCAGCACAGTCGAGCCAATCTAATTGGTGTGCGTAGAATGCTTCAGCATCCTAATGAACAGCATCCTTGGCAGATTACTGGTGATAGAAATATACAGCCACATGATGAGGAGGCATCTGAATTACAGCAAAGGAAGAATTACTTCAGTCCTTCCCGATTTTACTGTGTTGAAACTATTTGTGCACCTTGTGGAGTTGTCATAGCATGGGCAAAATTTGCAAAGTCTGAGTCTCCAACCAATATATTGCAGTTTATGGATTCTGTCTATCCAACTGAAGCATCTCACCCTGCCTATGTCTGCATTGATAAAGCCTGTTTGGTTCTTTGTACTGCAGCTCTGAATCAAGAGTTCTTAAGCTGGACAGAGACTAGTCGGTTTATTGTTGATGCATACCACTATCAGAATCATCGCACAACAGATCTAATGTGTCAAAAATACTGTAATCCTGCTCCAATGGATGGATCTGCCCCTAATCTGGTTGTTGTAGAGCATGATAACCAGGGAAGGCCACAATATAAACGAGCATTCAATACACAAGCATGTGAACAATTGAATGCTTGGATGGGTGGATTTGAATCAATCCTCAAAAGAATGGTACCTGGAAACTTCAATTGGTTCTTACATGCAATGTTATTCTATCACACCAAATTTGCAATTGCAAAAAAACAGGAAAAAGAAGGCAATAGTGAGGAAGATGAAGAAGAGCAGGATGAGGACAACTAGTAATCTGATACCTTTGTTATATATATATATATCAAATACTCTTAAAATATCTTGAGTTGTAAAGTCTACAGCTTATCTAATTGGAGTTCTAAGAGTCCTAAGAGTCCGATTGGATTGTCCTAGGAGTCCGATTGGAGTCAGTAAAAAAGATAGACATTGTAATTTTAATAAACATAGTCTGATTGGACTCTGACTAGACTCCTAAGATGATTATGATGATATGAAGGCTGACTAGTTTTTAGTTGCAAAGTCCATAGTCTGATCGGAATCTGATCAGACTCCAATCAGACTCCTAAGATGATTATGATGACAGAAAGGCTGACTAGTTTTTAGTTGCTAAGTCCATAGTCCGATCGGACTATGTTTATTAAAATTACAAAGTCTATCTTCTTTACTGACCCCGATCGGACTCCTAGGACATTCTGATCGGAGTCCTAGGAGTCCTAGGAGTCCGATCGGAATAGGTGGGGGACTGTAAAGTACTGACAACGGGCCCTCATGCTGCCATGGATGTTTTCTCCCCATCCTATCTACTAACCGTTTCATTGCTACGCTTCTAAATGCCTGACTTTGTACCATCACTAGTACTACTATGACTAAAAACCAACACTGATATTGCTATGATCAGGCTGCTAGTAAGTCTGAGAAACCAACTCGGATATTGCCCTGGGTTGGCTAACGGCCGTGAGTGATTCATTTGCTCAATGGTACTAATCCAACCCAAACTTGAAGAGAGGTACATGCGCAGGCTGCCTATGACTCAGCAACAGGACAATGCCAAAGCACTAGCGTGCCTTCATGAGTGCTTAGGTTCATGGCAGAAACCAGACGCGTTTTTTTGCCCACTTGCATCCACTGCGCTCAGGGGCGCGAGGGTGACCATTTTGCTGTCCATTCGAACTTTAGCACTGTCAGCCCCCGAGCATGGACCTCTGCTTGCACCTGCTTATCCCAATGCTCACAACATGGTAGGCTTCGGGCCCTGTACTCCGAGCACTCAGGATTCAGACTTGGATGGTCAGGCGACCGCCACGAACTTAAGTAGTAGCCGTATGTGGCTGCTCGGGGGATGTTCGAGCAAAGCGACTCCCCCACGCATCTGCTGAATCTTCAAGGGACTAATCTTCCTTGCCACCTGGCACTATTGCCACGGAGCCTCTACGGTGTGACCAGATCGAGGCTCCGGCCATCACCCAATCGCTATCACTGATCCTCTGTGGGCCCAGGCAGATTAGCCCTTTGCCTGTATCATTCACTGAGGCATCCACTCGAGTCAGCAATTATATCCTCGTTCCTCAATGTCGCTATCAGCTACCCCATTGCCTTCGCCCCACTCACTAGATGTTACAGAGCTTATTCAAGAAATAGACTCCATGATACATGCTATGGCGACTGGGAAAGGAAGCCCGGCCTCGGTTAGCTTGACGTCGTTGAATAGCATAGCTAGTCTTGAGCACGACATCAGGGAGGTTCTCAGGGAAATCTCACGCCCCGTGGCTGCGTCGACCCACCCCCTAAAGCCACGCAAATCTAAAGGAGGGCCCCAGCTGATCCTGCCCTTGGATGACGAGCGAAAAGCGTGCGCGTTTTCCTCGATCTCCGGAAAGCCACGCTTATCTCATAGCAGGGCACTTGCTAGTATGATCAAGAATGAGGTGACGCTTATACAAGTGATTGACGTGCTCAATACACGATTCATTGAGCCCAGCATAAAACAAACGCAACCGGTTTATTGTGAACTCCTCCGCAAAATATCAAAAAGCTTATTGAGACTTCGGGGCATACATCAGACCTCCAGCAGGGAATGACGGAGGAATATTGTAGAGAACATGAACCCATGCAGTCCGGCCAGCTTTTCACGCGAGTTTCTGCATCTCTCAGACGTGAATATGCACTTTATGCAGAGCACTATGCAGCTATCAACAAACAAGAATTTTCTCTCTTTATACAGGTTTAGTCCCCTCTTTGACAATCTTCTCCTCCTGCCAACAATTCTGATTAGGCGTATTTTTGTTAGGAGTACTGTAGCACGGCGGTGCTTGCGGACGGGCCCTGCTTCAATCTCGGCGACCACCTTGCGTTCCCCATCAAACACATTAGTGGGTATGCGAAGGAACTTGATCGTCTCCTATGCGCGACCAAGAGAGACGCGCCGGATGCCCACCACCTTGTTGAGGCGATCGCGGCCATAAATGAGGTGGTGCTGGTGGTCCATATGAGGCAGCAGCTACATTCTGAGGCGGTAAGCCATGGTGCACTACACTGGCATGACTATGTGTCGGAGGAGTGCAGGGCATCACTCTCGGAGGCTGTGGCCAAAAAGCAAGTGTGGGTGGAGATCACTGCCACAATCATTGGCTGGGGGCTTACACTATGTTTTAGCATCCTCTTCGAAATCATCCTAGGAGAGGTCGCTTTCGTAGCAGACCTCAGTAGCATCGAGAAGGTAGGGAAGCACATGCCTGGAGTGGTGTTGACCTGGTGGCTAACCTCTTTGAGACACTAGATATATATTATGCCGCTACGAGAATCAGACCCCCCCATCATCCCCGCAGACCAGCTGGCGTCATTCCTGCAAAGCACCTTCCTAAATTACAAAGAAATCCTCCAGTCTCACTGGCAGTTCCTTGACGTTCTCCTTGCTATCCAGGCCGCAGAACACCCTGTGATCCTCTCCAGTGTGGTTGAGCTATTTGCTGCCCTATTGACCTCGTCCAAGGCAGCATACTTGGTGTATATCAGCAACTACCCGATTGCTTTGTACGTGATACAGGATGAGGCCGCCAAAAACCCGGCATTTAAGCAATTTTTAGCAGTGTGATCTTTTTAACAAGTTCTCTGCCCTTGTGTTCTGAAGCAGTAATTAGGATTGTATGTGACGTCCGGAAGCTCACCGGCTGGACTTGTCGAGCTTCATCAATTGTCCTATCCCTTGTCTTCTCTGGTATCCCCTTCTACTAAAAGAACTCTTGGGCAAGATTTCTTCTCGTGATCCAGATGTGCAACGAATACCAGTGGTCATGAAAGAAATCAAGCTACTTGGCCTTGCTGCTGAACCTGACGTCGCCCTTGCCAAGCAAAGGGTCAACTTTTGGAAGTATGGCTCCAGGCTCATTGCCAAGGGCCGTGGGGTATTTCTTACTTCTAATGCAGCCCGCTGCTGTTTACTGGACTGATGACTATTTATCAGGTGATCGACGTGAGAGAGGGCGCACAGCGGCTTGTCCACTCTGGCAGGGTGCTCACCAACTCGAAGCGTGGTCCCATTGGAACAGGCTGGAAAGAGTTCTTTTTCCTCCTCACAGACCAAAGGCGCTAGTACCCCTTTTTTCAAATTCTGTCCCCGGTAAAACTGAGTGAAGAAATTAGTCCTGATCATGAAACCTACGCGCAAGAACGGTGTCATCAAGTACTATGAAAAAAGAGAGGTGTGTTCATTTCGAGATAACCTGCCGCTGCCTGAATGTACGTTTACGGATGGCAATTCTGCAGCCCATACCTCTGAGTCTGTTGAGGTTCAAACCACAGACCTTGGGCAAACCGGTCCCAAAAGACATCCTGCACCATTTCCGAACCCCAGAGGAAGGCGTCGAGGCAGCTATGCAGAGCTCCCCCCCGCCGGAAACTGAAAACGGCACAACAGACATGGCGTATGGCTTGGCCGTTTGGGGAAGTAACCAACTGTCGCCTGACCAGCCCAGGTTGATTGTCTTCACGGCATCAAAGGAAGACGGGGCGGAGTGGTGTAGGAAGTTGGACGAGGCTCATGGCAAACAGGTCAGGCTGGTGTAATATTGCTGAAGAAAAGCTGGGCCTCAGGTGCCCTTATTTTTGCACGGCCAGCCACAGACGTTTGTAAAGCATGCACCATAGTGCCTCTTCATTGTACGACCGTGATGTTTAATGTCACAATCCATTTACTTAGACCCCATGCAGCAGGGCCGGGGGCCAGGCCTAAATTCGCATCGCTTGCTGCCAAATGCAGCGAAAGAGATGTCACCATGGGGACCTGAGCCAATATTAGGTGCGAGTCCATGGCGCTGCCTGTGTAAAAAGGGCTCGGAGTCTTGGGCTGGGTCGCGTTGCGATTGACTTGAAGTGAGGGTGCAGGTTAGTAAGCGACAGCGGGGCCCTAGTTACTGCAAAGCGCTTGTCTTCAATCCGCTGTAAGCCCCTCAGCCCAACGAGTCCGCCTGCCAGTTCACACTGGTACCAGCCCCGGGGGCCGGGGCTAAACGCTAAGGGCCCTGATCTGAGTCAGATACTACTATCATCTGATCGGTTATCCAGAATGGGAGTCCACGGTGAGCATCCAAAACGGGAGTCCATGCTGGTATGATGATCGGTATCCAAAACAAGAGTCCACACTGGGAATCGAACCTCCAACTTGTTCCCACAAATCAGCCCACCAGCAACTTCACACCGCTTTGACTCCCTTCGAGTTGGCGTCAAGTTTGGCCAGAACTTCCAACTGGCTTTCTGATCGCTCATCACTCGTCACTACTATGGGGTGGCTTGGGCACCATCCCCCGACAGCTGCCGCACAGCAGACCTTCCTGGTCGCTAGCCCGACCAGACCTCTGCTCGCTGCCATGTAGCCCTGGTCGATTGCCTCGACCGGATGCCCACCTTGTCTCCTTCTCCTGCTTGTCTTCTCCTGCTTGTCTTCTCCTCCCCCTCCCCCCCCCGGGCACAGCTGTCCGCTTTGCTGCCCTGTAAGTACTTTTCACCAGCCCTGCACCGCTTGCAAACTGATGGCACTCCTCAGGCCACGCCTGTCTCTTCCAGCAAATTTTCCTGCTTCTAAGGGGATGAAATCAATTTCAGGGTTTGGTGCTTCGCTGCCCTAGCGCCTCTGCCCTTGAGTCGAGTGCTCCTCGGAGGAACAATGTGCTAGGGAAAGAGCTATCAATGCCGGCTTCTCTCGTACGTCCCTCCGCCCCTCCTGTCGCGTCCCTCCCGTTGGCTAGCGAAGGGCTCTTGGGAGGATACCGCGCGGTCGAGGCCCCAGAAAGGGGCCAAGCGCTCCCAGAGGTGAGCGCCCCCTCATTGGCTGGGCGGCTGCCCTCTGCCTGGGACCTCCGAACCAGACCTGGATCGGGCCCAGCGAGGCAGCAGGGTTCGCCGAGAGGCATCGGCCCGGTGCACCTCTTTCCGTCATGGGCTGATCGACTTTCTTTTTTTCTGCAGGTCCCGGCGAGGGCACTTCCAAGCAGCCAGGGCTCGCTGCCTAAGTCCCCTGCTGCTTGAGGTCGCTTCTGCCCCTGCGCTGCCTCGCTCTACTGAGCTCGCCTTGCCAAGCAGCGGCATTGCTGGTGCCTTGAGCCCCCTGTGTCAGCCCCGCTAGTTCCTACAACCAGCCGCTCGGCCCCATTCCCCACTCCCCACCGCCCCTTGCACCCACTTATTCGCACCCTCCGCGGCTGCCCTGCGCCCTAGGTGCATTGCGCAAGGGCGGCCGGGCTCATGAAGTACTTCCAGCCTCAATTTCTTTCGCACAGTGGCTTTCTAGCTGCTGCACAGTATTTTACGGCGTAGATGCCTCTTGCTAGCACATGTTGTACGGACTGACTGGCCAAGCAATGCTTATTTTGGCTTTTGAGTCGAGCTCGTGCGATATGCAACTGCGATATGCAACCATGCTCGTCAAGCGCTTGAGGCCGTACATCTGACGTATCTACCTACCTACGTGCGAGGCCCGAGAGCTTTGCCCAGGCATCATGAGCGCCTGTGGCCTGGAGAACTGACTCAGGGCTGGTACTGCATGTGAGCCCCCTCCGAGACCTTTGCCCCCCACTCATCGCTCAAAAGATCCTCGAGAGTGACCTTCGCACTGCTGTTCCCCGGCCACAGTGCTGTTTCTTTGAATATCTGCAAGATCGTGCCCAGCTTTTGGTGATCAATCTCATGCCCAGGGTCCAACCACCGCCTGCCTCCTTCAAACACGAACGCACGCTCGCGTGCCGTGTTCTTCCCTTCGAATTTCCAGAGAAATCCTGCCGCAACACGCCGCGCCACCAGTTCCGCTAGTCGAACAGCGTCATTTTTGCAGCGCATCTCACCCAAGGCTGCTATGTACTCCCGCCTCTCACTCTGGTTAACACACTCAGGTACATACGCCCGGGCCACAGCACCATCCTACAGAGCGCCGTGACACACTTTTCGAACAGCCCTTTGAATGCTGTTAGCTCTGCACCGCATTCATTCGGCGCACAAATTGCTTACTTGGTTGCAGCTCGCTGTGCCTCAGTAACCCGATTGCCATGCTGCACAGTTTCAGGTGGACGCTGTAGTGGGAGCTATTTGTTGAGAGCGTCCCTTTCTTGTGGTCATACGCCCAGGAGACCTCTGTCAAATGCAGGGTGTCGTACGTTAAGAAGTGTCCACCGACAGAAACCATGGCAATTGGGGTGTATACAATGTGCCCAGCACCTGGCGACATGACCCTAGTCGTTGATCAGCTCACCAAAAACTATGGTACCAGGCAAGTCTTACAGCATGTCCCCCGCTTGGAGGTCAATCGTGAACATTTTTCCCCCTGTGCCCTCCCATGCCCACTTCCACTCCTCGCTTGGAGCCTTCTCAAAATCAAACAGGTCATCTTGTAGTTTGTCAAGCTCTTTCTGGTTCTGCGCATGCTCGTAGCCTGCTGGCCACACAATGCCCCAAAATTTCCCCCCCAAAATAACTAGGACATAGGTGAGCATTCCTTCCGCATCACGATGCAGAAACGTGATCATTCCAGCGTGATGCACCAGCGACCAGCCCTGTGCCTCGTAGAAGTCAGGGATGTTGAAGTGACCCTTGAGCCTCAGCGGGAGTTTGGCATAGCCAAAGTTATACCCATCGTCCAGCATCCTGTTGCCGGTGTTGGCCTGCTTGGAACAGCACGTATAAAGAAGGCTCACAAAATTATATCAGGCCTTCGCCTCAAGTTCAAATCAATGCTCAAGATGCACTGGATTTTGTCTGGGTTTTTCACGCCGTCCATGAACCCCCTTAGCATCATATTTATGTGAGGCGATTTGCGTTCAGCGCGCCTGCGGCAGTCTACCAGATCCTTTGGTCAGCAGCGCCATTAGGTGCACTGTAAGCGCTGAACTTGCCGTGCACTACGAAGCGATCTGTTCCTGTCACCGGGGTATTTGCCATGAAGTCCTCGAAGCTTCTCCTTTCCCAGGGGTATGGGTCTGGAAGCACCAGCGTGCCTCCTTCACCCAAAAGCTTGCGGCACCTCGTCCGCGCCTCCTCCGTCCCAGTGCCGTAGATTTGTTCGTGATGGATGAGGGGGCATTGTTTGGAACCAGGGCACATCGACATCCACCTGACTGCATCCTCGTCCTGGATCAATTTATAAGCTACGTGAGAGGCGAGTGCTTTCGGGGCCTTACATTGGGTAGACAGTTTTTGCTATGGTCTTCGCGGCTAGGGAGGAAAGGCAGACAAGCCCACACTCCTCCTGGCCACTGAATTGGCTCAGCCTCGGTGGATAACTGCATGCCACGCACTGGAGTGACGAAGTCGACGATTCGTCCGATGGCTGGACCCGTGCTGCTCAGGTGTACATTGTTTGAGGCCTCTGCCGGGCCATCCTCTATGTCGTCTGACAGCGACATGAGGTCGGACAGGGCATCGTCAGACCGCAAAGTGGCGCCTGTCGATGCTCCAGGCCCGTTGTCCCCACCTGGCATTGCGGCGTCTTCCGTTGCTAAGGAGGGGTCGGATTCCCCGTGCCCAGCACTGCACGTGCTTCCTTCGTTGCTCATCACCCATGTTGTATGCGGTACTTCAATTGCCCCATGAATTCCACCACCGAAGGTGGCTGGTAGGGCCGTTGGCTCTTGTAGCACCAGGGGGATTTCTATTGTGTACTCGTTTTCCTGCGCAAAGCTAGGTGATGCCGAAGTGGTGCCACCAGCACACTCTGAGCGGGTCATCGGGCACGCCGCTTCCGCCGCTCTGTGCCAGGAAGGTGGCAGGAGCTTGGCATAGCTAGTCGATGCGCTATTTGATTCGTGGCGATTCCCTAGAATGGACTGCGGGTGCGTGGAGGCGAAGGCGGGAGTTGCTGATGGACCTTCGTAGGAATGCAGGCCTGCAACGGTTTGGCTGGTGGGCCCCAAACTTTCCCACCCCCAATCCGCCGATATTTTTGGCAACATTGACAAACTGGGCGGGGTGTCCAGAAATTGATTCCCCACAGGCTCCTCTACGGGGTACAGGGACTGGGCGCGTAAGTAGTCGTAGGCCGCACATTCAAGGAGGGGTGTTGCCAGCATGCTGAGCTGAAACTGGCCCTTGTGTGCCCTGACATTTCTGGGAGTGGTCGCATTATGACCACTGGCTTCGTCTTCCGCTCACTTCAATTTCTTCTTTTCGTGACTTCTTGCACTGCGGACCCTTTGCTGTTCCGTTTTTTTTTCTCTCTTGGCCTGCTCCTCTGGAGACTCATCCCCATAGCTTTTTGACCTGCTACAGGGTTAGAAAAGCACAGGAAATAGCAGTGTAAAGGGAGACCTTCCCTTTACAGTATGTTTGTACATATTTGAATTGGAGACCGTTGGTTTATTAAAACCAGCGGTCACATGATAGATAAGGTAGCTTTTACTTTTGTACCCAACACATTGCATAATCCCACTAGTCGGTTGTGCTACGTTGGTCCTACTTAAGTAAGAGCGCCCTTTACATATTTTTTAGCATCCTTTATCAAAGGGATCACCCCTGCAACCAAGCCCCCAATGCCAACAAAACAAAACAAGAAGAAGAAAGTTTCGAGAGGATCGGCGACGGGCTTACCCAGCGCCGCACCACCTGACAACCCACTGGGCGCAGCACATGCACCCGGTGGTTCGGTGGAAGTCTCAGAAGAGACAACAACCCCGGCCGCAGCCGCTTTGCTGGCTGCAGCCACAGCCACATCACAACGTGGCCATGACGACAAAGAGATTCTTCGTCGTCAAGAGGACGCCCGCGATCGCGGATGTCCTCCAGGAGCTCAGATAAAATCTGAGCCCATTTCGGGAGTGGCTCCTATTCAGGAGACACGAAAAACCGATCGTGATCTGAGACACGATCGGAGGGAGGCACGGCGAGTGCGAAATGCGCCCGACCCGTTCCCTGCGCCATTCGATAACATATCGAGGACGTTAGCTCGACCAGGTGCGTCAGGAATTCCTGGCGAACCTCAGTATCGCCGTGATAACGGCGGTACGTTAATGTTGATGTCCGAAAGTTCGTTGACCGAACTCTCATCGGCTGCACGTCAGAGCAGACATGCGCAAAAGAAACGCGACGAGGGACCTTCGAAACTGAAGGCCCCTCACAGCTATATTTCTGCTGTCGAGGAGCATGACGCGCTTTTGGACCTAATGGCTCAAGAATTGAGCCATTTACCTCAGCACGAAGTGCAAAAGGCACTTAATGCGATCCGCAAGAAACGGGAGACCGTTATCCAAGCGGAGGGCGAGAGCGGTATACGCTCTCGCAGTAGTAGACGTTCTATGCATCCAGAGAACGTTGCATTACCCCCATCTGAAGCCACGATGGAGGCAGTAAACCAGAGCCTGCTTCAGCCTCGTCAAGACGACGAGACTAGCTCGCAAGCTCGAGCACGCCATAGAGCCTATGAACGTGCGCAAAACCCGCCTCCCGTACAGGAGAATACAACGTCCGCATCGCGAACGTTTGAAACAGGAAAGGTAGGGACCACGTCGTATCAACAGGGCCCCTCATGCACCGATGAAATAGTGGATTGCTGACTGCACAGCCCAGCGAGGAGCGTCGTTCGAATGAACAGCCTCAAGCATCCCAGCCCTACCGACGACGTGTCGGTCCGGGAGATGAACCATCCGATTCATCATCGGATGGTAGTAGGTCCTCGTATGAGGATCGTGATAGACCTGTCTCGGATCGGGGCGAGTCAATTGACGGGGATGCATATAATCCACGTCCTGTTACCCCTATACAGGGTAGGGCACCATCTGTAAGAGGTACCCCGCTAGCGGATTTACCCGCTCAACCCGCGCGTCCGGCGTCTGTACGAGCGGAAGATAGGATCACTGGGCGTGATGATCGTCACGCCACGTTCGATAATAGAGCGAGGGATAGAAGTACTACCCCTCACCAGGTATCAGCGCCGGTTAGAGACCAACGCTCGAGCCGGACACCAGGTGTTACCCCTGGACCGGATATTCGCCAACCGTCTCAAGGGCCTAATAGGGTTCCTCGGGACTACGGGGATGATGGGCTCATTCGCGATTCGAAGTACATACATAATGTACATGACAACTATTATAGAATAATAGATGAAAAGGTTGGGTTAGCTATAACCCTTCCTCCTAGTATAAAGACGTCTAGTCTGAGGGTACCTCAGCCTAGAGGATATAAGGGTGACGGAGGCATGGAGTCATTCGATGAATGGCTCCAAGAATTATTAAGTTGGATGAGAATCAACCAACTTGGTGGAGATGAACACGATAAAGATCGTGTTATCATTGTCGGGATGTACCTCGAAGGTACCGCCCGCAAATGGTTCATCGACAACGTTGATAGTCTTCACCGTAGTCGTTGGGACTGGACATTCAAAGACGTCGTAACCGGGCTGTATGACCGGTTTATTCATGAGTCTTCGATAATCGAAGCCACTGAGTCCTTCGAGAATGCTAATTTCTCGACGGAAGAAGGAGTCAATGGACTGTTCCATTACCTCAAACGCAATGCCGAGCGCATGATACATGCGCCCGATCGCTATACGTTTAAGCGGACCTTCTTTGAGAAGATCCCGAAGTATATGCGCGATAAGTTAATCGATCGCGGATACTCTGCCGAGACCTCGAGGATGAAGCACATCCTCGCCGAATCGGTAAAAATTGAACAAGCGTCTAGAATGGCTAGACGCTACAACGAGTATAGAGGACATACTAAAGATAGTACGTCCTCAACAGGGAAGCCAAAGGCGAGTGGAAGTTCTTCCGCTCACCATACAGATGGGAGGAATAAACAGTCCTCACAATCGCATGCCAGAAGTGGCCCGACCAATAGTAATCGTTGGTCAGGAGGCAGTAAACGACCCCAGGATACTGGAAGTCGTCCGACCAGTCGAGAGAATCGACCGCCGGGCCAAAGTGGGAATACCACTGATGCCCGCAAACCACCATTGAAAGCCAGTGTAAAGAACGAGGGAGGTGCTACCTGCTATAAATGCGGTAGCGAGTACCATTTGTCGAGGGACCCTCGTTGTCCGCATAATAAGTCAGCGGTACGCTTGCACGCAGTGCAAGAAGTAGTGGATGATCGGTCGGATGAGGATCCTCCGATCAGTGAACGCCCCCAAGATGATGGAGGTGAGGCCGTGGCGTCGACCAACGCTATGGATATTGAGCACTCTGAGTGTGACAACAATGTTGTCGGCTCACAATACTCGTCCGAAGGCGAAGATTACGCCCTCGAACAATACGAAGATTACGACGGTCATAATGATGATGACTGTCATACGGTCCGCATGAGCATGGTGTGGGATGTCATCATCATAGATGATGATGAAGACGAGGTTGTCTGGCTAGACCCCTCGTCGCGAGAGGGCGCTGCCCCCAATGATCCGCAAGGTGATTCGGACAGCAATAACTCATTTCCAATATTGGTGGAAGTGAGTGAGTCCGGCGGTGACAGTGACAGTGAAGAATACTTCGACGATGACCAGTTCTTCGCAATTGGCAAAGAAGATAGTCTACCACGGAGGACAGGACGTCCGCTGGTGACTTTGAAGAAATCTTCAAAGGTATTGAAGCGACCAATAAGGACGCCTGAGGAGCGCAAGTGTATGACTGCACTCATCAATATTAACGGTGTGAATGCGTTCACACTGTTTGATTCCGGCTGCACAGCCGAAATTATTTCAATTGACTTCGCAAGGGTTGCGAATATCAAGGTGCACCAGCTTGAAGAGGTGGTGCCCATACAGTTAGGTACCCGAGGAAGCCGCTCGGTTATCAACTTTGGAACGAATGTTCCATTTAAGTACCATAACATCGACACAAATATATATGTCGATGTTGCCAATTTAGACTGGTATGATGCTACAGTGGGCGTCGTGGCGATGCGAAAGCTAGGAATTGTACTAGATTTCGAGCATGAATGTATTCGTGTGCGAGGAGAAATTGCACCGTCCTTCACTCTGTTAGAAGAGAAGGCAGAGATTGTGAGGCGCAGTGCCGCACGAAAATTCGACCGAGAACGGCGCGAATAACTACGATCGGATAATCGTATTGTCGAGGAAGTAGATATCGACGCAGTGCCGAAAGGACCATCGTTAAGTAACGAGGGCCCTCTGTTAATGACCGAAGAGGAGAGTACCCTCTATGGTTGGAAGTTCAACCTGAAAAAGGGGGAGAGCTCGATGAGGGCTAACCCACCTTCAACGGCGAGACGTTCAGTCACGATCGAAGAGGAAGATGACGCGAAAGCGTATAGTCCTGGATCGGGACTGCCAACACCGTTTCCAGTAATCATGGAAGATGGTATTACGCTCAGTAGAGAGGATGTAGAGCGGATGGTAGACGAAGTGCCTACCATCCTGAATAGTGGTAAGAGTAAATATAATACTCTTAAGGATCTCCGCGAAATCGAGGAGATCGTGCAGGAATTTACCCGCGAACGGTTCCCTAGTGCAGAGCACCGTGAGGAATTACGGTGAACATTCACCGTAGTACCAGAGGAAGAGGACGACCCATTTGAGAATGAGTACGTCATGGCAGCGTTTAGAGCTGTGGCAGCGGACCATGAACGTAAGGTCGCGGACATGGGTCCGCTGACCGAGGCTGATATACCAAGGCTCAAAGAGCAGTGGTTAGCCTCGTGTCAAGAAATTATGAACGGCGTGCCGGAGGAGTTACCTCCTGTACGCGGAGTGAATCATCGAATTAATTTAATCGATGATTCGAAGCAGTATCGCTACCACCTGCCGAGGTGTCCTGATTCTCTTAAGCCCCAGCTTATGGAGAAAATCATGAAGTACACTTGTGCAGGATGGTGGGAAGCGGTGCAGATGGAACAGGCTGCACCGATGCTTTGTATTCTTAAGAAAGACGGACAATTACGAACTGTAATCGACTGTCGAAAGCGTAATGATAATACTATCAAGGACGTTACGCCGTTTCCAGATCAGGATCAAATCCGACTGGATGTCGCGAGAGCGAAGATAAAATCGAAGATCGATTTTTCAGACGCGTACGAACAAGTTCGGACGCATCCTCCTGATGTGCCTAAAAGCGCATTTGCCACAATCTATGGCACATTTGTGAGCCATACAATGCAGATCGGGGACTGTAACGCGCCAGCCACGTTTCAACGCGTGATGACAATGATATTCCGAGAATTTATCGGGATATTTCTTCACGTATACTTAGACGATCTATTTGTCTACAGTAACTCCATAGAGGAGCACGAGCAGCACCTCAAGCTCGTGTTCCAGAAAATCAGGGAAAATCAATTTTACCTGAAAGCCAAGAAAGTAGAGCTGTACGCTGATAAGGTGGACTGCTTAGGGCATGTAATCGACTCGAAAGGATTACACGCCGTGGAGGATAAGATGGGACGCATCCGTAACTGGAGACGTCCACGCAACTACAACGATGTCCAGAAGTTTCTGGGCCTTGTACAATATCTGGCCCATTTCCTGCCAGATATGTCGGCGTACACATCACCACTTGCTTCAATGACGCAGAATGGTCAATCATTCTGCTGGCGACCGATACATGAAACATGTTTTGAGTCGATTAAGCGCATCTGTTGTTCAACGCCGGTGCTTAAGCCGATTGATCATCGACTAGCCGAACCCATCTGGGTGATCTGCGACGCATCTGTTGCAGGAGTTGGCGCGATGTACGGCCAAGGACCTACATGGCAGACATGTAGGCCCGCAGGATTTATGTCGAAGAAATTCTCCGACGCTCAAAGACACTATCGTGTCTTCGAGCAAGAAACGATAGCCATTTTAGAGGCCCTCCTTAAATGGGAGGACAAACTCATTGGATATCGTATCCACGTGGTAACGGACCACGAAGCGTTGGAGTTTTTCCAAACGCAGCGCAGACTGTCAGGACGACAGACTCGATGGATGGAATATCTATCGAGATTCGACTTTGATATACGATATATCAAAGGTCAGTTGAATAAGGTAGCAGACGCATTATCGCGCTACTACGAATTCAATACATGGGACAATATCGCCAATGTAAATGACTTTGTCAATGCTGACGTATGGCTGGATCCTAATCATGAGGATCTGCCGTACGATCGGGTGCGCGAACTGGTTGATCGCACGCCCGAGAAGACTGCCGAACGCCTTCGGAAAGCGAAAGTGCAAGCTGAGTTTGCTGTGATCCGGGATGTCATCCAGGAGCACGACATACAGGCGTCAGAAATGGCAGCCGCAGCAGCTAAGAGCGCTGAAGCAAACGGAGACGTCATCAGTCAAGTTGTATCATCGAAAGATGATCCAACAGTATTTGAGTCAAGAGCGAAGGGCGAAGACCTGCGCACTCACATCGAAAACCTAGCGGAGAACGATATGTTCCTCGCTGACATTAAAAGTGGATATGAGAAGGATTCTCTATTCAAGAAGGTGCTTGTGAACCCGAAGCACCATCCGTCATTTAAGATTGAAAACGATCTTATTTGGAGCAAGAATAGAGGGGGAGAGAACGTCCTATGTGTTCCCTCCTCCAAGACAGGAATCTATTCGTTGCATGGTCTAATTATCGACCAAGCGCATGCTATTGTGGGCCATTTTGGCCCCCAACGCACTGCGGATTATATCCGCCGCTGGTACTGGTGGCCCAGGATTCAGCAGGAAGTGGAGGTGTTTGGCTCCACTTGCGAAAACTGTATGAGAGCCAAGGGCGAGTATCAAAAACCTGCCGGGTTATTACACACCCTTCCGATTCCCACTAAGCCTTGGGAGTCGATTGGAACGGATTTTATTGGTCCATTCCCAGAAGTAAACGGATGTAACTACTTATGGGTAGTTATATGTAGAATGACTTCACAGGTGCATCTAATACCTGTGAATACGAAGACGACAGCGACTCAGCTATCGTCTATATACATGCGTGAAGTCGTTCGACTACACGGATTACCATCATCGATCATTAGCGATCGTGATCCGAAGTTCACTTCGAAGTGGTGGAAAGAGCTTCATCGATTGATGGGCTCTAAATTGTTAATGTCTACGGCGTTCCACCCACAGACAGATGGAGCGACGGAACGAGTAAATCGTTCAATCGCGCAGATTATCAGATCTGCCGTTAAGCCAGACCAGACGGATTGGATTAACATACTACCGCTCGTCGAGTTTGCAATAAACTCGAGTATCAGTGCCACGACGGGACTAGCTCCCTTTGAGGCAAACTATGGATACATGCCCTTGATGCTGAGGACTGTAGAGCCTTCTACGAAGGCTCCCCCTGGAGTACGAGCGTTCGTTATCCAGGCCGTTAGAAACATGGCTATTGCGCACGATGCTATCATCGCAGCGCGAGTGTTCCAGCGCCATCAAGCCAACAAGGGGCGGCGCGATGAACCTGTCATCAAGGAAGGTGACATGGTATATCTGTCGGCGGATAAATTATCCATGCCGAAAGGACGAGCAGGAAAACTCCTGCCCAAGTATGTAGGGCCATATGGGGTCCTCGAAGCTCAGCCGAGTACATCGACGTATGTCCTCGACCTACCTGAAGAGTTGAAGAAGCGGAGAATCCATCCCCGCTTCCATGCTAGCAGATTGCGTCTGCATCATGCTAACGACGACATGTTATTTCCTAACAGGTCGAAGCCCGACGCGTACGACTTTGGCGTGCCGGACGAAGTTGAGTGGTTCGTCGAAGAGATCACGGGCCACCGGTGGAAAGGAAAATCTATTTCCTTCCTCGTACGTTGGAGTTTGGGTGATTCTACTTGGGAATCACTCTGAACGTGCAACGATCTAGAGGCTCTAGATTGTTATCTTGAAGTTATGGGAGTGCAGGACTGGCCTGACCTCCCGCGGTGGAACATCGCTGCCAATAAGCGCCCTTCCGCATCAGGAAAAGGCATATGAATGGGATGAATGATGGCGCATCATTTGTGTCAGTTCAGCCGTTGGGCCGGGACCGGTACGGGTCCAGACCCGGTCCATCAACAATTCTCGGATCTTTCCGAGTATGTTGACACGCGTGACGTGTCGTTTGTTTTCTCCCAAGCACCATCATCACCGGATGGAGCGCAGAGAGCCCGACAACCCACGCGACCAAGACTACCCAATGGGGAGTCGGGAAACCGACTCCCACTACTATCACCGACCGAGGAGTGAGCGGAACGCTCAACCCTCACGGGGGGAAGGAGGTGCTCAGGCACCTTCTTCTGCTTCGAAAGGAAAGGAACGCGAACGTGATTGTTCGCGTTCTCCAGGCTTCGAGCGGTACCGCTCAGAGCCTAAGGCAGAGATGGAAGTTGTAGATCCATCGAAATGGAGTTTCAACGCGCAGTTGAACCTCATTGGTCACCCAGGAGAGTGCGAGGCGTGCGCGAAGTACGCCGAGCACTTCTTCATGGCGTCCTTTACTAGGGCGCCAGGTATTGCAGACGCCCTCGAGCGTCAAAAACACCATCTGAGTGAGCTACCCGTAGCGGAAGCTCGCCGAGAATGTGACGATATGCATCGTCATATTCGCCGACTGGAACGAGACGCGCGAGACCTCTCGAGCGACTATAACCGCCTTGTCGATGAGAAGAGGGATCTTCTCAACGAAATTCGTGAGTTGGAGGACCAACTTGGCGAGAAAGCTCGGAAGTGTCCTCGACATGAGGCCGCATCCAACACGTCATACGAGGCAGGGCCGTCGTCATCACAGCTCTCACCTGTGAGTCAATTAGTGGAGTTGTCGCTACCAACGGTAGAGGCACCAGCGGTTATCAATGATAACCGCATGGAGGGAGTGGATTCGGATTTCCCAACCCCACTCGAAGCGTATGGGTTATCAGAACCCATCGGATCGCAGGACATGAAGCCTGCAATTCGACCGACGCGCCCGCTGCCCGCGGCGCGTCAGCCCCTTGTCCAATATGTATTGGATAAGGAGAACACTGTCCACACCCTGCCTATGCCCAAGGTAGTGGTGAAAAACTCGGAGAAAATTAATCCGACATCGAGTGAGCAACTCACTCGATTTATCGAAGAGGCACAGATGGTTGGAAACCATCATGCTGTGAAACGTATGCAGATATACGTTTCTGACAGTCAACGGCTCGAGCGGAGCGCTCGAACCGGCATCCAGAATGAAGTGCTGGTGTGATGGACGGTACCGGACTGGTACCGTATCACGACTGCCAACGTCGGCAGGCAAACTGCCCCACCGAAACCCAAAGGGCCGCAGGGACCTGCGACCCCCAACCTCATGGACGATGCGTCCAAATGGGCCGAGTGGCTATTAGCCAATCGGAAGAAATTGTGTGCTCCCGGCGTGGTCAAGATGTACCCCGGGATCCAAATCGGCACGCAAGGGATATCCTTGCGTGAAGTGCGTGGTTGGCAGATCGTCAACCGACTCGCCCCGCACCGCGTTCAGGACGTTGCGGCGACGAGGAATCGGTCTCGATTCTTCGCCTTAAGCGCAGAATTACTGGGTACAAGCAATTTGTACCAAGGCACGCTCAATCGGCTCGGCATAACCGTGGCCGCGACGGAAACCTTTGACAGGTTTTCGTTACCCATCGACAACGCCACTATCGATCAGATAGCGTCATTCTACGCTGCACGAGGAGTGACCATCGCTAGGTTCGACGACGGCCAACCATTCGGGCTTCACTGGTTAGCTGAAGCCCGCGCCAAACATCCAGATGACCCAGAACTCGGGGTCATCCTTATGCGCGTGCGGGCGCACAACACCCCGCTACCAGTCCCAGCTGTACTGCCAGGCGCAGTCGACTGGTTCAACATCCGGTCGAGGCAACGGGTACCCCCGCCGCCTGTGGCGTCCACTAGTAGTGGACTTCAATACGGATCTCCACCGGGCTTCAGGATAAATCTCCCTGGGCCCTCAACACCAGTTGCTGGGCCATCGTCATCATCGACACCGGGCCCCGTACAAGTCTTCAGGACTAGTACAAGCAACGTACCGGTTACTGCACCTGCGGAACCAGTAGTGGGACCAACGGTCCCCACCATGGTCCCCATGGAAGTAGAGGGAGATGTGACTTCAGGTCACGTCTCAGAATATGAGTTACAATATGCAGGTCGACCGATGGATCCTGATGAGATGTCTTCGTCGGATCCCGAATGAGCGTCGACATAACTGTCGCCGCTCAATAAAAACACAAAAAATATTCATCATATTACTCGACGTCGAGCAGAATTTCGACGTCATTATACCATAATTTTAGTTTTGTTTCTTGGAAGATTGACCCTGTGGGATCAATCTAGAGGGGGAGGATGTAAAGGGAGACCTTCCCTTTACAGTATGTTTGTACATATTTGAATTGGAGACCGTTGGTTTATTAAAACCAGCGGTCACATGATAGATAAGGTAGCTTTTACTTTTGTACCCAACACGTTGCATAATCCCACTAGTCGGTTGTGCTACATCGGTCCTACTTAAGTAAGAGCGCCCTTTACAAGCAGTGATAAGTTGAATTACTTCTTATTGTTCTTTTTCTGCCTGGTTTGCAGGACGAATGGGTCGTTCAAGTTTGTTCGCTTCATATGTACACTCCTCAAAGCTGCTGTTGTCTTCCAGTCAGAAGATTGCCCACCAAGTGGCAAGCAATGGCGACCTACAAAGCCGCGCTTGTTGCCTTTCAATCGACCCACAAAATTATCGCGTGGATCAGGTTCTCAGCTGCTGAGCGCTCTAGCACGGAGCTATAGCGTGGTTGAGGGCCTCAGCCTGACTGCAGTGGCTAAAATCGGCGCATGCGTCCTCCTTTTGCCCCAACTGCCACATATTATGTTTTGACTGAGCAGGGCTAGGACTTTCTTAGAGTAATTCTCAAACGTACTTAGAGTTGCCGGGGTTGCAAGGGGGCTTCAGGCTCCTAGGGGGGGAGGTTCAAGCAGCTAGTGATGTGTTAGTACAAGTTGGCACGATTTCGGAATGAGGACCGTGACTGAAAGCTTCTGCCAGTGATGCCAGCGGTTTCAAGGTGATGACAACTTGGACAAATAGCCCAAATTAAGGGTAACTTAAGGTTACCAAGTCAAAAGTTCGTGTTAAGCCAAGCCTGACTCGGAGGGAACGTGCTTTTTTGAACCATGCTCAAGCCTCCGAAGTGAGTGTCAACATGCTTCGCACTCAGCTTGTGTTGACCCTAGCCTCAGTCGCTTTCTCCACTTTCAAGGCCTGTGCGGCCGTTACGTCTGCTTCTCATGAAGTTCTGATGCGATCCCAGAACGTGGGATATGCATCTGTCGAAGCGCTCCGTCTACAAGCAAAATGCGAGTTGCAAGCACAGAGGTGCATGGCATCACCATCTTCTGCATATTTGTGCATATATTGACAGTCTTTCCTCTGGGAATCTTGTTACGCAGCTCCAGGACGTAATCAATAAGCTCGCCTCATCTCATAACCCTCACATACTACCGATGTCAGTTCCTGCCCAGTGAAGGCAAGCCCGAGGCTCTCGTCGTTTCTGATGCGTCAGAATCCCTGGACGAGGAGGGCTATTCCGGTGTGCGATGTTGGCCTGGCGAGAACTTGGATCAAGCACACCGGGCGAAAGGAGGATCGCCAGGACCTCCCCCAAGACTCAGTTTCCTCACTGACATGAATGGCAATCTCGTGTACCAAAGTCTTCACACCAACTGCAAAACAGGTGTGGAATGAGCTCTATCGTCACCGACTTGACCCCGGTTCCTGAACTGGGAAGACGCCGAAAACTGCTTCCTACCTTGCCTATATATTGAAGACCAGCTTTGCCAAATTTTGCTACTGCGATGGAGACTGGGAAGTTGAGCGGCTTGCTGTCGCCAAGTACCCCGACTGGTGTGCAAGGGAATCTGGTCGGCTTACTCATACGTCATAACTCTCTCATATTTTTCTTTTTTTACCCTTTCTTTTTGGCCACTCTAGGTGCCAGGCCTTCAAAGCATCCCGCTATACTCTGCTTTTATCTCTCATTCGTAATTCTGCTTTAATCTGGTCTGCGTCACTAGGACCACATGGACACTCGGGCCACATCTAGGCACTTGACGGGACCCTCGGTACCATATGGGACCCTTCAAGGGGCCCCAGTACATGTTTCGGAACAAACGGCACTCTTGCCGAGCATGGCAGCTGCGTCGCAGTTGCCACATCACTGGAATGACATCGAAATGCTATTTCAGGACCCGGCCAAATTCTTGCGACAGCATCAGGCTGAGCTCACACGATTTTGGCTATGTCTGGACTACCAATGGCCCAGGGACATACAGGAAAGGGTCGAAACGGCCACATTAGAGGTCGTTCAGGTGAAACTTCGGGCATTACGCTCGAAGGACACCATCAATATATTAGCTCTATACTTTGAGTTAATAGTACCCATTATTGTCGACATGGATAGATGGCTCTCTATGAGTCGTAATACGAAACATCTTTCGAGGCTGGCACATGATGTGCCAGCAGAGCGATCCCGTTCACCTGCACGAGATGATGATCTCGTGAGTATGTCAAGTCGTGTATCAGACACGTCTCGAACGACAAGTCGTTCGTCTGCGACTAGTTCGTTGTCCAACGGGCGATGCGTTACGGTCCCGTTCAAGTCGATTGTCAAGCGATCTGAGCGCCGCGAGCACAATAGGCTCGCCCCCGTAAACGTCACCTATCGAGGTGCGGACGACGTTGCAAATTGGCGGACACCAGGCAACTCGCCAACTGGCTCGCAACGCAGCCAGTCACCAACCAACCATACGCGGCGATCCAACACAGACGTGTCAGCGCTGGACGACAAGAGTTGGAGTAGCCAGCGAGATGTCGTCGGTGAAGGTAAGCGACCTGAAAGGCCGCATAAAGGATATGAGAAGTTTGTCCACCCAGGACAAAATTCTGGTGAGGGGAAGGAGTGGGGTAGAGAGAGGACGGCGCAGTGGGCTGCACATCGCATAGTCGGTCACTGGAGTGACCAGCATGGGGCGAACGTCGCTCCAGAAACGAGAACACCCACAAAGGTGGGCGAGGACAGGGTGCTTCTCACACCCAGCGACCTCGAAGGAGGCCGCAAATTGCCTGATCCATCAACCTTGATGGCAATTGCGACAGTATGGTTTAAGAACCATCCGGATGTGAACTCAAGGCGAGCTCAGCGCATTCAGGAAGTCGCAATACGGGCATTAGAGGATAATATGCCAAGCATATCCGGGTGGGCAAATGGCTCACTTGGCTATGTGGACATCTTCAAGGGTATGCTTCAGAAGCTTACGGAGATGTACCACAGTCGTCGCGAGGAACAACGACAGGCCTGTATCAAGGAGGCGGAGGTAGCGACGAAATATCTGCCGCTAATACCAGTGCCATTGGAGGTGGCAGTTGGCATCGAAGGATGTCAGCAAGAGGTCGAGCTGCTAAGCTCGAAGACGATGTTGAAAACGTCGAATGCAGTGACGACTGAGTCGTCGCAGTCTAAACTGTCGGTAGACGAAGAGGTGGCGTCAAGGCAGTCGAGCCCTGCGAGGTTCGAGTCACCAAGGATGAAGGTGATGTTTTCTACGTCGCCTGTAGTAGCGGTCAAAGCGCTGTTGTCGCCGCTGTGGTCAACACCACTGTTGAGGTGTAAGGCGACGTCTGAGACGCCGTTGTTGCCGTTAGAGTCGAACACAATGGAGGTAGCAATGGGTCGCATTGCAAGGACCAGCAAAAGTTGGCCCTGAAGCGATGCGGAGCACCCAACGACCGTGCTATGCCCAGGTAAGAGCATGGGGTGCACGGCGTCGGGTCCCCATTGTGTCCCAGACGTCGCAGTGGTGTTGAGAAATCCGCTAAGGATGCCATTGTCATCCTGTGTGGCCGACAAGGTAGAAAAGTCGAGGCATGGCGTATTAGTGCGTCATGCAAGTGTTGTCGAGCCTATTGTGGGCTCAGAAGGAATGTCAGAGGCCATCCACACATGGGTGGATGGCAAGGACGTGCCTATGGGGGGAATAGTCCATACCCATCGCGTGCTGGGACTGCCAGTGGCTGGCAGTTGCGAAAACTCTAGGCATGGTGTATTGACACGTCATGCAGGGGCCTCCGAGCCTATTGGAGGCTCAGTGGCAAGGAGAGCCATCCCTGAAGGGATGGAGGGCGAGGAAGTGAGTATGGGGGGGAAAATACACGCCCATAGAGAACCAGCATGGCATGGCCATGTAGAGGGGGCGAATTTCATCCCAAAACCTAAAATGAATGGAACAAGCTGCCCCCGAGGGGCAGATATGGTCAGTAGACCATGGATGACGTTGTTGACACCATCCTGGGCATGTAAAATGGCTCGCGTACATGTGCGAACCATGCCAGCATGCTCAAAAGCATGCAGAAACCCATCCCCAGGGCACACAGGCCCCAAACCCTCTAGCACCAAGGTGGTGTTGTCGACACCTATTGAGGGCGCATGCTCGCGTCCAGCATATCCTGGAGGTGACTGGGTAGCCGCGCAGGCGAGAGGAGAGGGTAGAAAGGGCAAGCAAACAAGAGGGACATCAATGACGCCCCTCCATGGTGGTGGTGGACAGTGGTCCACCAAACGAAGTCAGGTGACTTCGACGTGGACGCCTATGGCGCCTGCCGACGTTTTGCTGGACGCGACAGGGCGTGATCCTGTCCAATTGGTGACCGTTTGGGGCATGCACCCAAGTGGAAGACCCTCCCCGATTGTGGACCTAGTGGACCATACGGAGGAAAAATGTGTGTTTATTATGAACACACAGCAGAAATCGACACCTTCGATGGTGCCAGTGGTGAATCATATCTATGATGATTCAAGTGATTATCTATCTGATGACGACGTCGCTGGAAATAATTTGGCTTATGATTTTGAGTCAGAAGACCAAATTGTGAGCGAGTCCTGTTCACCAAGCCCTAGTGTTGTGGGTGGCTATGACTATAGCGAGACGCATTCCGCATCTATAAATATTGAGCACCTGGCATGTATGCGTCAGCTGGCCCTTCATCAAGCCACTGACAACGATGCTTTGGTTGACAATAGTTCATCCAAAGGTGTTGTAGATACACCCGAAAACCTGACATATGATGTCAGGACGTATTGGTGTGAAGAGGAGTGTGGTGACTTCCATTACTATACGGAAGACTTGGAACGAGTTTCTATTAACTCGGATGAGTTACAGTACGAGCCCATGTTGGGTTCGGATTATGGTTATGATCAATCCTCACAGAGTGATCAAGAGGAGGGGGGTAGTAGTGTCGATTACTACGACACAGTGAACGAGGAGCACGTCTACGAAGACACTGATAATCTAGACGAGCCTGATGATGGTTCAAATTATCACGACTCAGAACCTGATGAAGGTTCCGAGGGTAGTGATTCCTATTTTGATGGCTATTAATGGTCATCGTACTTTTTCCTTCATCCTCCCTATATCGCTGGTTCATGTCATACCTTGCCAGTGGTAATCTCGTGTGTTGGCGTATCATTACGTCAAACTACTGCATGACCCGATCGCGACTTATCCTACGTCGTAGCAGCTTGTACGCTGCTGAAACCTTCCCAGGATTAATGTTGGTGTCATGTACACCTCCGTCGTTGGCAGTAATACTACTAGCTTGGACGTGGCCATCGTCGGTCACATCTTGAAACAACGATGGAGTCATACACCAATGAAGCATGGGCCACTGAATTACCAGCTGACGACTTGGTGGACGACTGGACAAACTTAGGGATTCAGGTGTTAGTGTCAGGTCATTGTACCTGACCACACACCCACTTTCAAAAAGGCATGGATGAGATCAGTTGGGGACTGAGTGGAGGGAAATTTCTCCCACTCATTGGGGCATTCTTGATGTCCTTAACTTATTCTTTTTTATTTGTGACATATTTTATGTCGCATGTACCACTTTGTTCAAGTTCATATATGTCGAACTTGGTGTTGTTTAAGATTGCTACGCAATCTTAAAGGGGGGTATGTAACGGGTCACCTACCCATTATGGGTAGGTTGGTGTTGTTTGGCAATGGCTTTAGCCATTGCCCAGAACTGTAGTGTTTACATGTTGTTTGTACAATAAGTTTCACGTCACTACCTACAGCAATCCCAGACTCGGTCAAGCTCTGTTGGGTACTGTGAGACTCCGTAGCGCCCGCGCTACAGATAGCTACAACACCAACGACAATTGAAAGTGGAAGAAAGTGAAGGCCAAGTCGCCAGTGCCATCTGGCATGCAGGCCGTGGACTTGGTTGATGATGTTCTGGCCGGATCTACCACATCACACAGCGCGACCAGCTCAGCCCTCCGCTCTGCTGCTAACCTTCAAAATCCTCCACCTGCAATAATTGCATCGCTGTCATCAGGTCTTATTCAGCAAGTGCCGTCGACTCAAGGCATTGTTTCCGCTGCCACCACTCAAGTTTCGTCCCCTGCCCAAGCTTTTTCAACTTATGCCCACATGCCCATCCACTCCAACGCCCCTACTCTGCCACCAAACAGCTCAAGCCCATCATCCTCGTCATCTCCTCCCGTGCTAAGTGACGAGACGCTGCCCAGTCAACTGGTGGCTGGTGAGAACTCCACCGTGACAAGTTCAGTCACCTATCCCCCCCCTGCTACGGATACAGTGCTTGGTGAGCAGGGCAACAAAGATCAACTGTGCTGGGTAAACTGTTTGCCCCAAACTGCTTGCCAATCTTTCACTGATCAATGGTGCCTCTTACCTATAGATAAACCCATTGTAAGTACAAGTTATGATTGCTGTGGTGACAGTATTAATACCAAGTGATAGAGCCGATCTTTTGATACCAAAACCATTAGTTCAAGTTCCAATCGAGGCGAACGCAGCACCTTGAAGCTGGAAAGCCGATGGTTGCATTGTCAACGACATTATCAGCACAGTAAGATCTAGTTTAACTACTTGATTTTTCATTGACACACCTGGCCCTGGTAACCTCTTTGCAGTCGACTGCCTTAGGAACGCAGTCCGACAATCTCCGAATTCAAAATGATATGGGACAAGAACCCTTCTGAAACCAAAGGGGTGTGTGTGTCGGTGGAGGATCGCGTGTGATTTCCGTGCTCATTTTTCAGCCAGAAATATGACGTGTTGAGTAAGGAACAGAAAGCGGCTCGTCTTGCTGCCACCGCAACATGTTCCACTACGGTCAACTGGCTGGTATGTGGATCGACACCTTGTCCTGATGAACTTTCCTGACACGGTTTCTACTTCCAAAGCAGGGAGCAGGAGAGCAGGCTCGTATGGGGCTCGGTTAAACTTGGAGGTAGTCTGAAAAGCAATGTATGAGAGCGCGGAGTCTGTACCAAGAATAAGGCCTTTGAGCACCCCAGTGCAGCAGAGCGCAGCAGAACTCGGATGGCAGCAGATTCTGGGTTAGTATTTGTTTAGAACCTACACGGAGAAACTCAGATTTCATCCGAAAAACGGCAATAAATTGACAAAGGCTGAGGCAGTGGGCTGGGCACTCTGTCCAGACCAGATAAACTCGGCTTGGCTCGGTGCCGATTTTTACTGGGGATCATACAGTACTCAGTGGACCTGGAGTGATAGTAGTATGGCACTGGTGTTGGCACGTCACACCGGTTGAACGGTCAGTGAACGTTGAACATTGAATGATCATAAGTTGGTTCGGTCACAGATTTTTAGAAATGGGTGTTGACCTGAGCGGTCCGAGGGCCGTGGATGGCAGGCGACGGTTCCTTGGTCGCAGTGCCTGCTGTGTCTCCGACTCGGATGACTCGTCATTTGAACTCCAACCTGCCCAAGAGCTTCACAATGGCCGCCAGTTGGAAGCTCTAACGGCACCATCGTTTTGTATGCTGCGTCTTTGGCCCCATATGAAGTCCATGACAAGTGCTGACCACATTCATTACTAGGGTGATCATAGCTCGAAACGGGGCAAGCTCCCCCACCCATTGAAGCCCCAGGGTTTGGCATTCCATCACCCTAGCGTCTCTGACAATGCGTCAATCGCTCCCCCAGGACGACTGAATGCTTGTGTTGAGGAATGCATGACTTGGCCCCAGGCTTGGGTATGTTTTTGCGCCTCGAGTGCCCCCATGTTTGTAAATCTGAACTGCACAGGTGCTCTCTCCATGTCCTCAAGAAGATTGTCTCTGCCCCACTTCTGGTTTATTTGTCTTTGTTTCAGATTCGTTATTAACAGAGGTCAGTCTTGGCGATATTTTTTCCTTACTGTTGACTTAGGCGTATTTACCCTGAGAAGAACCGAGAAAGCCCTTGGATGATTATGACAGGTTGACTGCGCCCACCCCCCTTGTACCTCGATCTGCTCATCTCTCCTTGAATTCATCAAGTACCGCTCCACGTCCCAATGGTTCTGCCCCCCATTTTCCCGCACTACAATTCTTGTGTTTAGTGATTCTTAATCAGCCTTGCTCCATCTCTCAAGCTTGAGTAGCTCCCCCTCCTCGGACTGTCGGCACCACCAAGGGTTTTGCTGCCTCAGGCACCTGCGCTTGGACAACCCCCTGCCGCTTCTCTCTTCAGCGCCGGCTGGTCTCTGCCCAAAGCCACGCTACTTCTGAATTTTTCGACCTATTACTGCTGATGCTTTTCTCGATCTCCTCCGTCGTCACCTCATGAAAGCCCCGGTATTTTTTGTAGCACTATTGCCCAAAATCACCACTCCCACCTGTGATGTTGGTTGGAAAAACCATGCTGTCGCTCCAGTTGGAGAGCATATTGTGCTCAAGTTTGTTGACGAATTAGACCTCAACGTTTGTGCAAGATATGATGCCCTACAAAGCCCGCCCCCCCCCCCGCACCAGCGACATTCCGTGCAATGGTCATTGGAGCGGCCGCCTATGAGCACAACACCTCGCTCAACTGGACCCGTCGGTATTCACGCTTGGTTCCCAGATCCGTCAGATGTGCAGAGCTGTATCTACCGGTACGTGGCAGGCCAAAATACAACAAGGTGTTCGAGGCCTATTAGCGGACGGCATACCGTGATGGGTGCAACCCTGCGTTTTGGTACTCAATCTGTGCCCTGACTTCCGGACCAACAGCTCCGTGATGGCCTCCATGCACACCTTCGACCCACCCGCATCAACCCCTATAGCACGCCCTGGTGTTGATAGCTTTTACGAAAGCTGTAGCAAACAGGTCTTGGGCCTTCACCCGAGTATGCGAATTCGATCCCAGCAGTTACTCAAAGGCCGGCTGCTCAAGCTACAAGCGGTCAGTTACCAGTAACACCAGGGCCATCAGACGTCAGCTCCATTGCATTCACTAGTGCCCCAGTCCCGCCCCACGCTTACACACTGCTAGCAGGGACTAGTTTTTCCTCTGAAAAACCTATTAGATAAATGTCTTCTCAGATCTAATTAGTTTTTCTTGAGATAAATTCCTAGTCTATATTTTGAAAAATAAAATAAAATATCAAACTATTTCTGAAGTCTTTCTTGAAAAAGACAAAGCCTTTTTCTTACCTTTATCTCAAGAAAAAGATGGGAAAGAGGTAAAGTTTTTCCTATCTTTTTCCAAAGAAAAAGGTGACATTTATCAAAGGGATCTCCAGAAAAACCCAGAGATAAATTGTGACATCACAGGTTTTTCATAGAATCCCTTTGATAAATGTCACCTTTTTCTTTGGAAAAATATAGGAAAAACTTTACCTCTTTCCCATCTTTTTCTTGAGATAAAAGTAAGAAAAAGGCTTTGTCTTTCTCAAGAAAGACTTCAGAAATAGTTTGATATTTTATTTTATTTTTCAAAATATAGACCAGGAATTTATCTCAAGAAAAACTAATTAGATCTGAGAAGACATTTATCTAATAGGTTTTTCAGAGAAAAAACTAGTCCCTGCCAGAAGTGACAGCACCACTCCTCATACCTCTTTTCTTAAGTCAACCTCCAGCCTTCCGGATCGATTGGAGGAGTGCGTTCGCATGATCACCATGCACTCCGTGGCGCTGTGATAACTCCCACAAAACCATTGCCCCTTCGACCCGTTGATCTCAAACTCCCAAGCGTGATTACGCCTTTAATGAGCCTCCGCCTCCGCTCCCCTGTCAACATTTCCGGCATCCTCAGCACCTCTCTAGTTTGATTTGAAATTAGACCGACCTTTACAGTCCCTCCACTCAAAGATACGGACCCCGCTCTCGATTGGCTCGCTGCTTAGACAATGCGAAGTCTGGGCGGCCAAAGGAATTTCCATCCGTCGGAAACGTCCTCGGGACGAACATTACGATCGATCAAAGATGGCCATCGACGAGAACATCAACCCCGAACCCGATAAGGACCGGGATGAAGGAAGTCGACAGGTTCAAAGGCGGCTGCTCGCAACAGATCATCGCATTGCTGGGCGCCGTCTAATGTTCTGACAGACAAATGGTGATTCGGAAGAAGATGCCGTAGTCGTACTCCATCCGTGGGAACGTGGCGCCTTGTTGGAAGACGCAATCAGCGGCAGTGGCTGGCCGAATGAACCTTGGACCAGTGGCCCCAACCGACGACCAAAGATGCCGAGGACAAGTCAGCAGTTGGCCTGAAGAATCACGGCACAAGGCACTTCGGGTGGCAGAAAACAAATTCCGACAGAAGAATAGACCGCGACGACCCCGACAAACAACCTGATGAAATCTTAATGCGAAACTCCGCCCAACAGGCAATTTTATAACGCCTAAGCCTGCCCTTATATGCCCTCTCCGTCCTCTGAAGGATTGGCAAAGCGATCACCAGCCGCCACCGGATGAGATCACCATTGTGTGTGCAACCATTGTCTGTTGAGGGCATGGAGTGATAGTGTCAGTGGTAGTAGTCATTCCTTGCTTAAAAAACTAATTGGACTCTCGCCGATAGACTTATCCAACAGCAAATCCAGCAGTGCCCCTTCTCTCGAGAAACATCTCAATAAATGATTATTTATATCAAAATACTCCAACCTTCTCGCCTTACGACTGTCGAGCAGATGCCTCGCAACCGTTTAAAATGCTACGAACCGGACCCTCGCACTGCTGGCGCCACCTGGTACATCTTGAGATGTAAAATATTGTTTTTGTGCAATCTTAAAGTTTAGATTTAAATACCCTTAAACTATAGATTTTTATAAACCTGGAATAAACACAAAGTTTTTCCTGAGTGCATCCTAAGAAAAACCCAAAGTACATCTTTAGGTACATCTATGAATATACTTTGAGTATGTCTTTGAGTGCATCTTGAGATATACCCTTTGTACATCCTGGGATGAACTTAAAATAGAACACAGGGTTCATCCTAAAATAAACAAATTAATTAATTCTTTGTGTATATCCCGAGATGCACTTAAAGATATACTCATCGTGCCGCTCGTCATCACAATGAGTACGCGCTGAACGAGCCATGCAGCAAATTCACAGCCCTTTCGTGTATCAGAAGACAACATGATTTCTATTCAAGGAGGTATACATAAGGATAAGTTGGTCATCCTAGCCTGGTTGAATACATAAGGGATTGCAATGTACTGTTGAGGGTGAACGAATGTGATATAGAACTCAAGTCACCCGCTTCGAACATTAGTGTTGCGAGGAGATGCAGTGGACATGTCATTAGCCCTGTTTGTTGCTGGTTCATCAAGGGTATTTTGCTAATCTCCTTTACTAACATCTAGCAGAGACAGATTGCATTTATCATGGTCAAGAGTCAGTAACAACGCCACTCACAGAGATACGATGAATTACACTCATTGTGGGAACAAATTCTTGAGAAATGAAATCATGTCAATGGTTCTTTACACTGAGTGGGCCAGCTGCAAAGTTCAACACTTTGCGATTCGTTAGGGTAATGCCGGAGGGCTGTGCAGACACCCATCATCGTTTTGCAGCGTGTCAAGGCGTAGCATGCTCACTGTGCTCTACAGAGATATGTTTTGAGCAATTAGTTCTTCCCATGCCAAAAAATCATATTGTGGAAGGATGCAAGGATGAAAAAGAGGAGCTCCAGACTGAATGGTTGACCAGAAACGAGGTGAGAATGCCATATATCTGAGTACGCAGTGCAGTGCACATAGCGACCGAACACCAAACAGAGTCCGCGAATGATGAACAAAAGAACAAGCATAAGGAGGATGTAAGGCAGAACTATATCTAATCTTTTGGTAGCTGTGTCGTGATGGTCGTGATTGTGAAGTCGGGCATTCGAGCCACAATGTCATTGTCCTGCCTTTCCTCAACCAGCCCTCCAGCCGACTCCACAATATCTACACATTCTATTGGAGTATACTTGTTAGCTTGAATACTTGAGGGAAAAGGTTGAACATACATGTACACGAGATAAAGCCACGACAACCACCAGGTCTTTGCCCTGTTCCCACTCACCCAAGGCACACTTGGCGAAGTGCCCATCAATGTCAGACAGCTTCTTGACTTGAATATTGGGGTCAAGCTGACTGTCCCAAATCCGTGCTCTCAAGTGTGGATAAGCCACGTATGGGTCGGACGTTACTTTTGCAGGCATGTAGGGGCGTACGACGAGCCAAGTCCCTTGAAGAGAGTCTGGCCCATCCGCAAAGTGAACAATATCCTCAATGGAGTATGGGGTGATATCGTTGTTAAAAAACACACCACTGTTACCTTCGTGCTTTGTTCGAGTTGCGTAAACAACCCTGCGCTGTTGAACAAGTGCCTTTGATAATGCAGTTATTGGTATGGCAATTGTCCGTCCAAAGGCTGCCTTGAAGGCGCTGTGAACAGCAAGACTAAGAGGTTGCTGGCTGCCAGCAAAGCTTTCATGGTCGTCTACCAAGTCCTCGTCATCTGATGCATCAAGAGTGACCTCTTCAGGTGTGGCGGAGTTGATGTCTAGTGAGTTCTGGGCTTGTGGCTGCACCATGTTTTCAAACATGGATCGAGACTGGCGAATTGCTGATGGAGTAGAATTCCGCTCGAATAATGCCCTGAAGTTGCATGATCGATACCAAGATCACCCAATTGTTTCCTCATACTCTCCTGAACGGGCATTAGTGAGGCAGACTTGGATCTCATGGGAGGAATCTGACGTACCAGGCTTGTAGTTAGTTGCGAGACGTTGGAGCATGCCAATTGTTCGTTCGTAAGGGAAGGCCCACCATCCGTAGACAGGGCCATACATCATCAAGAATTCCTGGATATGCATGGCCATATGATGGTTTGGATGGGGTTTATAGTCCGGAAAGAGTTTCTTCAGCTCCTGACGATATTCCATCATCAATTTCAGGTACTGTGCAGCATGATTGGCAGATGTGCTTTGAGTGGTGGCAACTGCAACAGCAGATGACAAAACCATGGTAAGATGGAGCAGCTCACGGCGCCTTGGTTCATCGGTGTCGCCCTTCGACCACAGCCGGATCAACGTTACTGGTAGGTAGAGTGAACCTATCATCCTCCATTGGTCTGATTTTAACTTTGGTCCAGAAGGAAGGAAAGTTGTCGTAATGCCTTGCACCCATGACGGTTTGATCATAGCCCATGCATCAGCCGAAAGTGCCACACTCTCTTCCTTGGTGAGAACGCATCTGTGTTGCAATTCGGAGGGATCAGTGTCCGTCGGTGCCTGCTGCAGTCGCTAAAGATATACTAAATTAACTCTAACCAGAAACTGAGCAAAGAGCCTGAACATACCCATGACATTAGTTGTGTGGCGACATCCTCCTTTGTGTAACCCAATGCTTTCAGTTTCCAGGCCTTCTTACCCCTTCGACTACTGGGCTTCTTTCCTTTCTGACTGCCAGTAGAGGTTGGTTGCATGTCACGCTCTGGGGTGGCAGCAACAGATGGTGGGAGACAACCAACGCCGCGAGCAACATAAAGCAGTGAACCTAGATGACCAGCGGTCTGCAGAGATTTGACGGCCTTCTGGAATTTGGTGCCTTGGGGGTCGTCGAAAGGCAGGGGTCACTCCAACTGGCCTATAATGCGATGGAGCGAAAGCTTTTGAGCAGGCTCAGTAGGGGGAGGGTTCTGGGGGTCCTCTGTTATTCTGATCCGTAGCTCAGTAACGCGTGCTGTTGGCTTTGGTTTAGATCTGTCGCCGAGGATGCCATGGACATGTTCCTTGATGAGGCCCAGGAAGAGATTGTGCATGGGGTCAACAACTAGAAAGTTGGATGGCTTGTAATAATCTAGTTCAAGCAGCGCAGTAATACGGATTCCCGTGGTGGAAGCAGATCTCTGCGCCTGCTGTTCGGTAGCTGCTGTCTCATACTCTTTGGCGTGATCGCGGCATTGATCAGGTGTGCAGAATCTCCAGGTTGTGGGATTACAGCCATCCATCTTCTCGTTGTCCTTATCAAACCAGCAGCGTGAACAGGATTTCTTCTGGCTCGGTCCAGTAAAACCTCCTATCTTTTTTGCTGCTTGGAGATCACAGATGACGAGAATGATTGCACATAGCACCAGCCGCCCAAACCGGTACGCGGAAGTCCGGCTGAAGCATACCCCTTTCCAGAGCTGAACGAAGGCATCGACAATAGGCTTAAGGTAGACACTAGCACGGTCGATAGGAGGTTCTTTAGGACCTGGGGTGACAGTGATAAACATATTTTTGGGCTTGTTGCGCTCTTCGATAGGAAGATTGAGACAGGATATGGCTATCATGCCAATCGAAGCTCTTTTTCCATTGGCAATGATCCGGAGGGGATTGAAGGAGTCAAAGCTGAGGGCAAAGAGGTAGCAACCGGTATCGCAATCACCAGACAGACTGAAGTGAGTTTTCTTGTCGGGTCCCATGAATCTTTGGACAACGGATCCTTGGAATATGTCGTTTAGGAGCCCATTAGATGGTGCTTTCATCCTTTCCCAAGCCTTATCCATCATTTTCTCGCATTCTTTCCATGCAAGCAATCCAGCCAGCCAGCCATTGAAGTTGAATGTAACGTATTGGATGATTGGCACATTAACACTGTATCCATGGATGATTTTGGGACGGACAAGTAATTCCCCGCAACGTGAATTAAAGCATTCAGCGTTGCATCGTAAGGGATAGACATCGACCTCTTCAGATGGGCTGGGTTTATGGATGGCGTAGCAACGGGGACAAACGGCGTAGACAGTCGGATTTGGTTCAAGATGGAATTTGTTGGTGGCGGCACGAATGTCGTGAGGAAATTTCTTCACTGCCTCCCTGATGATCTCAGGGATTGTTCCGTTGCAGGCCTGCATAACAGCGGTCTGAATGAGGAACTCGGAGACTTCGAAAAGCCAGTGCGTGCCATGTCGGGGGAGGCAGAAAATAAGGTGACAGGCGACTACCATCAAGTAAACCAGTTGCATGAAGGGTGAGATGTCTTCAAAAATGCGATGGAAGTGGTGCCCTAGTCAAGGATCAGGAGCGATTCGACAACCGTTGTTCTCGGCACTCACCACTATCATACTCTTTCACGCCCGTAGCCAGCAGCGCTGTTCTCTTTGCCTTCTGACTTTTCAATTTCGCTTGCCATAACTGCTCCTTGTCCTCTATTAATGATTGGAGTTCCTCTAGCCCCTGAACGGTTTGTTTGCGGACAGCGACAACGGCAGGGGTGGTCACACGGCGGGCAACATGGGCAAGGTCTTTCTCCATGGTAATTGTGGATGCACGGATGGCGCTAAGGTGACTGAGGGCATCATCAATCTGAGCATCGGGGTTGCGGCTCGCAGGCAGATAATTTTTTTGCCCATGGTACTGATGGTTTTTACCAGACGAATGGCACAATCGATGGAGTACCGATCCTGACCCTTGAGGGGCTGTTCTGCACCAGGTATCGTGGAAAGGTGTCAACCTTGTTCCGATAGCTTTTTTAAAGCGTCATTTAGCTTTGCTTGCTGGATAGGGAGGGCATTCTTCTGGGCCTCCACTGCCATCTTGCGCATCTTGACAAGTTGGTCATCTTCTGCATGTCGACGCAGAGCAGTTCCATCGACCATATTGCCTGGCGCTCCAACGGTGGTCAGTTTGTTGCAGCCATGGGAGATACAGACACATCGGCGATTCCTTGCACCCATCCTAGAATCACTGAGTATGGGTTATGGATAGAATAGTAGATGAAAACCTTGAAGAGCAGGGACGTGATGAGGGGACGAAGAAGGTTGAGCGTTTTTGCTGCTGTTTTAATCATCCTTATGGGATGTATCGGTCATATGAACAAGTCCCACACGGGTATCAAAAGTTCATCAGCCTTTCCATATCTCCATCTCCAAAAGTACAAAAAAAGAAAACATGATTTATGAACCCTGACTACCAAATCAAGTCGAGTAGAGCAGCCAATCCTACCACACGGACTGGCCCCGGACGACGCTTGAGTAGCCAGTGACAGAGACCGCAGTCCCTCCCGCCGCTCCTCCACCATCCTTTGAAGCATTTATTACAATAGAAATGGCCACATGGTAACCTGCAATTAATTAAGTCGCGCCAAGCGTACTACAAAAAGGAATCATGACTGGGCTCACACCACAGGATTTGTGAGCTTATCCAGGCAGATCGGGCATCCAAAAAACTGTTTAACCTGAAATACGATTTTGAGTAAGGCATAAGTCAAGGGGGTTTGTGGAACGCACACCATTAAGTGTGCTGTCCAGCTGATGGATCGTGGCCTGGTGGATCCCTATGGTTTCTCGCAGGGTTGCTTCGTTCTGGAGTTCAAAATCAGCATATGAATAGCGAGAAGGTGTAGGAGCTAACTGCAATAGAAGTCGTGTGAGCCTTCTTGAGTTCGTCTATCTTAGCCATTTGTGCCTCCAGTTTATTTGCGGCATTGATGGACAGGTGGTAGAGGCTCAATATGTGCTGTTTATGTAAGTCAGCAGCTGAAAGGACGTTGTTGAGTAAGAGTAATAACCTCCTTTTGCTCGGAGAGGAGGCTGTGAAGGTGACCATTGTCAACCTCAAGTTGTTTGAATTGATCCACAAGGGACCTTCTCTCCTGGACGACAGTTATTACTGTAATGTTATTCCAAACAAAGCTTACCTCAGCTTCCTTCATAGTGTTCTGGGCGAATCCCTCGTTCTTGCGTCTGACCTCCATTAGTTCGACGATTAAGGCCCCCGTCTCCTGTCCAACAATCATTCCCTAAAAAGTCTGGAGAAAGGATAAGATTCGCACCTCCTGCAGGGTCTGTACCTTCAATTGCAGACCCTGCTGCTCCGCCACCTGCTCTCTCAGCTGTTTGATAGTCTAGTTCCATTTTCTCCTGTCATCATTATGAATGACCGGGAAGAATGGCTAGTTCCTACGTCTTTGAGTTGCTTAACTGTACACTCAGCATCTCTGTGTTCCGAGACGCAAGAGACCTATGGGTCAATTAACAAGCTATCCTTTCAGTCTATGCAGGACTGACAGTACCTTCGGAGAGATTGGTGGAAGCGAACCTCCTCGTTGAGCACGGTAAGCACGAGCGTATAGCTCACTCTTGTAAATGTCGTTCAATGTGGGCTTCGATGAGGTTTTCGAAGTGGCGGGCATGGTCAGGAATATAAGACAGGCGTGGAAAGGGAAGAGAGGCGATGAAAGAAGACATAGCTCGATCAAGCTTTTAAGGCTTCTAAGCTTCAACAAAGGGAAACTGGGTCTTTCACAGACCACACGAGGCACCGGAAATGTCTGCTCCAAAGGGAGGCCGAATGGTTCAAGCACGACTTCAATTGAACTTGAATTTGCTGACAAGGGTAGGGGGTTGAGGGGGAGCATAGATTGAGCCAAGTACATGCTACAACACGATTACATTGGGGACATTCACACTGGGAGCTATGGCCCGCTCCTCCTCAAAGGTGACGGTGGGATCAACAGAATCCGTGGCCGCGGCCGTCGCCATACCTCCTAACACAGCCGGTACACTGACTGTGAGAGTCACGGTGATTGCAGGCATCACACTGCTCACACCTGTAGACATCTTTGGGACAACAACTGCTGACATGTCCTTCTCAGAAGAGGTGGTGGGGATGTCCATAGCTGCAGCTTTGCGGGCTTCAGCCACACGAAATGGATTGTCGGTTTGCAATGCTTCTGAGCCCATCACACCTTGCCAGCCCTGACTGATAGGTTTTCCAACAGTCTAAACAAAATACTTGGGTTTAGAAGACTAAGGGGGTGTCCGGAAAATAAGAACCTTCTGCAGAGGGGTCACCCAATTTGGGTAGGACATTAGAGCAATGACCATCCCGAAAAAGATGTTGATATAGGCTTGCTTGGTCAATCCAAAGCGGACGGGCGGCAGTGCTGGAATACTTGGGGTAGAAGGGACAACCTTGGGGGGCTGATGAACGTCAGGCGTAGTTATGAGGTTGTAAGCGGCCAGCGCACCTGTTTCCTCCAGAGGCAGATCGCAGGTGCAATGGCGCTCGACCCTCCAGCAATAAGATGTCCGTCACCATCAGTACTTGCAGCAGCGACGACCTGTATGAGATCAGAGTCTAATGCACCTCAGTGGTATTGACGTAGAATACAGTTCGGAGGAGAAGCTTACCTCGGCTGACTTGCAAAGACTGTATACACTCGCTGGTGGCGATATCCATCACATGAACTCTACCATGGTCGCTGCCGCAAACAGCGACCTTCCCAGCTTCACCGAACACACACTGCTTTGCAAAGCGGCGAGTGGATGGCAAAGAAAACGATGACGACGGAGTGCTGGCAGGGAAATTGTAAACGTCAAAATTGCCAGTCGACAAGTTATCTACAAGCAGGATAGTCTCGTCAGGGGAAAGGGCCGCATTACCACTGATCAAAGTGTTAATGAGGCCAACGAGGGTTGGAGAATGACTTACATGCCACCAGCAAGCATCTTGCTCCAAAGTAATTTGGAGGTTTGGGCAGACCTGCAAGCCCTGGTGTTGCAATCAACATCACTTCGCATAACACTATTGTCAGAAGCATACATTTCGCCTGACTCAAGACCGTGGACTAAGAGACTTTGATTTGCCCCCCCAAAGAAAGTGAGACTTTGTGGAATCGCTGTCTCCATGCTCACAGTCCAAATCGGCGTAAGCTCGACTGAAAGTTGATAAGTTCATCGTTTATCTGAGTCACGCGATACTGACCACATTTACGGACATCGTACACTTTCACCTGACTGCTGTGACCAGCCACTCCCAGCCGACGATTCAAGGCGTCATATGCCTGGGATTCGACAGGATCATTGAACGCGAAGGGGGCAGAGGTCATAGCTTCTTTGGGGATGAACCACTAGGGAGAAAAGCTGTTGGGAAAGTCCCGATGCAGATGGAGGCCTTATGTTCTTCTTCCGGGGGTTCAATGTGAAGGTAGGTCAAGGCTGTTACTTGGCCCCACTTCTCGTTTCGTAAGGCTTGCTCGCAGTTAAGGGTTTCCGTATTCCATATTCGCAAGCAGCCATCGTCACCTACAGTGAGCTGTCAGTTTGGTTAACAAATGACGAGGAATAAATCACACCGCCACTGAACAGAAGCTTCGCATCCTTAGAGAACACCAGGGCATTGACAGCACCTTTGGCACCTTTGAGTTGCCCACAGAGCTCGTAATCTGAGGGCTACAATGACAGGTCAGAATTGCAGACAACAATTAACAGATGCCCATACCTTGGACATGATGGATCGATGTGTATACCTTCGGTCAGTGGTGTGGTTGTCATTGAATGAGGATGAAAGGGAATGAGGGTGTAGTCTTTTATCTTCCTTTCGGAGTTGGTTGGTGATGGGGATTTTACAAAGGATGCTGACATCATCCAATCGTGTGGGCTGCGCGGTGTTGGAAAACTCAGGTCCTACAAAGGTCTTATATGATAACAGAAAGCTTAAGGAAATCCGTTGGTGCAGAACAATGACAATGGTATGGGCAAAGGAATAAGAGCGGGAAAAATAAGATCCAAAGAGTATAAAACACCAGAGAGGACAGTCGAGACATCACACTAAATCCCTCATGCACAACTTCATTCATAAGCATCTGCCACTTGTGACGAATCGAGTAGAGTTCACAATCGCGCCACCCCCTGCTCTTCCATCCATTACACAACGCGTCGAGTTCACCCCCGCTCACATTGCGTACAGAGACAATCCAGCCACACAGCAGGATAGAATGAGTGTCTCTCCACCTCCAGAGGAACCAAGGGATGAATCACACGGGACGAAATGACGTCGTGGGAAACCTGGCAACCAGATAGCAAAGCCAGCTGGTGAACCTGGAAGGCCAAACTGTGGAGGGTTTTGCGTGGAAGCTGCACTCAGGGCGCAAGGTTGGTCGAAGCAGGCCGTTCAAGACTTTAGGGTGCGTGAAATTTGTATCCTCTGTAACCTGGACTAAGGCTGATGTTTGCACTAGGAGGCAGTGCGAGAGGCCGCTCAGGACCAACTCGACATGAAAGTCAGCTATCGCAAGCAGCGCAAATCAAAGCTCAAACAGATTTGCGAGGAGGTGTGTACCAGTATGGCGATGAATGTGGGCCCTCTCAACTTGCCAGCACAGATGTCACAAGAAAAGCAATGGCCGCAGCTGAAGAATTACGCTGGTTGCTGGCCGGTGCATTGCATGTTGAAATTGATTCTGAAGTATGGATCTGAGGCTGCGCGCCGGGCTGCCGATAGAGCGAGCGCTTGTCGGGTTCGGGCGGCATTGAGGGGTGATACCCCCCCTGTGGACGAAGATTGAGAGAAGACGGTGAATCGTTGAGGCGAGAAGGACGTCTTGGTATTAGCGACGAGGAAGTGGGTTGTAGATATGCAAAGATGCGGTTTTGTTACAATAGTTCGGCGTTTGCGGTTCCTCTTATCACTACTCGCTGGCACCGAATGAGGCTGTGAGGGGTTGTTTAGGATGGTCATCGATCGGAGGCAGGTGCTTCTGAGCTACGGGACCAGGGATACGTTCCTCTGTGGTTGAGGCTTTGCGAGATAGTCCGCTCTCCGATGGTGTGTACGCGGAAGGTATACACTGCGGATAAACATGAAATGTGAAGTCATGGTGACGAAACTTTCTGCTTACTGGGGGTAAGGGGATATGAGACACTCTCAGTATAATTCTAGAAACATTGAATGGTGGTGACACCAAGATATTCCATATGCATGCAACCCACATTCGTGGCAAATCATAGCTGGGGACGAAGTTCCTAAGACTTTCTTTGGAAAGCGATACGAGCGAAACCGTTACTCTCTGGGCAATCCCAGAAGAGACAAAGTGAAGTTTGGGCAAGCCCATAACTATCAGGATAGGGAATGTAGCTTGGGCAAGCCCAGAGCTAACGATTGGCACAGGGTGCAAAGGACAATATTTTGATAGAAGATATCCTAATAAAATGGTAAAGGTCCTCCCTATATATCACTGCCATTTTCAGCCAATATATTATAGGACAAATTTTGAATTTCATCAACATGACATATAGTAAAAGAATTGATCATATAATCAAGCATAATGTCCCAAATATATTTAGACAATGTTTACAATATCTTTTCTTGATATACACAGGATATATTATCATATCTTTACTACATTTTATATTATTTAAAATATATTCACCATAATTCAAAATTATTGTAAACATATTTTGAATGTGTCAACAGAAGATATTGTGAATGTTTTTCAAGTCTATTTAGAATACTTTGTTTGACCATATAATAAATGTTTCTACTATATGTTGTCTGATGAAATTCAAAAATTATCCCACAATATATTGAATTATTCCACAATATATCTGCTAAAGATGGTCAGGATATATAAGGAGGACCTTTACCATTTTTTTAGAATATCTTTTATCAAAGTATTGTCCTTTGCACCCAGTGTGGGACAGAGGAAGACGTGGGAGCCGCATATGGTTCGAAAACTTTTGATGTTTGTTCCAAACGGTGTAGCCACACCGAGGTGAGCGATCTCCTTAGTCAGCACTCAGGCTCCCGGAACCCTTTAAAGTCAAATCTGTTACTTGTTAACTCGCGACAAGTAAGCAGTGAGGATCATAGCAAAGCAATGTAATCTGTATCTACAAGCAGAAGGCTAAAATATTATATTGATGAAGAGCGGCCAACGTGTTTCGCGGTCCTGCTCAAGTTACGTGTCTATGCATTAGTGGCAGAAGGAACTCCGACAGCTGCTGGTGGCTCAAGTTACGAGAGGAAGTCAGTTCCATTTGGCTGTAGTATAATATAATTTCTCATATTCTTACAAACCTCATATCACAGAATACTTATATATTTTTATGGCCAACGGTACCAATTGATAAATAGAACAGCAAGCTAAACTACTACCAGCAATGAGAAAATAAAGGTGAGTATGTGCGGATGTCGTACAAAATTGTTGGGAAAGGGAGGATGTTGCGAACAAGACAACAAAAATTGGTATCAATATGCCTTACACTTTTTACAAATTCCATGGCTCCGGAGTGGCTCCTCAAAGTCGTCATCATTGTAGTCCTCCTCGGTACTTGATCCGTCGTCAGAGTGGGCGCGCTTACGAGGTGACACGTTTAATTGTCGCAGGTCCCCCTGCTGTTCGCCATGACTATCCTCTGACGCAGAAAACGGATCATCATCCACGGGGCCGAATTGGGCCATTGTAAGGTCAACCCTTAAAGGCTTGTAGGCTCGTACAAGACTGGCAAAGGGGAAATCCAAAGTATATTAGACAGGGTATGGTAGATACTGGGAACGACACACCTGGCAAAGGGGAAATCCAAAGAGAACAAATCTAAGGATCCCTCTGCCAGGTGTGTCCTGTATATATGATCTGGTGGCTGATAAACTGTATAGTTATAGACCCCCTATACTGTGGAGCGGAGGCGAAACAATGAGCCGACGCACATGGCATTCCGAGGGCCGAAGTCCGGAGTCCGACGAAACAGGACATCGGAGTTGGTGGCAGGGAAAGGCCGGCGGAGTTGGCGATGTCCGGAGATGTCGTACCTAGAAGTAAATATATGTAACGAGAGTAGGGAAAAAGGAATGGAATAATGGAATGAGATAGTGTCCCCTTACAGCCATGATCATTGCCTGAAACTGTAAGTCGTCTATGGTCTCTCTGAATATCGTCTTATCCACTTTATTGGTAACAGGTCAGATGGTCATCCTTTTAAGGGTATAGATATAGCAATAGCTTACCTGGGATGAACTCTGAACGTCTCTCAAGTATGTATGTTGGTCCACTCCATGCAAAAGTGTCGATGTTCTTGTCCCTGACATCAAGGTAGGCATCCTTGTATGCGCTGTAACCCAGCATGACGTCGTCAACAGCCATTTCTACCCGCCTACTATCACACAAAGCAATTTCTGGCACTACACCCTTCTTGGTTGCTAGCTCCTTGTAGCACACTAGTGCCCGAGCCTGCCTTGCGAGATATGCGTATGCTATCTGTTGAACAGCATCTTCGCGGGGTATTTTGGGGCCATGTTCCTCAGCGATGTCGTAGTTTTGGAACACCCAATCAACCAGTTGATGCGCGAGCCTCCTGTTCGTCACATTGCGCTCGCGTTCAATGGTACTATGTTGCGATGCCCGATACATCCAGTCGGCAAAAACACTTTTGAACTCGAAGAAGTTGCAGAGTGTGAGTAGGTCTACCAGGCCGTCGGATGTCGTCAGATCAGGGAGATGTGCTGTGTCATCCTTGTCATTCAGTCCAAACTCCTGCATTTCCACTGTATGAATATCATCAGCAAGACTAAAGCAAGAGGTATGGAGACAGGTAGGCTCGCCTGCTGTCAGCTCGGTACGTCTTGTGAGCTTGAAATATATGAAGGTAAGCAACCGTGACAATAATTGTCCCAATGCAACTTTGTGCAAGGCGTTTGTGATTAAGGTAGACACTACAAAAGTGTGATAGAGACCGTAAACGGTGTCCCGGATAGTCGATGTTGCATAGAAGTGGCCGCCACAACATACACTCGGAACTGGAGTCAAGACAGCATGTAGCGTGTTTGGCCTCATGATTCTAGAGGAAAACTTTAGACGAAATATTACATGACATGGATAAGAAAAAAACCACTGTACAATCTCATTCCCGGCTTCAAGACGACCAGATCGTAGATCCAGTTTGCCTTGTTGGGCAGTGAGAGCGAAAAATTCTTGAGAAAAACATCTATCTGGCCCATAAAATTTTCACCATGTCTGGGGCTGAGAGTCACCCAAATCTTGCAACCGCTCTGGGGGTCCAGGAAGGTTCCAAAGCCTTCAGTGTCCTCGTGGAACTCATGGCAGGAACTGGCGGTGGCTGCCAGGCCCCAACAAATATCATTAATCGGTTTATTTTTGATCCGCGTGCAGAATGGCTTGTCAAAACACCAGTGCCATGCTACTCGGTCACTGGAGAACTTCAGCAGCCCGAAGGTGTCATCAGATAGTGGGAAGTCCAACGCGTTGAGAGTTTTCGGATATGTTGTGCGGAGCGATCGTGCCAGGTCCAATGGTGTCCCTACTCTGGCACAGATCGAGGTGTTGGCTTCCTTAGGAACAAGGATAGACAAATCTAGAAAGCAAGGTCATGAGTGTCATCGGATCTAGGTATAGAAGGAGATGTACCATAGACTGTAAGTTGCCTTTCCAGATCACCAAGTGCAGCCAATGATTTCCCGAACGAGGTGTTAGCGTCATGACCAGGAATATCATGGATCACAAGATGATGGGACCTGAGTTTCTGCGCGACGGCAGATGGGGTGAGCTTTTCGTATGCATTGTGGGACATCGAACAAATACGAGAGCTCAAGGAACCTCTATTCTCTCACACCCGAGCATCGACTTCGTTCCACCAGTCCAGTTGCTCTCAAAACTGCGATAGTCAGCTTCCGCGTCTGGGCTACATAGCTGACAGAGACTTACATGGAATTCAGGACGAAATGTGAATACCTCCTTCGACCCCAAGATAGGGTATTCCAGTTCCTTCAAACAGGAGACTTTGGGCCCAGCCCCCACAATGACCAGCCTATCCTCGTCATAATGAGTATCCTAGAAATGTGTGAGGGGTGCCGCTGTACACGGATTAGATACAATAGGACCTACATAAAGTGAGAGGTCGATGACTCTTGTTTCAGCCAGAATCTGCATTGAGTTTGGCAACATGGGTCTTGGAATGATAATGATGTCATCGTCAATATCATGGAGACCTGGGATGTCTGTTGCACCCTTTTCATTCTTCACTTTCGGGCCTCCATTCCTTCGTCGCCTACGGGGCTTGCTTGGGCCTGACTTGAGTTGTTTGGAGGGTGTTGATGACGGCGGATCTGGTTGTGATTGGATGCAAGTGGAGCGTCGCAGGGTTTGCTCCTTGTTACCCAGGTCATGCAGTTTTGACTCGGGTTCTTTGTTAGGTTGCGGTTCTGCGGAGGGCGTTCGTCCACCATCACCACAAACACCTTCGTCACCGCAGTCGGCAGCGTCGATGCCATCATCTTGGTCTTCACCTGGGCCACCTGCGGGTGACTGGGCGGCTTTGCCAGGTTGCAGTTCTGGAGTGTCTCGTGGTCCATCATCGTTGATTTCATGATCGTTGAGCACATTGTCATCGACATCGGCGTCCATATCCATGTCGCTATGCGAAACGCTCCCCCCCTTCTCCTTCTCCGTTCTGCCTCTGGCTTTCTCTTGTTCTTCACTCTGCTCATCTTCCTCAGCGTTATTGTGACTACTTCCTATGCCCGGCTGACTTCCTCCCACCCCGCTGTGGCTTTCTTTGTCGCAGTCGTCAGCTACCCCTGGCTGCTCATCCTCAGCGGTCTGGCCACCCCCTGTCCCATCATTGTTGCCCCCGACATGGATTGGAGGGGGGGGAGCAGCGGATATGGACTCTGGCTGAGTTGAGCCACAGTTGTGAGTGGTGCCAGAGGTTACAAGGGTCAACATGTTGGATCCTGGTGCTAGAGGTACCTCCGTGATCTTAGTGCCTTTGACAGCTTTGACAATAGGAGGAAGCCAGTTATCCGCCCCCACCCCAATCTTGGCAATCATATCAAGCGCACAGCAAAGTCTGTCTACACAATCGTGACCCCTAGCAACATCGAAGATGACATCCCAGAGTTCACGTTCGGCTTCCTCAACCGCAGAAGGACGCTGAACGAATCCCATACACTGCCAGTACTGATGGATGTCATGAACAAAGTCTCGGACATGATCGGATGGAAATCGTACCTCGAAAAGTAATTTTCGTCCGGGGCCATCGAGCATGTCTTTCCCCATCAGGAGGCAGAGGGTGTAAGGGGACACTATCTCATTCCATTATCTCATTCCTTTTTCCCTACTCTCGTTACATATATTTACTTCTAGGTACGACATCTCCGGACATCGCCAACTCCGCCGGCCTTTCCCTGCCACCAACTCTGATGTCCTGCTTTGTCGGACTCCAGACTTCAGCCCTTGGAATGCCATGTGCGTTGGCTCATTGTTTCGCCTCCGCTCCACAGTATAGGGGGTCTATAACTATACAGTTTATCAGCCACCGGATCGTATATACAGGACACACCTGGCAGAGGGATCCTTAGATTTGTTCTCTTTGGATTTCCCCTTTGCCAGGTGCGTCGTTCCCAGTATCTACATACCCTGTCTAATATACTTTGGATTTCCCCTTTGCCAGTCTTGTACGAGCCTACAAGCCTTTAAGGGTCGCCCTTACAGTAGAACAAATCTCTTTACAAGGTCCGGGACGCCCGAGAACGTCGTCAAGTGTTCAGATAGCCTCGCATCAACACTTACCTCCATCTCCGAACTTCCCCTACCTTGTCCAGTAGTCATGGACCCCAAACTGGATGGACCTACCCTGGCACCTGCTGTCGAACAGCCTGAGCAGGAAGCCTGGCAGAGGCTCATCGCCGTCGAGGGACAACTACAGACCCAAGCCGGCCAAATTGGCCAAGTCCTAAACTCAGTCGCCGAACTCCGGCGCATCGTCGAGCAGCTTGCCATAGATACCGCTCATCGTATTCCCAACCCCGTTGCCGCACCGAACCCCGTGCCAGCAACTCCAGCTGCTGCGCAGCATTCCCCACACTCTACAGATCGCCTGCGTCCCGCGCCCCCTGACTCCTTTGATGGCGAGAGGGAGAAAGGGCGTGCCTTCATCAACTCCTGTGATCTGTTTATGTCTCTCGTCCCAAAGGCATTTCCGGACGAACAGACTCGCATCAATTGGGCCCTCTCGTACATGAAAGGGGGCCGTGCCGCCCGTTTTGCAGCCCGTACCCTGCGTTACCCCAAGTCCTATGGCGGAGTTCCCCGTTTCCGATCCTATGCGGAGTTCCGTGCGGAGTTCGTCTCTTCATTTTGTCCTCAGGATGAAAAGCGAACAGCTGCGACCACCCTAGAGACTGAGGACTACTACCAGGGAGCCCGGTCTGTTGACAACTATATCGACGCCTTCCAGGATCTCATGGAGGAGTCCAACTTCCCGGATGGAGCACAACTTGTGTTTCGTTTCCGACGTGGTCTTGCAAAAAGGATCGAAGACAAAGTCGCAGGAATGGTGGATGGGCGCCCCTCTGATGAACATGTCGACCAATGGATCGAAGCCGCACGCTTGGTTGACTACAACAACCGGGCTAATCGTGACTTCCATGCATCCACCAAACCCCGAGTAACCCTGGCTCCGATTCTGGCTAATCGAACTCCCGGAGTTGTCTCATTCCGTCCATTCTCTGCTCCCCCCGTTCATGCCATCCCTCCGGGGGCTGCACCAGTTACACGTTCCCTTCCCCCTGGTGTCCCAATGGATATCGACACCTCTTGTCAGCGCTTGCGAACTCCAGGCGTCTGTTTCCGATGCAAGAAACCCGGACATCTCTCCCGAGACTGCCCAGACCAGTTTGATATCCGTGCGATGACGGCTGAAGAGCGCCAGGACTGGGCTATGAGTCTCCTGGTCAAGCAGGATACCGTTCACACCCCCGAGCCAAACGAACAGGCCTCCGGAGCAAGCGTGGAAGGCCAGTCTGGAGAATCAGTGGAGGATTTTTAGTTATGCCACAGGTGAAAAGTATGCCCCTGTTGGCAGGTTCCAATCGGTTTGCATGTTTGTCTATAGAGTCTGCAGAATCCCATTCCATTGCTGCACTCTCCTCATGTGAACTCAATTCGAATCAAGACGTACCCCCTTCTTCTCCTGGACTCCCGGACATCGGAGTTCACAACTCCGGTTTGCCAGGGAAACCTCCCTCTCGTTGTGGACTACCCCACTGGGAAAAACGCTTGCCCCGCCGTTACGTTCTTGCTGCTATTCCAAGTCCTAATTCCCTGTCCCTCAACATGGAGATAGAGACCACGGACACTCAGGAGATCCATAGCCTGAAGGCTCTGGTGGATTGTGGCGCCTCTGGACTCTTCCTACACACCCGCTTTGTGCAACAGAATAATCTCACCACACATCCCCTCTCTCAACCCATTCCCGTGAACAATGTGGATGGAACTCCGAACGCGGCTGGCTCCATCACAGATGTTGTGGACCTGGTCCTGTGTTACAACGGACATGCGGAACGTGCGGTGTTTGCCATCACTGATCTCGGTCAACAGGACATGATCCTTGGGTACACCTGGCTCCGAGAGCACAACCCGGAGATTGACTGGGCAGCTGGGACAGTCTCAATGAGTCGCTGCCCCTCCCGCTGTCAGACCTGTAGAGAAGAGGTGAAAGCAGAGCGTAAAGCACAGACTAAACTCCGGGCTGCTATACATGTGTGCCGTACTGGCGGAGTTCCTCTACCTGAACCGGACTTTGATGACGTCCCAGACTTGTGCCCGGACTCTGATGATGAGGACAATGATGAAGTTTACGAGGGCTATATCCCAGATATGAGCCCCAAGTCAGACTCCGAATCGGATTCAGAGCCCAACACAGGAACGGATACGGAGGCCGACCCCATGGAGGAAGGTGATCGTATATTTGTGACGACTCTCTTCGGTTACCTGACTGCTGAGGAGATCCGAGCAAGTCAGACGACATCTCAATGCCTAGCAGAGGCCTTTGCACGCAACTCCGTGCCAAAGTCCTTTCGCGATGCCGTCCCTGATCACCTCCGAGATTTTGAGGACATTGTTAGAAATGCCTCATGGGCTATCTAATCTCTTTCCCATCCTATCTCCCTATGTGCATAGCCATGCACTGCCATGCACTACTTTGCAGTGTTGGGCAGTGCCAGGCAGTGTTGGTAACAACCCACTGCCTCAGCACTGCCTTAGCATTGCCTTAGCACTGCTTAGCACTGCTTTCAGTTCCCATCTTTCCTGTGCCACAGCCTCATGCAAAGTGTATATATAGTAGTGTAGCTTCACCTGAAGTCCCCAGATTCTAACTCTGGACTTCAGGTGAGTAGTCTTGTACTTGACTTAATGAAATAGATTCTAACTCTGGACTTCAGCTTCTAGCTGTCACTATTGACATCCCTGTGCTTGCCTGTTTTAACAGGTTATGGGCCCCGGCACTTCTAACTGTGCTTACCTAACTTGTACCAATTCAGAAATGTGTTAAAGAGTCACATGACTCGCCACATCAGGGGGAAGTGTCACATGATGATGGGTCAAGTCATGTGATAGGTCAGATCCTCTGAGTGATCCAAAGATACTACCCTGTGTGCCAGTCCCCACAGTGCACCCTAGTTGGTAGTTGGACACTATGATCATCCTTGGGAAACTGTTAAAACAGGCAAGCACAGGGATGTCAATAGTGACAGCTAGAAGCTGAAGTCCAGAGTTAGAATCTATTTCATTAAGTCAAGTACAAGACTACTCACCTGAAGTCCAGAGTTAGAATCTGGGGACTTCAGGTGAAGCTACACTACTATATATACACTTTGCATGAGGCTGTGGCACAGGAAAGATGGGAACTGAAAGCAGTGCTAAGCAGTGCTAAGGCAATGCTAAGGCAGTGCTGAGGCAGTGGGTTGTTACCAACACTGCCTGGCACTGCCCAACACTGCAAAGTAGTGCATGGCAGTGCATGGCTATGCACATAGGGAGATAGGATGGGAAAGAGATTAGATAGCCCATGAGGCATTTCTAACACTCCCCCCTGACCTAGCCTATCCCCAAAGTTCAAAATGTAAGTAAGGAAAGAAAAAAATAGGGGAGAGACTAAGGTAAAATGCCCATGTTCTGTCTACAAAATTCGACTTTTGGAATGGGAAGAGGTTTAGTAAGTATGTCTGCAACTTGTTCAGTACCAGGAATATGGTGAGGAGCAATTTTGTGACCATCCACAACATCTCTAAGCCAATAGAAGCACAAGTCAAGTTGCTTCATGCGCCCATGATGCTCTGGATTCTTGGTAACACTGAGAGCAGACTGGTTGTCAATCATAAGAGGGGAAGGCTCCTTTACAGTATATCCCATCTCATGCAAGATATTCCTCATCCAGAGGATCTCCTTGCCAGCTTCAACTGCAGCCATATACTCTGTTTCAGTTGTTGACAGTGCAACAAATGTTTGGAGTTTGCTGCTCCACCCAATAGCTCCCCCAGCCAGTGTAGTCAAATAACCACCAGTTGAACGTCCAGAATCAGGGCAATCACCATGGGAAGCATCACAATATGTAGTAAATAGGTCAAGACCAGATTTACTACTGTAATGGAGCTTGTAATCCATAGTACCCTTGCAATAGCGCAGTAAATGCTTGACTGCAGCCCAATGCTTAGGTCCAGGTGATGAGTTGAATCTCCCAAGGCATGAGACAGCATAGGAGATGTCAGGACGAGTCATGGTGGCCAGATACTGTGGGAACCAACAGCATTCAAATAGGGTATAGAGTGCATTTCCTCTACTTCAGCAGGTGTTTGAGGGTGCATGGCTTTAGACAATTTCGTTCCAGGAGCCATTGGAGTAGACACAGGATTGCAATCACTCATCCCATAGCGCTCCAGCATGTCAACAATGTATTGACGTTGGGAGAGGGCAATAGAGCGATTGGGACGATCCCTAATGATCTCAACACCCAGGAGGAAGTGGGAAGAGCCCAAGTCACGGATTTTGAAGTAGTGAGACAGCTCTTCAACAGCCTTGTCAAGTGCAGCAGTGGACTTTGAAGCAAGTGTAATGTCATCAATGTAGATGGGGACAATGATCTTTACCTCTCCTTTCACATAGATGTAAATGGAGCGGTCAGATTCAAGTCTAATGAAACCCATCTTAGCAAGTGCTGCATGCAACTTCTTGTTCCACTGCCTGGCTGACTGTTTTAACCCATAGAGCGACTTCTTGAGCTTTAAAACCATGTTGGGACTACCCTGCTGAAAGCCTTCTGGTTGGAGCATGTAAATGTCCTCCTCCAGATCACCATTGGGGAAAGCAGATGTAACATCCACTGAGCGCAACTCCATGTCCTCAATGCCTGCAAGGGCAAGAATGAGCCTCAGAGCTGCAGGACGAAATGTGGGGGCAAAGACTTCATTGTAATCAATGCCAGGACGTTGACTGTAGCCTTTGGCAACAAGTCTAGCCTTGTAACGCTCCACAGAGCCATCTGCATTGCGCTTGATGCGAAATACCCATCCAGAACCAATTGCCTTCTTGCCAGGAGGGAGGTCAACTAACTCCCAAGTCCCATTGCTAACCAATGAGAGCATCTCATCATTGGCAGCAGTGCGCCATCTGTCTGCATCTGGAGCCTTCATTGCCTGCTTGTAAGTGCGAGGGTCTGAACTGCTAACCATGCCAGCAAACTGAACATCCTCAAACTCAGGATCCTGAGGTGGATCTGGTTCTTCATCATCCTCCTCCTCATCCTCCTGTGGTGGTTTAGGTGCAGGTGGTACAATCTTCCACCATTCACCAGGAGGCTTAGCTTCACGTCTAGGACGACGTACAGCTAGTGGTGGTGTTGCAGGGAGTTCAGCAAGAGGAGGAGATGCAGGGAATGGAATGTGTCCAGGTGATACAGGAGTAAACTGGCGTTGTAGAGGTGTTCTAGGTCGACTAGGTGGTGGTGAAGGTGTTGCAGAGTGACTAGGCAAGGCAGGAGGTGTTACAGGACGTTGTGGAAGTGGATTAGGCACTTGGAGAAGAATTGGATCCTCCCCCATCACCAAGTGCAGGCAAGTCAATAACATCTGCAATGGGTGAGGCAAGTTCAGGCTGGACAGTGAGGTCAACTGGAGGCATAGGAGGCACTGGAGGTGGCGCTTTGGTGGACAGAGATAGTCCAGGGAAGTAGCGCTCATCAAACTCTGCTCTTTCAGAGATAATGGTCTTTTTGGTCCTGGGGTTGTAAAACAACCAACCCTTATAACCAGGTGGATAACCAATAAAGACACATTTCTTCATGTGAGGTTGGAGTGATTTGCGCTTGTCCTTCTGTATATAGACATAGGCCAGGCATCCAAACACCTTGATATGACTGACATCTGGTTTGCACTTGTGCCATCCTTCATAAGGTGTTATAGGCTGGGGTGCAGTAGGAAGGCGATTTAAAACATGGATTTGTGCACCAAGGCACCATTCCCAGAATGATGGAGGCAGCCCAGATTCATTTAGCATGGCAGTAATATCATCAGACAGAGTCCGATTAGCATGTTCTGCCACACCATTCTGCTGAGGGCGATTGCGAGTTGTATGCCTGCGTTGGATGCCACACTGGTTGGTAAACCTGATGAATGCCTTTGACATGTACTCCCCTCCCTTGTCCTCCTGTAAAGCCTGGATCTTGGCATCAAAGTGATTCTCAGCATAAGCTTTGAATGTTTGGAATGCCTCCAATGCACCACTCTTCTTCCTCAATGCCATGGCAGCTTTAAAGCTGGTGCAGTCATCAATGAATGTAATCCAGTAACGGTTGCCTTGCCTTGATGAGATAGGCAGAGGACCATGAATGTCTGTGTGGATCAATTCAAGAGGCTTAGAGGCACGAGATGACGTTGCAGGGAAGGGATTGGAGCGCATTTTGCCAGCCAGACATGGCTCACAAATAGGATCAGGCTTCTGAGAGGAATTAATGACAAGTCCAGTAACAAGGTCCTCTTTGATCATCCTCTTGACATCAGCATAATTATGATGGGCAAAGCGACGATGCCAGAGTGATAAATCCAGGGGAACTGTAGAGGCAAGGTGTGCAGACTCCAAAATTGGTACAGTGTGTCCATCCAAGAAGGCAGAGTTCTGGCTAGTAATAGATGCACAGAACAATGTCTGCTTATTCAACTCAAAGTTCATGGCTTTAGAATCAATGTGGATGTTATAGCCTTTAACTCGAGTTAAATATAGACAGGATAGAAGGTTATTTCGGAGTTGGGGGACATGCAAGACTCTGGTAAACTCTACTGCTCTGGTTTCCTTTCCATTAATGACAGGCTGAAAAACCATTGTACCAACACCAGCTGAATAGATGACAGTGTTGTCAGCCAACCTGATTGGAATGTGATTGGGGGTATAATTGCGGACCCAGCTGCGATGGGGTGTCATGTGAGAAGTGCAACCTGTGTCTGCATTCCAATCCAAGTCAGCATCAGGCTGAATGGGAGCAGTGTGATCAGGATGATCAAGGAGATGAGTACTTGCATTTCCAGCAAATTCTGCCTCTGTAGGCTTGTTGTCCTCTTTAGGGGGTGTGTCCTTGGCTATATTGGCGGTCTGAGGGTGCTTTCTCTGCCTTGGTCTACTGGCATATTCCTTGGCTTGCTTCTGAGCCCTCTGATAGGCAAAGCACTTGGATTGATCATGGCCAGGTTTGCCACAAAAATCACAAATGGCTTTTACCAAGGCTGCAGCCATGGCTATGGCTGAGGCAGAGGCATCATTAGCACGACGACGACGTTGTGTTTCCTCTGTAACAAAGGCTTGTTGGATAGTAGCCTTGTCCAGCTTGTCAAGAAGAAGGAGGGATGATACAAAGCCACTGTACTCATCAGGTAGTGCTCTAATGAGTGCCATGGAAGCTAGTTCACTATCCAAGGCATCAATACCAAAGGATGCAGGGCGCAAATCCTTGATATGACAGATGGCTGTATCAACTCTGTTCATCAGAGTTTGAAGAGATTCCTCCTCCTCCTTCCTGATGGAAAACAAGTCATCATAGGCATTAAAACGAGTGCCAGGGCGCTTCTGGAGATGGACCTTTTCAAGGGCTGACCACATTTCCATAGGTTTGTCTGTGATACCCTGGAAATGAATCCTCTGGTCAGGCTGGACCATCAGATAGATATGGCCAGCAGCCTTTTCAGATTTATCCTCCCAGAGTTCAAGAGCCTTTTCCTCCTCTAATGTAGGGGGAGAGGAAAGTTTGGGTGGTTTAGAAGAGCCAGAAACAAGTTTCCAGAGGCCCTGTGAGCGAAGCCAGGCCTGCATTTCCCCTGACCAAGTGGGGTAGTTGGTAGCATCAAGTTTGGTGAAGTTAGGAGTGGTGGATGACATGGTGGATAGTGGATAAACACTATGAGATCAAATGGAATGCAACCAGAATCCAGCAATTAATAACTGGCAGGGTTCCAATTTGAGCCTTCAGGAGTGTGGCAGCAAGGAAGTGTGATGTATAGTAAAGTAACTAAGTATCTGATGACTTCCCAGTTGTGGCACCTCCCAGATCAACAGGGTTACTGTGATGTTTCTGAGGTAGGTAATAAGCAACACCCACTAAAGGGTAGAAGCCCAACAGTTGGAAGGCAATGTAACTAAAGGGAGCTGCACACACTATAAAGGCAATAGTGAGAATCAAAAACTGGATTGGAAGCTTCTAGAGGCCGGGGCCCATAACCTGTTAGAAACAGAAATATGACCATACTAGGGATTGAACCTAGGACCTCCTGTTAGCATGACAGGTTGCTCTAACCACTGAGCTATCTGGTCTGGTAGAATAGAAGTTGGTTTCCCAAGGATGATCATAGTGTCCAACTACCAACTAGGGTGCACTGTGGGGACACTGCTGGCATGGACAAATTTTTCTTGAGAAAAACCTATTAGATAAATGTCTTCTCAGATCTGATTAGTTTTTCTTAGAATAAATTTCTAGTTCATATTTTGTAAAATAAAATAAAATATTAAACTATTTCCCAAGTTTTCCTAGAGAAAGACAAAGCCTTTTTCCTCTCTTTTGCTTAGGAAAAAGATGGGAAAGAGACAAAGCTTTTCCAAACTGTTTCCAAAGAAAAACATGATATTCATCTAATAGGTTTTTCTTGAGATCCCTTTATCATTTTTCTTTCAACTTTTTCCTTTGAAAATGTTTTCCTTTTTCCGAAGAAGCAGGAAAGGAAAACAATAAGTTTTTCCTAACGAACACATAACAAGAAAACGTCACGTTTTTCCTACGAAAAAGAGTAAGAAACAGAAATCGCGTCACTCATCGGCACGAGGATCGCGCGCTCAAGGACTCACTCAGAAACGCAAGCTGGGCGACATGTTGCGTCAACGGGAACATTTCTACAGTATGAGTCAGTGTACAACACGACGTAGATTACGGGGGGCAAGATAGACACAAGTGATACAGTTTGGAGTGTTCGAAAGCAGCATGATTCAATGATAACAAGGCAAAGGGTTCGAGAGTGAGGGGAATATGGAGCACATGAGCATGCATCTACTGCAGGGAGAGTGGTTCAGCATACACAGTAACGAACTCACTGTTTGGTAGGCAACACTTGCACAGAACTGATCAAGCCCTTCATCTCTGCCTCAATCTCAGCATCCCCATCCTTCCCATGCACAGCAAGGTCCACCATTGATGCCACATCTAGTGAACCCTTGCCTCCTCCTCCCGCTGTTGCTGCCCCTCCCATCTCTGCATCCAAGCGGTGACACTTCTCAGCACCAACAGGCATCCCCCTCCCGCCTGTCCTGCTACCACCACCCCTGCCCCAAACACCACTCCTCGAACTCAAGTGGCTCCCACAGTGGTTCAGACGATACTGTGTACCTACGTGGGCTTCATGAATTAATGAATGAGTGCGGTTAACTTGCTCTGTGTCCATTCTTTGTCAATGACGCTGGGTACATGCATGCCCTCCTAGGCAACTGACGAAGGTGCCCCATCTGATTTGTCTTAGATGATGTGGTGTGCGTGGCCTGCTCAAACGCACCCTGCTCATGAGTGCATGCCTTCTCAGCAAATAGAGGACTTAGCGTTGATGTGTACAGTGGGATGTTCACAAGGACGGCGTCGTCAATGACGAACGCAGCACATAAGGCTTTGAGCTGCAGCATACTCGTCGTAGATGGTGACGCTTGGATCCATCTAAATGTTATCTAAGTTTCGAAATATATAAATTCATTCATGCCAATAAAAACACTAACCTTCGTCGCTGATGACATGTGCAGGGTTTGGCTTGGTAAAGGATCCTGCCTGCTGTGGCAACCGCGAGCAAAAGCGTCATGTGTGGCCACTGCTGTAAAGGTCCTGTAGTCGCGGTTATTCACAAATCGGTGTCACTTCTGTGCGAATCACTCACAATACCAATGAAGCCCTGAGTCAATTACTACCCACGCATATACTAAGTACAGTAATATCGAAATTTCAACATCTAAGACCAACTGTAAGTTTCAAACTAACAAGAATGACGCAGAACTCACTGGCTTAATGTACTTCAAGTCAAGCATGACCCGCATCCCCCGCTCATATCCCGCCCGTGTACGCTTGTGCCTGATGGACACATAACCCCCTCGAACTTTCCGTACTCGCTGAGCGTCAAAAATCGTGTTGCTGACGGCTATGGGTAGCAGTAACGGGCTCAACTTACCTTGACAATTTTTGTTGAAAGCCCCATGGCTCGCAACTCGCAACCATATGCCTTCGACGGCCATGTCCACCAGTCATAACCAAGAAAGACCCCAGGCTCGTTTGACCCACCGAAGTTCACCAACACAGGGTGGCCGATCTTGATAGCCATGTCAAAAGAGAGATACAGAAGGACCAGATGACTTACCTTGATTCTTTTAGCCTTCTCGGGCCGTATAACGGGCAGGTCTTCGCGCTCAGCAACTCGGGGAAGGCCTTGGATGAAAACCATGTAGTCTAGAAAGCTAGTCAATGCCTATCGCACGTTATTAGTAGCAAAAGAACGCTTACAAGCAGTTTGAGTTGTACATGTACAATGCTAACACCACTGCTTGGCGGTACAGCTCGTGACAACCCTTGTATGATGGGGCAATGGCCAAGCTAAGCCACTTGCCACTGAGGCATCAGTGGATTGATGCCGGTTTGTACTTAACCCTAACCAAATCCTATATTCATCCAGATTGGCGAACTAATGGGTTGCTTGGGCAAGGATAACGGCCCTTGCTCTGGTGGTTGAGCCGAGCCACTCACCGAAGGGGTTGCTACTGGAATACGATGCCAGCAGCTTGGGGATGATTGGAGAGAGGAATAGTAGGGGGTGAACATAAAGTGACTGTATATTGAGTATTATCTGTATTCGAAGACAAATAACCCAGATTTCCCAATACCCACATCGAAAACTTGTAAATAACCATTCACAACGTGGCATTGCGTAGCTGCTCCTGGGTTGCTTGAAGGACAGGCAATTCAATGTCGTCTTCTGTCTGCAGCCGTGCCTGCAAGTTCCGTTCGAGACTATTGTACCAGGTCTCATCGTAAAGGTTCCCGGGCAGGTGCGCTACAATGTCACCCACTTCACGCGTGCTGCGATCCTGCAAGATACGACGGACATGGGGCGGAGCACCAGGACGACGATTTCCCAAGGCATTGGTCATGCTCCGCTTGCTGTCAATCCAACGTAGGAGACGAGTGACTTGTGGGTTGCGCCAAAACTGAACCTTGACGTGGCACACTACAGGACCGTCGCTTTCATCGGAGCTTTGTCCATCACGACCCAGCTTATAGACCATATTGTGTAGGTTTTGCCAGGCTGGGTGATCCTTGCGCTCTCTATCTTGGCAGATATCTATTCGGCTGTCGTAAAGCTGCAACAACCGGTCAGTAGATTTTTGGCAAAGGCGAGGAGTCTAATCTCACCTCGCATTGGCGTCCTCTACGACGCGCTGATTGCAAGGTGGCGATATGGTCTTCCTTGAAGCGCTCCATAGCTTGGTCTTCATCTTCACCGGGTTTCGCGATGTACCTGTAAAGAACTTTCCTGATGGCCTTGATCCGAGCTATAAATTGTCTGCAAATGGCTTCATGCTCAAATTCAGGATGCTTTGCCAACACAGCGTCGGCGAAGAGCCGTGAGAGCTCGCCATTCCACGGGTGTTCCGGTATCTCGAAGTAGAGGCGAGGAGGATCGAGAGTCGGGGCATCAGCCCTCCCTTCCATATAGGCTTCGACATCATCAGGATCGGCAAGGACATTGTCGACTACATCTATGATGTCGTTGTCGGTTGATATCTTCAATATGTCGCGCACTGCTGCTAGAACAATCCCCATCATGTGATTCCTGGCTGGAGCGCGGGGCCTAGCCTTCTGTCGCTTCTTCCAAGGATAAGTCGAGCCTGTTGATGGCATGTCGCCCATACCGTGTGCCCCGCCCTGAGCATTGTTGAACTCCTGCCGAAATTGTCTGAACTCTTTGAAGAATTGCGCAAAACCAACACCAAAAGACGGTAATTCTGCATCTTCACCATGGGATGAATTGGCGTCATCGATGATAGGTGAGTTCTGCCGGGTACTCGGGGCCGGACGGCGCTGAGGCGCGTGAGTCGAGGGTGCAGGGATAAAACTGTCCTCTCTGGGCAGCTGAGATCCTGAAGGGGCAGGATTAGGTGTTGGTAGAACAGGTGGTTTGGACGAAGCAGGGGTGGTTGATCCAGGGTTGCGGGTTGAGCGGCTGGATCTTGATGCTAGAGGGCTGGGGGTTGCGAATCTGTTTGATACAACCTGTTCTATACTCTCTGGAATGGTAGAGAGGCACGGATCAGGGCGTGTAGGTTGACTCGCGCCTGATTTAGAGTTACTGGGAGGGGGTGTGAGTGGCGAATGGCTGCGGTTCGGCCGTGATGAGCTGCTGGGGCCGGGGGTGACTGAGCGATGTATATGAGGCCGGATAATCCTGTCTTTCAGGGGAGTTGCTAGCTCTGCTGAGTGCTTTAACAAATAACTCTGCTTCTTATAAGCTATATGGTGAGGGTGGGAAGTGAGGAGAATGCTTACACGTCGTTGAACAGCACGGCTTGCTGGTTGCTTATCCTGAGCCTGTTGAGAGGGCGCATCATGCTCAAAGCGGCCTTCAGGTTGTTTGCCCCAAGAACGGGAAGAGGGCCCATTGTGATCGATGTCCATTTCATCATCGCCTTCATCGCCTGGTGAGGTTCCGTTTTCTAACTCGGCAATCCGGGTGCGTAGCTTGTCCAAGTCCTCGCTTAAGTTGGCAACTTGCGTCTCGAAAACCTGGGTATTCATCTCAGCAAAAGGCTCACAATGCACAATCAGATCTTACCTCGACCTTGTGTTGTTCACGCTTCAGTACTTCTTCACATGCCTGGGTCGCGTCCTGGAATGCAGTGATTAGCACAGTACTCCATCTGGGAAGCAACAACCTACCTTGGCCACCTGCTCAGCCCGATCGAGTTTCTCCTGACTCGCCTTCTCTGTCTCCAATGCGTTGGCTAGCTGCGCACACACATGCTGCAGATTGGTTCCGAGGGCCTCCTTCTCTTTCTGTGACGCGACCTTGGCCTCCTGGAGCTGGCTCTTGAAATTTTTGATAAAATCGATGGCCCGGTCATGTCTGTCCTGCAACGCAGCAGATGTCACTCTAGCTTGGTCGAGTTCCATCTGAACCCTATTCCGCTCTTCCTCCGCAGCTGGGACCTTAGTAGCGATCTCGGCTTTGAGCGCTTCAACGGCCTTGAGAGCGTCATCCCGCCATTTCTCCATAGCCGTGATTTCGGATTTGAGACCAGCAGACTCCGCAGAAGCTTGTGCAAGGTCACCTTGAAGCTCTGTGATGGTTTGGATGGCATCGTTCCGCTGTTGCGCTGTCTCAGTGAGCTTGTCGGTTCTCGTCTGGAGTTGTACCTCGAGCTCTTCAATGGACGTCGTATTTTCGTTCTGTCGACCTGTCATTTCAGCAACTGTAGATTCTAGCGAGGCGCACGCCGCTCGGGACTCCACGAGGTCCCTCCAAATATTTTCCTGCTCATCGTTCGCCCCGCTGACCTTAGTAGCGATCTCAGCCTTGAGCTTCGCAACAGACTCCATAGCTTCATCCCGCTGCTTCTCCATCTCCGTGATTTTGGTTTTGACACTGGCAGACTCCGCACTGGCTTGTGTTAGATTGCTCCGAAGTCGTGTAACAGAAAGGGCAGCCTGGTCCCGCTCCTGTGCTACACCTTTGAGCTCGTTATTCTTCGCCTGCAGCTGGCTCTTGAGGCTGTCGATAGACATTATAGCCTCATTCTGTCGACCTGTCAACTCCGTAACACTCGCTCTGGCTTTTACAAGGTCTCCCCAAATCTTTGCCAGCTCATCCTCTGCTCCATTCATCTCAGCCTGGACCTGGAGCCCGAGCTCTTTGGTAGAGTTGAGAGCATCATCTCGCTGCTTCGCCATCGCCGTAGCTTGGGATTCGAACTCGGTCGACCTCGCGTGTGCAAGGGCTATGTCACCCTCTAGCTGCGTAACAGTCTGGAGAGCCTGGTTTCGCTCCCCTGCTAGCCCAGTGGCATTTGTCTCAGCTGCTAGGAGCTGCATCTGAAGGGTTTGAATATGTTGAAGAAGCTCGTCTCGCTGCCCCTGGACCTTGCTTCCTTCTGCTAAGGCAGTATCGAGTCTCATTTGAATCTCGTCTAACGAAGTCTTCAGATTCGCATTGGTGAGGGTCGCGAGTGCTGTTTGTTGATCATGCGCGGCCTCCGTAACCTGCAACGTGACTGAGAGTGCACGGATAGCACGGTCAGCCCTGCAAATGACGATGCGTTGGCGTTGAAAGGTGCCTGTAAGGTCCCCGACTCGATCGGCATAACGATCACCTGCCTCGTCGTATAGCCTCTGAAGAGCCCCCATTGTCTCCGCCTTCTCGGTTAGCTCAATGCGCAGCCTCCTAATTTCTTTCCCAGATTCTTTCTGTTCTGCGGTAGACATCGTGACAAGCTCGTCGTATTTCGCCTGCAGTTCGGCGAAGGCGTCGACATGCTCTGTCTGCGATGCGGCCTCACTAAGAATTAACTTTGGGACAGTCAACGAAGGCATCATTCAGATAGCCAGAACAAATACCTGAGAGGTAGTTGCTTTATCCACATATTCTCCTCTCCGGGCGATCATAGCCTTACACTCCTTCAATGCTGCGTCCCGTTCTTCCATTGCCATCCCCAGAACTTCCTTTACCTGCTGCAGAGCTTGTTGGGCTTTCTTGGACTCCGTAGAAAGTAAGCTGTTCTCGTCCACAACAGCCTGGTGCTCTGATTGCAATTGGGTAAGGATGTCTTGGTGTTCCCCCTGCACTTTCGTCATGCGAGCATCAAATGTGTTTATTGCCTATCGAAAGGGATTAGCAAAGGTCCTAGTCAGGCGAATGGCATGTACCTGTCTAGCAATCGCAAGATCAGCTTCAAGTTCGTCGCGTTTCTCCGTAGCGGTCTCAAACTGAGGCATAGTGAGCAGGTACATCACAAAGAAAGGTGACAAAAACCTACATTTTTCCTCAGCGTCCTCATATCAGGATGTTCTACTATAAGTCGCTTCCTTTCCGATCCCTGGACGGAGGTGTCAGGTCAAGTTCCGAAATCAAGCAACAAGGAGTCCTACAGTGGTGGGCTTCGAAGTATCTTCTTGCGGGAGTGCCCGCTTGGCCTATGAACTCAACTTAAGCTTGGAGGCTAACATGGAGAATTGGCCGACGTACCGAACCAGCAGTCATGGGCCTTGCTGGTGGCGCTGGAGCAAGAGACTTGGCACATCGTGAAGAGAGTTCGTTTCTGGAGGGTGGGTCTGTTGGTAAGGTTGCCCCAGCACCTGAAGCTCCCGCAGTCCTGTTCCAATCAATTCTACGGTGATTAGAGCCATGGAGTTCCTGTGGTGAGCTATTATTCCAATCAACCCTGGTGCGGCCATGTCCTGAGGTTGTCACTCCACGAATGCCAGACAGATGAGAGGACGTCGACACAGTCGGAGTCAGACGCGTAGGGTTGGCCTCCTTTCCACGGTGTTTATCGAGGTCAACTCGTTTCTTCCGAACTGGGACCGTGGCTGTGGATAGCGCCGAGGTGGTAGGAGTAGGAGGATCCTCGATCATGGAATCACCTTGACCAGGGAAAGCACCAGGGAGGACTCTACGTGTGGACGCGGCGTTGGTCGGGGTTTCAGGCTGGGGCAATTGAACCAGGCGATCAGAGGAATGGTAGAAAAAAAGAACACAAAAACACAGACCTCGAGAGCGCCGTTAATGGCGACATCCGTGACGCCCGAATCGTTCGTCATGTTGGGATTATTCTGTTTGAAGAGTAAGTTATGTCACCATCAAGGCAAGGGAGAGAACACAAACATCGGGGGTACTCGTCATCTCAACATCAATGGGCTCTTGGTTCAGAGATTCGTCGTACATGCTTGGGTTGGAGGGTGGGGGAAAAGATGGCAGGACAAGCTCGGTGCTTGAGCTTGACGGGATTGAAAGGGTTCGTATGTAAGGAGATATTAAGTCCGCTTCTTTGTGGGGAGTGGCAACATCAGCGACAAAGGGTGCAGATGACTGAGGCCAATGTCAAAGGGAAGCATTCCTTATCAACGCTCACACAACTATGACAAGAAGTACATCGTTCTCCCATCGGAGCCGCATCGCTCAATCTCTCCTCGCACACAGAAACACATAAGTTAGCATGGTTTCCACGTTGAAACCTTTCGTTAGCACAACGCGGGTACGCCCGCATCTGGTATCTTGCTCAGAACAGGTTGCTAATTTAAGAACAGGATCAGACAAGGAAGATTAACGGAAGATACTATGGGGCTTACGCGCGTCGGGCCGTCAGCAAAGGCATCTACACCCAAGTAAATTCCGGGGGCCGGCGTCCCCACCTGGAGATGCTCATGTACGGCCAACGACTCCAACCATACATCCACGATGCTGTTGTCGTAGTAAACCGCCGGGGTCGACAGACGCGGTTCCACCTGTTTGTCAAAAACCATCGATATTTGCCTCCAAATAGGATTGTTGCCGGATGGGGACTTGGAGTGCAATGGATGGGAGACATTGTGGCCTTGCGCAAGGGGGTCGTCAACGATTTTGTAAGTTTCAGAGGGAGAGACGCTACAGCGGCAGATTTTGCAGTCAGGAGGTGAGTGAGTCCACGCTAACACATGGGTCAGCGGGATTGACAAGTCCCTAGCTTCGTCAGCGTTGTGAGGCAGCAGCCTAAGTTCCGTATTCCCAAGAATTTGGTCTTCAATATGCCATGAAAATGCTTGGTCAGGATATGATAATTCGACAGTAAATCATACCATAGTCCGGTTTCATCTATTACTTCGCTTTTATGTACATTCGGATGATTCTTCGGAATGTTTCAAGATATATATACCACGTGGTGTCAATGTTCGACGTATCGCTTCAAGAACATCTCCGACCAACGCTCAATATTGTCCTTTAGTCGACGCATTTCTTTCATTCCGCGCATAAGATCACGCCACTTCCCTGCAGCGAGTGGCCCCCGAGATCCTTCTGGGCGACCAGGATTGTTGATCTCGTCCACTCGCATGAAGAAGCCATCCTCTCGATAGACATTCCAGCGACCATAGTCTTCCCCACCCGCTTCAAAGGTTGTCGCTAGGGGGTACCAAGATTTGGTTGCCGTCTGGGGGCCTAATCCTGAGGTGAAGTCAGCCCAGTAGCCACAGACAAGACCAAGTTGTACTTACCAGTATAACACACATACGTACCAGAAAGAAGGTTTAACTCCATGTCAGTTAGGCTGTCGTCGATGTATATTTCTTTGGTCCGAGGATCTTGAGCGGTGAACATGGCGCCGGGCATTGGGTTCCATCCTGTTGGTCCCTGCAGAACATCCTCGAAACTGACAGTGGGGACACATATGCGCCAGACGATACCACCCCGAAGCAGTGCTGCACGAGCACGTGGCTGTCCTGTAATCGTGAAGCGCTGACCGGCGTAAGCGTCGTAGTCTGCTCGGGAGAAAACGGCGCCAGACAAACGAACAGGCAGAACACAGGGAGGTGGTAATTCTCGGGGACCCCGAGAGGCAAGCTCCGATGGAAGTAAGGTACGGAAAGGAATGCCCCGTGCGAGGAGGTAACGGGCAATTTCGTATTCATCAAGCCGCTCATCGAGTCGACAAACCATTAATGCATCTGAGGCGGTTGTCATTGTCAACTTCCAGGGCGCTTTCGACTCCCCTCTGAAATCGAACATGTACAACCATTGACCTTTCTCATCTGCTGCCTTGACGACACGCAAGAACCTCAGACGCCGAGAGGACGCTAAAGATACACGACTCTGTTCGTTAAAGTCACACGTGTCATCCGAAGGGCATGAACCGGCCATAATCCCATCCAAGTATGTCTTGGCCAAACCAGTAATTGGACGTGCGGTGAGGTATTCTCGACACTGGATCCAAGACAGACCCAACAAGCGAACTAACTTCTTTCGATCAGCTTCGCTCGATGGGGCGGGGAAGGAGCTAGGTAGAGGAAGAGGGGGGGTGTAGCCATAATGTAAGAAAAGTATCTCCAGCACCTCTTGTTGCCATAGGTCAGCTTTGGCAACAGGTGTCGAATTGATGGTAAGTTCCTTGTGGGTGTCGATGGAGATGGGATGGAACCGCGGGAGGTCAAAACGCTCGGCATCGGAGGCCTGTGCTGGTTGCGGAGGTGGGGTAATGGACCGCAGTCCCTCAACGCGTGGGGGTTCAGGCCATTGTGAAGGGTCATCTAGCTCATGAGCACCGTTCGGGAAGAAATAGCCAGCGCCGTTATCATCATCATCGTCTCCATCATCACCTGGCCCGAATTTGTCGCAGCAATCCCACTCGTTAGAAAAAGCATCGTAACGACATTGTGCAGCGCCGAATTCGCCAAGTGTTTCTTCCCGGGCCGACTTGGGGACCGGTACACGCACCCACTTTTCGGGATCTGTAGCACTGGGTTCCCATACGAAAACTTTCGCGCTAACGGTGGGCGGGCAGCGTTCCCAATTGAGGCGAGTCTGGCGGTCCTGTGCAGTCTCCGTGCGGCGGCGAACCTCATTTCGTGCTTCACGAGCGGCGAAAAATGCTACATACGCCCTTTCTCGAACGGCGCCACGGTCTCCTTCAGGCAAAGCATGAGACTGATCTGAACTAATGACTTGCTCATCTGCTGCTGGAGAATAAGCGCTCGGACCGCGAGGCTCATCTTGGGCTGGGGAATAAATGCGGGGTAACTGACTTGCGATAAGCAGCTGCTGCGGTATTTCTATTCCTTGCGACATCAGCAGGTTTTGCAATTGGAAAGGTGTCGGTGCGTAACGTAGGCATGATAAATCGTCGCGCTCAGCCTGCCCCCATCTATACCACACGGGTATATTGTATTCAATGAACCATTCCACCGGGGGTTGGGGTACAGGAGGTTTTTGTAGATAAACGAAGGCCCCGGCTCTCCTTGTAGCGGTTGAGAAGTCGCACACCGTCGAACATTTGAGAGCATCGATGAATGTCTGTTGAAAACCACGTGCGAGAAGGAGTTGTTGCCACGTCGGTTCCAAGGGATTGGGCGGGAGCGACTCGGCCTCAGCAATGAGGTACGAAGCTAAACCAATCCATATCGAGAACCAATCCCGCGACTTCGATGCTAGGCGCATTGCGTGCTTATAGCTTTCCCGCGCTTCGGTATACCCTAATGCCCAGGGCGAGAAAGGTCGGACTGCGGCAAACGAATATTGTTTTGTTATAAGAGACGTGATATACCGAAGATTGGAATCCAGTCGACCCCAACTTTCCCGTGTCGACTTAGGCAGAGCGTAACGACGGTCGGATTCACTCTTGTCATCTGCATCGAGGTGTTTCGGGATACGGGCGAGCTGGTGGAAGAGGGCGCCAGTGTAGGAAGGATTCAGTGGGACGAAGGATACCCAGCCAAACGTCTGTGTCCACCACCGAGGCCGGTGATAATTCTCAGCGCGGGCGTCGCTGCGTTTGAAGATCGTAAACTGCAAGCCCTTCACATCTGGGTGGGTGAGCGAAGGGACTTCGACGGTCCGAGAGCAATTTGGTGAGTAGTAGATGTCGCCGTCAACGACTGTTATTCTGCCGAAACGCTTGTCAATCCTAGGATCGAGGGAGTGAGTTGGGCACCGATACAGGAAAACCCGAAGTACTTACGGGACCGGTTTCTGTTTATCTTTCAGTTTTGGAATATCCGGGACGTTCATGTCGAGGTGTGGAAGGATCGAAACGAGCGTAGACGGCAAGGCAGGTGGGGGTATTAGAAGGCAAATTATGTAGAGCGATGTTAGCGAATGTTGATTTGAGAGGGAGGGTGTACGTTTCTCTGGGGAAGCCCAAAAGAATACGCATAAAGCCAGGGCAAGCCCAGAACTTTAGTGGAAGGGGGCCATAACTTGGGCAAGCCCAGAGCTATGAGGTGTGATGGGAGAAGTGGACTTGATGATGACTTGACGATGTGGGCACAAATTGGATCTCCGACCTGATGATCACGCTCTATTTGTCTCGTACGCTGTAGACAAACACGCTCTTGCAAATAGAGCGCAGTTCTCGTGTTTCCTCCCCCACCTTGTAGCTCTGGGCTTGCCCAAGCTACTCCCCTTCGTCCAAAGTTCTGGGCATGCCCTGACTTTGCACATTTCTCCTGGGCTGGCCCAGAGAAAGTGTTCCCTGTCTGCGCTCTTGCATTCCAAACACCTCAAGTTGTACGACGACGCGTCGGACGTCGACTGTTCCATCGTTTTGTTGTCCCTCCTGACCAAAATTATGGAAACCCTGCCGGTGTTCCTGGAGGTTGCCACTTGGGTGTCGGTTCTGGTACGTAAGTTTTGTGTTCTGTCAGGCGTTACCTGACCCGCTTCCCTTCGCTGCGCTCAGAGCTACATGTCATCGATAACGAAAATTTCCAAACGCTCTCTTACCCCCAAGGGACACCTCACAACAGTGTCCTATTCGTTATCCCTGATCTCCACCACGAAGCTCTTCTCATAAGCTTTATTAATGCTGTCGATGAACATCTCGACCCCGAACTCTACCACTACCCTGGTGGCTATATACAGACTCGGAACATCGCTTATTCCTCCGGTACGGGACTCTGGCCGCGGAGGGCTGCAATGAGACGTCGACTAGCACCTTTGCAGGCATTGCGGCGGGCGGCTTCAGCGCCGTACTTGAGAGTCAGTTTCAAGATACTTTGAACTGGCCAGCAGCTCTCGTACTCCTTCAACCTAGGCCATTTGCTATCCTTCATCATCTACGTCCGAGTCAGCATCCGTAAGCCACTCTTTCCGTTCAGAGGACGTACGTCTTCACATATGTTTTTCAAAGCGGTCTTGTCTTGAAAGCGATAGCTTTTCTTGATATCAAGCTTTTCCCGCGCCGCGTCGCGGACGGCCTCCTGCCTCTTTCATCAGTGACGGACATGTACCAACAACAAGCATTGCCTACCGTTAAAGCCTCGACATCGTCCCTTGCCCAACCGCCGGCCTTGAGCGCGGCTTCCACATTGAACCCCCCTGAATTAGGCCTACCAGGCTCCCCATGGGGTTTCATGATCTTGTTGGTGTTCCGCAGATTACGGCGCGGGGGTTCTGGCGGCGGAGGAAGATTTGCCACATCGATGTTCTGACGATCGTCTCCGCCCGGATTGACGAGACGTGCCTTGGTGAACTCGATACGCGATGCAATGGATGAGAGTGGTGCACGAGGGATGAGCTTGAACTCCACGCGGGAGGTCAGAAGAGGTTCCGGCTGCTGGATGTAGTCGGGCATAGTTATGGGGTGTCCCGTGTTCAAGGCCCCGCAAACTTATATGTTGCCGCATTCCTTTCGCTACGCCCAATCCTTTGTCTCATCACGTTCAACACTCTTTATTTCGCGTGTACGCGTGTACGCGTCTCCCATGGTCTACTTCAATCACGATACCCGCCTATCTGCAACCCAACCTTTGTTTCCATGCTTCGCCATGGTCCACGACGCTGTGCGCAACCGTACATTCGAACATGCCTCGCGGCGATTGACTTTGAAAACTTCGCACTGAAAAGCCCGAAGATGGCGGTTACGTAATCTCAAAGGGAAATGTGGTATAAAGGACATCATTAACCGTCTAGTCTTGTCCTACAACACTCTCCCGCACCTCAACCTCTCGTCCGTGATCCACTCCTACGACATGTCAACTCCTGTTGAGTTTGGGCCTCTCGATCCCCACGCCTCGCCTAATAAAACCTCTCACCAGAACACCAGTAGATACGAATTTCGTATGGCTTTGAAGGATGCCAAAGGACCCATCAATGCGCTCACCTTATCCAAGGATGCCACGCTTCTTCTCAGCGGAGGTATGATTATTCTTATGTCCCGTCAACAATATCTTATAGAGGCTGCTAGGAGACGATGGCAAAGTGCGGGTTTACAACACAACTACATCCGCCTGCGAACAAGTCCTTCAAAGTGAGAGTTGGGGGCAAGTAACGACCCTAGCCTGGCTTACGGTCGAACCCCCGGTCGACGAAAAGGCTATCTCGGTCTGCGTGGGTACCGGAAGAGGGGTGATAACCCTCTGTCCGATGTCGAAGACAAGCACGGTACGTACCTTAGTACCTGGTTCAGGCTTCCGCTCATATCCCCTCAGTGGCTCGTTTGGAAAGATTCCCAAACCTTTACGCCCTTCGTATTCAACGATGCGGTTGAAGGCCAGGCCTATGACGCGCTCAACTGTCGCCTAGCTGTCGCGAGCCACTCTGGCGTCTTCAAGGTCTACAGTGTCGATAAGTGTGGTGAGCCTCGTACACTCATGGATTCTTGCTCAAGCTGATAAGTAATAAGTGAACCTGACCGCATTGTGGAACACTTCGGTGGGGGTGCGATTCCGCGAGGTCTCCAGTTTTTTGGTGGCGCCAACCAATTTATTCTCAGCGTTGGGCTGGAGACTGGAGAAATGTAAGCAAACTTGCAGTGATATTTATCATATCCTAACCATTTGAGCAGGATTTGTCGAGATGCTCAGACTTCAAATGTACAATGGAGGAAGTGGCTGCTCGGAGGAGTGTAAGTCCATGTCATTGCAGCCCCGAACGACTGTCCACTGACTTTAATCAGTGGAAATGCAACCCTTTCCCCCGACGAAACGGCTCTCATAGTGGATAACATCACCACCGGAAAGTTCGATGTCCATAAGTTCCCGTCTAGCACGCCGACGAGCTCTTTGCCATTTTCCTCGATTCGCCGCTACACCAAGCAATGTGCGTTCTCCGAGGCGGGCAAGGTGGCTGTCTGTGGCAGTGACCACGGCAAAGTGTACGTTGCAGATGTGGCTACAGGCGAGTTGCTGCAAACCCTGCAGAGTACAGCTGGTAGAGTCCTTCAGTCATTCCGTAATAATGCAAAGCTAAAGGCAGTATAGCATTCTCTTTGATTCAAGCCATTGCTGCCGGTACATCCAAGGACGGTAGACACTTGATCGCTGCTGGAACCAGTGCTGCCGCGGGGCAGGTATTCATTTGGGAGAAGGCATGTCTTTTTCTTGCGGCTTGTGCATCATGCTCATGGCTATATGTCAGCGCCCCCCGTGGTTGAGCCAGCCCGCACCACTGTCGCGCGCACGGAGCTCAAGATTTCCAAACAGGGGTTTATGAACATCCTCTTCATCGTTCTCCTTGTATTTGTTTCCTATCCGAACTGGACACCCCTTGTTAAGAAGGTATGCACTTTGCTGTGCCTATTGACGTTGTTATCAATTTTTGTCCATGTAGTCTATCACCGCCAAGGAAACGCCAATTGACTCTTCCGTCCCCATTATGCACGAAACGGACACTGTGACGCCCCACGCACCGAAATTCCTGCAGAAGCAGATCCGAGAAGAGCAGGGACATGATACCCTGGATAACCTGGCGGCCGAAAGAGAGACTATGCCGGTGGCCATGGCTGTCGAGCTTGAGCGTTTTTCTGTGATCGAGACACGCCCTACCCCCAGGAACCTTGAGGACAAGGACGTTCTCAATGTAATATTGTTGTAAACCCATATTGTCGTTCCTCTATAATGCGCCGCCGAATGAGATTCAATTTGATCTTTACAAAGCAAGCATGGCTAGGAGAAAAGTAGGCCTTGAAGAACTGTGCCGCTTTCAACGTCCAAACGAGTGATGCCTGCACTCGACTTGTCCCCTCCATTGTTCAGCTCCTCTCGAAACAAGCATCACTGGTGTGGCGGCACCAAATGGTGGGAAACTGCAGTTCTTTGTCCCTAAGCACAAAGAAAATTAGAGCCCTAGGATTCATATACTTCGACTTTCCATCACCAATGTTCGCCCTCTCTCCTGCGTTACCACCGGGACGAACCGACTTACGATGCCTCCCATTACTCGCAGTCTCATGCCAAAGGAAAATGTGCTGTACAACAGGTTCAAAAAGAAACTTAGTATAGCTGGGACGCACATGGATGTCGATCGCGCGGTGAAGGTTCCGTCAACTCTCTAACCTTCTCCCCGCGACTGGCTAATGTACCTGGTAGGGCCGGAGTCTGGTCAGCGTTCTCCATGATCGCAACGATAAAAATGAGCTGGAGATTGAGAGCCTCCAGAAAGTGGGTACCTGCGTAGTGGCCCACCACCATGAGCTGACATCTGGTAATAGACTCTGCACGAACTAGAAAACGAGATGGCAGAACTTCGAGCGCGCGGTAGACAAGTGAGTTAGCACCCACGTTCGAATCGGACGTCTTTGACCCTCCTGATTAGGATCTCGACGTTGTAAAAACCGAGCTCTTCCAAGGTGTGAAGTACATCTATCTCGCTCTCGAATATTTCCCGATACAAAGAATATGAAGCCCTCCATGAACTTGCGCAAGAACGCTGTTCAGCGCTATTAGTTGAGCTGGCACATAATTCAGTAAGCACATATTCTCCATCGCTGCTCGATAAATACTAATAACCTCACCACATACAGAAACTGCAGGATGTGCTCCAGGAGCTTTGTGCCCTCAAAGAGACGTCGAAGACACAGGAGATGGAAATGGCATGCTTACTCAAGGTCAACAGATGTCTCTTCGCCACATTTGATAGGCTTATGCCCCGAACAGGAGCTCCAAGATCTTCGCGGCCTCCCTGAGAAATTGAAAGAGAGCGAGATTGCGAACGGAAGTCTGCGCCAAGAAGCTGACGGAAAGATGACTGAAATTGCAAGATTGTTAATGGTAGGGACACAGCCCTATCCCAACCTTCGTTGTATTAATTGTCCAAAAGGAACTCCGCGGGAGTGAGACCACAATCGAAGCTCTTCGCAAAGAAGCCGATAAACAGCTGTTGGAGATTGCGAGGTTATCAAGAGTGAGGACATACCCTATTTTTACCACCGGCTGTACTGACAGCCCGACAGGAACTTAGTGACCTCCGTCTGCTCCCAGAGAAACTGAAAGACTCAGAGAGACAGAATACCGCAATCCTGCAACGGGTGAAGAAAGTTGAAGAGGTAATGGTTGCCACATCCTGTTCAACACTTGCCTCTTTGACCTAATCGCTAGGGCTATGTGTTCCTCGAGCAAGAGCTTAAAACGTTACGGTCTCAACATCAAGACCAGTGTCAGAGGTGGCAATTGGACAAAGAGAATCTGGCTGAGGTATGCGCAGTCATCCTATGTTTCCTCCGTCCTAAAAGCAATCAATAGGCTACGCAGCAGGCAGAGACCCTACGTGCAGTGCGTCATTGCTGTATCTGCCTTCTTCTCCAGATTTACACGAATGATCCCACGTAGATTGCATGTGCAGTGTCCTCCCTCTTCCAGTGCTCTGTATGTTTCAACGTCATGCGGAGACCGACAAGGTGATTTCATTCCCCCTCTGACTACTATCATCTGACTCCGCTCAGGCTCGACTGTGGGCACATGTTCTGTGTCCAGTGCATCACTAAATGGTTTAATGCCTCAGCTACCTGTCCCAGCTGCCGCGAGGAGTTTGACGAGCTGCCCAATCCGCTCGTCATATACGGATATCCCGAGCTTCTGAAGTTGCTGCGCAAGCATGGGAAAAAGCTCAAACTTGATTAGTTTCCCAATTTGGATTTGTCTTGTAAACTGAAATAATGTCGAGGATGAGGCTCCTGAGCTGCCAACAGCTCGTGATATTTTGGAAGAGCGTGCTTGTCGCTGAGCAGGAACAACGTAGCATGTGCCTCCGCATCGCGTGATTGATTCATCATTGTATTATCGATCACCGTCTCACAACAATCAGCGTTGCCGCTCTACACTGTTCCCCACCTTAAGTTACTGCCCATTTGGCTGCACCTATGCCAAACCCAACCATACGTTGCCTCTGCTCTTCTCGTGGATGTTGCAATCAGAAAACTGCAGATGGCCAGCCAGGGTTTCTTGTGGATGCACGAACACATCGAAAGCACGCTCAGGAAGACACCAGGAAGGCCCAAATCGACGCCTATGCCGCCTCTGCTGAGGCTGAAGCGCGGGCAAAAGCCAAGCACGAGGCCGAACTTGTGGAGGTTCTTAATAGACTCACCGTCTCAAACCCTGCAGCTCCCTCATTCTCAGGTGTGGTCAAACCACCCGTGCGCCCCCCGCGTACCAACACAGAGAGGGCCAAGGATATGCTGCGGGACGCCGACATGGTGCAGGATGCCCTAGTGGCTCTCGAACATCAAATCACGGTCATTGGGGTCGCTCCGAGCGTCGCAGTGTGGCCATCCATAAACAGGGCACTGGAAGGACTCGACAGCATCGGTGACTCCATCGCAGAACTGTCTACAAAGCTTCGAACGATTTCGTCTGTCAAGACCGCAGCAGTGATGGAGTTACATCACGAAGTATCCCAATTCTTGCAGCATGTCGAGGCAGAACGCAGGGGAGCCATTGAAACGTGGAGAGAAGCCCTGGAAAAGCTGGACGATGCGCATATGGCGCATGGCACGCCCATTTATGATACAAGTGAGTGCTCAGTTATTGGTTTACGCTGATCGAATGCCAACGTCTTTACCATTCACCAGGTAAACACTTTCAGCCACTCTTCGAAGGAGTCAAGCCGCTGTTGCAGGTTGTGATGCTGACGGTCACGGTCTGCCATGTCATCCTCCGCCTACCTCGGCGTGGGACATTCTGGCTTTTCACGTTGTGCCAGTACATGATCGAGTTCGCAGTCAAGAAAGCGCTTCATTCCGATTTCCTGCCACCATATTTCAAGGAGTTGGTAAAAGACTTTCCCCGAGACATCAGGGCTGCAGGAAAACCATTCAACATTGACGGGAAGTCAGAGGTGTATGCTGTATGCCCCAGATGCCACGCGATATATCCACCGACCTACACCAACAAAGTTCGCATCTATAGGGAGAAATGTAATGCAAAGAAGCATGGCTCCCGCTGCAAGGAACTGCTCACACGCCCGAAGACTGTTGGAAAATACAAAATTTATGTCCCGATTTGACAATATGTAGTATTTGACTTCAAGGACTGGTTAGCAAGTTTGCTGTCCCGGTCTGGTTATGAGCAGACTATGGACAAGGCTTGGGAGAAGATGGAAGTTTCCGCAGATGGGCGGTTGACAGACGTCTTCCAAGGTTCAAACATACGGAATTTCAAGGGACCAGACAAGAAAACTCATTTCAGCATGTGGGGTGGTGATAGTGCTGGCCACTACCTCTTCTCCCTTAGCCTCGATTTCTTCAATCCACTTCGTGTCATGGCAGCTGGGAAGAAGAATTCCGTAGGGGTGATAACGCTGGCCTGCTTGAATATCCCTATAGAAGAACGCTACAAACCGGAAAACATGTTTTCTCAAATAGTGCCTGGTCCCCGCGAACCACCACTTGACGCCATCAATCCCTACCTCGCACCAATCGTCGATGCCTTCCTTGAGCTCTGGACAGGAGTCGAGTTCACCGAGACTTGCGAATGGCTCAAGCGCTTAATCTTTTGTGCCATTATCGTCGTCATTTGTGACCTACCAGGAGGGCGAAAGACAGGAGGGTTTGGCTCGTTCTCTCACGAGTTGTTTTGTACTCGGTGCTTGTGCCGCAGATCGCAGCACACGTACAGTGACTATGATTACCAAAGCTGGACGCCACGAACAGACGAGACCTGCCGGAGGCAGGCAGAAAGCTATCGCGACGCTCCTAGTGCTGTGGAAGCAGAAAAACTGTTTGGAGAAACTGGGCTACGGTACTCCGTGCTTCTCAAACTACCATACTACAACCCTTCCTCCTTTCTCGTTGTCGACATCATGCATAATCTGTTTCTGGGACTTATCAAGACACACTTTCAAGCCATTCTCGGTCACCAGGAGAAGAAACCAGCTGAAGAAACAATCACAGGATTTTTCAAAAAGGTTCAACCTGAAGCAGACAATCCTGTGCCCACAACGAAGCACCAACTCAGCAGCCTTCGATCTTTCCTGAATTGGCTGAAGAAACCTCTCGAGTTCTACGACACAGAAGATCCGAAATTTGAAGAGGCAGTCTCGAAGTGGGGGACGAATACTTGTCAACCCTCCTTGGAATACATTGCGCGTGGTTACGACTGCATGCCAATCCTTACAACGGGCTCAAAGCTGCGAAAGGTTGACTACGCTAGGGCTATCATAAAATGGGTATGTGCTCCCCTTCATGTCTGCCTCTGCATGGTGCTTATGAAGACAAATAACAGCGTATGCAGCAGGAGGAAGTCACCACCACCCTGACACATGGCAATGTGTTCACAAAAGAGGAGATGGAAGCCCTCTGGTTTGACTTGGGGAATATTGTAAAACCGTCATGGGTGACGTCGGTGCCAACTACGCTATCCTCGTCTGGACCAAAGCTGAAGTCTGACCAATGGAGGATGATAGGGTCGTTGTACCTGCCGGTTACACTCATTCGATTATGGTCAGAGCCCGATATCAGTCAGCAACGCAAGGATCTCTTACATCTGACGATGCTGCTTCTGTCCGCTGTTGTTGTCGCATCGTCACGAACAACTTCCCTGGCCCATGGTGTTCGTTACCTTGAGCTCATGACGCAATACTGTGGTGAACTTGAGCGACTTTTCCCCGGCTATGAACAGCTTCCGAACCATCACATGGCCATGCACATTCCGGAGTTCTTGCAGATGTACGGACCTGCACCTGGGTGGTGGGCATTTCCGTTTGAAAGGGTTATTGGTATCCTCCAACGGATTTTGACAAACTACAAGCCCGGTAAGACTTGAGCATTGTCATCCATCCATACTTTTTCAAACTCTTCTCAGGCGAGTATGAGGAAACGATTTTGCGGTCTTGGCATCGAACCTCGAACTTTCGTGGTTTTTTCAAGAAAAAAACCTGCCCAGAAGCCATTCAAAACTGTGCTCACATGTTCGACACCTTAGTTCGACCTGTGACCCGTAACACCCTCACCCCCGACCTCCTTGAGGACTCGGAGAATCTCGATGTCGACGATGACGGTGAAGAAAATATTGGTGACCTCGTGAATGAACTGAGTGCGGTTATAGGAAAGGCAGACCTGCTGTCCACTACGCTACGCACAGCCTTCCGCAAAGTGCGCAAGGATAAAATTGTCCCTCAAGAAGCGCACTTCAGAACTCACATTCGATACTGTGGGCTTTCGTATACTACGCAGGAGAGACATGAGGGTAATAGCTGTGTCATGTTCAAAGACAACTCGACCCCGCACTGTATTCAACACATCCTGCAATTTCCGGATTCCAACAAAAACCTCCAAGGGACCTGGCTTGTGGTTCGACCCCATCAATCTGCCAATGCGACGTTCGATCCTTATCTTAAATACCCGGAGTTGGGTGCACAGCTATGGGGTCAGGATCTTGACTCCAATTTGGAGGTCAAGCCTTTGTCAGATGTTGATACTCACTTTGCCAAGTGTGCTCTGCCTGCATGGAATACTGACAAGGAAGTCATTGTCGCAGTTTCCTTACGACGTGTATGTCATACTCGATCTCCTTCGCATTATATCTTGATCAATTCTATTCTAGGATATGTAGTCTTTGCTTTAAAGTGATGTAGAATCATTTTGGAGGATCAATTACATTGTGCTTGTCGTCAAACGGCTGCTTGTCATGCATGGTCTTGTTGAATGAAACGTGTAAGAACAGTTTCGGGCCCGAATTCAACCTCGCCACGCCAGCTCGAAGTCCCTCCAGCCTGAGTGATCTCTGTTTCAAGTTCGGAGAAATTTTACCAACAGACCTCCACAGTGCACTAAGGACAGTGTGATGTTTAGCAGCAAAGAAGTCAAAATGAGTGGCCCACCCAAGACGCTCCCCATCTCTTTGCGTGCACCTTCCCAACTCGAGTGGCTCAACCGAGACGCTGCCTTCGTATATGTGTTGGGACTTCCTCGAAGTGAGTGGCTCGACCAAGCACCATCCTCATGTTCACCCCTATGATGGCATGATCTGTGTGAGATGAGCAGATGGACGAAGTGGTGTCTCACCACCTGCGCGAGCGATGCATCTGTGTCCTTGACTTCTGTGCCGCCGAGGCGCACGCCCAGGTTGCTATGGGTTGGAGGTGTGGGTCAGTATCATATGTAGTTAAGAGAGGTGGGGAGGGAAGGGGAATCACATACACACCTATCCGTTACAGCCTTGTCCTCGTCCCCATCCGCTAGCCCTCTCACATTACAAAACTCAACATAGATCTCATGCGCGACGCCCGCCTTGAGCATGTGCGCACCCGTCTCCTCCGAGCCAGTCCCGAAGCAGGCATCGCCCCAGCGCTGCCGTGTCCAGTTGTTGATCACGAGGGTACTGTCGATGTATAGCTGTGAGAGGGGAAAGAGTGCGTCAGGGCCCGTCTATACATGTCCACGGGGAAGAAAAAGAACAAGAGAAAAAAAAAAAGCACGGGGAGGGGACGGGTAGGGAAACGACAATGGAAACGGAAACAAAAGAGATAAAACACCAAACACACCTTCGACTTCACCTTCTCCCTAGGCTGCATCACCCCTCTCAGTCCCATTGTCCACCGCTACGTAATCCCCACTGGCGTGGACGTGCTAATAAATATTGATGGAGGAGGCGGCGACACGGCGCATGAGGGCTTTATTGGCATCGCTCTCAACTGTGCATTCGAAGCTGTCGCCGTCGAGGATCTGTTGAGGCGGGTGTGTCAGTGAGTAGTGGATGGACAGAGCTTGGATGAAGGGAAGGCGAAGAGGAAATGAGGGAACTGTGGAAAGAGCCCAGGGGGGAACGCAAAGGCAGAAAGAAAGGAAAGGAGAAAGAAGTGGGGCAGTGACAATGAGATGGGAGAGAGGAAAAGTGAAACGAAGTGGGAAAGAAGAGAGGTGGAGGGAGATAGGAACACAGCACTGCTCCTGAGCAAGGTCTTTGGACAAAACGGTGGCGACATGCAGCTGGGCGGTGGGCCGGCTGTGTATGATTCGACACTGCATGTTCGGGTTTGCGAGATGGTGCAGTCGTCGCGTCATGTTGCAACCCAAAAGTCTAAACCACCACAACCATCGTGTCTTTCTCGCCATTCTGCTGCACTTACCAATGGCTTTCCGATCCCCTGATGAGATTCACCCTAACTGCAGCCTCGGGCAGCCTTTCTCTCACCACCCAACCCTCGTAAGTCAATGAAACCTGAAAGATTGTCTTCTTAATCCAAATCTCCTCCAGATCACCATTTTCGAAGAGGACGAGAGTGTTGTAAACTATTCCAATCGTGTTCTTACGCCTGTCACGATGGTACGCTATAATCCTTTATATTTAATCATTTTTCACAGCACTTTGTTCAGCAGTGTCTTCCTCCTCTGTGTCGCTTCATGCATAAACTTGTAGAATTTTTTGGAGGCGCTTGTTTCAGTTCTACCTGCTGCTGAGAGTGTACGTGTCGTGTTTTAAAGTTCAACAATATTGTGTATGCTGAACCACCCTCCCCGCAGTTGATGCCTGCACGCTCATGCACCCTTCACCATATTGCTATCGTGTCGATGTTCCACTCGCTTTCGAAGCCTTCATTTTTCTTGTTATTATGGAATCACACTGCTTTCAAACATTCCGAACTACTGTAGTCTTTTACTTGTGTCTATCTTGCCCCCCGTAATCTACGTCGTGATGTATACTGACTCATACTGTAGAAATGTTCCCGTTGACGCAACATGTCGCCCAGCTTGCGTTTCTGAGTGAGTCCTTGAGCACGCAATCCTCGTGCCGATGAGTGACGCGATTTCTGTTTCTTACTCTTTTTCGTAGGAAAAATGTGACGTTTTCTTGTTACGTGTTCGTTAGGAAAAACTTATTGTTTTCCTTTCCTGCTTCTTCAGAAAAAGGAAAACATTTTCAAAGGAAAAAGTTGAAAGAAAAATGATAAAGGGATCTCAAGAAAAACCTATTAGATAAATGTCATGTTTTTCTTTGGAACCAGTTTGGAAAAGCTTTGTCTCTTTCCCATCTTTTTCCTAAGCAAAAGAGAGGAAAAAGGCTTTGTCTTTCTCTAGGAAAACTTGGGAAATAGTTTAATATTTTATTTTATTTTACAAAATATGAACTAGAAATTTATTCTAAGAAAAACTAATCAGATCTGAGAAGACATTTATCTAATAGGTTTTTCTCAAGAAAAATTTGTCCATGCCAGCAGTGGGACTGGCACACAGGGTAGTATCTTTGGATCACTCAGAGGATCTGACCTATCACATGACTTGACCCATCATCATGTGACAGACATTTTCTCCAAAGCATCATTTGATGAGCTTCCCGACCGAAAGCAATGGGATCATGCAATCGAACTCGAACCAGGCTCCACTCCAAGTGCATGCAAGGTCTATCCCCTTGCCCCAAATGAACAGTTGGAGCTTGATGTGTTTTTGGAGGAGAATCTCAAGTCCAGTCGTATCCGGCCTTCAAAATCGCCCATGGCATCTCCGGTCTTCTTCATCAAGAAGAAGGACGGTTCCCTCCGGTTAGTGCAGGATTACCGGACCTTGAATGCCTTGACGGTGAAGAACCGCTACCCTCTTCCCCTCATCTCTGAGCTCATTAATAACCTCCGGGGTGCGCGATATTTCACCAAATTGGATGTCCGGTGGGGCTACAATAATGTCCGCATTAAGGAGGGAGATGAGTGGAAGGCAGCGTTTCGGACAAACCATGGGCTCTTTGAGCCATTGGTCATGTTTTTCGGACTCACCAACAGTCCGGCCACATTTCAGACGATGATGAATGACATCTTCCGTGATCTTATAGCGGAAGGAGTTGTTTGCATATACCTTGATGATATCCTTATCTACACCAAGACTCTGGAGGAGCATCATCGCATCACTCATCTCGTGCTGGATCGTCTCCGTGAATACCGCTTGTTTTTGAAGCCTGAGAAATGCGAATTCGAAAAGACAGAAATCGAATATCTCGGACTTGTCATCTCCCACGGAACAGTATCCATGGACCCAGTGAAAGTGGCCGGAGTTGCAGAGTGGCCAACTCCGAAAAACAAGAAGGAGGTACAGTCGTTCCTAGGCTTTACCAATTTCTACCGACGGTTTATCCGGGATTTCTCGCATCATGCACAACCTCTCTTTGACCTTACGGCCAAGGATGTTACGTGGGTGTGGGGACCTGCACAACGGGATGCCTTTGACACCCTCAAGCATGCCATTACCTCTGAGCCTGTTCTCATATTTCCAGATGATGGCCGACCTTTCTGGGTAGAAGCGGACAGCTCGGACTTCGCGACGGGAGCCGTGCTATCTCAACAGTCTCCGGAGGATGACAAATGGCATCCGGTCGCATTCTACTCGAAAAGCCTGAATGCGGTTGAGCGGAATTACGAGATCCATGACAAGGAGATGCTCGCAATTATCCGTTCGCTTGAGGAGTGGAGGCATTTCCTAGAGGGTGCGCAACACCAGATTGAGATCCATACTGACCACAAAAACCTCCAGTACTTCTTGACTGCCAAGAAGCTCAATCAACGGCAGGCAAGGTGGTCTTTGTATCTCGCCAACTTCGATTTTGTGTTGCATCACCACCCTGGACGGACCATGGGCAAACCCAATGCCTTGTCCTGCCACCCAGACCACAGAGATGGGAGTTCTGACAACACGGACATTGTGTTGCTCAGACCGGAGTTCTTTGCCATCCGTGCTCTGGAGGGTCTGGCTCCTGTGGGTGAAGAGGAACAGATTCTGAAGGACATCCGTCGGGGGAACAGAGGGAACATGCATGAGGACCTTGTGGCCAAGGCCGCTGCTGCGTTGAAGTCTGCACGTTCCGGAGTTCGGTCAGTGAAGAGTGCAGAGTGGGCGGAGGAGCAGGGAGTCCTCACATTCTGTGGTCGAGTCTATGTTCCCAATGACCCGGACTTGCGGCGCCGGATTGTCGAACTCCATCATGACTCCCGCGTCGCCGGACACCCTGGTCGTTGGAAGACGTTGGAGTTGGTTTCCCGGAATTATTGGTGGCCACAGATGTCCCGATATATCAGCTCCTACACCAGCACCTGTGACCTTTGTCAGCGGACGAAAGTCCGGAGACAGGCTCCAATGGGTAAGCTGCACCCCTTGCCCATTCCGGAGGGTCGCTGGAATGTTGTGTCTGTGGATTTCATTGTGGAACTCCTGGAGAGTCATGGGTATGACGCGGTGATGGTGGTGGTGGACTCTGTGGGGAAGCGGGCACACTTCATTCCGACGCACACCACCTGTACCGCGATGGGCGCTGCGAACCTCTACTGCAAGAATGTCTGGAAGTTGCATGGACTTCCGGATGTGTTCGTCTCTGATCGCGGACTGCAGTTTGTTGCAGAGTTTATTTGTGAGCTTTATCGCCTCCTGGGCATCAAGCTCAGCACCTCCACAGCATACCACCCCCAATCCGATGGTCAGACAGAGCATGTCAACCAGGAGTTGGAGCAGTATCTCCGGGTTTTCTGCAACGAGCGACAGGATGATTGGGACGATCTCCTACCAGAGGCGGAGTTCCAGTATAACAATCACGTGCACTCTGCGACCAAGTACACCCCATTCATGCTTGACACTGGTCGGAATCCGCACATGGGCTTCGAACCCCGCCCCCAGAATTCGAACAATGAGTCAGCCAACGAGTTCTTTGACCGCATGAAGTTGGCACAAGAGGAGGCAAAAGCAGCACTTGTCAAGGCAAAGGATGACATGGCCAGGTACTATGACCAACGTCGAACCCCGGCTCCGGAGTACAAGCCCGGAGATCGTGTGTACTTGGACGCCTCTGACATTCATACTACTCAGCCATCCAAGAAGCTTTCTCATCGCTACCTTGGACCATATACTGTCGAACACCAGATTGGCCCTCTTGCCTACTGACTCCGCCTCCCTCGTGCCATGAGTCGTCTCCACCCGGTGTTCAACGCTGTCAAACTCCGCCCTGCTCCACCGGATCCCATCCCCGGCCGCCGTGCGCATCCGCCCCCACCTCCGACCCTTATTGACGATGAAGAGGAGTATGAAGTGGAGGAGATCCTGGACAGCCGCATCTTCCATCGCAAACTCCAGTACAAGGTCAAGTGGCGAGGGTATGGCTATGAGGAGGCTTCCTGGGAGCCTATGGTAAACTTGTCGCATTCCCGCGACCTCATCCAGGACTTCCATAGGCGTCATCCGGACGCTCCGCACCAGGTCTGGGGATTGTATCTTGTGGATCCTGCAGTGCATCGAGGCGCTGCACCCTAGGGGGGGTGATGTAAGGGGACACTATCTCATTCCATTATCTCATTCCTTTTTCCCTACTCTCGTTACATATATTTACTTCTAGGTATGACATCTCCGGACATCGCCAACTCCGCTGGCCTTTCCCTGCCACCAACTCCGATGTCCTGTTTCGTCGGACTCTGGACTTCGGCCCTCGGAATGCCATGTGCGTCGGCTCATTGTTTCGCCTCCGCTCCACAGTATAGGGGGTCTATAACTATACAGTTTATCAGCCACCGGATCGTATATACAGGACACACCTGGCAGAGGGATCCTTAGATTTGTTCTCTTTGGATTTCCCCTTTGCCAGGTGCATCGTTCCCAGTATCTACATACCCTGTCTAATATACTTTGGATTTCCCCTTTGCCAGTCTTGTATGAGCCTACAAGCCTTTAAGGGTCGCCCTTACAGAGGGGCGAAACGGTCATGGCAGTTTGGAGAGGGCATTTCAGGTTCTGGATTGAGAGGGAAGGAGGCGCCGTACACCCTTCACTGCAATCACTACAGGGTAGATGAGTAAATGACTTCTACTATCACATGTGGACTCACATGCTGAGCTTGTGTACTAGATCATTCATTTTCTTGGGAAGGTCAATGCTCCCCTGGGATAGAGTTCAGCAAGGAGCGACATATTGAAGATGCTGATGTACCTTCAGAACGTAACTCAGGTGGAACGCGGTGGTTTCAAAATTGAGAAGGACAGTGTGGATTTGCTGCTGCCGACGCCGGGACATGACTTTGGAAAACAAATTGATTCAATGATTTTCGAGAGATGGGGGGGAAGAGGTGGAGAGCAGAGGGTGCGTTTGATGCGTCTGGCTGGTGGGCATTTTTTTGAGTATAGGATGCAGTTCTCGGCACTGTTGTTCTAGAAAGGCACCGCAATCCATCAGATTTTTGAGCGGCTGCAGCAAAGTTAGAATTGGGTGAGATTTTTGGGATGGACGCGGCAGGACAAGGCAACCTACCAATCTTGATGACCACATTAAGGTGCTTGTAATGCCCGCTGGCCTTCGAAGTTCATGACCCTTAGTTGCACGGAAGAATGCGATGTCCAGGATCCTATAGCACATCAACACTGAGAAAGCTGATTCGATCTCCTGTTTGGTGAGGAAGTCCTGCTCAGTGTCGACGAATTTGTTCAGGGATTCCTGTACTTTTGAGCGTCCTGCAGAAGACTCGTCGCTGGAGAGCACAGCAACATATTTCTGAAGACATGCAAACATTTATATTCGAGCTATTTAAACATGTTTCTAAAGAAACTCACTCTAAGGTATTCCAGTTCACCATTAAGGGTCAATGCTGTCAGGTCAACTTCGGTATGGAGTTCCTCGGACTGCCAGGGTAGGTCCTTAAATCGTGGAGAGCGGATTCGCAGAATGTTTGAGGGACCTGCTCTAATGCTGTCGGCCGAAGCCCGAACAGCATTGATAGATGTCATTTAGATCAGGTCAAGGGTATACGGATATGTTGATAGGGGAGGGTTAAGAGTTCGATGGAAGCGATGACAAGCGATTGTGGTGTAATACAGGTAGGTAATGTAAGTCGTATGGGCGGCCTAACAGTTGCTCTGGAGCAACTAGGGGGATATGAAAAGTTTGGGCAGGCCCAGAACTTTACAGGAAGGGGTATAGCTTGGGCAGGCCCAGAGCTGACGATGGTGAAAGCAACCAGACCAAAGGTGCAGCGGAAGAAGCGGTGTGTTTGTGCGAGACGCCGTAACCAAATCTTGCCTAAGCACTCGGGACCCGAGTGCTTACTTAAGGGCCCGAGGTGGCGACCATAGTGCTTGGTTACAGCGTCCACACCAAACAAATAAACTTTTACAACCATTGAAACGGCAGCTCCCACGTCTTCTTCCCATACATCGTTAGCTCTGGGCATTCCCAAGCTACGTCTCCTTCCTGAAGTTCCGGGCTTGCCCAAACTTCACTGCATCTCTTCTGGGCTTGCCCAAAGAACTGTCACACTCCCTTGACATACCTAGATTTTATTCCCCCCCCCGTTTCTCATCGTCTTCACTAAACATCATCACTTCATCGATCCGCCCGCCTTTTAAAGCTCACTCTGATTGGTCTCCATGCCCGCACAATGACTACTGTGTAAGTTCTCCGGAGTCTGCCTTGCTCTACTGCCCAGCTAATATTTTGTGACAGCCCTTACCGTGATTCAGATCCTGAGCCTCGTCAGGTCATCTACCCAAGTTCATTCAACAAACACTATGGCAAAGTAACGGTTGTGAATGGGCGCTTGATTTACTCTCCAAATTCATCCTGTTCAGTGAAGGTGCCTGCTGACGACCCAGAACAAGGACGATTCCAGAACATCTTCGATCGTAAGGATGCTTGAGCAGAGCTGTACCATCAGCCTCGATGGTGGACGAGGAGGTTTGGATGGACTTCCTTCATTCCCATTAATCCCTCGTACTCTGGTCCTCTCTTCAAGCGCCTGGCACATGTCCCAACCCTGCACAATGTCTATCTCAAGAATTCAGAGGATGGCTATGCAATGCCTGAGGCCACACGTCAGGGGTGGATGTGTCTTGAGGCTCACCTTTCGTATGCCACTGCGGTCATACGCACTGAGTATGAAATACCAACAATTTGTCCATTCTCACCCTGGGCATTAGGCTACACTGAGGCTCGAAAAAGGCATCAGGTCGCAGTTGGTCAAGCATTCAGAGCTCGAGATTGGTTTCAAGTATGGATGGGCTTGATGTCCTATGTGATTGGTCACGTGCGAACAGTGAAGAAAAAGCCCAAGCAGCTCATTTGGTCCGAACTTCTCCTCGCCCATAATTTTGACCAGACTTGGATCGATGCCATCAAGTCTTCCACTGTGCACGACTTTACTGGCATCACGTCGCGAGCTGGGACTTTCGTCGCCTTGCAGGATGCGGATGAATTTCAACCAGAGGTCACATGGTTCTGTTTCTACCAAGTGCCTGTAAGGGCGACCCTTAAAGGCTTGTAGGCTCGTACAAGGCTGGCAAAGGGGAAATCCAAAGTATATTAGACAGGGTATGGTAGATACTGGGAACGACGCACCTGGCAAAGGGGAAATCCAAAGAGAACAAATCTAAGGATCCCTCTGCCAGGTGTGTCCTGTATATACGATCCGGTGGCTGATAAACTGTATAGTTATAGACCCCCTATACTGTGGAGCGGAGGCGAAACAATGAGCCGACGCACATGGCATTCCGAGGGCCGAAGTCCGGAGTCCGACGAAACAGGACATCGGAGTTGGCGGCAGGGAAAGGCCGGCGGAGTTGGCGATGTCCGGAGATGTTGTACCTAGAAGTAAATATATGTAACGAGAGTAGGGAAAAAGGAATGGAATAATGGAATGAGATAGTGTCCCCTTACATCACCCCCCCCCTAGGGTGCAGCGCCTCGATGCACTGCAGGATCCACAAGATACAATCCCCGGACTTGGTGCGGAGCATCTGGATGACGCCTATGGAAGTCCCGGATGAGGTCGCGGGAATGCGACAAGTTTACCATAGGCTCCCAGGAAGCCTCCTCATAGCCATACCCTCGCCACTTGACCTTGTACTGGAGTTTGCGACGGAAGATGCGGCTGTCCAGGATCTCCTCCACTTCATACTCCTCTTCATCGTCAATAAGGGTCGGAGGTGGGGGCGGATGCGCACGGCGGCCGGGGATGGGATCTGGTGGAGCAGGGCGGAGTTTGACAGCGTTGAACACCGGGTGGAGACGACTCATGGCACGAGGGAGACGGAGTCGGTAGGCAAGAGGGCCAATCTGGCGTTCGACAGTATATGGTCCAAGGTAGCGATGAGAAAGCTTCTTGGATGGTCGAGTAGTATGAATGTCAGAGGCGTCCAAGTACACACGATCTCCGGGCTTGTACTCCGGAGCCAGGGTTCGACGCTGGTCATAGTACCTGGCCATGTCGTCCTTTGCCTTGACAAGTGCTGCTTTTGCCTCCTCTTGTGCCAGCTTCATGCGGTCAAAGAACTCGTTGGCTGACTCATTGTTCGAATTCCGGGGGCGGGGTTCGAAGCCCATGCGCGGATTCCGACCGGTGTCAAGCATGAATGGGGTGTACTTGGTCGCAGAGTGCACATGATTGTTGTACTGGAACTCCGCCTCCGGTAGGAGATCGTCCCAATCATCCTGTCGCTCATTGCAGAAGACCCGGAGATACTGCTCCAACTCCTGGTTGACATGCTCTGTCTGACCATCGGATTGGGGGTGGTATGCTGTGGAGGTGCTGAGCTTGATGCCCAGGAGGCGATAAAGCTCACGAGTAAACTCCGCAACAAACTGCGGTCCGCGATCGGAGACGAACGCATCCGGAAGTCCATGCAACTTCCAGACATTCTTGCGGTAGAGGTTTGCAGCACCCATCGCAGTACAGGTGGTGTGCATCGGAATAAAGTGTGCCCGCTTCCCCACAGAGTCCACCACCACCATCACTGCATCATACCCATGACTCTCCGGGAGTTCCACAATGAAATCCACAGACACAACGTTCCAGCAACCCTCCGGAATGGGCAAGGGGTGCAGCTTACCCATTGGAGCCTGTCTCCGGACTTTTGTCCGCTGACAAAGGTCACAGGTGCTGGTGTAGGAGCCGATATACCGGGACATCTGTGGCCACCAATAATTCCGGGATACCAACTCCAACGTCTTCCAACGACCAGGGTGTCCAGCGACGCGGGAGTCATGATGGAGTTCGACAATCCGGCGCCGCAAGTCCGGGTCATTGGGAACATAGATTCGACCACGGAAAGTGAGGACTCCCTGCTCCTCCGCCCACTCTGCACTCTTCACTGACCGAACTCCGGAACGTGCAGACTTCAACGCAGCAGCGGCCTTGGCCACAAGGTCCTCATGCATGTTCCCTCTGTTTCCCCGACGGATGTCCCTCAGAATCTGTCCCTCTTCACCCACAGGAGCCAGACCCTCCAGAGCACGGATGGCAAAGAACTCCGGTCTGAGCAACACAATGTCCGTGTTATCAGAACTCCCATCTCTGTGGTCTGGGCGGCGGGACAAGGCATCGGGTTTGCCCATGGTCCGTCCAGGGCGGTGATGCAACACAAAATCGAAGTTGGCAAGATACAAAGACCACCTTGCCTGCCGTCGATTGAGCTTCTTGGCAGTCAAGAAGTACTGGAGGTTCTTGTGGTCAGTATGGATCTCAATCTGGTGTTGCGCACCCTCCAGGAAATGCCTCCACTCCTCAAGCGAACGGATAATTGCGAGCATCTCCTTGTCATGGATCTCGTAATTCCGCTCAACTGCATTCAGGCTTTTCGAGTAGAATGCGACCGGATGCCATTTGTCATCCTCCGGAGACTGTTGAGATAGCACGGCTCCCGTCGCGAAGTCCGAGCTGTCCGCTTCTACCCGGAAAGGTCGGCCATCATCTGGAAATATGAGAACAGGCTCGGAGGTAATGGCATGCTTGAGGGTGACAAAGGCATCCTGTTGTGCAGGTCCCCACACCCACGTAACATCCTTGGCCGTAAGGTCAAAGAGAGGTTGTGCATGATGCGAGAAATCCCGGATAAACCGTCGGTAGAAATTGGTAAAGCCTAGGAACGACTGTACCTCCTTCTTGTTTTTCGGAGTTGGCCACTCTGCAACTCCGGCCACTTTCACTGGGTCCATGGATACTGTTCCGTGGGAGATGACAAGTCCGAGATATTCGATTTCTGTCTTTTCGAATTCGCATTTCTCAGGCTTCAGGAACAAGCGGTATTCGCGGAGACGATCCAGTACGAGACGAGTGATGTGACGATGCTCCTCCAGAGTTTTGGTGTAGATAAGGATATCATCAAGGTATATGCAAACAACTCCTTCCGCTATAAGATCACGGAAGATGTCATTCATCATCGTCTGAAATGTGGCCGGACTGTTGGTGAGTCCGAAAAACATAACCAATGGCTCAAAGAGCCCACGGTTTGTCCGAAACGCTGCCTTCCACTCATCTCCCTCCTTAATGCGGACATTATTGTAGCCCCACCGGACATCCAATTTGGTGAAATATCGCGCACCCCGGAGGTTATTAATGAGCTCAGAGATGAGGGGAAGAGGGTAGCGGTTCTTCACCGTCAAGGCATTCAAGGTCCGGTAATCCTGCACTAACCGGAGGGAACCGTCCTTCTTCTTGATGAAGAAGACCGGAGATGCCATGGGCGATTTTGAAGGCCGGATACGACCGGACTTGAGATTCTCCTCCAAAAACACATCAAGCTCCGACTGTTCGTTTGGGGCAAGGGGATAGACCTTGCATGCACTCGGAGTGGAGCCTGGTTCGAGTTCGATTGCATGATCCCATTGCTTTCGGTCAGGAAGCTCATCAAATGATGCTTTGGAGAAAATGTCCTCAAAATCTCGGAGGTGATCAGGGACGGCATCGCGAAAGGACTTGGGCACGGAGTTGCGTGCAAAGGCCTCCGCTAGGCGTTGGGATGTCGTCTGACTTGCTCGGATCTCCTCAGCAGTCGGGTAACCGAAGAGAGTCGTCACAAATATACGATCACCTTCCTCCATGGGGTCGGCCTCCATGTCCGTTCCTGTGTTGGGCTCTGAATCTGATTCGAAGTCTGACTCAGGGCTCATATCTGGGATATAGCCTTCGTAGACCTCATCATCGTCCTCATCATCAGAGTCCGGGCACAAGTCCGGGACGTCATTGAAGTCCGGTTCAGGTAGAGGAACTCCGCCAGTACGGCACACACATATAGCAGCCCGGAGTTTAGTCCGTGCTTTACGCTTTGCTTTCACCTCTTCTCTACAGGTCTGACAGCGGGAGGGGCAGCGGCTCATTGAGACTGTCCCAGCTGCCCAGTCAATCTCCGGGTTGTGCTCTCGGAGCCAGGTGTACCCAAGGATCATGTCCTGTCGACCGAGATCAGTGATGGCAAACACCGCACGTTCCGCATGTCCGTTGTAACACAGGACCAGGTCCACAACATCTGTGATGGAGCCAGCCGCATTCGGAGTTCCATCCACATTGTTCACGGGAATGGGTTGAGAGAGGGGACGTGTGGTGAGATTATTCTGTTGCACAAAGCGGGTGTGTAGGAAGAGTCCAGAGGCACCACAATCCACCAGAGCTTTCAGGCTATGGATCTCCTGAGTGTCTGTGGTCTCTATCTCCATGTTGAGGGACAGGGAATTAGGACTTGGAATAGCAGCAAGAACGTAACGGCGGGGCAAGCGTTTTTCCCAGCGGGGTAGTCCACGACGGGAGGGAGGTTTCCCTGGCAAACCGGAGTTGTGAACTCCAATGTCCGGGAGTCCAGGAGAAGAAGGGGGTACGTCTTGATTCGAATCGAGTTCACATGGGGAGAGTGCAGCAATGGAATGGGATTCTGCAGACTCTATAGACAAACATGCAAACCGATTGGAACCTGCCAACAGGGGCGTACTTTTCACCTGTGGCATAACTAAAAATCCTCCACTGATTCTCCGGACTGGCCTTCCACGCTTGCTCCGGAGGCCTGTTCGTTTGGCTCGGGGGTGTGAACGGTATCCTGCTCGACCAGGAGACTCATAGCCCAGTCCTGGCACTCTTCAGCCGTCATCACTCGGATATCAAACTGGTCAGGGCAGTCTCGGGAAAGATGTCCGGGTTTCTTGCATCGGAAGCAGACACCCGGAGTTCGCAAGCGCTGACGAGAGGTGTCGATATCCATTGGGACACCAGGGGGAAGGGAACGCATAACTGGTGCAGCCCCCGGAGGGATGGCATGAACGGGGGGAGCAGAGAATGGACGGAATGAGACAACTCCGGGAGTTCGATTAGCCAGAATCGGAGCCGGGGTTACTCGGGGTTTGGTGGATGCATGGAAGTCACGATTAGCCCGGTTGTTGTAGTCAACCAAGCGTGCGGCTTCGATCCATTGGTCGACATGTTCATCAGAGGGGCGCCCATCCACCATTCCTGCGACTTTGTCTTCGATCCTTTTTGCAAGACCACGTCGGAAACGAAACACAAGTTGTGCTCCATCCGGGAAGTTGGACTCCTCCATGAGATCCTGGAAGGCGTCGATATAGTTGTCAACAGACCGGGCTCCCTGGTAGTAGTCCTCAGTCTCTAGGGTGGTCGCAGCTGTTCGCTTTTCATCCTGAGGACAAAATGAAGAGACGAACTCCGCACGGAACTCCGCATAGGATCGGAAACGGGGAACTCCGCCATAGGACTTGGGGTAACGCAGGGTACGGGCTGCAAAACGGGCGGCATGGCCCCCTTTCATGTACGAGAGGGCCCAATTGATGCGAGTCTGTTCGTCCGGAAATGCCTTTGGGACGAGAGACATAAACAGATCACAGGAGTTGATGAAGGCACGCCCTTTCTCCCTCTCGCCATCAAAGGAGTCAGGGGGCGCGGGACGCAGGCGATCTGTAGAGTGTGGGGAATGCTGCGCAGCAGCCAGAGTTGCTGGCACGGGGTTCGGTGCGGCAACGGGGTTGGGGACACGACGAGCGGTATCTATGGCGAGCTGCTCGACGATGCGCCGGAGTTCGGCGACTGAGTTTAGGACTTGGCCAATTTGGCCGGCTTGGGTCTGTAGTTGTCCCTCGACGGCGATGAGCCTCTGCCAGGCTTCCTGCTCAGGCTGTTCGACAGCAGGTGCCAGGGTAGGTCCATCCAGTTCGGGGTCCATGACTACTGGACAAGGTGGGGGAAGTTCGGAGATGGAGGTAAGTGTTGATGCGAGGCTATCTGAACACTTGACGACGTTCTCAGACGTCCCGGACCTTGTAAAGAGATTTGTTCTACTGTAAGGGCGACCCTTAAAGGCTTGTAGGCTCGTACAAGACTGGCAAAGGGGAAATCCAAAGTATATTAGACAGGGTATGGTAGATACTGGGAACGACGCACCTGGCAAAGGGGAAATCCAAAGAGAACAAATCTAAGGATCCCTCTGCCAGGTGTGTCCTGTATATACGATCCGGTGGCTGATAAACTGTATAGTTATAGACCCCCTATACTGTGGAGCGGAGGCGAAACAATGAGCCGACGCACATGGCATTCCGAGGGCCGAAGTCCGGAGTCCGACGAAACAGGACATCGGAGTTGGCGGCAGGGAAAGGCTGGCGGAGTTGGCGATGTCCGGAGATGTCGTACCTAGAAGTAAATATATGTAACGAGAGTAGGGAAAAAGGAATGGAATAATGGAATGAGATAGTGTCCCCTTACAGTGCCCGTGTGGTACCGATGGGGGCCAGAGGAGGCAAGCAATCCATCCTATGCGCATTTGGCACCTTTGTCGCATCAGTTGCAAGAAGTAGTGACTGTCTTGTCGCGAGAACCAGACAATCCCTCCCGCTGAATCTCCACCTGCAAGGGATGTTGGAGATGGTCTATCTGGACACTCAAGTGGTCCTCCAAAGCAATTCATCGCATTTTTGGCGGCTCGTGAGGAACGCAACAAGACGCGCCTTATAACCGAGACCCCCCAGGCACGCCAGACTCGCCTGAATTGAGAACGTCAACCACCCACAGTTAGTGCAAAAGTACATCTATGGCAGCCCAGTGATGCCGACCCGACAATCTGGGAGAGGGTGCCGGTTCATTCCCGTGACAGAGAGGAAACGCTTATGGAGTACAGTGCATCTCAAAGGGTCTACGACTCGTTTTCCAATGAGTGGGACATATGTGCTGCATACGGTGAACCTGATGATGAAGAACATGATGAAGATTTCTTCCTCATCAACCAGTCTGGCAGGGAAAATGAGGAAGAAGAAGAGTGGGATCCATTGCAGCAGACTGAGCCTCCTTACGGTGACTTTTCTGGGCCCAGAGCGCTTATGCCTCCTCCTCAAGCAGCGCATGTATACGATGCTGAGCCACTCGACATTCCACGCTTCCATCCGATTTGCATTGACACTCCTATGACCTCGGAATCAACAAACAGCCCGTTGCTCATGTCCAAAGCCAACACATTACAACAGGAAATATTGGAGATTTTATACCTGTTTTACGGCTATACTCCACCTCTTCCTCTCCCCACCTCAATCCCTGCTCCACCTAGTGAAGCCGAGTGCAAGAAGCTGACCCGCTTACTTGGCCTTCTGTGGAAAGATTGCAAAGACTATATCACTGCCCTTCCAGTTACGACCCTTGCGAAGTCATACCTTGACGGGATAATATCCAACACTCGGCCTCCCGACAGCATATGTGATTTTAATTTCAGAACCCGAATGTCCCTTGCCTCCTGCTGGCGGCTCAAATTCCTTCGAGTGATTGAAACAGTTGACGAGAAGCCACAACCCCTATATATGTTCGATCTCGGCGTAAACTCACGAGCTCCGTGGAAGCTGACTCTGACCACCGCCGCCAACGCACTCCTGGTATGCCGCCTTGACCACCGCCTTGATGAATACGATCTTGCTTATTACCTTCTTCACCATGGGATTCCGTTTTGCACAATGCTTCCATCGCAACTGGCCCACCGGGGTCCTCGTGAACCACCCCCTCCCTGTGTTCTTCCCACACGCTTGTCCACTGCACAATTCTCTCGGAAAGACTATGATGCTTATGTTAGCCACCGCGCCGCTATCGTATGCCAGCCGTGAGCTCGTGCAGCCCTCCTTCACAGCAGCTTCCACTGGAGATTGTGCACCCCCACTGTAAGTTTCAAAAGCGTGTTGCAGGGCCCAACAGGGTGGAATCCCATTCCTGGCACTATGTACATTGCGAGGGACCCTAATACAAATGAAACGTTCTTGGATGACAGGCTCACCGAAGTTGAGATGGATTTAGTCACTGGAACCTACGTCTGTCATACTCGTGAGTTTTTCCTGTTTCTGTCCATAAATATTTCCTGACATTTATCTAGATCTCACCAACCAAACAGCAACTCGTTCTTGGTACCCTTTGGCCACGACGTTTGAAGCAGGCGGGGAAAACTATGGCCGCTGGAATAGCTACACCGAACGTGGTTTCTTGCAACAATTAGATGAAATCAAGGACTACAATCGCGCCGGAGACACGCGAGGACCGCTAACAGCTAGAAAGTGGCATGATCTTAATCGAGGGCTGAAGGAGGTGCGCCAGATGAAGGATAACATCGAGTGCTGGTCGCAAGCCTTCATTCACCAATACCGTCAGGCTTAGCACATCACGACTATTGTGTATATATCTTGAGCAGTACCATCTGCATCACATGTATGTAAATTGAAATTTTCGAACGAATTTTACAATATTCTGAACTGAGTTAATATTATGGCTGGTAGAAAGTGAAAGTCTTTGGGGGTCGGAAGCGAGGAGCTTGGTGGACAATGCTTACAAAGCTACAGACCATTAGCCTCCTCCATGTGTTTTAGGGAAGGCACATACCTCCTGACTGCGAAGTTCGCCAACGCTTCATCTCCACCCCTCATGTTGACAAATTCTTCTTTCAACCCTTTCCGCATCACCACAATGTCACCTTTCCAACCTTCCCCCACCCCCCATCTCTCGATGATGTTATTGGACAGCAGCATCTTGTGGTTTTTCATGAAAAGGTGAAATCGTGATTTATGTCCCTGGTGGTCGACGGTCACAACAACATTGTGAATATGACGCTGGAGGTTTTTTCCTGTAAGCACTGTTTCCAGATTGGGATGGCGGCCCTTCTTGTTGATCTGGACGTGGATTTGTCTCAATACAGAGCGACGCAAGTCAGTGCCGTAGAATCTCCCCTTTATCTTCCGGGTTACGTCCTATTGGCGAGTTGAGGAATTGTTCCTACATGAATCATTGGGAACAGGCTTACGCGGCTGCTTGGCACGAACTCTTTCATTGCAGAGACCATTGGTCGAGGTTGTTGGGCAGATGTTGGGCAGGAGGATAACGGGTGTAGAGACAGTGTCTCGCACCTGGGCGAACAACTGAAAAGGCATCAGATCTCTTTCATGAGCAAAGTCTTTGTGTTCATATTCTTTGGTGATGTCATGTTGCCACTCACAAAGGGGCAGACTTAATACTCGCCATCACCATCCTTTGACACCTCTATCCCCTGAATATCTTTCTCTATCCTCGCTTTTCATTGCCCTCTACAGGCCATGTCTAGTAATAATCTCGATGCGGTCCCCCAAGATCCAGATATCGAGATGGTCAACTCAACAGTTCGTCGCCATCACCATTCCCAAAAAATATGGCTAATTAATTCAATAGCCCACTGCGATGTCTCTGGCCAACTCAATCCCGCACAACAGAATCCCAGGGGCATTCATGCCAGATTCATCCGTTTTTGATTTCTCCATGCCGGAATCCACCATGGTGCCCATGTCTTCCTCAACTGTGGTGGGAGGAGGACTAACGAACCGGCCAGAGCCCGCTACTAGGTCTGTACCCAGTGTCAAGAAACAAGTTGTGGAGGAAAGACCCCTGGTACGTCTTCGTGACTCAAGCCCTACACCTGATTTAATCATGCATTGCAATTAGAAAAGGCGTCAAGGGTTAATCGCGACTCTCCTGGGGTGCGGCGGGGATGACAATGACGACGCAGATCCCAAATGGGTACGCTGGTATTCTTTCGCCTCCTGTGCACTACTTGACATCCATTTCTCAAGAAGGAAAGGGGGGTAGGTCTAATAGAGGCCACCCACAGCAGCGCTGTCAAAGCCGCAGAAAAGAAGGCGGTGTCTGCTACATGGAAGTACACAAAAGCTCAACAGGTATGCTCATTACTGACACCATTCCATCTCAAAACCAATGCCTTGTCATAGAACATGAAATTATTAGAGGCAAAGCTGAACGGGCAAGCGGCTGACATCAAATCTCTCGAGAAAGAGTTGGACGAGAAAAAAGCGGCTCTCGAAAACAAGATCCTCGAGATTACGGAACTCCTCAAACAGCTGTGCCTGACTGATCCTACCATTGACGAAGCCCGCCCATTTGATATGACAACTGCTGGTGCATACATGCAAGGTCATGTAGCTCAGTTGAAGGAACGCGCAGATCTTGCAGAGGCTACAAAGGCACAGTTGGAAGCAGAGACTATTGAGGTGCGCAAGGCAAACGATCATCTGAAACAGGCTCTCGAGAATAAGATCGTCGAGATCACGGAACTCATCGGGCAGCTTCGCCTGATGGACCCCACCATTGACGAAGCCATCCCATTCGATGCGGCAACCGCTGGTGCATACATACAAGCTCATGTAGCTCAATTAAAGGAACATGCAGATCTTGCGGAGGCTACAAAGGCACAGTTGGAAGCAGAGATCATCGAGGTGCGCGTGGCCAATGACCATCTGAAGGAGGTTGACACTGGGTGCAAAGGACAGTATTTTGATAAAAGATATTCTAACAAAATGGTAAAGGTCCTCCTTATATATCCTAGCCATTGTCAGCAGATATATTGTAGGATAATTTTTACATTTCATCAAAGAACATACAGTAGAAACATTTATCATATTGTCAAATAAAGTATTCCAAAGAAACTTGAAAAAAGTTCACAATATCTTTTATTAACACATTCAAAATATGTTTATGATAATTTCAAATTATGGTGAATATATTTTAAATAACATAAGATATAATAAATGTATCTTGTATATATCAAGGAAAGATATTGTAAACATCATCTAAATTTGTTTACACTGCTAGCAGGGACTAATTTTTCCTCTGAAAAACCTATTGGATAAATGTTTTCTCAGATCTAATTAGTTTTTCTTGAGATAAATTTCTAGTTTATATTTTGAAAAATAAAATAAAATATCAAACTATTTCTGAAGTCTTTCTTGAGAAAGACAAAGCCTTTTTCCTACCTTTATCTCAAGAAAGGGATGGGAAAGAGGTAAAGTTTTTCCTATCTTTTTCCAAAGAAAAAGGTGACATTTATCAAAGGGATTCCATGAAAAACCCAGAGATAAATTGTGACATCACAGGTTTTTTATAGAATTCCTTTGATAAATGTCATCTTTTTCTTTGAAAAAAGATAAGAAAAACTTTACCTCTTTCCCATCCCTTTCTTGAGATAAAGGTAGGAAAAAGGCTTTGTCTTTCTCAAGAAAGACTTCAGAAATAGTTTGATATTTTATTTTATTTTTCAAAATATAAACTAGAAATTTATCTCAAGAAAAACTAATTAGATCTGAGAAAACATTTATCCAATAGATTTTTCATAGGAAAAATCAGTCTCTGCCAGAAGTGTTAGGACATTATGCTTGATTATATAATCAATTATTCTACTATATGTCATTTTGATCAAATTCAAAATATATCCTACAATATGTTGGCTGGAAATGGCAGTGATATACAAGGAGGACCTTTACCATTTTACTAGAATATCTTTTACCCAAATATTGTCCTTTGCACCCAGTGTGTGTAAGGGGACACTATCTCATTCCATTATTCCATTCCTTTTTCCCTACTCTCGTTACATATATTTACTTCTAGGTACGACATCTCCGGACATCGCCAACTCCGCCGGCCTTTCCCTGCCGCCAACTCCGATGTCCTGTTTCGTCGGACTCCGGACTTCGGCCCTCGGAATGCCATGTGCGTCGGCTCATTGTTTCGCCTCCGCTCCACAGTATAGGGGGTCTATAACTATACAGTTTATCAGCCACCGGATCGTATATACAGGACACACCTGGCAGAGGGATCCTTAGATTTGTTCTCTTTGGATTTCCCCTTTGCCAGGTGCGTCGTTCCCAGTATCTACCATACCCTGTCTAATATACTTTGGATTTCCCCTTTGCCAGTCTTGTACGAGCCTACAAGCCTTTAAGGGTCGCCCTTACAGTGTGAGAGACAGCTAGGCCTCTTGCACCCGGAACATCAAACATTGCAGCAAGAGTATAAATCAAAGGTTGAAGAGTTGTCTGTGAAGGAGAAACGGATCACAAAACTCCTGGTGGCTATTGCTGCGCAGAAGGAGGACATCACCAAACTCAGGCGAGAGTGCGCGGACTTGAATGCGCAGTACTTGGACACCGATGATCTGTTAGAGACAACCAAGAGAGCGCTCACAGCTATTTCTTCGCGTTATGATGAGAACACAGAGACCGCAACAAAATATCGGTTGGCCAATGTAAGCGAAGTTACATAGTGTAAGTATATCAGCTGATGATCATCCATAGGAACACAACGAGGAACAGCTGAAGGCGGCTGGATTGGCATTGCGATCATCAACTGAGGTAAGTTTCTGTTCATGTCAAGGAGCTGGTTGACTGATACTTGGCCTAACACAGGACGTCAAAGCGCTCAAACAGGAGATTCAGCAAAAGGAGGATGTGGCTGAGCATCTTCGGAAGGCCCACGAGCAAGAGCGACTCGAGGTTCGGCGCGAGGCAGAGCAGCGACTTGCGAAAATCATCGAAGAGGCGAAGCTTGAACAAACCAAGGCTATCAACAAACTTGAACATGATAATAAGGCAACAACTGTACATTGGGAGTTCACGTGTTGGGAAGAATATTCACAAATTCCTACTATAAGGCTGCGCTTCAACAGGCTCTCACAGACGCCAAAGCTGAAGCCCAGCAACTGTCGAATGTATGGCCATTTCGGACACTTTCGCATTCAGGTCTCATTTCTACAATACAGGGATTTGAACAACAGCGACAAGAGTTTGAGAAGGACAAGGACAACCTCATCACTGCATCAACAACCGGACTCGAACAAAGGCACAGAGCAGTCGTAGTAAGCGCGACTATGTATAATCAAGCATATTAGCTAACGGTTCTTGTAGGGCCCACTGGAGGATGAGCTGAAGGCCGCCCGGACAGCCCTGTGGTCTTCAACTGCAGTAAGGATCTACTTACACCAGCGAAGACATTGATTGATGCTTGGATTGATGCAGCGCGTCAAAGCCCTCGAGGAGGAAATAGAGCGAAAGAAGGCAGATTCTAAGAACATGGTGCAGGAATACCAGCGAGAGCTGAACAAACATCAGCACGAGGCAGAGGGCCGCCACAACAAGCTACTGGCAGATCTCACGGAAATGCATGAGAAGGAAACTGTATGTCGGTCTGCATAGCATGTAGTTCTGCTAGCTAACCCTACCCAGGGAAAGCTCCAAGAAGCTTTGCACTGGGTGCAAAGGACAGTATTTTGATGAAAGATATTCTAATAAAATGATAAAGGTCCTCCTTATATATCCTAGCCATTGTCAGCAGATATATTGTAGGATAATTTTTATATTTCATCAAAGAACATACAGTAGAAACATTTATCATATTGTCAAATAAAGTATTCCAAAGAAACTTGAAAAATGTTCACAATATCTTTTATTAACACATTCAAAATATGTTTATGATAATTCCAAATTATGGTGAATATATTTTAAATAACATAAGATATAATAAATGTATCTTGTATATATCAAGGAAAGATATTGTAAACATCATCTAAATTTGTTTAGGACATTATGCTTGATTATATAATCAATTCTTTTACTATATGTCATTTTGATCAAATTCAAAATATATCCTACAATATGTTGGCTGGAAATGGCAGTGATATATAAGGAGGACCTTTACCATTTTACCAGAATATCTTTCACCCAGATATTGTCCTTTGCACCCAGTGTTGGAGGACGGTCGAAAGAATGCCCAGCAATTAAATCAGGTAAGGAAATGCTCGCCCTTGTGGAGCCTCATCTAAACGCTCCTGACTGTAGGAGCTTCAGGACCTTCAAAGCAAGGTGGAGGCAGATAATACACAACACACGGTCAAAAAAAATGTGTTGGCCACAGAGCTCGGGTCAATCCAGGCAGAAAAGGTGGGGGCAATGTGCGTGGTGGAATGTATTTTGCCTGACTAGCCATAACCAGGCGAAGCTTGCCACTGATCTCCAGGACGGTGTGGCACAACTGCAAAGGGTGACCGAGGTAGTGTGTTCCTGAGACTCGGAACAATATCAATTAAAGCTCTGCTTTTCACAGAAAATAAAGAAACTGGAGTCCCATATTGAGGAAATGGAGCAGTCATCAACGGCTGGTCACAACGGGAACCCACCTGATGACAATGAAGGTATGCTTGGCGATGTTGAAAATATGCCTGACAACAATTGCGATACACCTGGCCATGATGGAGACATCGAAATGGATCACCAAGAACAAGAAGACACGCCTCGACGTCAAGAGAAGCAAAGGGAGCGTCCACCGATAATGGTAAACACTCATCCTACCTGCACGAATTGAGCTTATACAGCAGTGCGTCTCAGAAGACTTATACATCAAATGCTCGCAAAATGCGGAGGCCAGGGAAAACTCCAGTGCTATCACTTGCGGAACGTCTTAAGCTGAGTGTGGTCACTGCCCAAAGGTCAAACACCCGTGAGGTATCATCTGGTCCGTTGGCTACTCCTGGTCCTGCTTCATCTCGACCATCACCCTTTGTTGTCCCTTATTCCAAGGAAAACACATCATATGACCAAGACCCAACCCACTCCCGCCACTTGTCTCCTCTTGTCGCTCCCCCAGCATTCGCACTAAGGGGAAGTCACTCCTGCTCTCCTTCTCCCTTTGTGGCTCCTCCAGGCTTTGCAAGGGCTGGCATGTCTAGCTCTTCTACCCGGTTGAAACCCGCTCATGGCCAAAACATCCCCGGCCCCAACCCCGCTATCCAGGTACGAGGTGCAGCACAGTTGTCTACCCTTCGTGGCAGCAGTTCAGAACCCGCTCGTGGACATCCAACCTCTACTGGAGATGATGAAACGGGCGACCCTGTTCAGACGCTGCTCACTGAGGTTCGTGGCATACACTCCGATCTCGACCATATCCTCGAATCGCGGTCAGGGCATCGAACTCAGAAGCAGTCCGACAATTTCAAGCGGGCACTGAAGAGTAGACCACGTTCCGCAGAACGGACTCTACTGACGAGAGGAGTACACGAAGAGATATGGCGAATGTTGGACATCAACGCTGACAAGGAGATCGTGGATGTTTGGGAAACGGCTATGGTACCAGCCGAGGACCTTGCTGTGTTTGAAGCTGGAGACATCGAGTCTCCACCCCTTGAACCACTTCAATTTCACTTTGACGACCTTCGTCATCAGTGGAATGTGGAGTTGGCATGCAATTTCACCGAACACTTCCTCAAGCTCGAGGACTATGAATCACTGTCACACAGAGCCGACGAAATTCGTGATCATGTCCTAGAAAGAGCCTCCAAACTGAAAATCCACTTAGTCAAGTACATCCAACGCGAGGACGAACCAATAGAGGATATCACCTCACGTGTTGATGAGGAGACTGAGCAGGCTCGCAAGTTGAGTCGTGTAGGAAAGCGACGGAACCAGGTGAGCCTAGTTGTCCATTTCATGACATCTTTTGAAACTCGGTGTCCAGCTGCAGAGAGATAGACTGGAGATCTGTCGAGCAAAAGCTCAGGATGGTGATGCCAAGTGGGGACAGCTCTTTCGCATCGTGGATGCTATACCGGCACCTGGACACAGCTCGGATGACACCGATGGCGAGGGCAACAATATCATATACAAAATCAGGACCAAAGCATGGCCCAGTCCCGAAATCACAGATCTTCTTCAATATGTTGATCGTCATCGTGTCAGGAGTAATGTGTTCGGAACTCCCCTTCGCAGCAATTGACCCCGCATCCGCGTCCGCAGTCCCTATGCACCGGCAAGTGGAGTGCCAGGTGTCGCTGAACTACCTGAAAACTTTTACAATCCTGTGTGGCTTAATACTTTGAAACGCGGTCAGGAGAATGACTTGAGGAGGAAGCCTGTGATGGACTTGCCAAACCTTGGTTAGTTACAGCCATACCCGTTGTAACAAGCACTTCATGGATACCATTACATTGCGGTTAATAGGATTACAAGTCGCCCCGATCTCAATGTATGAACACGACTTGTTATTCCCTTTCTCATTACCTGTTTTGACTTGCAAGAAAGCTCACATGGAGCTGCCAACACTAGACCTAGATAGTGAAGTAGTAGGGTTTGTGGTGGGATGGTGACTGCCACCACTCTGTTACACTGCTTTAGGAGTGGTTCTGCATTATTGCTGGTCCTGTATGCCGCATCGTCCGTTTGTTCCTGGTTGACCCTGAACTTGATTGCACTAGGACAGTACAGAGGCAATTAGAGCCATGCTGCCTTCACCAATGACGATCGTTTCAAGATCCAGGGTTGCGCACCACTGAGCCTCGGCTGTGTTATCGTGCAATCAAGTACCAGGTAGACCTATACGACTACACCGACTACGAAAGGTAAAGGAACAAATTACTGTGGGGCCCAAAGAACGTGCGGCACTTATTGAGCAGGAATAGTTTAGGGCTGTCTATCGAAGTCATCAAACATTGAAAGGTCACCAACTGTCCATCATTGAGCACCGCCTGGTATGGGAAGGAGGTACATATCTAATCGACTGATATCAATTCCACTACAAACAAATGGCCCCTACCGAGTTGAAAGGCCCAACGGGACATCTCGGTCCTGATAGGATGAGGTCGCGTTGTTCGAAGGTCTCCACCCTGTTGGTATGATCAGTGTTTTTCATCGTATTGCAGCGCAGCAGTTCGCCTATCTACAAAAATGGTAACAATTAACCAACCCAAATTTTCTCGCCGCATGCCTCCATGTGCAAAAGAAGTCTCACAAGAACTACACTGGCAGTTGAAGTGATCGGTGCCAGCGGGATTGGGTTGTCTTTCTGAGCCACTCAAGTTGGTCATATGATCACTGATCATCGACATGCACATATACGCTGATCATATCTGATCATCAGCAATCTGGTCCCAAGGATGTTTGAGAATGCGCACAGCCTCGGACGACAATAAGGTGTGGCGGACAATGGGTGTAGGAATATTGGTGGTTATGATTGATACATGAGGCCGAATTGCGGATTGAACTTGAATTGATGATCTGGGCCGCCATGCTCATGGTTGGCAGGTGTAAGCCTGGGTCAGCGGGCTGCGGACGATGGTGTAAGCACCCAAGAACGAGAACAGTTCTGGGAGGTGACCGAGCGCTCGGGCGTAGACTGGTAGGAAGGCGTGAGTATGGGGAGGCCTCACATCCCTGAACGAATGGTTGAAGAGCGAGAGCGTTGAAGATGGTGTTGAGCCGGAATGGAGATGCATTGGCAGTGACAATCTATTTGCGGTTCTCCTGGGTTTCGGCCGTCAAAACTACCAGTCGAAAAAGTTTAGTACATTCCCCGCGGCTGTCCTCTTCAGCCATGTGTGGTACTGACACGTCGCCTTGGGTGTTTGGTGTAGTCCACAACAGCCCTGTGCGCGACGTGGGACACCCAGCTTATCGAAGAAGTCGGGCTGAAGCTTCTTGCACCTGAAGCGATGCTGAAAGCTGCGTCGGTCGTGTTGGCACCCAAGTGCAACATTGAATGCGTGAGCACACCTCTCTCCTCGTCGGGATAGACCACCTCCTCCTAACATACAAACTCTTTTGTTTCTCAGAGCAGGCATGAAATCCAACACACTGAAAGCCACAGTATCATCCATCCCAACTGACCATTGAACCTCCATCCCTTGTGTGGTTCTGTACCGATACCTGGCTCTATCTGTTTCCCCCGTACAGCAGCATACTACACCTCACCACACTCAGTTCTTCTTCCTGCTTGTGCGTCAAATCCCTACAACCTGCCGTCTCTCCAACTTTTTCTAATTGCGCTTTCAGCAACGTCAAGAATCAAACGCGTAGACTGCCAGCCAGCCCCTTTGATAGCCGCTCCTTAGGGCAATGACCTCGCGACAACCAGCCATCTGCATCATGGACGACATTGAACACGTAACCTTGGCATTACAGGCATACACTGGTACGAGGCGCGTAAGTCTACAGCTAAATTGTCTGATACAGGGTTCATAGGTGTCAATCCCGGACCCGGCGAGCCCGTCCCCCTTCACCAATCAACAGAATACTTCGTTGTGAACGAGGACCTGCAGCCGATCATCCAACTGCAGTTGGATATTTTCGCTTATCGTCCGTTCAACATCAGTGTCTCCAGTACGTCACCCATTTACACCCTGTGTTGCCACATGCGTACATACTACTCGCTGCTTAGCAAAACAAGAACCAGAACCGGGGATGCTTACTGTGAATGTCCGTGGCAAGGATGGCGCTCGAATTCGCTTCATGGATATTCGTGGTACGTTGCGCTTAGATTGCGCTCTACCTTGCTATAAACCGAAACTGATTTCCAACTTGACCCAGGAAACCCAGATTGTGTCCGTACTGTCATCTGACTTGAACCGAATGACATAGGAATAACTGTCACACTGGCCAAGTCAGTAGATGATGATCGACTTTGACTTCTTGACAGTAAGTATATATCGGTCTTCTTTGACGATATGACTGTGAACATGTTCTGTCCACCAGCGACATGATAGACCATTTTCTAACATTGTACCACTACATAGCTCTGTACATTTGTACCTCACGTATACATAGCCAGCTTAAACTTGCGATTATCAATAGTATCGTGTTCGTTCGCCCTCGACTGTATGTGATTCACGAACGGGATTTCTTATGTATCCCACCCAACACTAGGAGGATGTACACCCCTGATTCTGGGATAGAATATCCCATCGTCTTCTGACACACTAAAGGACCATAAAATCGCTGCGTGGCTCGTTCAGCGCGTACTCATCGTGACGACGAGTGGCACGATGAGTATATCTTTAAGTGCATCTCAGGATATACACAAAGAATTAATTAATTTGTTTATTTTAGGATGAACCCTGTGTTCTATTTTAAGTTCATCCCAGGATGTACAAAGGGTATATCTCAAGATGCACTCAAAGACATACTCAAAGTATATTCATAGATGTACCTAAAGATGTACTTTGGGTTTTTCTTAGGATGCACTCAGGAAAAACTTTGTGTTTATTCCAGGTTTATAAAAATCTATAGTTTAAGGGTATTTAAATCTAAACTTTAAGATTGCACAAAAACAATATTTTAAATGGTACATCTCAAGATGTACCAGGTGGCGCCAGCAGTGTCGAGATCCGCCCGACTAGCAGAAACTCCTTGAATGACCGACTCGCCCCACCGCCTCCGACCTCGTTCAAAAATTTCATCAAATTTGCAAGAAGCAAGTGCTCGCAAGTTCACGGCGTCAGATGCGTTGAATGCGCTGGGCGTGAAGTACCGGTAGTGGGCGGTCAGAGGACCGGAATGATATTTGCTTTGAGGTGTTGAACGCGTGGGTAACGACCAACCGTGGGCTGACCGTGGTGAATATACTGTGAGACATGTCCACCGCCATTTCAATTTATCTTAGGTTGGACAAGGAAGACCTCGGAGCAATCGAATAGAAATGGATGGTGCGTGAACATTGTTTTTGACGGGGTTGACCGCCCTGAACCTTTGCTTACTAGGCAATGAATTCCTGATCAATTTGATCGCTTCCCTGGGCCATCTGGGTCTTTCTTCTGAAGTAACGACTGCGCCCTGTGTCACTGACAGTGCACTTGTGGCCGTGGATTGTTGAAGGTGTTTGCCTGCAAACGGGGACAGTCCTGAGACAGGTGCACGGCAAGTGCATCAAACTGGTCACTATCGTGCTCTGCTTTGAGCTCTAACTAGACAAGGGAACCCTCTTTCAATCATTCCAATGTGTGATCGAACTCGCCAATGTCTTGTCTAGATCTATCACGAAGCTCGGCAACGTGCAAGCTTACCCCGATGAGGGCACCGTCGCATTTGACTATGTCCTGCATGGAAGCGGCTTCGCCCTTTGTGGTGAAGACAAAGGAATAGATGGTGGCCAAGATGTGGACAACAACCACTTCAACCCTGCCACTCGCAAGTGGACTCCTCACGTGTACCTCCAACGAGTTCATATCAGACCCCATGTTCAAGATATTGGAAGCCGCCATGAACTCCATGGAGGACGCAATCAGACCCATACTCGATATATTCGATGCGAAGCTAGCTGCAGAGAAGCGTGATTTGGAGGGCAAGCAGCGCCTGAAAGTCGTCACATTGTAAATTATTTTCTGCTGGTGACTCGCTCTTGGAGACGATTGACAATGGCCCTGCCATGGCTGGAGGTACCGCTTGGAAGCATTGCATAAGGGCCCCATGACAAAGAATCGAGGAGAACCATCGAGGACAGTGTTTGTGACGATCCCAAACTTCGTGCCCATGTTCTGGCCAACAAGTATGGATGAGGTGTCACTAGCGCCAGGAAGATTTTGTTGGTCGATGCCACGAAGGGAGTGTGGTACTTGAACGAAACCAAGGATTCTTGCATTGCCGCCTCTAACGGGTGTCTGCTATTCCTGTCAAATGCCACGCCTGCTGACTCCTCGCAGCCCAAGGTTCCTCCTCTTGGTGCCTACTATAACAAGCTGTCATGGAGTTCTGAAGCTCGATGCTGAAGGTGGAGTCTTTACACATGTTGAGTGCCATTGCATTAACCCAGGTATAGATTTGTACCTTCGATCACTCACAATCACTTATTTCTGCAAGTGATAGTGCTCTGAGAGGTTGGTTTCCACGTGGCGGTTTACAAGCTCACCACCTTGTATCCATGGATTGCCACCCAGCTACTAGTCGTATTAATACCTATGCATCCTCTCCCTCGCGTATGTTTTTATCCCTTTGAATTACAGAAGATTGCCTTACCACATTACACCCAGCTTCGAAGCGTGAGCGCGCCCTACACTTTCTTGCCACAGATACGCTTGTGAGAGCCGGAGAAGGAGGAGCGGGGCCAGGATGAGATACTAATTGCAAACTCGCCAGAGAGTGCGAGAGGCGACGCTCGAGATACCCCCTTCCCTTTGATCATCTGTTCCAACATGCGCCGGTGTGCATTCCCCCCTAGGCATCCTTCATCAATCTCTAGCGCACTCACCCCTCCGAATCGTGCAGCCATCCCCAGTCTCATCTTTCTGTCGATACACTCATGTCCGAAGCTCAAAGCCAAGTCCAAGGGGGAGGAGGGGAGGGGGGGGAGAAGCGAGAAGGGGCTGCTGCCGCTTGTGGTTGTGGTAGGAGAGTGGGCCTCGGGAGACACGACCTTGAGTGGCCGGCATGGACGTGGGTGGGGGCATAGTCAATGAGGTATCGACACCGCAGAGCGCGAATGATATACTAATGCTGCACGGGGAAGAGTAACAGCGGGGAAGCAGTAGCAGCAATGCTCGGCCCAGGGCCGCAAAAGCGCCCCATAACACCGCTAGGCGTCCCTCTACCTCATACAGGGCGCTGGTGCTGCTGGGAATGGAGAAAGGAGAAAGAGTGAGAGCGAGAATGGGAGGGGTGGCAGCGATGGCAGCGATGCACAGGACGTGAGGGACGGGGACAGGGAGAGTGAGGGCCCAACACCGCGTGGGCAATCGACACCATAAGCCTGATGAGACGTACTGTTAGAGGGCTTCACGAAGCACCTGGGAACAGATAAATCCGAGCGGATGCGGCCTAATCGGTGTGGTCAGCACGATGATGGTATACCTTGGTGCCTGCTTGCCTACTCATGCTGAGCGCGGTCGAACTCGATCAGATGCGTTGAAACAACACAGGCAATAACATCCGCTGTTTCTTGCCTCTGTTGGATACGATCAGTGTGATGAGCGGGAAGATGGCGGCTTATACCATTTGGGGCGGTGTGGAGGCATAATAGAGAGCGTGTCAGCCACGTTGGGTTTGTCTGGGACGAACAGCTGGCGATGGGGTGCGATTCTGTGGGGATGGGGTCTCCGTGTGGGAACCGGGCGCAGTGGTCGGGACGTGTGCAATGGCAGCAGGCTGCTTTATGGCGAAGTGCATGAGAGCTGCGCTTGGCTCTTTCTGTCGAGAGCAGTAGGTGTTGCTCGAGCTGCGGTGCATCACTCTGCCGGAGGTCAGGGGTGGCGAAATGGGATGGGTTTTCTTTCGCACTAGGCGGCCGAGATTGGTGTGAGGCCCATGGGGTGACATCGTGTTCGATTCATCGCAGCTGAAGACCCGCTTATGCGCGGTGTGTGGAAGAGTGGCACGCGTACCTACAAGTCACTCCATCGAACAGGGTGGGTCATCGAAGGTTGAACGGAGGATGATAAAGTACCGTGTACACCAGAATTTGAACAGCGCCCTCGGAACGGCTTCAAACCTAACAAGCACCACCTCTTTTCCACTACGTACCAAAGGCACCTCCTTCATCTTGCTAACTCTTGGACCAATGCCTTCAGAAATTGGACTGTATCTGCGCGTCACGATCATCGTACGCCTCTCTCTGAAGTTACATGGCTTCTGACCTTTATACATAGCTTGTCATGCCATGCAGCCTGAAGACGCTCCAATTTACATTGCGGACGGCCGGGACGACATCGTCATGGAAGACGTGGCGCTGGTCTGTGCCCGTAGAGAGAACATTTGCACTGTCTTTTGCTCTGCCGAAAGTCTTGCATATGCAGATGTCGACGTCGTTGGTGCCGCTTTCACCACCGTAGCACACATCCAATCTAGTGCGTTCACTGTCTCCCTTTCGCCACTTATATCGCCGTTATGAAATGAATACTCCCTCCATTCGTACTGTGTGTAGCATCTGCCAGCGTTTATTCTGTTGGTGTTCGAATCTCTAACGGAACGTCTTTCCTTGGTGTCACTGGTGCGTCCGAGGTACTTGATATGCACCAACTATCGTTCACATTCAACCTTCCACAAGCATGCATCTACGAAGGCGTTGTTGAATACACTACTGAGAACAACTGCTTCCCAGACTTTGCCCTCGACGTTGCCCTCCTGAGCAATACTGTGTCTGGCACTTCAAATATCGGCACCACCAGCGTCATCTGGGGTACGTTCTGCCAATCCTACTCTTACCTCGTGGTGTTACGTTTGCCAGCACAGCCCACGACCGACCCCCGTTGAATCACTCGCTGTAGAAGCTTCACTTTTGAATGACCGAGAAAACGATGGTCATCTTGGGAATTTCAAACGGGGGCACAAGCTGTATTATATACATTTACATGAAATAGCATATGCTTCAGCCTAATGTTGTGGGCCATGAACCGATGAACTCAGCGACAGCTATGAACTTACCCCGTCCGGTAGTAACGAATCCGCAGCACCGCTTGATGCATCATAAACCTGAGTGCTTTGGCAGCTATTTTGAAACCATGCCACCCAAGCTATCATGAGTGAACATATAAGGCGTATCATACATCTGAAGACATGTCTTCGAATACAAAGCGCTATCCCTGAAATTCAACCTTCTGTTAAATCCATGACTGGGTCAGGTAGGTCAAACTGCTTCATTTGACCTTCGGCAAGCATTCTTCTTTGAATCATAATTCTGGTCAACTTTCCCCCTTCCATCATGTACACCCGGCATTGTCTTTAGATACCTGATGTTTACCAGAATGACCAGCAAATGATATCAATTTCAAGCCATGATACCCAACACTAACCCTGCCATCAAATTCTCAGTGAGGACAGGTGTGTCAGGTTTTATTCATTTGGCCATCGACAACCCTGCTTGCTTGAGTCAAAACTCTGCCACACCTGGCCAACCGTGCCACGCGCATTAGAACGGCAGGTGGTTGTCTCTCAATACCTAGCAATTATCGGTTTGATGACTATTTCAAGGTATGATATTGAAATATTTCCTGTGAAATTCTTACGAAATTCTCAAGGAAATGCTGCCCTATTCACATTTTCCTGATGGTGATAGACACACTGCAGGCAGAAAAAATTGGTTTTTATGCATTTCTAAGGCCTGATTCATTGTCCAGATAAAAATGCACTTTTTCTGAGGCCTGAGGCCAAACTGGGTATTGCCCTGCCAGAATTTTTGTTGTCAGGACTAGATAGTGATTCAAGGTCTAGTTGCAGCAAGTGCAAATCAACTGCAACCCAACTGGACCTTGATCAGTTGCAATCCAACCCCAAGCAACTGCACATAGCAGTTGTTGTCAGTTGAGTAAAATATGATCAGTTGCCACCAGTTGTCTGTCAAATCTGCAGTTGCAACTGGTTGCAACTGGTTGGGTTGCAGTTGGGTTGCAGGGAGATCAGGAGTCTTTACAACTGGTTGCAGTTGCAGTTGTTGGTTTTTAGGTCAAAAAACTGGACCCAACTGGACCTGAGAACTCTAGGACCAGAATTTTTTTTGTTGGCCTGGATCAGGCATTTTGGGGGATTGTCAGGGGTCCTGGTCACTCTAACAAACATTTCTCATAATAAATTTACAGAGCCTCCCCTTGACATTCTGAGTTCCAAGTTCTATTTATAGAACAAGGCTTTCTACTTGAGTTTGGTGGTTGATTTCGCTCCCAAATCAAGTGATGGGATCATTTTCGGGTTTTGCCGAGTTGTGTCTCCGATTTCTGACATGTTACTGTGTAAATCATGAATTATTCCACAACTGCTTGCTTTGCTGTCTACCAAAAATTAGGCCAACTATCTATCATGTATATAATGAGGCCTATAGCCTCAGTTTATTAAAATCTGAAGTGGTTGTCAAACAGGAGACAAAAAGGTGTGTTTGACCTTTGACTGGGTGTGTAAGGGGACACTATCTCATTCCATTATCCCATTCCTTTTTCCCTACTCTCGTTACATATATTTACTTCTAGGTACGACATCCCGGACATCGCCAACTCTGCCAGCCTTTCCCTGCCACCAACTCTGATGTCCTGTTTCATCAGACTCTGGACTTCGGCCCTTGGAATGCCATGTGCGTCAGCTCATCATTTCGCCTCCGCTCCACAGTATAGGGGGTCTATAACTATACAGTTTATCAGCCACCAGATCGTATATACAGGACACACCTGGCAGAGGGATCCTTAGATTTGTTCTCTTTGGATTTCCCCTTTGCTAGGTGTGTCATTCCCAGTATCTACCATACCTTGTCTAATATACTTTGGATTTCCCCTTTGCCAGTCTTGTACAAGCCTACAAGCCTTTGAGGGTTGCCCTTACAACATTGCAATCATACATATGGCTGTAAGGGGACACTATCACATTCTACTATCCCATTCCTTTTTCTCTATTCCACTCATTACATATACTTACTTCTGGGTACAGCATCTCTGGGTGAACCCTATTGTTTTTATATTGTCTGGGTATCATGTATTGCATCTTATCATGGTTTTATAGGTTGTGTTTCAATGGATTTGAACTTGTCACAGCTGGCATGTAATGTTGGTAGGATATGGATGTCCTCTACTTACTTGTATCCAGAGTCTGGTCAAGCTCATACTTGCATGAACCATAAGGACCTGTAGCATTGCTACACAGACACAGTCATCAGGATCTGGGAATTGTTTAGGATTGGTTCTTTGCATTTTGTGCCCACTATGGACCACTGTTGCTGGATATCTTGTCAAAGAAGTTCTTGAGGCACATTGGGGCATCAGCTGGAGAAGAGAATATTATGAGGTCCAAGGGCCACCATGCTTATATGAATTAGGCCTTGTAGGTTGCAACAATCATGCAGCACTCTTTGCTATGGGCACCCCATCTCCCAGTTACTCAACATCAACATCACCCACCTTCTCTACTTGGTGACACCTGTAGGTGGTGATGACTACACTGCTGGAATCCACAGACTGGAGCCTGAATACTCCTCTGGTATGCACACTATCACATAAGATGCATCCAGCCCACCCAATTCACATACATATGTCCTACTGTCACATTGACTACATGCCAAAGGATGAATACAGTGTACTGTTAATGATGGAGCCAAAGGATCCTTTGAGTTGCCAAAAGACAGATACAGTGTACTGTTGCCCATGGACTGGGTGGATGCACTACAGTGTATCATTGGTTATGAGTCCAAAGGCTCCTTTGGCTGCTTAGGAGGACTACAGATACTGCCTCAGAAGCAGGTGTGGATTTTGTGGATTTGTGTGGATTTGTACAGAGGTCAGCAGGACTTTATAGTAGAGTCAGCAGATTGAGGCAGTTTCAGTACCATGCTAGTATGGTGTAAGGGCAGTTTTGGGCCCTTACTTGGTCAGTCCTAGCACAGCCACCTTCTTTAGCTTTTAACCTTGTACCACCATCCCTACACTTGTGTAGTTGCCTTTTCTTGCTATAGAACTGGGTCATATGCACTTGGGGCACAGCAAGGTCTTCAGCTCACTGTAGCCCACTACATATGGGTTCACCATTGCCAGATGTGGCCTATTTGGTGGATGTGCACTCCATGTTTCTGGAATCCAGAATCTGCTTTCTTGCACTCTGGAATCTGCTTTCCTGCCCTCTGGACTTTGTTTTTATATATTCTATTTCGAAACTATATAGATTTCTATTATAAATATTACAAGTTTGTAATTACCAGCCATTCTGGAATGCAGGAAAGCAGAATCAAAAATGTGGTGCTGGGGTCTGGACTGTGCTGCAATCTGTACTCCATGTTTTCAGAATCCTTGCCTCAGCAGCCAGAGGGCCACTTTCTAAGCTCTAGTACAATGTTTAATTGGATACCTGTATTATATTGAATATACTAAGATAGAAATTTGAAGTGCATATATCATATTGAGAAGTACAAGTTGGTGCCAGAGTCCAGATCCTGCTTTCTTGCACTCCACACCCTGCATATTCCACACTCTGTCTTTCCCACACCCTGTGTTTCCATACTCTGCACTTCATGTTTTCCACACTCCACATTTTCTGCACCCTCCATTTTCTGCACTCTGCACTCTGTGTTTTCCATGCTTTGCACCCTGTATTTTCTGCACTCTGGACCCTGCACTCCACACCCTGTATATTCTACACTCCATGTTTCCTGCATCCTGTTTTTTCTGTACTCTGTACTCTGCATTCCACATTTCCAGCACCCTGCCATTTCCATACTCCATACTTCACACCACATTTCCTGCACCATGCATTTTCTGCACTCCACTTTTCATGTATTCTATTGTTAAACAAATAAAAACTGATGGAGATATGGCTTTAGTAATTCTGTTAGATATCTGGACTTTGTAGATCTGTGCAAATCTGCATCTGTAGTCCCCCTAAGCAGCCAAAGGATCCTTTGGACTTGTAACCAATGATACACTGTAGTGCATCCACCCAGTCCATGGGCAACAGTACACTGTATCTGTCCTTTGGCAACTCAAAGGATTCTTTAGCTCTGTCATCAACAGTACACTGTATTAGTCTTTTGGTATGTGGTCAATGTTACAGTAGGACACCATACCCTGCCCAATTGAAAAAAATAGATGTTTACCATGGCTATGCCTTCAACCCAGTAGTGATTGACTGGTTTCTTTATTCATTCCCCACAGGCCTCATCTGCAAGTACTTGTGCATTCACTGGATGAGGAACAAGATATACATACAAAATGCCATTAGCATGGTTGTCAGTGACTCAGTGTTACAGGTTATGGGACTAATGACAGGCCTGTGCTCAAGACCTTCAATGGGTTCTCATCGATGGGTATTGCTAGCATGGGGTAGCCAGAGGACCCTCAAATACTATTCTAATGCACCATCATTTGCATTGGCAATCATGTAGGGTTGCTGTGTCAAGTCCACACTCTTGTCATTGTAGCTTGGCTACAGTTGTGATGGACACATCATAGGTGGCCATATAATGGCATAGGTGCTGTGAATTTTGGTTTTCACTTGTGTTAGAACATACATATAACATGTACTGTCTAATCTGCTCTGAGGGCTCACTCATCTCCTAGTTATGGAAGAAATATATATACATGGTACAGTTTACAATACCTTGACAAAGCCATCCAACATATGACAGTAATACAACATAAACCAAACAGTAGGCCAGTGGGTATTAATCAGAGCCTGCTGAGGGGTAGGTAGCAAGTTCAGCCAGAGGGTTCTGCCATGGGTGCTCAAAGCCTTGTTTCCTTAGGCACTAGGAATGTAGGCTAGAGTTGACATGGGAGGTCCACTGAGCATTGACTCAGACCTCAAAATCTTGTGATTACATCAAGATTAAGCACACAGCTGCTTGGGGCAAAACACTAATACCACTGACACTGACACCAACAAGATGCTGGATCTTGACAAGTTCAACATAGACTCAGATGAGACAGGTGAGGCTATGGATATTGATAATGTGAATTCACTTGAGAATATCTTCAATCTGCCCTTTACTCCTACTCCACAACAAAGGCAGGGCTTTGACCAACTACACCCAACCTCAGCTGCCATTCCCTACACATACACATGGGACAACCCTCTCCCTTCCAGGTTCACTTTGTCACATTGGCCATAGAGCCCATACTATCCTTTCTCTACAGGCCAAAGACACATAGTAAGTACTCATTTTCATTGGAGATCATGTAGCAGAATTGAAAGTATTGTCTTTAGTATATGCTACTACTAGCAGGGGTCCTCAGCACACCATCTAGCAGCAATAGCAGTCAACAATCAGTGTGTACTCTGGTTCCAGTTCCACTCAACATGCACAACACAGCCAACACCACTGGATGCACAATCATGCAATTTGAACACCTATTTGCTGCTCAGCTCTTTGATAATATTGTTCCAGGTGCACCTAGACAATCTCAAAGCTGTACTGCTCTCAAATGGCCAGTAGATCCTAGTATGGATGACTGTCTTCTCATTGTTCTTTGCTGTATGAAGAAGGCTGGTTTTGAGAAGATTAGAGATCTTCTACCTGTGATGTTTTCTAGAGATCCCCAAAACAGGTTCAATAAACATGTTTCCATAATAAAGTCTATATCAGCCTTTCTCCAGTCTCAATCCATTGATCCCAGAACACACCCTTTGGCAATTGTAGACACCATTTTTTGACATCTTTTCTCTCAGGAGTTCATCAACTGTCATCTAGTGCCACCTCAACTGAACTTTCCACATTATCTGAGCCAAGTTCAGGTTTGAGCATTTAAACAAGTGTAATTCACATCAGAAGAGTATAAAAAAGCATAACTTTAAGGGTGACAGATAAATTAGGGCAATGATGCTAATTAAACAAGATCAGTAAAAAGATTAGATCTCTTGGCTGGCTGCCAAAGGGATGCCATTGATCAAATCATCATTTTTCATACTCCAAGTCAACACTCAGTGGACCCCCCACATCAACTCCAGACTCCATATTATTGTAAACAATTGTCTTCAAAATCAATTTTTGGAGTTTGGTATTGAGACTACTAGGAATGCAATTATGGCTGTGTATGTTCTTCTCTCTTAGCTCTTTTTTACCCATTCCTAACCTCTATAAAAACTTGAACTCGGACCTGCCATTCAATGGCCTGCACAACCAAGTTGGCCAGCAGTTGTAGATATGGGTTTTGTATGATATCCAAGAGTCTTACATTATTGGAGCTACAAGATTGTTACTGGATGAATATTTTTCTAAAAAGATCATGGTTTTGATGTTTTGATGAGCAATAGGTCAGGCTGCAGCAAACCTGAGGGGTGATTGAGCAGTAACATTGTGTCTAAGTGATGTTTCTGCCAGCACCACCTATCTCAGCTGTGGGTCAATAGCCTACTCCATGTTGTTCATTATGTTTGAGACTGCCTTGTTTTGTTCCTCAACAGACAGTGCTGGAATGGCCTTGGAGGTGGAAGAAGTGTAAAAAGGTCAAGTAAGTTGGTTGAGCATGTTTCACAGCAGGAGGGGCAAGCCCCACAGGGGGGACATTCTCATCATCTTCAAGGTGTGCATTCTTTTATTTCTGTTTCTTCTGCCTGCCTCCTGATGCTTTCTCAGCCTTCTTGCACTCCTTTGCCACCTTCTTTCAGGCTTTATCCACATCTGCAATTGTAAGGGGACACTGTCTCATTCCATTATCCCATTCCTTTTTCCCTACTCTTGTTACATATATTTACTTCTAGGTACGACATCTCCGGACATTGCCAACTCTGCTGGCCTTTCCCTGCCACCAACTCTGATGTCCTGCTTTGTCAGACTCCAGACTTCAGCCCTTGGAATGCCATGTGTGTTGGCTCATTGTTTCGCCTCTGCTCCACAGTATAGGGGGTCTATAACTATACAGTTTATCAGCCACCAGATCATATATACAGGACACACCTGGCAGAGGGATCCTTAGATTTGTTCTCTTTGGATTTCCCCTTTGCCAGGTGTGTCATTCCCAGTATCTACCATACCCTGCCTAATATACTTTGGATTTCCCCTTTGCCAGTCTTGTACGAGCCTACAAGCCTTTGAGGGTCGCCCTTACAGGTGAAGGGAAGTGATGTGGGTCGCAACAGCAAAGCTGTGAAGACAACAACGATCTATCAAGGATAAATATAGTAAGTAATGACGCCATCATGTGATATAGACAGAGAGAAGATGAGAACAAGAAAATTGTAACATTACCCTCCAATTAAGGGTGAAGACACCGACTTCGACTCCATCATTCTCCTATCATGTTATGGATCCCTTCTTCGTCGAACGCATCCCCTCCCAGATCCTGATAAACGTTATCGTGGCTTCGACTAATAACACAGTCGTCGTCAGTATGGTCGGCATCTATCATCCCGCACCATTAACATATATGCATGAGGCATTGACTTGCCTCATGTCCTCGCCAATCACATTGTCAGCATGTAGGTATTTCGGCAGGTAATAACAAGACAGGAGTGGTTGATGCTGGTCTGGACTGTTGAGGTGGGTGTATGCTAGTGGGAGAGGTCTCTTCAGGAGTATTTCTTGTCAGTCGGAATGCTGCCTTGCGCCGTAAGCGTCTTCTTTGAGCACATGAGAGGGGGGGATCAGGAGCACTAGGACTCGGAGGGGCTGTCTGGGGTGAGACGGGGTATGGAGGTGGTGGAGGGGGATCATAACGGCCACGGACATGAGTGAGGATATCATGACAGATAAGTTGATGTAAAACAGTGTCTTGGATGAGGTTCGCGGATTCAAGGGAGTTCTCTACATTGTGCCTCAACCTTTCCAGGGTCACGAGGTTCTGTAGGGCAGTTTCTCAACCTTCTTGGGCGAGTCGGAAGAATTGGTGAAAGACGAAGAGGGATCTATGGGGATAGAGGATTGGTAAAAGGGATTCGTACATGTCTAGCATCCGATACCAGTCTTGGAAGTGTTCGAGGTTTTCGATGAGTGGATGGTTTGGTTGGACGTGATCTAGGGGGATGCGAATTTCAGCCATGAGGGAGATGGTGCTTTCTGGTTTAGTTAAATAGGAACATTCATAGAGGTTCTAGCTCCTCTGATCAGACATAGATGGAGTATTGGTTGCCAGGGGAAGTGTTCCTTTGTTAGAAGACTCTATGACAATTGTTGATGGAAAGGGGGGTCGTCGTTGGGTAAGAGGGATAGGGATTCTTCTTGGTTCATCTGCTTCCCAATTCGGGGATAGAGGGGAGTAGATTCTGGGGATGTTCGTCGGTCGAGGTGGAAGCGAGCTAGAGTGTGGGGGGCGAGTGCGGATCCTAGTCTGAGACGGTTCGGTGGGGGTCGGGGGAATTAGTTGAACTGGAAGTGGGACTGGATCGCGAAGAGTGAGTTCTATGGGATGGAAAGAATGTCGGCTTCCTCCTTCTTCTCGTCCGAACATTCTTTGTTCCCACTGTCGACGCCTTCGGATGAAAAAGATAGTTAGACTGACCATCCAGACTACCATAGCAATCAGGGCGGCAAGTATGAAAGCATTCGAAGTGGTGTCAGTTAACATAACATGAAGTTGGGGGAGTGAGTTAGAGTCGTCTTCTTCTTTTGTAATCGTTTAAAATTTGTCGAGCATTTTCCAAATTGGTTGACGGTTCCCACATGTTTTCTGCTGACGAATACCCCTTCCACCCGATCATGTACCGGTAGCCTTTTCCAATCTTCTTGTGTGCCACGATGGCTTCTACTTCATACTGTTCTTCTCTGTCAATTAGGTCGGGTGGGGGCGAGATGAAGTTTGGTCCATGAATGTCGTTCTCTTTGTGATGTGACAGGAGGCTGGCATGGAACACTGGGTGAATCTTCCACTGATTTGGGAGTTTTAGTCAGTAGGTTAACGGGCCTAGGACCTCTGTGATCTCAAATGGTCCTTCTCTTTTCGGTGCTAGCTTCCGTGCTTGATACCCGATCTTCAGGTTGGTGCTCTCCAGCCAGACTTTATCTCCTTTTTTGAATGGTTTGAAGCTACATGTTGTATACTTCATCATCTTCTGCCGTGCTAGTTCATGTGTCGCCAAAGCTTCGTTTCTCGCACGTTGCAAGGCAACGATCCTTTGTTCGACTGCAGGTACATCAGTCTTCGGATAGGGGGTGGGAATGCTTCTAGGATCGAAGCCCATCATTAGGTAGAATGGAGAGGTGTTTTGTGTGGAGTGCATGCGGTTGTTGTGCATGAATTCCGCTAGAGGTAGTAGATCCTTCCATGTTTCAGGGTTGTTCGAGCAGAAGATTCATAAATATACTTCAAGTTCCTGGTTCAACCACTCCGTCTGTCCATCTGTTTGAGGGTGATAGGCCGTACTCATGGCGAGTTTAATGCCTAGTAGTCTTCCAAGTTCTCTTGTAACTTGTGCTGCAAACTGTGGACCTCTGTCTGAGATGATTGTATCGGGGAGTCCGAACCTTTTGTAGACATTCTGCATGAGGAGGTCCGCGGTTCCCAATGCATCAATTGTTTTCGTGCAAGGGATTAAAATTACCCCTTTCGTAAGCCCATGGTCTACCACAACCATGAGGGAGTCAGATCCATTGCGTTCAGGCAGATCTGTGATAAAGTCCATGGAGATTTGTGCAAAGGGTCGGGTCGTCGAGGATTGAATTGGCATTATAGGTGCTACTGTTGGGTGGGTGTTAACCTTCATCTGTTGACAAGTGGCGCAGCCATCAACATATTTTTTCACAAATGTGTGTATTCCCAGCCACCAGTAGTTGCACTTGACTAATTCCAGGGTCTTGAATTGGCCGGGATGTCCTGCTGACAGTGTGTCATGGTACCGTTCGACAATCCTGCGTCAGAGGTTCAGGTCCTCCAGCACATAGCATTTTCCTCGGAAAAGTACCATGCCATTGTCGATTTTCCAGTCTTCCAGGGCTGATTTTGTGGGTGGTACCCCCTTTGTTTTCAAGGCATCAATGGCGTCCACCATAGTTTCATCCTTTATTAGCGCCTGTGCTAAGGCGCTCTTCAGGTCCAGGTCTATTGTTTGGACAAACAATTCATCAGGTAGGACTATTATGTCCTCATTATTGGTATCTTCCTCGGGACAGAGGTCGGGTTGGTGCGATAATGCATCTGATTGTACCATTTTCAACCCAGGAACATGAATTAGCTTCAGGTTGAACAGCGAGAGATAGACGCTCCAACGGGCCTGTCTCCTGTTCAACTTTTGGGCTGTTCAGAAAAACGTCAAATTCTTATGATCAGAGAGTATTGCCATTGGGAATTCTGTGCCCTGAATTAGATGTCGCCAAGTTTCGAGTGCCCTGATGATTCCCAATAATTCCCAGTTGTAGATCTGGTAATTTTGTTGGGTCTGATTGAAGGCATGTGATATATATCCACATGGATGCCAATCACCATTGATGTCCTGTTGGCGAATGACCCCTCCAGTAGCCCATTTCGACGCATCCGATTCAATCAAATAAGGTTTTGTCTGGTCTGGCATGAGTAGGACTAGTGCCTTTAGGAATGCTGCCTTGAGTCTTTCAAAGGCATCGTTCCTTTCTTTCATCTATTCCCAGTGTTTGTCCTTTTTTGTCAGCTCGTCCCAATAATTCCCAGTTGTAGATCTGGTAATTTTGTTGGGTCTGATTGAAGGCATGTGATATATATCCACATGGATGCCAGTCGCCATTGATGTCCTGTTGGCGAATGACCCCTCCAGTAGCCCATTTCGACACGTCCGATTCAATCAAATAATGTAAGGGCTGCTACCCCCTACAGGCAGATATCATAGTGGCGATGTTTGTCCTTGTTTATTTTGGAGGCTGTTGGCTGGTGGTCAACCAGCCAACACCTGATCAGCCTCCTTAGATCTTTTACTTGTGTCACTCTGTGTAGCTTCATTCAATCCAATTAGTGGTTGTATTCAGCTTTGGAGTGTTAAGTATACTAGGTCTACCAACCCCCCCATACCAACCTTTACATTTTTTTGAATACTCTTTCCTCGCCCCATCAGACGAAAGGGATGAACCCAGAACTTTTTGATTGCTTTGTTAGCATTTTGTTAGTGTTGACTGGTGATGGCCTAAAGAGCAGGGCGTGAACATGGATTGACACTGGCATTGGAGAGTGAAGGTACAATTGTGTTGTGATGGATGTGGCAGTCAATGTGTAGGAAGGTAGTGATATGGCAGCAAAGTTTGGGCTGGACCGGCCGGCATGTGAGCTATCTGAACAAGCATGTCAGAATATAAGGAGTGACAATTATACTCTGACAAAACTCACCTTTTCGTCTGACTCGAAGTGCATGCTGGAACTCATGGGTGCCTCCAGGTCATTTACATAGTGAATGTCTGCCATCATTGAGATTTACTCTTCCAGGTCAGAGGATCGGACTCTTATTTCGGACTGGCCCATATTAGGAGCCCTCTACACATCCATTGCGCAAAGTTCTCACTGCAATGGACGGCGCGCACCGGTGAGAGGTCGCAACTTGGTGATAGTGTGTTCAGGGTATTATGAAAGGCAAGCAGCCTCCGTGAGTCGTGACTTGGGAGACAAACAACACGCAACACCGCATCACTTAACTCAACTTAAATGCTACTGGCAATTCTTGTGGTGAGCTCATCCTTCAGCTTGCATTTCCTAGCTGACAACTTTTATTTTTATTTTTTTCAGGATGACAAAAAAAGCCAGAAATAGTGTTTGTCCCATTACCTGCTGTTTCTCTTTTTCATTAATATGATTATCATCATGATGTACAGACCCGAAGCAGACAGCTGGTCTCAGTGAGGATGCGATACGGAACACGCAGTGGTCACATTCCACTGCCCTCCTGACACAGTAGTAATGTCCCTTTTCCCCAGGAATTGTCAATTGTCCCCTGCTATAGCAATATACTCCGCGGGAAGACATTCGAAGTCAAACAACTTTCCGTGACCCAGGCTAAAAAGGCTGCCAGACTTGAGGTGCAAAACCACAAGCAAAGGGCCCAATGGGCTAAACAATGGCTTGATATGCCTGAGAGTGAGTTGCATGCATCGCAATCTGTCTTTCTGACACTTTTCCCATACTGAGGTTTATCTGCTTTTTTCTTCCTGTAATAGACCATGTCATTGCTAAGGGTATTACTGTTGCAGACCTGGCAGCTAACCCTCTCTCTGATGAGGTCGCCTGGAAGATCATGCTTGAGATGGAAGAAGCATGTGTTCCTGTGGTGACAGAAAGTACCATTTGGCTGGAAGATGTACCCAACGAGCCAGACTGACTTGTGGTCTACCTTTCGGAACATCAAGATCCTAAGAAGCATAAAGCCAGGAATGACGGGTTTACTGTGAGCTCCATATTCTTTTGCTCTTGATCTGTGCTTACAGGGGTTTCACACCATGACAGCATGATGAAGTCGAGTTTACGCTGAGAGCAGCTCAAAAACTTTTTGCCCAGATCCCTCCTGTGCTTCCAAAAGAGGGCGGTGACTGTCGCCATAAAACTGAAGATGAAGTCCCTGTCATGGAATATGAAATCCTTCCTGATGAAGATGACTTATCTGGTGCCCTACCCAAAGGGGCGCACATCTTGCATGCGGCTTTCCCCATGATATGTCTTTGTCTTGCTGATCATTTTCCAGTGCCATCCCCCATGGGTCCTGATGCGGATGAATTGACAGGTCTCAGACATGATGTGATGACTGGCTTTCAACTGGTCACATGTCATGGGGCTTGGGGGTCCAGCATTCTCAGAAGTGTCTGGGTCACCCCTTGAAGACTCAAAGTCATGTCCTAAGCATGGGCCGGTGGTGTAACGGTTAAACACGCTGATCCTTTGGAACCTTTGGAGCTGAGATCCTGAGTTCAATCCCAGGCTGGTCCATGTTTTCAACGATTTCCCAGACGGTATCACACATGACGTGCACCTGTGGTTTGAACAGGGCCATCCAGTAAGTACACTGGCTGTCTTCTACTCATGTTACTATCTTAAAAAAATGATTTGTAGAAGAAGCCTCCTGTCCCTTCTGCAGATTTGCTTGGTGGCCACACTTCTGGACGAGGCAGGGCCGTCCGTGAATACCTCATTGCTACAGAGTGTCAAGTGTCATATCTTAATCAACTGGTTAAGATCTTTGCCCCAAAGGAGTGGGACGCCCTCATGGCTGCAAGCCGTAAAGGCAACTGGTATTGTGACACCAAACAGAATTGCTTTCTTGGTCTGGCAACAATTTGGAAACTCCAAGTGGAGGCCCATTTGGATCGCAAGGACTATGTACTAGCAGTTGTGACCTGTGGTGGCGCCTTCACTGGAGGGGACCTCTACTTGCCTAACTTGGGTGTGAGGCTCTGGTGAGTTGTACTACTTATGTCATTGGATATACTAATTTATTCTTTCAGATATTGTTCTGGGGATATCATCATATTGAGATCTCCCCTCATCCACCATGGCATTGGCAAATGGGAGCCAGATGCTATGTTTTCTCAGAAGAGCTGTACTCCAGGCCGTGTTGCATGGGTTTACTTTACTCACAGTGATGTGGTTGAATGGCTCCGCAAGAATCCTTACCTGCCTGACTGTCCTGTATAATATTATGCTGTGATTCACCCAACCAGCAAGAATAGATCCTTTTCTAGCACTTAAAGTCATACCATGTATCTATCCAGGTCATCCTATGTCATCATTATTTGACAGTCCTTAAGATTACTTCGCATTCTGAAACAGTAAATGGCTCTTGATGAAGTCAAATTGTCCCATTTTGTATTCTATGACATTTTGGCCCACAATACGATGCACCACAGGGATCACCACCTGCTGCTCATCCACCCCCTGCTCCTGCTTGCATTCCCCCTCTCGCTCCTGCCCTGCCTGCAGCCTCTCCACTGGGTGAAGCCGTAAACTGCCCCCATACCCCAGGGCTGTGCCCTCTTGTTTTCCCTGCCACCCATACCCTTTACTGCTCATGTTCCTCTGCCACCGAGACCCCACACTGCTCAAATCTGCTTCTCAATGGTTGTTCCTCAGTTCATGCCGTTGATTCTGGCCATCTATTAAACACTCGTTGGTCTGATGATGCAAACTCGGGTTAAGGCCAACGTCACTTTTCGCTTTCACATATTTTTTTGTAGGGTCGCCAGACAACAGACAACTTCAGTAAGATTACCAGCATGTTCAAAGATAGGCTTACTGTAGGCTTGGCTCAACCTGCAAAAGTCTAGGCACATATATGGTGGATACCATTAGTCACTTCTGGCAGGGACTGATTTTTCCTATGAAAAACCTATTGGATAAATGTTTTCTCAGATCTAATTAGTTTTTCTTGAGATAAATTTCTAGTTTATATTTTGAAACATAAAATAAAATATCAAACTATTTCTGAAGTCTTTCTTGAGAAAGACAAAGCCTTTTTCCTACCTTTATCTCAAGAAAGGGATGGGAAAGAGGTAAAGTTTTTTCTATCTTCTTCCAAAGAAAAAGGTGACATTTATCAAAGGGGTTCCATGAAAAACCCAGAGATAAATTGTGACATCACAGGTTTTTCATGGAATGCCTTTGATAAATGTCACTTTTTTCTTTGAAAAAAGATAACAAAAACTTTACCTCTTTCACATCCCTTTCTTGAGATAAAGGTAGGAAAAAGGCTTTGTCTTTCTCAAGAAAGACTTCAGAAATAGTTTGATATTTTATTTTATGTTTCAAAATATAAACTAGAAATTTATCTCAAGAAAAACTAATTAGATCTGAGAAAACATTTATCTAATAAGTTTTTCAGGGGAAAAATTAGTCCCTGCCAGCAGTGAGTGGGCACTGAGCATCAGTAAGGCTCAGGTGTACCTTCTGGACCATGTCCTCCTGTTGGGGACATCGCTGTCCCAACAACATCCCCTGAACTTGTTTGTTCCTGATCTGAGTGCACTGCATTCAATCGTGCTTGATGTCAACAAGAATGCGCCTGCTGGGTATGGGGTATGGACACATGAGACTGGACGAAGGGACCTTGATCATTTGTCCCTGACTCTCTTTTGTAAGTAAGAAAGATTCTGTGGCAGACGAATGTGCCTCTTACTTGCCAACTGCGCTGCCGTTTGTGCATATAGTACTGGGACGAAACAAGGGTCTGTAAATGGCACACCAAAGTTTCAACTCCAACATAATTTTCCCATACACCAAAGCCCATCAGTTTCATGGTCGTCATTGTACCCCAAGAGGTGGGCGATCCGTGAATTGGGCATACAAGGGAGGCCATGTGTGTCTCGCATGGCCAAATGATATCCCCAGTTTGGCGATGACAAAGCACTCGGCAGGTGGGCTGGCCATCAATTGGAGATGGTTTTCACAACTCGTCAAACTCACTGCGAAAGCCTTACCTGATTACTGTACTGTGCATCGTAGCTATACAGGTCCACTACCAATTGATGCAGAATAGTCTCAAGGGTTGAAAATAAATAGTTTTTAAGTGTACATCAAATTGTGAAGTGCAAATGCGTGAATTTGAGTGGGGATAACAGAGATCAACCATTATCAATGGTTGAGTAGCTCAATGGTTGATATGTAGCCGAAGTAGTGGTTGTACCGGCTGAAGGTGTACAATACAAGGAATGATTATATGGCACATTATTTACACCATTGGCATGCCTACCAAGATGCACGGAGGCAGGAGAGCACGGGGAATCTGCACTAATATGTGATTACGAGTTCTTTAGCAGATTGACAGACGCTGATAGTGTAGGGAGAATGCAAGTAATCTTCTGAGCGTTCAGTACGATGAATGATAGATGGATTGGGATTGATAGCAATCAGAAGCCAAATCCTGCTGAGCCATTTGTCATTGCCCAAATCTGGCCTGAATCACCGAAATCATTCAACCATGTGAGAGCCACGTCAAATTGTCCACCTCTTGGTATGGTAGCAGAACCTAAAATATAGATGTAAGAAATCATTGTACATCATACATCATACATTATACATCATATGTAACAAACAGAAGCAGGAAGTTGTCATTGCAGGAAGTAACAAATTGAAGTCGTACATTGTCAATGCCATCCGAAGATGTTCCCTTCCAAGTCTGTCTCATCCACCTCCGCCTCCCACTCCCTCTCTGCCTCCTCTTCCATGTGATTCAAGCAATCTAAGAAATCATCATAGAACTGCTGACCAAGATCTTCTTCGCCGAAGAACAACATAGGATCGAACCCATCAAGGTCGAGTGGTGGGACTGGATGATGTGAGTCCGTGATAATCCCCTGATCTTGAGGTTGTGTTGTGCTGTCTTGATTGATGCCAGGAGTGGTGTGTTGTGTGGTTGATCTGGTTGCATTGGGTTGTCATGCCCACTCGAGATGGAGACCAAATTCTCAAGCTGCGTTGTTCAGTGGTACCATTGTATGGGGGTGTGTATGAGCGGAAGGCACCCCCAGTACCAAACCTGCACTGCCGACAGACATCACAACATGCCCAAATGCAGTAGAATCCCTAACAGGAATATTAGCTTATATTAATAGATATAAAATAAGTTGCGTAGGCTTACCTGCCTGCATCTAACAGTAGATTAAAGGCGGGAAAGTCAATGGTCGTTTGGGCTGCCAAATTGTTAAGCATATATGACAAGGTAGCACCACGATTAGCTGTATGACATTGATCATCAGGAGTGGTAAAAGAGGGGATGGGCGCAGTCTCGAGAGGGTGAGTATCCTCAATGGTGGGGGGATTATCAGCACGGTTATTGTCAATAACTGTGGGATCAGGAGTAGCCAAACTGTCTAACTCCATTAGAGACACTGGGATTGGGTGGGTGGCGAAAATGTTCCTGTTCAACGTGTACATGGTCCACAATGAATCCTCTTCTGGAGCACCATGCAAGGATGAGCCCTGCTCATCGGCTAGGTTAGGATGGTCGTCACCTAATCTGGGTTGGTTGGAGTTGGTAGCCACGGATTGGGGGGCATCAGTCAGCGAACGATGGGCGTTGTTAGATGAACCTGGGAACATGAAGGAACCAGCAGCCGGTGCATGGTCAGGTATCAATCCTTGTCCAAAGCCTGGACCACTAAGTGTGTATTGGGTGTCTGCAAAAGGAGAAAACATCGATGAACCAATATCAGTCTGATCATAGGATCCGGGAAACACAGAGTGACCAGTGGTGTGCCTATCACCGTGTGAAGATCCATGAAGCATGTTTGATCCACCAAAGCCAGCATTCCGGATATCGGTAAATGAGCGGGGCATCAACGGAAAAAAGGTGCCATCGTGCGAGAAAGGGCTGGCAAGGTTGTTTGTATCTGGGAATGTGTGTGATGGGCCATGGAGGACCGCAGAAAGGTCAGTGTCATTGGGCTGTGAAGTCGTGGAGTCATTCGCAATGGCAGCTGAGGAAGCCACAGTGGGGTCATCATCAGGGGGGTCAACGGGACTGATGTCTCTTGGGGGCCATTCTCAGATGCGAAAACCACCAACAACAGCTGGATGCATGTTGGGCCTAGGTTGACTCGGCCAGGTCCCAGTACCCCAATCTCGCTCGGCCTGCCGTACACGAGCTTCTAGTAGTCTTGTGTTTATCAGAGGGGCGGTGATCTGTTCCTGTGTTGCAGAACCTTTTTGTGCTGGGATTTGGGCTGTGAGGAGGGTGGCCTTCTCCATTTTCATGGGTGCTTTGAGGTTGTCAATGCCAGAAGCTTGACAGAATGCTGGTCTGTGGTTCGTAAGTAGAGCTGACTTGTACAGATTGCTCGCGCTCCTCACCGTGTTAAGGGAACTCTGTGTGCCATGGTTAAAGGACGCCGTAGCACTTCCTGAATGTTATTATTAACCATAAAGAAAAATGAGGATGGTAGGATATATTATGAACCACATACTCTTGTCAGCATTGTTAGGCGGACAACCTAGGTCTGCCTGGCGCTCTTGCCCACTGCAAGGACCTGGTGTGTGGGGACTGAATGTATGGGGACCTGATGTGCCAGATGGATTCAGAATTAAAAGGGCAGCTCAAAAAGTATATGAAGGCACATACGTCTGCGTCGTGCTTGTGGAGGTACTTCTGTGCCGTCCTCATTGAAAACTAGAGGTGATTTTTTCGATTCTTGAAACATGAGGTGCTGAAATTTTAGTTTGGTATAGAATAGAGGTGGGCAGGCTGGGGTGGGTGGTGAAGGAGGGCACGCTGGTGGTGGCTGATTAACCAGTGGTTGTTGATCCAGGGGCAAGTCATCTTCCGAATTGTCATCCAGGTCATGTTTTGGTGGCGAGTTCAGTGATGGCCTCTCTGACCCTGGCATGTTTGGTGCAACTGTGCTGAGTGCTCAACATTCAACCCTTGAGGAAGGGAGCAGTGCATTCATAACTTGTCAGTAGCTTAAATGAACACTCCACATGAGGACTACGTGTGGTACATACCAGTTGCGAAGTTAGTGTGTTGTAACCTTTTGGTTGGTCACACAATCTCCATAGCATCGCCACTGATGATATGCTAGGGATCGTCTGCGTGTAAACCACACAAACAAACACCAACAAAAAGACGGAGTCAGAAAAGTTCCCAGACACGGTAATAGGACTTAGGAGTTGGGAGTTGAGGAACTCTGGATAGGGTGGTAGACAGTAGTCCAGACTTCGAATGTTAGTCCTAGACTGAAAAGGGCAAAGAGAGAATCCAAGGGACTGAGTTTGTAGGATAATATCAGAGGGTCGCAAACGACGAGGACGACCAGACGGCGGGGCTATAGAGACGACGATGACGGAGTTACGGAGATAACAATGAACACGGACTTTGACCAAGATGTCAAAGTTGTTCAGAATAACGACGATAGAGATGAAATACGAAGTGTGGACGATGACAGTGTATTGGGGTTGGACTATTGGAGTAGTACAACTTGTTTTTATCTACTGTAAGTAAGTAGTTTTTATATGTCAGAATTTTGGAGATGGAAAACCAGGAGCCATATGTACAATGATAAGTAGGAGTTGGGTAATTGGTGGATAGTCTGGTGGTACAAAACATGTGGTGAAAGAATCAGCATGAGGCAATGGAAATATTGAAATAAAACAAAGAAACCGCCGTAACTGACTAGCGGGGGTGCAGGGTTTACTACATGAGGCGCACATGTGTTTGGGATTGATCCAAGAAAGGTAATGTTGGTAGTGTGAAATCAGGTGATGGTGGACTGGAAAGGTACTGGTCACATGGGGAGTGTCGATCAAGTCCGATGTCCGATGGTGAACACCATATCCATGTCCGAAGTCAGGTGATCCGGAGTTGCTGAACGAAGTCCGTGAAATGTGAAAATATCCGGGTTTCGGTGCTCAGAGCAACAGGAGGCTTATCACCGCCTAGACGCAGCATAATAGCTCGAGAGAATTTAGGGACAGGCCCCTTGATTCATGAACAATCTGTAGACAGGCAATGAAGAGAGGACCCCGGACTACCCCTCCACAAATTTTGTCTGGACTGGGAGTGGCTGTTATGCTCAAGGGGAGCACAGTGGCAAATTCCAAAACACCAACCTGTCAACCTCAACGTGAGTGGTATTCCGGGTCTTAGCTGACATTGGGGTTGGTTGAGATAACGCCCAAATCAAGCACCAATGACATCATGATGGGCACTCACCTTGTTGACTGTTCAGGTTTAATGTTATGTGACCTGTTCTCAATACCCTATGCACTCTGTTCCCCACTGAATTCATACAATTTGACCCACCAGAGCACATCCTTTTCACTCTCACCTCTGGCAATCACAAGTTATTTGAGACCTTCAGAGAGGACGACGAGCAGACCGTGATATCAGCCAGGACCCAGAACACTACCCACTGACAGGTGTTTTAGAATTTGCTGGCATATGCCCAAAAGGTCCAAATTTTGTCTGGATCTGGGCACAGCCACAGAAGGGATAGTCCGGGGTCCTGTAAAGAATCACCCTATTGTGAACCACCCTAGATTCCAAGTCGAACCCCAATTTGCAATCTTAGTCTCAGACCTGGACATGATGGTGGAAGTGTGGCCCTAACATAACACAGATGGAAATGGCACTGAACCTTCAGAATGAATGTGCGGAAGCCTCCTATGTCCATTACAGCTAGATTCATATCGATAGGCCTTTTCAGAGCAGAGAGCAAAAGCTAACGTCCATTGCATCTGGCTAGCAAGTATGGGCAACTCGCCAAGGTTCGCCAATGGGCGGCAACAACTGAGAAGTGTTCCGAGACAGCCGAATTAGCCTCTGATGTCACTCCGCTCTATGTCTTTTTTTTTTTGAAGGGACCTATTGATATGAATCTGGCTGTAAGAACATCGGAAAGTGTCAATGCAGGTCAACCCCAGTCAAAATCAGGGAAGGAGATAAAAGCTAACCAAGAAAAATCTGGAAAAGGACTCATTTGGCAAGAACCTTTGATGATGTGATGTTGGAGATTCCAGGCAGGTTGAATATCAGCAATAGGAATGAGTCCTTTTCTCAATCCAATTTTGACTGGGCAGTCAATGCCCAGTGCCCAGCTTGAGTTACCCTAAGATGACAACAGTGATGATCATAACTTGGAAGCTGCTGTGGCCCACCTTGATAATTATAAAGTCCAAGAGCATTCAAAGTCCGTAGTACGCAACCTTAGTGATCAATGCCACACAAGTCATGACAGCTGGTCTCCCCCTCCTGATGTTCCGCATCGTCCTAAGACCACTGCCAGCATGAACTCGCATCGTCCTAGGACCTCCATCGGCTCACGACACATGCCGACTTCCACCAGCTCATGCCTTACCTCGCCTTCCCTCACATCGCTCCTTACTCAGCCCTCCGCCTCCCCACCCCATACCCCACCTCCTCAGGTTTCCGACCTCTCACTGCACTGGAATCGCTTCCTGCCCCTTTGGCTTTTCAATAGCAAAGCCCAGGTTGTACATAGGCTGATGCATCTCTTTGTCAATTCTGACACTCTGTCTCCATCAGTCTGACCTCACAGAAGAGAACCTGGATCATTTTCGCCAGATGTTTGTTATCTGTTTGGCATCCCATGCCCATTGGCATGCACAAGTCAAGGACTTCCAGAAGCGAGTCGAAGCATGACGCACTAGTGGTGGCCCAGCTTATGAACTTGCTAAGTCCTTGTATATTCTATCACTGGCCCGTTTGAGAGCCGCTGCTCGCTCCAAGTTCGAGTTTGAACAGGCATTCCAGGGATTTGGTGAACCAGTGTATAACATGAATTACTATGCCACCAACACTAAATGGGTTGACAATCTTCATCGCACCGGACTAGTGATGCCAAACAATCTGCCTGTTTGGAGTAAGCCAGGACTCAGATGCTCAGGTGTTGCTTGACCTTCTGTATCACAAGTTATTCTACTTTGTAAGCAGCTCATTGTCAATAGCCTCTTCCTCTTGCATTGATCCACACCACCCACAGCAGCGCACTTTACATTTCCGTCGTTGCATATCAATTGTATATCCAATATGCCTGTTCTGCGCCATTTACGATATCATGATCTTTCACCAATCCTCAAGGCATATGTTGTCGATTTTTTGCCACTTCTGCTAAAGTTGGGGTGGAAATAAGCTCACTAAAGGTTGGCTGCCACTGGCCAAATGTACATCCATCGCATTGAATGTCATGCTTTGTCATACTACCACAACCCTCCTCCCCAGAAATCCCTACTCATGGCAGCTGCCAGTGCTGTGGCAGTGCTGTACAGGTAGCTACTGCCGCAAGCTATAGGGACATGGACACGTTGTCAGCATGGTCACTCAGTGTTTGCCCACACTCATAGTTTATGTCCCATTCATTGGGGTGTTTAAGGCTGGACAGTTGGGCTTTGGGATATGTGCATAGATCACACTTGTATAGAGCATCCTCCTACTGTGGGGTGTCTCGATATGTAAATGATTCACTAGTATGTGTAAATCATGAATTATTCCACAACTGCTCATCTGTCTGGTTATCATATGGGAGACAAGAAAACGTGAACTGTGCGGGTCTGTAAGCCATCAAATGGCTCGGAGGAATTGTTGCAGACAAGAATTTAACCCTGTGTCATCCTTACATCTGCATATATACCTAACACCTCATGCACCTAATTTTCCAAGGCATGAAAGTTTTTGGAATGCCTTGAAAATGGAGAATGTCTGTGGATGAGAAGCATCAACATTTGTGATGCTCATTGAAGCTCTGCATGCCAAATAGCATTTTTGACGCTGCCACTGAAAGTGCCAGCAGTACCTCTTTCAAGTGGAGTAAGAATTTGACAGGTGGAGATTATGTCAGAAATTTCCTTAGCTGGGTCCCAACCAGTTTCAACCAGAATGTTTGACCATTTCTTACAAAATTCTGGAGAAAGAAAAATAGGGACCACATGAACATATGGAATGCCATCTGCTATAACCAACAAAGCACAAAAATGAGCAATTTTTTATGTGTAGAGCCGTTTGAGAGTGCGTGCAAGTCGCAAAATCTCTGAGCAAGGAAAACCCTCATCATCAGCCTCCAGAAGACCACGAGAACGACAGAACGGTGAAGAATGATCATAGTCATGTGCTTGTGAATACCCCGGCATGTCTTCATCAGGACACAAGTGAGTCAAAATCTCAACAGCTCGGGCTTCATTCATCCAGAATCCACAGTATTCTCTGGCTTTTTGGGACAAGGAGGCAATCTTGCAGTCTTGGGCATAAAGCTGTTCATGGAGTTGTGCAATTTCTTCTTTCAGGCGCACGATTTCTACCTTAGCAACTGAGAAGGTTGAAGGACGCAGTGAGTGGCGACTCGGATTCACTAGAATTGATTGCTGGTTCAACTGAAAAACACAGAGAATTTTAAAAAGCATGACTGACCTGCACAGTTTGTAATATACCCCACCTGAATTTTTTGGAGGGCTATAAGAGTAGGTTTCTGAGCATTCTTCCTGAGATGATGTGTCCTACGTTATGATCATGAGGTTTTTAATGTGTTTGTTATGACAGCTTATGAGTTGACTCACATGTTTTTTTGATACTCTTTGAATGGTGAGGCTAGGGACATGGAGTGCAACATGGTACTCAAACACCAATTACACCATCTTCTCCGTCGATTTTATACAAGTGAGACTATCTCCATCGAGGTATTCTATACAACTGACAGTTGAGGTGAAAATGGACAGTTTTGGACATTTTTGTTTTTTCTAGTTAAGGAATAGACAACTATTACCCCTGGCTGTGACCCTGTATCAGCTTAAACATTGCTCGAAGTTCTTAGCAGCTTGCTACTCCAAGTTCCTCTACCACTTTTAACTCTCTTATCTCAAAGGTTCTGTTGGAGCTCCCACTTGCACTTTTAGGATGCAACCTGAACTTGAGGCTAGTGATGAGCCAGGCCTTAATGTCCTGGTGTTCCAGTGTGACCACCAGAGTTGTCTCAGGGGTTTCCCATTGATGGCTGCTCTCAACTACCACAAGCATTCTTGTGTTCCAAGCAAAAAGCAGCTTTGGGAGGCCTTAACAGCTGCCAAGGAGATTTTCAAAAGGCAGAAAAGCACTTGTATTGAACTTGCAGCTTCATCATCAGTATGCAGTTTTTCCATTCTTTGCATTTCTCAGTCATCCCATACAGTGGTTCCAGAAGCTTTCAACAGTTGTAGAACCGGGTGTATTCCTGATGAAACCAGATAATTCTCATGGTGGCACTGACCAGGAGCTACAATTGCATATGGTGCATTGTGCATTCAACTTAACAGGTATTTATATCACAGTTATGCTGACAATGGGATACTTTAGACACCGATTGACCCTCCTTCTGGTGACAATGCTGTTGTTGAGGATGACTGGACTTTACTGGGAAAAAGAGTGAAGAGAACAAACCGCCAACCACCAGCCAGGTTTCGCGACATCCTTCTGCAGCCATTAGCGCCATTAGGTATGTCACTTTGTATATTCAGACCCTTGGTCAAGCTTAACATACATTTCCCCACTCAGATACAGCTAGATCTTCAATAATACCTGCACAGGAGCCTCCACCCCATCATTTTCAAGTTTTCACCACTGATCCCAATTCTTTTGGACTCTTCAGAAGGGTCTATGGTGTCAAAGCTCCTCAATGAGATCCAGAGGAAAACCTCACCTTGGCAGATTATGTGGAAGGCATTAATGGAATCAGCCTTGCTTTGCCTCACATGCCTGAGAAGAATATCAGAACACCATTCTTCCCATACCCTAACCAAAGTTCGTTCCAACTAGGGGAATGGTACTGGAACCATGGGGCTCAGAAAATGCACAAGAATTTCCATACACTGGTGGACATAATAGCAAACCCAAGTTTCAAGCCGGAGGACATCAGGGAGATGAAGTGGTCTCAAGTGAATTCTATTCTAGGATCTGGGGTAGGAGACGATGATCATGGCATTCAAGCAGAATGGCTTGATATGGATGAGGGTTGGAAAAAAACCCCAACACTGGGTGCAAAGGACAATATTTGGGTAAAAGATATTCTAGTAAAATGGTAAAGGTCCTCCTTGTATATCACTGCCATTTCCAGCCAACATATTGTAGGATATATTTTGAATTTGATCAAAATGACATATAGTAGAATAATTGATTATATAATCAAGCATAATGTCCTAAACAAATTTAGATGATGTTTACAATATCTTTCCTTGATATATACAAGATACATTTATTATACCTTATGTTATTTAAAATATATTCACCATAATTTGAAATTATCATAAACATATTTTGAATGTGTTAATAAAAGATATTGTGAACTTTTTTCAAGTTTCTTTGGAATAATTTATTTGACAATATGATAAATGTTTCTACTGTATGTTCTTTGATGAAATGTAAAAATTATCCTACAATATATCTGCTGACAATGGCTAGGATATATAAGGAGGACCTTTACCATTTTATTAGAATATCTTTCATCAAAATACTGTCCTTTGCACCCAGTGCAATTGTAATCGACATTCCTTTTCACAACCGAATGAAGCAACCAGGCATCTATCGCTACTACGTTGGTGACCTACATCATCGCTCCATTGTATCAGTCCTCAAGGAGCGTCTCACTGACAGCACAAGTCATGAGCCACTCCACTATGAGCCATATGAACTTGTATGGAAATCAGAGGACGGCGCTGACGCAGTGCGTGTTTATGGAGAGCTGTACACTTCTGACGCATTTTTGGATTCTTATCGGGAACTTCTGAATTCGCCACCAGAGCCTGAATGCAAGGCACCCCGTGCAATTGTTGGGCTAATGTTTTGGTCTGATTCCACTCACCTCACCTCTTTTGGGCAAGCAAAAATCTGGCCGGCTTACATGTTCCTTGGAAACAACTCGAAATATCATCATTGCTGCCCTATGTCTAATTTATGCAACCACATTGCATACTTCCAAAAGGTGCGGTCAGTCCTTCTGTTCGTGTCTGATGGATCTGTTCCTGATACATGAGGATTCCATTATTCAGCTAGCAGTGTCTTTCAAAAACTTTGCCAATGACCATATACTAGGTGGAAAGAGTCCAACTCACCAGTTGTTGACGCACTGCCATTGGGAGGTATTCCATGCACAATGGAAGATCCTCATAGATGAGGAATTCATCTACGCGTGGGAACACAGTATCCTTATCTGCTGTGGTGATGGGGTGACGCGTCGCATATACCCCAGGATTTTCACCTATTCTGCTGATTACCCAGAAAAGTTGGTTGTCTGTGTTTCGAAAACAGCTCATAGACTGACATTGTACTTTCAGAGTATTGATTGCATCCATTCGCAACAGAGGACATTGCCCTTGTCCTCAGTGTCTGGTATCCATGCGACAGATTCCAAAAATGGGAACGAAGACAGACATGAAACTCTGTAAAAAGCTTATCTGCCAGGATGATCACGCAAACAGAACCCCTATACTGTGGAGCGGAGGCGAAATGATGAGCCAACGCACATGGCATTCTGAGGGCTGAAGTCTGGAGTCTGATGAAACAGGACATCGGAGTTGGTGGCAGGGAAAGGCTGGTAGAGTTGGCGATGTCCAGAGATGTCGTACCTAGAAGTAAATATATGTAACAAGAGTAGGGAAAAAGGAATGGGATAATGGAATGAGACAGTGTCCCCTTACATCACCCCCCCCCTAGGGTGCAGCGCCTTGATGCACTGCAGGATCCACAAGATACATTCCCCAGACCTGGTGCGGAGCATCTGGATGACGCCTATGGAAGTCCCAGATGAGGTCGCGGGAATGCGACAAGTTTACCATACACTGGGTGCACAGCATAATACTATTTAATCTGAGATCATAAAGTTATGGTAAACTGAAGGCATTTATATTACACCTAGTTTAAAACAAATTACTCTTGAAATAATAATTTTTCTTTTAGAGTTTCAGTGGTCAAACTACCAAATAGAAAATTTAAATACTGAAGAAAACTGATTATAAAACTGGTTAAAATACTTTTATGATATGTTTACTCTATATCATGATTAGAAATATAAGATTTCTAGTACAATCTTATTCTGAGAAGTGTAAAATCATATTATTGTTACTTGACACAACATTCAGTAAATTGTTTCAAAATATTTTCATTATATCACATTTGCTACTATTGTAAACACATATTAAATTTCTTTGTTTATTTTAGACTTTATATTTTTAGCATAACAGCTATAATATGTTATTGTCATATATGTTTTACTACATTAAGAATTTCCTACTGCTTCAGTATCTCTCTGATTACAAACATACTTCAACTTCATATTTTTTGCTTTGTTCTAGTATATATGATGGACTAATATTTTGGACATATATTGGATTTTCTTTCATTGATATTTGATCAAAGATTGTGAATTTATATATCATGTCCCCATATAATAATATATAAGGAAGTTATCATCAGTTCAGCATATTTCTTGAGGACATTATGTTTAAGATGATTTTATATTTTGAAAATCAAAATTGAATCTGCTTTAAGAATACCTTCCCAATAAATACAATACAAATATATATTATCTTTTTTGTATATTTAAATAGTATAGCAGAATAAACAAATCCTGATTTTTTCTATGATAAGATGTTATATGATATGCAAAATTTCTTCATACTATCACTTTAACAAGTATTGTATTGAGTTTTTAAATCAATATACATTCAGCAAACTATTTATATCCTGCAATATATAATGAATTTGTTATGACAATATATATATAATTGTTTCACTGTTACTTTATTCCAAGTATAGAGGTCAATAAACAATATCTTTTGAATAATACTTTTACAATAACTTGTATTGCCTTTTAGAGCAGAATCTGTCACAGGATGTCACAGGATCTTTTATAAGATCTTTTGTAAGATATAATTTATATTTTGTAAAGGACTTTATACCTTGGCCTGTGTCCTAGCTTCTTCCTTGCATCTTGCCTCCCACTGCTCAGTGGCCTTCTGATGCTCAGCCTTGATCTCTTTATATATTATCTTCACTCATTGTGTTCTCCAAACACAATGATTGCTTCTTGACATCACTTTGCAACATTGTATGTTCTCTCTGGCTCAGTACTATATCTCAGCCCTTCCCACCACCAGAATTTCATCCATGAACAAAATTTGTTCCTTTTCTCTATTGTGATTGATATTCACTCAAACATTGTTCTTGTTCTTACTAGCTAGGTTCTATAACACCCAGTCTTGTCTCTATTAAACAATGGATAGACACAGCACCATTGTGCAAGTTGCTTGTTGAAGTTTTGGTTTAAATTGCTTTGGCTGGGCCCAGTCTAGTGGGGATTTGTTTTTTTTTTTTTTTTCATTTGGTTGTAATTGACTGATGAGGTCCCAGTATATTGTTTTTGCATGGGATGTGTACAGGGGATTATAGAAATAGTGGATATAAGGCTAATTATAACAATACTGGCCACCAACCTGTTCATATTGCTCCCAACATGATGTTGTTCCAAGTGAGGATCATGCTCTAACTGCAATTATTCCCCACCTCTGCAGCAGACCTCAAAGAATCCAGAGGTAGCCACAGCAGAGGCCTGCCAGACCTCATGATCACTCCCTCACACCACCCACTATACCTGACACATGGGATGCTGCAGTCCTACCCATGGCCAAGGATTCTCTCTTTAGGCAAGAGGATTTGCCTTACAAAGACTGCCTGTCCTGCTGGATAATACTGTACTAATACAATCTACTCTTCAGTCAATGTGACATGTGACCATTTGTATGATCTCTTCATGATCATCTTCTTCAAGACTGAGGTGTGACCAATTGCAATTGCAAGGGGAAATTTCTTTGATCAAACATACCAGGACCAATTTGCAGCTCCACAAGTGAGGGGTGGTGCAGACTCATATGAATTTAGTCCAACTACAGTTACTGTGCCCTGTCAGGTACTCAGACAGACCAGGTACTCGGACAGTCACCTCTAACTTCTAGTGTAATAGCTTTCTGGCCATTTATATGGTGTAGGTATACAAAGTGTACTTAGGGCTAGGTCCATGCCAACTGGGAACCGTTCAATCCTCCTTGAGCATGAGCTGCAACCTGTTTGATGGACAGATCAGCAAATTTGTTCTGATTTTGGGGTGCATGCCTGGTATGCCTAATTGGGCCCAATGCTGGTTCTCCTCCATCCATTGTCTGTTTTACCTCAAACTGGTGATGCTGGGCAACTAGTGAAGTTAGGTTTCCATTCTCATAGTCTTCGCTCTGTCAACTGTCATCAAATCATTCTGCTCATCACCTTTCTGATGGTGGCTCCTTGGAAGCTTGTTTTCTGACTGGCAGAATGAACGCAGCCCTCCCAAGCGAACTCATGCGCCTTTACTCCAGTCTCTTTTGGTACTCAACAGGCAGTGCATTTGCTATTGTTCTACGCCACTGCCTTATTTTTCATGATTTTTTAAAGGCTGCAAGTCCATGTTCAACACACATTACATGAAACTATACCACAGCAATCTCAAATGAATTCTGGAAGAAAGGCATGGTGTTGGATAAGACTGGGAGAGATGTATGAAGTACTTCCTAATACCCTTCTACTGACAACTAATTGGGTCTTTTTGAGTGCAGTTGGGGGCTCTCAGTGGGGCAGAAGAACCCATGTTTTTGTAGATGGTGACACTTCTGATTGATGTTAATACATACTACCCAACATGTTTTCAACCCTGATAACATCATTTTCGCTACCCTCGTCCATGCCTTGTGAACATGTTGCAAGATTTGAGGGCTTAAAGAGTGCCATGCAAGTTGCTGTCAGTCATCAAATTCCCCCTGCCAAAGCCTCCCCAAGTACTTTCTGCCATGACTGAGCCCTCCCCTGAACCTCCTGTTCCCGAATTAATCGACGACTTCACGCATCTCACTCGCAAGCAGTGTATGGAGCTAGCTCTCGCAGCATCTGGAACCAAACCTGATGGAAGCCCCAATCTCTCCTTCCGAAAAGCAGCAAGTCAATTTGATGTCCCGCCATCCACCCTTAATGACCACTGGAATGGGACTCCTACCCGCCAAGAGGGCCATGCACATGAACTTCTCCTTACCACAGCACAGGAAGAGGTTTTGGTGGAGTGGGTCAAAGTGATGGGGCATCATGGCATTCCCTTCACTGCCACTGTAATCTCTGATTATGTTGCTGACATTGTTGGTCATGCTGTTAGTGAGTTGTGGGTTAGGTGGTTCAAAGCTCACCACCCTGAGCTCAAGGTGAAATGGACTTTGACATTAGAGAAGTGTTGAGCTGCATCATTGAATCCTACTCTTGTTGGCAAGTTTTATGACTTGTTGGAGGATGTGCTGAAGGAGTATAATATTCCACCTGAAAACATTTACAACATGGACGAGAAAGGGATTCAGCTTGGCATTGGGCAGAAGGTGAAGGCCTTTGTTGATCGTGATCAGAAGAACGTATACTCCATCGAGGATGGTAACCGCGAGCTTGTCATGGTTATTGAGACTGTATCAGCTGATGGATCGTCCCTTCAGCCATTGGTGATTTATCAGGGGAAGCGTCAGGACCTTGAGTGGGGTCGGAACAATCCTTGTAATGCAAGGTAAGCACCCCTGTTATCTATTCTATGAATGGCATTTCTGATTGGTTTGCTAGCATATCTCACTCACCAAAAGGCTGGATGGATCAAGAACTGGGTGAAATGTAGATCAAGAAGGATTTCAAGCCTGTGTCTGCTGTGAGAAACCAGACCAGTGGTTATCGCCTTTTGATTCTCAACGGCCACAATTCGCACTGTACATACGCCTTCTGTAAATTCGCAGTGAGTCACAACATCGTAATCATTTGCCTCCCTTCTCATATGATACACATGCTTCAGCCTTGCGATGTTGCCTGCTTTGGACCCCTGGCTTCTGCATGGAAATCTGAAGTCAATTTAGCCTTGGCAGACTACATGGAGATCACAAAACAGAATCTATTGGTGTTCTATGCGAAAGCTAGGGAATGTGCATTGAAGAAAAGTACAATAGTATCCGCATTTGCCAAGACAGGGATTTGGCCCTTCAATTGTCATGTCCTTGACTCAAGTGCATTCGAGCCGTCAAAGAACACAACAACAGAGCCCACTCAGCCACTGCCAGCCAAGCTTCCAACACTGCTGGTCCTGATCCAAGTTTGTCACAAGAATGCAGACCAAGCAGTCCCCGCCACAAACGAAGTCTGCTATATCATTCCTCTTCTGCCAGCACTACCCCATGTCACACTGAGAGCTGACCTTCATCACAAGAACCAGCAGCTACGGCATATGTTACATCTTGCAGAGGTGGAGCTGGAAAAGGACTTTATTCAGATGAAGTTAATGGACACAGAGAATGAACGGTTATGCAAGCAGGTTCATGCGAAACAAAGCAAGAGGGCTGAGAAGAAGGAAACTACTCAAGCCCATGCTCGTCTCATGACAGCTGTGGAGAATCTTGATGCACTCGCAAAAAAGGACTTCATGAAGCACTGGAAAGACATGATGAAGCAATTAGCACCAAAACTCAAGGAGATATGAAAAGAGATTAGCAAACACAGCAAGGCTCTTGCCATGGCGGAAAGGCAGGCTGCAGCAGCGACAAGGGCAGTACGAAGCAGAGGACGAGGTGGACACCAAGGATGTGGTGGGAGAGGTAGGGGACAGGGCCAAGGGAGAGGGAGAGGGAGAGGAAGAGGAAGAGGAAGAGTAGCTGACTGGGAGGAAGAGTCTGAAGGAGAGGAGTTTGGGAGCATATCTTCTACTGACAAAAGCAGTGATGACAGAAGGCTTTCAGAACATTCTGATAGGGCTACAAGTGGGGAGGAGAATCAGTTGGGCACACATGAAGATGCGGTTGTGGACATACCACCCATTCCAGCACTGCCTGTTGAGGTACCACTGAGGCCTCACCCAAGGCCAATTTACCATGTGCCAGTACCTGCAGTTGATGTAACACATGCAGAGGAGGATCACAGGGGTCATGCCGGACCACAGGGACTGACTATGGGTGTTTCTACCATGGCTGGGATGGAGGATAGGGTGGCAAATGCTGCGGACAGCATAAATGCAGTTGAGAATGACCGCCAATATCCTAGAAGATCAAATTGCACAAATCGTCATTTTATACAAGAAATAGATGCATAGACCTCACCTCAATGCAAATACCATGTTTTGTAGCAATCTGTTGTGATGTTGGCAAGTAGCATGGAAATTGAGCCAACGAGTTGAAAGTGAGCAGGGTGAAGTGGAAGTTCCCATGGGTGTCTGAGTACCTGAATTCGCTCAATTTGGCACCAGTCACAGCAAAATATTCATGAGGCTTGAATGATGTCTTGCAAAAATCTGGGACGCTTCCAGATACAAAAGAACATGCTAACCTTGCTATTGAACACTACCAATGTAGTACAAACTCTGTCCTGACCTCATACCACCTTGTTTTAGCTAGCCTGTCCGAGTACTGGGCAGAGCACAGTAAGTCTTGTATATGTGTCAATTTATATTACAAAAAAAAGATTGGGGAACAGCTTGAAAACTGCAACCACTTTGCCTACAGCAGGAGTATTGTAGTGCGGGCGCTACGGAGTCTCACAGTACCCAACAGAGCTTGACCGAGTCTGGTATTGCTGTAGGTAGTGACGTGAAACTTCTTGTACAAACAACATGTAAACACTACAGTTCTGGGCAATGGCTAAAGCCATTGCCAAACAACACCAACCTACCCATAATGGGTAGGTGACCCATTACATACCCCCCTTTAAGATCGCGTAGCAATCTTCAACAACACCAAGTTCGACATATACGAACTTGAACAAAGTGGTACATGCGACATAAAATATGTCACAAAATAAAAAAGAATAAGTTAAGGACATTAAGAATGCCCCAATGAGTGGGAGAAATTTCCCCCCACTCAGTCCCCAACTGATCTCGTCCATGCCTTTTTGCAAGTGGATGTGTGGTCAGGTACAATGACCTGACACTAACGCCTGAATCCCTAAGTTTGTCCAGTCGTCCACCAAGTCGTCAGCTGGTAATTCCGTGGCCCATGCTTCATTGGTGTATGACTCCATCGTTGTTTCAAGATGTGACCGACGATGGCCACGTCCAAGCTAGTAGTATTACTGCCAACGACGGAGGTGTACATGACACCGACATTAATCCTGGGAAGGTTTCAGCAGCGTACAAGCTGCTACGACGTAGGATAAGTCGCGATCGGGTCATGCGGTAGTTTGACGTAATGATACGCCAACACACGAGATTACCACTGCAAGGTATGACATGAACCAGCGATATAGGGAGGACGAAGGAAAAAGTACGATGACCATTAATAGCCATCAAAATAGAAATCACTACCCTCGGAACCTTCATCAGGTTCTGAGTTGTGATAATTTGAGCTGTCATCAGGCTCGTCTAGATTATCAGCGTCTTCGTAGACGCGCTCCTCGTTCTCTGTGTCGTAGTAATCGACACTACTACCCCCCTCCTCTTGATCACTCCGTGAGGATTGATCATAACCATAATTCGAACCCAACATGGGCTCGTACTGTAACTCATCCGAGTTAATAGAAACTCGTTCCAAGTCTTCCGTATAGTAACGGAAGTCACCACACTCCTCTTCACACCGATACGTCCTGACATCATATGTCAGGTTTTCGGGTGTATCTACAACACCTTTGGACGAACTATTGTCGCCCAAAGCATCGTCGTCAGTGGCTTGATGAAGGGCCAGCTGACGCATACACGCCAGGTGCTCAATATTCATGGACGTGGAACACGTCTCGCTATAGTCATAGCCACCCACAACACTAGGGCTTGGTGAACGTGACTCGCTCACGATTTGGTCTTCTGACTCAAAATCATAAGCCAAATTATTTCTGGCGACATCGTCGTCAGATAGATAATCACTTGAATCATCATAGATATGATTCACCACTGGCACCATAGAAGGTGTCGATTTCTGCTGTGTGTTCATAATAAACACATGTTTTTCCTCCATATGGTCCACTAGGTCCACAATCGGTGAGGGTCTTCCACTTGGGTGCATGCCCCAAACGGTCACCAATTGGACAGGATCACGCCCTGTCGCGTCCGGCAAAACGTTGGTGGGCGCCATAGGCGTCCGCGTTGAAGTCACCTGACTTCGTTTGGTGGACCACTGTCCACCACCACCATGGAGGGGCGTCGTTGATGTCCCTCTCGTTTGCTTGCCCTTTCTACCCTCTCCTCTTGCATGCGCGGCTACCCAGTCGCCTCCAGGATATGCTGGATGCGAGCATGCGCCCTCAATAGGTGTCGACAACACCACCTTGGTGCTAGAGGGTTTGGGGCCTGTGTGCCCTGGGGATGGGTTTCTACGTGCTTTTGAGCACGCTGGCATGGTTCGCACATGTACGCGAGCCCTTTTACATGCCTGGGATGGCGTCAACAACGTCATCCATGGTCTACTGACCATATCTGCCCCTCAGGGGCAGCTTGTTCCATTCATTTTAGGTTTTGGGACGAAATTCGCCCCCTCTACATGGCCATGCCATGCTGGTTCTCTATGGGCGTGGATTCCTCCCCCCATACTCGCTTCCTCACCCTCCATCCCTTCAGGGATGGCTCTCCTTGCCACTGAGCCTCCAATAGGCTCGGAGGCCCCTGCATGACGTGTCAATACACCATGCCTAGAATTTTCGCAACTGCCAGCCACTGGCAGTCCCAGCACATGATGGGTATGGACTATTCCCCCCATAGGCGCATCCTTGCCATCCACCCATGTGTAGATGGCCTCCGACGTTCCTTCCGAGCCCACAATAGGCTCGACGACGCTTGCATGATGCACTAATACGCCATGCCTCGACTTTTCTACCTTGTCGGCCACACAGGATGATGACGGCATCCTTAGCGGATTTCTCAACGCCACTGCGACGTCTGGGACACAATGGGGACCCGACGCCGTGCACCCCATGCTCTTACCTGGGCATAGCACGGTCGTTGGGTGCTCCGCATCGCTTCGGGGCCAACTTTTGCTGGTCCCTGCAATGCAACCCATTGCTACCTCCGTTGTGTTCGACTCTAGCAGCAACAACGGCGTCTTAGACGTCGCCTTACACCTCAACAGTGGTGTTGACCACAGCGGCGACAACGGCGCTTTGACCGCTACTACAGGCGACGTAGAAAACGTCGCCTTCATCCTTGGTGACTCGAACCTCGCAGGGCTCGACTGCCTTGACGCCACCTCTTCGTCTACCAACAGTTTAGACTGCGACGACTCAGTCGTCACTGCATTCGACGTTTTCAACGTCGTCTTCGAGCTTAGCAGCTCGATCTCTTGCTGACATCCTTCGATGCCAACTGCCACCTCCAATGGCACTGGTATTAGCGGCGGATATTTCGTTGCTACCTCCGCCTCCTCGATACAGGCCTGTCGTCGTTCCTCGCGACGACTGTGGTACATCTCCGTAAGCTTCTGAAGCATACCCTTGAAGATGTCCACATAGCCAAGTGAGCCGTTTGCCCACCTGGATATGCTTGGCATATTATCCTCCAACGCCCGTATTGCGACTTCCTGAATGCGCTGAGCTCGCCTTGAGTTCACATCCGGATGGTTCTTAAACCATACTGTCGCAATTGCCATCAAGGTTGACGGATCAGGCAATTTGCGGCCTCCTTCGAGGTCGCTGGGTGCGGGAAGCACCCTGTCCTCACCCACCTTTGTGGGTGTTCTCGTTTCTGGAGCGACGTTCGCCCCATGCTGGTCACTCCAGTGACCGACTACGCGATGCGCAGCCCACTGCGCCGTCCTCTCTCTACCCCACTCCTTCCCCTCACCAGAATTTTGTCCCGGTTGGACAAAATTCTCATATCCTTTATGCGGCCTTTCAGGTCGCTTACCTTCACCAACGACATCTCGCCGGCTACTCCAACTCTTGTCGTCCAGCGCTGACACGTCCGTGTTGGATCGCTGCGTATGGCTGGTTGGTGACTGGCTGCGTTGCGAGCCAGTTGGCGAGTTGCCTGGTGTCCGCCAATTTGCAACGTCGTCCGCACCTCGATAGGTGACGTTTACGGGGGCGAGCCTATTGTGCTCGCGGCGCTCAGATCGCTTGACGATCGACTTGAACGGGACCGTAACACATCGCCCATTGGACAACGAACTAGTCGCAGACGAACGACTTGTCGTTCGAGACGTGTCTGTTACACGACTTGACATACTCACGAGATCATCATCTCGTGCAGGTGAACGGGATCGCTCTGCTGGCACATCATGTGCCAGCCTCGAAAGATGTTTTGTATTACGACTCATAGAGAGCCGTCTATCCATATCGACAATAATGGGTACTATTAACTCAAAGTATAGAGCTAATATATTGATGGTGTCCTTCGAGTGTAATGCCCGAAGTTTCACCTGAACGACCTCTAATGTGGCCGTCTCGACCCTTTCTTGTATGTCCCTGGGCCATTGGTAGTCCAGACGTAGCCAAAATCACGTGAGCTCAGCCTGATGCTGTCGCAAGAATTTGGCCGGGTCCTGAAATAGCATTTCAATGTCATTCCAGTGATGTGGCAACTGCGACGCCGCTGCCATGCTCGGCGAGAGTGCCGTTTGTTCCGAAACATGTACTGGGGCCCCTTGAAGGGTCCCATATGGTACCGAGGGTCTCGTCGAGTGCCTAGATGTGGCCCGAGTGTCCATGTGGTCCTAGTGACGCAGACCAGATTAAAGCAGAATTACGAATGAGAGATAAAAGCAGAGTATAGCGGGATATAGCGGGATACAGCAGTATGAGCTGGCTAGCTCAAAAAAATGTAGCGCGGGCGCTATGGAGTCTCACAGTACCCAACAGAGCTTGACCGAGTCTGGTATTGCTGTAGGTAGTGACATGAAACTTCTTGTACAAACAACATGTAAACACTACAGTTCTGGGCAATGGCTAAAGCCATTGCCAAACAACACCAACCTACCCATAATGGGTAGGTGACCCGTTACAAGTATTCAGCACACTAGTACTGCAGCTATGGATGTGTTTGCAATCCTTCCTGGAATCTGTCAAGTGCTATTACCTGGCCCATTGTGCTCCATTTCAGAGTTCCTACAGTTCTCCTTCCTATCGCAGGCATGGACAAGGCCTGGTGTGCTGACAACTGTGTGATACCGGTTGTTGGAAGTGCCAAACATTGCACTTGCTCACATTAATATTGTCAAACTAGTGCAGACTCTAACAATTCCAGTGCAGTCAGCATTACTGCAAATAGAAGAACACTGCTTGCAGCAAACTGTTCCTATTCTCAGTGTTGAGGAAGCTGCATAGGAAGATATTGAGGAGGATGGCATTGATGAATTTGGAGATGATAGCGAGGTTCCATTATCCACAGTTGTAGCTGCAGTGCACATATGGTCAATGTATATGTATGAAGACATGGATGTTGATCCTGATGACAATCCTGACTATGTTCTAGGAGAAGACAGAGGTCTCATTTTGTCTGCAGATGCTAAGATGGCATTTGTCAAGTGTATTGAAGGCACATGTGACTGTTGACACCACCTCAGCCCAAGGATGAGGACATCAACAGAAGAGAAAAAATGTCTTGTACTCAGAGAAGTGGTGGGATATTAGTTCTTAATACAACTTTATACCTAGGCATTTGTATGATCCTGTAGGGCACAGAAAAAAGGCTTTTTTTTGGTGGCTGTCACAACCCATCAATTTTTGTTCTCCCGCGGCCTGCCTTACTCGATGGAGGCTGGCAGCCTCTCTGACTGACTGAAACTGGAACGAAACCAAAACGAGCGAGACAAGGGCGAGTCAATGAGGAACTATGTTGATGTGCTGTCTACAACAACGGAAACTGCTCTACATTGGTTGGAACTCCGCTTGACTGGCTCCGCCAGCACAGCCACATCAATTCTCCCAAATTAATGCTCCTCCAAACCTCACTCTGAACCCTGTCATGCCGAACTACTGACCATACCCACTTTTCCAACCCACTGCTGACCACCATCCACTCCTGCTACACCCACTCCCACTAACCAAATCCACTTCTATCAGCCGAACCCAACTTATCCACTTCACTACCCTATTTAAACTAGAACTCTTTGATAGAGTTCAGTAGCCTCGATATTGTCTAAAGACCAACCTTTGTTTTCCCTAACTCATTCTCAAATTCATTTCTTTGTTCTCAAAATTCTGAACCCTCTAACTGTAGTCTCCTGAACTCTGTCACATTCTAGACACCTACGCTCCAGAGTTCCACCCTTGTCCTTGCCCCCAAACTATAGATACTCCTCCTTGTCCCAAACCAATGCCCTCTGAACTCCAATCTCACAAACCCTCATTTCACTACAACATATATACATTGTAGTCTAGTCCGCCTAGGTGGTCCCTACAACTGGTATATGTATTGTGGCTGAACTAGTGTCTGAATTAGGTCCTAACAGTGGCAACTTTTTGGTTTGTCACACTCTTCAAAATTCTTCATGATGTGTAACAAGACCTAAATCTCTTCTCTTCAGAGGTCCTTGTGACATATGACTGAAGAGTAGGTTGTATTAGTACAGTAGGTACAGGAACACTTCTTGGTGTTGGCTCCTATGTAATTTGGCAATCTTGTATTGTGGCACTGGGCAGTCCAGGGCAAAAGAGGATTGTTGCAGGTCTAGGATCCAGACTTGGTACAACATCTTTGGATTTATGACATGCAGCCTCTGAGATGTATCATAACTAGCACTTCTCACTGGGGGCAGCATGAGATGGTTTAAATAACACAATGGGCACCTGGAGTTGGAACAGGGGCACAGGAAAAGTGTCATTTCAATATATGTAGTACAACAATATGGTTCTGCCACATTCAGGCTTGAAACCAGGGTCTACTCGTTTACAAAGTTGGGTTTCCTCTTTAAATTTTGAGCAAATGCACTCATACCTGAATAAGTGATTATTAGTGAAAAAGATTGACTCCTGAGGCTTCAAAAGTAGCGCACCCTCTTTCTGATCTTTCGTTGCAAACAAACTATGGAAAATGTGTCTCTCAAATCTCAAACCTTCTGCCAGATTCAGTTCATACACTTGAGGAACAAATTTCAGATCAGCTTGTGGGTGTGAATGTCATTCTATGTGGCATACCAGCATTGACAACCTCCTTAACAGCCTGGATGGATATCTGGCTTTTGCTTGCGATTTCTTTACCCACAGAGATGGTTTCCTTCAAAACTTCACCCTCGCCTTCCTTGACCACCTGACTCACAATGCCCCATTCCGATGCTTCCTGTGCCAAGATCATGTGTCCAGTCAAGCACATCTCCATAGTACGAGATTTCCCAATGATATGGGCAAAACGTTGGGAACCCCCGCCACCTAGGATAGTTCCTATGTTGATTTCTAGTTGACCGAATTTGGCGGTAGGAGATGGAAGGATGATGTCACACATCAGGGCTAACTCGCATCCACCCCCAAGCTGCGAGGCCAAGTAAGAATGAGCCACAGGCAAACAGAGAGGAGACATACAGCGTAGCCACTAACTGCTGCAATAATGGGTTTGCGTATCCATGTCATCTCAGCCCAATCCTCGAGGAATCGATTTTTGTACGCATCTGCAACTGTGAGGAGTTGTGATTGGGGTGAATAGAACGTGCTATGCTTTTGTAATTGACCCACATTGTATGTCTTTCATTTCCTTGATGTCAGCACCAGCTGTCGAAATACATCAGCAACGTCCAGAATATGTGAGCCCGGCACGAACCAGCGAAAGCTCGCTCGGAGCCTGTCAACACGATTGCGCTTCTGAGGAGTCAGCATCAGCTTCTCGCAAAGCCTGGTTGAGCTCTGCAAACAGGGGGGAGCACAAAGTGTTCAAGACCTTTGGTTGGTTCAGAGTGATGTCTCAGAGGAGCCAACACCTCTTTCCACGCCGGTCGTCATAGCTTCAGCACAGCTTAATCATGTTCAAGGGGTTGCATCACTGATCGTGCTGACCCCTGGTGGAGGTCCCTGCGCGTCGGGTCTAGTTCAAAGACAGCAGTATTGAAGGGGCCATGGATGGACTTGGACAAATTCTACGAAGTTACCGAGGGTGTTGAGGAGGAGAAAGAGGAGGATGACAATGACGAAAGTGAAGAGGGAGGATGAGAATGAGGAGGAAGAGGAAGAAGGAAGTGACGAGGATACCAATGGGGACCAGCAAGACAGCGACGACGCAGCAGCCAGATCAGCAGATGCGGGGCAAAACAGCGATTGTTCAAGACCATCATAACACCCCCCTTGTGCTCGTCTCCGTAATATTCCATAGGAAACCACTAGAACTTGCCTTTACAACGGAAAAGGACAGTGATAGAGGGAAACTGACATGATGTTCAGGGGGTTGCTCCTTATGTGACCAGAGATACCGTGCAGCCAGAGTATTGTTCGTCACTCCGACACCATGTTTTGGCAGCGCGAATTCCCCAATCTGGAGCTGTGTCAGTGATGATACTGCGCGAAAGGCGAGCGTAGAAGGCCCTGTATAGCCCGTGACAGAATATATATTCGCACCACCGATCCTCGTCCTCGCGGCCAATGTCGTGCACCCGACCATCTTCTACCATGATTTTGTATCGCGCTGCTAAAACAACTTGTGTAAGCACACGTGCCGCGAAACGAAGCGGATTGGACCTGCGTCGTTCGGCATGTGGCTTGGTAACAACATACCCAAGGAACATAAATGGTCGAGGATGCGATGCTGCCATTGTACGCGTCGTTGTTGGAAGCTGAACCTGTGTGTCCAGTTCTCGGTATATCCAGCCTAAGTTGGTAGTACGCGTACTTGAGGCGCTTTGCCCATTGTTTGTCTTCATTTTTCAACTTTAACTCTTCATCCACACCATCATAATGCCTTCCGGTAGTTTCAGTCATGTTTTCAAAGCCAAAAGCGCCTTTAAACGTCTTGGTAAGTCCTTTCCCAAGATGTCTGGTGCGTGTTCTGAACCGTCGGCATAGTCAAGAGAGTCGTGCAGAAGCTGAGGATGGGCCGTGGGGCGCAGTCAGCAGGGGTGATCGAATTGAGGTGTGTCCCGCTCCAGGGTCGTGTTTTGGGGCGGCGTTTGATAATGGCGACGGTTGGGAAGGTCTGCAGACGTAGAGGCGCTCGCGGGGACCGTCGAAGACGAATTAGGTGGAGGATCGCGGGACTGGGTGCACGCACCCAATCAATGGTGGGAAGAAAATTCAACCGTGGTCTGGGGTTCATCGAGGGACGTGCTGGAAGCAGAGGGGCTGGTGGGGCCCCTGGATGGGTGATTGAACACAGGAGGAACGCGTGGCTCGGATAATGGTGATAACAGGTCGGCGCAGGTGAGGATGGAAGGTCTGTATGATAGTGTGGCAAGGGCTGTGTATTTCTTGACGAATCTGAGCTTGATGGATTCCGACCTGGGCATAGAGGGGCCAGAGGAGCTAAGAGCTTATTCATAGCGCTGGAGGTCGAGGACCACGTACTGTCTGCGTAAGGTGCGAGGACGCTGTGGAAAGGCGGGAACGGATTCAGCCTTGATTTCTGATACTTCTGTGGGGAGGATTCTACTTGTTTGAAGAGCATTTGGTATACGAGGGGCTCGATGGGTCGAGAGAAACGGTTGACGCGAGTCCCGAGGAGAATTGAGCACAATCGTGGGACCTTAATGCGAGGCTCGTCCGGAGCTATGGTAGGGCAATTCCTACAGTCGAACGCCATTCTGCAGTCGCTTCTCGACACTACTAGGCGACAGCGGGATCGAGATCTTCGAGCCCAGGGTCTGAGTAACGCTGTACGGCTCGCCTTCTGCATTTGCGTCGCTTTCGTCTGCATCCATCACATACTCATTTGGGGATTATTTCGAAGAAATTCGGGGGCGATCACGGTCATGATGGACCATGCAGATCTCGTGGATTCGAGAGACAAAGCTAGAGATGGCTGAGGCACTGGGGAACGGGGAGCTGTATGCCATAACTCACCGGAGACCTTGTACTTGTTGCCAGATATTCATTCGGTCCTCATCGCTCCGCAGTGAGTCGCCCGTAATTGAGGGTTCAGCAGATTCCGCTCCCCAGATGACGTATTGAACTCCTGGAGTAGGGTGTCTCGCTCCTCTCAAGCACGACGATAGTTCCTAAGGATCCACGGCCTCTTGGGGCGTTTCTCTTGGGTCAAGGCTAGTTTGGTCTCCTCGACCTCCACGAGGCGGATTCTTGGACGCGTACACCCCGCGATGGTCAAGTCCTGGCGCTTAGAGCTTCCTGTATGGTTCTCGGTTCGATCGCGCCAGTCCGCCCTTGCCACGAAAACTCAGCCATTAGAGCAATTTTGCAAGTGGGTTAATCCAAATTCCTGCGAGAACGTAAGCGACTTTCACGAAAACTTTGACACCACAATTACCTGATACGTCCAACACGTCCACCATTTGGCCCAACCAAGCACTAGAACGGTTGTGGTGAGTTGGACTCCACAAAAACCTATACGAGCTTCGCTCGGAGAGTTCAGAATTAATCTGCCTTCCAAACTGTTAATCTGTTCGCAAAGAAGTGCACTATTCTCTCACTATTCCCTCCTTCAGACAATTTTGGAGAGTCGTGTTGAAATAGCAGCTCTAAGACGTTCTGGATGCACATTTATTAAGTTTTCATTTTCCGCCTATCAATTTGAATTCCCGCCCTCACGCGGCATCAGTTACATTCATTCCCGTCCCACTCCCTGTCCCTCTAATGTCGGTATACGACGTATTATATCTTGCCAATACAACGACCCGCAATATCGTCACTCACACGACGTGTTCTGCCAGTGAGCTTGGTGTTGTGAGCATGGTCACGATCACAGATAAACCTTCAGTCATGTGCCTACATGTACAAGGATCTAATCATTATCTCTACAACCCAAGCGCTCGGAAACATCAACACGAAATATCTCATGGGCGTGTTGTATGTGCCTCTATACGCGCACGAGGGATATGTGGTCGGTATGCCGAATTTGAGGCACAGGAAAATTCAGAGACCTACCACCGAGTGAGAGAGGGAATTCAAATTGGTGAGCGCAAAACGAAAACTTAATATGCATCTGAGAACTGGTCTGATACTAAGGTCGGGATCAATGTTGATTACGAAGGCCTATCCTCACCTCCGTACTCCTTACAGCGACCTCCGGAGGTCCACCTTTCAAGCTCGTTGACCGCCGCACGGCATGCATAGTTCAAAGCTGAACCGTCTTGAGGTTCACTGGTACCTTCGTGCGACCTTCAACCGTGGCTGGCCCCCGCCAAACAGACATGACTCCAGTCTCGACCGCTACGCCAAGGCCTGTCGTTATTGATGGGACTTGTAAACTTGGGACTCATCAATTGGGATGTACCTTGCGTGGACTCATCCTCATCGATGTTTCTGCTTTCTCAGATCCGCCTTGAAGCACTTTACGTCCCGTCTCGATACTGCAGTTCTTTCTGGCCGTCCGGATCCTCGTGGCAAAGGTTGGGACGAAGGCACCGCTACTGCGGAGGAGATGCAGAAGGCACGTGGGAACGTCACCCTCCACGGTCCTCACACATGTACATTTGAACGTCCCGATCGCTGACGGCGACGAACGAATGTCGTTTACACACTACTCCTCAAGACATCCGTCTGGGTACGCAGCTAATTGGTACCGGACCGACAAGGATGCGCTAACGAAGGAGCGGAAGAGGATGCGTCATTAGAGGAACTCGGTTAGATGGGCCAGGTAGACGGAGTGGAAAAGTTCACTCTTTGGACAAGTCTTGTTCAATCTAACAGCATAGATAAATATGATATTCCCTGATGGTACTTGTTATCATCGGTGGACATCACATTCTGGGCAATTCAGCCTGTCTTCCTGGTGACTCCTATAGCCCTTGGAGGACTTGGTTTACCTCCCTCTGCCATTGGCAACATCCTTTCTACATTTGGAGCGACCAATGGAATTGTCCAGATGTTCTTCTTCGCAAGAATACATGATCACTTTGGCCCGAAGAAGACTTACATTGCGGGCATTGTGTCAGCTTTTCCGGCATTCATAGCCTTCCCAATCATCAATTGCAGCCATAGCACTGGGTGCAAAGGACAGTATTTTGATGAAAGATATTCTAATAAAATGGTAAAGGTCCTCCTTATATATCCTAGCCATTGTCAGCAGATATATTGTAGGATAATTTTTACATTTCATCAAAGAACATACAGTAGAAACATTTATCATATTGTCAAACAAAATATTCCAAAAAAACTTGAAAAAAGTTCACAATATCTTTTATTAACATATTCAAAATATGTTAATGATAATTTCAAATTATGGTGAATATATTTTAAATAACATAAGATATAATAAATGTATCTTGTATATATCAAGGAAAGATATTGTAAACATCATCTAAATTTGTTTAGGACATTATGCTTGATTATATAATCAATTATTCTACTATATGTCATTTTGATCAAATTCAAAATATATCCTACAATATGTTGGCTGGAAATGGCAGTGATATACAAGGAGGACCTTTACCATTTTACTAGAATATCTTTTACCCAAATATTGTCCTTTGCACCCAGTGTAGGGCACAGGGTCTGAGTGGGTCGCCGTCTTCGCCCAGACTTTCATTTCTATTGGGCCGAGTCTTTCATACGGTGAGCCTAAATTTTCCGGACCAGCGTTTTTGCTAACTTCGATGCAGGGGCAATCTTCATATATGTGTGTTGAGAAAAATGAGCACAGCGTCTGGTATGGTTATGTCATTGGTAGTTTCTCTGGGGAAAACTCCTGCAGATCGTTATGTTGTCCATCCTATGGGCTCAAGCCACATATCGTGAAGGTCATCTCCCAGTTCAAACTCCAATTCTCTGCGTGGTGTCAATAGGACATCTATGTGACACAATCCTTTCGGTTACCTTGCATGTATATACTGGTACGCATTGGTACGTGCCAGTACGTACCAGTATGTACCGATATCCCTTTGTACATCCTGGTTTCTCTGTTTTTTTTTTTCAAACTCCGAGACACAGCGGATCAGAATGCTTCAACTGCCTTCCTTATTCGGGATTGCAACCTGTTTGCAATCTTATCCAAAACAGGACAGACGCGTGTGAATCGTGCTCTATTTTCCTTCCTGTTTTGGAGCGAGATTGCAACCTGTTTGCAATTCTTATCCAAAACAGGACAGCTGCATGTTCAATCCCAGTCGGTGACAGTGACCATTCATGATCACAATTCGGAGCTCTCTTGCGAAAATTGCAAACCTTGCCCAGCACACCATCAACACTTGAGCTGGAACGCTCATCCTCTCTTCTTTACAGTCGCAGTCGCGTAGCATTCCCAAATTCCCCAGGACCGACTCTTCGTTCATGATCTGGTCCCCAGGTCTGGATGCTTGGAACCTTGGCTTTGGTAAGTAAATCAGTTTCCTTTTTCCTCGCTCTGAGTGCTAATAGTTGCGTATTCAAGCTGTTTAGCAGTCCTTGTCATGATGTTAGCAGATACCCCGATCCAAAATATGTATCATAGGTTCTGTTATGATCACCAAGTATCTCCTCAAGCAAGTGCAGCTCGCTTCGTCTTGATCATGACGCAAGAAGCGAGGATGGTCACTCGCGGGATATCGGCGGAGGCCCGCATTTCCGCGTGCAAGGATTCGGGATCACCTGCGCGTTAAGGGGCAGCTGCGTCAAGAATCTCTCGGGAAATGGGCTAAAGTAGGTGCCTGAGGCACCCGCTACACAGCCACCAATTAGAGCAGCATCACGCAAACGATGTGCTCGCTGGGTAAGTCCCTCTTGAATGCCTATCCTGTGTACATGACCGAGATCCCTTGTTAGCATGCGAAGGAAAGAAATCCCCCTGACCATGGGATAATTCTATTTGTGAACCCCCCCGAAATTATGAACCCCTCATGAACCCCTCAGGAAACGTCGGCCCGGGGTGAGTTAGCCAAACAATGTGATGGACATTCTTTGTTTGCACAGTATCATCGGACTCACGTCCAGCTCTCGCAACTCAAGGTAGAACGAGGATGAGTCCTGCCCAACTTACAGTGAGCCTACTATACATCACACTCAATTGCCACTAGGTTCCCGCAAGACCAAAATGCTGACACCACGTGCTCTGCCCCCTGCACACAACCTCGGTTCGCCTCGGTTGAGTGGACGGAATGGCACGGAGGCACTGTTCAAGACGACGCATGCTACATTTTGATTTCCCAAAAACGTGTTAGGCGCACTGCGTCGCGATAGAGGTCGAATAGCTCCTCTGTCTGAGTGCTCGCGACGATCTCATCGTGAGCTCACAACAAGAATTGAGGACAGATTCTGAGCACAGAGGGGCGTCCTGCTGGTCACTATCGGGTGGTACACGACCGCCACAAGGATCACCTCTTCGTCCATCCTCCGAATAGCCCATCACTCAATACAGCGCGCTTGAACTTGTATTCCATTCGTAGTCGTGCCTCCGTGACGACGAGAAATGTGACCAGCGGAAATGTGTCAGCAACGGAATGGGAGGGTTCATGAGGGGGTTCATAAAATTTGGGGGTTCACAAATAGAATTATCCCTGACCATGGACACGACCGTTGATTGACCTTGCGAAGATCGAGAGTGGCCTTAATAAGGATCTGAGTGTGTACGTATGCGCTCTTCTTTTCTTGCACCCACGCTCCTTACCTTCGCATTTTTAAGGTGCTTCGACGAATGGAACGTCTGGTGCCTAAATTCAAATTTTGACGTGGAGAACTTTACTCAAGCTGCCGATAACTTAGGGACCCTGTACGTGGTACGTGCCCACATCCCTCTCAATCCGCGCACCCCCATGTGAATACAAGCTTCGCAGCTCCCGGTGAAAAAGGCACCGAGGAACATTATGACCTTTCTGATGCTCTGGGTAAGGGTAGTTTTTCGAGCTCGTAATATTCTCTCGATTGTTTGAGTTTCCTCAGCCGTGGCTTCCTGGCTTAACGTATTCGTCCGCAAAGCCGACACCGTCAAGATCGTGTGTATAGCCCAGTAACGTTTTCTTCAATAACTAGTCTTCGACTTCTTTTAACGAAGGTTCTGCTATAGATCGGTAAATGTGATCTCCCCGGTAATCCAAATCCTATTTGCTCTTTGCTCGACTCTGATACTGACGCCACCTTTTTAGATTATAATGTCTCCAACAGGCCTATTCCGCCGAGTTAGAAAGATCCCAACTTCGGGCGTCCACACTTTCTAACTTATGATGTGCATCTCAGACCACTTATTACCCCTTGCATCTATTTTCTAACCTTATGCGCGGGTCTTCTCTTGACGTGCACGTCACCACCCCATCCCCAAACACGGTCTACACTGGCCCAACAGTCCCGGCATTTGTCCAACACTTGACCCTCCACACGCCTGATTCAGGGAAGCTGACGAAGTTCGTCGATGTGAGCGCCGTCCCACCTCCTCGACCGGCGACCACCGCGAAATTCGGGTGGCCATCGTCAACCGCAGCGATACCGAATCGTTCGGTGTGCCTATACTGTTTGGCCCCAACGCGGGCGCCGTGGTAGCGCGCCGCGTCAGGGTGCATGAGGTCTGGAGCGCGGACCTGGGGGATGCGAACGGGTTTGGGGACGAGAAGGTGAGGACTGTGGTGAGGGAGGAGGAGTTTTCGGGGGTGTATGCTCTGAAGAAACATTCCTTCCAAGGTGCGTCATAGCCTCAACAACCTTTTTTCGTCTGACCCATATACAAGTTCCTGACCCATATTATTCTAATTTTGGTATTCACTTTACTTTGATAAGTCGAGTACCATAGTGTAGACAGCCTGAAGCATATGACGTGCGATGCTTCGGGGCACGTTTTTCTGTTCCTGCTCGATACGTCCACTATTTTCGGCAAGGGCGCCATTTACGGGCGCTTTTTCCGCATACAGTGCTACCGCGTGACCCGTCTGCTCGCTTGGATGCGGCTGCAATTCCCCGCGGTCCGTCGCTTGCCGCCCACTTACGGCGTCCATCTCCAGACCATATATTTAAGTCTCCAGAACATATCACAGAATGCCTGTTTTGGTGTCTGAAGCATCATCAAATCATCCATCACGACATGCCTCTTCCTCCCAAGGTCTACACATGGCTCTGCGGGTTGTTCGCAAGTCAGTCATTGTTTTATTCGACTTTTTGCCCACCAGTCACGCAGTTTGCGGCTGGGCTGACTTGCAACTGCTTTTCGAGTTGTAGGTCTAGGGAGTATCATCTTTGGGTATGACTTGGGCGTTATCGCGGGGGTATTGCCTGCCCCAGACTTCATTGTGCGTCCTTCTGTCCCCCCCCTTCTTGGTACTCGTATGCTGAACTGTGCTCAAGCGCATGATGGGATCGCGCTACGAGAATCCAATCTTGGTTGGCCTGATTGCTAGCATATTTGGTACGCCGACTGTCCTACTTCCTCCTCTCCCCCTTATCCGTCCCGTTCTTCAACACCCGTTTGGCAGTCATGGGGTGGTACATGACCGGTCTCTCTCCGTGTCTTTTCCTTTGTCTGCTGAGCTCGAAAACGGCGCAGCTTTTTCGGCATGATTCCCGTCGCATACGCTGCTGATAAGTTTGGGAGGCGCATCACCATTCAGCTGGGCGCTGCCATGTACATGTACGTCCGCCCCCTTACACTTGTGCCTTCCTCGTTTTCCCCTCTTAGCAGAATACGGTTGTCTACAGACTTGGAGGTGCGCTACAGACGGGACCGCGTAACATGGACATGATGCTTGCGGGGAGGTTCTTTGCCGGTAAAATGTCAAATATGTTTCTTGTGGTGGATAACGATTTGAGTTGGAGGGATATGCTTCGGCGTGGGCATAATTTCGGACCTGGCCCCGTTATACCAGGTGCGTGCCTTTTTTGCCTACTCCCTGTTTGTGTTGGTCTGATGTTGGGAAAGGCTGAAATCGCTCATCCGAGTATTCGGGGGAGGCTTACGACCTTGCAACAGGTAAGACCTTATTTGGAATCCTTCAACAAGGGTTGCTCATGAACCTTGGTAGTTTATGCTTGGAATTGGAGGTACTTGCTACCCCGTCCTCTTTTGCGCACTCCCATTGCTCACGCTGTACGACAGCGTTCGTCGCGTCATGGGCGGTAAGCTTGTCGGAGCCTATCAACGGATGACGATTTCATCCATTTCTAGACATATGGAACATCCGCAGGCCTTAAAGGGACTCAAGCAGAATGGAGAATTCCACTAGGCCTCCAGGTAAACTAAGCTTTCTTCGCTATTTGAAAAATTGTCTCTCCAAAACACGGACCATATAGATTCTTCCTGCCTTGCCCCTCATTTCATTCATGCTTCTCCTCCCCAAGTCGTAAGTCCTCGTCACCCGGTCCTTCCACTCTATCCCAATGCCATAAGGCCGCGCTGGCTGGCAGAGAAGGGCAGAACTGAGGAAGGTAGATGATGTTTTCCGCCGGTGTTCCCCAGGTCGCGACGAACTGAGCTTGCCTAATTATAACCCTAGCACGGCACACCCTGGCTCGACTGCATTCGAATGGTGATGTCAACGACCCTTTTGTCAATGCCCAAATCGACGATATGAATGCAAAGCACGAGACATTGGACAGTCAAGGTCAATATTTAGTCACGTCGCGCCACTAAAGAAAACCGTTAATTCTTCCGCGAACATCAGCTGGAAGGAGCTTTTCGTCGTGCCAAGCAATTTCCGTCGCCTCAGCCTCGGGTTTGTTGAATTCTCCACCTCAGTTTTGTGAAGCCCCTTGGTTATACGTTGCACAGCTATATCCTTCAGTTCTCTGTTCAAATGACAGGTTACTTCTTCGCTTACGATTGTGGATAAGAGCCTAATATGTCGGATATAGGTGTCAGCGCCATCCAGTACTATTCCACAACGGGTAAGTACGTCCTCTGCTCCAAAGATTTAGGCTCACTGACCTCAACGATACACAAGATTTTTATGACGGTGGGTGATGAAAAGACGCTGTTCCAGGCCCTATCTTACCCTGTCAGAATCGTTTCATTTAGATGGGCTTCACTTCCACCCGAATTCTGCTTTTCCAATCTATCAACAGTATCATTGCGCTAATCGGAGAAGCGTGCTGCGTTCTGTGGGTCGATCATACCGGCAGGCGGCGCCCCTTAATTATTGGCAACGTCGCGTCCGGTCTCTCCTTCGTCGTTGGAGCGATCATGGCCCGCTATCCAGGGACGGTTGATAAGTACGTATACGTCAAAGTAAAGATCCGTTCAGCACTCTGGATGCTGACGATTGAATGGAATAGCGATGCTGTAGGTCGCGTCATTGGGGGGCATGTAACCGAGTCGAACTGACACATTAAAATGGCCAGACTTGTCAGAGGATGTGCATCGCCAGATCTAGAGTATCAAGCCGTCTCACAGACATCAGTAATATTCATCCCGCGAGAGCTCAGCAGGCCAAGGCCTCATTCTGGCTGCTGGTATGCGTATACAGATATGAGCTTGTCAACTCATGATGCATTATTGTAATATCGTACACGTTGGATTTCCACACACGACCGTGAAGTCACCCTGCAGGGTGTGTTCCCACCACTTCTAAGATGAATACCACGACGGCATAGCTTACACCAGTCTTCAGTCAGGCAGGTGCCAAAGGCTTTCGATGCGGAACGCCACACATAGCACGCCCCGTTGGTGTCATCTGGGTGCATGACGGCATCACTCGGATGACAACCGCTAAGGCCTTCACAGGCATCACGCGCCGCAATGTCTCAAATAAGGATAGCTGGAGTGAGTGCCAGTTGAGGTGAACACAATCTATGAAATCTAAACCAGCTGGAGCAGAAACGGAGGAAAGCATGAAACCGAAAGAGAACGTAGCATCTGGTGGAAACGGTGGCCCCTAACAATGGGACGTCTTGGAGTAGCGTTCGATTCACTGCGCCAAATCAGTATTCTTCGCCTCGCGTGGTTGATGGACTTACCCTATCCATGGGAAGTGCAAGAAAGCACCCGTTGCCGGGATAACGTACGAAGTGACAAGAAACCTCATCGATGCTGAGAAGTATTTCGCGTCCGACGTGAGGTTTGAAGGCACGCCCGCCAATAATGGGAAAGTCTCGGTAACGATCGTGAGGAATCTGGTTTTCGCTCAGAGCGGCGTACGGCTGAATGACGATGAACGTCTGGGTAATGATTTTCTCGGTAGATCTTGACCTCTTTCACGTATGTGAAAATATTTCCGAGATGCGTCCAGCGGACCAATCGTGCCCGTTTGGTCTGAAGACAACATGGCTGTCGCCTGCTGATGTTTTATGTGTGTGGAACCTTTGTCCGAGTCGTCCGATGTATGGCCTGAAGTATACTTCGGAGTGTATAGGTTCCGTTTCCATATGAGGATCTTTAGCCGAAATCCATGACCGTAGAAGTCGATAAATGGGTTCTCGGAGTCTTGAAGTTTCCTCAGGAGTCCAGGTTACTTCTTCTTCAATTTTGTTGAAGTTCCCGTCGAAAGAGAGGAGGTCGTTTAAAAGGGTGCCGCGTATGTCAGACTTGAAAGCCTTTTCGAAAAGGGATACCAGTGGGCGAAGAGGTATTGGGAGGTTATCGTCACGAAAAAGGGTTCGCATATTCTGAGCTGTCGTAAATCGGTAGAAAAGGGTCTTCATCATATCCTCTAAGCGATCATTGATCAGAATAGGAAACAGTAGAAAAGAAACCAGACAGGGATGGATCTAGACCTCACCTAAATGGCCATTCGTTGGCACGTTCTGCATGAGATAGTTATACCTTTCGAAAGGGAAACAGCGCCATGCATGGGTGGGCCCAAATTGTCGTAAGAGAGGCCCAAAATGAAGTGAAAGGTGCTGGTAAGAGGAGACATTTGTGCCAGGGTATAGTGCGAGGAGAGACGTCAGGTACATGTGCATGTGGCGTTCGTATCCGATGATGTGCTCTTCCGTAACTCTTCGAGCTGTTGCTAATTTGACTGCTGACACCAGATGCATGAAGTTAACAAGCATGCGATGCTTTCTGGAGTCTTTGCTCTTGTCTCCCCAAAGACGGATTAGTGTGATGGGAAGATTTACCATACAGAATGTCCGCCAATGATCGGCAGAGAGTTTTCCCCATTTTTTCTCCCCAGGATGAGCTGGAGCTGCAGACACCCAGGAAGGCAGCTGAATGAGATCCATGTCGCTCCTGATCTCTGCGAGCGTCTCACGACCGAGAACGCGAGTCCCTTTCTTGCTTTCACTGATGACGACTCCTTTATCGTCGATTATGCCTGCAGCCTTCCGCTGGAAACGAGAGTTTAATGATGAAGGGCGGAACAGGTCAAAAAGTGCTCACCAAGATCTGGATTTTCACCCGAAGATCATCGTTATGCCATTTTTCGAGTTCAGTGGCGGTGGGTTTAGAAATTTTAGAGGAGAGAATGAGGATGAGTTCGGCTTTTTTGAGCTTGTAGATTTGAGTCTTCGAGGCATGTTTGAAAGTATTTTCGGCGAACAACTGATCAGTTGTGGCGGTGACCCCCTTGTTGCTTGAGCTTCCGGAGGCATATACGGTTCGGCCTCGTGCAGGACCTTGGGAGGGCGAAGACTTCAGTGGCCGTCCAGACTTGTCGAACCACTCTTGACGAATTCACTGGGATCCGGGGCGAGGTTAGCTGTACACACAGCTGCTCAAAGGACATGTACGTACATATTCAACGAGACGATCGAAAAGCAGTCCCTTTGGTCCTCTCCAGTCCAGCGTAGTGGTATCCAGGCAAAGCTGCTTCAAAACGGCGGATCTGAGGTGTCGCAACTGCGTGACTGATCCGTGCTCAAGCACCTTGTGGGCATCTTGCATTTCCGCCTCGGTTGGATGTTTGGGATGGAGGTCAAATGTTATACCGTCGCCATCGTCGAAGGCTATGTCCATTCCCCAGATCTCACGGACATGTCGAGCAAAGAGGCGTAGGTAGAATGCGTACATGGAGTCAATAATGGTAAACTTTGTTGGATCCCAATACGGAAGCTGGAGGAGCTCTGACCACCTGACACCGTGGACTTTATACCACTTTTCACGTTCACGACGGGTTTTAGCATTCAGCCAGCCCTTAGCAGCTCGACGGTGTTCGTCATTCATCCTAGGGACCCAGAGGGTATAGTCCAGGTTGTTGATGTCGTCACGTGTCTGCTTGCAGAAGGAACAGAAATGCTCGGACCCGAACCCAGCTGCGCCACTCATTTGGCGAGCAGCCTTGAGATCACACACCAGTGGGACGATAGCGCATCGTACAAGTTGCCCATTGGGATAGCTGGGAACCTTTGGGTAGTACACACCAGTTTCCCAGAAGACGAGAAGATCGTCGACGAGTGGTTTTAAAAGGTGATTGATTTGGTGGGCTGAAGGCTCCTGGGGTCCAGGAATTACAGCCACCAGGAACATATTCTCGGGATTGTACCTGATGGCTGGGGGAAGGTTAAGGCAAACCATGTAGATACCGCCCATTGATATCTTTTTCCCTGCCTCCTTATTACTGTAAGGGTTGAAACCGTCCATATTCATGCTGAATATAAGCCGGCCTTCCTTCCCTCCCTTCCAAAATGGTGTTTTCCCGTCTGGACCAAGGAACTCTCGAAGTCCCGGTGCATCCCAGATATCCCATAGATCGTCACCGCCGTGCGTGGATGGGTCGCGATGCAGATACTTTCGAAGATCTTCGCGGGCGTATAACCTCCCAACCCAGTCAGGCATGTTTTGGTACATGTACTCCCGCACAGGCTGCTGTGAGGTGTAGCCGTTGCCTTGTCTGCGATTTCTCCGGAGTTTGGCACCACATAGCTCGTCGCCTGCCTCTCGATTTATACAGGTCTCCAGGTAGTCCTTGGGTTTATTGGGGTCTATCCAATAAATCGAAAAGCATTTTGGACAACAGACATACGCTGTAGCACAGGGTTTCAGACCGAGGATGTCGACGACTGTCCGAATATCACTGAAAATCGACTGCGGTGCTACAATGCTGGCATAGGTTGTCTGAACAGCGATTTCCACGATGATGCGCAGTGATCGAAGAACGAAGTTGCAGTGGTCAACCGAAAGGCCACAGACGAGGTGAAGAGTTGTGACAAGAAGATAACATCCAAGGACAACGGGATTGAAATCTAGGAGCGGTCGGATATAATGGCTTGCTGAACATCCAGATCCATGAGTTCGGCGGTATTTTTGTGGAGGCAACCGATAGCACTCACCGCTGTCTACGACCGTCTGTTGCGAGACTTCTAGGATTCTTTGTTGTTCCCACTGAGATAGCTTAATATCTGACAGCCTCTGCTGGTGTTTCTGCAGATGATGCTCCAAGCCTTTTGATCGCAGCCGCACATGAATATTCGCCGATTCGCTGTGTTCCTCGCAAACTTCCAGGGCCTTTGATATGTACTCTTCGTAGTCCAGGACCGCGGAATTTGTTCTTACGGCAGGATCGAGCTCGCAGGCTTTCTGGATATACTGGGGTGAGGCATCGGTGAGGGGTGCTGAAAATGCTGTCGGGGGTGAAAGGAACTTCAAGGTCGCGCTGTCAGTAACCTGATCAGGTTCGCGCAGCGCACCAGCGAGGAGTTTTAGCTGGCTGAGTATATCGTTGGTGGTCGGGGCAACCGGCGGTATTACTGGAGGTGGGGGGGGTAAAGGAAGCGTAGATGTCGACGCGGAGGGAGGCGAAGCCAAGGCTCCTGGATAGGTGCGATCATGGTGGCCGAAGTCAAGTTCAGGCAGTGTGAGGTCATCTCCAAGTCTCAGCATTGCTACTCCTCGTTGGTTTTGTTCAGTTCGATGCCTTCGATGTTCGGTTTTCATCAGGTACTTCCCTTGCACAGGTAGCCCCGTGACGGGATCCGTCCCAGGGTTGAGAACACAATCCATGCATTGACAGAGCTGCAAGACTGGTGGGAGAGATTTTGACGTCTTGCCCCGCTTCTTTGGGGTCGGAGAGGAGGATCGTCTGCGCTTTCCGATGACCTTTCCGTTGACTGCCAGACGGGGCTGCATGTTTTCTAACTGTCACGCCAGCTGAAGCTGAAGCTGTGGGTTGACTGAGGTGCAAAGCCGGTGTAAGTAAATGTTTATATTCTGAGGTCGGAAAACGTTCTTGTGATGGCATGCGGAAATCGCGTGGGGTGAGGTACTGGTCTTTACACCTAGATTTATATCAATAGACCCCTTCACAAAAAAAATACACAAAGCGGAGGGTAAAAGCAAGCGTTGGCTGTGTCCGGCTATCAGGAGTGGACATTTGCCGAGTTCAGCCTGAGGGCGGCAAAGTGTTCCGAGACAGCCGAATTAGCCTCCGATGTCACTCCGGATCCGCTCTCTGTCTATTTTTTTCGAAGGGACCTATCAACATGAATTTGGCTGTAAATTGACTTCAAATTTGATGTCCTCATATGCATATGATCAATATGCAAAATGCTCTCGTTCTGCGTCGCATCGTAAGAAGTGAGTTCACATCGTGTGGTGTGATTTCTCGTCGAATCGTATCCCGTTGCTACTTTTGCTCTTGTTCTGTGGCTCAGCATGTTACGATACAATTTAAATTGATGAAGATAGAATGATTCCATTCCGATTACTTACGTAGCATACAGGTACATAGACACGATGCACGTAGGCTAACGGACAGATCTCTCCCAATGCCACACCTCCTGACGAGCCAACAGAATACATCGACCTCTTTCACAATTCAAACGCTGGCACGCAGAGCGTTACCGCGGAAAGGCGAGCTTTGAGGCAGACATAAACTATATCTCGTGGGTGTATAGCATCTTGTTTAGTGTCGAATGAGCACCAGCTTGTACGGAGAGAGTTCTGGGCGCCTGCCATCGGAGGTCACCACATACACGCCGGGAAATGGTGGGAAATGGTGTGGACAGTTACATTGGTGCCCACATCTCTGCTTTAATGGATGGGCGGTTGGGTTGAGCCTTCGCTGTAGCAGGGTCATAACAGTGGGTGTGGATGGCAGACCGGAGGGTCCGAGGTCGCCACAGAAGAGAGAAGGAAATGAGCCGAAGTGGGTTCAGGGGCTTGGCTATTTGCGCGCCTTGCGACGGATGAGGGTTCCTGGTCATCCCCCTGGTCATCAGCATATCGTCGTTGGCCTTGTCTTCTTTGACGCGTGCAGCCGTGCCAGCTACGCTACTGAAACTCGACCGAGGGTTTGAGGTTGAGCTTCTAGTGGGGCTCCGGTGGCCGTATCACAGCTGCGACGACATATCTTTGGCCTTAAATGCTCCTGGATGTGCTCAAACTGAGTTACGTGGGTTCAAGGTATGAAAAGACGGCCCACGATCCCATCGGAGCGGATTCACCTATTGCTTATCTCCAGCAGCTCTTGCACCTGATATGTATTGTGAAGCATTACATGTGTGAATCATGGTCCTGGCCTACGTCGTAGTTGTGCGTCATAGGAGCACAGATGTCGGGTGCTTGTGGTCAGCACGGCAAAAGGCGATCACAAGTGTGGCGAGGGGACATTTCCTGTACATAGGAAAGCGAAATGAGAAATGATGTATGCTTGACTGATGGACGAGACACAGGGGAAGTCATGTTAGCCTCCCCAGCGGGTCGAAATTCATGAAGTAGGCAAGCTGATGTTCGCAATACTCGCTACTTTAGTAGTGGGTTTCTTGCGGTGCATGAAATGATGTCTGGTAGTTCGATTTTTGATGATTCTAGAGCTTAGAAAGTGGCCGCCCGACTTCTAAGGCCGAGTTTCTCTCGAGAGGCAGATGTCTCTGTGCTGGTTTTGGTCGTCCATTGTAGGTCTGGCGCAGATGCGATCGTGAGATGGACGAACTAGACTTAACATTACTCAGCAACATGGAAATACTGCTTGACTGCTTTGTGGCGGGACGGCGCCTTGGGGAGTTATATTAATATATAGTAGGAAGACTTCAAGTCACATGCACACCTTCATGATGACATGATCATGTAAATTTGTTATAATTACCTAATCACAATCAGGAGTCAATTCCTGACAACTACAGAGGCACTCAAAACGACCCCTGACTAACCTGGCAGTAGCTCTGAACTGGCAGACATATGCAACGAAGTTTCTCTTGATTCACGCCCATGCGGACGTCATGGTATTCCCATTTGTCTTGATCGGAGTTTATAGGTATGCACCGAATCCACCTTGTAACTTTCCGAGCTTGAGCACTTCTGATCGCATAACAAGTGAGATTATCCTATAGGTACTACGCGGGTGTGTGTATCTCATGCTTGCCACTGTCGCAAGGTGGTACACTCCCGCCGTGCACTAAGCACGGGGATGATAGGCTCGCCCAGGAACCAAAGTTTACGGCCTATGTGTCTTCGCGGCATGATCGATTCGAACCTCAAGAGCCGAACCTCAGGAGCCGAAATACGGTTTCGGTAACGCTGTATTGTCTGTGAGTGGAGAATGCTGCAACTTCTCGACGGTACTGACTGTGCACGAGCCCACTCAGACTGACCTCAGTTTATCCATAGCCGTCGGTACAGGAATCCCGTGCAGACCCACGACGAAACTTCCAGGATTCAATAGTGCAGCTTGTCATCAGGAACCTATCCTGGGCATCACGTGGGGTCGTGTTTCCAGCCAGATCACCCTTTGCGTCTTTACCCTACGGGTTATTCCGAGACTGTCAAGACCTTGCCAGGATCAACAGCTGGAGAGGGGCCATCATACCTCTAGTTCTTTCATCATGTTCTCCTAAATATTCGAAGGGTAAGGACGCTCTTTGCGCGTTTCGTAGGTAAGTTTTGTCAGCCTTGGAGTTTCTGGAGGCCAAGTACAATTTATAGGCATAGGAAACGATGTCTCAATGTCACCTCATGACCATAGTTATGGGCATCGCTCCGACAAGCTGTGTGCGTTTTGCTCGCCTGACTTGGTCCTTCAACGACCGCGTTCAGTTGTGAGGGCGGTCACGTGCATACCACAAAATCCAGTGATGCCTCGTTTTCAGTTTCCTTTGTTTTCTGCCATCAACCTTACCTTCAATGTCTGAAGCTATAGCTATGGGCGATGAACATATGCCGGGGATGTCGCCAGAAATATCCCTCAACAATTCCCCGGATGAACTAATGGAACCACTTTCCGCGAAAAACGAGACAACTTGAGGCTGTCCGGCATATGCGACACCACAACAATCTGTTTCGGTTCGCGCGCCCTTGCCGACACCGGAGAGTTTACACTCAAGGAAACGCTCTGGGTCCCCGACTCTGGACGGTCCAGCCCAGATACCCGTCAGACCCCAACGGACGATGTCATTGAATAGCTATCGTTCAACTAGCGCTTTCCAAACATCCCTGGCTTCGATCGCCGAAGCACATGATACCGCAACCCCCCCCTCGTTGGCCAACAATCCTATGACGCCTCCGGGGAAGCGCCGCCGTCGCCATTCCATTTCTTCCCCAATCAGGACGGATGCCAGGCGAGATTCGATGGAAGTCGAACATGAGGAGAATTCCTCTCTCAGTGATGATTACAAACTGAAGGGTAAAGCGCCAGCGTCTTGTCGTCCCACCCTCTTCGATCTGATTTCAATGTAAATAGGCTTCCGCTTCGCTCCCCGCTTGAATTACGCATTCATCGCAGGTAGTGTTTCTTCACTTCGTCAAGCAGGAGGAATTACCAAACCTATGAACCCCTTGGAAGACGCTCCCAACAACCCCTTCTTACACTCCAGCCAGCCTATGGCCTCTGACTCCCAACCACTGGTAGGCATCTGGTCTCTCATCTCCGATCCGTTGAGGTCATATATCGCCCATGTCTGCCAGGTATCCCACTTGCCAACTCCTGTCATCACCAATGATAGCCCCGCTAACCCGGAATTCGAAGGTCATTCTCTGTGCCGATACTTCTTAGTCCACTACCTGACATATATCTTATACCCACAGCAGAGCGCAAAGATATTGTCAACGCCGATGGCGAAGCTCCTCAACGCAGCGCTCTACAACCTCGGAGAGTTATCGACGTAAACAACACTTGCACTTTGACGACAGGCGCTCAGGAGGATAACGAGGACGCGACGCTGCTTGAAAGGCATATGCAATCATCGTCGACGGCAATCAACAAATCCACTGACCGCGTTGTGAAAACGCCGGACTGTTTTGAAAGCACTCCTCATATCACCATGGCAAAGGGCGAAGTTTTGACGAACCTCGACGGTAACCCATTAGGCACCGGGACCGCCCTTTTGGAGGGGAATCACAACCATTCGATAGGGCCGGATGACAGTGAGTCGGTCCGCTACGTGAAGTTTGCCTGAGGGGTGTGGCTTACAAATTTATCACAGCCGTTGGCACTGGGGCCGTTCAGACCCATATTCTACAGCACCCTCTCCATATCGGCAGCGAGCACCCTACGCTGCTCTTCCCTGAGCCTGGCGAACACATTTCTGAAAATCTACACCCTGCACTCGTTGCGCCTACTAGTCTACACGCACAGGCTGCGCCTCGATCTGAAATTGGGGACGCACAAACGGGAAGTTCTTGGAAGCCCCAGAACATCGTGGAGGCAGATAGAGAGGACTTGCTTCTGCATTCAATGACGACAATGTCTCAAAGTGGTCCATCTGTGCTCCGGGATGGCGAACATCCAACCACACCCGGCTTCTTGTCGTCATTTGGGCTAGGGTCTCATGTTTTTCCTCAACCAGAACATCACCTGCAGAGCATCGAGATGTCTCTGGAGGAAACCACTGAAGAGGCGATGTTGCTTCAGAACCTAGCATCATCCGATCTGACGAAGCCCTGGGAGCAAGGAAACATCGAGCTACCGGACAACGACATCGAGGATGACTGGTCTCAAGAAGAAAGAGAATCTTTCGAGTTCAGTGGTCCGAATGTAGGAATGGTGAAACTCGAGGATGCTCCAGTCAGAACGAAGAACAGCATACTCCCCCCACTCATGCAGCTCGAAAGCGCAGGAGAAGCGACCCAGTTTCAGGCAGCCGCGGTCTCTGATCATGTGGAGCTCCTGAACCACCAAAATGTCGAGCTTCCAGATCTCGACGGCGAAAGCAATGCTGGATCAGAGGCGGACACTGTTGAGTCCGAAGACGTTGAGGGGATGGGCACAGATTGCTCATTTCCGGCATCCCCAATGGCAACTTCCCAGGATGGGCCACATGCTGCGGCGAACATCGAGCTTCCTAGCACGCCCGATGTCACCTCGCAGCCTGAACTTCCTCAACAGAATTCCGACATCCCTATGCTCATCCACCCAAATCCTCCAGGAGGACGGATATCGTTTCAGGCTGGCCTGTTGTTTGAGTGGGAGAGGAATGTGGAGCTTCCCGAGTTCGAGCGCGATGGGGGGATATCTGTGTGGGGTGACCATGATTTTGAGCCTGAGAATATAGAGCTGGAGGGCGATGACGATGATGCACTGTCAGGTTCGCCAATTTCAATGTCTAGTCACGATTTCCAGGGGCTAAGCCTTGACTATTGCCTCCATCCAGTAACTGACCGGTTCAATGACATGCTCCCTCCGCTCATGCAGTTTGGGAACACAAGAGAAACGGCTCAATTTCAGGTGGTCGCATTGTCCGACCCTGTGGAGCTCTTAGGCCACTCAAACGTCGAGCTTCCAGATCTCGATGTCGAAAGTAATGCCGGATCAGAGGCGGACACTGTTGAGTCCGAAGACGTTGAGGGGATGGGCACAGATTACTCGTCTCCGGCATCCCCAATGGCAACTTCCCAGGATGGGCCGCATGCTGTGGCGAACATCGAGCTTCCTAGCACGCCCGATGTCACCTCACAGCCTGAACTTCCTCAACAGAATTCCGACATCCCTATGCTCATCCACCCAAATCCTCCAGGAGGATGGATATCGTTTCAGGCCGGCCCATTGTTTGAGCGGGAGAGGAATGTGGAGCTTCCCGAGTTCGAGCGCGATGGGGGGATATCTGTGCGGGATGACCATGATTTCGAGCCTGAGAATATAGAGCTGGGGGGCGATGATGACGATGCACTGTCAGGTTCGCCAATTTCAATTCTCTAGTCAACCTTCCAGGGGCTAAGCCCTGATTGTTTGCTCCATCCAGTAACTGACCAGTTCAACGTCATGCTCCCTCCGCTCATGCAGTTTGAGAGCACAGGAGAAACGACCCAGCTTCAGGCAGCCGCGTTGTCCGACCCCACGGAGCTCTTAGGCCACTCAAATGTCGAGCTCCCAGATCTTGACGCCGAAAGTACTGCCGGATCGGAGGCGGACACTGTCGAGTCTGAAGACGTTGAGGGTATGGGTATAGATTACTCATTTCCGGCATCCCCAATGGCAACTTCTCAGGACGTGCCACATGCTGCGGCGAACATCGAGCTTCCTACCACGCCTGAACTTCCTCAACAGAATTCTGACATCCCTATGCTCGTCCACCCAAATCCTCCAGGAGGACAGATATCGTTTCAGGGCGGCCCATTGTTTGAGCGGGAGTTTAATCACTTGAGGAATGTGGAGCTTCCCGAGTTCGAGCGCGATGAAGGGATATCCGTGCGGTATGGCCATGATTTCGAGCCTGAGAACATAGAGCTGGAGGGAAATGATGATGATGCACTGTCAGGTTTGCCGATTCCAATGTCGAGTCACGACTTCCAGGAGCTAACGATACTCTGTCAGTCCACAACCGTAAATTGTTCGCCCGAAACTCCCTGTTGTATGGGGATGTTGATCTTGGTCCCCCCACGGCCTTCACCTCCTCAATGGTGTCCCGGAATGGCGGCTCATGGCGAATACAGAGTGAGATGGGTAGCTCGGACTCCATCCCGCCTGCAATTGTGGGTCATGCGCCTGCTGAGCCGCGCCCTGTCCTCGACTACACGACCGCGGTGTCGCGCCTTGCTGACATTTTGGATCAGCCACATCGGCCTGCACTCGATCCCGATCGCGCTCCCAATGATCTCCCGCAAGGATCCCGCATGTCGATAGCAGATAGTCGTAGCAATGTTTTCTCCGCGACTAGAGAGCTCGCGAAGGCTACCCAAACAAAAACCCGGGCGTCGTACGGCGCTGATTTTCTCCTTGTCACCGGGGCGCTCGACCTTTCGAAGAACATTGAACTACCTGAACACAGGAAAGGCGGCATCGACCTCCCCGATCTTAATGCCAATGCTGACGCCGGAGACAACGCGGATGATGAAGACAACGCTGATGGTGAAGACAACGCCGATAATCAGGCGGGTGACGACGACCCTGTACTCAACAACGATGTCCTCCGTCCGACCCCGTTGCCGATGCAGACCAGTAGTCGACCCCGTTCATCGTACGTTCCACCGCGTGGTCAACCTCCTCAGTCTCCTCCCCAATCGCGAACCAAGGCTCAAGAAAAGAGTAAACTTTCACGTGCAATGCAACTTAATGTTGGTTATTCCCTCTACATTTTAATATCTAACTCACGGAAAGTTTCTTGAAAGGTTGCTTGCCGCACTGTCTTCCTCAGCCCGCCTCCCAGCAGCTCCTCAACGAATTCTCACCATCATGCAGCCGCTTCGCCGATCCCCCGAGATGGCCTTCGTCAAAAAGGCAAGCATAAGCACAAGTCGACGAGGAAATTTAAACCGACTGTAGAAACTGAATCCGAACATGAGAGGGATGTCGATCACGCAGAGGAGGACTACTTCTCCCCTATTCAGGATTTGGACGGTGATGCTGAAGATTCGGATGCTGAAGATTCCGGCGAGTTTCCGATAAATCTTTCATTGCCGGACTTAGAACCAGAAAGCATTGTTGTGCAACATGAAGCATTTGATCCCGAAGCACTGCCTCGCCCAAATGCTGTACCCGAGCCAGCCTTTGACCCTCCCATAGTTTTGGACGATGCTCTTTTCGTTCGTACCAATGACTTTGCATCGTTGTTTCAGATTCAGATTACGCCTCCTTTAGGATGCTCATCTTCGTGAAATGCTATCTAGCGAGAAGGTATGCCTCTGTCCAATACACATGCATGTTTCAACACACCAGACTGCAGGGTGCACCTGCAACAAGACGTGATTTTGCCCTCTTTATCGCATGGAAGGAACAAGAGCGTCGCCATTCAACTCGACAGTCCCAGAGCCCTGAGCCGGCAGCCAAAGCGGGCAAGAAGTACAGGAGGAAACCTCGCCCTGGCCACATCAACCTACTCCAAGTATGTGCCGACCTTTCCTATCGTTTTCAAGCCTTACCCTGAGCATAGAGCCATGTTCGCATCCATGCTTTCAAGCTGATGAAGAGGGTTGAATCGTTGGGCTCGGAACTGGCCCCTATCGCTAGCGCCACTGACAACGACGTAGAGCGCTTCACAGATACCCAAAGAGCCGATCTCGGACCTTCAGTGCATGACTTCCGTCTCGACCTTGCAAGGAAAGGTCTGGCGTCTTCTTGGAATAAACGCGCAACAAAGATTTTCGTTCAGAGCTTTCTGCAAGCTAACAAGTATCAATGCGAAGATCCTGCCCTCATTGGGAAAACCTTCAAGACCCATCTCATCACCCTACAGCAACAATACAAACGGTTCACAAACACTCACGACTCAGACTCTGCCAAGGAGGAGGCCCAGGACAGCGCAAGGCTGGCAAGACGGCGCACAGTACGTCACCTCATCTCGTCTCTTTCAATGATGCCAATATCCTTCATAGATGTGGGATCGCAGGGCATGCGCTGCCGAGCGTTATGCCCGTGATCTGGAAATGAAGAGGATAGCGGACCTCTGGGCACGCCTGCACTGGAGCGTGTGTAGCGGGGACGAGACAGACGCTAAAGAAAATCGTCAACCTCATCGCTACGCCATAACGACTCTTCCTTGGAGATCAGTTACTCTCAGGAAATGGATGCAGATGTTCGACGACCTTCATCTCATGACGAGGTACCGTCCAGGAGATCGCCCCACAGCAGGAAATTTCCCGCATGTCCGGTATCTCCCACGAAAACCTCGTTGCGAGCGAGTCTTCCTCGACGTGTTCAAGAGCCTTCCTGGAAATTTCTACGATCAGGGCTGGCTTGCTACTCAAACTGCGGAATTTCGCGAGAGCCTGAACATACAACCTGACTTTGACTTGGTGATTCCTCAAACCATAGCTGAGTATGCCTTATTTGTCTTCTCTCATAACCCTACACTCAAACGTTAATTCCAGCTCGGCAGCTGAGTCTGCTGCCAGGAGGAATGAACAGGCTCGAGCTTCACATTAGGCACACATATGTAACAGTGCTAGTATTGTAATTAATCATGATCATGAGGGAGAATGCACATGACGCCATATTCATCACTACAGGCTGTGCTCGGGTCAAAAGTATATGTTATCACGCCCTACTTTCTGAGGGAGCAGCGATACAAAGAGCGCTTAGTATCTAAAAATGAAGCGAGTTATTGGTAGACCCAGAAATTGAATACATGTGCGAGTCCTCCCATTTCACAGCCATCCCTGTGCCAGACGTATTGTAAACGGGGTTTCGAAAAGAAGGATGTATACCTCAATCAAATCCCATCACTTTACTGTCCATCTACCTCCTTCCTCCTTCTGCGTTGTGCGCTAAGGTTATTGTGTCCTCTTGAACGAAATACAAACGTTGGATCATGTCAGACTAACCCAAAATCGAATACTCAGCTCAGCTTAGCTCTGCCCACCAAGGTTTGATATCGTGCACCGTTCCTCCCTGCGAAGATGGGTGCAGATGGATCCCATGATATCAAGCATATGGGCTTTACATACGCAGCTCGCGTCGAAGTTATCAAAGGAATCATTGTCTCCCGAAAGAATTATCGATCTGCTTCGCGAGAAATATATACCTTCGCTGATGTTAACGAGAACGTTGCTGTCGCAATGTCGTGCAGCTAGAGGCCTTCAGCTACATTACCATCAGCTACGAACCAGGAGGGTGCAAAACTCACCAATGTTGCGAACACTTCTCGTTTTCTCTCAGCCGACATGTCCCCACCTTCAACTCGCAGCTCCCTCCCCTCGGAGACTCTGGAATCGCTCTGGTCGGTTTGCTTGTACGTTTACCTCCTGACGTGGAATCCCAGTCAGTCGTGCAAGCGCGATTCTGGAAGGCGACTCACGTTGTTAAACACTCTCCTCAACAAGCTCCGTTGGCAAAGCCATCCGCTGGATATTGGTTCGACCTTGTCGCGAGGCGTACATCTCCACCGTCTTCCGTAGGCCGTCAGACTTAAGCTGCTGAAACGTATATGAGTCAGATGCCAGAGATATCCTTTTAGATTCACTCACTGTGAGTATGACAAGCCCCCGAGTATCGCACTTTCTCCTCAATGATTCGATTTCGTCGCCAGGGCCTCTCCGTGTTCTGAAGCCACAGCCACAACAGAGAGGAATGATGGAAACAATGGAGTCCCTCGTTATCAAGTCATGATACACCTGAGCCTAATGAGTTCACGAAAGTAAATCGTCCATGAGAGTTCAGCATCGATTTTACATTGTCATGCCGCGGACTACCCTCCACGCCTTTAGGTACCAAGGATCTCATGGGCGTTCCAAGCACGATCTGCTCCTGCATCGCGAAGACTGTCGAGTTCTTGAAGAATCGACTTCAAGCGAGCAGTGCGCGAGCAAATTGTAACTTGATGCCGTCACGCTGGCCATGGGAGCCTAGAGGCCGTAGCCAAACAACTTCGTAATCGAATTGGACATGCATATGTGCATGTGTAGGACGCTCCCCTCTGAACTTTAATCCCCAATGCCGAGGCCTCCGTCACTTAAGCTTGTACCACCCATTTTGGAAACAGGTCGCCTTCTCCTACAACCACCCCCGCCGATTGCCTTTAAGGCTGGTTCTACGCCCGTGCCCGTCGTCGTAAGCTTCGTCTCCCAAGCTATCATAGTAACACTCTCCTCAGTCCATTATCCTTCTAATCCCTTGTGCGAACAAGTTGGTAGTGGCTGATATAACTGGTGCAGAACCGATCATGAGCAGCAGCCCTGACCATGATCATGAGGACGACCGTCGATCATGTGCCCCAGCACCTACACTCACTTAGATCATTCTTTGCTCGGTAACCGAAGGTGTGTCTCGTCCCTCTTGATCATGAGGTAATTTACACGAACGAGTACAGCACGTTAGGATTTATGACAAACTCGGGAGTGCTTTGCCCTATGATGCACTCCAAATGCAACGAGCGCTCGCCTTGTGGCACATCCTAGCAAAGGTTAGGATACCTGGCACACACCATTGACCCGAGGATACCAAAAGCGCACGTTTAAACTCCCCCAGAGCGATTGCCATGTCCTTTTCCGATACACGCGGTCCCGCTCTTTCGCACGTATGCAGGTGGGCTGGTGGTGGGCGGGATCGAGTGTTGTGAGGCTTGGCATCTACAGGCACCGCCACCACCAGCGCGCTCGAGGGACCTTGGTACTGCGCTCCTTTTGCGTCCTGCTTGGCACAGTAATGCCGGTCATGACGATTGTGTCAAGTACATGGCTTGTGAGGTCCCTTGGACATGGAGAGGTCCTTTTTCCGGGACGTCATATCCACCAGTCCGTAGGGCGCAGGCATCTCCTATAGTTAAACTTGAGTATCTTGAATGTTTCAAAATGTAATGCTTAAAATTTGACCTTCAGAGCCTGTCAGTGGGAGAAACGGCAATCCACTAGAACCGAGACTTGAACGCCAGAACGTCATGACTAGCACCTGGACGAAAGGGAAGCTGTCCTTTGCATGAAGTCCGTCAGATAAGCGTTGACACTTCGTCATTTCCGCGCTTGGATTCGAGCGCGATTACTTCGGGGTTCAAACAACAAATTCACGGCACTGGAACGTGTCCTTTTATGTACATGTACAATCTAGGTAAGCACTTCAGCTACGGAAGACATTTCTTGCCCAGCATCCTTGTAAACAATACAAGCACCTAGCATCACTACAGCAAAAGCCAAAACTATATACCAAGCGCGATGTGGCCCAATAGATCTCGTGCAACATGTCCGCTTGCTGCGCCCAGCACGTATACTGTCATCTTGGGGAAGTTGGTAGTGAAAGGCGAATGAGGGTCCGAAAATTCTCACGGTCATCTGAAGCTTGCGCCTCCCAGACTTGAATATAATCTCCTGGATTGTGGCCAGCAGTACCGGTGGCAACCAGGAATCTCCCAGTGGATGGATTGTTGTGAGCCTGCCAATACATAGCCAACATCAAACCTAAGAGGTCAGACATACGAATACTGAATATGTACATCGACGGCTAGAATTATTGGGTCCCCTACATATAAGCATTAGGTCATCCAAACCCGATCATGGTTGCGGTAAGAGGGACACCTACCATGAAGGTCCAAAGTCTGCAATGGCTCGTCTCTATAATAGGCCCACAACTTGATCGATCCACAGGTGCTTCCGCCAACGATGGCGCGGTCACGGTGAAGGAATTTCACTGGCAAACACAATTCACCTGTTGCAACTTTTCTTTCATGCTCCCAAGTCCTTTCAACGGTACGAGAGCGCAGGTTATAGACAGAAATTTCAGTCGAGAGGTTAGAAATGGCGAGACGACAGTGGTCACGCGATAGGCTTGCTGAGCCTCTGCCCAAAATAAACTGGTTGAGTGCGGCATACCATCAAAAAGCGGCGAACGAACATAATTGTTTGCCTCGGGACATTAACCACCGCTATAATCTCAGATGTCAATGCGTTCCATATTCTATCACATACTCGTTCAGCCCAGAAAGGAAAGCAGGAATAAACCATGAACTTACATGATTCCATGATGCAGGTAGGACGCAACCAATGCATTACGAGCGTAGTCAGGAGCCCAATGTAAGGATGTCACGATCACAGGATGTTGGGCGTCAACGCTCGAGGGGCTCGGAAGCGTTTGCCAGAGAAGAAACGGCTCTTGGATTAGTATAAATGGTGGTTCATCAGTGCGGCTAATTCACTTACCTCGAGCTTGGCTCCTAATACTCCAAATGCGTATCTCAGCGTGCGCTCCAGTAGCAACAAAAGTGGCGTTCCAGGCGACGTTCTCAATTGGAGAATGATGAGCATGGAATCCCGATGCGGAGAGTAATTCCTATGAGCGTTCGCGTCAGCGGATAAAAGAAGCGAATTGTGCAGACCATACATTTGTGATGCCGATGGAAACGAGGAAACCGTCTTCCATGCCGCCCAGTAAAGCGTCATCACTGAGCCATACCAAACAGAGGAATCCTGCCCCGCCAGTGATGACGTGAGTTAAAAGTCCAGAGGAGGTCGACCATAAACAGAGTTGTCCATCAACAGCGCCGCTCGCAAGTAGAGATCCAGAGGGGTTGAATGCCAGGGAAATGATGGAGTCTTCATGCTGCCCACTTAGACGGAAGCGGCGTTTGTATCATAGGAATGCGCCGGCCATTTTAGAGACGATTACGATAAGTCGTCAGACTTTAGGAGAACTTCGAAGACCAGGCCTGATGTCTTGGATGGTCGTGCTTGACAATCGACAAAGAGTATTTATGAGTGGCATGGCCGCATGTGCAGTAGGTATGTCACAACTGCGTCTTTCAACTTTCGCAACTCAGCGAATTCACGTGCCACAATTGGCTCATAATCACCTCTTGGTCCGATGCTTTGCCACTTGCTGTGCCTGTATTGTATGCCTCCATTCTCCGCTCTCGTATCCTCGCCGATTTATGATCAACAGTTACTCAGTTGAGTGTGCCTTATACTTGACGTCTTAGAACTGCTACGTATACAACTTAAGCCGTTGACGGAGTAGCCTCACTTCGTCACCGGCTGGGATTGGACATGCAACTGTCCTGTTTTGGATAAGAATTGCGAACAGGTTGCAATCTCGCTCCAAATAAGGAAAGGAGTTGAAGCATAGGTGAGGACTGGCACGTCGCGTGACCACTGCCATGTTATTCTCCTGGCGATACAAGCAGAAGAAATTTAGAGGCTCTGCTATGTCTTATATTTATTCACCTGCAATGCTCAGAGCATTCCGGGCTTGTCAGGAGCCTGCCCGCCCACGACAGCTTTCCGCGAGGTCTTCGTTAGAAGCGATAAGATCATTGTCACCTACTTGAACGGGGCAATAATGAGTCCCAGATCATCGCTCGATAAGTTGACTTCTCTTACGACGTTTCTGGTCCAGAATGTACTCGACCGTCGCACCGTACGGGGTACTGGGTCATTTTATCTTACGCGCCTGCTTTGCAATGTAAAGAGTTTTTTCATTGAGTTTCATTGATTGCAACATGTTTTCCAGTGGCGCGTCAGGGCTTTCTCCAACAGAGGAGCTTCTAGCCATCATCACTCTCACCGACGGCATTGCCTTCCCGAAAGTGCAAGACGGAGCGTATGTCCGTACTACTTAATTCGACGTCAACGACGCCTCAATTTACTTCGGACCATACCGGTGGTCGTCGGGCGTAGCCATAGTGGTATCATTCTTGCAGAATATGGGTTAGGCACGAATCCAGAACAATATGTCTTGAAGAAAAAGTGTAGTGAGCTACGAAAAATGTCACGAATAGTATAGAAGGCTCATCCGATATGAAGGAACAAACATTGTCGTGAGTTGTGTTTCTCCACTCTTCAAGGCGGTTAGTGAGAGGACTCTAAGGCGGTCGGGTGGCGCGATGGGAGGGTCATCGCCGCAGCGAGCGTCGGAAGGCATGGCGCACCCATCAGCGCCCAGCGCGGGAACAAGAAGGCAGTACTGCAAATTCTTGTCGAAGTAAGTGAACGTGCCGTTTTCATTGATACGGAGACCCACCAGCTGCGATATCTCCAGGATGACAAGGGTTGGCTTACAAAGAAGGAACCGGGAGGGGATTCTAAGACAGGTCCGATGGAAGAAACCTTTGTGCCAGAGGACTCCAAGCTAGGCCTAAGGCACCCTGTTAATGTCGTTAAACAGGTGAGAATCATCCAGCTCACCTTCAGTCTGTAAAATGGCTGGTTGTCGCATCAGACTGGCAGCTGGCCATGGAAGGCATGTGTCGCCGGTTTCGCAATTGCAAGTTTTTTCCATAATTACATATCTATCGGCCCAGACCTCAAGGGTGCATTGCAGGAGCAGGCACCTGACGACGTTCAAACTACGAAAACCGCCACAGCAACCACCACATGGACCATCAATAGTACCATTACCACAATATCGCCGGACATGCCGCGCCACGAGACCTGTCAGATTGCGAGTGCCCCTAGCATGAGCGTATAAACCACAAACGAGACAACGTTGGGGCCTCCAGTTGCGCAATGAGCGGATGCAGAGGTGGTACAAACGGCTGAAATAGTCTTCCAGCCGTCGATGCTGTCGATGGCCATCACAAAGACATCCATCGCATCAATAACTGCCACCACGACGGCGTTTATTACCCAAACGGTGCTGATTACGAAGACGAGGGTCATCACTATCGTTGCAACACCTAAGGATTCGCCAACACAGGTCGCAGCCGCCAGCATTACCGAAAGCGATATCAGTCGTGTTCAGTGTTTGCAATTGGCAGGTGCTCTTGCTCTTATTCTCTCTATCCCATTCTGGATGCTGCTGGGCTTTGGCTATACAATGGAGTGGGTCTTCGAGCGCTTCATCCAGCCATACGTCGGGCCGTACATATTGGCCACCTAATCCGTTGGTGGTGTTGATAGTGATGCACACCTGGCGTCCTGTGGTTGCTTTGTCACTCCTTCAATAGAATATAAGCGTCAGCTGCGTGGTGTCCCCGGATCATTATGAATCCTACCTATTCATGCCACCGTGCTCACTCTAATAAGTGGGGGCGAAGTTTCCAAAATGATGTCATTGTGATAATACGATAATACATCAGTACATTGCAGCGGGAGGAAAGGGTAGTCAGGGAGCGGCAATTACTGCTAAGTTGCTCCTAGGCAAGGATATTTTGGTCTTTGGGTCTAATTTCCCCTTACGACGACGGCCCACAACACACTCAACATCTCCTGGAGTTACGATGTGATAATCCAGGCCCGCAAGGTCTCCGTAGAGGACAACGACCTGTTGCCCCTGCACACTGGCCCGGATAGTTCGTATATATTTCTCGGGCAACAAGACTGTATCGTGCAGTCCCACGATGACCTTGACGTTAGCGCCTTCGGTTCCCAACCATAGTCCGAAACGATCTTCATAGTCTCCGTGTTTCCAGCCTGGATCACGCAGGACTGGTCTGGTGTCTCTGATTTGCAGTTTAACCTTTTTTCCGGCGAACGAAGGAGACTCCATCCACGAATTCTGGGCTGTCACGATGGCCGTGTAAGGCTCTATGCATGAGGAAGCGGCAAACGAAACTTACCAAAAGGAGAATGAGGATTCGGAGTCCGAGAGGATGGGTCCCAAGCAGGGCTCAACCATGCGCTCGAATTAGGCGGGAGGGGCGTTGAGGGGTTTAGAGGGAGTGTAGACTCCGGTATCTCCATCGTCCTGCGATAAGTTGAAGGCGGCGCACTTGTGCTAGGGAGCTGCTTGCCCAAGGCATTCATTTCAGGATCATTCCTAAGAACAGTCAGACATCAACAACGGTGGAGGGCCAGGGGAAGAGCATACCAGAAAGCGATGTTCTCAAGTGGGAGGCGTTCTTGTTGCATAGTGGCTTGAATTTCGACCAATACATGACCATCCTGTTGAATTGATTTGATAATTCCTTCGTAGTCTCTCAACCTGTGTTTTATAACGTGAACATGTCGGCCGATGAGATGACGATTGGGGTCGCGTCCCAAGCTCTTTTTTTCGGGGTCGTCGCTAAGCAGAAGTCAGAAACGCAAAACAAAGAATCGAAACCTACAATAACGCCAAATTGCTCAGGTAGAGGCGTTCCTGTAACACCTGACCGGAGAATTTAAACTCGACCTTGACATAGTCACACTCCAGGGTTGACTTGACGGTTCCCACAAAGCCCTTGTATCTATGTTTGCCTATAACTTGGACATGTCTCCCCACGAGATGGCGATTTGGGTCGTTCCGCAACTTCTCGATCTCGTTCTGAAGCTCTGAAGGCGGCAGTGGACCACGCGATTCCAGACCAGCCAAAGTGAGGATACTTTCCCGTTCACGACGCTTGTGGACGTCACACTGGGTTTCTATACGTGGCAACGAATGACCGAATTCAAAAGAAGGTTCCCAGAAGCTGACGCAATGCGACGAAATCTCCAGCTAGATTTGTAATGAGAAATTAGCGAAAAAAAAGGCGATTGAAAGCACCAACCTCTTTCGCGGTCTGGTGATTGTACATAACGAGCCTTTCTCCGTTGATTGAGACGATCCATCCTGTGACACCTGTCTCTGTGCCGACAACGACCACGACCTCATCTCCAAGTCTCAAATTCTTGCGCAAGGTGGTGACTGGCAAAGCCAGCTCCAAGTTTTCGGGTAATATGCGGAGGGTGGCCTCGCCACCAATTATATTCTCAACGATGCCGACAGTTCCTTGTGCTTCACCCTCAACGACCTTGACGCGATCGCCAACGCGCAATCCTCGGGCATCCATGATCTCCAAGGTATGCCGGAACGTATCGTATGGGATATCCTTTGAGTGGCTAAATCGACCCAGCTCCTCAGACGTCGGCGTGGCCTCTTCGGGATAGAACTCGTCTGTTTCTAGACACAGATACCCGTCCTTATAAATCTTGCCCTTGAAAATATATACCTGGTTTCGTTTCTCGACAGCTCTTTCCCCCCAGATATCTCTCGCTTCATTGGCATCGAAAAGGGCTTGCTGGGGGCGGTGATGACCACCATATTCGCGTTTTTGACGTTGGCCTGACCTATAGCTACGCCGCCAGAGATTTAAGCGAGGAACGACAAGGAGGGCCGCTCCGCACCCGGCCACTCCAGTCCCTATGACATAGGCAAGATCACCGTGGTACCAGTGGTTCGTCAAGTGAACCCAAGAGTGAGGGTGGGGGATGAAGGAAATTCGCTCCCTGAGGCATGCTGGAGCGTCTTCTGGTTCGACAACATAGATTTGTTGACTGAAAATGTTTGACACTCCCCGGCATACGGCCTGCACGTCGCTGCCTGCTGCGGCTTCAATAATAATCCAGCCAGGTCGAGAGACTCGGCCTATGACGGAGGCGATGGCGCAGCGAGGGCCGCCGCGAATGAGCTTCTGCATCAAGACAAAGGTGGCCGTTTCCTCCCAACCAGGCTGGAGACAAACTCAGCAATAGTCAATTTGTGTCCCAAGAGACTTTACCTTGACAGCTACTCTCCACAGCCGCACCTCAGGATTCGCTACGAACGGGAGACGGCAGTCGACGTGAGGTGAGTCGTCGTTGTCGTCCTGTCGTCCTCGTTCCCGAGCTCGTGCTAATAGAGCATCCCATCCATCTTCGGCCTGAGCTCGAGCTTGCTCCTGAAAAAGCAGGTAGTGTGAGACACCTCGGTCGGCTGCGACGGGTTCGGTATCCCCTAAAAAATCGTCTGAAACGAAGTATTCATCGGTGCATGAACGAATTCTCCTACGGGCAAACAGAACGTACCTAGATCGCTGCCGTCGTCGTCGTCATCGTCGTCGTCGACATCACTGACCTCAGCCTCAAGACTCAGGAACCGTTGTACGTTTTGTTCCTAGTATATCCCATCATGATCAGCATCAGCACCTGTACTCAAGATTTCATGCAACATACCTCCTCTCGTGTGCGCTTTTTTCCCTTGTCTACGAATGCATTCTCAGTCTACGACACTGTTGAGTCTTTCGCTCGCCGTTGGGCGGAGAAGTATTACTATACCGCGACGGCGTTCCCGTCCTCTCCAAGACTATCATTGACATTCATACTAATATTATGGACTACGCTAATAGCTGCTGTGGACGATACCGACGACGACCTCAGACGTGTTGACAGTTCAAACCTAGGAAGAAAAACATGACATCATGTGACGCGCCCTCCTTGGACGTTCAGGGAGCTTTAGGGCGGGTCTTCAGCTTCACGTGAGTTTACATGTGAAGATGAAGACCCGCCCTAAAGTTCCGTTGAAGGGAGGTTGTTGCACCATATGGCCAAACAATCTTCTGCACTGCGAATGCAACAACGATGAGCTGACGCGCTGGCAGACGATATCCAGGTCCTACGCCTAGTTAGACACGGCGCCTAGAAAACATAAACTCCCGTAGACTATGTAGTTCATATTAAGTGAAAAACGGCCATAAAATCGAGACAGCGGAACTGAGTGAGTGGATGAATATCCCACATGAACTTTGAACATCCAGATCTGATTTGAATGTTCGCTGTAGATATTGGCTTAGTAGAAGGACTCCTAACAGATATGTGGTGGCTGGCAGTTCTCGGAATGACAGAAAGATTGGCTGACAAAATATTTCGCGGTGATTACGCTGTCTAACCACGAAACTTACGAGGCTATTCCATGATAGCAAACCTGGATCCGATGAACCTCGCTCTTGTAGTTCGCGTGCCGAGTATGAACCTGTCTCCGTACCGGTAAGAATACCCAGCTCTGTATCCACCACCAGCTCATTGTCATCGAAACCGCACACCCCCTCGTTACGTCAGATATCTTACCCCTTGGACGCAGAACACAAGAGGAGACCAATGTGGAATTTTGAGAGAATCTGTAAGTTACTCTCTAGTGCTATGTTCAGCCAGCGAACACTACAAAGGGAGCCTGTCCCTGTTCATGCACAATTGGGGTTTCCTTCTGTAATTCTCCCCCTTTCTGCGTTCATATGACAGGAATGCCGCTGATTGTCTCTTTCAAAGGCCTTTCTGACCGGGTCCTTTGGGTAATCAAAGTGGTCGCACGTCGATTGAATCATTGTTCATTCTGAGAAGACACTGGGCGTCGAGTTTTTCAATCCAAATGTGTGCCACTCGCATCGAAGGGCACAGAAGGGTTCGTTTTCGATTGTCAGTCTGCTCTCGACATATAAATTGACATGTTCGTCGCCCCATCCCATAGCTGGTATGGAAGTCAACCAATTGACCCCACCATCGTCTCGCCAGTGGCGGGACAATCAGGATGAATCCTCTGTTCTCACCCCGTCTCAAAAGCGCAAACTCAACAAACTTAAACTTGCAGTGTTGCGGGGCATAGAGACAAATACGGTACGCGAGCTGTCTTCATATCTTTGTAGACCTTGCACCCACCATGGTCGATCTTCGTCAGGCACCCATCGTAGATCCAGAGATGACAGATCCCGTGCATGTCTCCGGCATAGAAGAAAACTTTCGCTTGGCTATGGCAGTTGACGCTATGCGGGCGGCCCGAGGTATCACTGAAGTAAGTCAACCGATTCAGGCGACAATCTCAAGGTAGAACGTATATATACTCTATTCACAGAGTGCTGTCGAGGCCTACGCAAGCGGGAAGCGTGTTGCAGTTAGTCGTTCTTTGATGGAAGGCGCTGCTTCAGGTCATATATGGCTTGATCAATTCGTGCCGGGCCCTGCGATCAAATGGCGGGGGTCAAGAACGTGTTCGTTGAGTGGCCGACAAACGCATGGTGGCTGTCGTAAGTACAATACATGAGGCACTGGTCCTATTTCGATCTATGTACATGTGTTCTGCAGGAAAGGATGAACCGTGAAGAAAGATCCGACGATTCCCATCCGTCCAAAAAACCGGACTTTTGGTGCTTACATTAGCCAGGGCGATGATATATGGCTTTGCCAAGGGTCTGATGTATAGATTGCATTTCTTCTGAATCTGGGCACCCGAAATCTTTGGAACACGTTTTACGGGCAATATCCATCCTATATATATATATTGGTTCATTGTGTTGCTCCTAGATGCTTGGTTGAGGGTGAAGACAGTTGATATCCGCGCTGTAAGTTTTCAAGTCCTCTTCGACGGTGTGTATCAGCTTCGCATTGTATTTAACTTGTGACTGAGTCCTTCGCCTATGTTTAGACAGGCAGTCTTCAAGGATGTTTCGGGGGAAAGCTCGCCCGAAAATGTACCTATGGACACGCAGGTCGCACGGTAGGGTCTTCAATAGTCCACTGGCGAATATGAGGGTCCCAGGACAATGCAAAGCCATAACACTCGTCTTAGAGATGATATGCGTCTAGACCTGGATTCCCAATAGGCAACAACCTCGCTTGGTCAGCGATCACGATTGCCAACTCTCAACATTCACGTGCAAACGAACAGAGACATGTTCCACCAACCAGCGGACGATCACCGTTCTCACCCTTCAGGCGCCAACACCCCAATCGACCAATTGATGTACATCCCGTTACACAGCCTGCTGCTGCTTCACAGGAAGCAGTAGCTCATTAGTCGGCCATCATTGCACAAGAGCTCCGGCTGCTTTCAGAGCTTCCGATCACCCCAATGAAACACCACCTCGTTTTTTGCAAAGAGCCCACCGCCAATAGCGAATATATCTGTCCGCCTGCGGCTGAAATCATTCGACCCAATCAAGGCTTATATGCATTGGTTCCCGACCTCGTGCCAACTGCGTTCCTCATCATAGAAAACCGACTATGTGAACTTATAAACGAGATGTCTGCGATCGAGGTGTCGGAAGAAAGGGATGCTCTCTGTAGCCGCCTCTACAACCAGCTGGGCACAACAACAGGCACATCTGATGCCTGGGAAGATCCTCGTCAATACTGGTGCGCAGCTTCTCTCATTAACCGCCAACCAAAGAAAACCACGATGTGGTTTGTCTTGGCCTTACTTTCTCTTTCCATGTTGAACAGATCGCGCTTGGTTCTGGCAAAATCCTCGCCTGGGCCAAGGGTTTCGCGGCCAAGAACGCGGTCGGACGTGATTTAACAATTCGGTGCGCTTTTTCAATCATTTAATGTTGAGAGAATTACTCACCAAGCGACGCAGCGGTCGCGCCTCCTGTCCACTCCTTTCGACAACGCGCTGAATAAGCTCAGCATCAATCCTTCTTACCAGGTGTTCGAATAATTTATCCCCAGCATGTACCCCAGTGAAATTACGTGTAACATTCTAACGGCGTTAGTGCACGCTGCTCCAAAATTGCTGGTATTTGGCGGAAAGTCAACGCCGGTGCCCAACACGCATCACGGTCCCGACACGAGTGTCATGGGCGAAATCGAGACCTGGGAAGGCCCGAACAGCCCATTGTGCGGTCGGTGCACCACGGATGAAGGCTCAGACATGACCGGGTCGTTTCTCCTGAGAGGCGACACGTCGTGGTTGCGAGCTCAACCTGTTCATTCAGTCCTGGTCAACCTGCCAAAGTCGGTAGTAAACCTACCTAAGGCGCGTTGCTTACCGTTTGTACTTATTTTCTCAACTCTCCACAAGTCTTCCACCAACTCACCACAATGCTCTCTGATCGACTCGGTCGCGTTTTTAAGGCCAAAAAGGCCTTCAAAAGTTTTGGTAGGCCTTCCTTCGTCGGATTTGGGCTATTGCTGACCATATGGATAGTCAAAAAGATAGCATGCAAGCTAAGGATCCGGAAGGGCCGTGGGGCGCGCCAATCGGTCGTATGCGTGGCCGCTAAGAACAGGTGCGTCTTATTCTGAAGTCACCATTGGGGCGGCGTTGAGTAACAGCCACGGCGGGATAGCTCGGTGGAGCCAGAGAGGGTCGAAGAGGCTGGAGGAGACGACGTGGCGGAGGGATCGCAGGAGTGGGTGCACGGGCGGGAGGCTGAGTGGTTTGATAACTCCAATGCCTCTTGGGGAACGAGTATGGCAGTGTTGCAGGCAGAAGGGCTCGCAAGTCCGGTGGATGCATGACGGAGGCACAGATGGGGTTTGCTTTATGAGGACGGGTGGTCTCAGGGCGGCAGAGAAGAAGTAGAAACGTTTGTACCATATCGTGGCCGGGTCTGTGTACCTCTTGACGAATTCGCCATGTCTAACGCATCGACCGCCTGTGCTTACACACTCGCACTTTTCGAGGAACACAGGGTGAGGAGAGCAGATCTTAATCATAACGGGGCTGGAGACTGGAATGGTTGGAGTCATGAGCTAAGCGAGGTATGTTGCCATTTACAACTTTTTAAGGCTTAAAGGGAAACTAATGTTGAACGAGATTGAGACAAGACTTCCAACAGGTAACCCGACGCGTCACCTCTCGCATCACCTCCGCATCCTCGTTCCCTCTCCATTAACGTTGTACAAACGTGTTTTGGGGCGGCGACGGATACACACTTCCGCCGGTGCGGTCGAGGCAGCGTGTATACTCTGTCAAGCGGCTGCGGATATACGTTACGAGACCCAACATATTCCTTCAGAGAAGCGGAGCAGACGCCACATCTAAACCATGGAAAGCTGAGGGGCGATGCAGGGAGCCTATCAACGTGCTTGGGATGGTCACGCTCAGTGACATGGAATGGATGCACTCTGAAGGTCCCAACGGCCGAGGGTGGACTGCCTGTACATCTCCATTTTCCTCCCATGACGAGAGCTAAACGACTTTCGGGCTTCTAGGCACGACGGATGCAATGTTTCTCGAGACTGTCCTGACATAGGCCATGCTATCATGCTCCTATACATCGAGATCTAATTTCCCCGTAGACTTCTTTGTTGGTGCAGGTGTTGGTCCCTTCGAAGTTGACGGTGGTAGTACTGGTTTCAGTGGTGCAGGTTTGGGCTGGGCAAGAGGAGGCGTTATGGAGGGCGTAGCAGGGGACGACCTTGCACCGGTGTCTGTGCTCTGGAGTTTGGCCAGCCGTTTGATACGAATTTGAGTAAGTTATCGGGGTGAGTATTTAGCATGATGAGGGTAAAATGTACGTACATGCTCACCATTGTCCTCATGTATATCGGTCGGCTGCTGACCACGCTCTTGTGGTTGACTCCGTCGTCGGTCATCACGAACCGGCTTTTCCCAACCAGTCATGTAGCCCAGGCGGGCCATAAGATGAAGTCACACTCTGGAGCGAAAAAAAGACGGCGGTCCCTTGCTTCAGGTATTGCCCTCAAACACGTCAGCATCTGTTTAAATTTGGGTCCATTGCACACATTGATGATTTGGACTGTTGTATTTAGGGCAAAGCTTTGCACTCACATCTCAATGTCTCCAAAAATGCTGGCAGAATCAACCACCTCGGCCAAACGGCGTACGCGACGGATACACAGGCAATGAGAATGAAGAAACACATTCTTCCGTATGGCTCAAACTAGTATGGTCACCACATTTCAGATTAGGTCACACATATCCTGCCACTCCTCATAACCGTATCTGACCGTGTTCAGCAGAAAATTTGTGTAAGAATTGGTTAATTTCCACAGGCTCGCACAGTATACATATACGGGTATGACGCGTGAAAGGATCTACAAGCTCAGCCACTCTTCAATCTGATTTGCCTGCTTCCCGTGGCTCAGTCGGTTTCAATGACATCGTTTAATGATTACGCCCAACAATTTGTCGGTCCACCGCCATGATACTCGGAAGCGATAGGTCTTTCTCTTGCATTTTCCACGTCAGTCAACTACCAGATCAAAGCACCCGCGCCGTTTACTTCAGATGTTCACAAAGACCTCCTTGCGGACCTCTCGAGAATCAGACGTCAAAGCTACCAGTCTGACTACGACCTTCACATTGACCTATCTCGTACATTGAAACGGGTGAACGACGGTCACTGCGTTTGGATAAACCTCTGCTATGTGTGTCCCTATGATTTTAAACAGATTCGGATGCGCTAATATGCAATTTAGGACTGTGCATGCATTGCGTTCGCACACCTGACCTGACCTCACTTTCTCCCCAGCCGCCTTCGTCAATTATCTCCCGATCCCCCTCATTCTGTTGACGGCCCCTGATGGCACCCAGGCCATACATATTGCCCCCGAGGCTTTCACAGTAGCGAAGGCAGAGTTCCCGAACCAGATCCAGGTCTGGCAGGTCTCTCTTCCCGGTCATTTGAGGGGGGATCTTGAATCAGTGAGCAACCTAATTTGCCCCCCTTGATTGAGTTAAACCCCACTATGCTCCTTCAAATAGCTTTCTCGCGCCAAAGTTCTACTTATCAATGGCCTTCCGCCTTTCGAAGCTGTCAACAACAATGCGGAGATCACTGGTGGCTTCCAATCGTTTGGTACATGTCAAAACTCGTCAGTCACTCTCTTGTCCTGCCATGTTCTCCCCTTATATCTATCAAACAGGTTCTTCTCGAGCTATCAAGCCGGTCCTGACGGCTGGACGTATATCATGGGCAACTTCGCCCAACAGTCACTTCCTCTGAGCGATAACGTCATGTGGACGGTTCAACGAATCAACCACACCGTTCCTGATACCCTCATCGTAAGCTGTCTTCCGTGAAAGCCCCCATGTCTTCTTGACCCTACTTCTTAGTTGCCTTATCGCTCCAGAATTGGCTCCGCTATCAAGCCCTTCACAGACGCAAAGTCTTATCTTGCCAATAATTGCGTCGCCGTCCCCGGCACCAACGGAGAGGACGTCTACGCAATCTCAACAGCCAAGGTCATCCCGTCTGAGCGCCCTGTTGCCAAGTTCCAGCAGCAACCTGTGGTCTCCGCCGATGTCGCACACAAGCATCCGATTGACGTAATCTTGGATACTTCGCCCTTGTCCAATGTTATTCTCCCACCTGGCCTTGCCCCAAACTTGCCGCCTGTAAATGGAAGCCGCAATGCCGCCCAGTTCTATCTTCTAAAAGATGGCAGAACTGGTGTCATGGCCCTAGGTAGTTTCTCGGATGACGATTACTTCGCCTTCCTGGACAGTCTGCTCATGGGGTTGATTTCATTGAAATCTCAAGGAGCGACACAGCTAGTAGTCAATGTAGTGCGTTGGACGATATCTTCACGCCGTTCTATTCAGACACTGAGATGAAATTTCATTTCCGTAGACAAATAATGGTGGAGGTTTCATTTGTGCAGCTCATGTAAGTCCTTCTACCATAATTGTGGCTAATGCCTTCAACTTTTGGCTAACGAATCTACCATAGTGGCTTCACCGGATCGTAAGCGACGCCACCCGCCCTGTGATATCGCACTGTGACTTTCCTATCGCGTAGATCATTGGCCCGAAATCAATCACAGTGCCTCAAGCTGGGCTAGACACCCAAACTCGGGATGGTCCTCTTGCACAGTTGATCGTCAAACAGATCATCAACAACAATGTCGATCCGGATGTACGGCTGTTGTATAACCCCCTGCAATGGCGCAACGCAAATAATCAGCAGTTCGCAGCCAATGACGATTGGTTACAACCTCCCGTGCAGAAAACTATCAACGGACGGCCTGACGTGTTTAGCCAGAGGTCGGTTGTGCCACGGTGTTATGAAGCCACGTTCTCATCTGTTGTACGTAGGTTGGGACAGGAATGTCAGCCAAGTGGCTTCCCCGCAAACGTTCTGAACGTCGCCCTTTTCGATCCCAAGAAGGTAGTTATTGTGTCTAACAGCAGGTACGTCATCTCTCATCTGTTCTCGGTGCCTATACCTGCTGGCTAAGTCGTGAATCACCTGTACTGCTAGATGTGCGAGTTCTTGCTCTCTGTTCAGTGTAAGTTTAGAAACGATCTGATCACACGAACGATGGCATTAAATTTACAGACCACCGGGCCTTTTAGATCACCATGTCCAAACTCGAAGGTGCCAAGACTGTCGTAGTTGGTGGAAAGAAGGACTCAGACCACTCATCTCAAAAACAACACCCTCGCCCCACCTGACTTGTGCGTCGTCCTTCTTTGCATTCGTCTCTGCCCATATCGGCGATCTGTGTCCCTTTATTCCCACCTCCTTGCTGGATACTTGGGGCTCCCCGGCTAAGTCCGGACCTCCTTTTGACTTCGCTTCATGTTCTGTCATTGGGTGAAGCGCTGGCATCCTCATGTTGGTTCTGTCTTTCTTTATGCAGGTTGGTGAATGGCATTCAGGGCATCACTTGGAGACTAGGCTTTGGGGTGACGGACCCTGCGCAACCAGAAGGTGAGTGTCTTCGTCAGCAGAACCCTGTCCTTGTGCCTCGAGACCACTATGATAGTGGACTTGTTGCAATCTTTTGAGCGCAGTACGCTAACAGGACTCTAGAATGGCAAGACCACTCCACTGACCTTAATCCGCCTCTTTCCGGCAACCTGTAAGACCTCCTTACCACCTCTCTCCCACACCAACTTCCTGACTCCACTTTCCCCGCGAATTGCTATAGCGTGAACAACCCAGTCGCGATCTGGGAGGAGGTGACACACCAATTACTTGCATAGGTCCCCAGGTCCAGAAATATCTTTATCCTATTTCATCCTTCAACGTTATAACACAAGATTGCATGCAGACAATTAGACTTCACCAGCTATGCACGGATCATTTGGAGAGATGGCTTGCCCGTATGGCGGATCTAGGATCTGAACGAAGACGCTCTTGATTCCGAAGTATACCACATCAAGGAATATATGAATAATGTGAGAAGCGTCGTGTGGTTGTTCGACTCCCAGTGACCCAAACTCCCCGTGGTTGGTGGCCAGTTCCCACCACCTCTTCAAATGTTGAGCCCTGAGTCAAGCAAACACTATGTGTGTAAGCGTACTGATAAGAAAGCCTTCAGGTGCCCAACCTTTATCGGTCCATAATCAGCGAGATGTCATGAATGATTTTGTCACCTTGCCCATCTCTCCACCATCTGCTAGTCATGGTCCGCTGGCGGGAACCATCGCCCATCGTACGATACCTTGCATGGCACCTGTCTAATTGATTCTCTGTTAATCAACCTTTCGTGCTGCGACCCTTTGGCGTATTTAGATACACGATACAATATTGCGATACTCCGGCCAATTCCTTGGACCCTGCATGGTATAACCTTACCAAAAATACACCACGCACACCCACAGCGTAACATTCAGCTGGACGCTTCGTCCCACCAGCCCTAGATCCATTCCCAACCATCGTCTTCCCTTGTTCTCTCCTTCGGCCTTTTTTTTGGGGGGGATTGAACAACCTTTCGCGGGAACGCAATGCACGCACGCGGAGCTACAGACCCCATGAGTACCAGAATGCGGTGACGTGCATACACGACACCGCATACATATACAACATAAGGGCATATGAAGTAAGATAAGGTTGCAATTGTCCACATCATGCCAGGCCCAGTGAGACAGAAATACAGAGCTCCAGAAGCCGTCTCGCATTCCATCGATCACAAATGCTGTGAACCCCCACATATGTACCCGGATCCTGTTGTCATCAGTTCTCCCACAATTGGGGGGAGGCTTTGGACGTGATCTGATTGAGACCTTCTGTCTGGCTTGTCTTCTGTCATATACGCTTCTCAAGGCATCAGCTTCACTATTGACTGGTCTTAGCAGCCGACGATCTCAAGCTAAACCCATTCTGTGAACCTCAAGGCTTCCACTTTTACAAACGGCATCTATTGAACTTCTGTCATGGCTTTTTGCGTTGCGAGGAATGCAGACGGGACTTTGGTAGTGCATAGCTGTTCCAGATAACTCTCCTTACCAACTCCTTAAACAGCGGTAGGAAAGAGCGGTTCTACTATGCATCGTGCGGCAATGGAATGATTGCTTCAGGATACGGTGTGGGGAGGCAGCGTCGCATGGATGCTAGATCACTAAAAACGATCGAGTTAGCCATTGCTTTCAACTCATATATAGCGTACCGAAGACCAACCTTTGCACAAGCGGTCGTACCGGCAGCTCCTAAGCATGCAACATCATCTGCTCGTCCACCAACCGTTCATCGGGTCGCCGTAGACCCAACAACTATGCGTGGGAGGCCAGAGTGGTTGACCAGTTACGTCATCCTCGTCACATCGCAACTCGATTCCAAGTTCGATCTCTGCCTTTTCGCAACCCCACCTAGGCGTATTACGCGTTTCAATGCTCCTCGACTCGTGGTTCCAGGTTAGTCATTGTCGCTGCTCACCACTCGGACGTGCGGCTAATCGCTACCTTTAGGTCTCACTTCGGGCTATCACAGGGACATGTAGTTGGACGGGGGCAAGCCTCGCAAATGGCCATCATACGGTCATCGGTCGACGGTCTGTTAGGACGACCTCTGTTCCTATCTAGTGAGTTGATATTCATGGTCAGCCCTCTTTCTCCTTTCATCATTCGTGTTGTTGAGATCGATCTCCAAGCTCTCCTCCAGAATCTTTTCTTGTTTGTTATTGCCATTACGTATGGTATAATGGCAATGGTAGATTTTGTATCCTAGCGCGAATGATTTTGTGACTTCTACTCTTCCGCTTGGCGGGGCGGGACCTATGGGGCCTTTAGTCTTGTTCCCCCTGTCGTCTATCCCTCTGACTAACTAGCTACTCTATAAAGTTTGCTTATTCACGGCTGCAGGAGAACGGCCAGCAGCTGACGGATCTCTGCCGTGTCCCAACTCGCTGGGGCGCGTGTCTGTCAGGCTGGTACTGGGGCATCTTCTGTGGACCTCTTCTGCTTCTTGTCTCTTGTCTGCCGAGGTCTACACTGTTCTCGACTTACCAGCATGCGCCCTCCTGCATACAATATATCCGTGATGCTCCAGTTTGGCGCGTCTGTTTCGAACCTTTCAACCCATTACCATCCACTGGTGCCTTGGATGTGTCTTTTAGCTATCGCGACTCTAGCTTCTAGGATTTGCATCATTCCCGACTTGCATCCTCGTGCTCCGAGTCCATGACATGGTGGTCGTGTGTCATCAAGGTTGATCAACCGCTTACACGTGCTGAGGCTGTTCGCTTGTCCGATCGTTGCTACCTATCCCACCCCCCCCTGTTGGACGCAGGGTGCTATAAGGCCGCGTAAGCGCCGGTTTTATACAAACGACTTCTCCTCCTCTTCCTCCATACTACTATTCAGATATCCATCTCTCCAGACAATGACACGCAGCTCCTCGCGATGGGAAAGCAGTGCCCTCGCCCCTCCTGCCTCCTCGTTGACTTTCTACTGTTCAAGTGCCAGCACTGCGAAGATTTGTTCTGCCAGGAACATTTCAAGGTCACCACACACAAGTGTTCCAAGTATGTCAAGAGCAAATTTAACCGCGTGGCACCAGACTGTACATCTCAATTGGTGGCATTGACAACGTTAGATTAATTGACCTCTCTTCATAGACCCTTTATACTACACCCCAGTAGCCGTCCGCCCTGGACAGGATCCGAATGACAGGATGGAAGACCACTTTACCGACGAATGTTCTGTCATGGATGGGAAATCTGGCAGGGCAAGGACGATGCCAGTCTGTGCTCGGGGGAACTGCAGGAAGGTTCTGTTTTCTCCCATTCATTGTGACGTACATACCCTTGGCACCTTCATTCTCAAAAATGCTTATTGTGTACACAGAAATGCAGAAGCCAATTCTGCCTGGCACATCGATTTTCCGCAGATCACAACTGCGCGGCGCCCGCTCCATCGTCAAGCTCTAAACTCAGCGTGTCGAACCCCCTCAGTGGTGTAAACACAAAGAATTTGAATGTAAAGGTATCGGCCACCGGTGCAGCTGCTGTGAGCGCGATCAAAAAAGCCACGGCGTCCGCAAGCGCTTCCGCACCAGCCTCCAGACCTGTACCAGTAGCGAGAATTGCGCCCTCAAAGCCAGCAACTCCCCCATCACATACAAACCCCTTTTCCAAGACCGACTGGTATGTCTTCTTCCCATCCGACCTGTTCTAGTGGCCACTCATAAGTTACTAGCCCTTTTCATCTCTCCGCGCCTCTCCTCTCATTAATGACTTATCACGCGACCCGTCGACGACTTCCACTGACGCTAACAAGACCAAACCGGCACCTAATAACACCAACACTGTATCCATCCACATCACCCACATCAACTATAACGCATTTGTACCGCCGGCCATCTACGAGGCAACTCCACCGCGTCGTAATCCACCGCGGGCGGCACGGAGAACTGGGGTAAGGTGCGCTTGGAGGGCGATGACGACCTCAGGGTAGGTGGGACTGCTTGGGGATGGGCATTGAGGGATGGCCGGTGGCAAGTCGGAGCGGGAGTGGTGGAGGGACTCAGAGACAGCAATTGGTGAATGCCGCCCCGCCGACGCCAACGACACGTGCGATGCGCCGGTCAAGTGGAATGTCGTGGTCGAGCGGGCGGGCGACGGCTGTAAGCAACATTTCAACATCGGGGCTTGAGAAGGCGCGTCAGGTGTCGACGCCAACCGTTGTCGGTGGAGACGAGCCCGAACCGGAGGATGATGAGGACAACACGGCAAAACGGCGGGACGCACAGCTGCTCACGACGCTGTCCCTCGTGCAGACATCCCACGCACGTCGCATATCGCTTTAAGTACGGTGTGTAGATATCCCGTCCAGCCTATTGTAACGCTAATTTTTTCCTCATTATTTTTGCGATTGATCGACATGCATACATACAGTATTTGAGAATTCTAGTCAATCTCGTTTCGGAGCTGGCAAGAGCCATGTTACATAGTCCAACCAGTCCTTAGCACGCGACATCGAATGCAAAACAAATCTTGATTTCCATAGTTTCACGTCCCGGCATATATTCGCTGAGATTGCTGGGCTCGGCACACCAGGAGTGAGGAAGAAGTTTGTAAAGATCCTACGGTCGGATACCTACATACATCGTATATATTTAATAAATACAAGCCAAACTGGGGGTAGCATCATTTCTGCACCATGATATAAGGTAACTTCTCCCAAGCGTGGGATATTGTACAACGGGCTGCGGAAAGCCCTTTTCGCCGACGTTCGGCGCTATGTTCCAGCACAGCGCCCGCACGTCGGGCCTTGGTGATGGTATACAAACAAGGTGGGGCGCTCATAGTTTGTCTTTCGAGCCGAAGTCAAAGAGATCGCAACCTGATCAGATAGGAGATAACGAAATCGCGATTGACACCGTCGCCGTGCTTACAGCCGAATTCATATATATCGAGAGGCCCCCTCAGACATAGAGCGAATGACAGCGGAGGTTCATTCGGCTGTCCCGGAACACTTTGCCACCCTCAGGCTAAACTCGGCAAGGGTCCACTCCTGATAGCCGAACGCAGCCAATGCTTGCTTTTGCCCTCCGCTCTGTGTATGTTTTTTTGTGAAGGGGCCTATCGATATGGATTTGGCTGTCAAGGCCGAACTTATTACTAATACGATCGACTTAAGTTCACGATAGTGAACTGCGCCTGCGTGCCTGGTTTTCTGGATGTGTTACACCCGGATGTAGGTTGTAGCAACCACGTCCCCTCATTTATATCCTTACTCTGCCACGGCGTCTCGGAGTTTGAAAAAACAGATGCCTAGAATCCGACTGGCGATGGTGGCACCCACCGGGATGTACAAAGGGATGTGTCGGTACGTACTGGTACATACCGGTACGTACCAATGCGTACCAAGTATATACGTGCAAGGGAACTGAAAGGGTTGTGTCACGCAGATGTCCTATCGACACCAACGCATAGAATTGGAGACGGCCTTCACGATATACGGCTTGAGCCCATGGGATGGACAACATAACGCTCTGCAGGAGTTGCCCCCAGAGAAACTACCAATAACATTATCATACCAGACGCTGTGCTCATTTTGCTCAACACACATATATAGGATTGCGAAAAACGAGTACTTGACCGACATGTAGGGGAGCATCATATTTATCTAGGCAGTTGGATTGAACAAAACTTGTCCAAAGAGTGAACTTTTCCACTCCGTCTACCTAGCCCATCTAACCGAGTTCCTCCAACGATGCATCCTCTTCTGCTCCTTGTTAGCCCATGATTCAACACCTTGTCGGTCTGCTGATTGGTCACATACCTGGACAGATGTCCTGAGGAGTAGTAACTACAATGAGCTAGAAGGGGTTAGGAGCTGCAAGATGTGTGTTGAAGTGAGAAGAGTGGGAAGGTATGTGGAGCGCGAGGCGCTGCCGCCGGAAGCTGCCCACTAATGCGGAAGACCGGTCGTGATCCGGGCAGCACGTAGAAACTTTTGGTGTAGCCAAATGGTTTGAGGCGTATTGTCACAGTAGAATGTGAATATTAGTGTACAGGGACATAGATTCCGACGTCATCTGCCGTGTACAGACTTCACAGTCGATTATCCTTACAGGCGAAAGTGTATCTAATTAGAAATGAACTTCAGGGTTCCTTTGCGACACATGTCTCTCCCATCTCTTTCGTATATGGTCCCTGCACCAAATACTCACATAGCTTTCTTCCTCCCACCCATACCAAACAGTAACATGCGTGAGCTGGAGTGGAAAGTTCTGAGCTTCTCCACTCCAACTTGACACGAGCCGCTGTTCATCCGCCTGATTTCCTGGTCGCTGAACGAGAGGCGCCCGGGTACGCACTGAAAAGCGTGACAGTGACGCGAGCGCAAGGAGGCCTGTTCGCCAGCGCACGGAGTTGTCCCATGGGTATTCCTATAAAAGTTGTAAGCTATGGCAAAGGGTCATCCATCCTAAAAACGAAGCGTACATAGCTGCTGGAGAACTTCTCGTTCAGCTTCAATGTTTCTAGGAAAGGGGCCAAGGCTGCAATGGATTCGAGGATGTTCATATCGCGCGACACCGAGAAATCCAGATGCAGATACAATAAATTTGCAGGCGAAAGTGCGAGAGACGCGAAAAGAAGTGTATGAGTATCAGAAGGGCAGCGATATGCTGCAGTCACGCGGTGGACGGGGTGACCACAGACCAGAGCGGCCACACAAGTTGTGGGGCCAGAGATTTCCCAGGGAGTCAAAGGTCGGCCCATGGCACACTTGCACCTGACAAGGTTTGACAGGATAATTGTGGTAACACCCGGGTTGCGAACTAGGAAACCAATAACACTGTCATGTGGCAGCGAGTCAGCGGAGAAGAAGGTGAGGTTGGGGAGGTCAAGATTCTTGAGTAGGAAACTGCACTCCCTCACGGAAACTTTAGGAAGTTTCAAGATAAGGGTGTCGATGTGATTTAATTGGGGAAGGAGGCGGTGGGTTTTGTTGATAAATTGAGGAAAGGGATTCACAAAGCGAATCTCCAACGACGAAATGGCATCCGTAACTGCTCGATTGTGCCGAGCGGCTGCGTTGTGCTTTTCCAAAGACGCCTCGTCCTTTATACACACTACTTGCTGAAGGCCGGCGCAGGGTCAATGACATTGAATATACTATTAAGTGGCGAAAGCGAACCTGCGGGAACGGAATCGAGGACGCAAGCTGAAAGAAAAGTGTATTAGATCACAATGGAAATGGGGATGCAAAACAAAAGCCGACCATAAAAGCCCGTGTGCGGACCATAGAGGGGGCAAGAATCGGGGTCAAACACGGTGGGGATATGGAATGGGCTGAAGGTCTTTGTGTTCGCAATGGCTGGCTTTTCAGCGTGTGTTGAGATTTCAACTCAGCGACTACACGTGATGAAGAGCGCCATTGCAATTAGCTATAGTTCTCCAAGAGTCCTTCCCAGTTCAATATGCTTAGCGCAGGACGATTCTCGCAGTTATGAGATGGCTGAACGGCGCAGGAACATACGCGGGTAAGTCAAAGCTTCTGGCGATGAGGCAGGGGTACGCGTTTAGATCTATGCTTCCAGTGGCCATTTGGCATTCTCACCGCCAGAACTCGAAGACCAAGGCCCAGTGTCCATAATACTTCGTTGTACAACAATGAGAAAAACCCCCTTCGAGATTCTGAATAGACACTCGTTGGGCAAAATTTTGATATCACCCACACAGGAGGGAAAGCTAGGAAAGGACAGTTAGAAGCGGCAAGTATACTGCAGCTGGACACTTTGAGTCGTGGGCTTCACATTCAGCGTATAGGTAGGGGCAGCAGGACAAACATGTCGGACCTGGGACCAGTGATCACGACGCAGTCCTCAGTCGGAGTCATCACCAATTCACATAACTGAGGAGGGGCGGTAAACAAGCTGTAACGGTGTCAGGAGCTTTCTAGTCTTCCAAATACAAAGTGTCGTTGATCCCGACCCACAGCAGAATAAGGGAGGGGGATCAGATGGTGCCAACTGATGCTTGACGGCGGGTGTATAGAACAACATATAGACCAGTTCGTAAGAGGTTCGAAGAAGATGAAGCATCATTCTCGTAAAGCCTCAAGAGACCTGTAGAAGTGAGTAGTCGTGAGGAAATCCAGGTTCATGCCACTCTGTACTTAGTCAGGTTCTCTATGAGACATAAAGTCATGTGAGGGACCGAAATTTTGGAAAAGCCAAGTGAGCATGGTCGGACCAGGTCGAGCTGGATGATCATCGATCATCCCCAGTAAGGAACCCATGTACTAACTTCAATTACGTCTCATCTGCTATTTTTTAATGTGTGATAATGGCTCAGCAGCGAATGCATAGATACACAAGCATTAGGAGACATTTTTCTCGCATTCCTACACAGGTAATGTAATGTGCAAGCTGCCATTGATTTCTATTTACGAACATTATGGTACACTGCGACGCTCCAGAATCACCCTTCCCGCTCATGCCCACTCCTGCTTCACAGGATCCTCGTCCCTCCTTCTGCTCTGCGCTCCTCCTCTGCAGCACATGCCTGCATCCTCGTGCGTCCCGCTCCCTTAGATATCGAGTACATATCGCGAGTGCGGCGGCAGTCTAGTAGGCAAGGTGTGACTTGATGAGCGCCTGCACGCCGGAAGTCACGTCTACAATCAAGGCTCTCGACGAGTTGACGAAGAGAGAAGCGAGACTTCGACAGAGGAGGAAGGTGTGTGTGAGTGAGAAATTGAGCCAGGGAGGGAGGGAGACGGGCACTGAAAGAGGTGTGGCGGCTACCTGGGAGCGGAAAGTAAGCATATTTACAGAATTGGCAGAATGGCGAGGACGTACCGATGCGAGACTGTTGCAAGAGACGAGATGAGTTAATAACAAGCAATCGGTAGATACGCCTAGAACTTACCTCTAGTCGGACTAGTCCCATCAATGCTTGGCCTGTGGCGAAGCGAGTGCGTTCACCAGCAGATGGCGGTACTGCGTTGACATGAGCTCTCGTGAACAAAGTGAATCTGGGGGTGAAAGTCATCAGTCAGAGACGGTGTAATAGTGATGGCGTATGTACCATGTGCCCCGTTCGTGCTATTGAGAACCTGTATTATGGAACGAGCGAAACGAGACACTAGCAAAATGCGACACCAACCTGTCCATATTCTCTACACTGTGTATATCCACCAAAGATTTTACCTAAAAAGCCTGTTGCGAAAAGTTTACAATTGCTGGAGTCGAGCGGGGTCCACGAGTCTGCTGTAGGCGTCGTTTGGGATGGCATTTTCGTATAGTCGGGGTGCTGGCAATGATCGGAGGCGCGTCAACTTGGCTCGCCTGATGCCGGCCGTCCATTCCACAAAGCAAGGAAAAGATAAAGCAGAAAGCATAGAAACGATGTATGAATTGGTACCTTCCATGTCGTGGGAGAAGCGAGAACGCACACCTAACCTCCTAAAGCAGCTGACCCGACAATTTTCTGACATCGAACGTCGGAAGTCAGCGCGTTGAACCTGATAAAAAGCAAAGGAAGGATTTTCTGCATGCGTCTTTCAAACAGGCCTTACCAGAACCACAGACATACGGCATCGTACTGGAAGTTCTGCTACTGCTCAAGTGAAGCGGTAGGCGGGTGAGAATAGCCTGTAAACGACGATGAAGAACAATTGCACCATGCGCAGCTTCCGAGCAGGTCTGAATGTCTCACAATGCCCAATTGCAAAGGACTGCGCCGTGGCCCGTTGGAGAGTGGACGAGTCTTGGGATTGAACCCTCTTGAATTTAAGGCTATCGCTTCAGGTGAGTGCGAAAGAGAAGGAATGCGAAAGTGCGGAGAAGCGAAGTGGGGCCTGGGAGAACATCGTGGTCAGAAGCGAGCCACAACTTGGGATGGGGCGGCGTTTCTGCAAAGACGGGGAAGGAAGCGAAGATGAGAAGAGTGCGCAGCGTAGCCTTCCCCGTCCCTGGTCGTCCGCGTCGTGTGGAACATCTCCGCTTTCGTGGTCAACGTCTGCACAACCGACTCCGAATACCTCCACTAGAATTGTGACCTCCGCCACGGTGGATTCCAATCTTGGGCTCCTCTCAGTCGCAATCAAAGATCACTACTGCCTTGGGTGCGCCCGCGGTCAAGTACAAAGCCCCCTCAATAGGGGTTCTCCAGCAAGACGCCAAGGTGGACCAGGCTGTGGTCCCATAGCTCGAGGGACTCGGACGTGCGCCCAGGGATAACGGTGAGGGCGACGTTGGTGTCGGCTTTCATGTAGATGCGGTCCTCGATGAGTTGCGAGGTTCCTTTTGTTCCTTCTTGGCGGGCAGGAGGAGAGGCGCTGGCGTGGATAGATATGGAAATGGTAAGGGGTCCGATAGGCATTGACTACGCTGTTGATGGTCAGACATGGATGGGAGCATGCCAGGGGTGATGCAATTACCGGTAGTGGCTCGGCGCCCTTCTCGTTCCAGCGCTCTGGATGGACAAGAGTAACACTCACCCAGCGTTGTTGGAAACCTCTCGCCCCCTTTGAGCCTTTTCCGACCACGTATCTTCCTGACTTTGCCATTCTTTCCGCGTTCAGTGTCGATAGTACGGACGCTGTCCCCAACTTTGAGAATGCTAGCATGTAGATGGCCGAAATAGAGTATACCGATGTAGGGATCTTCCTCAATCTGCACAGTCGGCATCGAACGAAAGCTTCGTTCGATCGAGCAATTGAGATGGTCAGGGACTCGACGTGCAAGGAGATAAAGTCGAAGAACGGGGGCATGTCGCCTTTCGTTGCTGCACCTTTGTGGAGGCGCACTTCCGGCATAGTAAGGTCGTGCAGTCGGACGATCAGCCTTTTTCAAAACGACAATTGGTCTGGCGGAAACGCGGCGAGTACGACGAACGTCAGGACGCAAAAGAAAGAGCGCACCGACTTCAAACCGCAATTCGGAGCCTTCCTAACAGGAATCAAGGCAGCATCATCAGCCCCTCAGTAACATCAACCATCAGCGCAATCCCGTTGGCAATGCACAGGGCATGTTTCACCTCGCCCTCGATGCAGGTGCTTTAGCAGGGTCCTGATCGGTGAAGCTTAACCTTGAAACGTATACGTAAGACACATGAACCTGCCTTATTATGTGAGGCTCCGCGTTGAAGACAAGGAATGGCAGAACACACTCAAAGGGGCATGCGGAGAGGGGGCCACCGACGCGTCGCGAGTATATGTACACGAGGCGTGTGGGTCACGGTGACACCAAGCTAGGAGCGACCAGCAGCTTGTACCCTGCCGATCTATCTGAGCTATATCCTGGGGCTTTTGGAGTGGTATTGACCCCAAACTTTCCCCGATCTCATTCTCGTTGGCCCTGCCGACTCACATCTCGACCCCATGGCATTTGGATGAGTTCCAGCTAAGTGAAAAAGAAGGGCTGTGATGGCTGTGTGATCGACGAATAGAGGTGTTTGCGGAGTGGTGGCTTGTGTGCCTTCAGCTGGTGTGAGTAGCCAGAGTGAGTGGAGACCGCCGCGTACTTGTTCGTCCTCGTCCAGCTAAGCCAATGTGGCGAATGAGGGTACAACGTCCACATGAGATGGTCGCGGGTGCACGGGGTGCCGTGACGATGTGCATGCAAGATGAAGTGTTGCGGGGGTACCTGCAGCATGCTCCTTCTGTTAGGTCAACCCACCGTCCTGTTGTTTCCTCCTCCCCTCTACTCTTGCCCTACCATCGTGTTGGCGTCCAGCAACTCATGATCAGTTGGGGGCACGCGTTCAGCATAAATGTGAATCCGTCTTCACTCTCGCACATCCCTTTATAAGGGATCCCCGGAGGAGGGCACAGTGCCGTAATCTGAGGGTTGTTTCGCTATACCGAGGGGCAAAGAATGGCATAATTAGTCCGTCTCATGTCAAGAAAATGAAACGGAAGGACAACAAACGAAACAATGTCTGAAATTGTAATTACCCTGGCACGTCAGCATTAACTGAAGTATTTAGTGTCCTTAAAGGGTGTTTCAACTTGGTATATACAAATATCGCGTTTAGCCATGCCCCGGATTGGAGAGTGCTGGAGGAAGTCGACAGCCTCCTATGAATAGAACACTGCTACGACTTCAACTACCTGGAGGAGTAATCAACGGCGTACTCCACGCCCCCAGGATAGACCTGCACTAGCACTAGCCTTTCTCTTTGCAGTGACAGATCTATCATCATCATCTTTTCCTCCTTCCTCAGAAATCTCTATAATCGATTCCAGTGCTGGAGCACAAGGTATTAACCAGTGTAAGCTAAGTTGACATGATCCTTACCTTTGTTTTCCCTTTTACTGTTTTGATAACAGCATGATCAGCACACAATGGAAAATGTCTAACTAGTCCTCAAAACTGCACCTTGAACCAGCCACGTTTTCAGAGGCTGTATCTCGTGATAGTGGTGTCAGTGTGACAATGGTAGGGCTGTGATCGTCGTCATCAGTGTCCTCTACAGCAGGGTTTGGTGAAGAAGAAGATATATAACTAAAAGGGCAAACAAACGTATGAAATTCCCCGAGATGTATGCTTTGCTAGGATTGGGAGATGAATGGAAAATCATAAACCTGTAAGTCATGATGACGCTCTCAAGCTCAGTACATTATAATTTCTGAACATACCAAAATTTCTGACGCATGGTGAACGAAGTAAACAAAGAAGCGCATTCCCTCACCATCAGATGTCGCAACGAGGTGTTGGAGCCGCGTGTTTGATTGGAAATTAGAAGGTTACTGCCAAATTCATATTGATAGGCCTCTTCGAAAAAAATAGATATAGAGCGGAGTGACATCGGAGGCTACTTCGGAAGTCTCCTAATTTGCTGCCAACCTTGGGCTGAGCTCGGCGGGAGACTGGAGTTGCCCGCTCTTCATTATGACAGCCGGACGCAAAGACGCCCTCCGCTCTGTGTATGATTTTCTCGTCAAGGGGGATATAAATCTGGCTGTAAGAGGCAAGCAACACAGATAACAGCCAGATTCATGACGATAGGCCCAGCCGATAAAAATAGATACGAATTGGAGTGATGGCGGAGGACAATTCGGCTTTCTCGGATGACCGCCAAACATTGCACAGCAAAACTCAGCTCGGCGTAAGCCGTCTGTTTTTAATAGCCGTAACATCACCTTGACTCCCGCTTTATGTATTATTTTTTCGAAAAGGGCATATTGTTTTGAATCTGGCTAAAATAGATAACTTATCGGATATATACATTGACTGAGGTCCTGGTGCGCTTCGCATGTGATCGTGGTTGATGTGACTTCAGCCATCTGTGCCTGGACCAGCCGCCACATGCCTCCCAAGTATAGAAATACAGTATCCTGTTATGGGTTTGCCTAGGGCAGGCTTGCTGCAGGCCACCCCTGACTTGGAGCTTCCGGAACGAGTCCCAATCCAAAAATTTAGGCAACTAGTCGCTCGTTGCACCCGTGTACACATTGTTTGGGTTGTCGCAGAGTAATCCAACTCTAATCATGAATTCTGTCTAAAATCTGTCCTGGCTCAATTTCCTTTCATCCATTCCAAGCGCTGTTATGTAAGTGTGGTCACTGCCGGGTGTGACCCTTTATATATGCGGCCTCACAGCCTTGGAGCATTAGCATCCGAATCCATTGCTCTCTCCTTCCCGTCGCATGGAGAATTTGAACACCTCAGGATTGCTGCACGTGCATTCTCCGCCGATTCTCCGGCGACTTTTGAACCTATCTGTCAGTGACCCGGAATCCTCTGTTGAAGACCGTCAACAACGACGACCTCGAATCATATGCCTCTTATCGTATGCAGCTTCAAATGCTCTCGTTGAACTTCCGACAGTATTAAACCGCTTCGCATATGTGAGCGTCGTTTATTATCGTGATCATGCACCACATTGTTACTGACCACATGTGCCAGCCGTTAGAAAGGCTCACCTCGACTTGGTCTGTACGTATCGCCACGAGTGCTGGTGCCTTTCAAGAAAAATATCCATACCCCATGGCGGAAAGTGTTTTAAGTATTCCAGAACTGCTGGACTTGGTTCTTACTTCATTGTCTCCCGGTGACCTGGCAAAAGTGGCGAGAGTGGCGCGTTTTGTGACAAAGCCCGCGCTAGATATGGTATGGCGGGTGCTTCCAACCGTCTTCGTTGCTTTGAAGCTGCTTCCAGGCATTGAGAAGGTCCATGGTCAATATGTGAGTCGACTACGAACCAAATCTGCATTTTAGATTTCATCACATATATGTATTTATCAGACTCTCACCCGTCCCATCGGGGATTACGAATGGGAGAGATACGATGAATATTTCTTTCGAATTCAAGAGATTCGCAGCCTGTCATCTTCTAAGGGAATCATGGGTCCCATCGATATCGATTCAAATATCTTCACCATGCTTCATCACTGCTGGTCCCATTTTCCACTATTCCCCCGCCTAAGAAGCGTATCAATCGAAGCGCGATTTTTCCGCGAGATGTGGTCACGGTCGTCGGAGCAGATCTCAGGCATAGCGTCGATACTGTCTTCGGAGAAGCTTTTGAGGGTTCAATTGGAACAATGCCAGTTCGCGGACGTCTTCCTGTCAAGGCTGCGCAGAACTGCTCCTTCCCTTCATCACCTCGCCATCAGCAGCCTTCTGATTCCTGCCCACATCAAAGAGCTGGCTGGTTTCCGCGATCTGGAACATCTCCAACTCAACTTCTCACCTCTTGACCCCTATGTACCATTCACGGACGCTACGCTAAATGAGCTATCTGGATTGACAAGACTGAAAACTCTCCTCATCCACTTGGGTGTAGTGCAGAGATCCTCTCCACCACTGCCTCTGTCAACCTCGGGTTTCAGGGAACTCCGGCATCTGGCCATCCTGCTCCATCACGCGACGTCCTCACTGAGCGTGCTCGACGATATAATCTCCATGACCCCAAACGTCGACCACTTCTTTGTCGATCACTCCGACGCCACTGTACCAATTAACCCGAGCGATTGGACGAAATTCTTGATTTCTCTACAGCGTGTTTGCCCGTTGGTTTGTCACCTCCATATCAGAGAGGGAAATACGCTGGGTGCATGGTTTTCGAAGATCATCGAGCATATCGAGCCTCTCTTTAACTTGCAGCTCAAAACTCTTCACGTTACATCAAAGGGCTCAGGTCGCTTTCCGCAGTACACGGAAGGTGACATTCGCAAGATAGGAGCCAGGTGGTCAGAACTTTGCGATCTCAACTTATTCGCTTGCCGACAGATCCTGCCGCTCCCGTTTCCCATTTTCCGCCCCCAGTCGCTGTTTATGGCCCCACCAATGCTAGGCTTCACAAACCTGCAGAAGCTCTCGATCGTGGGTGGAAGAGTTTCGTTTTTCAAATCGGTCTGTGCAATGATCCCATATATCACGTATCTCGTGCTTCACCAAAATGCAAGCGAGCCTAGCAGTGCATGGGCTGGGCTTTTTGAGGTGCTCCTGAGCCTATGCCCTTTGATTCGGCACCTGGAAATCCGCGAAGACATCAACGACAGAGATGCGCTTGATATATATAAGCATGTCCAGCCGCTGTCTGCTGTCTCCCTAGAATCTTTACATCTCAGCGCAGTATACCTAGGAGGGAGGATTTCTGCTTGCCTCTCGGACAACGACATTTCTGTATTAGCATCCAAATGGTCGAACATGCGACATCTTGACCTATATGCTACGGCGCTCTATGTATGTACAGATCACCACGAAACCCGACATCACGCCACAACATGCCTGGCTCGGCACGTTCCGACGATGCGCAGCGTTGCATCCCTCACTAGAGTTTGCAAGAACCTTGAATACCTCCGACTCAATGTTGAGAATCAAACCAAAGAGGCTCATCTGTCCGGATTCACAAGGTCTATAGATCGTCTAGGTGCCGATATTCCATTTGCTTTCAAGGTCGAAGGTGATCTTCACAGTTGAATTTTGGCAGTTCTGTAGATTCATTTGACTAACGTTCATATCTGTTTTATCTACTACTATTAAATACATATTGGTTTACTCAAACGAAGAATTACACATACTGATCATTCGGGTTATGTAGTACTAGTGGTCGTAATCGTGACTGACTCTCCCTAACTCCTGTCGGCAATAGCCTCATCGGACGAAGGTCGGAGCAGGCCTAGAAACATTCTTCGCGCGTCAATTTATCAGAGCCTTAGCTGCAGAGCAGAAACGTTACGGGCGAGGGCAGCAGAAGATTCTAAATACGTACATACTGGAGTAGTTGCCAACCGCTGTGCGTTTGTATTGCGTTGCATTGGCAAAAGGTCCACAAGTAGGCATTAGAATACCTCCCACTACATAGACCAAATAGATCACCTTTTTACGTATCTTGGTAAACCGCGACAGCGACACTAAAACACGGTCTCGGTCCCAATAAGTTGGTCAAACTGACCAACTTGATGAACTCGGTAATGTTTTAGCAACTCGGTAAGATTCTGGCGGACGTGGTATTCCGAGGTAAAGATGCTGGGGCCTTTACCAAATTGTACACAGGGAGGCTATTGCAATTTCAACTCAATTTCATTCAGTTAGAAAATGATCATTTATTTGAGTGCAAGCTAAGGAGGCGAGACAACAAGAACAATATGATAAGCATGCAACACGATTTCAGGTATGGGGTGAAGGAATTGATAAGAAGAGCATGGCCTGTATACCCACGACGAATTAGCGAATGTCCGAACTGTTGATAATGACGTACCGTGGGGTCCAGATTTACTTGTGTTGAGTACTGGTGTGTTTCAGAAAAGTTCGTTTCGAAGCAGGTGGGGCATTCGCCGCCTTTGCCTCAGATGCCGTCTTCATCTTTGTAAGGGCGACCCTTAAAGGCTTGTAGGCTCGTACAAGACTGGCAAAGGGGAAATCCAAAGTATATTAGACAGGGTATGGTAGATACTGGGAACGACGCACCTGGCAAAGGGGAAATCCAAAGAGAACAAATCTAAGGATCCCTCTGCCAGGTGTGTCCTGTATATACGATCCGGTGGCTGATAAACTGTATAGTTATAGACCCCCTATACTGTGGAGCGGAGGCGAAACAATGAGCTGACGCACATGGCATTCCGAGGGCCGAAGTCCGGAGTCCGACGAAACAGGACATCGGAGTTGGCGGCAGGGAAAGGCCGGCGGAGTTGGCGATGTCCGGAGATGTCGTACCTAGAAGTAAATATATGTAACGAGAGTAGGGAAAAAGGAATGGAATAATGGAATGAGATAGTGTCCCCTTACATCACCCCCCCCCTAGGGTGCAGCGCCTCGATGCACTGCAGGATCCACAAGATACAATCCCCGGACTTGGTGCGGAGCATCTGGATGACGCCTATGGAAGTCCCGGATGAGGTCGCGGGAATGCGACAAGTTTACCATAGGCTCCCAGGAAGCCTCCTCATAGCCATACCCTCGCCACTTGACCTTGTACTGGAGTTTGCGACGGAAGATGCGGCTGTCCAGGATCTCCTCCACTTCATACTCCTCTTCATCGTCAATAAGGGTCGGAGGTGGGGGCGGATGCGCACGGCGGCCGGGGATGGGATCTGGTGGAGCAGGGCGGAGTTTGACAGTGTTGAACACCGGGTGGAGACGACTCATGGCACGAGGGAGACGGAGTCGGTAGGCAAGAGGGCCAATCTGGCGTTCGACAGTATATGGTCCAAGGTAGCGATGAGAAAGCTTCTTGGATGGTCGAGTAGTATGAATGTCAGAGGTGTCCAAGTACACACGATCTCCGGGCTTGTACTCCGGAGCCGGGGTTCGACGCTGGTCATAGTACCTGGCCATGTCGTCCTTTGCCTTGACGAGTGCTGCTTTTGCCTCCTCTTGTGCCAGCTTCATGCGGTCAAAGAACTCGTTGGCTGACTCATTGTTCGAATTCCGGGGGCGGGGTTCGAAGCCCATGCGCGGATTCCGACCGGTGTCAAGCATGAATGGGGTGTACTTGGTCGCAGAGTGCACGTGATTGTTGTACTGGAACTCCGCCTCCGGTAGGAGATCGTCCCAATCATCCTGTTGCTCATTGCAGAAAACCCGGAGATACTGCTCCAACTCCTGGTTGACACGCTCCGTCTGACCATCGGATTGGGGGTGGTATGCTGTGGAGGTGCTGAGCTTGATGCCCAGGAGGCGATAAAGCTCACGAGTAAACTCCGCAACAAACTGCGGTCCGCGATCGGAGACGAACGCATCCGGAAGTCCATGCAACTTCCAGACATTCTTGTGGTAGAGGTTTGCAGCACCCATCGCAGTACAGGTGGTGTGCGTCGGAATAAAGTGTGCCCGCTTCCCCACAGAGTCCACCACCACCATCACTGCATCATACCCATGACTCTCCGGGAGTTCCACAATGAAATCCACAGACACAACGTTCCAGCGACCCTCCGGAATGGGCAAGGGGTGCAGCTTACCCATTGGAGCCTGTCTCCGGACTTTTGTCCGCTGACAAAGGTCACAGGTGCTGGTGTAGGAGCCGATATACCGGGACATCTGTGGCCACCAATAATTCCGGGATACCAACTCCAACGTCTTCCAACGACCAGGGTGTCCAGCGACGCGGGAGTCATGAGTGGATGGAGTTCGACAATCCGGCGCGCAAGTCCGGGTCATTGGGAACATAGATTCGACCACGGAAAGTGAGGACTCCCTGCTCCTCCGCCCACTCTGCACTCTTCACTGACCGAACTCCGGAACGTGCAGATTTCAACGCGGCAGCGGCCTTGGCCACAATGTCCTCATGCATGTTCCCTCTGTTTCCCCGACGGATGTCCCTCAGAATCTGTCCCTCTTCACCCACAGGAGCCAGACCCTCTAGAGCACGGATGGCAAAGAACTCCGGTCTGAGCAACACAATGTCCGTGTTATCAGAACTCCCATCTCCGTGGTCTGGGCGGCGGGACAAGGCATCGGGTTTGCCCATGGTCTGTCCAGGGCGGTGATGCAACACAAAATCGAAGTTGGCAAGATACAAAGACCACCTTGCCTGCCGTCGATTGAGCTTCTTGGCAGTCAAGAAGTACTGGAGGTTCTTGTGGTCAGTATGGATCTCAATCTGGTGTTGCGCACCCTCCAGGAAATGCCTCCACTCCTCAAGCGAACGGATAATTGCGAGCATCTCCTTGTCATGGATCTCGTAATTCCGCTCAACTGCATTCAGGCTTTTCGAGTAGAATGCGACCGGATGCCATTTGTCATCCTCCGGAGACTGTTGAGATAGCACGGCTCCCGTCGCGAAGTCCGAGCTGTCCGCTTCTACCCGGAAAGGTTGGCCATCATCTGGAAATATGAGAACAGGCTCGGAGGTAATGGCATGCTTGAGGGTGACAAAGGCATCCTGTTGTGCAGGTCCCCACACCCATGTAACATCCTTGGCCGTAAGGTCAAAGAGAGGTCGTGCATGATGCGAGAAATCCCGGATAAACCGTCGGTAGAAATTGGTAAAGCCTAGGAACGACTGTACCTCCTTCTTGTTTTTCGGAGTTGGCCACTCTGCAACTCCGGCCACTTTCACTGGGTCCATGGATACTGTTCCGTGGGAGATGACAAGTCCGAGATATTCGATTTCTGTCTTTTCGAATTCGCATTTCTCAGGCTTCAGGAACAAGCGGTATTCGCGGAGACGATCCAGTACGAGACGAGTGATGCGACGATGCTCCTCCAGAGTTTTGGTGTAGATAAGGATATCATCAAGGTATATGCAAACAACTCCTTCCGCTATAAGATCACGGAAGATGTCATTCATCATCGTCTGAAATGTGGCCGGACTGTTGGTGAGTCCGAAAAACATAACCAATGGCTCAAAGAGCCCACGGTTTGTCCGAAACGCTGCCTTCCACTCATCTCCCTCCTTAATGCGGACATTATTGTAGCCCCACCGGACATCCAATTTGGTGAAATATCGCGCACCCCGGAGGTTATTAATGAGCTCAGAGATGAGGGGAAGAGGGTAGCGGTTCTTCACCGTCAAGGCATTCAAGGTCCGGTAATCCTGCACTAACCGGAGGGAACCGTCCTTCTTCTTGATGAAGAAGACTGGAGATGCCATGGGCGATTTTGAAGGCCGGATACGACCAGACTTGAGATTCTCCTCCAAAAACACATCAAGCTCCGACTGTTCGTTTGGGGCAAGGGGATAGACCTTGCATGCACTCGGAGTGGAGCCTGGTTCGAGTTCAATTGCATGATCCCATTGCTTTCGGTCAGGAAGCTCATCAAATGATGCTTTGGAGAAAATGTCCTCAAAATCTCGGAGGTGATCGGGGACGGCATCGCGAAAGGACTTGGGCACGGAGTTGCGTGCAAAGGCCTCCGCTAGGTGTTGGGATGTTGTCTGACTTGCTCGGATCTCCTCAGCAGTCGGGTAACCGAAGAGAGTCGTCACAAATATACGATCACCTTCCTCCATGGGGTCGGCCTCCATGTCCGTTCCTGTGTTGGGCTCTGAATCTGATTCGAAGTCTGACTCGGGGCTCATATCTGGGATATAGCCTTCGTAGACCTCATCATCGTCCTCATCATCAGAGTCCGGGCACAAGTCCGGGACGTCATCGAAGTCCGGTTCAGGTAGAGGAACTCCGCCAGTACGGCACACACGTATAGCAGCCCGGAGTTTAGTCCGTGCTTTACGCTCTGCTTTCACCTCTTCTCTACAGGTCTGACAGCGGGAGGGGCAGCGGCTCATTGAGACTGTCCCAGCTGCCCAGTCAATCTCCGGGTTGTGCTCTCGGAGCCAGGTGTACCCAAGGATCATGTCCTGTCGACCGAGATCAGTGATGGCAAACACCGCACGTTCCGCATGTCCGTTGTAACGCAGGACCAGGTCCACAACATCTGTGATGGAGCCAGCCGCATTCGGAGTTCCATCCACATTGTTCACGGGAATGGGTTGAGAGAGGGGACGTGTGGTGAGATTATTCTGTTGCACAAAGCGGGTGTGTAGGAAGAGTCCAGAGGCGCCGCAATCCACCAGAGCTTTCAGGCTATGGATCTCCTGAGTGTCTGTGGTCTCTATCTCCATGTTGAGGGACAGGGAATTAGGACTTGGAATAGCAGCAAGAACGTAACGGCGGGGCAAGCGTTTTTCCCAGCGGGGTAGTCCACGACGGGAGGGAGGTTTCCCTGGCAAACCGGAGTTGTGAACTCCGATGTCCGGGAGTCCAGGAGAAGAAGGGAGTACGTCTTGATTCGAATCGAGTTCACATGGGGAGAGTGCAGCAATGGAATGGGATTCTGCAGACTCTATAGACAAACATGCAAACCGATTGGAACCTGCCAACAGGGGCGTACTTTTCACCTGTGGCATAACTAAAAATCCTCCACTGATTCTCCGGACTGGCCTTCCACACTTGCTCCGGAGGCCTGTTTGTTTGGCTCGGGGGTGTGAACAGTATCCTGCTCGACCAGGAGACTCATAGCCCAGTCCTGGCGCTCTTCAGCCGTCATCACTCGGATATCAAACTGGTCAGGGCAGTCTCGGGAAAGATGTCCGGGTTTCTTGCATCGGAAACAGACACCCGGAGTTCGCAAGCGCTGACGAGAGGTGTCGATATCCATTGGGACACCAGGGGGAAGGGAACGCGTAACTGGTGCAGCCCCCGGAGGGATGGCATGAACGGGGGGAGCAGAGAATGGACGGAATGAGACAACTCCGGGAGTTCGATTAGCCAGAATCGGAGCCGGGGTTACTCGGGGTTTGGCGGATGCATGGAAGTCGCGATTAGCCTGGTTGTTGTAGTCAACCAAGCGTGCGGCTTCGATCCATTGGTCGACATGTTCATCAGAGGGGCGCCCATCCACCATTCCTGCGACCTTGTCCTCGATCCTTTTTGCAAGACCACGTCGGAAACGAAACACAAGTTGTGCTCCATCTGGGAAGTTGGACTCCTCCATGAGATCCTGGAAGGCGTCGATATAGTCGTCAACAGACCGGGCTCCCTGGTAGTAGTCCTCAGTCTCTAGGGTGGTCGCAGCCGTTCGCTTTTCATCCCGAGGACAAAATGAAGATACGAACTCCGCACGGAACTCCGCATAGGATCGGAAACGGGGAACTCCGCCATAGGACTTGGGGTAACGCAGGGTACGGGCTGCAAAACGGGCGGCACGGCCCCCTTTCATGTACGAGAGGGCCCAATTGATGCGAGTCTGTTCGTCCGGAAATGCCTTTGGGACGAGAGACATAAACAGATCGCAGGAGTTGATGAAGGCACGCCCTTTCTCCCTCTCGCCATCAAAGGAGTCAGGGGGCGTGGGACGCAGGCGATCTGTAGAGTGTGGGGAATGCTGCGCAGCAGCCGGAGTTGCTGGCACGGGGTTCGGTGCGGCAACGGGGTTGGGGACACGACGAGCGGTATCTATGGCGAGCTGCTCGACGATGCGCCGGAGTTCGGCGACTGAGTTTAGGACTTGGCCAATTTGGCCGGCTTGGGTCTGTAGTTGTCCCTCGACGGCGATGAGCCTCTGCCAGGCTTCCTGCTCAGGCTGTTCGACAGCAGGTGCCAGGGTAGGTCCATCCAGTTCGGGGTCCATGACTACTGGACAAGGTGGGGGAAGTTCGGAGATGGAGGTAAGTGTTGATGCGAGGCTATCTGAACACTTGATGACGTTCTCAGACGTCCCGGACCTTGTAAAGAGATTTGTTCTACTGTAAGGGCGACCCTTAAAGGCTTGTAGGCTCGTACAAGACTGGCAAAGGGGAAATCCAAAGTATATTAGACAGGGTATGGTAGATACTGGGAACGACGCACCTGGCAAAGGGGAAATCCAAAGAGAACAAATCTAAGGATCCCTCTGCCAGGTGTGTCCTGTATATACGATCCAGTGGCTGATAAACTGTATAGTTATAGACCCCCTATACTGTGGAGCGGAGGCGAAACAATGAGCCGACGCACATGGCATTCCGAGGGCCGAAGTCCGGAGTCCGACGAAACAGGACATCGGAGTTGGTGGCAGGGAAAGGCCGGCGGAGTTGGCGATGTCCGGAGATGTCGTACCTAGAAGTAAATATATGTAACGAGAGTAGGGAAAAAGGAATGGAATAATGGAATGAGATAGTGTCCCCTTACAATCTTCTTCTTGGGAGGTGTTGGAGGCAGTGGCGAGAGATTGTCGGAAATGTCTGCGTCATCCCCTAGGGGATGCTCTGCGGCTGGAAGAGGACAGTGGCGAATGGGTAGCTGTGTGGTTGGTGCCACAACACGAGCACTGGCTGGCGATGTTGGGAGCAGGTATTTAAATGTTACATGATCAAGAACTTAGTGGCGCCAGCTCTGAAGTATCGTTGAGTTGAGGTGCTTGTATGAGTGATCAGATAAGTAATTGGAACGACTAACCCCGTGCAGGAGACGGCACTGAAGGAACGAGAATCACGTAGGGTAGAGCTTAAGAGGTGCACCAGTGAGAAGGTGGTGCACGAACGTTCACACACACAGACCTGAGCGAACTTCGCAGCAGACAATGGCAGGGTATCTTGATTTTCTTGAGCGTGAATAATGCAGAAGTCATGCTACGACCGAATTCTGTGCATATATGTGCTCAAACCACATAATTGTATCCTTATATGCTGCAAAGAGTGGAAATATGAGTGCAAGTGCATACAGATATGTGAAGAACATCCTACCTTACCTGGGAACTTTCACCAGAAGAGGCTGTCCACAAAGGCCAAATGCTACAGGCTAGAGCAATACAACAGCAATCTTGAGAGAGTGGGCGTGGCGAACTGCGGTAAGCGGAGGAGGTGGTGGTAAGTGACAGAGGGGTGGAGTGGCGGCTTGGGTTTAGCTGACAAGACATAGGGTTAGGGTTAATGTGACCATGACGTCTCATCATACTGGCATCTTGAACCCGTTACTTTCCCCCTCTCCCCGCCAACCGTATGTTACCATGTCTTAGACTCACAGAATCACTTCCCAGTACACGACAGATTGTGTGCTGATCCCGAAACCTCGAGCCATATTGGGGAAGAATGCGGCAGCGGAACCCAATGCGAGATGAGTAGTATCTCTACCTCGTTTAACCAAGCATCAAATGATCTCACCTCAGATCACCTCCCAGACATCTTTGCAACATCCACAGCGCATTCCATCCATCCATCTTGCAATTGCAACTATAATCACCGGATGACGAACAATGCAGTCAGAATATGGAGGAGTCCACATTGGGTCTTGTGGGTCTCGTATACTTCCGCACGAAGCTTACTCGCTCAGCCGATTTCTATTGATCGCACAAGCCTCACCATTCTACCATCCATGCAATAAAGAATTGTTGGATGATGACGGATGATGGAGTCAGGCGGGGGTCAATGGTATGCTGTCGGAGGATGAATGATTCTCGAATCGGGGAGCTGGCGGAGCCGTTGTACGTTCTTTCCATTTTTGCTCATCTTATGACGCTCAGTCTGATCTATCCATACGGACAGCGCTTGACAATGCCCTTCCTGCTGAGACATCATGTTCATCAGCACGATCGGCGAAAGACCAAGTACTTATCAAGTTGGAAGTGGGCCAGGAGATGGATGGGCTGCAGTGTGTTTCTTGCTGTTCCCCATCATTTCATTATGCTCAATTTGGTTCTCGCGTTCAGCCTTTGACAATGCGAACTCTCCCCAGGCCAACCCAATGCTACGAATATCAAAGGAGATCAGGTGCGGTTCAATAGGTTTGCCATATTGGGCCTGCCTCAAAATCATCAGCACCGCAGAACATGAGTCAGTGGTTTGGACACAACCTGAAGCACCGTGCTGGGCGGAAGGCAAAGCGGCTCTATCACCTCGGCTTTGTTGACAGTCATGATCCGGAGGCATTCGGCTTTCTCGACCCCGCCGATGTCATTCGCGCAGTCCATATGATTCCAGCGTTCGCATATGGACACACCTCAAATCTTTTGGCACCCCCAATAGCATGTCAGCCAGCCAAGAACGATGAGGACTGGGTTTATTACTATGTCGGAATGTAAGTGTCTTCAGCTCCTCTTGAACATGACTACTTCAATTTTAGCTTCGTTGACCGCGACATGTTCATGCGGTATGTTGGTGGTGGTGTGGGACACAAAGGTCTCTGGAACACGCTGGCCATCAGTCCTCGAAACGACTCGACTGGCGATATGTGGAGAAGCCGAAGCAATCAACACAAAAGATGACGTCGCTGGGCCTGAACTCGAAGGCGGCGCCGTCGCGCTCGATGCAGATGTCGGAGCACCGAACACTCTTGAGGAACTCGTTTCCGAAGGCCTCGACGTCGAAGCTGAATGTGCCGAGGAGGATGACTGGGAGTATTTGAGCAACGAAGATGACGAGGAAGCCACAGTTCTCGAGGAGAACGACTTAGGGCCAGATGACGGCGAGCAGGACTTCAAGGACCCTTTTAAGGTTGTAGGGTACGCGTCACTATAGCTAATCCATGTTTATGTTGCATTTCTTTCACTCAATCGTGATGCACGACGCCTTCGACGAAATCACCAAATTGCTGTAACATTATAAACATAATACCAAAATTTTATGTACCTTTTATTCCTCTGGCCATGTTGATCCTCCTTTACCCCAAAATTCCAGGTTTCTGCTGTTATACCTTGTGCCCACCAAGTTCGCAAGCCCGTTACCTCGCAATGCCAAGTTCTGCCAAGTTGCAATTGGTCAGTCCTTCCCACGATCACCTCGACATACCAACCTATGGACTTTTTGCCGATCAGTGCTTGGACTTGACAGAAGGGCGCGATGACAATCGTTGGTCAACTGGTCTGTCCACGACGATCGCGATCTGCCTGGTCCCGACGCTTCACAATTCGAATACGAACGGACGGAAGAACTCAACGTCCAGGTCATTTGCTCAAGACCGATGCTCGTAAAGCTCATCTGCTACCTGTTTACTACCGTGCACATGGGTAACGTTCCTTCCACCTTTCATCGTGTACGCCTAAGTCAGACACTGCAGATGCAGTTTGTCGATTGACTCGCCACGTTTCCAGGTTGAGTTCATAATCGTCAGGAATCCAAGACAAATTGGCGAGAGAGAACCACTCGGGAATGTTTCGCGTCCGTCCAGCAAATTTTTGGTTTGAAGCAGTGCGAATTATACCTAAATGATCGTATGACCTCGAGGGCTAGGGAGAAATTCTCCACTCATATTCATCGCATCTGTGAGCCCAACATCGTCATGTCCGTTGCGAGTGTGGCACTTTTCAATATGTCATGCACTGATGTTACAGTCACATGCACAGCTAGCTATAGGTTGTTGTGGAGCAAGCCCTTCACACAGCTCGCGCCGTTCTCTGCTCGCAGGGGTAATGAGGTTGATGAGCCAATACTTTTGTACACGACGGTTTCCCCAGCAAGGTCCTAGCAAATAACATATCCAGGTCTGTTCCCCAGCGTCCACTTATGAAAGACTCGGTCTCACGTCATGCAGGTCGGACTATGGCATCAAGCCAAGAAACGTTCCGTGAAGGCCTAAGTTGTCGAATGGATTCGTACGATATGAGTATCAACGTTCGACCCCATCCAGCTTTTCGTGGGCAACAGAGCGGTGGCCCCCTCGTCCTTTTCCGCCGTTCAAGTCCTGATGTCATCCGCCGAGTGTGTTGTTGAGAACGGATGACCCAATGGTTCGTCTCCTAATAACTACCTACCGTCTACAGATACGCTTTCTATGTGACTTGTGGGTGCCAGATCCATCCGTTTCTACCTGTTCCTCTCCCGCTGACATCCTTACCCCAGTTTTATGGGAGCCCCATATGCAAAGCGCAGATTCTTCAGATTATTGTGCTGACTGTTTCGAGGGTCCTTGCCATCGAACACCTGCAGGAACCTTTTTATTGCTATTGCATGCGAGATGCACTATTGCCGTCAACAATAAAGGTTCCGCAGATTGTAGAGGACGATCGGTCTTGATGTATGTACTTTGTCCGCCTATGTGTATTTCCCGCGTCGACTCACGCTTTCTCTTCTTGATCCAGACCCTTCGATCAAGGCCGACCACTCCAGGGAGTAGTGGAACGAGGCTTCCTACGTATACCTAGAAATAAGACTGTGTGATTACGCCGCGAGCCTATTCAATAATCGCTACAGCTTACGTTGAACTGTGTAGATCGGTACACATGCAAGACGAGCTTCAAGATTGTGCCGGTAACTTCGAGCTTCAGATGCTCCTTTAAATTCAAAAACCCGATCTGCTGGTGATGAAGTACGCCTTTCCCACTCACGGCTGCTGCATTCACTAATGTGATAAAGCGCCACGCAAGTCGATAGACGCCTTGATCATGAAGGTAATGATCGCATCGGGTGCACGTGTTTAAATTTGGTGACTCAGAGTCAAGAGTCCGGCTTATCTCGGCCACTTCTCGGCCAGCCAAAATCGGCACCGAAACTTTCTAGTTGATACCCGTTGGATCGGCCATCCGTGCTTTTGTGAACAATGGGCAAGCCAAATCAGTGGCGCAGGTCGGGTCAAACATTGCTGCCACCAGCCACCGGTGTGGCATGTGGCAGTGGGATCCAAGTCTTTAAAACGGCAGATAGTCCTGTAACGTCTCTATCAGGGTCCCCAATCTACCTACACCATGTTTGCTTCGTTTACGATTTACTCTGAGGTATGGAGAAGTACCTCAGTTGTTAAGCCTCATCATCGACGCTTGACTCCCTCTATCTCCAGATATTTCGTCGTGAGCTCACGCAATTCTGTTCCGAAATTCCCGACATCCTGGTCAACGACGATGATCGTATCATCTTTTCTGGAGACTATACGTTTCACACGTTGTTGAAGGACTTGGTCTCCAGCTCGCTCGTGAGCCTATGCAAGAACGCAGAGGCGTTGCAGCCCGTCAAAGAGGGAGATGCATGGCGTTTGCTGAATTCAAAAAAGGAGTCATCGACTTGGAAGGAAAGTGTTCTAGTCGTTGACCTCTCTGCCATGATGCTGGTCATCTCAAGCATCGACATATCGACATTTTTCCTCCCGGCGGTTAGCCCGCAAGACCAACCCCATAATCGGCATCCTCAGTTCGTGACAGGTCAGGAATTCAATGCCCACGTGGGAACGTACGAACAAGTCGCCCAGGAGCTTTTTGATGCGCAGAACAAGCAGCAAGAAGCTCTGATGGCTAATGAAAAGAGGTTGCAATTTGTGACTAGGCATGTCGTGAGCCATCTCTCTCACCTTCCCTTGCAAGGGTAACATTGACAGGAAGGACAAGAATCTAACGATCTTGCATTAGAAATGTTGACCGATGAGGTGACAACTGTCATGGAGACAGTACTCACCCTTTCGTCCAGGTCCCACGTCTGTCATTGTGAGCGGGCAGCCCATATGAGGCGCGCCGACGAAGAGACTTTAGACTTTCGACCCAAATTTCCTTCCTCAGAGTCAGTATGGCCGTCTCTCAATCGACAGAAAAGAGGCACCTACAGGTCGATGGCTACTACAGAGGCGCAGACTACCCAATGCGATGCAGGTGAAGGATCCATCCCAAATCATGGAAAGCAATCCGAAGAAAGTCTACAAGGAGATTGGGTTGCAACGGATGCACATGCACACTTTCCGCGTAGCTCTGACAACGACAACGACGATGGGAGAAACGGGGTTGCTCCGAGCCTAGCGTCCCTTTCAATCAATACAGCAGCCCATGTACAACCGATCCTCAGTCTTCTCGCGCACGAAGTAGGTCACAACGACTCCACCCCTTGCCACACACCCCAGCACAAGTATGACACTTGGACAGATGTCGATGTTTGCCCCTGGAATGGAGACTACGCAACATTAGGACCTCTCGGAGCTTCCCTCGCGGACGAAATCAGCCGCAGCTACATGCTCATCCAGGAAAATTATGTTAAAAACGACCGCGGTGCAACGTCTACGCCTCAAGAAAGCAATGCGGACTGGGCACTTCCCCAACCATACAATCATTGGTTGACCAGAATCATGCAGAAATTGACCATCGCTAGCTTCACCCCATATTGGCCTTTTTGGCTGGCTGATGCAAGTGAAACAGTCTTTGCAATATTAAAACAAATTTTTTTGGATCCAGCCGCGAAAAGGTTGCGAAAGGGCGAGCTCTTAAAACGCTGATCGCGACTATATTTTATGACCAGGGCTTTTGGAAACATCGGAATGATCGAACCAAACTGGATTTTGATAAAGGCTCGATGTTCTATGGAGCTTTTAGTGCCGATCTTCGGTTGGGCCGTCTGCGCACGACGATACATCCCTATCATCTCACATTCCTTGCCTACCGTGTGGGTTCTGTCGTTTGCTAGTAGCGTGGTTGGGCTATCACTTTACTGGTGCTCAAGGACTGCCATCAAATTACCTACATCTTCACTTGGGGAAGGATACGCCATTGACAGTGATATATACGTTCTTTAAATCCTACTGTAACGATAATGAGTACTAGATATTTTTATTTTGATGTTGGGGTTGTCGGCAACATGTAATCCACCTCATGATCGATGACATTCTATACGGTTGGCAGATCAAAGCAAGGCTATCATGGCGGTACGTACGTGGACGTAGGCCCTCCCATGACAAATTCCTGTGTATCTTGCAACCCGCTATCATACTGTGTAAGGGATGCACCTCATCGCCAGTATACCCAACTGCAGAACACCCTCATGCTACAACACGCGACAATGCTAAGTCTCGAATCCGGGATGCAAGGAGAGGGCGAATCTGAGCGATCTGCACATAGTTCCAGTTGATCCGTCGTTCTTCCGTTGACACATCCTCCCTTTCCTCAGCAGCCTAAGCAGACTTAGTAAGAAACATGCCAAATCAGATGGTTTGAACGTCGTACAATGAGCAGCTGATACTTCATAGGAGCCGACATGAACGTTCGCACAAAGTGAATGACATATATCCCGCAATCACGATAATTTGGTTGTAAGGGAACCTGGTAAAATAAGTGGATAGGCAAAGCCTCACAGCGGATGTCTTTAAACTTACGAAGGCATCTTTACTTCGAACACCCCGTGTTAAATGAAGTCCCTGTCCTTTCCAGTCTCTCGCCTCTAAACGGAGATAAGATTCAATGTTGTCCACAGTTCGTTGATGTGAGGTCCCCATTGAGTCCAAGACAAAGATCCACGTCCTAAGGGATTTGTTTGAGATGAAACATTCAGAACAACTTTCTCACGTGTCGGGTTCAGTGTCAGACCCAGTGGAGCCGTGATTTGAGGAGCTTCCCAGGAGGATGTATTTAGGGCCATGAACAACTATCACGTACCAATGGCAGCTGGATTCATAGGTCGGCTGGTTTACAGGACACTGATCATGACAGTAAGCCACGCACTGTTCATGGATAGGGAAGATAAGGTATTTCTTCTCAAAGATGTCACATTTCGAAGTCCACCTTCGGATACCTGCATACACATCTTCCTTACTGTCAATCATGCTCAGCAAGCCTCGAGAAGCACAACATGGCACTCACGTCAAATTGGCTTGATTCAATTTGGAATAGAAAAAAGTACTATAGACATGGATCTGGCAGGCAAAATTTGGGTTTTCTAATCTCGATTCTTCCAACCAGAACCTGGTGGTGTGACTGCATGAATCTTCGTCGTCGATGTAAAGGAGTCATGTTGTTACCCTAAACCCATGTCCACCAGAGAGTCATCGAGCATATCGCCATCAAGGAGGCGCTTCATATGGTCACTCTTAATAAGGACATCGCCACAAATTCCGGGGCACAATGTGTCGTCCGAGATCAAGCTGGGAGGTATTGTAGTTGCAATTGATAAGGCCGCAGTCTTTGCCCAGGGCTGGTTGCTAGAAGCCTTCAGTACCCGACCTGTGATAGGAAAGCAAACAACGAAACTCAGATGAAGGGAGTACATTCATAGACATTGTCTCTTGTTGGAGATTCGTCATGGTATGACGGACTGTTGCAACACCATATGCACTAATTATAAAAGGGCATATGATCATCGAGGTTCGACTTACCAGACTGTGTTTCCTCTGCATTCAGACCAGAGTCTTCAAGTCTGCGTCGCCTGTCGTAGCAATGGGTGAGGACTGTAGTCGCAAGGCCTACATTCAGGGGCAGAGGAGAGTGACTATAATGACCACACCGTCCCACCGTCTTACGCGGGTTTCGCAATCGTTCCCATCTTTCTCGAGAACATATATTGGAATCTCCCATGATGACACCACTGTTTAGCAGTCACGAACGTCAAAGGTGTTTGTTGTAGGAGTTGAGCGGGCGTCGACGCATGCCCTGTGACTGGCAAGCAGACAAGCCAGATGGGGATTCGGGTAACCATCGAAGTAAATCAAATGCGAATAATCACAGATCCTAACACGCATTGCCTTCGAATTCCTGTCCGCGCCCGACACAGTAAGTACTGACTGGAAGTTATATTATAACACAGTCCAGACAGCGAGCAACCTCATCAATGCAACCTAAGACCTAGGTCAGGCAACACACTTCGGCATCTGTGTCTTGGCGGTAAGCTGAGTTGCTGGGATCCGCATGTGCTCTGATTTTTCAGTGGCTGAAAGTGAGAGCGCTCTCACTGTATCCGATCCGTCAGATAGGTATGTGGTCTGCGGATCTCTGCATTGATGAGTAGTCTAGGCTGAGCATTCTTCACCACAAAGAGATATATGCTTTTCTGGGTAGGGACGTGACATGACCATGGCCAAGGACTCTGAGCCGCAAGATGATTGTGCCTGGAATTGACAGATGCCGTCATGCCTGATCAAGATGGTAAGTATATAATTTAGTCAGTTTCGATATACTTCTTCATTTGGACAGGTATTGAAACCTGTTCCAGCCCTTTCCCAAACAGGTCATTAGTTGTATGTCAATCCTGTTCTTTATTCGGACAGGGATTGAAATTTAAACCTGTTCCAACCTTTTTCCCCAACAGGTCAAGTGCATGTTCAATCCTGATCGGTGGCATTTGTTTTTTTCCTGCAGCTGCGAAAATTTGAACCACTCTCCGGATAATGCCGCCCTTCACCTCTTCTTCGCAGTCGGAATCCAGGAGATGCCCCTATCCACGAGTTCCTCAGTTCCGACTGTTTGTGAGCCTCGTGGTTTGGCCTGGCTTCAAGCTTGCCATTCCCGATCTTCAGCAGTGGGCCTCCCTCTTTGTCGACCTACATTCACACTCTGAATCACGCTCTTCCGTCGCGAGCCTCACAAATTACTCAGTCGATTCTTTAGTAATTATAAGACTTCTCGCCCCTCATTCGTGTGGTATGCTGATCTTGAACGCCCAGCATCGATCGCTTTTCATTCGATTTGGTACCTCGAAAACCTGTATGCTTGGCATCATAGCATGTAGTACAGGTCGCTGTCGCTGCCATGAATCCGGAGGGATGATGCACGAGGGCCGAAAATGAGGTGAGTATTCGATTTTCGGGCCAGTTTGACTTGGATCATGAACGCGCCTTCCCATTTGGCGACACTCTCCTTCAACCTGACGCATGCCCATCCACTCTAGATGCCAGCACTCCCTTCCGGATCCACATGTACACTCTAGTAGGCAACCCTTTGGTGGCTGGAACAATTAGCAGGCTCGGCATGAAGCGAGGCAAGTCGTCATCTGCAGGGCTCTTTTGCCATCCGATGATAAATATCATGTCAAGGCCCTACGTACCACCGTCCCGCCGTCATAAGGCTGCGTCATAATTCGAGCTTAATGGGGACATTGATTATGCTCACTTCGCGACTGTTGTGCGTTTCTCTCTGGGTTTGACGGACATCTGCTTACTGCTTTCCCAGGTGACGAATGCGGGAACGAGTACATTCTTGCCAGCATATCACCATGGGAGTGCTCCTATAATCGCCCCCTTTTTTGTATATCTGTTTGGACAGGTGCACAAGTCTACTCTTGCATTGTATTGCACCTTGGAGCAGAGCCTGCAAGAGGACGTCATTTCTACGGAGACTAGGCGACGTATAATCAATGAGAGGAAAGCAGTATGTTATTCTGTCTATCGAAGTATAACAAATATCGTGAACGGAAGGCATGGAGGAGTTGGTCGGTGTGAAATGCGGCGAGTGAAAGAATTCTTGGAAGTAATGCTGCAGTGAACCTACCAAAACAGAGTAAACTCGGGTAGTTCAAACGCTCCGCATTCGAAGTGTCTTTCTGACCTGATAGCCGCATTCATATTGTCAGTCAGGAGGCTAAGTATTGGCCAGGAAGCTGCATACTTATCATTAACCTAGGTTGATGATTTAGGTGTCTTGAATGTCGGAGGATGGCTTTCCGTGGACCCGGACACGATAAAGGCAAGTTGAAGTCACTCCCCAATTGCTGAGAATCTCCACGACAACGGTAGTGAAGGTCGTGTTAAGAGTGGCGATTGTTGCAAACACCGGAAAAGTTTGTATGTGGTGTTGAGAATGGATATCATATTCGGCTATAGCCAGAGGAACGTAAAACGTATGACTGGAATGGATTGGCGGAAAACGCCTCGTTCTAAGAATGGTCTGAAGCTCGGTGTTCCCAAACAGGTTGTTTTCCGTGCCTACAGTGGTCATGCCCTTTTCGTTTTCGTTGCCTCCCAGTGAACCCCACACAAGGACACTCCGCGGAGCACTTCGAACACTTGACACCAGTTCTCTTGGGACGTGGTCGATGGTGATGTTCGTTATTTTTACGGCTTGGGACATTGCGATGGTTAGTTGGCCCGCGCTACCCTCGATTTTCCAACAATGCCCCACACGTAAATCGTCGTCAAGGGCGACGATAGGGTTGTTCGTAGGGTTCGATTTAGAAGTAGCCTTTGTGGTCATACTCGCAACGACATCACCACCGTTGTATCTGGAGGCAAAATCCTGTCGCCCAACAAAGTCACGCGGCCAAAGGAACATTTCTTGCTCCAAACCACGAAGTTTCTGCATACAAAGATGATGAGAAACGCCAAGGTATATGACGAGCGCACTAAGAAGAGCTAATAAAATGAATTGGCACTTGTGACTGGCTTGTTTCTTTGAGCAACTGTGACTGGAGGGAAATGTCTCGCTTGCTGAAGGCGTCTTTTCTCCGTCATCCACCCAAGCAACGTTTCTCTCACTCGATGCAGCCAAATTGAATGACCCAGCTGCTGCAAGGGGAGAATTCTTCCAAGTGGCCATTGGTAGATTAGACCTGCGGAGCTGGGGCCCTGTTGAAGGACGTTTTACGACCCTTCTGCATGATAACGAGCATTGAAGACTCACGTCCTTCTGAAGGCCATTCCTGTAATAGAATCGCAGGTCAGCCTTTTAAGGATGCGCGACGTTATGACCTAGGTGTACCTTGCCCGTTGCAAGATGCACATTTTCAGCAGCATCGGCAAAATTAGAAGGATCGTATGCTGCTTCATTAATGCTCGAAGTCGGACCGAAAGGTTTTTTGGAAGACATCGATGCCAGGACAGGGCGAGGTGACGAACAAGATGTACTGGAGGCTCAAAGAATACCAACACTTGGATGGATACACCGCACGTGATGCGTGTGTAGCCCTGAAGATCATGCGTGCAATAATAATATATAGACGGTCCGGGTTAAGGACACAACTGGGTCTTCGGGTATAACGACAGATGCAGAAGTGCATACGGAGAAAGTGCCACATTGTCAACAAGCTCATGGAACGATGACCTTTGGCGGACCACATCCTGAGATCTGGGAGGCCAGGGGCTCTGGGACAGGGGAAAGTCGACCACGGCGCACTAGCCATCACATGTACATCAAGCACGCAAAAGCCACGCGGATCGACATCAAGAATCAAGAAAATCAAGCATTGAGATAATACTTGAGCCGCAGTTCGTGTTATCGAGTATGCCTCAACGTTTCTGGTAAGCAAGCAGGAGCAGTCATTCCGCTTGATTTTCTGATTATATTGTTAGGAGCGTTGAGCTTAGCGCGAAGGGTGGGCCTTTCAAACTTAAACCAAAGGCTACTCTGCAAATTGCAAACGTTGCCTTCGCTCACGATATAGTCGAAGGTGGGAAAGAGACTGCCGACGATACCAGCCGGACGACGCTGCGTGTTCACATATTTGGAGAAGATTTTAAGTCCCCTCAAATTGCCTGCATCGCGACTCTACACGCAAGGAAGGTGCGCTTCGAGGAGTGTACTTTTCTTCACCGTAACAACGCTTTCCCAGAACCATAGACTCGAGCATGCGCAGTGTGATATATTTCTCAACAGAGGAGAGGAGTATTGCCTTGACGTGGTTGGCCCAAAGTAGGCTCATTAATCCTGTTGCCCGTATTTTCATAACATCCCGTTCAGCGTTCTGAGTGTGTCAGGTCGTTACTTTCATGGTTAGTGTTGAAGTTTCTTTACTGTGCAAATTGTTTCATTGACACATACTAGACCCAGGGGCCAGCGAAGACGATAAACAACTGGATGACGGGGAACATAGCCACACTGGGGAGGTTCTCGACGGGACTGTCGGGGCGAGAAAGGGGAGCTCGAAGAAGGGGGAAAAATCTAAAGCTGTTGATGACCCAGCTGCGGCTCAACCAAAGAGAGTACGTAGGAATGCTTCGGTCTCAAAAGCACCAAAGCCACCAGCGGCGTCTTAACTGTCGTCTGATTTGTTTCACCTAAACGCGGTAGCTACAGATCACCCTTGCATATCAATGTCTTGTAATGAACGCACCATGTAGGCCCTAATGTTGAATTGATCCAACAACCCCGATTCCTCTCACAAGGATAGTCCAGCTGAGGGCCTGGTCTCGTTGCGTCGGCTGTCTTCACAGCCTTTCCCACAGCATGTGAATAGCTATGCTTGAGGGTCAGGACGCTAGACGACATATCGTTCGTCATTAATCGTACAATAACATCTCTTCAGACGGTTGGGACAGTCATGACCTTTGGGAGGGAGATCGCCCCCAAGACGAGCGGGGCGTGGTGTAGCTCATCTAGTAGTCGTCCTTGTCAATCACTGTAATATAAGTCTAGTGGAACGTTGATAAAACGGATCGCAAACCCTCGGGGACCAGGTAATTGCAACGAGTCAACCAGCGATTTCAACAGACTGTCTGTATGCAGGTTCAGGATGTGTTCGAATGTGCTATGACGGGAGCGTTGGACAAGGAGGTCGATTGCTGAAGTGATGGGGTTATGGCCATCGTGTGCTTAAGAGTCCAGGCGTATCTGCTTATGCGCTTCCGCTGTCAAGAATCAATGGAATCAGTCGAGGAGTTACTTGCCAGATCTAGGTGGAATTGGCTAGTCTTGCCGCTCTACAGGAAAGATATTCATGCAACTGGATTGGTTCACCACGAAAACGTCATGCACATGTCTGGACGCTCTGGCTATCAAAAAAGGGCGGCTGGCGCCAAGCTGGACATTGCCGAGAATTTGCTCTGACACCTGTAAGGTCACTATGTGGTCCAACGAGAGAATTGCATTTCCCCCGGCCATATATCCCTGGGGTCCAGTTAGATTTGGGGTATATGTTTTTTTAGGTGGATGTATTATCAGTATTGATTATATCCTTAATTGGAGTCTATCTTGATCACAGACACCAATATGAGCGCCGATTCACAGTGATTCAGGGCCGGCTCTATAATGACAACTGTCACACATCCTATATATATACTAGCTATAGCTACTTTGTCCAAACCCTGCACATCGTCCAAATCATTGTGATGAGCAACAACCAATTCCATGTACAAGCCATAGTTCTGCCTTCTCCATCGCCAACGCATCTGAAGCTTCCATCCGGATCCACGACTCTGCTTCCATCCACAGCTCGAAAGATCACCCGCCTTACTTTCTTTGAAGATAGCGTGCATTTGGTTTTTTGTCATCATAATAGGTGCTAATTTTGATCTCACTAGGATGTGGCCAGTCGAACATTGTATGACAATTAGTTCTGCTCTGGAGTTCCTTGCCTGATAGAAGTGAGTCAGGTGTGGATCACCCTCGTTCATCTCCAGGACTGGTCCGGGCAGTGGCAGTGGCAAAGACCAAAGAAAACTCGATGGGCCGTCAAACTTAAAGGCGTATGTACCCCAATCGCGCCTTAGTGTTGTCTGTCCTCTGACCTGAACGTTCCAAGGTGCGAAGACCCACAAATGCGAGAAGTTTCACCAGACCAAGAAGAAGAGCAAGAGCAACGGTTTGTCACGTGGATTGTTCCTCCTCTCCGATCTCTGATACCTGCTATGCAGCCCTTACGACGACATGGTATGAACCTTTCCTTCTCCCCTCTCTGTAAAGGTGTCACCTATCATGCCATTATCAAACAGGGGATGGTGCGCCACACTCATAAAATACAAGGAGCGGGCGACTATGGCTGGTTTGTGGGCAAATCACCCAATCACCTTGCTGCTCCACCCAAGGAAGCACTCCTCGCCGAGCTGCAGGGTGGTGATCTTTTTATCCACTGGTGCAGAGAAAAACAGTATCAAGTTTGGCTCTTCAAGGATGGAGACAACAAAGAATGGGTCCGCGTAGGTTGGGGGCATAGAACAGAGGAAGGACGACGGCTTGTCATCACAGCCAAAGGATCGCCCTCCTTTGTCGCCGAATCTACGTGGGAGAAGCAATATAAACGTCGCGCGTCATGCATCGTCTAATAATGCATAGCTGGTGATTTCTCTCACCAGCCAGTGAATTCGTCATTAGTTCCTACACATCCCGTCATCAGTATTCTGATTCAACTTTAGTACTTAGCTTGAAACACATACTTCGCAACGTGCATGCAATCAAATTTGCCAGTATTACGGCATTAATCCCTCTCCTGATGAAGAACCCAATGGTCAGGAGGCAGTGCCCCCTCTCTTTAGAACCACCCAGCATACTCCTGTATCCACTTCCCACCCGCGCGTTTCCGGTGTTGACCCTCAATGGACTTAAGTTTTGGACCTACCTCATACTTTCAAAAGCATTCTCACTATACTGACGGATAATGCACTTTTCGTAACACAGCTACAATTGACTGTAACACTCCGTTGTTCTATGAATGTGTATTCTTAGATATACGATGGTGACCCATGCCTGCGTGGCTCCTGATCATGAGTTGACAGGGGATACTCCCGTCGCCTGCCCCGACCTTGGCCAGGCATTCAATCCGACCAGTTCATAAGCACGCCTGGTCAAGACTGCTCTGTGAACGCGAAGCGATCCTAAGACGCGGGTAAATGGCTTAAATCATCTTAGTCGGCTTCGAGTACGCTCCAGTGGATGAAGGGTCACCTACTGTGATGCTATCTCTTGCGCTTGAGACCACGAGCCCGCGTGTTTTTCTTTGGGAAGGGATCGGCGGATTGGAAACGGGCTAAGCTGGGGGCGATGTCCACGATTGGACCAGGGTCCATCCAGTCAGCTGCGCCCTCGAATAAGTAGTCCCGGCCATTAACGGGAAGATACGGGTTCAATCCCAGGCCGTCAATCAAAGCATTTACGACAAGAAGGCTGCATCTCATTTCTTCATATTCTTCCATGGCGCCTGCATGTTCCTTTTGCTGTGGGTCACTTGTATTTGGCTCGTACCTGCTTGGGTATTTGACCATCAAGCACAATGCTATGATAGGTTTCTTGTGGAACACTGCAAAGGTCGTTGTCAATCGGCGACGGTGCGTCGCTTCAGATTCGGGTAAACGTGGGAGAACTTGCCACTGTCTTGCTGGCGAATGAGCGCTATAGCCATATGTGCAAGTGTTTTCCTGACACTGGCATGATCTGTATTCGTAACGTATCTCGCATTTTGATGGTCATATGCCCGGGATGCCTCAGTAAGGTGTAACACATTATAAACGAGTAGATGGCCCCCGTGTGCAAGACCACGGATTGGGGTGTAGACTGCGTGGAACACGCCGGGTGGCATGATACTGATTATTTGATTAGCCAGGGTGCCCCGCAGGAGGTGAGGTCAGGGGCCTTACAGGAGATCTCCACGCTGGACGTGGATCACAGTTCTCTCACAGCCCTCGTCATACTCTATTCCGAAGCCACTGGGTTCTCCGGAATCACCTTCCTTATCCTTAAACTTTTCTTGATGGTCGTTGAGCTCGTTCCGGTTTTTCGCCTTTGTGTAGCCTGAAGGCCGGTATACAACCCACATCTTACCGCCGATGTAAATTTCCAGATACGTCATGAAGCCATCAGCATCCTTGTGTGGGTACGTGAGAAACGCCCCCGTGTGCGCGAGAAACCAAGATCGTGTGTCAGCCATGTCTTGAGGAAAGACAACTACCGGACAGACATCGCGGACTTCTTTGAACGGCCTGTAAGCATCGTCTAGAGCGCTGTATTGGGATAGGATTAGTAATATGCTGTATGGCGAGGAGCGTCTACCTGATGATGGGAGGAACAAGGCCGGGATCTCCTGGCATGTCCAAGATGCATCGTATCTTCCTATGGTCTTCAACGCTTGCAAGCATGTCCTTCAGCTGACACCCTAGGATGTGGGGGGCCTCAGGATTGCTAACACGTTTCTCTGCGTCTTCCAAGGGACGATTAATCTTGCCTTCCTGGAGACAGCGAAGCGATACTGTAATGGGTCACCTACCCATTATGGGTCACCTACCCATTATGGGTCACCTACCCATTATGGGTCACCTACCCATTATGGGTCACCTACCCATTATGGGTCACCTACCCATTATGGGTCACCTACCCATTATGGGTCACCTACCCATTATGGGTCACCTACCCATTATGGGTCACCTACCCATTATGGGTCACCTACCCATTATGGGTCACCTACCCATTATGGGTAGGTTGGTGTTGTTTGGCAATGGCTTTAGCCATTGCCCAGAACTGTAGTGTTTACATGTTGTTTGTACAAGAAGTTTCACGTCACTACCTACAGCAATACCAGACTCGGTCAAGCTCTGTTGGGTACTGTGAGACTCCGTAGCGCCCGCGCTACATTTTTTTGAGCTAGCCAGCTCATACTGCTGTATCCCGCTATATCCCGCTATACTCTGCTTTTATCTCTCATTCGTAATTCTGCTTTAATCTGGTCTGCGTCACTAGGACCACATGGACACTCGGGCCACATCTAGGCACTCGACGGGACCCTCGGTACCATATGGGACCCTTCAAGGGGCCCCAGTACATGTTTTGGAACAAACGGCACTCTCGCCGAGCATGGCAGCGGCGTCGCAGTTGCCACATCACTGGAATGACATTGAAATGCTATTTCAGGACCCGGCCAAATTCTTGCGACAGCATCAGGCTGAGCTCACGCGATTTTGGCTACGTCTGGACTACCAATGGCCCAGGGACATACAAGAAAGGGTCGAGACGGCCACATTAGAGGTCGTTCAGGTGAAACTTCGGGCATTACACTCGAAGGACACCATCAATATATTAGCTCTATACTTTGAGTTAATAGTACCCATTATTGTCGATATGGATAGACGGCTCTCTATGAGTCGTAATACAAAACATCTTTCGAGGCTGGCACATGATGTGCCAGCAGAGCGATCCCGTTCACCTGCACGAGATGATGATCTCGTGAGTATGTCAAGTCGTGTAACAGACACGTCTCGAACGACAAGTCGTTCGTCTGCGACTAGTTCGTTGTCCAATGGGCGATGTGTTACGGTCCCGTTCAAGTCGATCGTCAAGCGATCTGAGCGCCGCGAGCACAATAGGCTTGCCCCCGTAAACGTCACCTATCGAGGTGCGGACGACGTTGCAAATTGGCGGACACCAGGCAACTCGCCAACTGGCTCGCAACGCAGCCAGTCACCAACCAGCCATATGCGGCGATCCAACACGGACGTGTCAGCGCTGGACGACAAGAGTTGGAGTAGCCGGCGAGATGTTGTTGGTGAAGGTAAGCGACCTGAAAGGCCGCATAAAGGATATGAGAATTTTGTCCAACCGGGACAAAATTCTGGTGAGGGGAAGGAGTGGGGTAGAGAGAGGACGGCGCAGTGGGCTGCGCATCGCGTAGTCGGTCACTGGAGTGACCAGCATGGGGTGAACGTCGCTCCAGAAATGAGAACACCCACAAAGGTGGGTGAGGACAGGGTGCTTCCCGCACCCAGCGACCTCGAAGGAGGCCGCAAATTGCCTGATCCGTCAACCTTGATGGCAATTGCGACAGTATGGTTTAAGAACCATCCGGATGTGAACTCAAGGCGAGCTCAGCGCATTCAGGAAGTCGCAATACGGGCGTTGGAGGATAATATGCCAAGCATATCCGGGTGGGCAAACGGCTCACTTGGCTATGTGGACATCTTCAAGGGTATGCTTCAGAAGCTTACGGAGATGTACCACAGTCGTCGCGAGGAACGACGACAGGCCTGTATTGAGGAGGCGGAGGTAGTGACGAAATATCCGCCGCTAATACCAGTGCCATTGGAGGTGGCAGTTGGCATCGAAGGATGTCAGCAAGAGATCGAGCTGCTAAGCTCGAAGACGACGTTGAAAACGTCGAATGCAGTGACGACTGAGTTGTCGCAGTCTAAACTGTCGGTAGACGAAGAGGTGGCGTCAAGGCAGTCGAGCCCTGCGAGGTTCGAGTCACCAAGGATGAAGGTGATGTTTTCTACGTCGCCTGTAGTAGCGGTCAAAGCGCCGTTGTCGCCGCTGTGGTCAACACCACTGTTGAGGTGTAAGGCGACATCTAAGACGCCGTTGTTGCCGCTAGAGTCGAACACAACGGAGGTAGCAATGGGTTGCATTGCAGGGACCAGCAAAAGTTGGCCCCGAAGCGATGCGGAGCACCCAACGACCGTGCTATGCCCAGGTAAGAGCATGGGGGGCACGGCGTCGGGTCCCCATTGTGTCCCAGACGTCGCAGTGGCGTTGAGAAATCCGCTAAGGATGCCGTCGTCATCCTGTGTGGCCGACAAGGTAGAAAAGTCGAGGCATGGCGTATTAGTGCGTCATGCAAGCGTCGTCGAGCCTATTGTGGGCTCGGAAGGAACGTCGGAGGCCATCTACACATGGGTGGATGGCAAGGATGCGCCTATGGGGGGAATAGTCCATACCCATCGTGTGCTGGGACTGCCAGTGGCTGGCAGTTGCGAAAATTCTAGGCATGGTGTATTGACACGTCATGCAGGGGCCTCCGAGCCTATTGGAGGCTCAGTGGCAAGGAGAGCCATCCCTGAAGGGATGGAGGGTGAGGAAGCGAGTATGGGGGGAGGAATCCACGCCCATAGAGAACCAGCATGGCATGGCCATGTAGAGGGGGCGAATTTCGTCCCAAAACCTAAAATGAATGGAACAAGCTGCCCCCGAGGGGCAGATATGGTCAGTAGACCATGGATGACGTTGTTGACGCCATCCCAGGCATGTAAAAGGGCTCGCGTACATGTGCGAACCATGCCAGCGTGCTCAAAAGCACGTAGAAACCCATCCCCAGGGCACACAGGCCCCAAACCCTCTAGCACCAAGGTGGTGTTGTCGACACCTATTGAGGGCGCATGCTCGCGTCCAGCATATCCTGGAGGCGACTGGGTAGCCGCGCATGCAAGAGGAGAGGGTAGAAAGGGCGAGCAAACGAGAGGGACGTCAACGACGCCCCTCCATGGTGGTGGTGGACAGTGGTCCACCAAACGAAGTCAGGTGACTTCAACGCGGACGCCTATGGCGCCCACCAACGTTTTGCCGGACGCGACAGGGCGTGATCCTGTCCAATTGGTGACCGTTTGGGGCATGCACCCAAGTGGAAGACCCTCACCGATTGTGGACCTAGTGGACCATATGGAGGAAAAACGTGTGTTTATTATGAACACACAGCAGAAATCGACACCTTCTATGGTGCCAGTGGTGAATCATATCTATGATGATTCAAGTGATTATCTATCTGACGACGACGTCGCCAGAAATAATTTGGCTTATGATTTTGAGTCAGAAGACCAAATCGTGAGCGAGTCACGTTCACCAAGCCCTAGTGTTGTGGGTGGCTATGACTATAGCGAGACGTGTTCCACGTCCATGAATATTGAGCACCTGGCGTGTATGCGTCAGCTGGCCCTTCATCAAGCCACTGACGACGATGCTTTGGGCGACAATAGTTCGTCCAAAGGTGTTGTAGATACACCCGAAAACCTGACATATGATGTCAGGACGTATCGGTGTGAAGAGGAGTGTGGTGACTTCCGTTACTATACGGAAGACTTGGAACGAGTTTCTATTAACTCGGATGAGTTACAGTACGAGCCCATGTTGGGTTCGAATTATGGTTATGATCAATCCTCACGGAGTGATCAAGAGGAGGGGGGTAGTAGTGTCGATTACTACGACACAGAGAACGAGGAGCGCGTCTACGAAGACACTGATAATCTAGACGAGCCTGACGACAGCTCAAATTATCACAACTCAGAACCTGATGAAGGTTCCGAGGGTAGTGATTTCTATTTTGATGGCTATTAATGGTCATCGTACTTTTTCCTTCGTCCTCCCTATATCGCTGGTTCATGTCATACCTTGCCAGTGGTAATCTCGTGTGTTGGCGTATCATTACGTCAAACTACCGCATGACCCGATCGCGACTTATCCTACGTCGTAGCAGCTTGTACGCTGCTGAAACCTTCCCAGGATTAATGTCGGTGTCATGTACACCTCTGTCGTTGGCAGTAATACTACTAGCTTGGACGTGGCCATCGTCGGTCACATCTTGAAACAACGATGGAGTCATACACCAATGAAGCATGGGCCACGGAATTACCAGCTGACGACTTGGTGGACGACTGGACAAACTTAGGGATTCAGGCGTTAGTGTCAGGTCATTGTACCTGACCACACACCCACTTGCAAAAAGGCATGGACGAGATCAGTTGGGGACTGAGTGGGGGGAAATTTCTCCCACTCATTGGGGCATTCTTAATGTCCTTAACTTATTCTTTTTTATTTTGTGACATATTTTATGTCGCATGTACCACTTTGTTCAAGTTCGTATATGTCGAACTTGGTGTTGTTGAAGATTGCTACGCGATCTTAAAGGGGGGTATGTAACGGGTCACCTACCCATTATGGGTAGGTTGGTGTTGTTTGGCAATGGCTTTAGCCATTGCCCAGAACTGTAGTGTTTATATGTTGTTTGTACAAGAAGTTTCACGTCACTACCTACAGCAATACCAGACTCGGTCAAGCTCTGTTGGGTACTGTGAGACTCCGTAGCGCCCGCGCTACAGATACACACCGTGAATAGAAAACCCTCGCCCTTCCATGGCGTAGCCCGTTACTTCTCTGAAGAGTTCCGCATTGAACTGTGCCCCTTCGTGTATGGCGGCGTCACTGCGGTGCTGCAGAACAACTGTGTTGCCACGAGAGAGTTCTTCTCGGGCCAGATCAATGGCTTGCTTCCTATTACGTTCCGCGCAGTGGATGTAGCGTACTGAGGAGGTATCTGACGCTTTGGCCATGTTTAAAACAAATTTTTCATCCTGGTGAAGTCCCGATCCCTGAATCAGCATGGTGGCATGCGTCGAGTTAGAACAGACGTACGCGGGTAAGGATATTGACAGAGGGGTCATCTTCTTTTGCAATATACGGTAGAGTGGTGGTCACTCCGCATGCCCATTTTACCGTCGGAGACAATGCAGAAACCTCATACCCCAGGATCTGTTGGGCATAATTCACCTCCGAGGTCGGATGTGAAACCTGAACACCATTAAGTACTTGTTCGACGGCAGCAGTTTTTGCAATCGCGCTTGGAAGCAGGTTGCCAATCTGCGCCTCCGAGTCATCGCAAGGGAATAGACCACCCGACTGACACTCGGAGGGAACCGGAGAGGGGGGCCCACCCTCCGTGTCTCCACCAGCTTGCGGATTTGGTGACATTTGGCCATTCGGGGGATTATGGGATGGGACAGCATTTGCGGGTGAGCGCGAAGACACGTTAAGGCCAGTGTCTCCATTGCCGCCTTGATTGTCAAGTGGTATCAAACCATCCAGAAGGACAGGCGGAGATGCAAAAGGAGCGGTCGAGTGGGAAAGCACGTCGTACGCTTCCCGTTGCTCAGCAGTCCGTTTACTCCCTTTCGTCTTGCCATTTCCTGTACATGTCTTCACCGGATCCTGTTCCACTTTCTTGAGCATTTGTTTGGCTGCCTTCGCGGATGATCGTTCGGGCGCGGTGGCTTCCCGTCGATCTTTCCTCCGCTGAATGGCTCGATCCCGTCGTGTCTGAGCTCTGGTAATCGAGAGCCGCATACGTCTGAGGTACAGATAAGAAAGAATATCAATCAAGCGGGGGATAATGCCCACTCACTCCTCCTTGTTGGCTTCGAGCTGTTTCGGCTTTCCATTCTCATCATAAATATATTGCTGAAAGCAAAAGTCGGACGACATCCAGTGGCGTTGGTGTGGCGGTCGTCGCAATTGTGATGGCACCAGTTCCTGCCTTTATATAGCGAAGGGTTGCGTTTTGTTGCTTGTTGTGGGTAACAATACCCACACTGTCGATTGCGTCGGAGCCCAAAATTTCCCTGATCCGTTTGCAGTGTATCGTGATCACATATATATATATGCGCAGGTCGTGGTCCTCTAGAGCTCTGTTGGTCATACTCCTCGTCCTCCGCACGTTCTCGTCATACAACTAAACCAGGATGGCCGTATCAAACTTGAAGACACTCATGTATCTTCACGTTCGCTCGTTATCAATTTATGCCCCACTGGGCTGACGTTAGGAACGACACAACCTAACTTAGCATTTTTCGAGTGACATGCTACAAATAGTTTGGATATCGCGACGAGCTGCTAGCACGCGAGGGTTCTTCCTGCCTTCGTGCCCACCATAACGTCCCGAGATCCTGAATCAAAGAAGGATCACTACACGTCTTTAGCCCTCGTGCGTCCTTCCATCTGTCGCAGGCGCGTGAAAGTCCCTGCACTTTCCTCCAGCTCTGCTTTCCCCTTCGCATTATCGCTTGGCGTTTCCTCCAATGGCACCTCCGCCTCCGCCTTGAAAACCTCTCCCCACTCACATGTGCATGCCCGCAAACATTTCTCGTTCAGATCAGGCTTCTTCTCGCCACCCGCAACGACCGCTGGTGTCCCTAACACTCATATATCCTATCCTCCGCCCCTCCTGAACCCGCCTGCTCTCGCCCGCCAGTGGCCTGGCCCTCAGGGCTCAAGGCGCAATGACCCCCTCCACGCTCGGGTTGTCTGGCTGCGAATCCTTTCCTGTCTTGCGTGTCTCGGCCCAGTGATGATCAGCCTCAAGCGAGAAATGGTGCTAGCGTCATCGGCGTTCTGCTGTCTGATGTATTGCCACCAGAACTGCTGGCGGAGGTGACCGTAGTGGACATCTGATGCGGATCCTTTGACTCGTCGAGCTTCAGATTGAACTCAACGATATCATGGTTTCCAGCTCCTTCTCCGTGCGTAACTCCATCTCCAAACTCTTCTGAGTTGCCTTATCGATCAGTCCTCGGACCTGTGAGAGGAAGGCAGTTAGCACACAATCGCTTGGAGCCAAAAAAAGTCCCAGTGGGAGTGAGGATACCAAAAAGGGGCGTAGCGAACAGGAGAGAGAACGAAGGGAAGGGCAGGCAATTGAAGGAACGCCCGCCTAGCTCGAGCCCCGCATCCCCAATATGGCCATTACTACTGAGCTTACTCCAATCATGCATGTGGAAGATAAGCGTCTCCTCGAACGTCGGATTGAGAGGGTGCCGGATAATGTGGCACGGAGGGCTTTGTTCCTGAGGAGATGACGCCTCAAGGGTCTATGTCCAGGCTAAAAGAGTCACTGGGGGAAAGGAGCGTAATTGTGAGCACGAACGCGGGAGTAGAGCGAAGGGAAAGGGCAGCGGGGGAACGAGGCGTAGATAAGCAGGTTGGCACGAGCGTCGTAGGGGTGCCCAGTCTGAGCTCAAAATGAGATTGGACGAGCAATTGGAAGAGTGGGACGAGAGCCCGGGGGGTGTCGAGGGAGCGGGGGAGGGGGCGGGAAGGTTGTTCGGCGAAGGAGGTTGAGGAGAGGTGGAGCCTGGTGTTTGTATGTACTGCTTCGATTATCTGAGGATCTGGGTGAGCAGTCGATCATCAGAGTTCGACGAACATACCGTAGTCGACAAGCCAGCACCCTGATCGATCCCAGGACTAGGTCATTATAGGAATCGAGCACTCCCGTGGTGGTGTGTTGGCAAGAATCTCCCGCATTCATCGCTGGGAACCCTGTGAGTAGATGTCTGTCAAACCCAAGAGAAATGCACAAGGGTCGACAGATGAGCATACCTGATTGATGTCCGAAAAACTCAAAAATCATGATGCAGCCTTGTGGCGGAGCAACGGCGATACTCAGGGCCTTGGCATGATATTTAATCATCAAATGGCAGAAGAGCTCTGCAGGCAACAATTTAGCTCCTTCATGTTCAGCCCAGCCAGCTGTTTCGGCCGCCAAGGAGTTGCCGGGAGTGCACATGGTGAAGGGAATGCTGGCGTCTGCTAGAGTGGATGTGTCAGGTCGAAAGAGCATAGTAGTAAATGGAAAGGGCCTATACACGTACATCAATCGGGCACCGTCGCATTACTGTCCATCTACCTCCTTCCTCCGCCTACGCTGTGACACTGTGTCTTATCAAAATACAAATGCCCGAACACCTCATTTTCATATCTCTGGCACCATTGCTGCTTGGTGGTTATGCGATCCGACATGATGTCAAACACGCAGGACCGCGTCTAAGGAATCGTTGTCTCCCATAAGCGATAGACACTGGGCATTAAAATCAGCATACATTAAGTATGAACAAAGGGCGAGAATTCTTACTGAAGATCAACAAGGTGATGAATGGCGAGGTCTGCGGCCGGTCGCCATCGTAGTAGCTGGCTGAAGGCCACAGCGGCGAACTCGAAGCCATGCCAAAAACGCGAGGCCCACAAACAGTCGGAATTGAGAAACTTGTGGATGGGTGCATTTCCTGGACCCCGACTGCAAGGAGGAGAAGGTGAAGGCTTGACTGAGGACGATTATTACCTGATCGTCGTCGTGAACGCATGATTCATTCAAATTTTAGCAATTATAATTACATAATAACGAATGCCCTGATCATCATCAGGAATATTGTTGAACATTTATGTAATATAAACTTGAACAAGCAGATGAACCGTTTTGGTAAAGGATCATGCAAGTCTCAATCTCTATCCAAATAAGGCTGTATAACAGGACTGAGTCCTCTATCGCAAGTACGAATTCATGGTGAAGAATTGTTCGAGGATATTTCAACCTGAGCTCGCCAACGTAAGTGTGTGGCTCTAAACCTATCATACACGCTGCTCATTTTTACTTATACCATACATGAATTACATGAATTCCCAATTTTACTGATGTAAACCTTGGACTCGACGACGCTTGTGGGTCAGCAAGTCAACCACGCCTTGCAATTGGGATGCCTGGCACAGTGGAGAAAAAAAAGGATCACCCTGCAAGCAACCACTGCTACCTCAGGCCCTATATATTTTTTAAAGGCTTCGCGGCGGCTTTTCTCGTACCGGCTGCTGGCTCGGATCCTTCGTCGTCAGTTGTCTTCTTCCCTTTCTTTCTCAGCTGCCGTCCAGGGGCGGGTGGATTGTCGCCTCCCAGATTTTCGACCTCCTCGTCACGGTCCCTTTTCATGCTAGCTGCTGAAGGAGTCATAACGATAGGTGTTACGGTATGAGGAAGGGGCTGACTTACTCTTTTTAGGAAACAAGCTGCTCGAACTGAGCTCTCCCTTTGACACGAACTTCATCACTGAAGCGTTCCTTGGCAATTCTTCCTCACCAACGTCATCTATGGTGTGTCAGTCAGAATATGTGGAGAAGACCAAGCGACAGCTACCAACCATAAAAATAGCCTAAGATGTCAATCTCGCTAGAAGTAGTTATGATGCGTGTTTGACAGGGAGTCGAAGGACATACTTCGATCCAACCACGTCCGGGTAGTATCTCTGCTCCCTGTTTAGGTTCACTTCACAACTGAACTGATCGTACTGGTCGCGGCGGAAAGCTCGGTAAGCAGTCAGTGTGCAAGTGGTCACTAAGTGGATACGTACGTGGTTCGGACCAAGACTCCCAATGGGCACAGCCTCATAGGATTTGGTCTCCTCGTTTAGAAATGTGAGGAGTACCGTTGTGCGGCCCCTCAGATGGTTGAGAGTCTCTGTTAATGACAAATTGCTGATTCTAAGCGAGGCGCCGAGAGTAACCTCAAGACGAGATTTGTTGTTCAGACGAACCGCCCTTGCAGAATAGGTGAGAACAAGTCACTTCAGGTTTGTACCAAGGGCCACCTACCATAGATTCTGAGGCATTTTCGTAGACAGGCCCAGGAGAACAAAGAACGAGTAGCCGGACCACATTTATATACATATAGGCGGATCTGCCTGCGTGTTTGTGTGACTTATAATTCAAGATCTGAGATCAGGACCAAAAACGTGATATGGTCATGATGTGAAACTGAAATTTCAAAGGAAGTCCTCGTCTGGGTGGGTGAGGTTGCTCGATTGTGTTGGTTATAGTACAGGAAACGGAGCTAGTATTTTTGAGCAGTGAAGAGCTGATGAGACGTGAAGCTTAAGTGAAGGACGAAGGAATTGATAAAACCAATGGTAATTGAGTTGCTAATGAAAAGATGACCGCCAAACGTTGCCTCTCATGCTGATTTCTTCATTGAGTGGCTACATTAGTGACCGCGACTGAAAATATCACATACACTCAGCCTTTTTACCCTTCATCCATATCCGCCACCATACTACGATCGCGAGTCGAAGAGGACCGACCTGTCCCCATTTTCAAACGGGAAGACTTCAAAATGTTGCGAAGTTCAAAAACGCGGTCATCAGCGGCGTCGTTGCCTTTCAACGCGCCCGCTATGGCTTTTACATGCCACAGGGCACAGTAGACTCAGTCAAAGGCGAAGGGTAAGTCTATCTGTCCCACAATCCCGTCTACCTCCTGATTCCTCGTAGATTCCGGCAAACAGACGTTGCTCTGGTGCTCGTTTTAGTTGAGTTACGGAGGCTGCGCTGGGTTCTCATTTGTTATGATATCTGGTGCCAATATGTCATGAACCTGCGTTCCTGATTTTCGAAGTGGTTCCCCGCAGTGGTCTCGATACTCGACAAGTTACGAGGAGCGATTCCCGGGATGCACATTCTCACTCCCTTGCATGCTCGCGTGGTCCTTTACAGGCAAGGGGTATTCAGGCGAGACATGGGTAGAGAATATAGAGGGTGGTTGGGCGGAACAGAATCAATCGGCCGGGAGCACGAAGGAGATGAACGACGGGTTATTGTAATTGGACGAAACTACACCAGATCGATATGTACTTTTTTCGTAACTATCATTCTTGTCTAAGTTCATCCCTAGCTGCGACGCTCGAACGCATGTACAAGACGTGTATCAACACTCTACAGACACGGGAAGGCGACTTCGAGCAATTGGCCCTCTTGCATCCGGAGGGTCGGATCGCAGCTTGGGACGGGATGGACACAGAGCTGAAGGTGGTCGGCAATGTTATCATGAGCGTCTACGAAATTCAAGTCGAGAATGGCACGTTAACCGATTCATTTTGTCCTTCACCGTTTGCTCACGGTGTTTACAGGACCACCAACACTCAACACCGTCTACAAATCTCTCATCCAAGACGAAGTGACACCGACGCTGGGGACCGGGGAAGCAGCTCTAATCAATGTGGGTCTCTAGTTAGAGCATACACAGTAAGACCTTTATATAGATTGCTTCCGTACCATGCCTCACTGTATGCCGCAGAGCGATGATTTTGCAAAGCTCGCTGGCCACGACGACGACAGCCCCGCGTCCCTCCATGCGAAATTGAATCGCGATCTTTCGAGCTGGTGACAAGACAAATTGACGGCTTTCCCGGACCTGAGCAATGAGCTCTCCGTCGTGGATGCGTCTACACTGGGGAACGCTCCACTCCTCCTCTCTTGTCGTTCAAGCCGAAAAAGCGTGTGACTCGATGGCCGTGATCGAGTACAAGTTTCGTGAAGGTCAAGCGCATGATGCTCTCGCTGAGCTTCGACTAGCGATCAAGACTTGTAATGCCAACCTCGAATTTAAGAAGAAATACGTACATGGTCAAAAGACCAACATCCGCGCCCAGCAGTACTTGTGCAGCCTCGAGGCAGAGAAGAAGGCCGCCGCAGAGAAATACTGGCACGCTTATGCAGCGCTACTGTCTCTGGGTCTGTCTAAGGACGACAAAATACTTGAGCCATGACTCGACGACCTACCGTGGATGAAGGATGTCACGGAGCGGCATAAACTTGGGAGTTCGCGGACGCAGGATCCGTGGTTTTGGCTAGTAGGGCGGCCGAGTGGAATGTCTCCAGAGGAAGCGAATGAATGGAGCATCGAGAGTATGGCATTTTGTTTGTTGTGTCCATATTTTACTGACTCAACTTTCAGTGGACAGAGTCAAATGGTTTCGCGATCGAGCCGCGCATGACCGGGCCAGGGAGGAGAAGGAGTTCCTGGAAGAGGAGTTCCGGTGAAGCATTGCTTCGTTCCATCGAATGTCCAAGGTATGGTCTGGGGCCTGCGAGCAAGAAACCGACCCCAGGGCATGCTGCGTATTGCCACAAACAGGTGGTTATGTATCCCTTATTGGCATCTGATCGTGAGAAGAAGCGCGACGATGCCTTTAACGCTCCCCGCAATGTGGTATGTGCTTGCATTGATGGGTTTGTAATGCCCTCTAGCGATCGCGCCCAGATGAAATTATAGTTTTCATGACCAGGTATATGGGCATCTCACGTGTCATAGGCTACGTCGGCTGGGTATGCTTAGTATCAGTGTATAGGTTGTTTCGCTTGGTACATTCGTAGGATTCAATGATAATATTCATGGTCTAGCTAAAACATAACCATAGGTCATATATACGCTTCGAGTAGACTTCTAGTCCTTAGACTTCTCCATAGATTTCATCATACACTTAACTACTGTGGTGTTATATCTAGGCTAGGCTCCGGCCTAACGTTTTTGGAGATGTAAGGTACGCTTAAGTCTATTGGCTTCAGCTGGTGAATCTTGGTGCGGTGTCTCGCGAAGATCCCATGAAGTTCTTGAAAAATTGAGTGAGGCAAACAACTCTGGTAATGGCGTAAGGATGAGAGAAGCGGACTCCATTGTTGTATCGAGACTACAGAGGAGGATCGAGACTGAAGATAACTGGGCCCACCACGCTTGACAGAATCATTAACAAGGAAGGCGCCTGCGGGATATGACATTTGAAATCTTGTGCGTAGTGAATCCACAGTGGTGGTGCACTAAGTTTCAGGCACTTGACGACTTTCGGCATTCGGTGGAGTACACTAGCACTGCGGGTGGAGGCAGCCTTCGACCAAGGCGCGTGTCCTTGTAGGAACACAAAAAATCACGTTGTGGTGTCACTTCAGAACTTCGTGGCCAAAGGCCTTGTGGCGCGTCTTAACTTCGGCACGGATCGCGAGATACGGCTCGCATACGAAAGTGAATCACTTAGACATGTGAAGGCGGAAGGGGATGTAGCGAAGGTCGCAGAGGAAACGGGGTCAGAGGACATGATAGACTGAGGGAGGTGTCTAGCTTGGGCACTGTGGTTCGCCTAAGCTGTCGCAATCATCCTCGTCCTCACTTTGATTGTTCATGCGGCAAATGCGCCATGGATTTCCCCCTATAGCTAGTAGCGACGCGTCGTTGTTGGAAGCTGAACCTGTGTGTTCAGTTCTCGGTATATATCCAGCCAAGTCAGTAGTACGCGTACCTAAGGAGCTTGCTCATCGTTCGTCTTCATTTTTTCCAACTTTAACTCTTCATCCACCATCATAATGCCTTCTGGTAGTTTCGGTCGTGTTTTCAAAGCTAAAAGCGCCTTTAAACGTCTTGGTAAGTCCTTTGTTAGGATGTCTGGTGCGTGTTCTGAACCGTCGGCATAGTCAAGAGAGTCATGCAGAAGCTGAGGATGGGTTGTGGGGCGCAGTCAGCGGGTGTGGTCGAATTGAGGTGTGTCCCGCTCCAGGGTCGTTTTTTGGGGCGGCGTTTGATAACGGCGACGGTTGGGAAGGTCTGCAGACGCGGAGGCGCTCGCGGGGACCGTCGAAGACGAATTAGGTGGAGGATCACGGGACTGGGTGCACGCACCCAATCAATGGTGGGAGGAAAATTCAACCGTGGTCTGGGGTTCATCGAGGGACGTGCTGGAAGCAGAGGGGCTGGTGGGGCCCCTGGATGGGTGATTGGACACAGGAGGAACGCGTGGCTCGAATAATGGTGATAACAGGTCGGCGCAGGTGAGGATGGAAGGTCTGTATGATAGTGTGGCAAGGGCTGTGTATTTCTTGACGAATCTGAGCTTGATGGATTCCGACCTGGGCATAGAGGGGCCAGAGGAGCTAAGAGCTTATTCATAGCGCTGGAGGTCGAGGACCACGTACTGTCTGCGTAAGGTGCGAGGACGCTGTGGAAAGGCGGGAACGGATTCGGCCTTGATTTCTGATACTTCTGTGGGGAGGATTCTACTTGTTTGAAGAGCATTTGGTATACGAGGGGCTCGATGGGTCGAGAGAAACGGTTGACGCGAGTCCTGAGGAGAATTGAGCACGATCGTGGGACCTTAACGCGAGGCTCGTCCGGAGCTATGGTAGGGCAATTCCTACAGTTGAACGCCATTCTGCAGTCGCTTCTCGACACTACTCGGCGACAGCGGGATCGAGATCTTCGAGCCCAGGGTCTGAGTAACGCTGTATGGCTCGCCTTCTGCATTTGCGTCGCTTTCGTCCGCATCCATCACATACTCATTTGGGGATTATTTCGAAGAAATTCGGGGGCGATCACGGTCATGATGGACCATGCAGATCTCGTGGATTCGAGAGACAAAGCTAGAGATGGCTGAGGCACTGGGGAACGGGGAGCTGTATGCCATAACTCACCGGAGACCTTGTACTTGTTGCCAGATATTCATTCGGTCCTCATCGCTCCGCAGTGAGTCGCCCATAATTGAGGGTTCAGCAGATTCCGCTCCCCAGATGACGTATTGAACTCCTGGAGTAGGGTGTCTCGCTCCTCTCAAGCACGACGATAGTTCCTAAGGATCCACGGCCTCTTGGGGCGTTTCTCTTGGGTCAAGGCTAGTTTGGTCTCCTCGACCTCCACGAGGCGGATTCTTGGACGCGTACACCCCGCGATGGTCAAGTCCTGGCGCTTAGAGCTTCCTGTATGGTTCTCGGTTCGATCGCGCCAGTCCGCCCTTGCCACGAAAACTCAGCCATTAGAGCAATTTTGCAAGTGGGTTAATCCAAATTCCTGCGAGAACGTAAGCGACTTTCACGAAAACTTTGACACCACAATTACCTGATACGTCCAACACGTCCACCATTTGGCCCAACCGAGCACTAGAACGGTTGTGGTGAGTTGGACTCCACAAAAACCTATACGAGCTTCGCTCGGAGAGTTCAGAATTAATCTGCCTTCCAAACTGTTAATCTGTTCGCAAAGAAGTGCACTATTCTCTCACTATTCCCTCCTTCAGACAATTTTGGAGAGTCGTGTTGAAATAGCAGCTCTAAGACGTTCTGGATGCACATTTATTAAGTTTTCATTTTCCGCCTATCAATTTGAATTCCCGCCCTCACACGGCATCAGTTACATTCATTCCCGTCCCACTCCCTGTCCCTCTAATGTCGGTATACGACATATTATATCTTGCCAATACAACGACCCGCAATATCGTCACTCACACGACGTGTTCTGCCAGTGAGCTCGGTGTTGCGAGCATGGTCACGATCACAGATAAACCTTCGGTCATGTGCCTACATGTACAAGGATCTAATCATTATCTCTACAACCCAAGCGCTCGGAAACATCAACACGAAATATCTCATGGGCGCGTTGTATGTGCCTCTATACGCGCATGAGGGATATGTGGTCGGTATGCCGAATTTGAGGCACAGGAAAATTCAGAGACCTACCACCGAGTGAGAGAGGGAATTCAAATTGGTGAGCGCAAAACGAAAACTTAATATGCATCTGAGAACTGGTCTGATACTAAGGTCGGGATCAATGTTGATTACAAAGGCCTATCCTCACCTCCGTACTCCTTACAGCGACCTCCGGAGGTCCACCTTTCAAGCTCGTTGACCGCCGCACGGCATGCATAGTTCAAAGCTGAACCGTCTTGAGGTTCACTGGTACCTTCGTGCGACCTTCAACCGTGGCTGGCCCCCGCCAAACAGACATGACTCCAGTCTCGACCGCTACGCCAAGGCCTGTCGTTATTGATGGGACTTGTAAACTTGGGACTCATCAATTGGGATGTACCTTGCGTGGACTCATCCTCATTGATGTTTCTGCTTTCTCAGATCCGCCTTGAAGCACTTTACGTCCCGTCTCGATACCGCAGTTCTTTCTGGCCGTCCGGATCCTCGTGGCAAAGGTTGGGACAAAGGCACCGCTACTGCGGAGGAGATGCAGAAGGCACGTGGGAACGTCACCCTCCACGGTCCTCACACATGTACATTTGAACGTCCCGATCGCTGACGGCGACGAACGAATGTCGTTTACACACTACTCCTCAAGACATCCGTCCGGGTACGCGGCTAATCGGTACTGGACCGACAAGGATGCGCTAACGAAGGAGCGGAAGAGGATGCGTCGTTAGAGGAACTCGGTTAGATGGGCCAGGTAGACGGAGTGGAAAAGTTCACTCTTTGGACAAGTCTTGTTCAATCTAACAGCATAGATAAATATGATATTCCCTGATGGTACTTGTTATCATCGGTGGACATCACATTCTGGGCAATTCAGCCTGTCTTCCTGGTGACTCCTATAGCCCTTGGAGGACTTGGTTTACCTCCCTCTGCCATTGGCAACATCTTTTCTACATTTGGAGCGACCAATGGAATTGTCCAGATGTTCTTCTTCGCAAGAATACATGATCACTTTGGCCCAAAGAAGACTTACATTGCGGGCATTGTGTCAGCTTTTCCGGCATTCATAGCCTTCCCAATCATCAATTGCAGCCATAGGGCACAGGGTCTGAGTGGGTCGCCGTCTTCGCCCAGACTTTCATTTCTATTGGGCCGAGTCTTTCATACGGTGAGCCTAAATTTTCCGGACCAGCGTTTTTGCTAACTTCGATGCAGGGGCAATCTTCATATATGTGTGTTGAGAAAAATGAGCACAGCGTCTGGTATGGTTATGTCATTGGTAGTTTCTCTGGAGAAAACTCCTGCAGATCGTTATGTTGTCCATCCTATGGGCTCAAGCCACATATCGTGAAGGTCGTCTCCTAGTTCAAACTCCAATTCTCTGCGTGGTGTCAATAGGACATCTATGTGACACAATCCTTTTGGTTACCTTGCACGTATATACTGGTACGCATTGGTACGTGCCAGTACGTACCAGTATGTACCGATATCCCTTTGTACATCCCGGTTTCTCTGTTTTTTTTTTTCAAACTCCGAGACACAGCGGATCAGAATGCTTCAACTGCCTTCCTTATTCGGGATTGCAACCTGTTTGCAATCTTATCCAAAACAGGACAGACGCGTGTGAATCGTGCTCTATTTTCCTTCCTGTTTTGGAGCGAGATTGCAACCTGTTTGCAATTCTTATCCAAAACAGGACAGCTGCATGTTCAATCCCAGTCGGTGACAGTGACCATTCATGATCACAATTCGGAGCTCTCTTGCGAAAATTGCAAACCTTGCCCAGCACACCATCAACACTTGAGCTGGAACGCTCATCCTCTCTTCTTTACAGTCGCAGTCGCGTAGCATTCCCAAATTCCCCAGGACCGACTCTTCGTTCATGATCTGGTCCCCAGGTCTGGATGCTTGGAACCTTGGCTTTGGTAAGTAAATCAGTTTCCTTTTTCCTCGCTCTGAGCGCTAATAGTTGTGTATTCAAGCCGTTTAGCAGTCCTTGTCATGATGTTAGCAGATACCCCGATCCAAAATATGTATCATAGGTTCTGTTATGATCACCAAGTATCTCCTCAAGCAAGTGCAGCTTGCTTCGTCTTGATCATGACGCAAGAAGCGAGGATGGTCACTCGCGGGATATCGGCGGAGGCCTGCATTTCCGCGTGCAAGGATTCGGGATCACCTGCGCGTTAAGGGGCAGCTGCGTCAAGAATCTCTCGGGAAATGGGCTAAAGTAGGTGCCTGAGGCACCCGCTACACAGCCACCAATTAGAGCAGCATCACGCAAACGATGTGCTCGCTGGGTAAGTCCCTCTTGAATTCCTATCCTGCGTACATGACTCAAATGCCTTGTAATTAATATGCGAAACAATGGAAGGCTCAGCCCTCAAAGCGGAGCCGAAGTCGCACGGCTTACAGATGTAGCGGAAGTAGGTTTTCAGTCATTCTGGCTAGCGTGTGATATCTGATATTTTGCTAGGGTGATGGGCACCCAATTTCATCAAGAGGTTCTGTACGGCTAGTTTACATGAAATTGCCGAGGATCTACAGAGGCGGAACTGGCTCCTCGGTGAGTACATCCCTAATGACAAGGACTCCTTGTCTTTGACCAATCCTCTCTTGATACTGGCAGATGCGTGACAAGCAGGCGGGGGTATTACTACAGTGGGGGAGGTCGGTGAGCATGACTGAGCAAACGCATCCAAGCGATGGTGCAGTATGGGGCGAACTTTACGCCGTCCTGGCTTGATCCAATCCTAGAGTGCGGTCAAGAAAAGGTGCAGACTCTCCTGCCTTTCCGACATAGATCCGTTGTCAGGATATGGATGACTAGCATGGGAGTAGTACCGAATCTTCGGCTCTCTCCAGCTAGGTAGTCTGTCTGAGAGTCTCAAGAATCCTTCTGCCTATCTAATTTTGGGGTGAGTAGACCCTCAAAGAGTGCCATGGCCATACCATTCTGAGTTCCACCCTTCGCCAGTCATTCTCAACCTGTTGTGATCAGGATAAGGAGCGCCTTATAAGAGTATCCGACAGTTACTCGGTCCGTCTAACAGTGGGATCACCGAGGATCAATGTATTAGACAAGGGGCTCGTTAAGCTACGCTGGTTGTCATCAGTGAACGGGGAAATGGTAGTCGCAGCGGCTATGATCATGAAGTATAGATTGAATGGCTGAGGGCTAGATGTATTGTTGTGCACATGGACTAATTGCACGTGCAGCAGTCACGTACTTGAGTCTACTAGTACTAGTATTACCTAGCTATCGTCACATCCATTTAGCTGCGTACATAAGTCAGACTACACTTCGATGAATGTCCGTACAACATGCCAGAAAAAGGTCAAATCAACCTCCAACACTTTTGCGAGGGACGACAGCTTAACAACCAGTTCGATACCCTCCTGAAAAATCTCGAGATCGACCTTGACGTCCAGTATCAAGGTTTCCATGTGGTACAAGAATTCTTGCACCCTGTCAACCGCTGGCCTGTTGTGAAGACTGAACTCCTTGAGATCTCTCTTCAACGCATCACTTAGGACACTAAAGCAGAGTTCCAGATTGCGGAGTGAGCGAGCCGTTTCGGAGTTTGCTTGTGCTAGAGCGCTAACGGACACCTCCAAAGCATGATATGAGTGGGGTAGTGCCGAACGCTGCGTGGTGTTGCCAGGAGTGCCGCCCAGCAAAGCACGTATGTGTGCGGGGACAAGTGGCGCTGCGTCGTGGTTAGGAAACGTCACAGTGACCCTAGAGGATAATCAGTCTATTGTTGTACTAGTGGAAGCGAAGAACTTACATTACGTCTGCAAACTTGAGTGCGCGGACTTGTTGTTGCAGTCGAGCACTAACGGCCACCATTGCATGACTAGCAGTGCGCAGCTCCTCCGGCACAAAATCATAATCCAAAACGATGTTGATGAAAGGTAACATGAGATCCTCCAGGTCTGAAATTTTAGTGAGGATTCCGGGCTCCATGGCTAGGTTGGACTTCAAATTCGACGGGTCGTAACCGTTGAATATGAAAATCTGAAGGAAGACCGCGAGGACCGCGAATAAACTGTGGCATAATGCCGTGCGATGGTTGTTCGGCAAGATGAGGCGATTCATGTACAGTAGACGCAAAGTCCGCAGCTGTGAGGGATGTGTATGAGGGTGAGGCTTAGGCGGATGTTTCGAGGGACTCTCCTTTTTACAGGGGACCCAAAACACCGAATTTCATTGTCTCGTTAACGTTCAAAAGACCAGCACAAGGAAGCTTTGTTCCAATTGCGAGTTCCCTAATAATATTCCTTTGTGATGCTTTCCTTTCCCCCTCCCCCATTATTCATACGGGATACAGCTGCTGTGTCATTCGACAAGACAAAGGGGTAGCAGTAATGACATGCATATGAATGCAGACAGGACCCGGATCTATGACGAGATCGTGAGTTTGATTGCTGTCATATATACGTACAGATCTAGATCTAGAAAGGGAACAGAACCTGATTATGATCGTGAGCCACGAGGCGGACACGGAACATCGTGATCGCTATATATCGAAAATTCGTTTCTCAGTCACCCTGAACCACCTCACCTCCTCAGAGACATCGCTGGAACACACAGAGATATCTGAGCATTCTTAGTCTATCTTTGGCTAGCTAGAGTGGGGATACGCACCTGGCGCAGATCGACAGGAAAAAGGTCCAGGCTTTATTTAGTTCCAGTAGGGCCTTCAGGTCAATCGTAGGTAACGTTGACGCCAGAGCACGAGATCTATAGCTAGATACTTCTGCACATGGGGCCACGAGCTAGGATGTGGCCATGGAACTTGGATGAAAGGTGCAACAGACCTTATGTGAGTGACGAGGTAATGGGGCTTCTGAACATGTGGTGATCAATGGTGTCAAGGGAGGTCAGAGCAATGATTCACTAATTCAACTCGTCACTCTGACAAGTCCTTTGCGCTGAGTCTGTATCAGTTGGCTCATGATCATGTGATAGTTGAAGTCGAAGTGAGTTTAGGGAGGTCCGGAGCAGACGGGACAAGAAAGGGAGAAGGGGACAGAGGATAAGATCAAATGACAAATGCAAGGAGAAAGCAGCACACCGAAATGAGTAACAGGATTACACTCTCCCTTCCACATCCAATGCGGGTCCTTCGACCCGTCAACTTCAACTTGAACTGAATGGTATCATGGTTTCCAGCTCCTCCGCATGTAACACTGTCTCCTAGTTCTTCCGAGTCGCCATTTCAATCAGCTCTCAGTCCTGTGAGTGGGAAGGCGGTTAGCACACAGTCACTCCAAGCCAAAAAAAATTCCAACAGTGCTGGATAACGTGGGCGTGGAGGACTTTCTTGCTGGGGAGATGATAATGAAAGGGTCCACGTCCCAGCTGAAGCGCGGGATGGTCCTAAGCTCCACAACTTGGCGAGATGGGCATTCGTTGCTGATGCACCTTGCGGATTCTTGCCACTGATGACGCCAGAAACGAGGTCATCGCTGTATATGCCAAGCGCCGTGTTCCACGTTGCTGTGGTGGGCCAGGCCGTCATCGCAGGGACGGGGGACGCCAAGCCATATGTTATAGGTCCGGGAACTGTGGCAAGCAATGTGAGCCATTTTCGAGTTTATGATGGAGAAAACGGCAAGGAAATATGGACTTACGGACGTAGGTGGTGAGGTCTTGGTAGATGTTGATGAGGATGCCAGGGTCGTTCGCACCGTAAGCACCTGGACATCGTGAGCCTCTGAACACTCGTGTACCCAGGAATGAGGACGCGGGTTGAATATTCATTCGTCAAGGCAGGCTGGACCACCTTCCAGTTCGACAGCACTTATTTCGCCCCCCGACGTTCGGTATTCCTTGACATACTGCGTGAACATCGATGACGTGCCACTTCAATTACAATCCAGCCTGGCCGAGAGACTCTGCCAATAATGGACGCGATATTCCAGCCAGGACGGTCGCGGAGGAGCTTTTCATTAAGAGGAACGTCACCGTTTCCTCCCAGCCAGGCTGAAGGGATCATGTTCAGTAATGGTCTGTGATTTGAGGAGGGGCGTACCTTTACGGCTACCTTCCAGAGTTGCACGTCTCCATTGAACGAAGGTCGACTACTCATGTGCTGGATGTCCTTGTCAGGTTGCCGTGCTTGTTGGCGTGCACGAGCTAATAGCTGGTCCCATTCGTCTTCGACGAGCGCGGGCATGCTCCACAGAAAGCAGGCAGTGCGCGAGGCTTCAGTCTCCTGCGACGGATTCATCGTCCTCCAAAGAATCATCTGGAAAAGACTTCGCCATCAAAAGGCGACCCAGTGTCCATGATACTGAATGGGATGCACCAAATTCTTCGTCGTCGCTACCATCGTTATCGACCTCGGCCTCGAGACTCAAGAGTTGCCTTACATCATCTCCCTATGATGCATTTCAGTTCATTCTCTCTATTCTAGGGTTCATACAACATACCGTCACTTGTGCTCGCTTTCTGCCCTTGTATTCATAAATGTCTGGCGTCTGAACCATTCGTTACTGTCAGGTTTGGTCTTCGTGACAGTTTGAGATGCTACTTTACTGCACGGGCGGGCTTACTAGGGGTCATAATGATTTATGTACTATAGCTATCTGCTCTAACTAAAGTGACTGGGGACGACTAACTGTCACCACTAGCCTCGATGATGATGAAAACAGTATATATGTAGTAGAAAAATACTATAGCTAATGGCCAACAGAGGAACTTTAGGGCAGGCTACAAACATCACGTGGATGCTTGTAGCCTGCCCTAGATATCTGTGCGACCCAAGTTGTTGCAGCACACAATCAAGCAAGTTTCTGAACTTGGCCAATAACCACAATGGCAGTTATGATGTCCGGCTGGGGTGCTGGTTGAGCATATGCCCTCCATACGATAGAAGTGCAATTATAGAGTGCCTTGAAATCTAGAGTAGTGTAAGCAGAATGCTACGAGCAAGTAAAGGCTGAGCGAAAATTTTGCTTCGAGATAGGTGGTGTTACGATAATACGGGTCGCAACTGACAGTGCCTAGGAGAACCATGCACACACTATACTGTCAATTTCGTGGTAAGCAATCTACTGGCAATACCTGGACTGGAAAATTCACGAAGCCATATCCTACAGTGGTTGACCCAATTTGGGCGGCGATCCCATGCAGATGTCTCGTATAAACCTCCACCTCGAGTGCGGGCGATGCTCACCATATTTCTGGATGTGGGTGAGCAAGGCGACCTTTATTATGGTATGTCAGACAGTTTTTCATTTGCTTGCAGCCTCTGTATGCTGACAAGTACACTTCTGCAGCACTCTCCGTTGATCATAGGCTTCCTGCGATATCTTTCATGATGCTGGCCATTGGGATTGCAAGATGTTGTGGGCAAAAACGAGAGCCCTTATCATTATCGGTACGTTCATCTTCTCGATGCCGGCCTCTCGATTTTCAGCGAATGCCGCCAGCTAATGCTGGGATTAGGCTTGAGTGGAACGCCTTTGTGAAGAATGCTGCCTTCCTCGAGAATAGGCATCGCTATTGAGGGAGCCTTGCAGACTGCTCGGATATGGAACTTAGCCGCTGCGCGATCTGTAGGAGGTCTAACTCTGCGTCGTTGTGCCACCCGCTACTGTTCTGCTCAATAGACGGCGTTCATAGCGCTTTCACTCGGCATACGATCTAAAGGATAGAGGTGTTGACAGCCTGTTTCCTTTTGGATCCACGTGCTAAACAGTTTTGTGGTGAATCCAGGTCTTCTTGGCGATACCTCTTGCACGACAAGAATCAAAAGAAAAGTCGATGGTCCCTTCACCGACTAACACGCGAATTGGAAGGGAAAAACCCAAGGGTCCATCACCAATAATCCCTCTCCTCACTCAGCCACAGCCGGTGGCCTCCAGGCTTTGTTGTGTGATCTTTTTTTAGGCCGAACTTTAGTTCCTCTTCCCATCGTGACATAGCCGACGATTTCCTTTGAAGTTCGTTCCCCGTTCGAATCCTCCAAAGGAAACACAATGAGATTCGCGCTGACGGTCTTTCTTCTCAAACCTCCATCATTAACAGCTTCATTCAAAGCTTCTCCCCTTTGTCGGCCTACGAGTTTAAATAGTCGTGACCCTTATTCTTGCTACCTATCCCAGATTTCAATCTCTTCTTAACACAAGATGGAGTTCAACCAAACGACAATAGTGTCACCCCGATCACCCCAGCGGGGCTGTTCAACTATGCTTGCACATATGCGTGTATGTATACCTCTCATGGAGGTAACCTGTTCTGTTGACAGTCTGACCTAGGAGTATGTTGATTACCGCTGGATGAAGAGACAACTCTCCGAGGAGTATGACGACACGAAGTCCACAGCCGTTTTTGCACACATTTTGACGACAAAGATGGTACACATGTTTCTCTGCATGCATCTCGGTCATGCGCCGACGATTATCACTTACTTCGTTGATCGCAGGTAGCGGTGCAGCGTTTAGAGCGACACTTACACCCCGAAGTCGTTGTCAATAATAAAGCCCACATTGATTCGGTCTTCGAAGAGGACGAGCGCCGTAGGGCCTTCGGCGATTACAGTGAGGTGAGTAGACCCTTTACGAACGAAACGCTGTTTCGGAACTTGACTGGAATCATGCCATCCGCAGAGCGGCATAGCAGCCCTGACCAGCGACGAACATATCCGACGCGGGTACCCGTCCAGGAGGCCCGTTGCCCCAAGCCCGGAAGTATATCGATTCCCTGACGAGTTTCATGGATGGCTGGCGATAAAATGGGAGGGTCGGGAGAAGCTTTATCAAAAAAGCATCGCCGCCGAGAACAAATTACCAGCGTAAGTAGCACGGCATGCACACCTTGCTTCACGATCATGATCATGCTATTCACAGAACCGATCTTACCACGTCCTTCAGCCCAACCCCAGATCTCAGTTAATAAGCAGGAGGACAATGTGGGATCAAGTGTCCACCTGATCACTATGTTCGACATGTAGCTATTATAAGGCTCCTGTGTAACACGTTCTCAACCTATTGTACATGTTCCCCTTCGGCCTTTAAGATTTCCCCAACTTGATCGATGAGTGAATGATAAGAACCTTGCAGTCGTGTCGCTCATTGAATGTCTTCTTCCGAACACCACCCGTTTGTGGTCAGTGTCGAATCAGCTTATCAGTTTTGCGTGGCTAACTGTTCCTCAGAGGTAGGGACTTGATTCAAGCATGTTCGGACAGGCAACACAAAAAATGGCTCTTTGTCGCTGCCGCTCCCATTGCACAACTTACAACCTGTCCGTTGGGGAGTTGGGATGTTCCAAACCCTCGGTACCAAAGCTAATCACGCCCGTGACGACAGACTTCTCGACGCACAACAAGGGATGAAACCGCCTAGTGAGTGATCGCGATTTTCGTTCTTTAGGCGCAATCACACAAGTACATCCGGGGGGGGGGGGGGGGGGGGGGGGACATCATCTAGCCAGCGATTCCCTGCTCGCTTTTCCAACGCTGTCGTACGCCCCCAGTGGAGAGCGCGTCTTCTGACATTCCAGAACCTGCTCTCTCTCACGAGCAGGAGCGTAGTTGGCTGGCGTTGATCAAATACGAGGACCAGTGGCTCTCAGAGCTTCCCGTTACCTCTCCAGACATCCCGTTCATTTTCATAAACGACCCCGCGGCGAATGGCGAATATGTTCGACCATCAAAGGTGGAGATAGTCCAGCTGAATCATGGTCTGTACGCATTAATGCCTGGACCTTGTCCGAACCATGCATTCCTAGTCACCGAGAACCGGCTATGCGAGCTGACAATGTATGTGTCGACCATGGAGGCATAAGAAGCCAGAGATGTTCTCTTGAATTGTCTCTATGAACAGCTTGGTCGCTTGGCTAAGGAAAAGGAGGACAGCTAGGCCCAGCAACGGGCCCTGTCCAACTTCCCGATGAAATCCTCCAGCGGCTCCATGTAATTGCTATCGAGTCCGCCGAATCCGATTGCCATGTTCTGCTTTCCCGTCAGGCATTATCTGTCGACGAAATATCACTTGGCGGTGTCACTTATGGAACATCAACATCTTATTCCGGCGCTTGATAGATGATGCTGGCAAGGAGTCCATTGCGGCCATTATTCAGGATATATTCTAGCACACTCACGAGGTTATAGGCGAAGATATTCATATCGAGGGATTCTACTTAACGGTGCGGGAGTTTTTTCCAGTCGACGCGGCTTCCGACCCTTATGGGGAGTTGGTTTCACTGGTGGATTCCACTGTGGCGGCATGTCTGCGGCGAATCTTTGCGTGATCAAGCTATCACAAATTATCTCTCAATTCGCTCTCACTCCGATGGGTGATTTAATTCACGTCCTTCCTGTGGATCGAGTGAGATTATTTCTAGCTCAAACTTTCTTCACTAATTCCTGTTGCAGCTCATGCCGTCGTTTTCAATGGATGCTTCACCTGAGGTTGAGGAAGCAAACACCAACGAAATTTGATATCACTCCCGTTTTCGACACTACAAGTACTAACAGGTTTACTCTGAGCTTGACTTGGCGCTGTTACTCCCTCTCCCCGACGATGAAGGCGGACGATATTTGTGAGCCCCAGCCCCGACCCTCATGCAAAGCAGAGCTCAACCGTTCCAGAACATCATACCTTCCACTTCCACCTAGGCCTTTACACCAGCACCCATCAACCCCAAAGTCGCTGCTTCCGCCTTGAAATCTGTAAACAAAGGACAAAGCAAAGTCGAAACAGTGACAGCGCTCGCCCCAAAGCAGAAGAAAGCGGCCCTTGTGCCGCTCGGCGTGGGACCGGACGGGCTCGGATACTGGGTGCCCGACTCGGGATTAGGGTCGAGACCGTGTCGGAGGTGATTGCCTCTTTTGTGCAGGGCCTGTGTCGACCATCAAACAGGAGAAGCCTGAGGGAGCGGTGAAGAAGTCTGTGGGGTGGATAGATATGCCCAAGAGCGCGTCAGAGGCTACTACACAGCAGTCTACGTCAGGGAGTGTGACAATCCTTAAACGGAGGAAGAGGGTAGGTACGAAGATGATGAGGGCGTCGTCCGCGCAACGTTTCATGTTCCTCAGATGTGTTTCTGCTCGTTAAGGCCGGCAACGACGATATGTTTGTATGTGAAAGGAACTCAAAACTTGACATATACCCTGATGTGCTAGCAAAGAATGTTATTGGCCTGGATATGCTACCTCCAACCTATATTCGCTGCAGACGCCGATACCAACCTGCCAGGCAATGATACCCATCCAGGACTCATCTGTACACCATTTGGTGCATGCGAACCCTGTCCAGAATCCGCGGTATGCAAAATCATTTCCAACTGCTCTGCAGAGACTCACGGTGGTGTAGCTCTCAGAACCCTTTTGCCAGCCGTTTGGAAACAGACGTCTCATGCACTGTGTCAATGCAACGTCAGCCCAGCCGCCGTCCCATGAACCAATATCGTCACCCCATGGAGCACCTGGGGACTTCAAGACCCAACACCCAGAAGGCGAAACACCCGCCTGGGAGTCTTGTGGCCGCATCGTTGCCCAAGAACGGGCCGACTTCTACAATTTCGCGGCATGTAATGTCCTATTTGCTATCATTGCACTGGTCGTGCTGTTCGCACATTCGAAGCGGCTCCACGCAATGCAAGCTAGGCAGTTGGCTGTAAGAATAGGGATCATCCGGGGCACGGCTGGTGGTGGGAGGCGGTAGTCTATTCTCAGTTACGATATTAATAGGTATGCAGTTCTTGCTGCACGCTAATATCAGCTGACGCAAAGTTTAGTGTAATAGTACGATTTGAGATGAGCAGCCTTGAATAGACCGCTGTTTTTTTTTTTTCACCTGCGTAAAATTCTATAATGCCTGCACGTTCTCAAACGACGAACAAATTTGGCCGACCTGAGGACTATTAAGTCACGGCTTCCCCATTTTCATCTCGCCTTTCCCAGCAGTTATACCCCATTGGGCATTTATTTCTCAGCCTCTGTTTTCTGAGCCTTGCGCTTTTCAACTATAACTCGTCTGTGTCAACATTCCCAGGCTCGTGCCCATGCTAGCAACCAGCTCTTTGGTTTCTTTCCAATTTGCCACCGTCTGGCAAGAACACCTGGATCATTCCTTCTGTTCTGCTCAATGATGTTGTGACACCACACCCACTGTGTCTAAACGTCTCTCTGAATTAAGCTGCAGCTGAAGATGTAATGTGTCTCAGCAGCTTTAGGCTAACAATATCTGGCGCAGAAACTCATCTGGTCTGGCATGTGGATGTGGTTAGGTCTGGCTCCCATTTTGGTTGGAAGGTGGTGTGTTCAGTTGGTGTGTTCCCCTGAGCGCAACATTTTTATCGTGCATAATGCCCACAGCCTCAGTATCACATAGTGATAGGCTTCGTGGTGACCTAATCCCCTTGGAGAAGACTGGAAAGGTGCATGTTCATGGATCCTGATTGGGCTATTGAGCATGGTTTCAAAGAGACTTGCCAAGTAGCAAATGCTCAACCAAATATTCATTGTATGTTGTGTTAATTTCATATGGAGTCAATGCTAGAGATATACTTATGGTTATATGGGGAGTCTAGGTCTAAGGCAAGCACTTATGCTTACTCCCTTTCTAGTGTGCTGAGACCTGATATCTAAGATCATTTGCGACTCACATGTTTCTTTTTCAACTCTCCTCCTCCCCTCCCCTCCCTGTTGGCTAAGATCATTGATTAAGGATGGGTGTACACCGCAACTATGCATGTGTGATGCCCAAGTCTACAGATTGATGCATCATGTATGTGTTCCTTGGCAGTCTCATTGCCTACAGCAAGTCACTATATATGTTTTGTGATACACATGTACCAGGCTCATGGCCACTTGATGTACCCATTGTCCCCTCAAGCCTCAACCTCATGTTGCTTTCCTTCCTGCAATCAATGTCTCATTACTCCTAGGTGACCTTGCGCGCATGTTGCAGGCTATGCATACACACTCTAATTACTATATCTACCCTGCTGTCCTCACCCATAGCAGCATATACCCGAAGTCAAATATTTTGATTACGAGAAAGGTGTGGGAGAATCATACAAAGTTAAAGCCCAATGCCAGGCTGCAGGGCCTGTGAAACAGGTCGCCCTCATCTGCTGTGGCAGTGCTAGTGGAGACAGCCGGGTGGAGTTCCAACTAGACACAAGACAGTTTCCTGTTGTAGATAGAGACAGACAGACATACATCGACATAGACCACTGCACTGCTGCCCCATTCCCTTGAGGACCCCCACTGAGAGAGACCAAATGTCTCCACCGCAAAGCACTATCGACATACTGCTCAACATCTGAGCCACTCGCAGTCACCTCCGCCAAGATATGTCAGACAATCACGTGCACATACGCCATGGGCGATGTCACAGAAGACTTATTCAAATGTATTGCACTCCTCAATAGCTTGAATGACAAACCGTTTGAAGTGGTCCAATCCAATATATCACGTGCCCTATCTGACTCAACAAAGGAAAATCCATACACCTCCGACCACATTTGCCAAGTCCTCAAGAGCAAGGATATGTTAATGTCCTCCAAGAAGACCATGCATTCCCATGACACCACGCTCAGCACGAAATCCTCAAACTCACATAACCATGGCCCCACTGATATTTGCTGCGCTAATTGCTACAAGGCTGGGCAACCTTGCAAGGGTCACAAAGAGAAGTGGTGCATTTGGAAGGGTGGGGGTATGGAAGGGAAATCTATTGAAGAGTCCAAGATGGTGCGATTGGTGGCTTGGGGGAAGAAACCTGATGCCCCAGACAGATCCAAATCCTCGTCCACCAAAATCTCTGTCCCATTCAATATCAACAGGAAGGTGCACATTGCCGAAGTTGAGCCCAGCATGATACATCTTGTAACCAATGGTGCCAAGCAGGAATTTGCTGGACTTGCGTCTACACCTCTCCCAACTGGTGATAACACCTATATCGAAGACATCACATGGATCACAGCGACCGGGGGAGAGATCAACACATCCATTAACTGGAACAACTTCACTGCGACCACTGACAAATCCATTTTTACTGCGTCCAGGGCACCCATCTCACTCACTGAATACCCCTTCATCGCCAACACTGGCACATCCGTCTATATATCAATGGATCCCAATGACTTCACGAAATTAGATCCTATCCCACCTCGTCACATTTGCAGAGTTGGTGGCTCGTCCATTCTGGCACTCAGGATGGGCCAAATTAAACTCCATGTAGCAAGAGGTAAATACCTCAAGCTCAACAATGCACTCTACGTTCCTAGCACCACAGTCCGCCTCATCTCTATCAGTGCCCTATCTATCGACACAAACACTGTATCTCACTTTGACAATAAAGGTGTCAAGATATTCAATAAATCCACTGGCAAACTTATCGCCAGGGGATCACTCCTAGCGAATCGACTCTATTCCCTCAATATACAATCCTACGATACCCATCATGCCATGTCTGCTCAGCACTCACCAGACCTCATGACTTGGCATTGCCACCTTGGCCACCCAAATTTCCAAACGATAATTGAGATGGCAAAATCAGGCCTGATTACAGGTACGCCTACATCATTCTCACTACCACCGAAATGTCAATCATGTATCCTTGGGAAACAGACCAAAACACCAGTCCCAAAGATGTGTGAGGAGGGTCCAGGACACAGAGCTATGAGGAAATTGGGAATCATATGGGTAGATCTCACCAGCCCCGTGCCTGTTCAATCTTGAGAGGGATATATATACATTATGAACCTTGTTGATGATTACTTGAGCAAACCATGGTTGATTCTGCTCAAACTCAAGAGTGATGTGCTGTGCGAACTCAAGGCCTGGGAATGCGTGTGAGAAGTCGAAACTGGACTTAAAGTAGGTGTATATCATACTGGACATGATGGTGAATTATCAGGAAACAAAATGGAGGAATGGCTCAACTTGATGGGGACCAATCAACAGTTTGGCGCACCATACACCTCTGCACACATGGGATGTGTTGAACAGATGCATCAAACACTCATGAACAAAGGACGCACTATGTGCATATCTGCCAACTGCCCACCCAATATGTGGGTGGAGTTCTACCTCACAGCATGTCATCTCCAAGAGAGAACACTGACTAAATCCCTCAAGGGGGTCACACCCTACAAGGCATGGTATGACCAGAAGCCCAACTACTCCTATATGCATGAGATTGGATGCAAGGCATTCGTACTGATTCAAAACAAGCACAACCCAAAGATCTATGATCGATCCATCAAATGCATTCTCATGGGTTACCACCCTAAAGCTAAGGAATATTGTTGCTACCATAAACAGACTGGCCATATCTACAGCTCATATCACATCCACTTCCTGGAGAGCCATGAAGGCCATCCACCACCAATTCCCACTCATCCAACGCCCAATCCACCCCCTGAACCTACTACCCTTGAAGAAATCCATCAAGGCTCCGCAGCATCACCATTTACTACCAATGATGATGAAGAAATCACCCCTTTACCCACTGACACTGTAAATAAGGATGTAGCCAATGTCCCACTCCCTCCGGACCCACAGGTAGAACCTCGGTGTTTGTCGCATGTCCCACAGCCAACCAAGCGAGTGGATCTGTCAAACCCAACACCTACATGATATGAGCACGCCGTCAAAGAGTCCAAGGCTAGCACTGAATGCATCAAAACTGCTAGAGCAGATAAGCATGCTGCACGGATCGAGGAGGCCAATGATCCCAAGCCCCTGGTACCTGATGATGGCGTCACTGATCCCAGACTTAATCAACCTGACCTCGATCTCGATCAACTGCTTGCCACAATCGCAGAGACAGAAGGCATTGATCTGATGTCCCTAGAATTCGAGGACGAGCTGAAGTCATGGGAAGAGGCAAAGAATTCAGCAGATGCAGACAAATGGGCAGAAGGGTACTGTGATGAGTTAAAGTCGTTGAAAGATATGGGTGTATACAAACTAATCCCCTGATCTGAAGTACCACAGGGGCACAAAGTTTGAAAAGGGTGCCCAATCTTTAAGATCAAACACAACAAAAGCAGCAAGGCTGTTTGCTTCAAAGTTCGCCTTGTATTCAAAGGGTACAAACAAATTTATGGAAAGGATTATACCAAAACTACCTCATCTACTGCATGTATGGAGTCCTGGTGCATACTCCTTCACCTTGCTTCCACCCTTGGCTGGGATGCTACACAGATTGACATCAAAACCGCCTTCCTCTATAGACTATTATCCCTGGAAGAATTCCAATACATGGAACAGCCTGTTGGATTCGAGGAGGAAGGAAAGGAGGAATGGGTATGGTGTCTAGTTTGTGGTTTATATGGGATGAAACAAAGTGGTAGGATCTGGAATAAAACACTGAACAAGAACATGATTGCATGGGGATTCACTTGCCTAGCTTGTGAATCATGTGTCTACTACAGGAAATCCAACACTGGGACCATTGTAACAGCAGTTCACATGGACGACTTTCTATCCATAGCGAGTATGTAACAGGTAGGCCTAGGGCCTCCTTCCTATTTGGGTTTTATGCCATCCAACAGTTAACTCAATTTGTCAATTCATATTTGACAATACACTGGGATATGGCCATTCGACTAGTTCACTATCTCAAGGGTACCAGAGACCTGAGGCTGCGCCTTGGAGGAACATCTAACATTTCCCTTCTTAGATTTACCAACTCAGACTGGACAAATTGTCTGGATACACGTAGGAGCGTCAGAGGCTATGTGTGGAGTCTAGGCTCAGGAATAATATCTTGGGCCATTCGCAAGCAAAAGACCGTTGCAGCATCTTCATGCAAAGCTGAATATATGGCAGCCTTCGAAGCAGCTCAAGAATGTATATGGCTGAGAGCCCTTCTCAACACAATCAGTTATGAGACACCCAACCCCACAACTATCCTATGCGATAACAATGCCACTATTGATCTATCCAAAGACCTACTCCTACATGCTTGTGTCAAGCATGTTGACATCAAGTACCATTTCCTTCGGGAACACGTCCAGTTACAAGAACTTGTTTACCACTACATTAATACCAAAGATAATATTGCTGATCTATTCACCAAACCCCTCAAGCACCTGCAATTCCTTCGACTCTGTAGCCTTCTAGGCCTTGTATAACCAGGACTCCATCTGAGGAGGAGTGTTGGGATTTGGTATGCACCAAAGACACTCTTTATGCCCAGACCTTAAGTCTGATCTTCTTTATCTCTATGACTGACAATGGTCTCTTTATCATACACTCATATATATACCTACTGTACATATCTGAACACCCTCAGTCACTTATACACAGGACTGAGGTTTAATCTGTGTTCTATTAGTCTATTCTACAGTATATATAGATTCTAACAGATTCCTCTTATATCATTGCTTGTGTGGTACTATACAGTATCAAAATTGCCTCTGTCTCCTCCAGAGCCCATCCTCCTCTCCTTAATTGAGAATAAGTCAGAAACTTCTTTCTAAATTTTGGACAGATAGCATGTGGAGTGCTGTCCCTCAACCAATCATATCAATTTCCAATGTGGGTCCTCCAGGAAATAAGAGGAACCACTATAGCTAGAAAATGCATACCTGACAGCTATATGCCAGGTAGAAGCCCTGCAGATGTAGATCTATTGTCAGTACTCTATTGATCCACCTTAGTGATAATATGCCAAGCATTGTCTAGATCTATATAACAAACATATAGTCTTGTTAGAGACATATATGAGTCCTTGACAAAATATAAATTATATCTTACAAAAGATCTTATAAAAGATCCTGTGACATCCTGTGACAGGTTCTGCTCTAAAAGGCAATACAAGTTATTGTAAAAGTATTATTCAAAAGATATTGTTTATTGACCTCTATACTTGGAATAAAGTAACAGTGAAACAATTATATATATATTGTCATAACAAATTCATTATATATTGCAGGATATAAATAGTTTGCTGAATGTATATTGATTTAAAAACTCAATACAATACTTGTTAAAGTGATAGTATGAAGAAATTTTGCATATCATATAACATCTTATCATAGAAAAAATCAGGATTTGTTTATTCTGCTATACTATTTAAATATACAAAAAAGATGATATATATTTGTATTGTATTTATTGGGAAGGTATTCTTAAAGCAGATTCAATTTTGATTCTCAAAATATAAAATCATCTTAAACATAATGTCCTCAAGAAATATGCTGAACTGATGATAACTTCCTTATATATTATTATATGGGGACATGATATATAAATTCACAATCTTTGATCAAATATCAATGAAAGAAAATCCAATATATGTCCAAAATATTAGTCCATCATATATACTAGAACAAAGCAAAAAATATGAAGTTGAAGTATGTTTGTAATCAGAGAGATACTGAAGCAGTAGGAAATTCTTAATGTAGTAAAACATATATGACAATAACATATTATAGCTGTTATGCTAAAAATATAAAGTCTAGAATAAACAAAGAAATTTAATATGTGTTTACAATAGTAGCAAATGTGATATAATGAAAATATTTTGAAACAATTTACTGAATGTTGTGTCAAGTAACAATAATATGATTTTACACTTCTCAGAATAAGATTGTACTAGAAATCTTATATTTCTAATCATGATATAGAGTAAACATATCATAAAAGTATTTTAACCAGTTTTATAATCAGTTTTCTTCAGTATTTAAATTTTCTATTTGGTAGTTTGACCACTGAAACTCTAAAAGAAAAATTATTATTTCAAGAGTAATTTGTTTTAAACTAGGTGTAATATAAATGCCTTCAGTTTACCATAACTTTATGATCTCAGATTAAATAGTATTATGCTGTGCACCCAGTGATAGGCTCCCAGTGTAGTGCGGGCACTACAGAGTCTCACAGTACCCAACAGAGCTTGACCGAGTCTGGTATTGCTGTAGGTAGTGACATGAAACTTAGTACAAACAACATGTAAACACTACAGTTCTGGGCAACAGCTGAAGCTGTTGCCAAACAATACCAACCTACCCATAATGGGTAGGTGACCCATTACACCCAGGAAGCCTCCTCATAGCCATAACCTCGCCACTTGACCTTGTACTGGAGTTTGCGATGGAAGATGCGGCTGTCCAGGATCTCCTCCACTTTGTACTCCTCTTTGTCATCAACAAGGGTCGGAGGTGGGGGCAGATGTGCACAGCGGCTGGGGATGGGGTCCGGCAGAGCAGGGCGGAGTTTGACAGCATTGAACACTGGGTGGAGACGACTCATGGCATGAGGGAGGCGGAGTTGGTAGGCAAGAGGGCCAATCTGGCGTTCGACAGTATATGGTCCAAGGTAGCGATGAGAAAGCTTCTTGGATGGCCAAGTAGTATGAATGTCAGAGGCATCCAAGTACACACAATCTCTGGGCTTGTACTCCGGAGCCAGGGTTCGACACTGGTCATAGTACCTGGCCATGTCGTCCTTTGCCTTGACAAGTGCTGCTTTTGCCTCCTCTTGTGCCAACTTCATGCAGTCAAAGAACTCATTGGCTGACTCGTTGTTTGAATTCCGGGGGCGGGGTTCGAAGCCCATGCGCGGATTCCGACCGGTGTCAAGCATGAATGGGGTGTACTTGGTCGCAGAGTGCATGTGATTGTTGTACTGGAACTCCGCCTCCAGTCGGAGATCATCCCAATCATCCTGTCACTTGTTGCAGAAAACCCGGAGATACCGCTCCAACTCCTGGTTGACATGCTCCGTCTGACCATTGGATTGGGGGTGGTATGCTGTGGAGGTGCTGAGCTTGATGCCAAGGAGGCGATAAAGCTCACGAGTAAACTCTGCAACAAACTGCAGTCCGCAATCAGAGATGAATGCATCCGGAAGTCCATGCAACTTCCAGACATTCTTGCGGTAGAGGTTTGCAGCACCCATCACGGTACAGGTGGTGTGCGTTGGAATAAAGTGTGCCCGCTTCCCCACAGAATCCACCACTACCATCACCGCATCATACCCATGCCTCTCCGGGAGTTCCACAATGAAATCCACAGACACGACATTCCAGCGACCCTCCAGAATGGGCAATGGGTGCAGCTTACCCATTGGAGCCTGTCTCCAGACTTTTGTCTGCTGACAAAGGTCACAGGTGCTGGTGTAGGAGCCGATATATCGGGACATCTGTGGCCACCAATAATTCTGGGATACCAACTCCAACATCTTCCAACGACTAGGGTGTCTGGCGACGCGGGAGTCATGTGGAGTTCGACAATCTGGCGCCGCAAGTCCGGGTCATTGGGAACATAGATTCGACTATGGAATGTGAGGACTCCCTGCTCTTCCACCCACTCTGCACTCTTCACTGACCGAACTCCGGAACGTGCAGACTTCAATGTGGCAGCGGCCTTGGCCACAAGGTCCTCATGCATGTTCCCTCTGTTCCCCCGACGGATGTCCTTCAGAATCTGTTCCTCTTCACCCACAGGAGCCAGACCCTCCAGAGCACGGATGGCAAAGAACTCCGGTTTGAGCAACACAATGTCCGTGTTGTCAGAACTCCCATCTCCGTGGTCTGGGTGGCAGGACAAGGCATCAGGTTTGCCCATGGTCCGTCCAGGGTGGTGATGCAACACAAAATCGAAGTTGGCGAGATACAAAGACCACCTTGCCTGCCGTCGATTGAGCTTCTTGGCAGTCAAGAAATACTGGAGGTTCTTGTGGTCAGTATGGATCTCAATCTGGTGTTGCACACCCTCCAGGAAATGCCTCCACTCCTCAAGTGAACGGATAATTGCGAGCATCTCCTTGTCATGGATCTCGTAATTCCGCTCAACCGCATTCAGGCTTTTCGAGTAGAATGTGACCGGATGCCATTTGTCATCCTCCAGAGACTGTTGAGACAGCACCACTCCCATCGCGAAGTCTGAGCTGTCCGCTTCTACCCGGAAAGGTCGGCCATCATCTGGAAATATGAGAACAGGCTTGGAGGTAATGGCATGCTTGAGGGTGTCAAAGGCATCCTGTTGTGCAGGTCCCCACACCCACATAACATCCTTGGCCATAAGGTCAAAGAGAGGTTGTGCATGATGCAAGAAATCCTGGATAAACCATTGGTAGAAATTGGTAAAGCCTAGGAATGTGTAAAGGGAGACCTTCCCTTTACAGTATGTTTGTACATATTTAAATTGGAGACTGCTGGTTTATTAAAACCAGCGGTCACATGATAGATAAATTAGCTTTTACTTTTGTACCCAACACATTGCATAATCCCCATAGTTGGTTGTGCTACGTCGGTCCTACTTAAGTAAGAGCACACTTTACATATTTTTTAGCATCCTTTATCAAAGGGATCACCCCTGCAACCAAGCCCCCCAATGCCAACAAAACAAAACAAGAAAAAGAAGATTTCGAGAGGATCAGTGACAGGCTTACCCGGCGCCACACCACCTGACAACCCACCAGGCGCAGCACATGCACCCGGCAGTTCGGTGGAAGTCTCAGAAGAGACAACAACCCCGGCTGCAGCCGCTTTGCTGGCTGCAGCCACAGCCACGTCACAACATGGCCACAACGATGAGGAATATCTTTGTCATTGAGAGGATGCCCGCGATCGCGGATGTCCTCCATGGAAAGTAGATACAGGAGCTCAGATAAAATCTGAGCCCATTTCTGGAGTGGCTCCTATTCAGGAGACACGATCGGAGGGAGGCACAGCGAGTGCAAAATGCACCCGACCCGTTCCCTGCACCCTTCAATAACATATCGAGGACGTTAGCACAACCAGGTGCATCAGGAATTCCTGGCGAACCCCAGTATCGCCGTGATAACGGCGGTACGTTAATGTTTATGTCCAAAAGTTTGTTGACCGAACTCTCATCAGCTGCACATCAGAGCAGATGTGCGCAAAAGAAACGCGACGAGGGACCTTTGAGCCCGAAGGCCCCTCGCAGCTATATTTCTGCCGTCGAGGAGCATGACGCGCTTTTGGACCTAATGGCTCAAGAATTGAGCCATCTACCTCAGAACGAAGTACAGAATGCACTTAAATCGATCCGCAAGAAATGGGAGACTGTTGTCCAAGCGGAGCATGAGGGTGGTATACGCTCTTGCAGTAGTAGACATTCTATGCATCCAGAGAACGTTGCACTACCCCCATCTGAAGCCACGATGGAGGCAGTAAACCAGAGCTTGCGTCAGCCTTGTCAAGAAGATGAGACTAGCTCGCAAGCTCGAGCACGTCATAGAGCCTATGAACGTGCACAAAACCCGCCTCCCATACAGGAGAATACAACGTCCGCATCGCGCACGTTTGAAACAGGAAAGGTAGGGACCACGCCGTATCGACGGGGCCCCTCATGCACTGATGAAATTGTAGATCGCTGGACTGCACAGCCCAGCGAGGAGCGTCGTTCGAATGAATGGCCTCAAGCATCCCAGCCCCACTGACGACGTGTCAGTCCAGGAGATGAACCATCCAATTCATCATCGGATGGTAGTAGGTCCTTGTATGAGGATCGTGATAGACCTGTCTCGGATCGAGACGAGTCAATTGATGGGGATGCACATAATCCACGTCCTGTTACCCCTATACAGGGCAGGGCACCATCTGTAAGAGGTACCCCGCAAGCGGATTTACCCGCTCAGCCCGCGCGTCCGGCCTCTGTACGAGCAGAAGATAGGACCCCGGGGCATGATGATTGTCACGCCACATTCGATAATAGAGCGAGGGATAGAAGTACTACCCCTCACCATGCATCAGCGCCGGTTAGAGACTGACACTCAAGCCGGACACCAGGTGTTACCCCTGGACCGGATATTCGCCAACCGTCTCAAGGGCCTAATAGGGTTCCTCGGGACTACGGGGATGATGGGCTCATTTGCGATTCGAAGTACATACACAATGTACATGACAACTATTATAGAATAATAGATGAAAAGGTTGGGTTAGCTATAACCCTTCCTCCTAGTATAAAGACGTCTAGTCTGAAGGTACCTCAGCCTAGAGGATATAAGGGTGACGGAGGCATGGAGTCATTCAATGAATGGCTCCAAGAATTATTAAGTTGGATGAGAATCAACCAACTTGGTGGAGATGAACGCGATAAAGATCGCGTTATCATTGTCGGGATGTACCTCGAAGGTACCGCCTGCAAATGGTTCATCGACAATGTTGATAGTCTTCACCATGGTCATTGGGACTGGACGTTCAAAGACGTCGTAACCAGGCTGTATGACTGGTTTATTCATGAGTCTTCGATAATCGAAGCCACTGAGTCCTTCGAGAATGCTAATTTCTCGACGGAAGAAGGAGTCAATGGACTGTTCCATTGCCTCAAACGCAATGCCGAGCGCATGATACATGCGCCCGATCGCTATACATTTAAGCGGACCTTCTTTGAGCAGATCCTGAAGTATATGTGCGATAAGTTAATCGATCGCGGATACTCTGCCAAGACCTCGAGGATGAAGCACATCCTCGCCAAATCGGTAAAAATTGAACAAGTGTCTAGAATGGCTAGATGCTACAACGAGTATAGAGGACATACTAAAGATAGTACATCCTCAACAGTGAAGCCAAAGGCGAGTGGAAGCTCTTCCGCTCACCATACAGATGGGAGGAATAAACAGTCCTCACAATCACACGCCAGAAGTGGCCCAACCAATAGTAATCGTTGGTCAGGAGGCAGTAAACGACCCCAGGATACTGGAAGTCATCCGACTAGTCGAGAGAATCGACCATCAGGCCAAAGTGGGAATACCACTGATGCCCGCAAACCACCATTGAAAGCCAGTGTAAAGAACGAGGGAGGTGCTACCTGCTATAAATGCGGTAGCGAGTACCATTTGTCGCGGGACCCTCGTTGTCCGCATAATAAGTCAGCAGTACGCTTGCACGCAGTGCAAGAAGTAGTGGATGATTGGTCGGATGAGGATCCTCCGACCAGTGAATGCCCCCAAGATGATGGAGGTGAGGCCATGGCGTCGACTGACACTATGGATTTTGAGCACTCTGAGTGTGATGACAATGTTGTCAGCTCACAATACTCATCCGAAGGCGAAGATTACACCCTCGAACAATACGAAGATTACAACGGTCATAATGATGATGACTGTCATATGGTCCGCATGAGCATGGTGCGGGACGTCATCATTATAGATGATGATGAAGACGAGGTGGTCTGGCTAGACCCCTCGTCACGAGAGGGCGCTGCCCCCAATAATCTGCAAGGTGATTCGGACAGCGATAACTCATTTCCAATATTGGTGGAAGTGAGTGATTCCGGCGGCGACAGCGACGGCAAAGAATACTTCGACAATGACCAGTTCTTCGCAATCGGCGAAGAAGATAGTCTACCACAGAGGACAGGACGTCTGCTGGTGACTTTGAAGAAATCTTCGAAGGTGTTGAAGTGACCAATAAGGACGCCGGAGGAGCGCAAGTGTATGACTGCGCTCATCAACATTAACGGTGTGAATGTGTTCATGCTGTTTGATTCCGGTTGCACTGCCGAAATTATTTCAATTGACTTCGCAAGGGTTGCAAATATCAAGGTGCACCAGCTTGAAGAGGTGGTGCCCATACAGTTAGGTACCCGAGGAAGCCACTCGGTTATCAATTTTGGAACGAATGTTCCATTTAAATACCATAACATCGACATGAATATATATGTCAATGTTGCCAATTTAGACCAGTACAACGCTACAGTGGGCGTCGTGGCGATGCGAAAGCTAGGAATTGTACTAGATTTCAAGCATGAATGTATTCGTGTGCGAGGAGAAATTGCACTGGTGATAAGCCTCCTGTTGCTCTAAGCACCGAAACCCGGATATTTTCGCATTTCACAGACTTCGTTCAGCAACTCTGGATCACCTGACTTCGGACATGGATATGGTGTTCACCATCGGACATCGGACTTGATCGACACTCCCCATGTGACCAGTACCTTTCCAGTCCGCCATCACCTGATTTCACACTACCAACATTACCTTTCTTGGATCAATCCCAAACACATGTGCGCCTCATGTAGTAAACCCTGCACCCCCGCTAGTCAGTTACGGCGGTTTCTTTGTTTTATTTCAATATTTCCATTGCCTCATGCTGATTCTTTCACCACATGTTTTGTACCACCAGACTATCCACCAATTACCCAACTCCTACTTATCATTGTACATATGGCTCCTGGTTTTCCATCTCCAAAATTCTGACATATAAAAACTACTTACTTACAGTAGATCAAAACAAGTTGTACTACTCCAATAGTCCAACCCCAATACACTGTCATCGTCCACACTTCGTATTTCATCTCTATCGTCATTATTCTGAACAACTTTGACATCTTGGTCGAAGTCCGTGTTCATTGTTATCTCCGTAACTCCGTCATCGTCGTCTCTATAGCCCCGCCGTCTGGTCGTCCTCGTCGTTTGTGACCCTCCGATATTATCCTACAAACTCAGTCCCTTGGATTCTCTCTTTGCCCTTTTCAGTCTAGGACTAACATTCGAAGTCTGGACTACTGTCTACCACCCTATCCAGAGTTCCTCAACTCCCAACTCCTAAGTCCTATTACCGTGTCTGGGAACTTTTCTGACTCCGTCTTTTTGTTGGTGTTTGTTTGTGTGGTTTACACACAGACGATCCCTAGCATATCATCACCATCCTTCACTTTGTTAGAAGAGAAGGCAGAGATCATGAGGCGCAGTGCTGCACGAAAATTCGACTGAGAACAGCGCGAATAACTATGATCGGATGATCATATTGTCGAGGAAGTAGATATCGACGCAGTGCCGAAAGGACCATCGTTAAGTAACGAGGGCCCTCTGTTAATGACTGAAGAGGAGAGTACCCTCTATGGTCGGAAGTTCAACCTGAAAAAGGGGGAGAGCTCGACACGGGCTAACCCACCTTCAACGGCGAGACATTCAGTCACGATTGAAGAGGAAGATGATGCGAAAGCGCATAGTCCTGGATCGGGACTGCCAACACCATTTCCAGTAATCATGGAAGATGGTGTTACGCTCAGTAGAGAGGATGTAGAGCAGATGGTAGACAAAGTGCCTACCATCCTGAATAGTGGTAAGAGTAAATATAATACTCTTAAGGATCTCCGCGAAATCGAGGAGATCGTGCAGGAATTTACCCGCGAACGGTTCCCCAGTGCAGAGCACTGTGAGGAATTACGGCGAACATTCACCGTAGTACCAGAGGAAGAGGACGACCCATTTGAGAATGAGTATGTCATGGCAGCGTTTAGAGCTGTGGCAGCGGACCATGAACGTAAGGTCGCAGACATGGGTCCGCTGACCGAGGCTGATATACCAAGGCTCAAAGAGCAGTGGTTAGCCTCGTGTCAAGAAATTATGAACGGCGTGCCAGAGGAGTTACCTCCTGTACGTGGAGTGAATCATCAAATTAATTTAATTGATGATTCGAAGCAGTATTGCTACCACCTGCCGAGGTGCCCTGATTCTCTTAAGCCCCAGCTTATGGAGAAAATCACGAAGTACACTCGTGCAGGATGGTGGGAAGCGGTGCAGATGGAACAGGCTGCACCGATGCTTTGTATTCTCAAGAAAGACGGACAATTATGAACTGTAATCGACTGTCGAAAGCGTAACAATAATACTGTCAAGGACGTTACGCCGTTTCCAGATCAGGATCAAATCCGACTGGATGTCGCGAGAGTGAAGATAAAATCGAAAATCGATTTTTCAGACGCGTACGAACAAGTTCGGACACATCCTCCTGATGTGCCTAAAAGCGCATTTGCCACGATCTATGGCACATTTGTGAGCCATACAATGCAGATCGGGGACTGTAATGTGCCAGCCACATTTCAACGCGTGATGACAATGATATTCCGAGAATTTATCGGGATATTTCTTCATGTATACTTAGACGATCTATTTGTCTACAGTAACTCCATAGAGGAGCACGAGCAGCACCTCAAGCTCGTGTTCCAGAAAATCAGGGAAAATCAATTTTACCTGAAAGCCGAGAAAGTAGAGCTGTATGCCAATAAGGTGGACTGTTTAGGGCATGTAATCGACTTGAAAGGATTACATGCCACGGAAGATAAGATGGGACGCTGTCACACTAATTTGTTTTAGTGTCCAGAACTGCCGGAAACTGTGTCTTTTAGCACGGGCAATATTCTGGGTGTTCGATAGGATTTCTGTTAGCTTTGATGGTTCTTATCTGCCTTTAAAGTTGTATGCCTTTGAGGTAGGTTTTGGTTGGATACACTTTATGATAGTGTGTATTAAGTCAGGAATATTGGATGAAGTGAAAGAACAATGAGAGAAGAATGATTAGAAGGATATTAAATATGCTCGGATATTTAATATATAGTCAATACTCTCTTGATCAACAGTATGATCAAGTTAATGAGTGCTTAAGGAAAGGGATTTAGAATATGATTGAAGAGAGTTTTATTAGAAGGGGTGCTATCCTTCTTTTCTACTTCTTCTATTCTATAGACTCTGGTCTGTATCTGAATATCTGGGGGCTCTCCTCTCTGTCTAATTTTGGGCTCTTTATATACCTGTAGCTAGGGTATTTCCTAATGTAGATATAATGTTCCATGAGATTCTAGCATGTTCCTCTTCTTCTTGGTATAAGTCATCTAGGTACTTTAAGCAGGTTATTTCTCTCACATTAATAAGCTATGTAAGGTAGATTAGTAAGATAGTTTCTATATATAGGGGTTTATTCTCATGCTGAATAAGCATAGAATGTTCTGGAATGATATTCTTTGGGGTTTGGGGTATTAATGAGTCCTTTTGAGTCAGTGCAAGAGTAAGGCTGTATTGATGAGTCATTTTTAAGTCAGAGTGACTTGTGGTTTGCTGTAAGCTGAATTACATCATCATGGTCTATGTGGGAACATTTTTCTCTTGAGTGACTTGTAAGCTGAATTACATCATCATGGTTTATGTAGGAACATTTTCTCTTGAGTGACTTGTAAGCTGAATTACATCATCATGGTTTATGTGGGAACATTTTCTCTTGAGTGACTTGTAAGCTGAATTACATCATCATGGTTTATGCATGGTCTATATAGGGGCTTTTCTCTTGAAAGCATATTGGAAGTATTCTTTTGCAGAGTGGAAATTTATGTCACTTTCATCTGAAACAGTTTTCAGAGGTGACATCCGCGAGGAACGATAAATTCAACCGTCCCCGGTTGTCAATATCCAAGCACACAATAAACGTTGAAATGTACGAATTAACTGGCTTTGACTTTGGCCATGAGTTAGGTCACGTGTGATGAACATGTTCAGCATGGATCATAGGCTTGTTTATCTATGCTGTTCTGATGCGGATGACAGGCTTATAAGGTGTCGTGTAGGCATGTTATTTGGTAATACACCAGATTTTATGACTACTCTTCTCAACTTTAACCAACTTTACACTTTCTTTCTTCGTCCTAAAGCTGCGGCTAATGCAGGTATCTGCACTTTATGACTTGACTCGTGGTGATTTTGGATTGCTGCAAAACGAATATGCTGGCCAATGTGCACAAGTGGTGGATAGGTTATTGGAGGGAGAGTTTCGACACTTGGATATGTGGATAAAGGCTCTGGGGATTTTGGAGGAGGGACAGTAGGAGAAGGGGTGTTTTCAGAGGAATCCAGTACAAGACATCCTGATGATGAGGTGAGTTCTTTCAGATGATGAATAGTAATATTTTACTGATGTGGGCAGTTTATGTAGGATGTTACTGACTCATGAGAGGGACAAGTCAAAAGCTGCTGCTGTCTTCTTTTCGAGAAATAGGGCAGGATTACTCGTGTTATTGTAAAAACGAATAATAAGATGACTGCAAAGGAAGTAAAAATGGCAATAGTCTTTTGCATGGCAGATGTCATGGTGGTTGCGATTAATGAAGAGGTATTTCCAGGAACGTCCTATTTACATTAAGAAGGAAGGCATGTGACTATACCAGGTATGTGTCTGTGAGACGAGGTAACAAGGTGTAGGTTAGAATTCTGGGGATGGTGGTATAGAAGGGTCAAAAATAGGTGAAAGATTTCGTTGTTGGCATGCTTTACGATATAGAGGAGGGTTGGGTGATAAATCTAAATCAACTGACTTTATCCAACAAGGGAATGGTTCTATAAGGCCAGTGAGTGGTTTAAGGACTGTAACTTCTGCGATTGCATATCCTCCAATAAACCCTGGGTTTTCAGCTATTATTGCGGGTCCTAAGTCTCTCTGGGTCATTGCATTGGCGTCAATGAGCCAAATCATGGTGCCAAGCTGAAATGGCCTTCTTGGGCTTCCTAGTAACCAAGGAACTAACTTGCGTCCACTCAGTTCTGAAATGTTTTTTATTGAAATTATACTGCATGAGACGTTAAGGGGATTGGCATAATCATTGCATAGGTTAGGAAAACTCAACGGAAGAATTTCGGCATCTTCATCTTTGGGACCTGGCTTTTGAGAACGCCTAGATTCTGGGAAGGGCATGTTTGGTTGATAGGGTGTCTACAGAGTTCGTAGCTATGAGGGAGTTCCACTAGCTGAATATTTATCCTGATGCGCCACTATATCCGGTCAATTTTAATTCCTTTTGGATCTGAACTTTGATCTCCCTTGACTTCTTTCAATGTGTATTCAACTTTTGACGACTTCTTGTGTGAGTGAAGTTACTCTTTAACATACCCATGGTCCTAGGTTAAAATCGACGTCAAGGCAATTTATGATGCCTCAGGCATAGATATGTAACTAAGAGCTATTCTGCTGTTATAAGACATATATGTTGCCATGATCAACTTTATGCTTCAGCTTCTCCTATTAATGTCTCTCCGCTCCATCGGACTGGCTTTGGACGCACGTGCTGATGCGAAGTGCGATATATCTTGAGTTCCCTTCCCAACTCTGCGCGTGGAAATCCTATGACAACGGTAATGGGGTCTTCTACCTTAGCCGTCCTGGATATTTCGCAAACAATTCCTAGCCCATAAGAGTCAACTCTGACTGTCTGCTGCTCGGCTAATCCATAGGAGGTGAAGATAATTATGCGGTGGGGATCGTCAGGTGATTGGGAGCGTCGGCTCATCACAAGATTTGTGTAAGCTTGAGGTGGAGAGCTTTGTATTAATGACCTATTTTTGATTAAGAATTAAAAGGGATTCAGAGCTTGGAAAGTGCAGATTTACAAAGATCTTGTCCCACTGGCCTGAAGCTCAATAGGAGGTGTATGTTTTCGTCGAGAGGTGAAGAATGCAAGAAACTGCATGTTTGAGGTATAAATGACTGTGGCTTGAAGAGAGTGTGAGAAGTTTTAAATATTGGGTTGCGATGCTTAACAGATGGAGAAGATAATAGAAGAAAGGTGGGGAATTGTTTTTGATGACGTGACAAAAAAAGAAAATTTTTAGCTCTTTGATGTGAAATGCCTTATCCGCTGACTTCGTCTCAGGGCTGGGAGGCAGTCGGATTCATAGTTAGATGCCTGATCTGAACTAGGCTTAGCATCTTCAGAGGAAGATCCTGATTGTTCGATGTGTTCTCGGTATGTGGGTGAGAGGGGCTGATTAGGCTGCTGATCTGTCTGGAGATTATCTTGATCTTCCTGTAGCATAGGATCATCTCTTCGAATATATGAGATTATGCGAAATGCTGCATAGGGAGTAGCATGGACAGTTCCGTCAAGCTCTTTCAGAATGTATGTGCCCATTCTAGTTTGCCTATGAACTTCAAAAGGTCCAAGATAACGAGGCTGCAACTTGAACTTATTTAACTCCATCTCATAGCGGGTATTTCGAACCAAAACAAGGGATCCATCAGGATAGTTAGACTTTTGGAGGCGATGAGCGTATCTCCGATTAAATTGTTTCTTGGATCTTAAACGGGCTTGCTCTAGGGTGTGAGCAGCTTGTTTGATATCATCTTCATGCTTTTCTAATTGGCGGATGCGCAAGGCCAGGAGGTCAGAAGTGCTCATTCCTGAATGATAATCACCTACAAGAAAAGTAGCTTCAAATAAGTCAAATGGCAGTAATGGATCAGTTCCATAAAGTAAATGATAAGGGGAGTATCCTGTTACACTGCTCACAGTGACGTGATCAGCAAAACAAGCAAGTGCAACCTTTGTATGCCAATTCATGGCTTGTCCATTTTCATTCTTTTCACATGATTTCAGAATAGCTTCTCTGAGTATATAGTGACCTCGCTCAACAACACCATTAGCATGTTTGTTATAGGGGGAGATTGTAACTTGCGGAATTCCTAATTTTTTCATGAGAATACGGAAGGCGCCTTGTACTTCTGTGCCATTGTCTGTGGTGACTTGACCAATAACTCCATAACGATAATAAATTTCATTTTCGAAGAAGTTTGCAAGGGTGGATGATTCTTTGTTTGCTAAGGCTTTGACTTCAGAGATTCCCGTGAGATCATCCTTGGCAGCCACTATGAGGTGCTTTCCTCCTGATGGAGGCATGTGCATGATATCAATATACACCTTCTGAAATACTGCAGTGGGGCGGGATATTGTGATGGGGATTTCCATTCGTTTGGTATTTCTAATCTGACAATTGTGGCACGAGGCCACATGATGGTGTACATCTGTATGCATGTGTGGCCAATAAAAACGATGTCTGATAAGCTCAAAAACTGCATGTTCACCTTTGTGTCCAAGACTTTCATGTGCCTGTGTAAGGATTGCAATTCGTTTCTTCTTATTCAGAATTACTTGAGTTGGAATGCAGTCATGATTTCGACGAAACATCACTTTATTCCCTTTATGTTCCTTGAGGAAATAATCAGCTGTACTCTTTAAGAAGCGTTTCTTAGCCTGAAGGGATGATGTCTCAGGAACTGCTAGGGTCTCTAAAAAAATCCAGATGTCAAGCAAGCGTTGTTCTGCATTGGAAAGTGAGGGTTGATTTGATGGGAGGAAGTATATTCGATAAGGAAGGTGCACAGGCTGTGAAAAGTGGAATTTAGGGACAGACCCATAATAGCGTGAGCTAGCCATCAAAGCAATCTTGTCTAACCAAGAATCGTCATCTGACTCTGCTTCTTCATTGTCTGCAAGCAATCTGCATGATAATGCATCTGGGCCACGGAATTGGGCAGCAGGTACATGTTTGAGTGTAAAGTCAAATAACAGAATTCCTTGTATCCAGCGGTTCATAGCATGGTTAGGTTGAATATCTGGATTGTTAATAATCCCCTTGACACAAATTGCATCCATTTCTACAATCAAGTTCTTGACACCGACAAGATAAAGTCGCCAAGCACGAAGTGCACGGTAGAGTCCAAACAATTCTAACTTTGGCTGTGAATAACGTGACTCTCTTTCGCTGAGAGGAATAGATCCATATCGAGCAGGGCAGCGGCGGCCTTCTTCATCTGTTTGTGAGAGAATAAATCCCACAGCAATATAACTGGTATCTACAGAAAGGCTAACTGCCTTATCTGATGTATAGTCAATAGAACGAAGTGCTGGAGCTGTAGAAACTAGCTCTTTTAAAGTTTTAAAACTTTGTTGGCATCGGTCAGTCCATTCAAAATCAGCGTCCTTGCGGATCAATTCTGTTAAGGGGCGTGCAAGCTGGGAATAGTTCTTTATCCATATTCGTACAGTTCCACAAAGGCCAAGGAATCCTCGGACTTCCTTAACTGTCTTCATAACTGGCCAATTGCGAATCTTGGTTACACACTCTTCATCAGGAAGTCTTCCTTCAGGTGTACATTTCTGTCCTACAATAAGGACATTTTGACGACATATTTGAGTTTTCTTAGGTGAGAATGTAGCTCCTGCACATTTTATCCGATGCATGATCTGGTGCACATCCTTGGCATGCTCCCATATGAAACGGCGTATCCCAGGATTCTCAACCAGGGTTTCTGGTTTTCCTTCTTTATCCAAATACTGGGTTCGGGGACCTTTGATTGGAAGGTCATCAATGAATATATTGGCTGGATCTGGGATTTCAGGTCCTAAAATGAATGTCATGCATTTTTGAAATTCTGCAGGTGAATTTGTGTATCCCATGGGTAGTGCAGTAAGGCGTAATAATCTGAGAGGAGTATAGAAGGCAGTCATATCACGAGATCCTGGATGTACAATTCTGGCATCAAATCCCCAGAATAAATCAAAAACAGTGTAGCACTGACGTCCTCCATATGATTCTACAAAGTCATCTAGGATGGGTAACTGTCCCGCATCTCTGATAGATACCTTGTTTAATGGTTGAAGATTATGTACAATACGCAGGGTGCCATTTTTTTTTAAGGACACAAAACCACTGATTTCGATATGATGATTGACTTGGTTCATACACACCTGCTTCAATCTTGCTTTTGAGCAACTCTATAACCTTGTCTCTAATTCCAGGAGGGATAGGAATGTGCTTGTATTCCCATGGGGTATGTGGAACAGTTGGCATGATGTAGTCAGAGAAATAATCACTGCTAAGGGTCCCACGATCTTTCTCTTTGAAAGGGAGGGTAGCCTCATTTAGCTTTAGAATGTGACAGAATAGCTTTTCTTCCTCAGGCCACAAAAATCCATCTGGGTTGACATTTAGAATTTTCATATGTTCTGTGGTAAGTCTTTTTGTTGGGGTGAATTCTGGAGGATTGGGTGATAATATGGGAAGTGAGTCTATGGGGTTGTGTGGGAAGTGTCGATGAACTCGGGCATCTTCTGGAAATGTGCCAGCAACGGGATGAATCTTTTGTGCTACACGCTTATATGCGGTGTATGATTCAGAAGGAATACATTCATTAGATGAGTCTTCAGGCAACTGTGCTGTTGGAAAGATAATAATGTCTTTGTTCCAATCAATACAGTCATTGAGTGGATATTGTGCTGAATATTGAGCATTTAAAAGAGTTTCAATTGAAGAAATGGGAGCATTATTATGAGACCTAGAGAAATTTAGAGTCTTGTTGAGTTGGGGGACTAAACTTGAACATGGACTTAAGTTCCAATTTACTACATGATTTCCTTGCGAGATATCTGAGACAGAGGCATTTATTAGTCCTGGCTTTTTAACCAAAGGCACAGCTTCCAATTGATATGAATAATTTACACACTCAGTGTGTAGGCTTCTTGATAGGAAGGGCAGAGTTAATAACGGTAATGGCGATGCTGCCAGAGTGAACCAGGTGGAAATGAGGACCTAACATAACAGAGGTGACAACAGAAAAATGGTGCTAATGACGAATGATGGAAATGGTGGGGGCAAATATAAACTGATGTACATGATCGACAAGTCAAGGGAGAGGTCGAAACATGAGAAATTAATCTGGACCTAGACGGGGGAGTGGGCATATTGGAGAATGGCTGTTGTACATGGGAGTTCGGAGCAAAGTGAACAGAACGAAGAGAATTCAGAGAAAGAGGGTGGTAGGTGTAAGGCGGCGGTGGTGATACAGAGGAACTATGAACATAGCGGTGTGAGCGAAGTTGATTCTGGGGAGGAATTTCATAAGGATAAAGCAAACTCCAGAAGGGGGCCTGGTACTGAGGGACAACTGACATTTATAAATGAGAAACGGGACTATCCCAAAGCAAGGGGTAGTACATGCCATCTTGATCGAAATGGTGGATGGATGAAAGATACCCCATATCGAAAAGGAGGTATGTGTCATCAGCATAAGCAGGAGCAGCAGCACACAACGAGCGCATGGACTTGGCAAGCTCAATCTCTCCATAAGCCTCATAGACCTTGGCTGTGTGAAAGAGAAATTCGTCCTCTTCAACAGTGAGAAGAGGGTTCTGGGTAGGCTGGGGAGTAACTTCGCGTTTCATGTGATTGGGCGCAATGTACTCGTAGTGAAGGCATCGAAGGTGGAAGCCTTGGAAGAGAGGTGGAACACGGGAGTCAAGGAAACGGAAGAAGGGGCAGTGATGATAAAAGAAGTGGGTGGTACCATAATGATCGTCGAAGTGGTCAATGAACCATTTCATCCTAGGGGTCATAATGTCCCGGCTAATACATCGAAGAGCTTCTTCAATGCGTTCGCGAGCTTTACGCAGCTCAACAATCTTTGGATTCCACTTGGCATATGCGACGGCGTCCCAAGTATGCTGATATGGGTTGAGGTAATGGGTGCGATAGTATTCATCAGCTTCGGTGCCTCCGAGAGGCTGATCAGTCCATGATGCTGGGTGTTCCTGAGAAGTCCAAAAGTCCTGTGGAGTGGGGGTTGGATTGAGGGTCGAATATGGGGTGTATGAGGCAGGACAATCAGAATTGGAATGAGTTGATTGATATATCTTCCACATTTCGAAACGCACCGCTTTACGTCGAGAGGTTTCCGGTCGACCTTTCCAATCATGATCGAATACCGCAGCTGCTCTAATCTGGGCAGCAGCATCGATGAAGGGCCAAAGGAGCTCCACGCGAGAATCGGAGTCACTGGAAGAATATGGGCGAGTAACATTGTTGTTGTATTGCTCTCGAAGGGGGTGGTTATCAAGTGCTCCAGTGAAATCTACTTCAAGGAATTGACGAACAATGGGCGTCTTGACACGGCGGCACCATAAGGGATGACCAGGTGGTGGTAGTACATCTACAGGAGCAGGAGGGGTTACGAGCTCGGATCCTACTTGAAAAATTAGGACGGAGGAAGCGTCTGAGTAGCCCCATGCATCAGGAGACTGAGAGACACGTTGACATAATAATGTAGGGTCGAGAGACTAATACCATGGGAGCTGCGAAGGGGATGGAGGATTTTCATGCACTGCGCCAGCGTACGATGGTAATGTTGCATGACATTCAGAATCTGATGACATATCCTCGCTATCAAGATCTGACAAGACTTCTTCATCCTCAATGTCCGATGTAAAGGTAGGGCTGGGATTGGGGACTGGCGGTGACCCGGAATGTGACATCAGGTTCTCGAGAGGATGGGGGTCGAATGCATTTGCTTCTGCTCGATTGAACTCATCTCGGACGGGTGCAAGAGCAGCATCTAAGGCAGTGTCGACTAGAGATCCCCAATGATCAATGATTGCAGGTGAAATAGGGTGGTCCGCATGCTTACAATTGCTTATTTCCCTAACTGGCACTGTTCCCTGAGGTACTTCGAGTTGCGGAAGAGGGATTGAACTTGGTGGGTCAGGAGTATGAGGCATTGGCGAAGATGACGAGGACCTAGAGATAGGTACGAGCTCGGGCATGGAAGTGTCAGAGCCCAACCCAGAGTTGCTCGCGAGGAACGATAAATTTGAAGTCTCTTCCTGCGTGGACTTGTTCTTATGGGTGCGACTGTTCGATTTTCTCGGTGCTCCTTCGAGACTTCCATCATCCGATAACTCCGAAGACGCAATGTAAAGGTGTCGGAAATGAGAGGGAGTGGAAGGTTGAACAACGATGGGCAGGTCAGGTGTGAGAGGTGGAGTCGGAATTGTGGGGGCTGGACTAGGGGGCAAGGACATTACGGGTTCCATGAACTCAAAGGGTTCGGCGTCGGAGGCATCATTTTCCTCTGAGGAGAAATTGATAGCTTCAACAGACAGTAGTCCATTGGTATGAGCGTCAAGACCTTTTCCCAGCTTTCGAGGCAGCTGCGAGGGAGTTAGCCCTGGTGATGGGGACAGTGCTGTTCGACGGGGTGTGCAACGAGGCTCGAAAGGGTTACTACCCAGAGGAGGAAACATTTCTTTAGCGCAGGTGCTTGATGGTACAGATAAACGGGTGGAAAGGGAAGAAGGGTGGATGTCCACTCTTTCTGGTACTTCAGAGTCTACTGATGGCGACGGAAGGGGAAGTGATTCGAAACAGGATTTATCTACCAAGTTGTCGAAGGCAGGGATGGGTAGTCCTGAATTTCGAGCGTTAGGGCCCGGGAACTGAGGAGGCGCATTGACAAGATCCGTTTCCATGTTGACGTCACGACCATGTGTTGAGTCCGAGTTTAAGTTGCATAAGGCTGTGGCTCGGGCCGGAATTTCGTCCATGGGGTGGGGTTCAGAAGATAGGTATTGTAGCTCGCCCACGTATTTGAGATCTTCAGGTGGACTTGAAGGAGGGGGAGAGTCGTTTGTTGGGAGAAGGCTTAAATTGACGGGAGCGGAACGTTCGAGGGTGACATTGGAACGTTTGCCTACTTCTTCGTTATGAAATTCAGCTGGAGAGTGGTCTGGGTGCATTTTTTGAGACTTACCATTGGGGTGCTCGTGAATTCCACATTCGTCGTCACACAGGATAGTGTGCAGCCTTCGTTGGGCCTGTATACGGTCTTGACTGTCCGAAGCTATATGCTCTGTTTTAGAAAAGTCTTCGAATATGGGTTTCCTGCAGATGGACTTACAATCGTATGTTGAAAGAAATTTCGTAGGGGTTGTGGAATGACTGGAGATTGACGAATTGATGCTGGGGACCAGGGAAGGAAGGTTGGTAGTTGGATAGATCCCCAGGCGCCGAATGGGAAAAGAGGCGGCCAAATTTGAACGCGACGGGAGAGTAGACATGTTTACCGGACGTAAAATGGGCGAGGTTGGTGCTGGCCCTTGAGGAGAGGTACTGTCCTGACCATCGGGCTCCTCCACAAGCGGCTCGTCTGGAAGCCAAGGCCTCGCTAGCACATTAGACGTGCACCAATCCCGGACAGCGGCTAGACGACCTTCAGAATCATCAACGACGTCGGGGTCCGGTGAAGCGTTTGCTTCATTGTTGTTCTCAACGGCAGGGGCGTCGGCTGTGACGTGTGCGCTGGTTCGGGTATTCAACTTGCTGTCTGCTTGGGTAGCCTCGTCTTCCGAGACATCCATGTCCTCGTCCTCACCGGAGGGGGTGGTGGATGAGTAGGAGGTGTCTTGGGAAGACACTGTCGATGATTCATTAGAATAAATCCAAGAATCATTGGTATCAAGCATACCTGTGTCCTGCGTGCTCGAAGTTCGATCCTCCTGGCCCTTTCTATACCCTCTGAGTGATCTCCCGTTCCTCCGCCGGCTTGCTCGAGTCTGAACAACGTGCCGAACTAGTCTTGAGTTGGCTGAGGCGGTGACATTCGTCTGAATGCGCCCACTTCGCGGCGGCGGATTCCGAGGGTGGTAAACTCGACGGGGCTCGAGTTCTGGAAGGGATGAGAAATCATATGGTCGAAGAGGACCAGCGACTGTGGCAAGGACGGCGGCAGACGATGCTGGTGATGTTTGCTGGCCATTTGATTCCACGCTGTCTGATGTGGAAGATCCGGAATCGGAATCAGATCCGGCAGTCCGGGCCTGGGCCGCGATGTTGGCAAGGTCTTCGAGATTTGATCAAGATTCTGATGAAACTTGATGCGAAAGGGTATCGTGAGATTCGGCTTCGAGGTTAGGAGATGGCGGATCGGATGGAAAAGAGGAATGATCGAGTACCATTACAATACAATCAGCAAGTCGGATGGAAGGGGGATTTGGGTATCCGTGGAATGCAATGACGGCGCCATCAAACAAAGCCATGTGTTCTACATGTGAGATGCCATCACGTGAGGAAATCTCGTGGGGGTTGAATCGTAGGCCATGAGGGGCAGTGATTATAACTGGATGTGATTGCTCATCTTGACTGAGAAGTCGCCCATGAAGAATGTTTAATAAGTTAAGTTGGGATTGAATAAATATGTTAGGTGGGGATACGATGTCGGTATTGGCGGTTTCGGGAGGGGGAACTTCATTAAACGGAACCGAAAACAATTCCGGCGGAAGTTCAATGTTTCGGAGAGGCATGTGGGATGGAAAATTGTTTGGTTGTGTTGGTAGTTGTTGATTTGCGGAGTGATAGGGATTGGAGATGTCGCGTTGGTGTCTTTTGAGTTTATATGCAATTTCTTTGTCTGCAATACGAATTCGGTCAGTAAAAAATCCGAGGGCTTGGTGTGTAAAATGGTTAGACTGCTTGAGTCGTTTTATATTACTCTCACTCCAAACAGGATGTGTTCCTTTGGGATTAGAACTCTTGAATTCATGAAGACAACGGGCTGCTTGTAATTGTTGACGCGCCTTTCGCTCTAAATGGAAGGTGAGGTACCGAAATTCCGCTTTGGTATGCAGGGCCGCCATCATTGATAGCTGAAGCCTCATGGCTCGTTGTCATGCTGAGTAATCTGGATTACTAGGCTCGTTGTCGTGCTGAGTAATCTGGATTACTAGGCTCGTTGTCATGCTGAGTAATCTGGATTACTAGGCTCTACAAATGAGTCACAATCTGACGTATCATCTGACCCAACTTCGGAGCCAGACAGAGCCACCAGGGTTGAATCATTGTCCTTATCCCTATGGGAACCTAAATTCTCATGTGAATCTGAGATTCCTGCATCAGATTCTGGATTTTCTGATGAGAAACCTAAGGCTGGGAAATCATCAGGACCAAGCTCAATCAATTTCGGGGATCCCGGGGATTTATCAGATACTGTCCTTGGGTCCTGTGGGGATGACGGAGTCTGGGAGAATTTTCCCACGGTTGATCTCACTGCAGGAGTTCTGTCAAAACTCTTCCAAAACTCTGAATAAGTTGAAGGAGGCTCCTGTAACATTTGTGTGATCATTCCTACTGTAAATGCTTCAACTTGTGGTGCTTGATAAGCTTGATACAGGTACTCAGAGCCCTGTCTTCTGTCATCCACTAATAGTTCATAAGATATATCAGGATTTTCTGCATCTTGGAAGAGCAAGTAGCTCATGTTGTCCTTTTCTTTTGTTGAAACTGAGTTTCTGACTTGCCATGGTCGCCCTAGAAGGAGGTCAAATGGGACATTGTCTCCAATATATAGGTTTGCATATGTCTCAAGGCTTCCACATTTCAACAAAACATCTTTGATGTAACCTCTAAGGTGCCCAGTGCCACCATTTGCATCATTCATTAATACCTTGCGGTCTGGATCAATTGGAGTCCCTGTCAATCCACGTATGAACTTACGGTTGATGACATTTAGCTCTGATCCTGTGTCGAAAATCCCTATAATCTCGTGCTTCCCTGCTAATAAGAGAGGTACACGGATCAATTGAGCAGCATCCTGGGCAACTATTGCATGATCTACAACAGCCGTACGTGGGTTCTTTCTTTTGACCAATTCTATAAGCTTTTCTGATAGTTCACGTGATGTCCCAAGCACTTCTCCAATCCGAAGTGTGATAGGTGTATTTAATATCTGATTGACTACTTGTCGGTCCCCTACCTGTGTTGAGATCTCTGATTGGCGAATTGGCCCTCGGGGCTTCAATGCACTCTTGTCTGGTGCCAGAGCAGTTTTGTGTGGACGGGAATGATTTGTAGATATGTTTGGATTAGGTCGGGATGAAGATCCAGTTCCATCAACCATAGGGACATCATCTGGGGTTATGGTTCTAGGTTGTCTTGCATCAATAGGAATTGGTTCTTGCCAGGGATGTGATGGTCTTTGCATAGATGGACTTGTTTGTGGGGCAGACTCTGTGTTGGGATTATTTCTAGATCCCATTCCAGTGTGTGTATTTGATGAAGAAGGGTCAGGCTGATAATGACGAACAGGTTCCTTCCCTTTCAAAGAAGGCTTAATTACTTTATTTATGGCATCCTTTCTAGAACGAGTAATCATTTTAGGCTCATGTTCTGCTGCCAATACTTCAGCCTCATAATCATTGATTTCATCCTCTGACAGGTAGTAATCAGATAAATCAATTGCTCCAAGAGAAAAAAATGGGATGTCATGGTACTTCTGCGATCAGCTGCTTCAATGATGGTTTCTCCCATATTTCTCTGAACAAGTGTTCCATCTTTGAAGGTTATCTTTCCATAGTTGTCACGTTTCAGATCTCCATTTTGAATGCGTTTCTGAAGTTCAGAGCATTCTCTTAATGTATGTCCTGGTTTGCCACAACCAAAGCATGTCATTGGAGGACGAGGTCCCATAGTAGTCATATTAGGTCCTGTGAGATGAGGAGGAGGTTGATGCATTGATGACAGTAGAGGAGGTGGTGCCTGCTGGCTGTTATATGGCTGATGGGGTGGTGGATGGAAGGCAGGATTCCCATATGATGATTGCACAGAATTTCCAAACCCTCTTGGTTTGACTGCAGGAGGAGGTATACATTGTGCTATCATGTTGTCTAACTTAAGTGCCTTGTAGTATAATAATCCATACTTGGGATCCTCAATTGAAAGCTTGCCCAGCTGTTCAATCAACTGCTCAACATCAGCCTGTTCAGTTGGTATGCTGGTATCTTGTTTTACAATTGACTTGGAGGATGCAATTTTCTTTGCATGCTTGGGAGTTCTTGAGATACTTTCATATTCTGAATCTGTATCTGAGGAAACAAGAGGTTTCTTCTTCTTGTGTGTTGTGGCCTTTAATTTCTTGATGGCCTTTGGGGTACTTTTGTATTCTGAATCAATGTCAGACATGACATGGACTTTCTTCTTCTTTCGTTGATTGTGTTGATTAGAAATAAATGACTTCTTTTGGGGTTCACTGTTGGAATCTGTATCTGAATCTTCATCAGAGCTGTTGTCAGATTCTTCTACTTCAGGGAGGTCAGAGTCAGAATCTGCTAGATCAAAATCAAAGCGGTTACGCTCAAATATCTTTTCCACAACACCAATGATCTTTTCCATGGGGAAAGCCTTGGTGAGGGGAATCATTGGTTCCTGGACCAAAAGACGGTTTTCGATCTTTTCTCTGAGAGTCTTGTTGATGCCTTGCCAGAAGTAGCCTGCTTCTTCGTCTTCACTAATCTTGCCTTTAGCTTCGAGCCAGCCTCCGATTGTGGTAAATTTAAGCAGGTATCTCTTCCACATCTCCAATGATCCAATTTTGCGCTGCTTCCAATCTTTTACGAGTAACTTGAGATCCCGTAAAATATAACGTGTCTCGCGTCGGTCAGCATCATAATACCGAAGGAGATCCTTTTCTAATAAGGACCACTCTTTCTTGTGATAGCTCTTGAGGGCCTCGATGAGGCGAATAACCTTGTTGTTACAATAATCCATGACCCTATCGCACTTGTCTACATCTGAAACATTGTATGTTGAGCATAGGTTATTGAAGCGCCTGAGGAACTTCTTGATATCCTCATGGCTTCCTGTAAATTGCTTGGGTGCCTCTTTAGCCCGAGGTGAGGGCATCATTGCTGGGGTACGTATGAGAGGATTCATACGAATAGGAGCAGGTAAAATATCGGGTGAGGAATTTGCTGATGAAATGACTGAAGACAGAGGTGAATTAGATGAGGAAGAGATATCAGGTGTGCTGAAAGACTGCTGAGTATTTAGAGGGTCAAGGTTTGTCCAGGGGGTGTTGGGATCAGAAAAAGAATTGTCTGCTATAGCTATGCTTGGGTGATTCAAATTTATCAATGCAGACATACAATAATTGTATGGTGGATAATAGAACCTATTGGGCTAGAATAACCCCTCGCGGTGGGCTCCAGATTTATATGTCACACTAATTTGTTTTAGTGTCCAGAACTGCCGGAAACTGTGTCTTTTAGCACGGGCAATATTCTGGGTGTTCGATAGGATTTCTGTTAGCTTTGATGGTTCTTATCTGCCTTTAAAGTTGTATGCCTTTGAGGTAGGTTTTGGTTGGATACACTTTATGATAGTGTGTATTAAGTCAGGAATATTGGATGAAGTGAAAGAACAATGAGAGAAGAATGATTAGAAGGATATTAAATATGCTCGGATATTTAATATATAGTCAATACTCTCTTGATCAACAGTATGATCAAGTTAATGAGTGCTTAAGGAAAGGGACTTTAGAATATGATTGAAGAGAGTTTTATTAGAAGGGGTGCTATCCTTCTTTTCTACTTCTTCTATTCTATAGACTCTGGTCTGTATCTGAATATCTGGGGGCTCTCCTCTCTCTGTCTAATTTTGGGCTCTTTATATACCTGTAGCTAGGGTATTTCCTAATGTAGATATAATGTTCCATGAGATTCTAGCATGTTCCTCTTCTTCTTGGTATAAGTCATCTAGGTACTTTAAGCAGGTTATTTCTCTCACATTAATAAGCTATGTAAGGTAGATTAGTAAGATAGTTTCTATATATAGGGGTTTATTCTCATGCTGAATAAGCATAGAATGTTCTGGAATGATATTCTTTGGGGTTTGGGGTATTAATGAGTCCTTTTGAGTCAGTGCAAGAGTAAGGCTGTATTGATGAGTCATTTTTAAGTCAGAGTGACTTGTGGTTTGCTGTAAGCTGAATTACATCATCATGGTCTATGTGGGAACATTTTTCTCTTGAGTGACTTGTAAGCTGAATTACATCATCATGGTTTATGTAGGAACATTTTCTCTTGAGTGACTTGTAAGCTGAATTACATCATCATGGTTTATGTGGGAACATTTTCTCTTGAGTGACTTGTAAGCTGAATTACATCATCATGGTTTATGTGGAAACATTTTCTCTTGAGTGACTTGTAAGCTGAATTACATCATCATGGTTTATGCATGGTCTATATAGGGGCTTTTCTCTTGAAAGCATATTGGAAGTATTCTTTTGCAGAGTGGAAATTTATGTCACTTTCATCTGAAACAGTTTTCAGAGGTGACAACGCATCCGTAACTGGAGACGTCCATGCAACTACAATGACGTCCAGAGGTTTCTGGGCCTCATACAATATCTGGCACATTTCCTGCCAGATATTTTGGTGTACACATTACCACTTTCTTCAATGACGCAGAATGGTCAATCATTCTGCTGGAGACCGATACATGAAACATGTTTTGAGTCGATTAAGCGCATCTGTTGTTCGATGCCAGTGCTGAAGCTGATTGATCATCGACTAGCCGAACCCATCTGGGTGATCTGCGACGCATCTGTCGCAGGAGTTGGCACGATGTACGGCCAAGGACCTACATGGCAGACATGTAGGCCCGCAGGATTTATGTCGAAGAAATTCTCTGACACTCAAAGACACTATCGTGTCTTCGAGCAAGAAACGATAGCCGTTTTAGAGGCCCTCCTTAAGTGGGAGGACAAGCTCATTGGATATCGTATCCACATGGTAACGGACCACGAAGCATTGGAGTTTTTCCAAACACAGCACAGACTGTCAGGACGACAGACTCGATGGATGGAATATCTATCGAGATTCGACTTTGATATACAATATATCAAAGGTCATTTGAATAAGGTAGCAGACACATTATTGTGCTACTACGAATTCGATACATGGGACAATATTGCCAATGTAAATGACTTTGTCAATGCCAATGTATGGCTGGATCCTAATCATGAGGATCTGCTGTACGATCGGGTGTGCGAACTGGTTGATCGCATGCCCGAGAAGACTGCCGAACGCCTTCGGAAAGCGAAAGTGCAAGCTGAGTTTGCTGTGATCCGGGATGTCATCCAGGAGCGCGACATACAGGCATCAGAAATGGCTGCCACAGCAGCTAAGAGCACTGAAGCAAACGGAGACATCATCAGTCAGGTTGTATCATCGAAAGATGATCCAACAGTATTTGAGTCGAGAGCGAAGGGCGAAGATCTGCGCACTCACATCGAAAACCTAGCGGAGAACGATACGTTCCTCGCTGACATTAAAAGTGGATATGAGAAGGATTCTCTATTCAAGAAGGTGCTTGCGAACCCGAAGCACCATCCGTCATTTAAGATTGAAAACGATCTTATTTGGAGCGAGAATAGAGGGGGAGAGAACGTCCTATGTGTTCCCTCCTCCAAGACAGGAATCTATTCGTTGCATGGTCTAATTATCGACCAAGCGCATGCTATTGTGGGCCATTTTGGCCCCCAACACACTGCGGATTATATCCGCCACTGGTACTGGTGGCCCAGGATTCAGCAGGAAGTGGAGGTGTTTGGCTCCACTTGCGAAAACTGTATGAGAGCCAAGGGTGAGTATCAAAAACCTGCCGGGTTATTACACACCCTTCCGATTCCCACTAAGCCTTGGGAGTCGATTGGAATGGATTTTATTGGTCCATTCCCAGAAGTAAACGGATGTAACTACTTATGGGTAGTTATATGTAGAATGACTTCACAGGTGCATCTAATACCTGTGAATACGAAGATGACAGCAACTCAACTATCGTCTATATACATGCGTGAAGTTGTTCGACTACACGGATTACCATCATTGATCATTAGCAATCGTGATCCGAAGTTCACTTCAAAGTGGTGGAAAGAGCTTCATCGATTGATGGGCTCTAAATTGTTAATGTCTACAGCATTTCACCCGCAGACAGATGGAGCGACGGAATGAGTAAATCGTTCGATCACGCAGATTATCAGATCTGCTGTTAAGCCAGACCAGACGGATTGGATTAACATACTACCACTCATCGAGTTTGCAATAAACTCGAGTATCAGTGCCACGACGGGACTAGCTCCCTTTGAGGCAAACTATGGATACATGCCCTCGATGCTGAGGACTGTAGAGCCTTCTACGAAGGCTCCCCCTGGAGTACGAGTGTTTGTTATCCAGGCCGTTAGAAACATGGCTATTGCGCACGATGCTATCATTGCAGCATGAGTGTTCCAGTGCCACCAAGCTAACAAGGGGCGGTGCGATGAACCTGTCATCAAGGAAGGTGACATGGTATATCTGTCGGCGGATAAATTATCCATGCTGAAGGGACGAGCAGGAAAACTCCTGCCCAAGTACGTAGGGCCATATCGGGTCCTCGAAGCTCAGCCAAGTACATCGACGTATGTCCTCGACCTACCTGAAGAGTTGAAGAAGTGGAGAATCCATCCCCGCTTCCATGCTAGCAGATTGCATCCGCATCATGCTAACAACGACATGTTATTTCCTAACAGGTCGAAGCCCGACACGTACGACTTTGGCGTGCCGGACGAAGTCAAGTGGTTTGTCAAAGAGATCACGGGCCACCAGTGGAAAGGAAAATCTATTTCCTTCCTTGTATGTTGGAGTTTGGGTGATTCTACTTGGGAATCACTCCGAACGTGCAATGATCTAGAGGCTCTAGATCATTATCTTGAAGTTATGGGAGTGCAGGACTGGCCTGACCTCCCGCGGCGGAACATCGCTGCCGATAAGCGCCCTTCCACATCAGGAAAAGGCGTATGAATGGGATGAATGATGGCACATCATTTGTGTCAGTTCAGCTGTTGGGCCGGGACCAGTACGGGTCCAGACCCGGTCCATCAACAATTCTCGGATCTTTCCAAGTATGTTGACATGCGTGACATGTTGTTTGTTTTCTCCCAAGCACCATCATCACCGGATGGAGCACAGAGAGCCCGACAACCCACACGACCAAGACTACCCAATGGGGAGTCGGGAAACCGACTCCCACTACTATTACCAACCAAGGGGTGAGCGGAACACTCAACCCTCACAGGGGAGGGAGGTGCTCAGGCACCTTCTTCTGCTTCGAAAGGAAAGGAACGCAAACGTGATTGTTCGCGTTCTCCAGGCTTCAAGCAGTACCACTCAGAGCCTAAGGCAGAGATGGAAGTCGTAGATCCATCGAAATGGAGTTTCAACGCGCAGTTGAACCTCATTGGTCACCCAGGAGAGTGCGAGGTGTGCACGAAGTATGCCAAGCACTTCTTCATGGCGTCCTTTACTAGGGTGCCAGGTATTGCAGACGCCCTTGAGCGTCAAAAACACCATCTGAGTGAGCTACCCGTAGCAGAAGCTCGCCAAGAATGTGACGATATGCATCGTCATATTCGCCAACTGGGACGAGATGCGCGAGACCTCTCGAGCGACTATAACCGCCTTGTCAATGAGAAGAGGGATCTTCTCAACAAAATTCGTGAGTTGGAGGACCAACTCGGCGAGAAAGCTCGGAAGCGTCCTCGACATGAGGCTGCATCCAACGCGTCGTACAAGGCAGGGCCGTCGTCATCACAGCTCTCACCTGTGAGTCAATTTGTGGAGTTGTCACTACCAACGGTAGAGGCACCAGCGGTGATGATATGCTAGGGATCATCTGCGTGTAAACCACACAAACAAACACCAACAAAAAGACAGAGTCAGAAAAGTTCCCGGACACGGTAATAGGACTTAGGAGTTGGGAGTTGAGGAACTCCGGATAGGGTGGTAGACAGTAGTCCAGACTTCGAATGTTAGTCCTAGACTGAAAAGGGCAAAGAGAGAATCCAAGGGACTGAGTTTGTAGGATAATATCGGAGGGTCGCAAACGACGAGGACGACCAGACGGCGGGGCTATAGAGACGACGATGACGGAGTTATGGAGATAACGATGAACACGGACTTCAACCAAGATGTCAAAGTTGTTCAGAATAACGACGATAGAGATGAAATACGAAGTGTGGACAATGACAGTGTATTGGGGTTGGACTATTGGAGTAGTACAACTTGTTTTTATCTACTGTAAGTAAGTAGTTTTTATATGTCAGAATTTTGGAGATGGAAAACCAGGAGCCATATGTACAATGATAAGTAGGAGTTGGGTAATTGGTGGATAGTCTGGTGGTACAAAACATGTGGTGAAAGAATCAGCATGAGGCAATGGAAATATTGAAATAAAACAAAGAAACCGCCGTAACTGACTAGCGGGGGTGCAGGGTTTACTACATGAGGCGCACATGTGTTTGGGATTGATCCAAGAAAGGTAATGTTGGTGGTGTGAAATCAGGTGATGGCGGACTGGAAAGGTACTGGTCACATGGGGAGTGTCGATCAAGTCCGATGTCCAATGGTGAACACCATATCCATGTCCGAAGTCAGGTGATCCGGAGTTGCTGAACGAAGTCCGTGAAATGTGAAAATATCCGGGTTTCGGTGCTCAGAGCAACAGGAGGCTTATCAGCGGTTATCAATGATAACCGCATGGAGGGAGTGGATTCGGATTTCCTGACCCCACTTGAAGCGTATGGGTTATCAGAACCCATCAGATTGCAGGACATGAAGCCTGCAATCCGACCAATGTGCCCACTGCCCACGGCGCGTCAGCCCCTTGTCCAATATGTATTGGATAAGGAGAACACTGTCCACACCCTGCCTATGCCCAAGGTAGTGGTGAAAAACTCGGAGAAAATTAATCCGACATCGAGTGAGCAACTCACTCGATTTATCGAAGAGGCGCAGATGGTTGGAAACCATCATGCCGTGAAACATATGCAGATATATGTTTCTGACAGTTAACGGCTCGAGCGGAGTGCTCGAACCGCCATCCAGAATGAAGTGCTGGCACAATGGACAGTACCAGACTGGTACCATATTGCAACTGCCAACATCGGCAGGCAAACTGCCCCACCAAAACCCAAAGGGCCGCAGGGACCTGTGACCCCCAACCTCATGAACGATGCGTCCAAGTGGGCCGAGTGGCTATTAGCCAATCGGAAGAAATTGTGCGCTCCTGGCGTGGTCAAGATGTACCCTGGGATCCAAATCGGCACGCAAGGGATATCCTTGCGTGAAGTGCGTGGTTGGCAGATTGTCAACCGACTCGCCCCGCGCCGCGTCCAGGACGTTGTGGCGACAAGGAATCAGTCTCGATTCTTCACCTTAAGCACAGAATTACTGGGTACAATCAATTTGTACCAAGGCACACTCAATCGGCTCGGCATAACTGTGGCCACGACGGAAACCTTTGAGAGGTTTTCGTTACCCATTGACCATGCCACTATTGATCAGATAGCGTCGTTCTACGCTGCACGAGGAGTGACCGTCGCCAGGTTCGACGACGGCCAACCATTCGGGCTTCACTGGTTAGCTGAAGCCCGCGCCAAACATCCAGATGACCCAGAACTTGGGGTCATCCTTATGCGCATGCGGGCGCACAACACCCCACTGCCAGTCCCGGCTGTACTGCCAGGCGCAGTCGACTGGTTCAACCTCTGGTCAAGGCAACAGGTAGCCCTGCCACCTGTGGCGTCCACTAGTAGTGGACTTCCATATGGATCTCCACCAGGCTTCGGGATAAATCTCCCTGGGCCCTCAACACCAGCTGCTGGGCCATCGTCATCATCGACGCCAGGCCCTGTACAAGTCTTCAGGACTAGTACAAGCAACATACCGGTTACTGCACCTGCAGCACCAGTAGCTGGACCAACGGTCCCCACCATGGTCCCCATGGAAGTTGAGGGAGATGTGACTTCAGGTCACGTCTCAGAATATGAGTTACAGTATGCGGGTCAACTGATGGATCCTGACGAAATGTCTTTGTCGGATCCCGAATGAACGTCGACATAACTGTCGCCGCTCAATAAAAACACAAAAAATATTCATCATATTACTCGACGTCAAGAAGAATCTCGACGTCATTGTACCATAATTTTAGTTTTGTTTCTTGGAAGATTGACCCTGTGGGATCAATCTAGAGGGGGAGGATGTAGTGAGAGACCTTCCCTTTACAGTATGTTTGTACATATTTAAATTGGAGACCGCTGGTTTATTAAAACCAGCGGTCACATGATAGATAAATTAGCTTTTACTTTTGTACCCAACACGTTGCATAATCCCCATAGTCGGTTGTGCTATGTCGGTCCTACTTAAGTAAGAGCGCACTTTACAGAATGACTGTACCTCCTTCTTGTTTTTCAGAGTTGGCCACTCTGCAACTCTGGCCACTTTCACTGGGTCCATGGATACTGTTCTGTGGGAGATGACAAGTCCGAGATATTTGATTTCTGTCTTTTCAAATTCACATTTCTCGGGCTTCAGGAACAAGTGGTATTCACAGAGACGATCCAGTACAAGACAAGTGATGCGACAATGTTCCTCCAGAGTTTTGGTGTAGATCAGGATATCGTCAAGGTATATGCAAACAACTCCTTCCGCTATAAGATCACGGAAGATGTCATTCATCATCGTCTGAAATGTGGCCGGACTGTTGGTGAGTCCGAAAAACATAACCAATGGCTCAAAGAGCCCACGGTTTGTCTGAAATGCTGCCTTCCACTCATCTCCCTCCTTAATGCAGACATTATTGTAGCCTCACTGGACATCCAATTTGGTGAAATATCGTGCACCCCGGAGGTTATTAATGAGCTCGGAGATGAGGGGGAGAGGGTAGCAGTTCTTCACTGTCAAGGCATTCAATGTCCAGTAATCCTGCACTAACCAGAGGGAACTGTCCTTCTTTTTGATGAAGAAGACTGGAGATGCCATGGGTGATTTTGAAGGCTGGATATGACCAGACTTAAGATTCTCCTCCAAAAACACATCAAGCTCCAACTGTTCATTTGGGGCAAGGGGATAGACCTTGCATGCACTTGGAGTGGAGCCTGGTTTGAGTTCGATTGCATGATCCCATTGCTTTCAGTCAGGAAGCTCATCAAATGATGCTTTGGAGAAAATGTCCTCAAAATCTCGGAGGTGATCAGGGACAGCATCGCGAAAGGACTTGGGCACGGAGTTGCATGCAAAGGCCTCCGCTAGGCGTTGAGATGTCATCTGACTTGCTCGGATCTCCTCAGCAGTCGGGTAACCGAAGAGTCATCACAAATATATGATCATCTTCCTCCATGGGGTCGGCCTCCATGTCCATTCCTGTGTTGGACCCTGAATCTGATTCGGAGTCTGACTCAGGGCTGATATCTGGAATATAGCCCTTGTAAACTTCATCAGAGTCCTCATCATCAGAGTCTGGGCACAGGTCCAGAACATCATCAAAGTCTGGTTCAGGCAGAGGAACTCTGCCAGGTACAGCACACATGTATAGCAGCCCAGAGTTTAGTCCGTGCTTTACGCTCTGCTTTCACCTCCTCTCTACAGGTCTGACAGTGGGAGGGGCAATGACTCATTGAGACTGTCCCAGCTGCCCAGTCAATCTCTGGGTTATGCTCTCAGAGCCAGGTGTACCCAAGGATCATGTCCTGTCAACTGGGATTGGTGATGGCAAACACCACACATTCTGCATGTCCATTGTAATGCAGGAGCAGGTCCACAACATCTGTGATGGAGCCAGCCACATTTGGAGTTCCATCCACATTGTTCACAGGAATGGGTTGAGAGAGGGGACGTGTGGTGAGATTATTCTGTTGCACAAAGCGAGTGTGTAGGAAGAGTCCTGAGGCGCCACAATCCACCAGAGCCTTCAGGCTATGGATCTCCTGAGTGTCTGTGGTCTCTATCTCCATGTTGAGGGACAGGGAATTAGGACTTGGAATAGCAGCAAGAACATAACGGCAGGGCAAGTGTTTTTCCCAGCGGGGTAGTCCACGACAGGAGGGAGGTTTCCCTGGTGAACTGGAGTTGTGAACTCTGATGTCCGGGAGTCCAGGAGAAGAAGGGGGTACGTCTTGATTCAAATTGAGTTCACATGGGGAGAGTGCAGCAATGGAATGGGATTCTGCAGACTCTATAGACAAACATGCGAACTGATTGGAACCTGCCAACAGGGGCGTACTTTTCACCTGTGGCATAACTAAAAATCCTCCACTGATTCTCCGGACTGGCCTTCCATGCTTGCTCCGGAGGCCTGTTCATTTGGCTTGGGGGTGTGAACAGTATCCTGCTCGACCAGGAGACTCATAGCCCAGTCCTGGTGCTCTTCAGCTGTCATCACACAGATATCAAACTGGTCTGGGCAGTCTCGGGAAAGATGTCCGGGTTTCTTGCATCGGAAACAGATGCCTGGAGTTCGCAAGCGCTGACGAGAGGTGTTGATATCCATTGGGACACCAGGGGGAAGGGAACACGTAACTGGTGCAGCCCCCGAAGGGATGGCATAAACAGGGGAAGCAAAAAATGGATGAAATGAGACAACTCCAGGAGTGTAAAGGTTGGTATGGGGGGGTTGGTAGACCTAGTATACTTAACACTCCAAAGCTGAATACAACCACTAATTGGATTGAATGAAGCTACACAGAGTGACACAAGTAAAAGATCTAAGGAGGCTGATCAGGTGTTGGCTGGTTAACCACCAGCCAACAGCCTCCAAAATAAACAAGGACAAACATCGCCACTATGATATCTGCCTGTAGGGGGTAGCACCCCTTACAAGGAGTTTGATTAGCCGGAATCAGAGCTGGGGTTACTTGGGGTTTGGCAGATGCATGGAAGTCGCGATTAGCCTGGTTGTTGTAGTCAACCAAGTGTGCAGCTTCAATCCATTGGTTGACATGTTCATCAGAGGGGTGCCCATCCACCATTCCTGCAACTTTGTCTTTGATCCTCTTTTCAAGACCGTGTCGGAAATGGAACATGAGTTGTGCTCCATCAGGGAAGTTGGACTCCTCCATGAGATCCTGGAAAGCATTGATATAATCATCAACAGACTGGGTCCCTTGGTAGTAGTCCATAGTCTTGAGGGTGGTTGCAGCTGTCTGCTTTTCATCCCAAGGACAAAAGAAAGAGACGAACTCTGCATGGAACTCTGCATAGGATCAGAAATGGGGAACTCTGCCATAGGACTTGGGGTAACGCAGTGTACAGGCTGCAAAACAGGCAGCATGGCCCCCTTTCATGTATGAGAGGGCCCAATTGATGCAAGTCTGTTCATCTGGAAATGCCTTTGGGACAAGAGACATAAACAGATTGCAGGAGTTGATGAAGGCATGCCCTTTCTCCCTCTTGCCATCAAAGGAGTTAGGGGGCGCAGGACGCAGGCAATCTGTAGAGTGTGGGGAATGCTGCGCAGCAGCCGGAGTTGCTGGCACGGGGTTTGGTGCAGCAACGGGGTTGGGGACATGACAAGCTGTATCTATGGCAAGCTGCTTGACGATGCGCCAGAGTTTGGCAACTGAATTTAGGACTTGGCCAATTTGGCTGGCTTGGGTCTGTAGTTGTCCCTCAACTGCGATGAGCCTCTGCCAGGCTTCCTGCTCAGGCTGTTCAACAGCAGGTGCCAGGGTAGGTACATCCAGTTCAGGGTCCATGACTACTGGACAAGGTGGGGGAAGTTCGGAGATGGAGGTAAGTGTTGATGCAAGGCTATCTGAACACTTGACGACGTTCTCGGACGTCCCGGACCTTGTAAAGAGATTTGTTCTACTGTAAGGGCAACCCTCAAAGGCTTGTAGGCTCATACAAGACTGGCAAAGGGGAAATCCAAAGTATATTAGGCAGGGTATGGTAGATACTGGGAACGACACACCTGGCAAAGGGGAAATCCAAAGAGAACAAATCTGAGGATCCCTCTGCCAGGTGTGTCCTGTATATACGATCCGGTGGCTGATAAACTGTATAGTTATAGACCCCCTATACTGTGGAGCGGAGGCGAAACGATGAGCCGACACACATGGCATTCCAAGGGCCGAAGTCCGGAGTCTGACAAAACAGGACATCGGAGTTGGTGGCAGGGAAAGGCCGGCGGAGTTGGCGATGTCCGGGATGTCGTACCTAGAAGTAAATATATGTAACGAGAGTAGGGAAAAAGGAATGGGATAATGGAATGAGATAGTGTCCCCTTACAGTGTCTGCCATGCCATCGCCAAATATGCCTTTGTCACCTTGCCATACCCGCTCCTCATCTCTGCAGAGGTGCACTGTGGCGTCAAACAGCAGGAAACCTGTCAAGATCATGCTCGAGGCACTCATTGAGGCACTTGTCAGGGCACCTGTCGAGGGCCACTCCAAGCTCAGCCATTGTGACGGTGTGATATTGAGTATGGTCACCTGACATGCCCAAAGGCCATGGACAACAGTAGCATATGATTAGTCATCATTGTTTGTATTCCATCTTCGGACTTAGAATACAGAATGCACACTTTACTCCTGAACCTACACCCTGTTTGAAGGTTCTGGGAGCCGTGCCACACCACAGTACATTGCGTACACCGCCACCCTGGCGTTGGGTCACAACACCCCTAGGCCTAGGGTTACAAGGCCTTCCTCACGAAGACTGGCGTTCGCTCATGCAATAGCTGCCGTCCTAGTGCTTCAGTTACTGCTTCGTGGCAGGGCGCTTGTTCATACAAGCTGCCAGCCTTCCTCCTCTACCTCCTTAGGCAGGGCTCTACTCCTAGAGTGGATGCCGGCCTCTCCTTCTCTCTCGAGGCAAGGCATAGCTTCCTACAAGCATTGCCAGCCTCGAACCCTATCCAGCTTCTACCAGCAAGAAGTCTGACGAACACCCAATGTCTCAGCACCAGCATCACATGAGGAGTTTGCCACTCACATATACGCACGAGCTTGTCAGCATCAGGATGGATGCCTTGATCATCAATAATATGGCCTAGACAATCCACCTTGTCAGCATACAGCTCACACTTCTTCCATTTCAGGAAGAGTTGATGCTGTCTGAGTCGCTCAAAAACAACTTGAAGGTGTTGTTCATGCTCCTCAATGGAGTCCGAATAGATGAATATATCATCTAAATAGACGTGCATAAAGCGTCCAATGGCATCTCAAAAGATAGAGGTCATTAACCTCTGGAACGTAGCAGGGGCATTACAGTCCTCTATTTGCATGATATTGCTGACATAGGTGCCAGATATCATTGCAAACACAGTTTTGTGAACATCTTCAGTGCACATGCACACTTGCTCATATGCATCTTTTAGGTCAATTTTCGACCTAATCTTGCCATGAGTAACATCCTCCCTTATTACCTCTTGATCAGGCAATGGTGTGACATCCTTAATTGTGTTATCATTGTGCTGATGTGCATCCAGAGGGGTTTGTAATGACCCATCTTTCTTGGGAATACACAATAGTGGTGTGGCCTACCTAGCAGGTCGCAGCTCCCACCACTTGGCCTCAACATACCTATTCACCTTGGCATAGAACTTGTTGCAAAGTGACTGAGGGCACCTTGGCATGTGGTAGGTGTACTGCTTCTCTTCATCAATGAGATTTATCTCATGATTGACATGTAGCAGGTGCTACGGGTCCTTACGGTTCACGCAAGTATGAGCTTGACCAGACTCTGGATTCAAGTATACCGTAGTAAACGAATGTAAGGACTTAGGGTAAATATGGGTAAATAGAGCGTATATAGGGGATGGCGCCAAACATGACCTGAATAGGAAGGAGGCCCTAGGCCTACCTGTTACACCCCCCTTGAGACTGTGTCCACAGTCTCGACCAAGAGAAAAAAAAATTTTCTCCTACATCCTGTGGTGCGTCCTCATCTGCTCCTTGTGGTTCGCTCCTCGATGTAGTGGTGGTAGTAGTGGTGCTCACACTGGTCGGTGATACTCCACTCCTAGTGGTGTCGTTCCGTATATACCTCCCATATTCCCCTTCAAAATTCGTCCTTGGGTCCACCTATCCTCTCCCCCCTCCGAAAAAAAGAATGAACGCCAGATGACGATCAAGAGGTGGGTGGGTGGGGAGATGATGGTATAGTCGCCATACGGTGAGAGCATAGTCATAGAATCATAATCGTGTCGATTGACGACACGGCGGGGGCGACTTGGATAGATTTCGTTCATACATGACGAAATCTGGAATGGTGGACGGCGACGAATTGGCGGATGGCACAGTGGGCCAATTACCGCGAGGTCGTACACGTGACGGACTTGGTTGGGCGACGATGGCTCCAAAAACGAAAATTCCCGAAAGCGGGACTGGTGGCAAGCCTTCGCGGCTGCACGACTGTAGAATGGCGGCATAATGGTACGTCGCAGGGCATAACATGGTCGAGTACGGTGTGTACTCGATGGGGGGTTTCGAAGTGGCTGGTACTTCGAAACCTGGGACTCCGAGGCTTTGGAGTGCCGAACGAGCCTTCGCGGCATCGTAGGTGTGAGACGGTGACGTCAAAGACGTCGCGGAGAGTGTGTGATGGTTCGAGTATGATGTGTACTCGAACAGTGAGGTCGGAGGGGCTGGGGCTCCGAAACTGGGGACTCCGAACTTCGGAGTGACGAAAAGCCTTCGTGGCTTTGTAGATGCGAAACGGCGGCCTGGGGAACATCGTAGGGCGTGTAGGGATGTCGATTACGGGCGCTGTGGGTGTCTGTATCGAGAGTACGCATGGGTGGGGTGCATAATGTCCCCAGTGACCAAAATAGGCCACGAAAATGTTTGAGCCGTAAATTTTGACAATGGCGATGAGGGGATGGTCCGGGGACCATATAGGGATGAACTAGAGGTGGATGGGGTCAGATCCACCATGAAGATAGGGTGGTAGCGTAGTCTCGTGAGTTGGTAGAGATGGTGGGGGGGATTGGGCGATGATTTCGTGTTTTTGACCTAGAGAACCAACGACGACGCGCAGCGCCGTAAACTCGAGTATCGTCGGAAAGCCCTCGTCGAGGCGCATCGAACGATCCAAGATTTAGACAAAACGGTCCAACGGTTGCCGAGATATGGTCCGATCAAAATTTGGCCAAAAATGCGAAGTTGGGGGAGGAGGAAGTGGGTGTGGGGGTCCATCCTGGTGCCAGCAGAGCCCCAAGAACAATGTCTTGGAGGTGCAGAAGAGACCTAAGGACCGGGGGCCCTTGTTCCAGAGATATGGCCCAGTGTTTCTGACACATCACAAATCTCCCCTCAAAACAGCACCTTTCACCCTCCCAAACCTCTCCTGATCCTTCCAATGGTACTAGGGTCCAAAAAGCGAAAAAAATCGGACCCAGGAAGGACTTTAAAAGCCCAGAGGTGGTAGAGAAACACCCAGATGGGTGTGAACAGAGAGCAAGATTGAGGTTTTGAGCAGATAGAGCAAGTAGAGCAGAGTTTAGAGCAAAGCAGAGGCTGGTAGACTTGAACTCTGAGCTGGATAGCTCAAAAAAATGTAGCAGGTGCTACGGGTCCTTACGGTTCACGCAAGTATGAGCTTGACCAGACTCTGGATTCAAGTATACCATAGTGAACGAATGTAAGGACTTAGGGTAAATATGGGTAAATAGAGCGTATATAGGGGATGGCGCCAAACATGACCCGAATAGGAAGGAGGCCCTAGGCCTACCTGTTACATGACATCACACCATGGAGGTAGAACTGGTTTAGTTCCACACACCATATCTTCAAACTCGTCATACCACTGTTGATGCAGTCTAGGGTAGTCAGCTTTTGTCAGGCGGCCCTTATGGGTCGCCTTTGGTGTATCCTTGGTATCCACCACTCGCATGGATGCTGATGCATTCTTGGATCATGGGGTCTCAAATCTCGCTTTCAACTTGACTAAGTTGAACTCGCTATTGTCAACTACCGGTACCTGATAGAGTGGCAGTTTTGCCCATTTACTGGACCTTTGTTTGAAGTCCATCAGTTCTGAGACCTCATCATTAAAGGCCTCATGATGCATCAATACTGCAGGTCATACATTACAACCTTGCCATGCTTGTATGGAGCCAATTACTTGATTCCATTCATCAGGCATTCAAGGGTCATACAACCACTCATACTGAGGTACTGGATCTGGTCGATCCCACATGAATCATTTCCTACAATCTACTGGCGCTTTTACAGCATTGTCATCGAGTTTAGGCTCCGCAGCTCAACTCCAATTGGTTTAAGTGTTGCATCCTGTGCCATTATTTTAACTGCACATTTGTTCTTTTTTGTGTTAAGACTGGCGTCCTTAACTACTCAATCTAAGCTTTCGTTCCGATACTCGTCGGCTATTGGCCTAGACGAGTTCTCTACCCTAGCCTCGACGGCGAACGGATAGTCGATAACCTACTTCAGGGAAGCAAGGTTATATTCTACTGGCTCTGTAAGCACAGTTGTCGATTCGAAGATCGAGTGGCGAGGACGTTGTAAGTCCTTGAGCGCGATGAAAATAAGAAGGTATATTTCCAATAGATCAAGCTGAAGAGCTTGACCTATCGTTCTACTACTTATATACTTGGCGAAACGACCACAGGATGAATACAGACTAGACTGGAGATGGGGGTGGGTATGGTAACGATGACAGACCTTCCATGTAATGATGGGGGTAGTGAAGGGGAGTGATATGGGTTGTAACAGCAAGGCTGTGAAAACAACAACGATCTGTCAAGGATAAATATAGTAATAGGTGACGACACAAGAGGGGGAGAAAGGGACAAGGGAAATCGTAACATTACCCCCCTACTAGGGGCGAAGACACCGGCTTCGACTCCATTACTCTCCGACCATGTTGTGGATCCCCTCTTCGTCGAACGCATCCCCTCCAAGATCCTGATAGGCGCCTTCGAGGCTTCGGTTAATGACGCAGTCGTTATCGGTATGATCTGCGTCCATCATCCCACACCATCGACAGATCCGGGTGAGGCATTGACTAGCTTCGTGCCCGCGTCGGTCGCATCGTCGGCACGTTGGTATTTCGGCTGGTAGCATTAGAGTGGGAGTGGTGGACACGGGTCTGACTTGAGGTAGATGGTGCGCGTCGAGGGAAGGGGGTTCTACAGGGGGGTCCCCCATCAACCGAAATGCCCTTTCACGTCGCAAGCGTCTCCTTGCGGCTCGAGAGAGGGGAGGATCGGGAGTGTTCGGACTTGGAGGGGCAGTCCGGGGTGAAACGTGGTAAGGAGGAGGCGGTGGAGGGTCATAACGTCCGCGGACGTGAGTGAGGATGTCGTGGTAAATGAGTTGCCGCAGGACGGTATCCTGGATGAGGTCTGCCGATTCTAAGGAGGTTTCGACGTCCTGCCTTAATCGTTCCAGGGTCGCGAGGTTTTGCAGCGCGGTTTCTCGACCGTCTTGAGCGAGTCGGAAGAATTGATGGAATACATAAAGAGAGCGATGGGGCTGAAGGATGGGTAGAAGGGATTCGTACGCATCTAGCGTACGGTACCAGTCTCGAAAATGTTCAAAGTTTTCGACGAGGGGGTGATTCGGTGCGAAGGAGTCTGGTAAGGAGTGGATTTCGGCCATGAGGGGGACAGCGTCGTTTTGGTCTGGTTAAATAAGATCGTTCATAGAGGTTCTAGCTCCTCTGATGGGACACTAGTGGGGTGCTGGTCGCTAGGGGGAGTGTTCCATCATAAGAAGATTCTATTACGACAGTTTCCCAGTTCGGAGATTGAGGGGAGTAAACTCTGGGGATATTCGACGGTCGTGGTGGAAGCGAATGGGAGCGAGGGGGACGAGTACGGGTTCTGGCTTGAGTCGGTTCAGGAGGGGTCGGGGGAACCAGTTGGACTGGAAGCGGGATCGGGTCGCGGAGAGTAAGTTCCATGGGATGGTAGGACAGTCGGTTTCCTCCTTCCTCTCGTTCGAACATTCTTCGCTCCCATTGCCGACGCTTGTGGAAAAAGAAGATAGTCAGCCCAATCATCCAGACCACCATCACGATCAGGGCAGCGAGTATGAAGGCGCTTGACGTGGTGTCGGTTAGCATGGTGTGAAGTTGGGGGTGAGTTAGAGGTGTCTCCTTCTTTTGTAATCGCTTAAAATTTGCCGGGCGTTCTCCAAATGGGATGCCGGTTCCCACGTGTTTTCTGCCGACGAATATCCCTTCCATTTAACCAGGTAGCGGTAGCCCTTTCCGATCTTCTTGTGTGCTATGATGGCTTCTACCTCGTATTGTTCTTCTCCGTCGATTAGGTCAGGAGGGGGTGAGATGAAGTTTGGTCCGTGAACTTCGTTTTCTTCGTAAGGTGATAGAAGGCTGGCATGGAATACTGGGTGAATCTTCCATTGCTCTGGGAGTTTCAATTGATAGGTTAAGGGACCTAGGGCCTTTGTGACTTCGAATGGCCCTTCTCTTTTGGGTGCTAGCTTTCGTGTCTGGTAGCCGATCTTCAGATTGGTGCTCTCCAGCCAGACTTTATCCCCCTTTTCGAAAGGTTTGAAGTTACGTGTCGTATACTTCATCATTTTCTGTCGTGCTAGTTCATGTGTTGCCAGGGCTTCGTCTCTCGCGCGTTGCAAGGCGACGATCCTTTGTTCGACTGCAGGTACATCAGTCTTCGGATAAGGGGTGGGGATGCTTCTAGGGTCAAAGCCCATCATTAGGTAAAACGGAGAGGCGTTCCGTGCGGAGTGCATGCGGTTGTTGTGAGTGAATTCTGCTAGAGGTAGCATGTCCTTCCATGTTTCAGGGTTGTTCGAGCAGAAGATCCGTAAATATACTTCGAGTTCTTGATTCAACCGTTCTGTCTGTCCGTCCGTTTGGGGGTGGTAGGCGGTACTCAGGGCGAGTTTGATGCCTAGTAGCCTTCCTAGTTCTTTTGTAACTCGTGCTGCGAACTGCGGGCCTCTGTCTGAGATGATTGTATCGGGGAGTCCAAACCTTTTATAGACGTTCTGCATGAGGAGGTCTGCCGTTCCTAAAGCGTCGATTGTTTTCATGCATGGGATTAAAATTACCCCCTTCGTAAGGCCATGGTCTACCACGACCATGAGCGAGTCTGATCCATTGCGTTCCGGCAGATCCGTAATAAAATCCATGGAGATCTGGGCGAAGGGTCTCGTCGTCGAGGACCGAATCGGCATAATGGGTGCTACAGTCGGGTGAGTGTTAACCTTCATCTGTTGGCAAGTGGCGCAACCGTCGACATATTTCTTTATGAATGTATGCATCCCGGGCCACCAGTAGTCACGCTTGACTAGTTCCAAGGTTTTGAACTGGCCGGGATGTCCAGTTGACAGGCTGTTATGGTACCGTTCGACAATCTTGCGTCGGAGATCTAGGTCTTCAGGTACATAACACTTGTCTCGGAAGAACAGCATGCCATCATCAATTTTCCAGTCCTCCAGGGCCGACCTGGTGGGTGGTATCCCCTTTGTTTTCAAGGTGTCGATGGCATCTATCATGGTGTCATCCTTCATCAGTGCTTGGGCCAGTGCACTCTTCAGATCCAGGTCCACTGTCCGGACAAACAGCTCGTCAGGTAGGACTATAATGTCTTCATTATCTGTGTCTTCTTCCGGGCAGAGGTCAGGTCGTCGCGACAGTGCATCGGATTGCACCATCTTCGATCCGGGAACATGGATCAGTTTCAGGTTGAACAGGGACAGATAGAGACTCCATCTCGCTTGTCTTCTGTTCAGTTTCTGAGCCGTTCGGAAGTACGTTAGGTTCCTGTGATCAGAAAGTATTGCCGTAGGGAATCCGTTGCCCTGGATCAGGTGTCGCCATGTTTCCAGTGCGCGGATTATTCCTAGTAACTCTCGGTCATAGATTTGGTAATTTCGTTGTGTTGCGTCAAAGGCATGCGAAATATATCCACAGGGATGCCAGTCTCCATTAATGTCCTGCTGGCGAATGACCCCTCCGGTTGCCCATTTTGAGGCATCTGATTCGATCAAGTATGGTTTTGTCCTGTCTGGCATGATTAAGACCGGAGCCTTCAAGAATGCTGCCTTGAGTTTCCCGAAGGCATCGTTCCTTTCTTCAGTCCATTCCCAGTGTGTGTCTTTTTTTGTCAGTTCATGTAGCGGATGGGCTAAGTCCGCGAAGTGGCTGATAAATTTCCGATAGAAGTTTCCGAAACCTAGGAATGATCGTACTCCTTTCACTGTCGTAGGGGTCGGCCAGTCTTTAATCCCTGCGAGTTTTGTCGGGTCCATAGAGACGTGATTTGGGGTGATGATCATCCCAAGATATTCTACCCTGTCCGTCTCAAAGGTGCATTTTTCCAGTTTGAGGAAGAGATCGTTTTCCTTCAAACGTTGTAGTACCCTGAGGGTGCGTTGTCTGTGTTCATCGAGGTTGTCCGAAAATATTAGGATGTCATCCATGTAGATGACAACCACCCTTCGTTGATCATGTCGCGGAAAATTTCGTTCATCATTCTTTGGAATGTTGCCGGAGAGTTGCATAGTCCGAAGAACATCACCGTCGGTTCGAAGAGTCCACGATTGGTTTTAAATGCGGCTTTCCATTCATCGCCCTTTTTGATCCTGACGTTATTATATCCCCATCGTAGGTCCAGCTTGGTGAAGATGGTCGCTCCTTTCAGAGTTTCCATCAAATCACTGATTAAAGGGAGAGGATAGGTGTCTGGGATAGTCATGTCATTCAGGTACCGGTAGTCTTGGCAAGGTCGGAGAGATCCTTCTTCCTTTTTGGCAACAAAGAAGAAGGGTGATGCCATAGGTGAATTCGAATATCGGATATACCCCTTCTTTAGGTTTTCTGTAAGGAATTCGTCCAGTTTTTCCTGTTCTTTTGGGGATAGAGGGTACACCTTGCAATCTCGGGGTACTGCGTCCGGTTTCAGGTTTATGGCATGGTCAAAGGTTCGTCGGGCTGGCATCCGCTCGGAGGCCTTCTTTTCGAAGACTTCCTTGTAGTCCTGGTAGTAGTCGGGTAGCATTTCCTCTATGGTCTTTGGTTTTGGCTTATCCTTTTCTTCGGCAGTACGAAGGTGAGCCAACTCTTGGGCGATGGAAATTTTCTGCCTTATCCAGATGTGTTGACTGTAGGAATGGGTTAAAGTATGGAGGGCTTTGATAAATCGTCCCATGGTTGTGCCTTTCCGTTTGACCGTATATTCGGAGGTTCTGTGTTCCTCCGTCAGGGGAGCTTCTTTTCCCTCAAATATGCCCAGGACCGGTTCTCCCTGAATATAGCTGATGACTAGTTCATCTTCAGCTAGGAATGCTTCTTCGAGGGGGAGTTCTTCGGGTAGTATCCTGGGGGTACTGTCTTGCTCCTTTATTTCCTTGACTGGTGTTTCTTGAGGGGTTTCGAGAACTGGTTCTTGTACCTCGTCTTGGTCTTCCATAATGATCGGTTCATCTGGTCGTAATGTTCTGCCAAAGAACTGGGGTTCTTCGTCCTTGACCTCCTCGATGGTTGGTTTTGGAAGAATCTTTGTCTGAATGGCTTCTTTCTTGGGAAGCGATTCAATTTCGCGAGTGTCCGATTCTTTTGCCTTTTGATCGAGAGTTGTCTTGACTTTAACTCTCAATTGTCTGATTTCCTCAGCCCTTCTGATGGCTGATCCGAGGGTTCGCTTCAGGGGTGTCGTGGTAGTAGCGGTCCCTTGTGTTATTAGTCGCCGGATTTCATCCTTCTCCTTGAGGATGGAGGAGAAGGTTCTTCTTGCACGTTTCGGGTCGATTTCGAGTTGGCCAGTTTCCCAGTTAATATTCGGGTTATATTTCTTGAGCCAAGAGAGTCCAAGAATCATGTTTTCGTCTCCTAAGTCTTGAATAAGGAAGAGGTCTCGTGTCACGAGCTTCCCTATCCTGTTTGTCAACCATGTATAATGGGTAATGGGTCCAGCTTTGTTGTATGTTCCATCCACGTTTCTTGTCCTGATTGGTTCCCGAAGTTTCTTCACAGGGACGTTGTTTTCTTTGGCAAAGGTTCTGTCCAGGAAGAGTCCTTCCGCTCCCGAGTCTACGAGGCTTTTTGTGTCGACGTTTCTTTCACTGATACTAGCCGAAATGGGAATTCGAAAAGACTTTGAATTTTCGGCTAGTATTACAGTAGAAATGGAAACGGTGGCAGGTGCTGACGTCGAGGCAGGCCGCCGTATTAAAAACCCTCGTCTTCCAGGTGTTTCATACATTCTTCTTTTTCACTATCGGGGAGTTCGGCGATCATTGCCTTCATCCTTAAATAGGCATCCTTCCCCTTCTTCGGGTCGTTCTTCTGTAAATTAAATTTCCGGGGTTCGTTAGGGAATTTCCCTTTCCGGTGATCACTGGCCCGGTGACCGGGTTGGTGGCATTCGAAGCATAGCCCCTTCTTCATGTGGGCATCTCGTTCTTCGAGAGAGAGGCGGTCGATATCCATTGCATTAGGGTCACGGGGAACGTGTCGTGGGGCTTGCTGGTTAGAATGGGAGGTCTTGTGAAGCACCCCGCGGAATCGTTCCGCCAACGCCTTTGACCTACGCCATTGGTTGTCAAATCTGGAAGCGGCCGTATACCAGTCCATTCGAAGCATAGCCCCTTCTTCATGTGGGCATCTCGTTCTTCGAGAGAGAGGCGGTCGATATCCATTGCATTAGGGTCACGGGGAACGTGTCGTGGGGCTTGCTGGTTAGAATGGGAGGTCTTGTGAAGCACCCCGCGGAATCGTTCCGCCAACGCCTTTGACCTACGCCATTGGTTGTCAAATCTGGAAGCGGCCGTATACCAGTCGTCGAGGGTCTTGGGCATCTTCTCCATGTCAAATATTTTCTCAAGGAGTTTACTCCTGAGTCCTTCCATGAAGTATTCGATCAAGGGGGCGTCTTCCTTGATTCTACTTCGTCCCACCTGGACTTTGAAGTCTGCGATGTATTCATCGGCAGTTCCGGTTTGCTTCAAGGTTCGGAGCCTTGTTCGGGCGTCGCCTTCGTCGTCTATGGGCTCGAAGGCTTTCCTCAGCTCTTCGGCGAATACTTCTTCCGTTCCCCAACTGTCTTTTGTAAGATTCTCGTTCAAGAAGTTCTCCTTCCATGGTCCGGCAGTCCCCCTTTCATGTAGGAGAGCAGGAATGCAATCCTCTTGTTGGGGGTGTTGTAAATTTCTTCGTTGAGTTTCAGATAGAGGCCCGAGTCCAAGATGAACGTCTTGAACTTGCTACGGGTTCCATCGAATACAGCCGGAAGGTTGATCTTTATTTCTCCATTGCGATGAGTTGGGGGCGTGGTCGTTTGGGGATCGGGGTTCATGGATTGCTCTGCCATTTCAGGTTCCGGAGTCGGGGCGTATAGGGGAATGTATGGATCTGGGTTTCGTTGTTCGATTAAACCGAAGGTAGAGTCGGCAAGCGGATCTGGATCAGGGGATCCTTCACTGGGTGTATCGTATTCTGGTTCCGAGTTCGAGGAGTAGGTATCGAGGGATCCTAGTCCGTAAGTTCCAGACCGTCTGGTCCTGGAAGTCGTCTTGTAAATCGGGGGTGGCCTTTACCTAGGTAGGTAGGCGATCGATGTCCAGCTTGATCTTTTGTTAAGACTGGCGTCCTTAACTACTCAATCTAAGCTTTCGTTCCGATACTCGTCGGCTATTGGCCTAGACGAGTTCTCTACCCTAGCCTCGACGGCGAACGGATAGTCGATAACCTACTTCAGGGAAGCAAGGTTATATTCTACTGGCTCTGTAAGCACAGTTGTCGATTCGAAGATCGAGTGGCGAGGACGTTGTAAGTCCTTGAGCGCGATGAAAATAAGAAGGTATATTTCCAATAGATCAAGCTGAAGAGCTTGACCTATCGTTCTACTACTTATATACTTGGCGAAACGACCACAGGATGAATACAGACTAGACTGGAGATGGGGGTGGGTATGGTAACGATGACAGACCTTCCATGTAATGATGGGGGTAGTGAAGGGGAGTGATATGGGTTGTAACAGCAAGGCTGTGAAAACAACAACGATCTGTCAAGGATAAATATAGTAATAGGTGACGACACAAGAGGGGGAGAAAGGGACAAGGGAAATCGTAACATTTTGTCATTTTTGACAAAGTATTTGGTACTTCCCCCTTTCTTAGAGTTTCTTGAAACTCTACCTCAGATATCATGATGGACTGAAATCCATCAGGGAGGCTATTAGCACCCTCCGCCTCCTCAGACATGTCCTTGATCATAACCTTCAATCGAACACCCTTCACTGCCAGCAATGCGGGTAGTCATTCCTGATGCTTTTCATGCATCCGGTGACAATGCAATCAGCCGTCAGTGTCTTTGAGATTCACCCATAAGGCAGGTGTTGCTACACTGTTAACTATGACTTCATTCTTGGCAAAGTCTAAGACAACACCATTAGTGTGCATAAATGGCATACTAATAATCACATCATAGCAATCAAAGTTTGCTATGTCCATGTATACCTGTAACAGGTCACCTACCCATTATGGGTAGGTTGGTGTTGTTGGGCAACGGCTTCAGCCATTGCCCAGAACTGTAGTGTTTACATGTTGTTTGGACAATAAGTTTCACATCACTACCTACAGCAATACTAGACTTGGTCAAGCTCTGTCGGGTACTGTGAGACTCTGTAGCACCCGCACTACATTTTTTTGAGCTATCCAGCTCATACTGCTGTATCCCGCTATATCCTGCTATACTCTGCTTTTATCTCTCACTCGTATTTCTGCTTTAATCTGGTCTGCGTCACTTGGACCACATGGACACTCAGGCCACATCTAGGCACTCGACAGGACCCTCGGTACCATATGGGACCCTTCAAGGGGCCCCAGTACATGTTTCGGAACAAACAGCACTCTTGCCAAGCATGGCAGCTGTGTCGCAGTTGCCACATCACTGGAATGACATCGAAATGCTATTTCAGGACCCGGCCAAATTCTTGCAACAGCATCAGGCTGAGCTCATGCGATTTTGGCTACATCTGGACTACCAATGGCCCAGGGACATACAAGAAAGGGTCGAGATGGCCACACTAGAGGTCGTTCAGGTGAAACTTCGGGCATTACGCTCAAAGGACACCATCAATATATTAGCTCTATACTTTGAGTCAATAGTACCCATTATTGTCAACATGGATAGATGGCTCTCTATGAGTCGTAATACAAAACATCTTTCGAGGCTGGCACATGACATGCCAGCAGAGTGATTCCATTCACCTGCATGAGATGATGATCTTGTGAGTATGTTGAGTCATGTATCAGACACGTCTCGAACGCCAAGTCGTTCATCTGTAACTAGTTTGTTGTCTAACAGGCGATGCATTATGGTCCCGTTCAAGTCGATCGTCAAGCGATCTGAGCGCCGCGAGCATAATAGGCTCACCCCCATAAACGTCACCTATCGAGGTGCGGATGACGTCGCAAATTGGCAGACACCAGGCAACTTGCCAACTGGCTCGCAACGCAGCCAGTCACCAACCAACCATATGCAGCGATCCAACATGGACATGTCAGTGCTGGACGACAAGAGTTGGAGTAGCCAGCAAGATGTTGTTGGTGAAGGTAAGCGACCTGAAAGGCTGCATAAAGGATATGAGAATTTTGTCCACCTGGGACAAAATTCTGGTGAGGGGAAGGAGTGGGGTAGAGAGAGGACGGCGCAGTGGGCTGCACATCACATAGTTGGTCACTGGAGTGACCAGCATGGGGCGAACATTGCTCCAGAAACGAGAACACCCACAAAGGTGGGTGAGGACAGGGTGCTTCTCGCACCCAGCGACCTCGAAGGAGGCTGCAAATTGCCTGATCCGTCAACCTTGACAGCAATTGCGACAGTATGGTTTAAGAACCATCCAGATGTGAGCTCAAGGCGAGCTCAGTGCATTCAGGAAGTCGCAATACAGGCATTAGAGGATAATATGCCAAGCATATCCGGGTGGGCAAACAGCTCACTTGGCTATGTGGACATCTTCAAGGGTATGCTTCAGAAGCTTACAGAGATGTACCACAGTTGTTGCGAGGAACAACGACAGGCCTGTATTGAGGAGGCGGAGGTAGCAACAAAATATCCGCTGCTGATACCAACACCATTGGAGGTGGCAGTTGGCATCGAAGGATATCAGCAAGAGGTCGAGCTGCCAAGCTTGAAGGCAATGTTGAAAATGTCGAATGCAGTGACGACTGAGTCGTTGCAGTCTAAACTGTTGGTAGACAAAGAGGTGGCGTCGATGCAGTCGAGCCCTGCGAGGTTCAAGTCACCAAGGGTGAAGGCGACATTTTCCATGTCGCCTGTAGTAGTGGTCAAAGCGCTGTTGTCGCTGCTGTGGTCAACACCACTGTTGAGGTGTAAGGCGACGTCTGAGACGCCGCTGTCGCCGTCTTTGCCATTAGAGTCGAACACAATGGAGGTAGCAATGGGCCGCATTGCAAGGACCAACAAAAGTTGGCCCCGAAGTGATGCAGAGCACCCAACGACCGTGCTATGCCCAGGTAAGAGCATGGGGTGCACAGTGTTGGGTCCCCATTGTGTCCCAGACGTCGCAGTGGCGCTGAGAAATCCGCTAAGGGTGCCATTGTCATCCTGTGTGGCTGACAAGGTAGAAAAGTCGAGGCATGGCATATTAGTGCGTCATGCAAGTGTCGTCGAGCCTATTGTGGGCTCGGAAGGAACGTCGGAGGCCATCCACACATGGGTGGATGGCAAGGATGCGCCTATGGGGGGAATAGTCCATGCCCATAGAGAACCAGCATGGCATGGCCATGTAGAGGGGGCAAATTTCGTCCCAAAACCTAAAATGAATGGAACAAGCTGCCCCCGAGGGGCAGATATGGTCAGTAGACCATGGATGGCGTTGTTGACGCCATCCTGGGCATGCAAAATGGCTCACGTACATGTGCGAACCCTGCCAGTGTGCTCAAAAGCACGCAGAAACCCATCCCCAGGGCACACAGGCCCCAATCCCTCTAGCACCAAGGTGGTGTTGTTGACGCCTATTGAGGGCGCATGCTCGCGTCCAGTGTATCCTAGAGGCGACTGGGTAGCCACGCATGCGAGAGGAGAGGGTAGGAAGGGCGAGCAAATGAGAGGGATGTCAATGACACCCCTCCATGGTGGTGGTGGACAGTGGTCCACCAAACGAAGTGAGGTGACTTCAACACGGATGCCTATGGCACCTGCCAATGTTTTGCCGGACACAACAGGGCGTGATCCTGTCCAATTGGTGACCATTTGGGGCATGCACCCAAGTGGAAGACCCTCACCTATTGTGGACCTAGTGGACCATATGGAGGAAAAATGTGTGTTTATTATGAACACACAGCAGAAATCGACACCTTCTATGGTGCCAGTGGTGAATCATATCTATGATGATTCAAGTGATTATCTATCTGACAACGACGTCACCGGAAATAATTTGGCTTATGATTTTGAGTCAGAAGACCAAATCGTGAGCGAGTCATGTTCACCAAGCCCTAGTGTTGTGGGTGGCTATGACTATAGCAAGACATGTTCCACGTCTATGAATATTGAGCACCTGTTCATCCAAAGGTGTTGTAGATGCACCTGAAAACCTGACATATGATGTCAGGACGTATTGGTGCGAAGAGGAGTGTGGTGACTTCCGTTACTATACGGAAGACTTGGAACAAGTTTCTATTAACTCGGATGAGTTATAGTACAAGCCCATGTTGGGTTCGGATTATGGTTATGATCAATCCTCATGGAGTGATCAAGAGGAGGGGGGTAGTAGTGTCAATTACTATGACACAGAGAATGAGGAGTGCGTCTATGAAGATGCTGATAATCTAGATGAGCCTGACAACAGTTCAAATTATCATGACTCAGAACCTGATGAAGGTTCCAAGGGTAGTGATTCCTATTGTGATGGCTATTAATGGTCATCATACTTTTTCCTTCGTCCCCCCTATATCACTGGTTCATGTCATACCTTGCTAGTGGTAATCTTGTGTGTTGGTGTATCATTACATCAAACTACCACATGACCCAATCACAACTTATCCTATGTTGTAGCAGCTTGTATGCTGCTGAAACCTTCCCAGGATTAATGTCGGTGTACACCTCCGTCACTGGCAGTAATACTACTAGCTTGGACATGGCCATTGTTGGTCACATCTTGAAACAATGATGGAGTCATACACCAATGCAGCATGGGCCACTGAATTACCAGCTGACGACTTGGTGGACAACTGGACAAACTTAGGGATTCAGGCATTAGTGTCAGGTCATTGTACCTGACCACACACCCACTTGCAAAAAGGCATGGACAAGATCAGTTGGGGACTGAGTGGAGGGAAATTTCTCCCACTCATTGGGGCATTCTTAATGTCCTTAACTTATTCTTTTTTATTTGTGACATATTTTATATTGCATGTACCACTTTGTTCAAGTTTGTATATGTCGAACTTGGTGTTTTTTGAAGATTGCTATGTGATCTTAAAGGGGGGTATGTAACAGGTCACCTACCCATTATGGGTAGGTTGGTGTTGTTTGGCAATGGCTTCAGCTGTTGCCCAGAACTATAGTGTTTACATGTTGTTTGTACAATAAGTTTCACATCACTACCTACAGCAATACTAGACTTGGTCAAGCTCTGTTGGGTACTGTGAGACTCCGTAGCACCCGTGCTACAATACCACACCTTCAAATCCAGGTAGTGATATCCAAGTTTCAGTGCCAAAATTAACTGTGGCATGACTCCCTGTCGTGCCTAATTGCAAGATCAACAGATTATCCAAGGTTTTAGCCTTGATCCCTGCAACCTGAGTAAATGCAGTAAGCCAATCTCTTTGAAATAGCAAAACATTGGGACAGTTTTTTGAGCCACTGTATGGTGCTTCTGTTATAATGTACATATGTTTGCTATTGAAACAATGAGTATAATACTTGTTGTCATATACTTCAACTTCCACCAACTTGTCACTACTGTCAGAGGCAGTGTCCGATTCTGGATGTTCAATGCTCTTCACATCATCTTCATTCTCTGGAGCACTTAGGTGTTCCTTTTTGTCATTTGTGTCATCCACATCATCAGGCGACACCGTATGTGCCACCCTTACAAATACACAATTCTTTTGGGGCTTTTTGCAGTCCCTTGAAAAGTGACCCTTCTCACTGCAATTGAAACAGTTACCATTGTTTGCTTCCTGCTTATGTTGATATGCCAGTTTTGCTTCTCCTACGATTTTAGGACGAGCCCCAACCTTGTTCTGCAGCAGTGATGGTTTGAACAGCTTAGCCATTCATGTATCATCACCTTGTGGACCCACTCATTTATGCTGGTCCTTGCATTGATAGGGTGACACATACACTTGTGTGGTTATACCTTGCTATAGATCCCCACTATGCATGTATACGTGCTTGGTCAGTTGAGGATCAGGCTTACAAGAAGTCTGATGACGCATCAGCATTTCTGATGCTTGACGAACGTGCAGCTGAGCATGATAGTGTTCCACCATCTTTGTAGCAGCTTCATATGCTTTAGCATATGCTATGAAGTCATCCAGAGTGTTAACCTCTGGGGAAAGACCATTGCTGAATAGTTGGTCTTGCATAGTACGAGGCAACCCATCCAGAAAAGTGTCAAGAACTGTAATCTTGTCTGGTAATTGAGACATGTTTTGACTATGGTCTTTCAAGGCATCCATGAAGCCTTGTACACCAAGTTCAATGGTGTAGTGTGTTGCAAAGAAGGTGCTTCTAGTGTCTTGCATCATGGAAGTATGAATAAACCAGTCATATAAACCAGTGATAACCTGTTCGAAGGTCCACTGCTTGCAGTTGTGGTAAACATGAATAACATGTCGATTAAACCACTGTTTGGCTTCTCCATCCAAAAACTCGGACAGAATAAGGACACGTTCATGGTCTCTATCAGTTCCTCTGAACTGGTTTACTGCCAACATCACAACCAGGTTGGTCAACCATTCTTTGAGGTTGCCAAACTTGGCTGACCCACTGTAAAGACCTATAGCCTTTGCATCAGTCCGACATGGCTTAACATCATTGGGAATCAATAATTGAATGCCTAAACATTTGAAGATTAAGGCCTTCAGCCTTTCATGCATATGCTGTCAATGATATTTGGCAGCTAATTGAACTCCTTCCACTACTGGCAAATGTTGCTGTGGTAGTGGCATTGTAAAGGCACAGGCATCTACAGGTAGATGCCCTACACCTATCAGCGATGAACTAACTGCCTGCTGGACAAGCAATTTAGCCATTTGACCACTAGGTGTGGGTGGGGGTGCGATCATTCCTTGTGATGACTGTGGATCCTCCCCATATGGCCAAGTCGTAACCAACAAATTATTCATTGGTCTGGCAAAGTGTACTGTTGATTGGCCTCCATGCATTGTATTGGTGCAAGGTTGCTTTGGGACGAACAGTGTGCATTCATCCAAATCCTCAGTCTTGATCCGCTGCTGCATTGCAGTAGCTTTAAGACATGCAAATGTCTTTCTGTTATGAACCACAGGCTCACTGGGTTGAGAGGCTATAAACTCCTCTCTCATGATGTCATGGACCCAAGGACAAATTTTCCCTCAAATTGTATCCCTTGGTCATTAGCAGTGCTGAACCCGAATTCCTGCATTTGGGAGTCATGGATACGCTGTCCAGTGATTTGGTTGCCTACCCTTTCAAAGAGACCAGTACGGCCTCTTGCATCAGGTATGTGAATGCATACAGATGATGACAATGGAGGCTTAACAGTCTCCTGATGAGCTGAGGATGGCTCGACAGACAAGCCAGTGTTCGATTGTCACTCTGTACAAACATCAATCAGGTGACTTGGTGTCGTCTGATGGTGATATTCTCGTTGAGCTGCAGCCTGTTGGGCTACATACTGCTCATTTGTCTCACCTGGCATATGTTGCTCATTCAACCATTCAACAGCTGCATCCAGCACTGTGTCTATAGACATTGATTCTGCAGGCATAATGCTTGCCCCATGCAAGTGTGATGGAAATTCTCAACTTGGTGAGCCAGATTGGCCCACAATGACTAGCGAATCCATCATACTAAAAAAAAGAAGTCTGGGTGATACCACTCAAACTGGACTACCTTGTGGTGTCAGTGTGATTGATCCATGCTGTGACTTATGCTCAAGCTGCCATTGTAAATACTCTTCCATTAATTGTTGTATCAACAATTTATATTTGGATGCGGAGTCATAACTGTCTCCATACAACATTTTATGCTGTTTGTATGAAGCAGATACTGTCTCTGCAGCAATAGTCTGCAAGTGCTGAGCATGATTATGGCTCACTAGCGGTTGCCGCATGAACCAGGCATCTATGGCTAATTCGAGTGCAATCTGGGTGGCATGTTCAGCATCGACCTGATCATCTTTGTCCGAAGTCTCCAGGTAATATCTGGGTGTCTCAAAAACACCTTCGTCCTCGAGTTTGACCTTGTCTGCAAGTGGATTCTGTCATGGAGTGTGCTGAGCTGGCAAATTGCCAGTTCCCACTGTTGTGTTGCCAGCTGTCAGATCCAAAGTCCTGGGTAGGCGAACTCAGGAGAGAGCTGGCTGTGCCACCAGCTCATGTCTTGAGGATCTTCATCCAGGGGTCACATAGGCCCCTGGCACTAACGGCAACACCTGAGGCACTGCCACTTTGTCATGGTTGTTGTCTGTGTTGTCTGCATCCAAATATGGCATTGATTTGATCGAAGTCATCCAGATTGGGTCAGAAGTGCTGTAAACGTGTTGAAATAATAGAGTTTAGATATGAGTGCCAGTTTAAATAAATAAGCAAAGAGTTTAAGCACTGTTGGGTAGCTTAAAAAATGTAACACAAGCGCTACAGGGGGATGATCTGCTAAGTGGTGTAAGCTTGACCAACTGGTACTATTTGCTATACAACATTTTTACAAGGGCTTGTTTATACATGTATTTACTAACTGGTTATATAGGCAACACCAAAGGTGTTGCCAAACACAGTCATGCCAAACAATAAGGTCAGCACTCAATGTGTGGACTGTGCCTGTTACATTGGCCCTCAACATTGTGCTACCTACCACACAATAGGGGGTCTACAACTATATAGTTTATCAGCCACCAGATTGTACATATATATACGGGACACATCTGGCAGAGGGATCCTTGGTTTTGTTCTCTTTGGATTTCCCCTTTGCCAGGTGCATCACCCACAGTACTTACAATACTCTGTCTAATAAACTTTGGATTTCTCCTTTGCCAGTCTTGTGCAAGCCTACAAGACTTTAAGGGTCACCTTTACAGTAGTAGAGTTAATCCTGACACCTAGTGGAAGCTCCTGAAGGAATGCAACAGCTGCAACAAGCTTAGCTTCATAACTTCCTGAGTCCTGTTTTGAGGTTTGGGAGCCTTGTAAGTGCAGCTGTAAGGGGACACTATCTCATTCCATTACCACATTCCTTTTTCCCTACACTTGTTACACATACTTACTTCTAGATACAACATCTCTGGATGAACTCTGCCTCTGACATCCATCTCTATTGCCAACTCTGCCAGCCTTCCCTGTCACCAACTCTGAGTCCTGCTTCATCAGACTCTGGACTTCAGCCCTCAGAATGCCACGTGCATCAGCTCATTGTTTCACCTCCACTCCACAGTATAGGGGGTCTATAACTATACAGTTTATCAGCCACCAGATCATATATACAGGACACATCTGGCAGAGGGATCCTTAGATTTGTTCTCTTTGGATTTCCCCTTTGCCAGGTGCATTGTTCTCAGTATCTACCATAGCTTGTCTAATATACTTTGGATTTCCCCTTTGCCAGTCTTGTATGAGCCTACAAGCCTTTGAGGGTCGCCCTTACAGCAGCCCATGCAACAGGCAGGTTGTTCAGCCACCAACTAATCTTTGCAGCAAATGCCTCTTACCAGGGTTCAAAACCCCAATGTCATGCAAATTGGTCTCAACACTGCGGAAAATTTACTGATATGGTTCTTGACATGCCTATCTTTTGTTTGAAAATAATTAGCCTTGTGTAATCCTGGTATTACATAAACATTCCTTCTCTGTACATATACTTGATCCCTCGCATATATCTCACAACTGACTTCCTTTCCCCCCCCTATAATCCCACTTGTACCCTGCTCTGTTTTAATCAATAGCTGTCATTCCCGTTCCCTTGGTATGTCTCCCTTAAGTCAGTGTTCCCCTTACACAGGGGTCTTCCACTTTTTTTGAATGTCAAACAACCATCGTTGGTTATTTCCAACATCACCACCACTGATCATATCAGTTTTTCCCCATTCAATAACTGCATATATCCACTGTAAACACTGTGAATTGATTCTGTTGATCTCTCGCTACTGTTGCCCACCCTTGATCTGTACATCGCCCGAACATTCCTCTCTGACAAGTTGCACACTGCAGCTCCAAACTGGTTCACCCCCTGTCAACACTGACCCCTCTTGCCACACATAGTTGTGTGCTCAAAGGCATGGTGTCTCCTCTGCTGGGTGCCTTGACACGAAATTCTTCAATCAGTTCTTCCCCGCTGCCAGCTCTGTCCACCGACCTGCCAGAAATCAATCCTGCAGTGCAGACTCCAGTTCCACAGTCTGCCGCCTCCCCCACCGTCTCTTCCACACACCCATCCCTTGCATCTTTGACATTGTCTTCCTCCTTGTCATTATCCATTTACGTTCGAAAACCTTTTCTGAGAATGTCGATCACCACCTCTTCTGATTCATCATCATACACTGCAGTCAAGCATGCCCATCCAAGCAAATGCCCTCTGCTGACAGCAGGGGACCTGACCCTGGAGGTCATGCATCAATTTGATCATGCGTGCTGCGATTTCTTCAAACAGAAAGAGATAAAGGAAACAGATCAAGTACGCAAAATTACTGCAGGTTTTCGTGATGCATGAATGGCTGATTGGATACAAAACAACTGGGACACCCTCATTGCTCTGCCCTTCACCAAATTCATGACGATGGTTCATGACAATTACCTCAAGGACAACTGGGAGCAGAAGCTCTGACATAAACTCACTGCCTCCACTCTTGTCCCTCCACAATCTTTTTGGTACTGGTACCAGGAGATCCTGAAGATTAACTTCATGCTCAAGGGCACGAAATCCTTCCTCAACAATGAAGGGCTTCGTCATCGGATCGAATCAGGCATCGACAAAGACCTCGACTGCCTTTGTACACAGGACAAAGTCGATGTGATAAAGGTGTTCAAAGACTTCATACCAGCTGTTTGCATGTGTGATATGAAACGTCGTGCAGAAAACAAACATGCACGCGAGGCTGTGGACGCCTCCCACACTGCCAAAACGACCTCCCACAAGCGTCAAGCATTGTCTGCACCTTCTTGCAACTCAAATACTTTGTCCTCTGTGTCTGCTCTGTTTATTGCTCATTCCCAATCCAGTTTTCCACAACACAAATTTCGTCTACTGCCACTCAGTAAATCACAATACACATACCTCACCACCAACTGTGGATGTTTCAAGTGTAGATTGATTAATGTTCTGTCTGACCACATCTCGTGCACCTGCCCAACTGGATATCCAAACCCAGATACCTTCATGCAGAGCTGCCCGCATGCCTTCCATGTCGCAACGACCATCGAAAACCTGGCCTATAGTGTCTCATCATCTTCTGCCTCTCCTGCTACCATTCCTTCAACTTCAACAATGAAATCGAACATGAAACCAATTGCATCAACTGCTTCCTTCACATCACTGGCCTGGAGTGATGAAGTTGTGGCGATTATGCCTACCAACACCTCCTTCTCACCATCCATTGTTGACGACGATTCTGATGAAGAGGCAAGTGGTCCTCATCACCGTGCTTCCCACCTTCTGTACTGTTGCATCACCAATGGTCCTGCACAACCATTGCCTGTCCTGACTGTTTCACTCATGGATAACAGTGCTCATCTGACATTGATTTTGCCAGAATTAGTCACCCATCTGGGCCTCCCAGTGTTTTCACTAAAGACCCCCAAGACTGTCTCCATCGCAATGAACTCACTGTCGTCTCCAAAGACTGAAACCACCCTGCATTTGTATGTCAAACTTTCTGTAACTTTGGTTGATGGACAATGGGTCTCCACACCCATACATACTCTGATTGCTCCTGGACTTTGTGTACTGATCATTCTTGGACTGCCATGGCTTATAAAGAACCATATCGTCATAGATCACAAAGCCCATACCTGTATTGATAAACATTGCAATTACGATCTCTTTAATCTGGCTCCTCGTGTACCTGTACCCCCAAAAGCGAAGTCGCCAGTGGTGGTACATCATGAAATTATGAAGAACTGAAACAAAATGCTCATGAAACTGAACTATGTCTGTAATGAATGTTTCGTTTAATTATCATGCATGAACCAATTCGAAATGGTCTTGCCTTTCAACCCAATTGCAGCAGTGCGCACTCACATTGAGCAGCTTGCATCCATCGAGTCATTAAAATGTTTCGATTCCAAAATGAAGAGGGATTTCACGTCTCTGTTTGAACCTTTGCCTCATGTCAATGAACTCCCGACCGATGTATATGCTCAGATTCATGTAAAGGATGCATACAAGAAGATCTCGACACGAACATACCAATGTCCACAAAAATTTCATGATGCTTTCAAAATGCTAATACAACAGCACCTAGATGCAGGTCGTATACAACCATCGTCATTGCCACATGCATCACCTGCTTTTATCATTCCTAAGGCAGACCCCACAGTGTTACCCCACTGGGTCAATGACTACTGTCATTTGAATGCAAACACAATAACTGATAGTCACCCCTTGCCTTGCGTCGACAATATCCTGGCTGATTGTGCTAAAGGACATATTTGGGTGAAACTTGATATAACAAATTCGTTTTTCCAAACTTGTATGGATCCTGCCCATGTGCCTCTGATGGCTGTGTCAATGCCTTTTGGGCTATTTGAGTGGCTCGTCATGCCAATGGGCCTTTGTAACACTCCTGCAATTCATCAATGTCATGTCAATGCTGCCCTGCATGCCCACATTGGCAAAATTTGCCATGTTTATTTGGATGACATTATCATCTGGTCTTCGTCACTAGAAGAACACCACCAAAATGTTTGTACAATACTCCAGACACTACAGGATGCTCATTTGTACATCAACCCACAAAAGACCCATTTATATTGCACTGAGATTGATTTTTTGGGTCACTACATCAGTGCAAACGGAATTGAGGCAGATGGAAATAAGGTTGACAAAATTATCAACTGGCCATGACCGAAATCTGCCACCAACATTTGTGCATTTCTAGGACTTGTTCGCTACATTGGCGCATTTCTGAAAGACCTTGCATCACACTCTGATGTACTGACAGAACTGACATTGAAAGAAGCTGATAAAGTGTTCCCCCCTTGGACTGATCATCACCAGCAAGCTTTCGAGGCCATTAAATCAATTGTAATCAGCCGCAAATGCCTGACGACAATTGATCATGAAGACAGCTCAAAGACTATATTTGTTACAACTGACGTGAGTGACCATCAGTCTGGTGCTGTTCTCTCATTTGGTGAGACCTGGGAAACAGCTCGTCCTGTTGCTTTCAACTCAATGACATTCAAAGGTGCTGAATTGAATTATCCAGTTCATGAAAAGGAACTGCTGGCTATCATTCGGGCATTATGGAAATGGCACTCTGATTTACTTGGTTCTACATTTCTTATCTTCACGGACCACAAAACACATGAGAATTTCAACTGTCAACATGATCTATCACAATGCCAGGCCCGTTGGATGGAATTCATGTCCCAGTTCAACAGTCACATTGTCTACATCAAGGGGGAGGACAACACTGTGGCAGATGCCCTGTCACACCTCCCTATAACCGTTTTGGAAGACAGTTGCACCACAAGTGGTGTGGCACTGAATGCATTCCAAATTCCTGATGACGATCTTGTATCGAACTGCATCAACAGTGTACTCTGTTCCACTGGCTTTTCACCACTGTTCTCTGCTAATGCACTGACTGAACTGCCTCTCGAATGCATGCCTATCAAAACCGCAAAACCGCCCCTGGTGGCTGGAACATTCAGGATCACTTCTGATCCAGCCATCTTGAAGGAAATCAGAAAAGGTTACACTGAGGACAATTGGACAAAGAACTTGGCAAGTGCAGCCTGTGGTATGAAAGGCATTACATGCATAGATGGTCTTTGGTATCTTGGATCTCACCTTTGCATTCCACGCATAGGGTTGATTTGCAAAACACTTTTCAGACTGGCACATGACACCCTGGGCCATTTTGGTTTTGATAAAACATATGTGTCCCTACATGATGCATACTACTGGCCCAAAATGTGTCATGATTTGGAAGAGGCATACGTCCCCAGTTGCTGTGACTGTCAGTGCAACAAATCCTCCACCACAAAACCCGCTGGACCGTTGCATCCATTACCAATCCCCAAACAACGTGGTGATTATGTGGCTATCGATTTCATTGGCCCACTCCCAGAAGATGCAGGATTCAACTCTATCATTACGATGACCTGCCGAATGGGTTCTGACATCCAAATCATACCATTGCACATCAGAATCTCTGCCTCTGACTTTGCCCTGCTTTTTTTCGAACATTGGTTCTGTGAGAACAGCCTCCTGCTTGAAATTATTTGTGATCATGACAAGCTATTTGTATCGAAATTTTGGAAGGCTTTACACACCCTCACTGGTGTTAGCATCAAAATGTCAAGCTTGTACCACCCAGAATCAGACAGGGCGAGTGATCGGAGCAACAAAACTATAAACCAAGTGTTACACTACCATGTTGACCACAACCAGTCAGGCTGGGTTCGTGCACTGCCCTGTGTCCAGTTCAATATTATGAACACTGTGAACAAATCGACGGGTTTTTCCCCATTCCAGCTTCGCATGGGCTGCAGCCCACATGTCATTCTGCCATTGCTTCCTGTGACTGAGTGCTGTGTGCCTAGGGAAGAAGACCTCGCACACTCCCTGATCCTTCAGATGGAACAGGATCTGATGCTGGCCAAGGATAACCTGCTGCAGGCAAAAATCTCTCAGGTGGCGCAGGCAAACAAACATCACAATCCAGACTACATGTTCAACATTAATGATCATGTAATGCTGTCAACTGCTCACTGGAGACACGAATATAAGGTAAAGGGTGATGGTTGGGCTGCTAAATTCATGCCTAGGTACGACGGCCCATACACCATCACCAAGGTCAACACCCGAAACTCAACAGTCATGGTGAACATGCCAAATGTGCCAAAAACATTCAACACATTTCATCTCTCCAAGGTCCTCCCCTTCACCAAGAATGACACGGCCTTGTTTCCTGCTCACCAGTTAGCTGAGCCAGGACCTGTGACAGTGATCAATGGAGAAGATGAATTCCTCATTGACAAGATTATTGATGCCCACATCCGTGGGCGTGGCCACCAGTACCTTGTCACTTACGTCAGCTATGGCCCTGAAGAAAACTGATGGCTCTCAGGCTTGGAACTTGCAACTAATCACACTCTCAATGTCTGGTTGGCAGGAAAAGGTTCAGGGTAGATACTCTTCACCTTCACTTCTTGCCACTGGTAGCTTTCCCACTGGGTTTTGACACACCCGTGTGAGCAAATTTGTTTTTTTTGGGATACTCACATACTGCTACGTTTCTCATTTCATTCCTAATTGGTTGTTTTTCTGGTGTGGAGGGGTGTAATCCTGGTATTACATAAACATTCCTTCTCCGTACATATACTCGATCCCTCGCATATATCTTCCCCCCCCTATAATCCTGCTCGTACCCCGCTCTGTTTTAATCAATAGCTGTCATTCCCGTTCCCTCGGTACATCTCCCTTAAGTCAGTGTTCCCCTTACACAGGGGTCTTCCACCTTGTTGGACCTCATGAAGTATATATGCCTTGTATCTACAACAACACTTAAGGTGAAATCTTGTACAAATCTTCTGGGATCTTCATTTTCTCACAGAGATTCTAGTGTAATTAAATGTCATGACCTATAACACTTTTCACAATGAGAATCTTACTCATCAGAAATGTACTGCAGGTAGAATAGATGTATTACTAGCTAGAATTGTAGTTGCAAGTCAATCACTGCAGTGTGTAAAGAATGGTAGACAAAATGTGGTAAAAGTTTCGGATTTGTAAAGTCAATACCCTTGTAAAGACCCCACCAGTGATAGAATACGGATTGTTTATAGTAGTATGCATGGACCGGTGATGCCAGAGCACAGGTCGTGATCTTATTATGAACACAACAAGCGACCCCCGTCTGGAAGCGGTGAGGACGGGGGTGGGGATAAGGATGGCGAGAGAGAAGAGCAACATGATGCTGCGGATCGAGCACAATTGAGATAAGGCCAAAAGATCGGCATCAATTAGAGCAATACGGTAGGGAAGGATTATAACGACACTAGGGTAAATAGTCATGACGCGATGATAGTGATAAGTAAATTACCTTCTCAACAACTTCTCGTGAAGCTCAGCACTCTTCAGTTTAGCCTGGAGATACTCCAGCCGCGCCGTATATCTCGCCATGACCTCGTCCCTCCGTCGCTGAATCTCGGAGACTTCAGGGTGTGGGTTCGTCGACCCGGAGTGCTCCCGATCTATGGGAGAGAAACGCGTGTCTTCGCTTTCAACGAGCATCCCTAGTGGCAGGTGCCCGGTGCTCCGCGATATGCTGGAGCTAGACACCGAACTCTTGCGCAGCATGGACGACGAGGACGGCGGGAACCGTAAGGACAGCGGGCTCGCGGGATGTTGCTTGCTGCGCAAGGAGGATATCGACTTCGAACGTGATAGGCTCGTTTGTATCGACGACGAGCCGGAACGTACAGAAACACCGTCATTGGCTGTATCAAAAGCCGGTGGCACATGTCGAAGAGCTTTTTCGTCGAACTGAGATGTCAGCGGGGATGGGAGGTTGGGGGGCCGATAATTACGCCATTCAGTGCCATCTATCAGGGTGGTGATATGCTCGGGGGTGGCGGAGGGAAGGCGGCGGGCAGTCTGCTGATGGACGCGGAATGATGTCGTGGATTCCAGACCGTTGAAGGCCTCAAGTAGCCGCTGTGCCTCGGTTTCAGTGGCAATGATGGCCGCGCGGATATCTTTCACGGTGTGAAGGTTCCTGTCGTCGAAAACATCGTTGGCGGAAGAGGTAGAAGCTTGAGTAGAAGGAAAGGTAGGGATGGGAGTACGTGCTCGAGATCGCAAAGGAGTGTCTGGAGGATGTTGCGTATGAGAGAAATCTGATAATGAGGGTGAAGACCTGAGAAAACTGGAAGCTGAATTGGCTTGTCCGCCCTCCGCGCGACCGACGAAAAGCTCACTAGCCTTCCGATGAAGACGCGGGATGACACCGCGTTTGGTAGCGCCGGCGGGGGCTGAAGGAGGGCGGGGTGGTTCGTAGGCAGGCAAGACAGGGGCTTTACCAGCAGCACGTCGAAGGAGGTTGGTGACACCAGCTGCAAATGAAGACTTCCTGCGTAGAGGCGCTATACGCGGAGCTGAGGTGTCAACATGAAGATCACCCGTTCGTACTCTGGGACCAGTTGTAGGCGCCGTCAAGGGTCGTGAGACTTGACAGCCATTAATTCGGAAAGCCTTCTAAAGATGGACGGCAACTCACGCTTCTTGCCAGTACGAGTGACGGGAAGGATAGGTGATTCAACAGGAATTGGAGCATTATTAGAATGTTGTTCAAAGAGGTTCTGGCGAAGGAGACGATATTCATCATCACTAGCAGGTGCAGGGTTATTCTGTTATACAGCGCATTTTCAAGCCTGGTACTTACTTGAGGAGACCTTGCGAGTTGGCCAACGCAAGCTCAGCAAGTTGTTGGGCCAGGGACATGAATTACGACGAGGACATAAAAAAGAAGGGGGAAATGTAAAGATCGAAATGGTAGTCAAACGGAACAAGGAAGAGGCCTTATGTGGGCTAGGGGAAGTCCCATGTCCACTGGAATTCTTCCGAGAGTAAGATGGGTGATATCTAAACAGATCTTGCGAAGTTGATGGGCAGTCGTCTGGCCGAACATGGGAGCAAAAGTCTGAATCATCATGCGACTTTGTCTCATCAAAATCGGGGCCATAGCCCCAGACAGCGTTCGCTCCCACCACCATGTCCTCGTTCAAAAAGACGGCGAAGACCGAGCTCAACCCTCGAACAACGTCCTATGAGTTCTTTGGGCCACTAGGCGCCCTACTTATCACCGTCACCGTTCCGGTCGTCACTTATGCTCTGTATTTCGGCTGTTCCGAGGCAAATGGATGTCGTCCGACTCCCTCAACAATCCCCGACCAGATCGTAGCTTCCGTGTCCGACCCAGGCTGGTGGAAGTCCCTATGGGATACTGACGCCGCATTGATGTACATGGCATGGTACGCGTTTTGCATCCTCGCCTGGGCTGCTCTACCAGGAGATCGCGTGGAGGGCACCACGTTGCGCACGGGAGAGAAGAAAACATACAAGATTAACGGTACGAAGCATGTTCTTCTCTCATCTGCTCAACGGTTCACCCACAATGCAAGGGCTCACTACTTTCTTGCTGGCTTTGGGTCTCACATGTGGAACGATATACCGTTATGGCCCTCAGTCCTTTACTCTCCTCTATGACAAATGGGTAGGGTTCGTAACTGTGTCTATTTTCATGTCCATTACGCAAGCCTTGTTCTGCTATGCAATGTCATTCCGACAAGGCAAGCTGCTCGCACTTGGTGGCAATTCTGGCAACTTCATCTATGACGTACGTCCCATTTCGTCGACGCATTCGCGTGACTCCGACCCACCACCCCACAGTTTTTTATCGGACGCGAGTTGAACCCTTCCGTTGGATCCTTCGATCTCAAGTCCTTCAACGAACTCAGACCAGGTTTGATCCTCTGGGCCCTCATCGACGTCAGCATGATGTGCGAGCAAGCAACACGCCGTGGCGGCCTGGACAAGGTCACCGACTCCATGTGGCTCGTATTAGTCTTCCAGCTCTGGTATGTCACCGACACTCTGTACAATGAGGTGTGTATTTTGCCTTTATTCCCTTAGCTTCTTCCTGATTACCAAGCAGACCGCCCTTTTCACAACAATGGATATCACCACCGACGGCTTCGGTTTCATGCTCGCTGTTGGTGACTTGGCCTGGGTCCCTTTCACCTATTCTCTCCAAGCGCGCTATCTCGCATTCAAACACGTTGAACTTGGCCCGGTCTGGACCGCCATCATCGTCATCGTAAATTTCACCGGCTATTATATCTTCAGAGATGCCAATGGTGAGAAGAACGATTTCCGGAATGGCAAGAACCCCAAGAGTAAGGTCACTACATATCCTTAATTTTCGCGTACTGACGCAGCAAAATTGTAGATTTGAAGTTCTTCACCACCGCACATGGGTCAAAGCTTCTTACCTCAGGCTGGTGGGGTCTTTCTAGGCACCCCAACTATCTGTAAGCCCAGCTTTGTCCCATCCATATATATATCTTCTCACCTGTAATCCGCAGCGGTGATCTAATCATGGCCTTAGCATGGTCCCTGCCCACAGGCTTTGATACCCCTATCACCTACTTCTACGTCACCTATTTCGCGGTATTGCTCATCCACCGGCAACGTCGCGACGACGAGAATTGCCACAAAAAGTACGCATATTCCCCTTTTCTGTTCTACTGTTACTTACGGCTCTGTTGTAAATGTTAGGTATGGCAAGGATTGGGACACTTATAAGAAGCTCGTTCCCTCGCGTATGATTCCTTACGTCTATTAATCATGTTGCATCATTGCTGTGTACGGTGTTCACGACCGCAATACGGATAATTCTAGCTAACGGCTGTGTCTAATATGATACCAACCAGTCACTCTGCGGGTCGCATGCCCTTGCTTGAGGGTATATGATGTGTAAGGAACTCATAGCAGGTGTATCAATTTATCGATTGTCGCAAGAGTTTCGATTTCAATGCTGGCTGGAGTCCTGCCGACGTCTTCTGTTGTCCGTCCACTGGGACCAATCCGCCAACTCCAAGCGTGTTCTTCGTGAGAGCAGACTCTGATCTATCATACGACTTTGCCTCACCAAGATCGTACCACCCACCAGACACGTACACACCACGCCCGTGCCCTTGGATGCTGCCCAAATGCCTCGATCTACGTTCAATCAGGACTGGTAAAAATCGCTCTTTACCCGGCGACCGCTCCTAGGGCACAACTTCGCGCACTGGGGCAAGAGAACGTACAAAATTAGCGGTGGGATGCCCAGGTATGCTATCCACCGTATGTGGACTTACGTGCTAAGTCTCACGTTAGGGGCGATCCATCATTATATATGGCTCGAAGTCCTTCACATTTTCTTATGAGAAGTGGAACGGCTTTGTGACCGCCTCAGTTCTTATGTCGTTCGCACAGGCCCTGTTATGTTACACGTTGTCGTTCCGAGAAGGCGCATTGCTCGCACTGGGCGGCAATTCTGGCAACTTTACTTACGATGTAGGCCTGCTGTTTGCGACGCATCGCTTACAGCGTAGGTCACCACGTTCCAGTTCTGTATTGGCCGTGAACTTAACCCCTCCTTTGGTTCCTTCGACCTCAAGTCGTTCAATGAGTTCAGGCCTGACATGATCCCTCAGGCACTCGTTGACATCGGCATGCTATGTGAGCAAGCGACGCGCCGTGGTCGCCTGATTAAGGTCACAGATTCTATGTGGTTAATATCGACTTTCCGGATCTTGTATGTCGCCGACGCGGTGTACAATGAGGTGCGCTTCCCAGTTATCTTTTCTCCAGGCCTTGCTGAATTACTCAATCAGAGGGCTGTCTTAACAATGGCTATCATCACCGATGGCTTTGGCTTCAGGCTCGCTATCGCCTTCACCGGGGTCCCAATCACCCACTCCCCTCCAAGCCCGTTACCTCGCGTCCAAGCACGTCGAGCTTGGTTCAATTGAGACGGCCGTGATCCTCATTGTCAACCTCACCGGTTACTACATTTTTGGAGATTCCAACAACTATGAAAAGAACAACTTTCGGACAGGAAAAAATCCGAAAAGTAAGTTTACTCTTTACATTTTTTTCCACCCTTGCTAACACACTAGCATCGTAGTTTGGAGTTCTTCACCACCGCAAGGGGATCGAAGCTTCTCGCCTCTGAATAGTGAGGTCCCTCCAGGCGCCTGAACTATCCGTGAGCTTGGTGTTTTCGGCTTGATCGTGGTGCACTCTTCGACGCCCCCATCACCTACTTCTACGTCATCTATTTCGCCGTACAGCTCATCAATCGGCAACGGCGCGACGACGAGGCCTGGGGTAAGAAGTACGCATCTTCCGCTCCTCTGTTCTGCACCGCCTCTGCTGAGGTGTCTTACCTCTGCCAGGTGTGGTAAACACTAGGACACTTATAAGAAGCTAGTTCTCTCATGGATAATTCCTTACGTGCACTAGGTACTTCTTTGCCTCAGGCTAATCATTCTGCTTGGGATGTTCATGACCACGACATTGACGGTGCCGCGATATCGCCTGTTGATCCACTCAGGGAGTACTTTTGTCTGTTTGAACCCACAAAGGTTCGGAAAGCAGTATAATGCGAAAGAGAAATTAGGGTTGTTGAATATGTGTATTATATGTTGTTGAGTTCGGATTATGTTCCTGTTACCACGAACACCATGATTCTTTGGGAAACCTCGTCTTCGATCTGTTGACCATAGGAGTTTGCTCCTCACTTGCTTCGGGTCCGCAGGCGGCAGCCGGGTTATTCTCCTGTTCACTCGCTTGACGTACAAAACAGATGCAATCCGACCATGGACCGTCACCGTCACCGAAGTCTCTATCCTTCCGTGCTAACTTAGCGTGTCTTCTATCGCCTTTACGGCGTGTCCGACCACGGATACCGTTCTACCAACTGGCTGCACATCGAATTCCGACATTATGGTCGCTCTACAGAGGTTTGCTCAGGGAGGCGCCCACGAACGACGTAAGCAAAGCGCTGTCACACTATCTCGCCTTGCATTCAAAGATATAGGTTGAATGGCGTGTCAGGATGCTCTTCCGACAGAACCGCCACTTGACAGGGACGACTGCTACAAAGAAAAGTCTCGTGAAAGGGTACAAGGTGCGTCACTGGGTTTTTTCGAGTTGTGCTTCGCAATCAACTCCGTCTCAAGTTTCTCGCTGTCTTCAAACGAGCCAACGCAGGCGATGAGAAGCAACAAGCCGTATTGCAGCGGTATTCTCAAGCCCTTGCCACGAAGAGCGACAAGGAATACTGGAAACGCCTCGTGCGGAACGAATTGGCCTGGCAAATCAAACTTGCCAATCGTCCTATTATGACCGGCGGATTTTTGCGTCCCACGCCGGCGAATCGCCCTCTCCCACGGCTAAAACCCCAGCCTTGGGCAATCACCAGCATGATTCGCAAGCGTCGCACAGCGCGTGAGCGACAGATGGCGAAGCTCGCCGAGCTGCGGGAGTTCCTTGACGATATAAGGCTGGAGGCAGAATTCGAAGCTGGGGTTGCTAGGTTCGTCGGAAAAGCTCAAAGTTTTACGCCAGTCTTTGCTTCACACCTAAAGGACTGGGGTGAGTTCCCGACGACTTTAAAGTGCTCTCCTCTAGCTTATAACCCCTCATTATAGTGCAACCGCTTGAAAAACAGCGGAATGACATCCATGAAACCTTCCCTCGATGTCAGCAGCGACGTGATGAGCCATATTCGCCAGAGATGCTGCAAGCAATCATGGCGGCGCGACGAGAGAAGATTGCAAACAAAACGCGCGAGCTAGACCGTGAGCGGCGGGGGGAGATACTCCGACGGACGATCAAGCGGCAGAACAAGGGGCCACCCGCGCACATTCTTGCAATAATGACCCCAGAGCAGCGGAAGATGGATAAAATCGCCAGAAGCGTGAGTGAGGTCGGGTACGTTGCACAGGTGAAGAGGAAGCTGGGAGTTAAACTGCGGAATCCAGATGCTTGGAAGGCGGAGATCGGAGCGCTGGAGGACAAGGAGAGCTTAGACCGTCTGTCGAAAGAGATTCGCCAAGAATCTGCAAGGCGGATGAGGGAGGCGTCAAAGCGAGAGAGAGAGATGGGTTTCCTGTAGAACGGATCGCGATGCAGTCGTCCAGTTGCAAAGCGTCAACTTCATTCATATTGCTACCTGTCTACTAGGGATGCGTATACAACATAACGCGTGGGGAGCAAGTCCACCATGCAGCTCAAAAGTGGTTCGGGATATGATAGTAAATGAGAGTTCAGGAATTCAACCAGCCATTCCTCTCTTGCATGGCAGTACCTGACGAAACACGAGCTGCCCTCTATAGCAGAGTCCAAACAAGGACGCTCCACATCAATGATACTTGCTGATAACTGCGAGGTACAACTTTCCTGATTCGCTGGAGCAGATAGGTTATCGCCCAAATGTCACAGCCGCTTGAGGAGATACCCACCTCAGGGAACCATCATGCATCAAGGGCCAGGCGTTCCCAAGTCCCAAGCCGTTGCTGTAAGCGAAGGCATAAACATGCTCGTGTGACTGCAGGTAGGGCACAACAACATTGATGTAGTCATTGATTTCGCCTTGGTCAGTACAAGGGACAAAACCGTTTTTGTCTGGAGTGTTGGGGATTCAAAAGGTTGAAGACACCAAGAGTATACAACATAGGAAACTGACCATTGACACAGGCGAATTCCGTCACCCAAATTGGTTTCTTGTATGTGTTCCAATAATGTTCCTGTTTAACACTCAGTGATTGCTTTTCGCTCTCAATGGGATTCGAGGGTACAATATCTTTCTTCACACCCGCTAGGCTGTTCTTATTGATGTGAATCGAAGTTATGTCCCAATCTGTGGAGATCTTCGACTTGAACTGTGCAAGCCAAGTCTCATCGGCTTGTTCTGGAGAAGGCGTGAACATAGTCCTTGCATATCTAAGCGAATGGCGCACTACACATTGAAGGGCTCACCAGGATGGACCCCTTCTTTCCCAATGGCACAATTAAGGATTCCCAACCAGAAACGCCAGAGGGCACGGTCATTCCCGCGGAGCCAGAGCCAGAAGGACAATCGGGCTCTTCATAAGCTAGGACATAGAGAGGCGGTGTCGAGATCTTCTTGAACGCAGCGAGACGTGCGGCATCGGTTGCGTCTGCGGTGCCACCACCCCAAAGCATAGGGACGGCAATCGGTTTGCCAGGCTTCGAAGGGTTAGGAGTCCTGAAGGGACGGTCATAATTACCTACCGAAGGCGACAAGGGAGATCATATACACACCAATCATACCACCACCCAATGTGGTCCTTGAAGAAGGGATAGGCATCCCCACCTGCGATGCCAGCCTTGATACCGTTTGGAGTCAACGGAGAGCGTAATGCTTTGGTAGGAAACGTTATGGTAGAGATATTTGAGACAGGAGAGATGTTCGGGATCTGACTGCCTGAGGTGATATGTGGAGCGTCCTGAGAAATGGGTGTTGATGTAGAGGTTGAGGTAGCCAAACGAGTGGTCTGTATGATACAGGGAGTCTTTGGCACAACGCTGGTGGCATGGACGTGGACTGTAGGGCTGCTAGCCACAGACGGGGTCAGATGTGGGTGACGAGCAAAATGCTGACGATGATTTAAGCGATGGGACCGCAAACCATGCTTAGTTGCCGTTACACCCCAGGATGCGAGGACAAGTAGCAGGGTTGCCTGGAGAAAGTCCTTGGATATCATAGTTAGGCCAGTGCTGCGGGGCCCGACCAACAAAACGGAGCAAATGGAGGGAGAAAATACAAAAGCAGAATCTATTACCGTGGTTTTGCAGTCGATGGCCATCTTTATATGTACTGGCTCCTGAGAGTCCGGAAAGGGTACAGGGCAACGACCTGCGTAGGTGTCGTAGTGCAGCTTCCATCTGAACGAGAAGCAACAACTTCGAAGCAGTAGCCTCGCCAAGCTTACCGCGGATCCAGGCAAGACATATCCATATTTGCTAACACCTGTGGCTACAGAACTGGCTGATCTTCGGAGTCTGTGGCGACGCTAGACAAGATACGCGGATTGAGAGGATCGCCATGGGTATGTACCCTCCGAGGGAGAACTCATCAGGAGCAGTAGAAGACTGAGGTTAAGAAGTAGCTGGGTCTCGGTCTGCTATACAAATAGAGCCATGAGCCAGCCCAAACACGCCAGTCGTGCCTTCGTCAGATGATGTGAATCTTGACCACTAGCAGAATATCCATGGGGAAAATACGTAACAACGAACATATGGTTTTGTATCTCTGCGAGGCCCGGTGTCTGCGTGTGCTCGAGGGACCAGATTCTTATGATTGGCCTGAAAACGAACGGTGCTAGTGCTCCCTCAGAATAGAACGAGGGCTCCAACACGAAGACCGGTGGTGTGGTGCACAGGTTACAGAATTGCCACCCTGAGTCCGACTAGCTTCAAGGATGATCTAGGGCAAAGCTCCGCATCCTAAGCCAAAACATGACGCAGATGGCCAACGACCGAATCGAACAACCCGTCATAACTCTTCCTCCTTGACTGAAACTACAAACCCGTCTGCTTGACCATGTGCACCACCCACAGCCGACGACTCGTTGGAATTCGCAGGAACTCCTAGTCTAGCAAGGCATTCCAATAAAGCGACATCCAGAACATTGCTCTGCGAACTTGAGCACTGAGCGCGCGAGATGACGCCGTTAAGGATGTGGGCAGGAGTCAATACGCTACTCGGAATTTGCTGCTCTTTTCCTTCCCGTTTCTTCTTCTTGATCACTTGTCCATTCGAGTCAATGGATGCCGCCTTTTCCCTCATGGCGGCATCAAGTCCACCTTCGATCAGAGTGCACACGAATCGCTGGAGCACTGTTGCGAGAATAGCATAGGGGGCAATGTGATTCTCGACTTGAGTCCTATCCATTCCAAGTTCATCCAGTGGGTACAGGGTTCGGCCATTCTGCAATGAACAGCCAAAGGCTGGTAAGTTCAGGGAGCGGATGACATTGTGGATCGCGAAAGTGAGATTGGGATCGGACGTTGCGACGAGATCGGCTCCACGGAAATTTCGGATTCGTACATCTCGAAATGTGCCAATCCTTTGCACCGGATTGTGATTTCTAGTGTTCAAAGAAAGCTGCACGCGAGTGTAACCATTGACCATAGGTATTTTTGGGTTTCTGAGAGTGATGTAGCAGGGGATTGGAAATGTTTGGGTAGCTGCTAGTCGTGACTGGTCATCCTCGGACTCTCGGCCAGCCTCTGGCTTGACGGCGGTAGACGAATAGTAAGCAAGCTCAGCCCTGAGGGCAGGCGCTACTTTGTGGGCTTCGAATTCTTGACTATAGTTAGGATACCAAGTCTCCGCATACTTATCCTTTGCAGGGTGATCCTTATCCTCCCTCTTTGTATCGGAAGCGTCAGGCGATCTGAAGAAATGTCCTTCCTCTGATAGCCAGCTATACACGTCCGCGGTGGTCAGTGAAACCGGATCTTGGGCTGCGAAGCGCGGCTGCCGGATCAACAAAGCATACGCATCTCGAATAGCACGGGCGCGACTCCACTATGTAAGATACATGTTAACGAAGGAATGCTCAGCGCTCGGTGTGCGAGTCGGTCACTTACTTCGATTGCCTTTCTCCTTCCAGGAACAAGGTGCCTAAACTGGGATGTAGGCACCAAGTTGTACGGGAGTTGTGGCTGCGTCTGACGACCGTCCTTGAAATCTGTACCCAATGGACGTCCTTTGGTATTTTGTTGCATGTTGGATAAACGGTGCGGACCTTTGAGTGTCACTGGAAACCTTCCCACAATACCACTCAGAATCTCGCCATATACTGCGAAAATGAAGAATTAGCTTTTTTCGTAATGCTAGTATACGATTGAAGGGTACCTTGTAGAGGTTGATCTTGAATAATCCTGTTTTCAGCTGGGAGGCTCTCTGCGGTTTGTGACCACAGTATTTTCGCACTGACTGGCGGATATCCTTTCTGGATGGGAAGTAGAAGTGTTCCCTTGTCGAGCTCCACATCCACAACTTGTTCGTCACCTACGACCGGTGAGGCAGATTTCAGGGGGTCCAGCTATCACATTTTAGAGAAGCCTGGGATGCGGTAACAATGGAACGTACCCCAACCCAATGTTCCAGAATCATTAATTGATCAGTTACATTTCCGTCCAGACCGGGTGTTCCGCTAAAACACAACTCGACCTTCGCCAGAAAAGGTACGCCTGTGGACCCAACAACGACGAAAGGAGGGGTCGTCGTCGTTAAGGATGAGCTGCTGGGGGTAGATAGAGAGGAGACCGTGAGTCGCTTGAGTATGGTCGTGATGTGGTAGCTCTGATATTGGGTTGAGGATGCATGCAAGTGGCGCCACGGTGCAACTCACATATGAAGGAGACTCTATTGATATCATCCACTTGTGTGTATGTTCTTTATCCCATGCTGGACGTCTTTCTGTGGCGACGAATGACTATATTTCAAAATAAACTTTCAGAAGAAAAAACAACAAACCCGGGGGTATCCAAAAACTACGATCCACGACGATGACACGAGCCACAAAGTGGAACCTGCTTCCCGTTGACGCTAATTTTCCCAGTGCTGCAGCTGGCGTCGTGTCTCGGTCTTGCGCAATTTCGGATGGTGTAAGAGTTACGGTTATTGAAGGCTTATTGGTCGGCTCGTTGGTGAAAGGTATAATGTTGGCAACCGGACCGACTTCCTGTGCCTTACTGACGGTTTGTGGATAGAAATCGTTCCGGTGGGTGAAGTGCATCCTCCAGGTACGGTGTGAGTCCCGGGGAAGATTGTTTGCTTGCAGGACTCCCCCTTCAGTTTGAATTTTGTCGCAGAAGCCATCAATGTCCACAATTTCACCACCACTACCCCAAACCCTGATGCCTCGCCGTACAGCCTGCTTCCCCAAGAAAGGCGCCAGCGCAGGAGTGTCCTCGTGCAAGCCAAGAGTTCGAACCAAGTGTGAACTTGTGAGAGGGGCTGCGACCTTTCCAGCCTTGCCTGGTTCAAGGTCCCCTTCGATTTTGGGGTCCTTGGGATATTGCGTCGTGACTGCCATTTGAAACAGACTTCTGAGGCCAGGAAGTATTCCGTTGGGACCCAAGCCAACCTCGATGCCCGTCTCAATGTCAATTTCCGGATCCACCACAGCACAAGCCCTCACGCACTCATCATGTGTGCCCCATTCCAAACCATGAGATATCCGTGCATGATTAAGAAGCCCTTGCAGTGATGTGAAGGTCTTGCGAAGACATCTAGGACATCTCAGAAGGTATGTTTGGACATGGTTTTCGTCGTATGGGGGTTGGAAGTCTGAGGATCTGATGTACAAGAAGTTAGTGTTCAGGTTCCGGAGGACTTTTTGCTTGGGCGGTAAGCGAGGAGGTCTGGCGGATTGTAGGCAATTTGACCGGAGTATACGATTTATGTCGCGTGTAAAGAGGACATCCAATGGCATCTCGATTGCTGAAATGGCCTCGAATGCGGTGTGTTTGAAAAGAGTCATGGCATCACTGCTACCTTTGGTTTTTTCAGAATTTTCATTCAACGTCTCAAGACGAAAATACACACCTTCCCTTAATTCTTCCTGTAAAACAAGCGCCCAAGTGATCCTTGACTCAATTGTCTCCGCCACTCGCCGTCTTAGGCAGATTTCGTGGTCCAGCTCCGCGATTACTTCTCCAAAGCACTCAACATCCCGAGCTCCAGTGTCGAGCTTTCTTCTTTTACGCGAGGACATGGAGGAGCCCCCAAAAACGCGTATTTCTTGGACGAAGAATTGAGAAGAGATGAGTTATATACTACCAGCATGCATCAGTGGTTGGGGCTACCAGTGCCAGAGCCAGCACGATAGTTGTATCAGTGAAATTTGCGTTACGGTTACATAATGACATTGCCTCAAAAGATCAATATTCAATTTCGAGTCACGGTGCAGTGACCATAGGAAGCACTATTTCAATCCGTTGGATGCATCTTTAAAAGATAAGTTTAACAATGCAACCATTGTCCAAAATGTGAATGTATATAATTAAAACACACTGTCTGTTACACAGGAGGGTTACATCCGAATGAGGTTGCAGCGGCGGAATTCGCAAATGCAGCCTTGATTGACTCTCCAGCACCCCACATGCCTGGAACTCACATCAGTACTAAGATTCACAACAACTGATGCAAATTGCTCACCAAGGCATGCCATCGCCAAAGCTGCTATACCCAACAAGAAATTGAACAGTTTAAAATACCATCTCGCCGAAAAGAGGCCCTGCTGAAGCCATGAGAATGGATTCCCAGATAGGCAACAGCAACGCACTCGGCGCCAGCGAGACCACTGGTCCCAATTATCAACTCGGCCACTGGCGCCCTTTCCCGGAGCATATACTGCATCGGCCGCCATAGCGTCCGTGATGACATCGTACCCTACTCTTAAAAAGAGCGGGAATGTGTAACTGAATTGCATGATGGCAATTGCTGCAATGAGCCCTGTGATTGTCTGGACCTGAGGGATCGCGGAGCCAATGATGAAAGCTGACATCAAATAAGTTCTCGTTCAACTAGAAGACATGAGAGGACCGACCCAGTGCCCAATACAGAACAACCATGCCTCGATGATATCAGCTGAAAAGTAGCATGGATGAATGGTATGTCTTACTGGACCATATATATCGGCCTTTGCGGGACATCAACGGAGGACCATTAAACCAGTCTTCTACAATGTTGGTGTAGGCCACCTCTGAAATAGTGCACATACAACGTAACGAAACTGAAAAGGTCAAAATCTCGTTTGACGCAACTGATTCCGATGTTTCCGTATAGCCCGGCAGCAATAATTCCAGTTACGAGAGAGAGGGCATTGCCTACAATGCAGATGTTTATAGTACACCGTCGACGCGATGTGCGGGGAGACACTCACCAACAGTCTGCCAGGTAAAATTACTGAGGCCCTGGTAGGCAAGAGGAAGAGTGAACTGCCCTTGGAAAGCCTGTGACATACGTATCAGCACTGCAGCAAAGCAGATATGAGCTGAGATAACCAACGTAGAAGAACGCCCCAAACAGGAGATAGGCAGAGAAGATCAATGCTTGAGCCATAGCCTGGAAGAATAGGTGCATTTGAACGATTTTACATGTCGATTTACTGACCATGCCTTTCCAAAAGTCCATAGGACGCTTCATTTCGGCCATCTGGGGGGTGAGGACTATGAGCCAAGTTCAGTTGAAGTGATATTAAGGGCCTACCATCTCTGGGAAAATCATGGCTCCTCCATAAGCGAACACCTGTTCACCGATTGATTAGACGCCTCATTCGTGAACACTCAGTTTTTCCTGACCATGTTCATGATACCATTGATCTGTTATCCCATAAGTGGATGAACGAATTCCTCACAAATGTTATTCCTTGCCTTCTGGAATAAAGGTAACTTTACAAATGTCGCGGTTATGACGGGTCCGGGATCCACACCGAGAGATTTCTTAGCAGCCCCGAAATTGGGAGGACTGTGTGCGACAACGCCCATGGAGATGAAAATGATGATCAGATTTATCCTGCACGAGCGATAAGTGAATGATGGAGGAATGGCGGCTAGTCCTTTACCATACAGCGCTGTTAGCCAGCCATCCGTAGTTCTGTTGGCGTCTATGTCAGCCCCTGACTGACAAAACCCATTCCTCAGCGCGGTACCCACCTTCAGAGTGCGAATCTGTCCAATAGTCATGCCCACGAGGGCCCACATTACAATGCAGACCGAAAAGCATAGCTGTTGTCCGAGCAGTTTTGACATTGGCAGTTGTCTCAGGAGATGTGACTATACGCACGCCATTTTTGCTGATTTGGGATAAAGCTTGCCCGTTGCTTAGACAAAGTGTTGCCACCTGAAAAAAGAACGATCAAAATTCATTTTCAATGGTCAATAGTGCATGTCACCTACATTGACAATTAGCTGTAAACTCTGCAGGACAGTGCACACATGGCGGGCTGTTCTCCCAAAGATGCGCTCAGCGATGTCCGCGTAGGTTCTCAAAGGATATTTCAGTGAGTCCAGTCGGACGTACAGTCTCCAGAGGATGAGTCCGCTGTACAATGCAACGAGGCCCACTAAAAAGAAGGTAATGGGAAGCGACAACGGTCTGATATGAGGCCTACTTACTGACGAAATATAACAGGACGCCTAGAAATCAGCAATTCAACCAACGCGCCTTGGTTATGAACGTATTAAAACTGACCTGGCACCCAGCCAACCTGGGAAATCGCAAACGGCGCATTGAAAGGACCAAGGATGTCGGTTGTGATCAGGTAGAACACGGAAGTCCAGGATGCAGTCCTTAGCACCCTCAAGGCATTCACCTTTTCGGAGTCCGACTCGTTGATGTTGAGGTCGCTAGTGTTGTACACATCGACGTTGACGTTCGGCCCTTTGTGGTCTGACAGCCTGGACATCCAATTTCCCCCCCTCTCCTGGGGGTTGGGGGAAAGGCCGTCCTCGAAGCGTCGTTGTATAGCAGCATGGTGAAGGAACTCCTCGAAGACAACAGTTGGCTTTGGAGCTTTTCTCTTGAAGGAGGCACTTCCTCCCAGATGGTCGGCCGAGTTTGGCTTTCCAGCCTCGTCACCAACTTTTTCAGGTGTTGACGCCATAGAGCGTAGGGGTGGACACAGTCCTTCGACAAGGCACTTCTTATACTGCGCGAAGGGTAAAAATAATCCCACAGGAAGGATACCCGGATTGCCCAGTGTCGTGAGGACCTGTAGCTAGTGTTCCGCGTGTGAAGAGAGTTGCCCCTATTGGAAGTCTGGCAAAACCGTTGAGATAAAGTGGGACGGATTGGGTCGAGCATATGGAATTCCAGCATCAGGCATTTGTCCCAGCTCCCATGCACAATGCCGTTAGTCTAGTGGACACGTAGGTTTGAAAGAGCGTTCCAACTGCCTCGAGCCCCTTAAAGGCGATCAGATGATAATGAGGAGACCCTGTGACTAGCACCGAATAATTTCCTTTGAATACGTATGTCACGTTGATGCTGAGCATCTCATGTTTTACCTATGAGAGCAGTATTGGAATCAACGCTCAATATCGATGCATGTTACGTACCGTTGTGCTCTTCGCTGCCCACACAATTGGTTACGGCTACGTAAGTGCAATTGAACAAGACAAAATAGACGATGCCACTGGAGGCTGTAGTGGTTCCAGTGATTTCCTGAGCGGTATAATTATCTCAGAATAGCGTATGATACATGTCCATATGTGCTCTAGGAGCTTATCAACACCAACAGATTTAGATGATAGCTCGGAGCTTACATATGACCAGCTTGAGTTTGACGCTGGACAGTGCCTTGAACCCAAGCGGGACACCTTCCTTGGACGGTTTCAGTGACCCTAGTCCTGTTCCCTTCCAGTTCCTCGAATCTCCTCAACTTCCACACCATCACGTCAATTCCAGACTTGGTCTTGCTCTCGTAGAGGGAGGTCTTCGCGTCGTCGTGCCAGGTTAGAGTACCATCAAGGGAGACACGTGTCTTTACTAGCCCGAAAATCACAGGCACAGTTTCATGTATGGTGAAGAACTGCCGCGGAAGTTGTCGAAGGGGGCTCCCTATGTCGTGAGTCTCAGATGATGAGACCGTCCGAACGCTGACGTCGGCAAGAGATGTTGCTTGCGGGACGGCGACGGTATCGGCGTTCAGTAAAGCGAAGCCAGAACACATCGCAGACAGTCTTGTTACGCGTTCATGGCCTGCAGGCGTTCCTATTACAGAGAAGACATCGGCAATCGGGTGGTTCAGAACGACTGAGTAAGTTGCGAAGAAGTTGGGCTGAAAGCCAGGGGCAGGAGGTAAGCTCATGTTCAGAGAGGCAATGTGGCTGACTAAAGTGTCTTAGTCCAAGAGGGACAACCATCAGAGGGCTGGCCTTCTCGGAGATGGGTCCTTCATCATTGGTTTGAGCGAAAGACAAATCTGGGACTCATTGAAACAACGACACGAGGCTTTCCAGTGACTCCTTGAGGGCAATCAGCCAGTCCTGTAGCGGTCGCCAGCTCTTACTGTTCAATTTATGGAGGACTAGAGCCGCAACGACGCTCATAACACGAAAATTCAGGGGATACCGGAGCTCTTAATGATACTTGCCCAGCTTTTGATAATGTACGAAGAAAACAGATGGACCTCTTCCAGAGAAGACTTCAGTGATGAGGATCCGTCGAGAAGAGAGTCCAGAAAGTCATATGCAGTGGCTGGAGACGTCAGCTGGTGAATTTCTGTGGGCATGACAGAGTATGAGGTATGAGTCGAGGTAGAATGTCAGAAAAAGGCTAACCTGAAGCGGTGTAGATGACAGCTAGGGAGCCCCTGCGCGCATACCAAGCCAACTGACGACAGTTCGCAGACAGTTCAGGGGACATGATACTCAAGTCACTTACCCGGAGAGATGTGTCTCCGGTGACGTGACACGCTTCGGCTGTGATCTTGACCGCGTGTTGGAGAGCTGGTCTAGGGTCCAGAGGCAGCGGCCCATAAGTTGGGGAGGCAAGAAGAGCGTAGGCCTGGAAGAAAACATATATGAGAACATTTCATACAGAATCCGATGAGATGCGCACCTCTGGGAGATGTTCTAATATAGGTTCGTTGAATTCCAGTCTCGAGCGCAGGACTTGCTTCAACGTAGATCCGGGAGGAGCAGATTGTATGTGCTGGATGCCATCATCCAGCCACGCACGGATGAGTGCTTTCCGGGCAAGATCTCCTTCTCCAAAGAGCGCGGAAACGGCAGCGTCTGAAAGCGGCGCTGAATGAGCCTCAGCAGTTGGTAACGTTAGGACAGAGCGTGCAAGAGCTTCGCGAGTAAAGCCATGTGTCTGGATCATGGGAATGGCAAGTCGAAGCAATCGTGCACTTCGGCGGCCGTGGTCAGCTAAGGACATCATTAAACACGGCACGAGAGCAGCTCACCTCGACATGAATGGGCACAGCGGAGGTGAGAAACGGAACGTCGGGATTCGGGACAGGCCGAGCTGAATCACCGATTAACTGTTATCAGCTTGCTCTCGTCTCCTCTTATATTCAGAAGATCTACATAAACCACCTGCCCAAGGGCATTAATCATGTCTGACTGGGGTAAGCATTACGGGCTGAAGTACTCCCTGCTAAATTCAACAGACATAAATGGAACACAGAAGCATCTGACAATGACACGCCAGCCAAGGCTGCTTCTCCACCTCCTGCACTAAAGGTGATCCCGAAAGCGAAGGCGAAATGGGAAGGTGAGGATGAAGAAGATGAGGGTCCAGTCGTGCGTCTTCCTTACTGTTGTTAGAATCACCGCTCACGATCATTGTAGAGTGACTGGGAAGCCTCATCAGAGGAGGAAGAGACGCCGGCTCAAGTTACAACAGCAGCACCGCCGAAGAAGAAAGGCACATTGAAGGCAAAACTCGCGGAAAAAGAAGCTGAAAAGGCTGCGCGAAAAGCTGCTCAGGGTGAAGCTGATGAATACGACTCGGATGCTGTCCTAGATCCTCGAGAGAAAGCTCGTCGAGACCGAGATCGGGAGCTCAATGCGGATCTCCACAATGCTGCTGAGTTATTTGGAGCCGCTGCGCTGGGTGGTATATCAAGTCTCCCTTCTTAGAATTTATATATTGATTTGATGTATACACAGGAACATCGTCTTCTGAACTGGATTCACTCGTTTCTTTCCAGCCCCGGACCAAGGAAGACTTCCAGACCTTGTCATCGCGCATCATCGAGTATATCATCAAGCGACATCAAAACAAGCCTCTATACGCGGCCTTTGTTGAGCATCATGTTCGGGAATTAGCCACGCCCTTGAAAGATGTTGAAGTGCGGAAAGCTGCAAGCGGTTTGACCACCCTTGCGAACGAGAAGCAAAAGGAGCAGAGGGACAAGGCAAGTGGTAAAAAGAAGAACAAGGCGGCATTAAAACCAGGATTAGGAGCTGCGAAGCCGTCAGCCAAGTAGGAGTTTTCCTGCTATGCTCGACGCTCAGGCTGATGTATTATTTGTAGGCACGATACCGACTTATATGACGAAGCTTTGGATGACTTCGGCACAAACCCGGACGATTTCATGTAGATTATTCCATTCTCCACACTGTATCGTGTGCTGTATATTTCGCTAAACAAACTTTCTCCTTTTACATGTGTCTAGATAAGGATGCACTACTCAAGCATGTGAGGATGGATGAAGCCCAGGAGGTTTTGAGCATATGCTGTACGCAATCTCATTAGGTAGTGATTATAGCGCTACAGTTCCAATTGTAATTGGTGTTAGAATGAGTACCGTATATAAGCTAACTTAACACAGAGTGAACCTCAGTCCTGTGTATAAGTGACTGGATTGATAAGATCATACCTAAGATAACACAGAGTGAACTACGGTACGATCAGTACAAGTTCGTATGTAAAGTAAGATAAAGTGGCTCACCCTCAGTCCTGTGTATAAGTGACTGAGGGTGCATGTATACATAAGAGGGTATATATAAGTAATTCTATGTCAAGGAGTCTTTGTGAGATAAAGATAAAGGAAAAGTCTACAGGTCAAGGTGACCGACGCACACAAAGGATGTTTGTGGTGCCCGTTAAACCTAACAATTGGATCTTTTTCGGGCTCGTACAGGACCTTCTTGTCTCCCCATTAATGTCAAGACTGACTTAGTTGTGCTGCTAAATTTATACCTGCAGAAGTTTGTCAAGAACGTTCATGCCAAGCACGTTTGTCAGCAAACATGCAATCTTACTGGTGGACGTTTCACTAAAATTGACTCACTTCGTCCATCATATTTATCACCTTGTATTTTGCTCTATAACTTATCTTCCAGCGCTACTTTCAAGCCTGTGCTCATTCTACAGCGAGCGCAGCATCCTTGGACAGTACGACGCGACTGAAGGTTTTACCTTCAGAGCTCGCTCCGTCCCAGCCCAGCCAATAATTCTGTATGACCTTGCTCCATGACTACTTTCATCTTCGGAACCAGCAGGCCTTCCAGCGCCTGCTCGATGGCAGTTATGACCGTGTACCACCTGGCGGTGCTCTCAGCAGCAGCGGAAAGTCATGGACCAAACCAAGTACATTAGCATCGGGGCTCGTATGCGATATTAACGCCCGGGATTGGTTGGGAAGAACAGTGCTCCACCTTGCGTGCGCTTCTCCGGATACTGTGGAATACGTCAGGCTGCTTCTCCGCCATCCAGCCATCAACGTAAATCTCGCCGATAACGAGAGTCATTGGACACCTTTGCATAGGGCTCTTTACCATGCTAATTTCCCCACGGCGTACGTAGTGCTTGCTCTCCTCATCCTTTCGAGCTAAATACTGTACCAGCCTCTTGCTCTTGCAGCGTCCAGACACAGACAGGTCGTTGCAAGATCCAGAAGGCTATACAGCATTTGACCTATACAATTCGACTTTGAACGGGACAAAGCCCAGCGCGGATTCACCGTATGCCGACCTCTACACATGGGGATCAAACAGGTATATCAGTTCGTTGGCTTGCATAATTGTGGTGCTCAGATATCTCGCAGGAATGCCGCCCTAGGCTTCGCCGACGGAGGGGACAGAACGCATCCTGAACAGATCATCATCCAGAAAAAGGAAAGCTGTTCAGAGGAAGAGAAGGCACATCTTATCTCTCGATTTTGCCCCATTTACGTTCGTCATATCCGGATGTCAAAGCTTCATACTGGTCCGTTCGGTTGTTCTGCTTCAATATGCATTGGCTAATCCCGGAACAGCCATCATCACCTCGGAATGCGGAGGAAACTTACAGCTTTGCGGTTTTGGAAGCGGAGGACGGTTAGAGCTTTCACCCAACACCTCAAACATAGCTCATCGTTCCAACCCAGCTTGGGCCCAGGTCAACATACTCAATACAGCTTCAAGCCTTTACCACAGTTACCTTACAGCATCGTTTCTGTTGCCCTTGGACAGGACCATACCTTGGCTCTCACCAAAACCGGCGAAGTTTTTAGTTGGGGATTAAATCGATTCTCGCAATTAGGCTATGTCATAGAAGGCCCTGCGGCAGCTGAAAGCTTCGGGCGAGCTGAAGAGCCTATACAGGCAATACCAAAGAAGATTCTTGGCCCCCTGAAGAAGGAGATGGTGAAGGGCGTCGCAGCTTGCAAGGGTGCTTCCGTATGTTGGACAGAGACCGACGTGTACACATGGGGTACCAATAACGGACAGCTCGGTATGCCTTCGTTGAGCAAGCCTAACCCTTGAATTTATACTCTGGGCGTGCAGGTTACGACAAGGCCGCCCAAGCAGTCCAAGTCCTGCCGCGCAAAGCGACGAAGATTACTCAACCTGTGATAGACATCTCCATCACTGTGCGTAATGATAAGTCATTTAACTGCTTACTCTTACCCTCGGTAGGATTCTGCGATGGCATGCCTCCTAGCTAACCAGGATGTGGTTTGTATCTGGAATGATAGGCACATGAAAATCATGTAAGTACTCGTGAAGACCATGCTTCCGTCTTCCTGATCGTCCTTTGCAGGTTCCCCGGGCATCCGTTTCCTTCAGAGATGCAACCCTATCGGCCTCCTCAAGCCATACATGACGCGAAGATCGCTAAAATCACTAGCTCTGATGACATGTTCGCCGCCTTGTCTTTTAACGGAGAACTGTTCACTTTCTCCGCTGCAAACCCCTCTGAGGCTAGTGCTGCATCACTGAAGGAGAGGTCAGGTTTCAGGCCTCAACGAGTGTGGGCTTTGAGAAAGAAGTTCAGTGCCGTCAAGGCACGTGCACAGTTCCACTGTCTGGTGTTACTTTCCTAACGTGTCTGCTGGAACAGGACGTTGCCCTTAGTTCCGATGGATCCATAATCGTCTGCACTGAGTCTGGCCATGTTTTTGTTCGATCTCGGAGCCTCAGAAGCGGTCAAAGTTCTACTTCAGGCAAAGCGTTCAAATTCCAGCGGATATCATCACTGCAGCGTGTCATTCAGGTGTGCGCGAATAGTACAGGTGCTTTTGGCGCCCTTCGAGTGGAATACCAGCTCAACCCTATCCATGTTGGTGGAAATACTTTTGCACAAGACCTTGGAAAAATTCAACCCTATTTGCACATGCATTCGATGCAAGAGTTCCCGCATACAGGAGCTGACGGTTCCCCCGGCCCCGATGCCCAACACGCACCATGGCAAGCTGGGCAAGACGACGATGTGGACGATTTTCAGATTCAGGCAGATATACGCAAACTTCGGCATGTTTTGGATATCATTCGCGTGCAGCAAAAAGCACTGAAGGATCCAGGTGGCTCAGTTGCCAACTCCCAATCCCGCTTTCCTCATGGTTCAGACCTGGTGATCGAGTTGCCGTCTGGCTTTACCTTCCCTGCCCACCGAGTTATTCTCGCTGCTCGTTCACTCGTCTTGCGCATGGCCTTGAACGGATCTACAGCGCACAAGAAAGGCTCGGCTGTCTCCGTACAGCTTTTGGATCACAAATCCACGATACTACTTGGACGCGAACGCGGCTGTCCCATTCGTCTCAGGTTATCCGGGTGCCAGCCCACCTCCGTCCTTATTCTTCTCACCTTCCTCTACACGGACGAAGTTTTGGTACCCTGGGACCACCGTGTGGCCACTGTCCTCGAGAAGCCGTTAAAGGCTCTTAAGACAGATCCTGAGCAAATTAGAGCAGACCTGCGTGCTTTGGCCGAGCTTTTGGAGTTGCCTACCTTAGCTGCTACCCTGGAATCACCGGTCAAAACCTTAACTCACCCATCACTAGACGGCGCGATGCAGCGCCTGTTTGATACCTCCCAGAACCTCAGATGCAGCGACGTTCCTGCACCTGACGTCATTTTGCAGCTCTCCGACAGTGAGGTCTACTGCCATTCCGTGGTGCTTCGGGCCCGATCGTTGTTTTTTGCGAACTTCTTGGACGAAGAGGTCTGGACTGTACGACGTTGGGACGAACGTGGCGTCCTTAGAGTCGATATGAAGCACCTGAATTGGCGCGTCATGGACTACGTTCTGAGGTTCATGTGTTTCGGAGCTGAGGAGACGATGTTCGAGTCTCTGGACTTTGTGAACACCGTAGATGAAGTCCTCGAGTTTATGTTTGACGTGATGGCTGCTGCTGTGAGTACCCTTACGAATCTATTGTGCCTTCTTAACGTGCCCTAGAATGAGCTTCTTCTTGATCGGCTTGTCCTCTTGTGCTCCGCTGTGATCCTACAGCATACCAACGTCCACAACGCTTGCTTCATCCTTGCAGAAGCAACTTATCTCCATGCTCGGCAACTCGTGGAACGAATCCAGAGCTTTATCACGGTCAACATGGAGCTCTTCCTAGAAACCGGCATATTGGATGATATTCCAGTTGATGTCGTGAAACAGCTCGCTCAGTTCGCTCGGAAGAAGCAGGCTGAGAAATCCCCAATATCTCGATCAGATCGGCTCGTTAAAGCGGCTCTCACAAAACATGCGGATTGGTTAGCGTTGCAGGATATTCCTACACCCATTTCTCGATCACACCAAACTATATCGCGCAAAGAGTCTACCGCCCTCAAGCTGACACCCATAGTCGGTCCGACTGGATCTCCGCGTTTCATCCCGAGCATTCGGCCCGATAGTTCTATCCGCCAGCCACTGTCCAACGAAGACATTTTCGCAATGGACGATATGGATATGTCGCCTTCGCTCACCGCAGATCGTTCGCAAGACCCCTTGCCCGTCGCAAAGTTTCACAGCACCGCAAGTCCATTCTTGCATGCCGCTCCCGGCCCTGTGTGGAAAGCTCCCTCCACCCCTCGGTCAGTGGAGCCCATCGTTTCCGATCACAATGAGTACCTGACTGGTGTCCATTTTTCAGGGTCGACATGAAAGCTATCATGGCTGAGGCCGCTAAGGCGACTGCGCCTCGGCGATCCCATGCTGTCACGCGAGGATCGTCTCCTACTCATTATCATCACGTAGACACATTTGGGACCCAACAAGCAGATCTCCGAAAGCCATCTTCCAGCCAGCCGCCACCACGAACAGGACTGGGGACGACCAGTGATCGGACCGCAGTTCGCCCTTCACCACCAGCCACGCCGTCCCGGACCTCAACCTCAAAAGACCTCCCCCCTCTCCCTTCATCCGTTCCACGTCGGCCGTCAGGACCGACTCCTACTATACCTGGCCTTGGTCCCGTAATCACACCAACGAGGCAGCCACTCTCGTCATCCGCGACGCCCAGCTCATCCGCTACCCGCCGTGCCTCGTACGCCACTGACACAACGCTGCTCCCTCGAACTAACCCTGTTGGGCATCACAGGGGCAAAGCATGGAACCAGCCACCTACGCAGACGCTCCCCGAGCCCCTACAGCCGACGACGGCTATGTCCTTCGCCGCGATCCAGCAGCTGCAGCTCGACCAGCTCGCAGGAGCACCGGGCAAGGACAAGCGCTCGCTGCGTGAGATTCAAGAGGAGGAGCAGGCATTGCAGGCAGAGGCGGACTTCATTACGTGGTGGACCGCGGAGGAGGAGCGCATCAGGCTAGAGACCCAGATGGCGGAGGCTGTGACGCAGGGGGTGGGGCCGAGGAAGAAGCAGGCGGGCGCGGGGGCGAGGAGGCTGGGCGGGAAGAAGGCGGACCAGACGCCTGGCCAGGCTCCGGCTCCGGCTCCAAGGCCGGGTCTCCAAAGCCAGGGTGCGCAAGGCCACGCCCGAAACATAAACCGCGGAAACCAAATCAAAGAGCCGAGGCGGCTCCGTGACCCAAGTGTTTGATCGATACGGCCGCTATACTATATTCATGTGTGTATCCACACTTCCCTTATTCTTGTATAGATATGATTGCGTACTAATCCCTCGACGCGGAAACACATGGAATTTCCTGCTTTCAAATCATGCATAACTTGAAAGATGTTATTGGTAATAACACCAGCATGAAATTTATAGTTACAGCGATGTTACAGGCTCCGTAGCCTTTAATACAATAGATGGGTATCGAGAGGAAGTCCACTGTCTATGCTCATGCTCATTGCAACACTTTCCGTATGCCCTCTTGCTGTGCTGGTGTTAGCCTCGTAGGGAAAATGACGTCCCACTTCACAATCAAATCGCCCTTCTTCTGAACCACGCCCTCCTTTCTTATGGGCATCCCCTCCCCAGGCACTGCTGTCTCCTGCCCAGGCTTCACCACGCCTAGTGGAACGGGAACTTGCAACTTCCTCCCATCGAGATGCTCCAAAGTCTTCGACGGTCTTCCACCTCCTGGCAGACCGGTAAGCGCTTCCACCAACGGGATAGGCAGGCGGGCAATGAGGTCATTTCCCTCCCTCTGAAACCGGTCATGCGGCTTCTCCTCAACGACGAAGACGAGATCCTGCGCCTCTCTAGAAGGCTGCTCGTTCCCGGCCTTCGGGAAGCGGATCTTAGTACCGCTCTTCCAGCCGGGATGTACGTGGATCTCGAGCACCTTGTCCTCTGTCGTGCCGTCAAGCCGCCGCCGCCCAACCCTGATGTGTTTCACGGCGCCGTTGTACAGGTCCTCGAGGGAGACCTTGAACGGGCGCGTAATTTCGGAAGGGGCGGAGGGGGGTGAGGGCTGGCGTGACGGGCGCGCACGTTGGGCGAAGTGGCGAGGCATGCCGCCAGGCATGCCACCAGGACTGAAACCAGGACTGAAACCACCGGACGCGCCCTCGATGTCTTCATCCATGTCGAATGGGGTCGCGCGTCGGCTGCCGGCCCTCGCGCCGCCTGGTATGCCTCCCATACCGCCCATGCCAAATCCACTCAGACCTCCTCCAAAAATCTGTCTGCAAAACATAAATCAGGATGGTAAAGAATGGCGTGGGAGCTATAACTCACTCGAATATCGCTTGCGGGTCCGTGGGGGAGAAGCCGCCGCCAGGCCTGGCGGAGGTAAAGGTGAAGGTAGTGCCCCCGCCGGGGAAGCCGCTGAAGCCCGAAAAACCGGCAGAACCAGGAGCTCCCTGGCCTGGGGGCGGGCCACCGCCTGCTTTGAGACCTTCTTCGCCAAACTGATCATAGATTGCACGTTTGTTACTGTCGGAGAGGACTTCGAACGCCTCTGATATCTGGACAGGGGTCAGCACAGGGTTAGGGGTAGACAGAACAAGACGGACCTCTTTGAATTTCCTGTTGGCCTCTTCAGACCCCTTGTTACGGTCTGGATGCCATCTCAAGGCCTGTGTGTGTTACAGCTTGACCGCTGGACTGTGTGGAGTGGGGGAACGTACCTGTTTCTTGTATGCTTTTTTAATTTCGTCGTCAGAGGCAGACTTGTCTACGCCGAGGACGTGATAGTAGTTTGTACCCATCGTGTGATTTTGCGGAATAAAACGAAGGGTGCTCTGTGTTTGTTTTATTGGCGTTCGCTTGGAAGTTGCCGGCACATTCTAGTATCTGCGATGATGTCATCGACCGTTCTAGAACTTGAGACTCAACTCTCCCACGCTCCTCATCATGTCGAACAGCCCCACGACGACGACGACTTCACGCTCGCATTCCCAAGACCCCGACCGCTCCTCCTCCATCATTCGTCGCTCCCTCCATGCTGTCGGCGACATCCTGTCCCCCTTCTCCACAGCCGCCATCGCCTCACTCCCAAAACTCCCACGTCCAGCTCGTTACCACCGCGCCGACGCTTACCCCCATGCCCCCAGCGATGACCAGGGACAGCGACCAACCGTCCGCGACTACCATGCCATCAACACCGTTCCACCCCAGGTCCGTGTGCCCAAGAAGATCGCTACCCCAATCAAAGTCGAGGCCAAGGTTTGGTTTGCGAACGAACGAAGTGCCCGCTCTCTGACCCGTACAACCAATCACACTGACGCGCTACTATAGCATGGGTTGCATGGCTAAACATGGCTGTTCTCATCGGAACACTCGCCCTCGCGCTCTTCAACGCATCTCAGGACCCAATCGCAACCATTTTCTCATATGTATATGCCGTCATTAGCATATGCGTCCTCGTGCGTCCCTTGATTGTTCCCCCGCTTCCCTCCCCTATATCTCGGCCTAGGTTTATGCGTTTGCGCTCTACCAATACCGCATTTCCATGATTCGTCGCCGCGACCCCGGCCATTTCGGTACGCTCCTGTTATCCCATCAATCATCCTATGCTTACGGGAGGACCGTCAGACTCTATCGCAGGTCCTGTCGCCCTTGGTGTCGCGCTATTCATCGCTATTCTCGCCAATTTTCTCGTCCGAGGTCAGCATTCCTCTATTCTGTTTATACCAACCCAACTTACGTTTCCACACCAGTCCGCGAGCTGTAAGACTTCTCCCCCCTATCTCTCGAGGGTTACCCATGTGCTGACCCAAGTCCTCATATAGCAATAGGAAAGAAGTCCCCATTCCTGGCTCTGGGCTGTTCACATCTAACAGTAACAATACCTCATGGCTCTTCTTTTACACCCAACGCTGAACTTTCCGTTATCCTCCCATATATCATCACCCGCTATGACATAATTTCTTGTATGATACTGTTTATCACGAGGAATGCAAAGGTCGACCACTATTCCTGACTGCCCTTTTTCACGATTTGAGTGCTAAGCTCCATCATCCTCCAGGTTCGCCTTCTGTTTTGGTCCGGAGACGTCTTGCCTGAGTGCCTCCACGCACGCTCGTCCGATGACTCCACCCGAATTTAGGTTTCTCACGTACACAAGCTCCCCCTCCTTAGCTCCCCACCGAATATCATTTAGCCGCAATGCGTGCTTGATATTTGGCATTCAATTTATAGCATGTCATTTGAGTGCAGTTCAGACTTCGCCTCCTGGATTGAACGGGACCACGAAGGACGCAGGTTTCCGCGTTTTTCTCCAACTCCCAGAAGCAACTGTTGATACCAGCTTGGGATACGACCCATCCATGATTTGATACCTCGAACAGGTCCTCTTGGTACTTCATGTACGCCAGCCCCCCCTGGGCGAAACGACTCTCGGCATCCGCTCGAAAGTCATACATGGGACGAACCTATATCTGCCACTATCTACCTTCTGTCTACACTGGGCAGGGCTCCTTTCCGCCGCAAGTGTTCAAGCACGGTAGTTCAGACATGCGCTCTCCCGCAAAACCGAAGACAACACCCCCTTTCTGACACAACTCAGACGGCACGATGGGTTTCAGAAGGAACGTACCTCTGCAGAAGGCTTCCGCGTCTGGTCGCAAGGAACCTCTTCTTTATCTTCTCTAGGGACTATCGGACGCCGCTCCAGCGTCATCATGCCCAATCCCATACCCGAAGCTCCTGCAACGCGAGACTGTAGAGATTTTAGACTTTGCAGGTGTCATTATGACGCCTGTATCTCGGTTCGCATGCCTCGCGCCCTGCCACTGCCGGTTTCGGACTCGAATCGTGGTTCTATGATTGAATGGCACGTTGGCGAGAAATAACGTCCGCCTGTGGTCAACAGCCCCCTTCCCCTGCAACCTTTTTTTTCTTCCAAACGACCCTTTCTCATTTTCAGTTGATGCGTCCATCATACCCCAGGTGTCCTACCCTGCTGACCCACGTTCTACGCTCCCCCGCAGAGGCTGCCTGCGCATTTGAGGACTGGCTAGATCGAATTTCGGATACTTTCTAGTCATGGGCATATCTACGCAAAACAAAGCCAGCACCATAGGTCTTGACTTGTATTCTAGCATGTCACCTCTCCGACGAGCACTCCGTATCGTTTTGTACACCGGGTGTATTTCGCCTATTCGCTCCGTGGAGGACGCTTTGAGCGATGCTCATCACATATCGTCTTCGTTCCGGACTTGCCTGAATACCCACCGTATGGATCTGCACACGTTCCGTGCTTCCCCTAGAGATCCTTTTCCCACCTTCCGTGTCATATTTTTCTGCTACTTGCGGGCACATTCATTTCGAGGATCCTCTCCTTGATCGTAAGGTTTACCCCTATCTCAAGCGGTATTCTTCGGGTCATTGAATCCTTCCTAGGGACGGTCTGAAAAATGGCTTATTGCCTTCTGTGGTCTGCACATCGACGGTAATCTTCATATGGCCGTCTCATGGGCAGACTGAGAACCGTGGATCGTCCGCTGCGTTTCGAGGAGAGCACTACTTCCTCTACACATCTGGTGACGCTCGAAGCCAGGGATGTGCAGCAAATGGTGTCAGCATCTCACAATATCTGTCACAAACTACTAAGACCCACTCTACTAAGACCTCTATGGACATTGACGTTTTAGGTTGATGGTGGAGCATGCATGGGTGATAGCATGTCGACGACATAGTATCACCGTGTACAAAAGATACATGATGGACACATGGGTTTGACAAAAATGGTTGAACTCTCTCTCGACTTTGGAGTGTCGCAGCCGATGGGACCGAGGTGAAACGGAGTGTTCCTCATGGCATGGCATTGTCCAGATTGGGAACAGATCTTGCTACCAACGTCACCAGACAACAAATGCCAACTTAGGTGTTGCGACGGATGTGGATTCTAACATCATACACACTGGTCAACATCGGGCCATGTATGTCAAGCAGTGGAATGCGTAGAATGAGTTTTTTTGTGGCTGCTGCGAGCGTCACGGACCGAGCATCACTGGCTATCCAATTTCAGGAACCAGCAACCCAGAGTTGTCGTCTGAATGGCGAGCTGGAAGTGGGCTTAACATTAATCATGACGCATTGGTACAAGGGGTAATGAGCTCCAGGTGACTGTTGGAGATATGGTCTATATGATTGTCAAACAGTTGGGGGGGGCTGATGACCCGTCATATGAGGACCCCGGATTATCCTGGCAGAGGCTAGATACTAGAATCAAAAATTTTGGTGATTTTGTCTGGACATGTTGGGGTCGATTTTGTCTGAAAACGATCCAGCCTAATTTTTTTCACTCGATTTTGTCTGAAAATCAGTATCTAGCCTCAAAAACGGCCATTTTTCGCCCACCGCGCTTCCCTGCAGCTTAGGAGGATTGTGGAAAATTATGTAGCCATAGATTGACAAGAAAAAGGTATCTTGGATGACCTACATCCAATTTAGTTACTCGTTGTCCTTATGTTTATGGAACAATAGCATTGCCTCTTTAATATTTAATGCTTGCCTCTCCAGTCGCTGTCCATATCTGGAGGTCAGAAGAAGTGACCCTGCATGTGTCGCACAAAGTGGTCTGAAGTGGTGGTGTTATTCTGATTTTTTTTCTCCCTAACACACAAATCTCCTTGGAAATGGCTTGTAAAGTATTTAATCTCAGGACAACAAAAAAAAACAGGAAGGTTTGAACTTCACTCCTCCAGCTAAGATTACAAAGGATGCTTCATTAACTCTTGAGCCATGTTGCCCCTCCAAGTACAGTGGTATGTCTGAAAATTGATCCACCCATCCTCCAACCTGACGGTTATGTCTGAAAATCTGATCTCGCTCTTGACCCGTTTACCCCCATTTTTGTCTGAAAATCAATCTCGGTGTCATGGCCAAAACCCCTGATTTTTGTCTGAAACCGTATCTAGCCTCTGCCAGGATAATCCGGGGTTCTGTCATATGTCGGCTTATCTTCTTCAGGGACGAGCCACTGATTCTGCTTCTGGCTTCAACGTTCCTGTTGTATTTCAGGGCTAGATAGCGAGCACACGGACGGTAAAGCCGAGGCGGACAATCTCGTGATGGAGATTATCTGCCTGCTATGTATCCATACCTAGCTATCTAAGCATTACTAAGGTAGTGAATTTTATTATAGAGAATCTCTATGATAAGTAAGCATGCCGTCGTGCCAGATTAACTGAAACACAGGCGAGATTTCAACAGTTCCCAAGCTGGGTCGTGGATGCCAATTGAGAACTTATGTGTCTGTGTTGTTCAGCCAGCAAGATATGTGAGGTGGCTATGCCCCAAACCACCAAAATCTCGGTTTATCCATTCATTTTCCAAAAAACGTGGCTTCGCAGCGAACCATGATATTGATACCACTCTCATCAAGTGCGCCAACAAATGCTTTCATGAGTGAATGAATGAGGACTGTCCTCCACAGTATTTATACATGTATGGCACAATTCTATACATCTTCTCGAAAGTTCTCAAGGTACGCCTGCCGTCCCAGAGTCAAATTACAGTTCGTCGCCGAGTTGGGTGAATCGAAAGGCAATTGCGTCGGCGGATCTACTTACTGGTAACTTACCTGACCCTATGAGGGGTTAATTTTTCACAAGTTTTTAACTAGCAATTTCCCCCTTGAGTGATTAACCTGCTTAGTCTGCAAAAAAACCGGTACAAAAGGTCCCCAGTAAATAACTACGGTTTTGCGCGACCCTAGTCACAACCTCCACCATGATTCAGATTTGATCTGGATTGCCCCGCGCCACCAAGTCGGGCATACTCTCCCAAGCACAGCGCCACTTACCTGAAACTCATCATGCGAATGAAGCTTTGTTTTTCGGTTCGATCCGTGGCACTAAGTATTGCATGCTAACGACGGGAACACCCTTCTGATGTCAGCCTGAAGTCTCCTAAAGCTCTACTCGAGACACTTTGGCGGATGGGGAAGGCTTCGCCTATACATCAAGGGACACGAGCACAACTCAGGGCACCTGGTTCCTAGTACGCCTTGTCATGTTATCGCGGGAAATGCTATTGGGAAGATTTACCTCCGTTGGACTCAGTCCTCTTGGACGTGGCGATTCATTCAATTGGAATCTGGTATGGAAAACCAGGGACCACTGCACTGATTGAAGTCTTGTGTTGAGGCCCTGCGTAATGACGGATGCTCCCATATTACATGGTCATGGGCGAACTCGGACCGTTTACGAAAACACAGAATATGTCACTATAATTAACCAGGGCTTGGAGGCACAAGCGGTCATCACTCAGCTTGTTAGAACTCCATGCAGCACACAAGCAAACAAACTGGGATTAACATATTATTAACTTCTGTATGGTAACAGTGTTCTTATAATGTACACATAGCTGGCATATCTCCTCTGGTCACAAGTTTCATCTCTATAGCGATGCCTGGCGATCTACCCTGTTATCAGATGCGACGAACAATAGGTTGACGATTCTGCGGCTATCATGATCAAGAGAAGGTGACTGCGATTCAATCCTAGACGGGGATTGCTCAATTCCAGGTCGAAACTTGGAAAGTATGTTCCTTACTTGACAGTAACGGTCTTATGCCGTTCGAACTCGACTGGTTTCTGCGACCCAGGCAATATCTTCTGAATGCCGCGTATGATGTACACACCGCTGAAGGATCCCCCCTGTCACAGAAAGCGCAGTCGGCCGTGCATTCAAGATCGCACACAAAAGCGAAACTTACGCGGTGGGTGGCAGGGTCTGATGGAGCTTCCACAGCTTGCTCCCAGTGTACCGTCAGACCTCGAGACGAACTACGCCGCATGGCGAGTACCAGTTGGCTAATCCCTTCTCGGCTTAACGGTGCGCCGTTCACGGTAGCATCGACATTGCCGGCGAAGGTCGTAGATATGGCGTGCAACGATTGCTCGTCAGTGGAAGCTTCAAAGACCTCTCGAATGTGTCGCATGGACCACTGGGACAAGGAGCACAGAGGTGCTGCGTAGCTTTGAGTTTCCATTGGGAGGGTTTTGTAGGGGAGGCGCGCGAACTGAACGTGAGACGTTTGGGCTCGTGTCACATCGGTTCTTTATGGTCTTCAGCCCTGATGAAAGCCGTCGAAAGGTAACTTAACTGTATGCCTTGTAACTCCAAAGTGATTCCAAGCGAAAAATACTCGGTTGGTGCTCGGAGGCATGTGACGAATTACCGCCGCAGCGGCGGTAGTGTTTGAAACGAGAAATGGATCCGGAGTCTCGTCTCATAATTCGCCGATCATCTTGTCCAGATCTGAAAGTATGACGAATCGCAGAAGTCTAGGCGAATCCATAATGATGGTGGATCTATACTCAGGCTTTTCAGTCAGAAAATGCTCCGCTTCACGATATATGATTCGGCGGTGGTGGCATCTGAACACCTCAGCGCCGACCTCACCCAATCAGGGACTTGCGTAGCTTACACTTGTTGTACTTCTAGAGCTGAAAGGCGCTGAAAAGAAAAGTCCGCGGAGTTGAGGATCCCTCCACTTCCGAGATGATCGATGGCCTGAAACGCCCAGAAAAGGTCGGGGCGGTTACTGTACACTCTGGCTCTAGTTAGCGTGGATGGTGAATTGACACGTTGCAAGGTAGAAGACGCAGGACAATCGGGACACAATGGAACGCGCTACTGTAACAAGGATAATTGTTTGCATGGCAGGCTGGAATTCCTTCCTGAATGATCCGGACAATCCAGATCGATTGGACACTTTGCAAATTTTCGTGCCTGTGTACGTCGCAATCGAAGTGGTCCTGGATCGACACCAAGGCTTCGACTTCGTTCTTGATCTGGGTTGGGAAAAGCTATATCAGGCGCTGATTGTCTCGTCTGACATTATTTATTAGACCAGGGCATGTGGCGAGTCCTGGACCACTTAGACCACCTCATGTATCCGTGAGGAAACAAATGTGTTTCATAAGGCGGTAGATGACGGACCAGCGGCGATTGGAACTCACGGAAGGGCTGCCTTGGGAGGCCCTGAGACAACTTGACGTTGACATGTGGACAGTTGTGAACTTTGCTTCAACACATGGATGATTGATCCAATGTTACGCGGTACGCACCAATAATTAAACGATAACAATGGATTGCACCATCGAACAGTCTGGGTTACGAAGCCAGATCAATTCGCGTGCCAGTCGCGATACGCTCTAGCGGTGCTTAGTTGTCGATATAACCATAGGGTTTTAAAGTAATTGTGTAGGCACTGTGAACTCGGCAAAACCTGTCAATCTAGGCAATGACGCACGTCGAAACAGTTGGTCCATTCATACCGCAACTTGGGACCCCGTTAACACTTAAGATGTTTATGGCGACGTGCGACACCCATCCGGGGAGATGCCATTGCAAGTATTTACATTAGCAAACCTTTCCTGACACTAGCAGGCGTCCGGTGTAACCGGAATGATCCCCAGTCTCATGAGCTTTAGATAATTTTGAGTTCGGTTAGAATGGTAAGATGGGGATTCACCTAGGAAACACGTTCGCAATGTTCCTTTAAGCCTGGAGATGCTTTCCCCTGCCGCAGTTCGTGTAGCAAGTTGAAATCTGCCGCGAGGCCGGGAGTACCGGGACATACTTACTCGCGCTGCTCGGGTCAGTGCTAGTATTTTGTCAAAATGATCGAGAGGGATGAGATGTCCAAGATGCCCGGCGGCACTGGCATATGGCATACAACAACGTTAACTTTTCAACTTAGACTTCCGATTGTCTTCCTGGTCGGCACACATCGAGTCGTTGGGTTTTTTGTCAAGGAATGGTGTTCCTTGGCCCACGTGTTTCTATCAACCGAGGTTCTTGTGCTACGTTCTTAAACAAGAAAACAACCAGCAATGAGTAAGTACTGATGGAGCTAATTTTAAGCGCAAGTCTACGGGGGAGAGGATGAGTAGTACAGACCTCTATATGTGGAAGGATCGGCGTCAAATATGTCCGTTGCAGAGTTTCTAGAGTATCAACTTAGGATCAACCCAATTACAGGGAGCGATGACTATGGATTCCTCATACAAGGGCTAGAGGGGCTAGAGGTAGCGCTAGAGGTAGCGGCCACAGGTACTGACATTATGAAGCACCGAGCTCGGTGCTGGTGGGTCCCGAGCAAAAGCCGAACCTGGGAAAGGATGAGAAGGGGTGAAACCAGGAGCGGGAGATAGCCAACCATAAGAATTCGAGATGGTGCAGTGATCATGCATCCCAGCTTAGGCGCGAGCAATATTCGTTACCGACCTCGAGTGTTAAGCACATCTGAATCCAAGACAGGTAATTGCGTGACGCCACGATAGAAGATACAGGTTCGGTGCATGCTTTGACTCTGTGCGACGCTATATTGCCGCCGCTCTTGACCCTTCGAGTATAGATAGATGGTAGAGAGTGGGTAGGGGGATGGGAACTCGCCCTCGGAGATTCTACCTCGCTGAAGCAGAGACTGCCAAAGGGTGAGTGGCATCGTCGCCACAGTAATGTCTCCAGCTGTAAGCAGCAGGTTTATATACATATTACTGGGAAACACTTTGACATCCCAGAGGGATTCAAACTCACATAATGTAATAAAAGACAAGCTCGGGTACCATGATGTGGACTACGGCCCGTACCAACCGACGAACAGTAATGATGCATCACGGTCTCTTGCCTTGACGAGATAAGACGTCGCCTTGGAGGAGCAGTTCTGCGTTTTGGCGTCATCGCGTCACGTTCTCATCTCGAAAATGGTACCAAATCCCCGGACGCCCGCGCGGTCCGGACCGAGGTAGGGAGTTTCGTGCCACGTTCGGACGTCTCAGTCTCACATGTGGGAGGTATAAAACTTACAGCTTTCACAGTCCCTACCGACATCTTCCGCCATGCCTCTTTTTTGTCTGCTTATTGAGGACTCTCAGAAGCGTGTCCGGGCATTTTTTGGGGGAAAGCGTGTTGTCGGTTCTGGGAAAGTGTAGCTTGTGTGAGTTTGTCACGATTTGCCTTCTATTTAGACATTCAAGTTTTTGTAGCTTGAAGAAGCCATATTATCCAGCTTACTTTTTCCTGGAACAGGGGTTGCCGTGGAGTTTCTTGAACTTCAGGAATCCGAATTCTACGAAGAGGTCTATGATGTCGTTGTCGGAAACCGCCGTGCACCTGCTACTCTAACGAGTTATTCTTCGAAAGCGAAGGATCTAGCTGAGTTATTGATCATCGTGTTTGGAGTCATAGATGCCTGATTTGAGGAGGAGCAGATATTCGTGCATGTCAGAGATCCGTACAAGGTGAAAATAGTGTCGCAACATCAATGATCGCATCGGCTTATAGTTCTGTCAACGCGTTGACGTTCTACAATCGTCCAGGCATGTCTGGGTGGAGGTACACGGAGTTGAAGTTGTGAATACGCACATGCCGGGGTTTCTCTATGGGGGTGGCCTCCGTACCCATATTCCCAAGAGCAATTGTCGCCTGGAACATTTAGGGCCATCCAACCTCATCACACAGTGTGCGCATACGAGATTTGTAATCTGTATCAGGTCAAGTTATCTCCCGGCCTGATGAAGTTATATGGGCAAAAGGGTAGGCGAAGTACTGCCATGTCCACATTCCCTCGCAGCAACGAGAGGACGTCATTGTGTGATGGTATCGTAGCCTGACTTTCGAGTGTGCCGCCATACGAGGATACGTAGCATTCTACGATGAAAGGGTGGAAAAGTTGCAAATACACGACTCACGCGTTTGAGCGACTAACGTCACGATCACGTGTCAGTTGTGACCACTGAGAGCGTGACGATCTCAGGTCAGGCTCCTAACAAGTCTTCAGCTCGCGACGCCTCTCCCGCATAAGTTATGGCGTTCTCTTCAGGGTATGTATGCCTGCTCGTGCCATATAGCTGTATACAAGGAATAATCTTTCTGAATCAGTTCTTCGGCCTTTGGTACCGCGCCAACCAATCAGCCCTCCATGTTTGGGGCACCTAAACCTGCCGGTGGATCGATATTTGGCACCTCACAACCCACCCAGCAGCAGCCCACGACCGGAGGGCTGTTCGGACAACCTTCTCAACAGCAGCAAGCTACTGGGGGTCTATTCAGCCAACCCTCTCAGCAGCAGCAGCAGCAGCCTCAGCCCTCAACGGGAGGTCTCTTCGGGCAATCCACCCAGCAGCAGCCCGCAAACACTCTTTTTGGTCAATCACAAAACCAACAGCAACAGCAACAACCGACTGGTGGCCTTTTTGGTCAATCTACAGCACAACCAGCCAGTGGAAGCATGTTCGGCCAGACCACGACACAACCAGTAGGGGGTGGTCTATTCGGCCAGTCTACGACGCAGCCAGCCGGAGGCGGCTTATTCGGTCAATCTACAACGCAGCCAACGGGAGGTGGTTTGTTCGGTCAGTCGGCGACTCAGCCAACGGGGGGTGGTTTGTTTGGCCAGTCGTCAACTCAACCATCTGGTGGTCTATTCGGCCAGCCCAACCAACAACAACCACAGCAGGGAACCTCACTGTTTAGTTCCACGACTACGCAGCAACAACCTCAGCAGCAGCAGAGCGCAGGACTTTTTGGAAGCACGCTGCAGGCTCAGCCGACAATACCTGCTGGTGGATTCGGAGGGGGCGGGCTGTTCGGCAGCAATCAACAGCAGCAGCAGCAACAACAACAACAACAGATGTAAGTAACCCCGTTGCTACTACCTAGAAGATAAGATAATAGGCTATTCTTTCTCCCGTCAGTCTTGGAGCTTCGATTCAGGCCTCCAACATCCCTCCGTTGTCAAAAAATGCTAAATTCAATGACCTACCCGACGATACCAAACGCACACTGGAAAGCATAGAGTAAGTCTTCTGATGCTTTCCTTTACTCTCTGCTGATGATTTTATGCCAGTTCTTACGTTCAAGGGCGGATCCAGATCAGCAAGGACCTACATCAACGTAAACTAGGTGATGAACCATTGAAAGCTCAAGACCTATTACGAGGGATTCAAAAAGTATTTATCTTCTTCTGATCGTGTATCCCGCAATGATATGTGAGATGCTCAGGACATTGTCAACACGTCAACGCAAATCCGCGACGACCTGCACTTTACGAAAGACATGAAGGCCAAAGTAGAGCAAGCTGTGCAAGACACCATCGTGGCGACCAGGATTATAGGCGGGTTCAAAGCCCCTCAAGGAAGCGGGGCCAGCTACTTGAAGGACCATGCAAATTTCCCATTGGAGTACGTACGGACTTGGAAGGTACACACCGGGGAAACTAAGGGAGATTAGGTTCTTTACACGCACTACAGAAAATATGAAGCAGAGACTTGCATGGTACAAGTCCACCATCGAGGTGAGCAGATTGTTCTAACAAGCACACCGTCCGCTGAGAGTCCTGCTTCATAGCAAATCGAAAGGAAACTGGCATCATCTGCCGGCCAGGCGCAGATGCCACAGAGTGTGTGCTATCCACGTCCTTTGTCCAAGATGGTAACGACCATAATTCTCTAGGCATTTCTGCTACCCTCCAAGCTCAACATGAGACTTTCCTCGCCCTCGCGAGTAAGACAGCTGCTCTAGACGTTGAACTACAGAAGATCAAGACACTATACATACAACTCTGGCGCGTGAAGACGGGCAGCGTCAGGGATCCTTTTAATGAGCTGGATAGGACAACAGATGGTGGCGATTATGGCATGCAGGGCTTGGGCGTCAAATAATACCTCAGCTGCTCTTTTCCTAGATATATTCCAGTGGACAGACTGTATCGTTATATCTGCAAATCCATATGCAGGCGCTATGTTGGTTGACAAATTGTAGACTAAGGCCTATGTGCGATGCACATTGTCAACCTGTTCCCTAGTCTTTGGCGGCCGTCCATCATTTTTGCACTGACATAAGAGCTGCAATGGCAGTACATAGGGCGAAGTTCCTGCGGTGCTCTTTCCATTTACATTGAACGACCCTACGCTATGGCATACCCCCAGCAACAACAGGACGTAGTTTCAGGCGATCAGTACCGCTATGCACTGACCAATTTCGCAAGTCTTCTCTCCACCTTGAACTCATCCATATTGACAGCCTCCACGTTGTTTAGCGAATTGCCCACGAGAAGGTCGAACAGCAACGCGTTCAACTCGAGGAACAGGAGCGTCAAGTCGCGCAGCTGCGAGAACGAATTACACTCCTGGAAGGAGGACCCGTCACTCAACGACATGGTCCAACTGGCAACACTGTCGATGATTTCTCCATCAAGGCGGGTATCACAAGCCTCCCCCATCGATTCTCATCCTAACCGACCATCCTTCCAAAGAACGCCGCTTCACAGCTGGACAAACTCATCAACCGCTGGGCTGCAGATGTCGTCCGTGAACCACCAACGTCACATGAGGCACTCGCCCGGGCCATCGTTAGCGACCTCATCCCTGGTCTGGATGTCTCCCAACTTCAGGCCACCTCAATGCAAACACAGTGTTTCCTGCGCCATGCTATGTCCGAGACAATTTCGGAAGGAGTCATTAACTGTTTGATTATCACCAATTCCAGCGATGCCAACGTTCAGCTAACACGAATTCATGAACACATCTTTGCTCGTGCGTCTCATGCGTTTAGCGTTCTATTGCAATCTCAATTGATTGGCCATACAGGGGACCCGACGGTCGCTTCTGTTTGGCGACGACAGACGTTCTCTGCGGCGGTGGAGGCCTGTACTCCCGAGATGTCACTCAGCATCTTGTATGAGCAGATACCGGAACTAATGAAACATCTCAATGGAACACTGCCCACTTCGGGCGGTGCCTCGATCCTGGAACACGCGTATTCGTTCTCGCGGATGCTGCACGGTTCAGGTTCGACTTCCAGCGACGCGTTCTACCGCGCGTTCGTGCCGGAAATGGGAAGCACGCTTTATCCCCGGCAGATAGAGCTTGTGAAGCGCTGCTTGAGGAGCGAACGTGGTGAACTCGACCGCGTTGGAGCCACGATATTTCCTGGGCTTGTTAAAGTGACGAGGGGGCCACGTCTTCCTAACGGGGACCACGGTGATAATGTTCAGGTATGTAGATGCTTGATTCTGTCCCCCATCGACAAACCGCTAAGCGACTGCTAGACTGTTGTGCGACGAGCACAAGTAATCTGCGAATGTGCTATGGGTGGCGCTCCAATAAATCTTCCCCTAAATGGACATGGGATGCCTCAAAGCCCTCCTCCCCAAATTGACACGCGCACCCAACCTACGATATCCCAATACCAGTCCTCATTCGGAGTGTAAAATAGTCTATTAGGGTCCGATATCTATATGACAAGGAGCGATGAAATTGTTGCCTCAGTCTGGACAATCTGGAGTGTAAGATACTGGGTAAGAGCTCCAATCGTGTATATAATGAAAAATAAGGCTCGCCTCTAGTGCTTGTTCAACTTCTAACCTCCGACGAGCAGCCTCCAACCAATCATGCAAAAGGATTTTCGCGGCGCCCTTCAGCTGGTTCAACTCGCGCGCAGCGCTATCAAGATCCTTCTCGTTCAGATAGTACTTAGCTCTTGCGACCACACTTAGCACATCATTACCAGGAACAAAGCCTTGCCTTTGGAATCGGAGCCCCGACAACAATTGGCTGGCAAGGAAAGACAGGACCCCAGCATTTTCGTCCGGGACCAGGGCGACGTGGGCTACCTTTGGTGCCACGCTGCTCGAGAACCATGACGCGAGGTCAGCGAAAGGTTCTACGCCAACGTCTGGCACTTCTGAGGACTCCAATGACTCAAGGGCTGCGGCGACGATTGGGTCATCGCGCGCACTGGCGATATGGCGTAGGACACGGAGCTCGTCACGGAAGGGTTTACGGACGGAAGACATGAGCGCAGAATTGGTGACAGCGCGGACGGCAGACCAGAGGGCGTGAATGCGGATGTTCTCGTCGAGGTAGCCAGAATTATCGAGAGCAACGCGTTCGAGACGTTTGAGTTGTGAAGAGAGCTCTTCCAGCTTGCCAAGTCGTCCACCGCGCTCCTGCTCGACGCGCACTTTGATGTCGCGGATCCACCGGCGCTGAAGCTCGATGCCTTGAGCTATGACTTCCTCCTTGAGGCTAGACATACCAAAGCTATAAGTTTGTGACGGCAGAAAGATGGCACCTTGCGTACCGCTGGTTAATGAGCTCTGTCTGGGTCTGCAGCTCATGGTTCAACTTGGAACGATAAGCCTGAATGATTTTCGCTCTCTCCTCTTCGAAAAATTTCCTGAAGCCCTCTTCTTGGCTATCAAGCTTATCTTGTGCGTCCATCTCGAGCTCTATGAGCTTCTGTGTGCACTCGCGAGTCTGTTCATCCAGCTTCGATTCCAAAGCCAGTCGTTCCTCCTCTCTCGCCTTCTCAATCCGATCGGCCAGTGCGGTGAGATCTGTCTTGGCCGTCTCCAAGACATCGGAGACCTTCGAGGCGGCCGTGGGGTTGATGTCAAGGAAAGAGGCCAGGTTGTCGATGGTTCCCGCCAGATGAGAAATTATTGGCTCAGATATACCTATTGAAGATACAGCAGGAGCAACTAAAGGGCGTGCGACGAGTGCAGGTTCTGCCCCTTTGGGAGTTTCCTCTTTTTTGGGGACAGGTCGCGTAAATCCTGGAGGGGGCTCAAAACCGATAGGCAGCGGGGCCTGGTAGACAGGTCCGCCATCAGCCTCCGCGGCGGCGTCTCCCAGCGCTGATGCTTTTTCCGAAGTAGCGGGTAAGGTGGCGGAACTTGGAGGTGCTGTAGCCCTGGGGCGGCCAAGTGCATCTTCCGCTTTCTGGACAAGATCGCGCAGCTCGTCTGAAATCTGGAGCGATTCATGTTTGGCAGGTGCAGCTGCATTGCCAGTAACCTGATCCGTCTTTTCCTCGAGCCTCTGCTTCGCTTTCGCCGCCAAGGAATCCACGGCTGATTTCGAATCGTCCACAGCTTTCCCTACTGTAAACTTCATCTCCTTCGTTTTCCTCTCTACAGCCTGGACCTGTTCGGCCTCCTTTGCAGGATGTCCTTTGATCTTTTCATTCACAAAACGCTGTGTTGCAACAGCAGCATTCTTGCTGTATTCCAAGACGTCTGCGGCGGTAAGGGTATCCCAATTATGCGCTTCGGCATATTCCAGCATAGACTGTCCGAGAGGAACTTTGTCCGAGAAGAGGTCATAGTACGCCTGATTGGAGAAGGCAGCGAAGGCGCTTCCAACATAGAATGCTCCAGTGAGACCTGTAGTGACCCAAAATATTCTCCGAACAATCCCTCTCTTTTTTTTCGGCGGTGCCGGTGTCGTGGCTTCGGTCGCGAGACGCTAGACAGTTTTCAGCCATAGGTTAATAGATAAAGCCTCAACACGACACATAGTTTTGTGTAGAACGTACGCGAACATAAATGAAATGACAACTCACCCTCTTAACGACCCTCGCAGCCACCTGCCGGGAGGTAAACGCGACTCGCCTCGAGGTGGAGAGTGCACGATACATCCGGTGTGTTTTGCCCCGTGGCCTGAGCCTGTGGACCAGTTATGGAGGCCTATATGTCGTAGCGGACGATGATGAGGTTTGGTCCGACTTCGCCCGTTTACCCGCCACGGCCACGTGCCACATTGTTGACTGATGAAGTTGAGGCTCCTCAACCATATTTTTGCTTCTATTCTTATGCAGGTGTCTGTTCTACATAATAATGCGGTGATAATGTATCCTATAGCCTTCGCCTCCTTTCTCTTTCAATCATGATCGATCTCAAGAGCATGAATGAGCAGCCGGAAAAGCTGCCTGTCGATCATGTCGCTACTGGCGTTTCTCAAACCACCAAAGCGGAATTATGGTCGTATTATCTTTACTATGTCGGCAACAACGGTCTCCCTGGGTTCAATTTTGGACCTTCGCAGTTCCAAAATCTGCTCTTCCTAGCTGGTTATGACCCTACACAGGAAGCTTTCACAACTGCATGCAGCGATAACGGCTGTGTGCTTCCTTATCTTGGTCGGGTTCGTGATAGTGAGTCTCATAAATACCATGCCGGATACACGATCTAATTTAACAAAAACACGTAGTTAATTCAATTGTCTTGCTCACCAACGGCATCAGCTTTGCAATTCAGGCCCTGCTATTGCTAACTATTGGGGCATGGGCAGACTATGGCCGATGGAGGTCTGTGGCAATGTGAATTCTCATTGGCTATGATAATAATCAAGGTGCAGACCGAACATCACAACATTTTTTACGCTAATAGCTGTTGGAGTATCGTTTGGATGGCTTGGTGTGGATAAGCCGGAGCAATGGCGTGCGGGTGTTGCCTTGTACATTGTCGGACGTGAGTTATACCAATATTCATGTAAGATACCCTCTAATGGCACCCTACAGTGATCGCGTACCAGGTTCACACCATTTTGTCGTATGTGTAGTAACTATCCATAACGACAACCCCCTCCTAGTGCTCTCTAACATTTTGGACTGCCGCTTTCCCAGGACTTGCTCGAGATCTCCCTGATGTCAAAGAATCTCTACGCAAAATTAATGCATCTCAGAAATCGTGAGTCTATTGATGCATATTCACCCCTCAATTAACCTGCAAACTTAGCGTCCAAGACCATATGCAACTAACGTCGCTGTCCCGTAACCGTATTTCCAACATATCCTTCGCTATATGTTCCCTAGGCGAAGTCGTTATACTGGCAGTTATGGTTGGTATACTGAAAGGGCTCGAGTCGGACGAGAACACAGAGAACAATACCAAAGCATTCAGCGTCTTGATCGCCTTCTCAGGGGGCATCTGGCGTACGGTTGCTTTCCATTTCACCTTTGTATCTGAGTCTGACCCAATTATCATAGTGCTATGTGCTCTTCCATGGTTCTTCCTCGAACAACGGCGACCTGGCTTGGCCTTACCGCCCGGAACGACGTTTTTGACTATCGGGTTTATGCAGGTTTACATCGCATTTAGGGAGTGCCTGAAGCTCAAGCAGACATTTTTGTATCTCGTTTTCTACTTTCTCATGTAAGCAGTCCAGTTATCTTAACTCTGGAACACTCACTGTCGTGGTGCAGGGGGGATGTCCTCAATACTACAGTGTCGGTTTTATTTTATTCGTACGGGTTGAAATCGTGATCTTTTTGGTCCAGAACTGTCATCGGCACCCTTCAAAATAGGTAATCACAGTCACCCTTTCATGCATAATCTGATTTCATTCCCAGCATCGTGGCTTACTCAACTTTGCAACTAACTCTTCTTTTAATCGTTGGCATCGTTGCCCAGGGCCTGGGAATCTGGTCTGTTGCTTTCCCGACATCTGCATGTGAAGCCGCTAACTTTAAAAATCAGTTTCTTCTGGCTTGTTCAGAAAAAATGGAAAATCACCACGAAAGCCGTGTGTTGGCTCAACTTGATTCTTCTTACTGTATTCTTGATTCAATGCTGAGACGCAGATGCTGACCTTCAATGTCTTTTGGATCATTGTATGCCTTTTTTGCTCCTTGGACTGGCCCGAGAAATCATTGGCTGGTAGATATTAACTTTATGGGGTCTTATTGGTGTACACACAGACAAGCTTGGGTTTAAGCATGTCTGGGAGATCTGGTACATGTTCTGTAACATGTGCAGGGGAGACTTAGCTGATAAATTGCCCAGGCTTTATCAGGTGTTCTATGGTCTGATGGTCTGTCCATGGTATGCGTACAGCCAAACCATGATCAGTGAAGTTTCGCCCTTGCCACAAATGTACGTTTCTGTCTAAATGATATCTACTGCCTCCAATTGACCTCAAATACAACAGGTTTCTTTTCTTCGCACTCTTTTCTGTCGTTGGTCTCAATCTCCAAGGCAATACAGAGGCTTCCATTCATTGATCCTGTCCTAGGTTGGAAAAACATCAGCTTTTATTGGGCCTTTTGTATCAAGCGCGATTATCACTGCTTCTGGTAACAACGACAACATGCCTTTCGCATTCCTTTTTGGACTGTACGCGTCTCCTCAACCCATTATACTTTTCATCCCATACTAATGGCAGATTAGTGGCGTTTTCAGCACGTCCTTCTTGTGGATGGTGGATGTCGAGAAGAGCCATGTTGAATGTGACAAGTTCGTCAGAGCCGAAGGAGATCGCAACGCGTTTGAGACAGGTGCCCTTGTCACTGCATAGAGCTCTGAATTGAAGGACCTTCGCCCACTAAATACACGCAGGTCGTATAATGCGTAGGTGTTTAGGGAAAACGTTACTCTTCTCGGATCTGGAGTATTACAATGATACGGTGCTCGCATACGCAAAACTGTGTTCGATCGCCGGCTGGACCATGACATGACACTTAGTTGCTGGCACTTGTTGACAATCCAAAAAGCACATGAGGGACTGTGACAGATGCAAGAAAAATCTTCGGTCTGCGACCAGATGGTAAAGAATGCCTGGACTGTTTTGTGTATTACTGTGACCCTTATTTTCACCCAGCTCTCCATAATAATTGGTTGTACGGATGCTGATTACTCCCTCACTGCTCATCTTGGGGTTGCCAGTCGGACTTCTGTAAACACGCCAGCCTGAATACTAGGGGACACTAGGCAAGCCCCACTTATGGCGGCAAGCCACTTGTAACCCATGACTTCTATTTTTGGTAGTCAATCAGGGAGGGAGAGTAGATTTGTAGTCATAATGTAAATTTGGATTGGAATGATTGTCATGGATAAACTAGTGGTGTAGATTAGTGTTGAACGTTATGATGTGTGACCGTTTGGGCAAGCGCCACTTACCTGGCGTCGTGGGCTCCCCGACTAATGTGTGCTGTTCTGCACAGCCTTTCTCATTTGATGCCTCGCGTGCTAGCCTTTACCTCAAGTGAATCTCCTGGTTCCAGGATATAAGGACCCCACACGTCAGGAGAGCAGTCAAGGCATTTCTCACACATTGGAGCTGAATAGGAGATCTCGAACCGCTTTGTCCCATTTGTCCTTCGAGGTGACGAGCGATGTCAAACACCTTCGTCACTTGCCTTGTTTGCCAGTGCGAAAATAACCATGCTTCTTTGCCATACTGATTACAGGCAGCAGATTGCTTTAAAACGCAAACATGCAATCGCCTAATTGTTCTTTCTGACAGGTCAAGGTGTCTGCTGGGCGCAGTCAACAGATAACTAGGCTCATCGTTGATGGAAGCGGGACCTTATTGTATTGTTGGGCACGGGGCGTCACGTGCTTCAAAGAGAAGCGTGTCCTTGTTCTCAAAATGCAAAGATGCCCGGAAGGCTAATGCGCGATACCAAATCCGTGGCCCCGTTTGTCCCTGAAATGAACTACCCCCGCTCTTGCCCCCAATTGTCCCTCCTTCCATCGGGTCTCCTTATTTAGACACTAGCTTGTTTTTGTCCCTGCATCCCAGAGCGTTATATAGTGCAGCTGGCCTCGCACACTGGGATCATTGTGCCTCTCTGTTCATGGACGTCGCGTCCCCACCACGCTATCGGAGATTCTCCTCCGTCAGACCTGGTCCGGTACCACAGTCTGCTGACGAGCTTCCTCCCTATACCCGACGCAATACTCTTGCCCAGCCTATCCTTCGACGCGAACCCACGGAACATGTCTACTTATTGACCGAAAAGAGTCGCCCTTGGGTTACTCTTAAGCTATATAGTAGTGCTAAATCTTCCAAGTCGTTGCCGACCTTCTTTGAAAAGGAAAACATCAACGGTACCCTGGAAATCAATGCCGACAAGGGCGATTCTATCCAGGCTGTCACAGCCACGGTACGCTTTATCCCTTATCAATACAACATCATCTTATCATCGACGACAGATTACCGGTCGTATCATCACTGGCGCGAACGCCAGCGACTCTTTCACGTTTCTTAGCCAGTCCCTCCCGATATGGTCCAAGTCTGCGGACATCCCTCGAGTTCCTTCGCCCTCCGAGGGGGCCTCCAAAAGCAAGCTACTTGGGCGCTGTGAATGGGCGCTGTCCATCGGTCTACCCAGGACGGTGACCGTGCCAAATGGCACAGGGACTGTGGAGACTTGCCATCTGCCCGAGACGTTTTTGGAACGGCACACCGTGGCCAGCATTCAATATGACTTTACGGTTCATATATCTCGAGGGATGCTGCGGGCGGACAGTCAGTGAGTAAATACCCCTCATACGTCGAGCACATGAAGTTCACAATTTTCGGTCGTGCGCAGAATCAAGACCGCGTTTGGATATGTTCCAAGCACTCGGCCTGATCCTCCATCAATGCTTCGGCAGCTTGCCTACCAGCAATCCACACCCCTAGTTTGCCCTCACTCTGACCCAGATGGCTGGCAGTCTATGAGACCTGTCACTGCCCGCAGTCTTATGAATCGCAGCCGCCAAGTTGAGGTTCAATGTCATGTAAGTCCGAATCTCCTGAATGGCACCCTGGAGATCATTTGCTCAATCTTCATTATCACCAGCTGTCGCTCGCCAAGCCGGTGAGTATTGGCCATCGTAGAGCCTCTGCATTCGTACTGAATTTTTTTTTACAGTTGTGCTATACCCGCGGAACCGTTCTGCCGTGCTTCTTGACCCTACAAGGCGCAGATGAAAAAATTCTTGATCTCTTCTCCGCCCCCTCTGTCATCGCTGTGAAACTTCAACGACGAGTTAGGTTCTTCAGTCAACATTTACATTCGCGCTTGGATAGTGCTTGGCAAGAAACCGTCGAAGAAGTGGGATCTGCGTCCTGGTGGCCCTCGGCTGGCATCCGAAGCCATTCCAATGTTCGCAACTTGGAAGGCGAGATCAAACTGGCCAAAGATCTGCGACCAACAACAGCCGTGGGTCATTTCAGCATCTCTGTAAGCGACCCGTCTCTATCTACCATTTCGTGCCTCAATTGAAGCGTAATTGCCTTCAGTACCAAGTGGTCCTACATCCTTTCAACGTCCCAAATTGCACCTCAGACAACCACTCGCTACTGTCCGAGCGAGTAGAAATCGCCACCATGCATGCAAAGGGTCCCCGGCCACATGTTTACTCCCCTCCCGCATACGCCTTGCCTACACGACCCAACGACTATTACGCTCATCCCACGTCCAGCGGACCTGTTTTTTGATGACTATAATGACCGCTGCACCGCTATCCTCGCTTTGGTTGTCATGCTGGATCATGACTGACACGTCTTTCTTTGTAGCACTACTGTAACCGACCCGGCATCACACCACTGTATTGATCATCCTCCCACTACGATAGACATACCTAATCATATACCTTACATCAGGTGCTCCGATTTTCCGCATGTTCTTCAGCCAAACTTGAGGCAACAGCGGTGTACTGTCACGTATTCTTATGCGGTCCAAACAACTTCTTTCCGCACAGTAGCTCACTTCTATGACAGAGAGTCCTAACAGCGAGTTCTCTAGAGTGGGTCCCCCGACTTATGTCAGCAGGAGGCCGGCTAGCATATGCTGAACCATTGCCGATACAGTCCAAAAGCAGATCCCGGAGGATGGAAGGTTCTTCCACCAGTCATACTTAACGGTGCACTTTTTGAGGTCAAAAGACGACGGTGCATACATAGTATGTTTCTCATGGTGCTTCGTCGTCTAGCTAACATTGACGCCATGGTATACCCTGCAAACCACATATATTCACTAAGATTCTGGCGTATCAAAGCCTTGTTATGCACCTGGCTCGCCTTTACCACTCCACCTGATGATGAATAGCAAGAACACGCAGATACTCCACCTCTCAGCTGGCCCAGCTGCTATGCACCTGCGTCTGCTTAGATTCCTTGCAATAGGTTCTGACGCGGGGGGAACTGGTCGAACCGACCATCTACTTGTTTTGACTCTGCGCCAGGCGGATTTTTTGGGAAAAGGCGAACAATAAGACCATCAACGCAAGTTGGAAGGGGCACTCGCAGTATCGCCCGGCTTGAGGCCGAGTTCGCCTTTTTTAAAATCAGAGCCAAAGTGAGCTCCCACGTCTGCGTATTTCCTCCGAGGCAGTTATTGAGTACCGCCTCGGTTAAGCAGTATCATGCGCAGCTTCTCCCTTTTGCAGCAGCCGAATTTCGCGCATCTAGCACGGGTGATAGGACAATTTTGCAATGAGGTTATAATTGCCACGGAACAGACCCCAGCAGGGATACCATGGTCAAGCGTACCCCCAGACGGCCAGTTCAGGTAGACGATAACGGGACAGTGGGGTTCCTAGAAATCAGAAATCAGCATTTCTATCACCACGGACATTGATTGCAGCTATCACTTCACACTCTTTTAACTAAAAAGAAGCCCATTATACTTCCAATCCATCCATTGCCATTAATAACAAAGTCTCAAAAGTGTCATCAACTTTTGTTGAATCGTTTCCCATAGCGCCTCTCCCAGTTAGGAGGTCCGAATCTTTTGTTGGTATGGTCCAAGTGTACGATTCAGCTCGACGCTGCGCTATGAAGACAAACACAGTATCGTCAGACGACGCCCCAAAGCGTTGCCAACTGCCGTCTCCAAATGAGGCATCCTTCACGAGGACAGGGTCGAAAGTAAACCACAAGCCAAATGCAGACCAGAATGCTGTTTCCTTAGAAAGGCTACGAAGTTTGTACGATATGATGACTGTGACATCGGGTCCCGCCGATCCAGGGGGGAGGGAGAAGGGCGGGGAGGTGACCTCGAGCAGGGAGCGCAACAGAGGAGCAAGGAGCTCTGGGAAATATACCTGAAATTTTGCATAGAAGAGGATGAGTGAGGGTGCTGGAGACTTACGAGGTCGCTACAGACGACGTGCGTCAGCGTTCTGGTACCCTTTCGGTTGATGAGAACCTCAGATGCGATGGTCGCACCATGAGACTCTTCGCCCCAAGCTAATGGTCTCACATATAGTGAAGACTCAAAAGGGCCATCAGGGAAAGTTGATGACATGTATGTTTTGAGGTTGCTTTCAAGCAAGGGGCAGACCTACGACTTTCCGAGTCGGTCGCTGAAGAACTGGCACTTGATGACCCATACCTCCGGAAGATCTGTCGCAATCAAAATGTCCTGCATGTTGAGGGTTTCTGCGATTCGTGCACTTGTCATTCCAGCTCCAGAGCCAAGTTCGAGTATAGTACGTGGACAATGAGTGGTTGAGCTTGAAGCGGTAGCCATAAAGGGTGGATCGAACTGCAGGTTTGGTGGTGGATTGACATATATACTGAGCGTATAAGCTGCTTCCCTATGAATTTCATCACTGAGCCATCATGGTAAATCGCTGTGATAAGGATGGTTTACCAGATTCTACCAGCAATGCCATATTTTTCAATGGCCACGCTTTGTGCGGCAAACCCAAAGACAGAGTCCGAGTTTCTTGCACTTGGAGAATCCACCCACCTATCTTCAGGATGGAGAGATGGAGAGATGTTTAGCTTCTCTGGGAAGTTCATGTTCCGTGAAGACATTAGGGTTTCGTGTATAAAGGACTCGATTCAACCAATCTTAGGCTTCCGTCTTTGTATGTCATTGCTTGATCCTAAAGGCGATGGGATTAGAGGTAATCACATGGTGAAAGGTGATATGCTCCGGCCCCAGGTGAGCCCGTAGCCGGGTCCGTTCTGTGTTCACTGTATTTATTACTTCCATTGCGCTCTTTGTGCTATCTGACCACAGCGCATGGCAGCCCAATCAAAACCCGTACAGAAGTTGACACCGTTCGGAGCAGCCTTGGCTGGTGCTCTAGGAGCGTGTTTCAGTACAGCGTAAGGATTCACGGTCTACATATCCTAGTTGACCAACTCCTGACATCCCGACATATAGTGTCGTATACCCACTGGATGTGTACGCTCTGAGGTTTTTAGCTTCTTGTTCTCATCGCCTAAGCATATCATAGCGCAAAAACACGGATACAAGCACTTCCATCCAATGGAAAGGAAAAGGAAAAGCGCAGGCTTTCGATGTGGGCCGTCTTAACCCGGATATACAAAGCGGAGGGTCTTTCTGGACTTTACCGAGGCTTTGGTGCAACGATGTTGAACACTTTTTCAATGCGTACGTTCTATTCTGTTCTTCAGGAGTAGAGTGCTTACCTCCAGGCTTCAAGAATATGCATACTTCTTCTTCTACTCCTTGGTGCGGAACTCGTACATCAGTCGGCTGACAAGAAAGCTTCCGACAGGGTCAAAATTGCCACCGCTTTCCACGACAGCTGAACTGCTGATTGGAGCTATTGCTGGCGCTCTTGCACAGATTTTCACAATCCCGGTATCCGTCATTGCAACAAGGCAGCAGGTTGGCCGGCTGAACGATACCTCGGAGGAACCAAGTGATGATTCGTTCTTGGGGGTAGCTCGTGAAATTATTGAGGAGGAAGGCGTGAGCGGACTCTGGCTAGGCATCAAACCTGGCCTGGTCCTTACTATGAACCCTGCCATCACGTATGGTGTTTTTGAGCGGGTGAAAGGTCTGATTCTTCTCGCGCAAGCAAAGGCAGGATCGGGCACCAAATTGTCGCCATGGCTGTCATTTATTATCGGAGCCTTGAGCAAAACGCTTGCTACAATTGTGAGTCATTGCCTGTCATGTTATCGTGTCATCTTTTAATCAACGGCTTATTAAGGTCACGTACCCGTATATTATGGCGAAAGTACGAATCCAGGCCCGCAGTGCAGATTCTGACGACGGACAAGATGTCCTGCCTCACACTCCCCATCACATAAACACCAGACATGTTGGCGCGATAAAAATACTTGCGCGCGTGTTGAAGAAAGAAGGCTTTGTGGGCTGGTACCAGGTCAGCAAAATCGTAACTTTACATGAACACCATTGCTCATCTGTGGTCCCAGGGAATGCAAGCACAGATTACCAAAGCAGTTCTCTCACAAGCGCTGCTCTTCATGTCCAAAGAACAGTTCGAACATTGGGCCCTTGCTATCATGATAATGGCTGCCCGCGTCTCATCACGTTAATGAGATGCATACCACAATAGTATACTGTACAAATGTAGACATACACTCAACATAGACGAGCGCTCTACCAACTATATAAGTATGTCGGCAGGCTGCCGCGTAAGTAGAGAGTATCTGCTCCGGTTGTAGAGATGTACAGGATCGCATCATAGGATTTGCGAAAACACGATGTACCTGGTACCTAAAGCCTGACATTAAACGTTCAGAATCAAGTTCAAGGTGTACTTCACCCAGTGCCAGTTTCAGAATCCTGACCACCAGCAGGAGGGGGGATATATCTGTACGGACCGATCCTCGAAACACGAGAATCTGTTTAGCGGACGGGACAATTCTTCGATCCTATGATTAGAAAACAATTTCGGTGGATCAGCCCATAGCACCGAAGGTGCGCCCCATATCGCTGGTATGATACCATTTATCGGAAAGAGGGCCACTGGGTTGGCGGGTTTCTGTACACCTGCGGATAAATGCGTAGCTCCCTCCTCTTCGAGTCCACACGTGACCGATATTGCCCTCATCACAAACTCGAACCTCGGCCTTGACGATGTCTGGTCCGCCAACAACGCCTCGGGGTAAGACGACATTTAATCCAACGACACCAGCGACAAGCCGAGTGTCAGCTTCCCAAACCATTCAAGCCTCGCCGCACTACGCGACTAGCAGGAGACACTCGCTTTACGGCGTCGAAGATCGGATTATCATCGATCCTGGATCTCGGATATGGAAGGTTGGCTTCAGTGGTGAAGGCCGTCCTCGTGATGTATTTCTAGCTGGTGGAAAGTCAGGAGCATCTCTTTGGAGTCTTCGAAGAGCCACCGACTTGGCAGCCAGGGCGGAGGAAGAGAGGTCACTGGAGGTCAACCTGCAGACTTGCCTGAGATCAGTCTTTCACGAGTGAGTCTAGCGTCATACAAGAATGCGAAAATCACTCATGGCCAGCGAAGTTCACTTCTCACAGACCCAAAAGCACGTAAGGTCATTTTGGTGGAGCACCCTCTGTTGCCGCTATACATAAAAGACATCATGGCTCGAATTCTTTTCGAGAATCATGTGCGTGTCTAGTCCCACATTTCTTGTTACTCGGTTCATAGATGAAGTTTAGGTGCCTTCCGTTTCTTTCGCGTCAAGCCACCTGCTTTCCCTTTTTGCTGTTGGACGAATAACCGGGCTTGTGCTAGACTGCGGTCACCTGGAGTCAGTCGTATTACCGGTAAGAAGTTAGCTTGTCTTTCCCTAATAGTGCGTTGATCCAACATAGATATTTGCCGCCCGGCCGCTGTACCCTCATCTTCGCACCACTCCATTAGCGGGGGCGCGATTAACATCACACTCGCGTGCTCTACTGCTTCTGTTCGGCACATATCTCCCCCCTCCGACGTCATTAAGCGCCGCTGTCAATATACCCGCCGCCAATCGGGCAACCCGTGTACCTCAAGAAGTACTTCTCGACTCTGTGATCGAAGAGATTAAAACACGGTGTTGCTTTGTCGGCGATGTTCTTGGAGCGCCTATGGATGCTCAAGAAGCCACGCCGGGGCGAGACGATGGATCTGAAATTGAAGTCCCTCTGAGTGACACCACCCATTCTGAATCCGAATTCTCGCACACGACTGGACGCGAAAGCAATATTTCTTCGCACCGTGAATCTTCCTCCGAGTTCTCTGTAATATCCAACCCTCGCGTCCTTCCTGTAGATGCACCCCGCGGAGAGAGCCATTTGCAAGCACTCGCGACGATGTATACCCGCCACTCAACAGCAACTGAGCTCCAAATGCGCGTAATGCCCCCACCTTCACAACAAACCGGAACCGGGCGCGGCACTCTCATCATACCAGGCTGGATCAGAGAGCGAGCGGCTGAGGTTCTGTTTGAAGGTGGCGATGTTGACGAAAGCAGCGTCGCCGAGGTGATCCTGGATGCGCTTCTGAAGGTGAATCCGACCCACCTTCCCCTACTTTTTTTAATCGGCACACGACTGCAGGTCCCTGTCGATCTTCGCAAAACATTTGCCTCTTCCATACTAGTCAGCGGCGGGACTGCTATGTTGCCGGGTTTCATTCCTCGCCTCCATGCAGAGTTGATTCGTGCGCTTTCTGTTCCACCCACGCCATCAAGACAACCCGCGAGACCTGATAGACCTTTTCCACCACGATATGATCGATATGCATCTCTTCGACCACTTCTTCCTTATTTTGCGATTCTCAATAACCCTTCTCCTCCGCCGCCCATGTCAGATAGAGCCCGCGCGAACGCCGGGAAGGCGCCAGCCTTCTCCCCCGCGACCCTGTCATGGGTAGGAGGGTCCTTAGCTGGGTAGGTGGCTACGTCGTGGAGGTTGTTACCCCACATTGACAATTTACGCCGCAGGTCCTTGAAGACTGGCGGAGTTGAGGTTGCAAGGGAAAAATGGGATGAGGCCAATACAAACCACTATCCTGACCAAAGTATGGATATCTCGACCGATTTCGAGGACCGTGCTGTGAGGAATATTCTTCCTGATTGGACACGAGCTTCTTTACCCAGCGGGGCCCCTGCTGCTAACGTTCCTCATGCATCAACACAGACCGAAGTCGGGGCTTAGAGCATGAACATTCTGTTTGTTGCGTAAAACAGAACTGTATAATTGGGTATCGTTCAGGCATTCGTAAGGGTCGAACAACGTTAGTGTTCGTAGAGAATGGTAATGTAATAAACATTCGTCGGAAAGAGTCCGAAGTTTGAGTCGAAGGTACAGTAAGTGGTCGAATGATGAAAGGATTGTATGAGGAAGGCATATGAAGGATAAAAATATTCAAGGGGTGTTGTCGAAAATGTGAAGTGTGAGTTTATACCCTTCGATGCATGCAGCAACGTTCTCCCAATCCGCTTGCGATGTTACGGGATATAGGGTGTTATGTTCATGATCAGCAGGTGGTGAGCCCGAAGAGTCCTGCGGGCCATTGTTGCTGGTGGGGTTAGTGACTGGCTGCAGGAAGGAGATCTTGAAAGAGTCGGACAGTGGAACGCCTTCCTGTCCGACGAACTTGTTGAACAGACGCTGGCGCAGGTCTTTGTACGAAATCTCGTTAGCGACACGAAGAAGGATCAAAGAATCGCTGTATTTCGCTTTGATGACGAAATTGTCGGAAGTCGAAGACATAGTGGAGACAGAGAACGTGGTAGATTTTGCGGGGGACGCAGGCGCGAGTGGTGAGGAGGTGGTAATCTGTTGGTTGCTAGTATAACTCGAACGGAGAGGAGTCTCGGGGAAGATTTCTGCAAGAACATGAGGAATTTCGATGTGTGGAATGTCGAAGCATGGAAGGGGAAATGAATCTGCAGAAAGATAGTCAGCCGCTGAATCCGTAGATTACGAGGCCAGTAGCTTACCAGCCAGGAACATGTCGAGGATGTCATCTTCGGGGTCGGACCACCGGTTATCAGACTCAGAGACAGAGACAGGGCCAGATACGATGCGAGACCTGGGAGTGGAACGGCCTGGAGAAGGCAAACACTGGGGACTTTGGACCCGTGGAAGAACGCCTTGGGTCGAAACATCGGTCATAAAGGTAGCGATACTACTCATCGATGCCCGTTGAGCAAATTTTTCAGTTGAGGATGGGGTGGTCGGCATCGTCATATCAATGCCTTCCAAAATACAAGAGGCAGAGTCAATTGTCTGCCAAGATTCGCGGATAGAGCGATCAGCTAAGGACGGAATTAGCGTTCGTGAAGGGGGTTTTGCCTAGGACGTACGGAGTGTCAATAAACCTTCTTCAAGCGGAGGAGGAACTTCTGGGGGTGGCGGTGGAGAAAGGAATATCTTGCCGTGCCGGTCTGAGTTTGTGTCTCCAGCAGAGCTCTTTCGTCGCCTGCCAGTGACAGGCGGCGGGTTGAGCGGAGTATCCGTCTTTAGACAAATCTCGCGATCTTCCGGAAGGATAGCAAGGGCGGATGTCGGACGTTCATGAATATAGCTTGGGTGCCATTGAGGATTATGATCAAAGGTGATCGTTGGGACGTCATCAGCGACAGCGGGTACTGGTACGTTAACCCGAACGGGGCTGTCCAGGCTGCTATCCGAAGGGGTAGAGGTGGAGAAATTGGAGGATCCTGTGGAATAAGCGCGCCTACGACCATTAGGCAACGGGGAGCCATCACTAGAGCTGGAACTCGTCTTTCGATTCCTTGGAGCCTCTGAAGTTGGACTCGCCTGTCGAGGGGAGCGGTAGGTTGAAGCCGACCGTGATGTAGCAATCGATTCGGGATAGCTATGGAGATCCTGGACGCTCGAACTCGACGATGAAAAATACATGGAAAAGATGCTGCTCGTGACAGATGTGCGAGATTTCGAGTTAGCAGTCCGTTGCTTCCGTTGCTTCTCCGCGAGTTCGTAATCGCGGCGCCAGTAGCCAAAAAAATCAGTTACGAGGTGATCGTTTCTGAGTTCCTGTACGAGCGCAGGCACGTCTTCCTTCCAAAGTGCTTGCACGAAAGCCTTGAGTTCCGCGGCTCGCTGGTCGATGGTAGCCTGGCTTGCGCGGAAAACAGTGCCCTTCTTGGTGAGGACCGGTATGTAATCATGGATGTCACGGCCGACAGAATTAGGGTCGGGGCCTGGTGGAAGTGATTCCCAAGAGGAAGCTGCATCCTGTTTATAGAAGCCGTCGCGTTTGACACCTTTGCCTCGCTGGAGACGTAGACGCTTCGCTCGCGCCATGCGGCGATATTCTTCTTCAATAGAGCCCTGGAATGCTAGGCAGTCTTCCCACCGTCGCCAGACATCATACTCGGCTAGAGAGCTGCCCGAGGACGTGGAAGACCTATCCCCACGGCGAATGGGAGAGATTCGCATTCCATAGCTGTAGCTGCCACCTAGAAACGAGCTTAAGATAGTGTGTTCTAGTCAATTGGTAGTACTCACTTATTTTGATGGGAGATAACATTTCCACAGAGAATCTGGATGGAGCTGGGCGATAGATAGCTCGTTTATAGGACTGGAACAATCGAGGATGAGTCAGTAGCCTGTAAATAAGGACGTGAGCATACGTCAGTTCCAATTGGTCCATCGTCGACGCCTTCGAACTAAGGATTAGGGATCAGTAGACGTCCGAGTGATAGCATGGTGATGGCGTACAGTTGGATGGAACATGATTCAATAGCACCAGCAGAAAGCTGGTCTCAAGAAAAATAGATATGATTCTCGAAAGTAGGCTGGATAAAAAGCAGGTGTTCGTTGCGAGCAGAAAGACGGAAGGCAAGACAAGTGCGACATTTTGAGGTCCTCTCTTATTGTCTTGACCAGGAGCAATGAACGTTATTGTCTCCGTCCCGCCAAGGACCTGATCTGATCGGACATTGATCGAAATCGAACTGGCTCACTCCTGATTTGAGCTGGTTTTTTTTTTATTCCAAAAATATCCTCAACTGCAGCCGACTGACCATTGTGGTCGATGGTCACATTTCCGATTCCCTGTGTCCACTTATTCTTATTGTATTCCCGCCATGTCCACATGCTGCTGAAGGCCATGGCGAACTCAAGCAAATTGTTTGCTTGAGACCACTGCGACACGTCATCTTGCTCTGAAGCGTGGACTAAACACAGTTTTCGACGTGAAAACAAGCAGTTCGAGACTACTCCTCGGCCGCCCCCCTCAAGAAGGCTCCAAGTCATCAGACAAAACGTTAGATAGGTCTGGGTCCATGTTGACGCCATAAACTACTCGCACTTACTTGCTACACAGGCATCTACCTATCATCCCATAGCACAACCCACAACCTAAATATAAGCACACGGGAACTTATGCTCCAAAACAACTCGTTGCTTGTCATGGCATTTTCCCGTACGAGACAAAACACCCATATCTGCGTGCAGTCGAATCTATCGCAACCCGCTCACCTGCCTTCATGTGCAGAAATATATTCTGTTATCGCTCCCTGGCCATTAGGATTCTGACACGGATAAGGGGTATAAGAATGAGCGTGTGGTATTCGGTGCCCCCTTGCTGCTGGAAGTCTATTCTCAATGCCTATCGACCCCAATGTGCAGCCTCCTTTTGGCGAGAAGCATATGAAGTTCACCCTCAATGAGAAGATTGACGTCGACCGCGGCGACGTTGAATCAGTCAACGTACATTCCGATTCAAACCACTTCGATGTACTGGAAACCGAGCGGGACCTGGTCACCCACATCATCAGCGTTGCGGATGATTCATCTCTGAGCCCATGGACGCTTCGTGCTTTCATCATTGGCATTGGGCTGTCCGCCTTTGGAGGTGTTCTAGGTACGTACACAACAAAACCTTGTACTGGTGTATCTGATGTCTATGCCGTCCCTTGCAGCTGAGATTTATTACTTCAAACCAGTAGGTTATTTCTGTTCAGTCTACTGCCTGAGACTCGAACGCGCTACAGCAAACCGTCCTGGTCTCTACGATGTTCCTTGCTATCATATCGTATGTAATGGGAATGTCGTTCGCCGCCGTCATCCCCATGCATGGCATTTTCCGTTATCTGAACCCAGTATGTCGGATCTGCACTGTGACACTGATTGAGGCGCTGATCAGCCCCCGTTTGAAGCACCCATTCAACAAGAAGGAAAATGCGTTCATTGTGATTATGGCAAGCGCAGCAGCCAATTCGGCCCTTGGTACGGAAGTTTTGGCTGTCCAACGGCTATTCTACAACATCACCCCGAACCCTGGAGCCAGTATCTTGTCAGTTCATGCCACTATCAGCCGTACAACTGACACTGACACTTCAAATAGCTTGCTATTCTCTAGCCAACTGTTGGGTAGGGGATCTCGCTCTTTTACCGCGGTGGTAGCTAAAAGCGCTTCCCAGGGTATGGTATTGGTGGCCTGTTCAGATGTTGGTACATCCGTTCTACGCCATACCTTCGTCATATTGACGAACGTGCCGTCAGCGGTTTTACTTTATCCATCTAAGATGCTTTATCCCGGAATTTTGCCTCTGGTGTCAATGTTTGACGCATTGTACAAGGACGCAGCGGGGGCGAAACGGAAACTAAAGGTATTCTGGATCGTCTTCGGGGTGTGCGTCGGTTTTTCGCTCCAACTTCCCCACACTCATCAATTCCATTTTCCTAGAATTTTCATCTGGGAATTGTTCCCAGAATGGATGTTCCCTCTTCTCACAGGATTTTCCGTGTTCTGCCTGGCTAATCCTCTCTCGCGAGACTTCACCCGCATTTTCGGTGGCTCCAACGGGAATGAAGGGCTCGGCTTATTGTCGATTTGCTTCGACTGGCAATATATCTCTGGGGGTACGATAGTTCTTCATGTACACCGTATCGTGCTGATGAGAACCCGTCCAGGTTACAACCCCATGGCCATCCCTCTCAAAGCTCAGTTTTCAAACTTCATTGGGTACATCCTGTGCATGTGAGCATTTGGGGTTTCGCTCTTGGTACCCTTATTGATGATTCTGCTTCCAAGGGTTGTCTTTGTAGCTGTATACTACAAGAATATATGGCAGTCCAAAAACTTCCCCTTCGTAGGTCATTGTACTTCCATCTCGACAGTACATAAATGTTTCTTTCCACTAGCTTTCCCAGGAGCTCTTCTACGCGAACGGCACAGTCTACGACCAGCTTCTCATTCTCAACGACAAGCTCGAGGTGGATCCAGCTTTGCTTGCGGAGCAAGGATTAGTAGGCTGCTGTCATACATCTAATGACAGAGAACTTAATTACACAACAGCCATTCTACGCAGGCAGCTGGGTCGTTCAGCTCCTTACAACGAATCTCGGCATGGCTGCCACCTTTACGCACCTCCTACTCTGGAACTACGACGACTTACGCAACGCCTGGACGTGGATGAAACCCACAGAGCTCAAGCGAATGTGGGGCAACTTCAAGTGGAAGTTTTGGAGGGATGACGGTATGAGGAAAGAATGCGATGTCGTTAACGATGATATTGATCCTCATTACCGCGAGATGCTAAAGGTATGCCATTTTACTAAAGTTCACATGTCTGAGGCCCCTATTCATTGCGCCATAGTATGCCGACGCGCCAAACAGTTGGTATCTGGTAACCCTCGCCATATCTGTCATCATTGCCCTCGTTATCATATACAAAACGGATTCAACGCTTCCCTGGTAAAGCCATTCCTTCTTGCTATATTCACAATGTTCATTGAATTCTACTTCCAGGTGGGGATTCCTGATCGCAGCCCTCTTGGCTACGGTATCCATCCTCTTCTTTGGATCATTGTTCGCCATTACCGGGCTTCAGTTCATTATCCAACCGTTCGTGCAGGTATGTAAACATTGGGTACTTCAGGAGAGCACTGATTAATTCACCACACAGATGATCGGAGGCTTCATACATCCCGGTAAACCGATGGCCAACATGTACTTTGTTCTCTTCAGTTACAGTGAGCCAAGTAACTGAATTTCCTTGATCATTTCTGAATGAACGATCTGTAGATTCCGTTAATCAAGCCCAATTATTGATGCGAGACCTCAAGATTGCACAATGTACGTAGTGTGTTTTCGGTTCTTCGCCAATCAGAGGTTTCAATTTGCAGCGCAGACACGAAACTTCCTCCTCGTGCGGCGTTCACGGCTCAGATTATCGGAACGCTGTTCGGAGCCGTTCTAAACTTCGGTATGTCTATGCAGACTGTCTGCCTGTAGATTGCATGCTGACCAGGAGTCGAAAGTCCTGATGAACTCCATTATCGACAACCGGCGTGACATCCTGCTGTCAGTTGAAGGGACCAACATCTGGTCTGGTCAACAACCCCAGCAGTATAACTCCCAAGCGATCGCATGGGGAGGACTAAGGTATGATAGCCGTTCGTACTGTGTGATTCCCTCAAGTGATAGTTCTTAGTCACCAATTGTTCGCTATCGGACAGAGATACCAGTTTGTTGCTTGGGCCTATGTGATCGGTCTCTTCGTTCCAGTGCCGTTCTGGCTTGCCTACAGATACTTCCCCAGGCTCAGAGCCGACTACCTCTATACCCCTGTCATCTGGTCAGTCAGCCATTAGTATTCGTCTCCAGAAACGCTCGCTGATGAAGCATACTAGCTATTACATTGGATGGCTCTGTGTCGGTATCAACTCATCTATATTCTCATACTTCTCCGTCGCCTGGTTTTCGCAATGGTGGCTGAGGACACGCTACCCGAAGTGGTTTGCGAAATATAACTACATCGTAGCGGCCGCGTTGGATGGCGGTACTCAGGTGACCCACCTCCAGTCTGACAACCCTTTGAATTATAACCGAGGGATATAGGTCATGGTTTTCGTCCTCTCGTTCGCTGTCCAGGGTGCCTCAGGCGACACACACCTATTCCCACAATGGTGAGCTCGCTGCTGCTGTTCTCGGGCAATTAGCTGAATTGGGGGCACCAATTCAGGTGGGGCGCGAACCAGAATGGTGAGTATATACCCTGCCACGACTTTGGCCAATTTTTAACCATGAAAACTTGCAGGAAACTACGACAGGTGCGCGGTGATACCTACCTAAAGTAGTGGTGACGGATCGAAGCAGCGAGATGTTCTGCTTTCGAATGCTGGTTTGACGTGTAGCAGTAGTGTCGTTGATTTAGCGTTTCAGAATTAGCACGTTGACATGAGGCGGATTTGAGCCAAACGCCGCAAACACGTTCATAGTTTGGTGGTTGTTCACGTGATGTATATCTCTGCAAACCTCTGAATCCTTGCTTGATCCTGGCTTCCTCCACGCCATATACGCGGAACGTTATTTAATCTTAAATCTCGCCCTTGCCGACTCCCATCTTATACCATGATGCACAGTACTGCACGAGAAGCGACGCGCAATCCAGCCTCTGTAAGTCCCCCCCAAAGCGATCTTCAATTCCACGGATGTCCTAATCTTGGGTGATACATCTCGTTAAGAAATATCCATACCTATCAGACGACAACCATTGGGAGGATGTAGAAGATATTGAGGGTCACCCTCGGCCGCCCACGCCACCTTCTGGGTCAGTACGGCTCGGCATCTCTTCTCCTCGCAAGCGGCGGCTGCCGCACCGGTCCACATACGTAGCATCTCCGGCGCGCAAACAGTCCGTTGTCCCGCCTACGCCCAAAAAGCAGAAGCTACCCCCTAAAATGCTGGTGCGGAAAGAAATCTTGGATGGCGCTATGCACGGCGCTTCTTTCACATTTAGGTACTTTTTCGACATCTTCAGCACGGCGACTCGGCTTTTGCGGCGGCCACTCGGTCTTCTTATCTTCCTGTGGTTGCTGGTTCTTATCGTTGGCAGGATTTCTCATACCGTTCGCGGCGTATTTCAACCTCTGTGCCTTTTGCCTGGTCTATATGGATCGAGGTTCTGTGGGACACTAACGCAAGTTGGTGGGGGTCCTAAATCACCTCGCTGGGCAGATTACCCGAAGCTTATTGACGTTCAAAGCGCGACATTCGAGCGTCTGCTCGATGAGTCGGTTGGCGGCTCGGGTTTGTCTTTGGAGATCAAGAAAGCAGAATTGGCGACCACTGATCTGGTCACGCTTATTCGTATCAGCGATCTGAAGTCCCGGGACACCTTGAGCGACACCTTGAGCGAGTTTGTGGACGACGCGAAGAAGACTGGTCGGGATCTTCAGAAACTCAGTTCTAAGATTGGGGGTGCCGTCGATAAGTGGGTCATGTCATCCCTTCAAATCTACCCAATCACAGTGCCCTAATATCAACATAGTATCATGGCCGTCAATGATTACGCCCTCCATCAAATCGAAGCAGCACACTCCAAGGCCCCAACCGTCATGTCTTTGTACGGCCTCATCCCGTGGGCAGCCCGCAAACCCACCAACGACATTGTAACCAGTACATTCAGTGAAGCTATGGGAGTCCTCTCGGTGTCTATGCAACGTCTCATCCTAGAAGCAGAACTTAACCTCGGCAACCTCGAGAAGCTTGAAGAACGCCTCTCGACATTGCACGACCAGGTGTTGCGCGAAGATTCGACCCTCTCCTACGCCAAGTCGGAGCTGCTCGCCGAATTGTGGACCAAGCTAGGTGGCAACAGAAGGAAGCTACGCAATTACGAGGACCATCTCGGGCTGCTGAAGAATCTTGGCTTGTACCGGAAGAAGGCGCTCGCACATGTCATCGCTGCTTTGCAATCTCTCCATGCGATGAGTAGCGATATGGAGGATATCCGAGAACGCGTGGCAGCACCGGAGCTCACTGGATCGAAGATCCCTGTCGAGGTCCACATGAAAAGCATACAATCTGGGCTGGAAAGGTTGAAAGCGGGCAGGGTGCGCGCCAAAAGGTTAGAAGAGGACACTATCAGGCGCGTTCTTGGTATTGCGGGGGAGGAGTAATCTCCAAGAAATCACCCATATTTCGAAGGTCGGCTGTATTTCTATCCCTATTTATTTGTACATACTAGCAGATATCCCAGAAGGCATTTTGGTCAGCTTATTAGCATGTTGAATACACAGTAGACACAGTAGACTGTATGTATAACGCATGGAGAAATTGTATACTTTTCGAACGCCGATCGACCTGGTCTAGACCCAATACCTTGGTGTATGTACGCTGAAGGCTGTCCCATTTTCTGAGCTGACAGCAGCTAAGGGCAGGTGTAAGACCTGCTGGGGTTAGCTAAGCAAGTTAGGTAGCCACCCATACATGCTTTTAGATGGCTATTGGCGGGGAACTTCAAGTCATCCGAGCTGCGTTGGAGTAGGGAGGCTTGGATATTCAAGACCTGATGCAAGGTAAGCGTAAGAACACAGTGACGGCGCGAGGAAAGTAATACCGGAACGAATGTCTTATACTGTGGCAGCCTTTAGTGGGCTAAGCAATCATCATGGGGATGTCGTCGGGTGGAGGATCTCATCCAGGAGCTCGGAAACTTTTTGTCGAGCTTCATCCTTTTCCTCCTGGATAATTTTCAGTTCGGCGTCGCGTCGATGAGCCATCTGGGCCTCATCGGAGAGTAAGAGCAAAAGTTTCATAGCGTGCGTTATCGACAGCAATGAATTTGCTGCACGAACCTACGGACATGTCAATCCTGATGCAAGAAGCTGAATTCCGATACGCACCATAGACTCCGCACGAGATTGCGCCTGAAATGACTCCTGTGCGATACGAAACTTGTCCTTGTCCCCAATCTTGGAGCCGTGGTCAGCTCTGGTGTATGAAGGAGCAGATAACATATTTACAGAGGCTATGCTGACGAGGTCCACCATGCCATCTACCAGTGTCTCGATCTCCATATCCACACGTTTGTTCCATTCTTCTTCAACTGCGTCGAGGTACTCTGCAGAGCTCTGATCTATGGAGGATTGGGCTACATTCGCGCGGGATAATTTTGCGGAAGGCAGAGCAGATGGGCGCGAGACGTCTGTCTGCGGGATTTCTGACATGGCCTACGACAAGGGAGAGAATTTGCTCCCGTTTGGTAACTTGCAACATTTTTGAATTCTCACCGCGCAATTCCTCATGCTACAACTGTTGTGGAAGTGTCGCGGAGACCTACTCGACTGCGGTTTTTCACACTGTGACCACCGTCTCCTTTAGTCTTGGATGGCCCGGTGGCTTTGTCAAACTTGACCGCGAGACTTTGTCGCACCATAATCGAAAACCTTGGATTGTAACCCGCCGTGGACTCGAAATCCAAGCGGGGCCCGTATGTGCATGGCATTTATGTACATATTGGCACATCGCGCCAAGCTGGAAGCTATGGCTGCAGAACAATCAATCGTATTAACCGGTCCAAAATGTTGCTAAAATCCAAGTAATTCAAGCCGGCAAAAACTTTGCTCGTCATCACCAATATGGAGAGACGAAGCCATGGCGATGCTGGACTCCATACTTAATAATGCACATTTCTACCGAGTCACTCAAGTTTGGGGTCTTGGTGATCAAGGAGTCAAGCTCGCTCCACCCCAGTAGATCCAGCGATCGAGGGAAAATGAGTCGTTTCCCTAGCCGTATCAATGCACCAGTGATGACTGCGTCCCTCCGATGAAGGCACGGAGACATAAATGCTCGCTCTTACCTCCAATCGACGAGGTAAGATAGCCGCCTGGTGATATGTGGAAAAAAGCTGGTACTATGCTACCGGATCCCCCCAACAAAAGCAAGGGTATATTCACCATAGGCTGACATGTCTCGCAACGAGAACAGACTGACGTGGATAGTTCTGCCCGATATTCCGCGAATCCACTTTGAACGTTGGATCTCAGAGACAATCTCAAAAACCGTCTCGGGGACGTAAAATACAGTACCGATAAGAAAGCGGCTAATGGGAATTCAGACTCAGAGAACTTCTGTGCATCCCTAGGGGCTGCGGAAGCCTAGGAACATATGAAAAGCACAATGTTTAAGGCTGTTGGATTCAACGATGGCAATATCATCGGAAGGCGTTTTTGAGCGACAGTTCTTGCCGCTGATACAGAAAATCCGGGAGCCTGATTCGAGGGTACACCGGTAGCCGTGACGAAGGACACGAGGCGGTAATGGGAGAGCCCGACGACGCTGTTGACTGATGTGCCTAGGGGACAGTCTGGCCGCCGAGGCGGGTGGCAAGCGCGAAGCCGCAGTTTCTCGGCACGGCGGCGTATAGAGGATTGGTAGACCGATGAAGACAACCAAGCCGAGGGGTGATGGCACCTTGATCCTGGAGGCATTCTCATTACGTTTGGAGGCGAAGCCATACTTCACGGTGCCTTTTTCGTTGGACTTTCAGATGGTCAAAGACGTTTATCTAGGTCCGCTGGAGTGAGGCTCGTCTTGTTTAGAATAAAGCATAGCATACCTGATATTCGATCCGAACAAGAGGGTGTGTTCGGGGGTAGCGCGACCATGGAGAGGACCGGGAGGATGACACGAGTAGGGCTGAGCTATGCCAAGGGAACAAAGGTAGTATCAGGAGCTTCTGAATATGCCTCCACGGCTTATGTACTTGAACGCTACCTTAGCCTGTCCGATAACCAATGCACAATTGAAGCTTATGCCTTCCATCGACGACTTTGGTGATGAACTTTTGATTGAACAACTGTGTTAGCTGAGCCTAAGCCACGAGGAACCGCAGGAGGTCCCTGCAGGCAACCACAGACAGATCGTGAAGCATTGCAGAGCAACTAAACCGGCCTCTGACCTTTCATCCGTTAGGACATGATGATCTAAAGATTTGGGTGATATCTCGCATTAGTGATGGGCAATGTGACGACTAGACAAACTCCCGCCGACAGACAGATGATGATGCATCGCGGGAGGCTACACAGGAACAACCGAACCCTACAAGGGGCAAAGCGGCCCAGAGAATCCGATTTCCCCCAACAATCGGGTTCAAAACACCAGGGTCCTGAGTGGTCCAGGTTGGGGGCATATTTAAGTTGAGGTGAGAAATAGTCCAGTAGTGTGATGGTGATGGCGTGAGTATAAACGCCGACTTGCCGGACTTATGAGTGGTAGGTGTGTAACATCACACAACACGCTGGCAGAGTGCCTCGGGCAAATATATCAGGAAGTGGTGTCACAATGGAGCAAAGGATGTTTGGCCATACGCAGGAAACACGGAATCAGAAACAAATGACTAGGAAAGGTATGTCCGCACCCTCAAGGCGCTGCCAAATCCGACATACTAACTCAAAGTATAGCTTTCAGATATGGAGGAAATATCTCATCTTTGAGGGCCGCCAGTAACCTCGCAATGTCCAGCGCCAGTCCTCCAAGCTGCGGCCCATATCAGAGCTCGCGAGCACTGAAGATCGCGTGCATAAAAACCTAGCCAGCCCGGAGTGGTCGTCTGTGTCGTAGCCATGGAAGCACCGCTGGGCGTGACTTTCGAACTGTTGCACAGTAGAGGCTTTTGGGGACCAGGGGACGGTGCCGTAGGAGCTTACAAGGATAGCGGTAGATCCCGATTGCCTTGGTTGGTGGTCGGGGTTCTTGTCCGTGTTGTGATGGGCTCACAACCACGAGTCGAGATGTGGGAAATAATCACGTGGAAACAGCATGACCATGTACAATGCGGCTTGTCAGTGTCACTCATTCCAATCACACCCGAGACTTCATCGAAACCATGAGCGGCAAACCGTATACCTACACTGGCAGTGGTACCAACAGCCAGGTCTTTATGCATTCTCTTCTGCTATGATGTTCAATCCCAATATCTTTCAAAGGGAAACCACTACTGCAGCCGTCAGGATAGCAGCATGGGCAGCCACGGATATCACTATTCCAACACGTCAGTCGACATACGTGTCCTGATGGCGATTTCCATCTAACTTTTTCTCCGTAGAGACGGAAGCTACTATTACAAGAACACCAATGGTTCGACTTACTTTAAAGATGGAGCTGGCAATGCTCGTTATACCCCCGCTAATGGAGGCTCGCCATCCTCCTCTGTATCAGGCCAGAAATAAATTGCTCGTAGTCCATATAACTTGCTCAAAGTCTATCAAATAGTATAGCATCTACCATTCACATTTCGCCGCTGTCCGCAGAAACACCAGCTACTGTTTCCTCTTCCGGATTTACTCAGCTGTCACCCAAGATTTTGTTTGTCAGCTAATCATACTGATTTCCGACATGGCTTTAAGAGTTTCCACTAGGTGCTTGTGTTGATTAGGTATCTGGCAAATGTGTGTTGGTCGATGTCCCTCTAAAGAAATCATGAACAGTTGTACAAGTATTGCAGTATTTCATTCTGTGGTGGGTTTACACGAAGGTTTTTGTCTAGTCTGTTCTCAATGGTCATCTTCTGAGTGGTTATTGTTTCTTGCTCTGATTTACGAACTTCAGATGATGCTCCATGAGTTGTTGGATAAGCACACAGGGGTTTTGCTGCTATTGTGCACCTGGTTGTGAATTCTGTGATCAGCATTGCTCAACAACCATGCACTGTTGATAGTGTCCTCCTCACTGACCAAGTACATTGTTTGGTTTGCTGTTGAACCAGTCTCATGTTTTGTTTCACCGAACAAGGTTACAATGCACCTCCTAATCGTTGCTGATGACTTCTTCGAGAAAGCCGAATAGCCCCCCCGCCGTCACTCCGCTCTATGTCTATTTTTATTGATGCAACTTGTTATTCTGAATCTATGCTATCCTCTTCAATGGCAGCCATTTGTACTTGTTAGTAAAGTCAAATACTGATCTACGTCCCTCTACTCGACTCTCCCCTTGTTGTGATTTTCTAACAGCCATTCCTTGAGTGCATTGATGAGAACCTCTCTAACAGCCCGCAAATATGATGGGATGATGTGTAGAGTGTCCTTGCCCTGGTCCCGGACTCTTAATGCCACTCCCCAGCTCGACCATAACTTGATGGGGTGCGTAAACAATTGTATCCAACACAGATGAATGATTGAAAAATATAGTGTGTTCTAGGTTTTCGAGTAGTGTCACCAAACTCCATATCGTCAGGATCTCAACTTGTGGCATCGGGACACAGCTCAATGTTTCCCTTCTCCAAGTGACCCACGATCAGAGCTTCGCGTGTGTGAAGACCTTTTCATTTCCCAAAACATGACGTCTGTGCAAGATCTCCATGTCACCACCCTTCCTTGAGACTGCCATTTCAAGAAAAATCGCACTAACCACTATCTTATTTAGTTCTAACCCTGTGGATCATGGCACCCCTTCAGGACCTCGTGCCGTCTTTGGACCGCGTTCGTGTTCGATCCGAGTTTCTCGGAGTCGAGTGATTGAGACTAACACAATTGGCATTCGGTGCCAGCACCAGCCCTCGTCAGTCGCACTACGCGCCCATCGTGATATCCATGTCGCCGGTCCGCTTTGTCTTCTCCTGAGAGACATCGAAGGTCAGTCAACTGATCCCTGCTTGTATTCCTGTGACAAATCGGCTGACACGCTGCTGGCATCTGACGCCGGGCAGAGTCGTGCACATACGCCATATGTTTTTGTTTCAACAGTACCTGAGGCCTCCCGCAGATCCGACAGCGAATGTTGCGACGTGTTCAGACTGCTTGAGCGCTTCGTGCTCTTACTCATTGGAAGCGCGTGGGAATCGATAACGTTTACTTCCATCGCTTTCGTCAAGATGTTGCGGAATATTTCTCCAAGGAGGTGTTGGTGTACAGATTCCGGATAACATTCTGTAATCTCGATCTTAGAGGAGGATCTAGTCAGGCACAATTTAAATGATGTAGATGCGGCGGGTTGGATGACAGACATACATCTGGAAAATAAGGTGTTGACACAGGTGGTGTGTGGCAGGATTGGGGCAGGCCTGGTAAACTCAAGCTTCACAGGTGCGTGGATAGAGCAGCAGACGAGGGATAGCGGTGTTGAGGCGCGATTCCCACGTGGTGCAGTGGACCATGTGTGAAATCGATCTCATCGTAGTTGGATCGGCGATTAGGTCTGGGTGGCTCTGGGAGATTTAGCTGGGGTATATAACGGCATATGACCAGAGATGTATTGAGCAGCAACACGAGGACGCTGCAAGGACGAAGGAACAATTGGGGAGACCATTAGTTGACAATAGGCTGAAACAGATCTGGCGCAATCATCAATGCAGGTTAGTTTTGGGACTCCGCCTTACCGAGATCCAAACCAAGTGGGCCTGCCAGGGCAGATTTCAACTGTTCACCGTCAACTTTTCTCTTCCCATCATCATCCTCGTCCTCAACACGTCTACGGATAGTGAGCTCACTTCAACGAGACTATCGGCGTTCAGCTTGTCGCTTCTTGTACGGATTTGTACTCCATTTCTATCTTCAATGTGTTCATGTGTCTCCTTCTAGGCGCAAGATCCGCCGTCATCGGGAGATACGAGATTCAAAAGCATCTCCTGATCACAATCTCGACTTTTTATGAGCCATGGCGAGCTCTACACACCACTATCCTACTCAAAACCGATACCCTCCTCCTTCCGTCCAACAAAACCCCCGCGTTGAGGACCTTCGGCTTCCGTCCATAAAAGACCTGAATTTCAGGTATGATACGCGACGCCAGAGCTCGCAGGACGGTTCATCGCAGAACCTAAACTCGAGTATTGCTCCTGGCGAAACTGCCATCAACAGTCAAGACAATGCAGTTCGATGGAGCCGGTCCAATGTTCAACCCCAGAGCCCAACGCCCATGCCCGCCCACCAACACAACCATCAGCAACAACATCAACAACAACAGCACACTCCACCGCTGTCCGCAGGACACCAAGCTCCTCAAGCGAAAAACGATTATTCCTCCAAACCAAACAATGGGGGTTTCTTGACGCCCGGCATGCCCTTGTCGGCTCAATCGACGCCTGTGCCTGGGTCTGTCACCATCGGACCGGGAACTCGCGGTGACGAGGCTCCTCAGTCAAAGCGACGCAGAAGTTCGGGAAACATGGGTGCTCCTCGTGACGCGCGCAGCCCACACGTAAGCTCACTTCGTGTTTTGTGACTCATTGTGCAGCGTTCAACACATCGCGCGATCTGTTTTATCTTGTTAGACTACCTATGCGTCCCACTATGCTCCATACCCGCCACAGCCGCCCCAACCGGGTTACCCCCAGATGCAGGCACCTATATCTCACCCCGTCCATACCGCTCAACCCCCGCTTGAGCAAGTCCAACCACAACAGATTGCTCCGCCTGCTCACCCCGGTTATGCGGGTTATCCACCCCAGCAGTTCATGCACCCCCGGATTCACACCCAGCAACAGCAGCAGCCAACAAACCCTTATCCCTCCCCGACCCCTGCCGCCCCCCCTCAGAACTCATGGGAGCAGCCCCATCCGCAACCGTCCCAGCACCAACACCAACCTCCTACCCAGCAACAGCATCAACCTCACCCCCTCACCTTCCAGCGCCACAACATCCTCAACATCCTCCGCATCCATCACATGTCATGACTCAACAACACCAGCAACCACTACCCCCGCCTCCTCCACATCATCATATGCATGTTCAACAACAAGCTCATCCAGCACAACAGTCCATTCCGCCTCCCGTGGCGCATCACTCACAACATCCACAACCTCAACCTCAACAGTCCCCTCCGCAAATTCAGCACCCGCAGATGCCTTACGCCAGGACAACAGCCATAGTCCCTATCAACACACGCGGCCATTACGCTGTTGATGACAGGATGCCCTCGGTACGGGATAGTACCATGACGGAGGTATGTCGCTAGTTTCTCTGCTTAGCTAGCTGCCTAAGAAATATTCAGATTGTCAAGCATTGCTCTGCTTTGTATGATTTTGCAAGTCGATATGGTATGACTTGCCCAACAAATTTCTCTGCTCGTTCACATGTGTTTCACTAGCTCAATTGCAACAAAGTGTTCCGGAAGTCTGTCCCACTTCACAGGAGCTGGCTGAAATGTCCCATCGGGCTGTTGAAGTTGTTCGACTTCTAGAAGAATACCGCCGTCTCAGTATTCCCGAATCCGAACGCCTTAAGATGGACAGTGCAGCGGTCATTACCCCGCCCGATGACCATCGCCCGCCGAAGCGGCCTTGGGAAGATATGGCACAAGACGAGGTCGCTGCCGCCACCGAGTCTGCATCATTCGCTGAGGTACGTCCTTGATTGTGGTGTGTAACGCTGGCATGTCTAATTCTTGCCTGGTTAATAGCAACAGTATCCCACCCCGGTTGACAAAGTCCAGTCTACTGCGGAACAGGACATGGAGATCATTCGTACCAAGCGCGCAACCAGTACAGCTGGAGGCGCTGGTTCGGCTGGACAGCCAAAAAGCAAATATAGAAAAAGAAGTGTGAGTATGGTATTTTTAGGATTGTCCCGGTACGATTATTTGTTGCTGACCCTGGGTTCCGCGATTTGGTCTGGCCAGCGGGCAACTCCTCCAGGGAAATGTCACTCTTGCAACATCCGTGAGACTCCTGAATGGAGGCGTGGGCCTGATGGCGCCAGGACATTGTGCAATGCGTGCGGACTACGTGGGTCCTTCTAGCAGCTAAAACTGCAGTCGTAATTTGACTGACTGCCACGCATCAAAATAGATTATGCGAAACTGCAGCGCAAAAGGGACAAGCAAGCTGGTCCAAACGGAGAAGCACCCCGCATCGACATGGAGACCCTTCGTGCATCCGCGCGTGCCGCTGATGTCACAGAAAAAACCCATCCTCGGTCGAAACACAGTTCCCGCCCGCAGCCGTTGAATGAACCAACCTCGCCACTTGAGACGGGCAAGCCGCTGCCCCAGCAGCACCACCAAGGATCGTTCCAACTCGTCTCTATGATGCCACCCGATGTCTCCTCGTCGGCGCCAGTGGACACAGGTCGCGTTGCGTCTCAACAGCCACAGCCGCACCAAGGCATGCAGCCATCGATGTCCGTGCCTGCTCCGCCGTGGTCTACATCTGTCCAACCCTCTGCTCCTGCTACCCGTGGCTATGCACCTGACCAACTCCAGCATCAGTCATTCATGAGAACATCACACCAGACAACAAACCATACCTCACCCCGCTAATATCTAGGATATTTCTTGTTGCTGACAGACTACCTTAGCGTTATTGTTGGTATAAACTCTATTTTCTCTGCATCTCTCGTCTTGCCATGGGCTGCTTATTCTTCATTCCATGCCTCCGATTGAATGCCTGTATAACGGCACAATCTCTTCGATTGCTATGTTGAAGCTTTTGTAGTAATGCTATTAGTTCAAGTTCACCCACATATCATTTGTTTCGGTACCACAATCCAAACTAATTGTATCTTTTCGTACGATTCTGACAATATTGATCATTTTCGAAACTGTTTCTTCATGGTTCTTGAACGCGCTAAAATTAATGGGGCTCCTGTACTTGATGCAGGATCAACATTGTTGGTTTCCTCCTGTCCCCTATCGAGATCCAGTTCAGCCTATCAGAAGATTGACGGGGACCTCATCGACCATCATATCACTCCCGAGCACCTGGCGCGACCGTGAGACGGTTGTGAGCCTGTTCGATACTTCTAGTGCGCTCGGTGGACGTAAGCTGTGGTTCGTAAAAATTCATAGGCGAAATACGAGATATTTCGGATCCGGAAAGGCGTCACGTTCCCAATGTTAGTTGCAGTTCAATTTCAAGATCCGCGCCCTCAACGAGTGTCGAGCTTGATATTCTGCGGGCCCTGGGGCATATTTTTGCTATCTCAGATTGGTTGCTGCGGGTCCGCGGAATAAAATGTATATGGCACGATTCGCGCCCTATAATTGCAACATGCGACATGCCCATAGTGGTACTGTTACCCTGCTTCCGGAGGGGGAAGGGAAGGGAATTTACTAATAGCTTCACATCTTCTCGATGCCTCGACCCTCGAGAATTAATATCGAAATCCGGGACGATCGATTGGCAGAAAGCACGATCGATCGATTCTCTTGAAGCTCAATGCATCATGTATCTGATCTTCAAGAATTCTTCAATTTCAAACCTAGATAAATTACACCGTACACCCATATACAAAGACAATTCATGTCGAGGGTTCAGGCCTCAGGGCTTCAATATTCAACATTCAATCGTTGTAGCCTCGTTTCCTAGTGACCCCGTTCGCGTTTTGCTCCATCTTTATGCCTCGCTGTTCCCAGATCACTAGCTGTCGGTCTTTTGCCTGCTTTCCGGTTTGCCTTTCGTAATCAGCCACCGAAGTGGGCTTCTCGCCATGAGGTGTAGCACGGAGCGCATGGCGGGTGGCAGGCCAAAAGTCAAAAGTAGCAGAATGAGTGACAACCTGGCTAGCGCGGTCAAATGCTTTCCTGTCGCGTATAAAGACATTCCAAACATACTCGGTTGTCCCAGATTGCAACTGAGTTTGGTTCCCACTTGAAGCGAACTTGGTGGTCAGGATTCTCACTGATCTGGTGGAAAAGGAAAGTCAAGATAGCGTCTGATTCAGCCTTGGGTATGCCAATGATGCGGCGTGTGAAACCTATGCATAAGCTAATTCAGTCATGGAATCCCAGGGACATGCGTTGGCCAGCTGCTACATACCAGGATTGACATAGACGCTCTTCCATCCAGTGGCGGGGTGAACACGCACGACAGGGTGAACGGTCTCAATTTCCTGTCGGCGAACATGCAGGCCCGCTGCTCTGGCACCTTCAGCCTGTGCAACGGCGCTATGCAAGGCAGTCAAGCCCTCCAAGTAAGTTTGAAACCCTGGGCTCAAGGACGAATACAGTGCATATCTAAATGAATAGCGTTGTTGACGGCGATAGAACGAGTTTTGGACAGGGTCCTTACCCTGAAGTCCAGAGGGTATCTCCCCCTATCTCGGGCCCGGTAATGACCTTCAATGAGGTAAGGCCAGGTGGTTGTATCTCATAGGAGACCTTCGAGGTCGTGTTGCTTCTCGGATGTGATTGCTGAAAAAAACTCTTGTGGACTTACATCAGAATGCCACAGCTCCAGTTTGGAAAATGCTGCAGGATCCGGGCGACGAGAAGCATCATTGTATACGACTGCATCATGTTGTGAGCATGTTTCAAGGTATTTTTAAGAGAGGCAAGCGGACCATGAACTTCTTCCAAGCCGTTCCTGGGAATCGGAGTCGTCGCGTGCTTGTGGAGCGGTCCGAAATGGCGAGCAAGATCGAGTTGCTCGTGAATGTTTATCTCCTGATCGCGGAAGACTATTCAAAAGGCATGTTGATTAACCCACTCAAGCTAAGGTGGGAAATCACTCACACACAACGCCGCGTTCAGCGACGAGGAGGGCGCTATTTCAAACATGAATCTCGAGCCGCTGGTACGAAAGATATATCTCACAGTTCATCCTTCTGGCTATCGGAAAGCTGCCTGAGGTCTACTCCCAATATTTCGGTCCCAATGACAGGCGTCAAATGTCTGACTTTCTGAACAGCCTTGAACAAGGTCTGTTTTGATGGGTCTGCGGACAGTCCGCGTTCCGTTACGTGCACTTCAGTTAAAGGCTCCCATGAAAGTTTCGGGAATGAAGGCTGGCGTCGCAGAGGGATGAGAAACGTTAAAGAAATTAGTCGAAATATTTGACCTTGTACTGGGAGTATTCATACGCGTTATCACCGTCGTCTCCGATCGAAGGAGAATAGAATGGATTGAAAACCTTTGCTTCAGCAGGGGAAGGGCGTTCGTTGACTGCGACGGGTGCCATTGGATGATTGACAAGCTAGCGAACAAGCGTGCTTTTATAGCAGCCACAGTTGTTCAAGACGTGCTTCGCCTGGAGTATTGTTGCCTTATGAGAGAGACTGGCGTAACATCCACTGGCTATTGCGCGATTATAGGAGCGTGACAACCCAGGTGATCCCAGCTAGGCAACACTTTTGGGTGATTTCACCATAGAAGGTAGTCTTGAGCCGATAGGAGTATCTCGTTGGTTATCAAGCCGCGCCATGGAGGAACTCGAGAGACTTTCCACATAGCAGCCTGATATAGAGCCTGGGTTCTCGTAGGGTATACAATTAAGAGGTTCAACAAATATGAGATGGCTTGTACGCCGGATGAGCATTGAAAAGGTGAGTAAGAGGGTCAAGGACGTGGAACGATTTCGCTGGTTGTAACTGTGATCCGACCCTGTAACCACAACACAATTCACACCTGGAACTGGCAACAGGCGCCATGTCGGATTTGAAGGCTCGTATTGGTGATAGACAGGTCCCTTCCAAGTTTGAGCATCGGTTCATCAAGAAGTCTTCTCGACGCCCGTCCAAATCCGGCACTCATCATCCGGTGCCAACGACGGTGTCAAAATCACTTTTAAGTAGGATTGGGCCTGTCTCTCCTGTGCGGGGAACCGCCGCTCGACATGACTCTTTGCCGCTTGCCAGCTCTCAAATGGATTCTCGAACCACTTCAACACCTATCCTTCCGACGTCGGCCTTGCTATGCACCCCAGAAACGAAATGGAGAACAGCCTCCAAGCCTGTCAATTTAACTTCAAATGCGCCGGTGGAGGGGGAAATAGAGCAATCTGTTGGGGCATCGGACATTCGTAGCGATAATCTTCCTGCTGTAAGCCGCGGTCTTGTTTTTTTATTTATTGTCAACGCTGTTCGTTGCATATTCTTAACTGTCCCCCTTTGACTTATCAGAACAATGGTGATTCGCCCGGGCTTCTTTCCAATGGGGCTGCAGAACATGCATATTTTAGCAAAACCTCTAATTCAGGGAAATCCCCGATATCCTCGACGGCTTCAACGCCCCAGCGTCACTCATCCGAGTCGGAAATTGTTCTCGACATGCTGTGTCTTACCCCTTCTACACCCATACCTTCCGTCCCTCTAGAAGAACCCAACCAGATCCAACACAGGATGCAGATGCCCTTGCTACGAGAAGCCCTACTTCCGGCAATGGTGAAGAATGTCCAACGCCGTCCTAGCTTTGACAATACACACGAATCAGAGAAGATCCGCGACAGATTGCAGCAAGTCCTGAGTGACGAATTCTGTGGATCCTTGGTTGAAAAGATGCGGTCTATTCAAGACCAGATTCAGGCTATCAGGTCTGAAGAAGCGAGGAGGGCGCCAGAATGCCAACTAGCCACCTCTCCCACAAACAGTGCGGGCCTGGATGGTTTGACCCGAGGCAGCAACTTTCCTCTCGTACAAGCGTCAACAGCAGCGTCCATGCCCGCTAGACGCCTCCCTGAAATGGATATCATGTCTATCCCAAGTCCTTCGATTCTTGCCCCTTTGTCAGAACCACCAAAAGCCCCTCGAGCCATGCGATTGCTAGAAACACAGATCCAGGAATTGTCTATGATAAGTCCTGGAAGCTCCGCGGTCCTCGATCAGCCGTGTTCCAGAAGCAGGAGTAACGAGATTCAACCTGAAGATCTGCATTTCAGAGGACGCAGGAGCAGGTCTGGAGGCCGTGACGTCCTCGCTGGGGGCTCTTTGATTCGGTCAGACTCATCCACACGAACTCATCAAGACAACAATCTTCGACCGTCTGGGATCCCCATACCGATGGATCCATCATTCTTCGCAACACCGCCTACCAGTGCCATTGTGCAAAAGAACGAGTTCCCGAGTCCTAAGCGCCATCGTTCTGCATCTCGTCCCGCTCGCTCGCCTGCTCGTCGCCGGTCCACCGAACGTTCCAGAAAAGATGTCAATCTCAACGTGCGACAGGGTGAAAGCAGTCACCTCTCACCGCGTTACCGTTCACCCTCAGTGACGCGCCGTCGTTCACCGTCTTGGCCGCCCCGCTGGACTGTTGCTGGTCCTCAAACGACGCGGTCACCTTCTCGTCGCTACCGTTCGCGATCTCGGCCTCCGCAACCCCCATCGCGTAGGCCTTACTCGCCTCCGGCCAAGCGTCGTCGCTTTTCATTTTCAAAGCCTCGTTCCCCCCGTACTCAACGTTCAGTTTCCCGATCGCGCCGATCGCTCCCCCGCAGGTCGCTGTCACCTCCTGTCAGACGCCGGACTCCAGTACATCTTCGCACAATATCTCGAGAGCATCGGTCACCGTCCCCACGCCATCGTGGTTGCCGACCAACCCCTCCCCGACCTCGTCTGCATCGGTCACCATCTCCTGGACTTGTCGATTCCCAGCATCTGGGTCGTCGCTCACCCTCCCCATGCGTTATCTCTGCTCAACGTCACTTGTCCCGTTCACCTCCTACGCCTTATAGACGTACGCCCCCCCCTCGTCGTCCCTACCGACATCGACTGTCTCGTCCTCCAGATAAAGGCCACCCAGAACTCATTAAACTTAAGTCGATCCTACACCCTCCTCTGCCCCCACCACCATCGTCCCCGCGGCGACAATGGACTTCGAGTGATCCAGATAATCGTCGTACCCCTACGCCCATTCCAGATTACGACAGAACGCAGCCGCCTCCACCAGCTGATATAATGACAATCAAACGTGAACCAGACATTGAGGATTTCGCTGCAGCCCTTCGCACCTCACCTTCCCCTGCTCCACAGGTCCCTCTGGGTCCGCCTCTTCCGTGTCACAATGTTCCAGGCCTATGGGTGGTAAAAATGGGCCACGACCAAGCTGATGTGCTTGTCTGCGAATTTGAGGTAGACTCAGAGACTGCTAAGAAATGGGACCTTTTGAGCCCATCTGTGTATGTCATTGTCTGCTGAGTCTCATATAATGTCCAATAATCTCTAATTTATGGATCGCAGATCTGGAAATACCGCGACCAAACTTTCGTTACAATTGCGATGCCTTTCGAAGGAGCTGGTCCAAACCGTCTATGAGACCAGCCTTCCTTCAGCGACGGCGGGGGACATGGCGGTTGAGCTTTCGAAGATCAAATCGGAGTGGCCGCCCCAGGGATCCCTCATTGTTCAAGTGAATCCTGCCGAGCGTTACGGTAGATCATGGTTGCCCACTCATATGGTCAGTGCCACCGCCTTTCTCGTACGTTCACACTGACCTTGCTCGCCAGGCTCCGCCTAGCCCTGCCTTAGACTTGACAGATTCCATCTGTGAAGGACTAAACGTCGTGCAGCTTATACAGTTAACTGATATGGCAGATAAGATTTTTGTTCTTCAAGCCATACCGTTGCCGGCCAACGAGCAAGACCTCGCTGATGATCTGCCAACTTATTGGGATATCGCTGCATTCGATCTTCCCTATGGACTGACCGGTTCTGGGAGTATGCCATCTGCGACCATTGAGGTCAATTAGTTGGGGAGGACTTCATGCGTGGTGTGCTAGTTGATACGTTACTCTGCCCCTTGTACCAGTCAATGGTGATCTACACAGCTTGATCTTGTAGGCTGCTACAGACGGAATATGATTCACATCGATTCTAATTGAGATAGGGTACTACGTACAACGATCACTCTAGAAGACCTGCCATACATAGCACATCAAGTGTACAAGCCTCGTCTACGCGTGTCTAAGATGAGGGCTCCGGGACGAGAAAACCAACAAAACATGCATCAAGCATGAAGTCAGCGTTGACCCAGTCATGAGTTGACGCTGTGATATCATTGTTAATAGTTGTTGAGCTAGTAGAACAAAATAAAAAATGAATACCAAAGAGTCTAGTCCCATCCCGTCCAGCAACACGCATCAGTTCTCGTTCCCCTCCTGGATGAAAAGCCAGATAAGGCGTGATATTATACACCTTGCCATGAAACGCAGACCAGGCATCGTCCCGCTTATTATGTTGTTTCAAAACGGAGGGAGGTACGCGCATCAGGGTATCGACCCCCTAAGAGCCGGTGTGAATGATAAGAATACTACCGTTGGTTATATCATTTCATACCCGGAGATCCTTTCCAGAAGCTTTGAGCATCGCCCAATCCAGAGGGCTGTGTCCAGGTGCTAACGCCACCTTCTCGCGCTTCTTCGATGGCTTCGTTGGACGCGTTGTTGTTTCGAGTACGGAGAGAGAGGATGAAACGTCCGTTGACAAAGCATTGACGCCCGGGTTGCGTTGGGTAAGACGAGGAGATGGGGGGGGCGGCATTAACTGGGAGTCCGTTAGTATCCTGGGCACCGACTGTACACGCTGGGCGCTCATGAGGCTAGGGAATGCAGGTGGGCTGTCATCGTCTCCTTCCGTCGCTGTATCTGAGCCTTCGTCGTCATTTGGCGGTGGGGAGACTCTATTAAATGTAGGGATTGAGGGATCTGGTCTTCCTTCCGTCGGCGGTGTACTGGAGAGCCAGCTACGAAGATAAGAGGTCATAAACGCGCAAACAGAAAGTTACAAGGATGGCAATCTGTGGTGTTGGAGTCATGAACAAGCTTGTGGTATTTGGCAACCCTGACCTCAGGCAAACAAATCGGAAATGAAGTGGAAAAAATCGTCACTGGTCTGTGAGTAAATGTACAGCAGCATCATAACAGGACGTAGATATCACGGATCTAAAGGGCTTTCATATCCGACTGTAGTGACAGTGAAGAGCTCTCCACAGCCTCTTTTTCTGCCTTACCTCGAAGCTCCGAGACGGGAGTGGCGCGTTTGGATCCGATAAACACACGACCACCAGGCGCATCACCGAGGGATCGGAGAATGGTGTCTTTCTCAAACAGATATTTGATATCCTCCAAGGCATAACCTTTTGTTTCTGGAAGGAAGAAATATGCCCAGACCGCCATGATCAAGCAGCATGTCCCGAAGAGCAGGAATGTCCCGTAAGTGATGTTGTTAAGCATGATGGGAGTCAATTTGGAGATTGTAAAGGAGAATAACCAGTTGACGCCAATTGCAATGGAAAGGGATGCAGTTCGAAGATGATTTGGCGCGACTTCACCAGCGATGACCCAACTGTTCAGGTAGTCAGTCAGGGCACGGGAATATCTTCAACTATGCAAGGTTACTCACGGTAGTGGGCCCCAGCCAATGCAATAGAAAACTGCGTACAGATAGACTGCAACGATGGATACGTAGCTGGAGGGAACGACTTTGCCACTTTTGTTAATGCCACTGTACCCGCCAATCCAGAGCATCGTAGCGCCCTGACCTAAGCCACCAATGATGAGACACTTTTTGCGACCTAGACTCTCGACCGCAAATAAAAGAACAAGGCCAACTGCCATGACCTGAATTTCACATGAACAGCGGTACAGCATGAGGACATGCGAGAATTACCTTGACAACACCGTAAATACCTAAACAAAGACAGAGCTACTTGGTAAATCGCTGCGCTTGTGGATTGATGTTACATCGCTCACCTGTGGCAAATAATCCGCTGGTAGTTCCAGTGATTCCAAGACCTGCAAAAATCTGGGGACTGAAGTAATTGATAGCATTTGTCCCCGTCCACTGTGTTTAGGTCAGACCGAGAACGTTCCTGAGCATCTGCGCAATATACCTGTTGGAAAAACATGACCAAAGACGGAATAAAGCATCGCAGAGCAATGGCCCGAGACTCGCCCATCGATATGAATTGCTTCAACAATGGTGGATCCTCCTTCCCAGCGAAGTCAGTCTTAATTTCTTCTATAGTTCGAAGGACGTCTTCATCGTCGACAGAGGTTCTGCTGACGAAGGCTAATGCATTTGCGGCATCATCAATTTTTCCATGCTCAACGAGCCACCTTGGGGATTCGGGTTGCAAGGACATGGTGAGGACGAAGAAGAATCCGGGAAGCATTCTGTTGCAAAATTAGGGTTAAGTAGGGGACTTGTAAGAGCATGATAGGTCACCCACTGCATAATAAATGGGATGCGCCATTGCATTTCACCGGGCTTGATATCCTTCGATGAGCTGTAGTTGACCCAGACTATTTAAAAAGTTAGATCGCAGGTTGCGGTGGATAGCGATAGATTCCTCACAACTGAGCATAATCCCTATGTTGTTCGCAAACTGAATCAGACCGGTACAACGACCACGAATGGATTGCGGTGTGCATTCGGAGATATATGATGGGACCAAGGCCGACACCATACCGACACCCCATCCCCCGAGGAATCGGCTGAAGTAGAGGACGTCGAGTCCAACCCTCCGACTACTACCCAGACCAACGATACATTGGATAAGGCTTCCAACCAGAAAGATAATTCCAGACGCAAGGAGTGAGGGCTTTCGTCCGAACCGGCTAGAGAGATAACCAGTAGACAAGGCGCCAAAACTATGAGAGTCCTTAGTGTGCAATGGAACAACTGGCGTGAAGGTACATACAAACAGCCGGCTTGCAACACCGAAACAATATTACCATTGAGGTCAGCGCGCTGGGAAGCGGACATCTTGTCCAATCCGAAATAGTGCTGGAAAGACGGGAGCGCAAGTACACCGCCAATCAGCCCGCTATGGCTCGCCTAGGTGTTCAGCTCAAGTACACCCGCGATTTGACGCGTCACGTACATATCCCACCCATAGAAGATACTGCCCATGGCTGCGGAAAGAGCGAGAAAGTATGCATTGCGATACTTGGAAAACTCTGCCAAGTGATGCGACATGCTTGAAGAAAAATGAACTTTCCTGGGAGAAACGAGCACGGAAGCCAAGCCGGCGAGGCAGCGCTGCTTCCAGAGAAGGACCTCATATGTGGGCGAAGCTATATATATACTTCCGTAAGCCGAAAACCTATGTGGGGAAGTTTGAGGGAATTACCACAACTCGGTGTGGCGGACCGGTAGATGACGGTCCGTCGATAGCGGTTAGTATATCCTCTCATCTCGCTATAAGTAAAATTTGTGAATTCGTGCATTGACATTGTATGTCACAGCATGCCAGCTACGTTAAGAGGCTGCAGCTGGTTCCGTATACAGGGCAGATTTTCGCTCAATCTCTGCAATTGTCCGGCGAGAAACTAACAACGCGCCAAAAAGTAGGAGGGTTGCAATCAGAGACATCCAGGGCTGTTGTTATTCGGTGGACAAAATCAGACACAGGTGGAAATATATCGCTTCTAAATACGCACTAGAGGGCCAAACTTCGCTTGGAATCCCGCCTTATGAAATCGAATCCTTGCCACGTTCCACACCCCCACCGCAAAGACGAATGCAAGAACGGACGCGACAGAGGACGACACCACGAAAACCAAGAATACGCGCTTAGTTTTCTGCGTCCGTCCTGTCAATATCATCGGTAGGAGTGATACCAAAGCAAAGAACGTCAGAATGGCCGCTGTGGTTTCTAGATATCAGAGCAATCAACGCTGGCCAACCATTGTAGATGCTAACTTATAGGGTGAAAAATTAGAGCATTGGTAATGGGAACTGGTATCTGAGGCTCCCATGTGTACCCAAGCCTGGCTCACTGATTTCAATGTAATCGACGCAAGGACGTCGTGAAAACGCACTGTAAAGGACTCAAACATGTCCCATCTTCGTCGATGCACCAACCCCACATGCCGAAACGTACACCTCCCGCCTGCGAGCTGGATAGAAAATAGAGCGAAGAAGCCATAGGCACTGAGAACGTGATGAGTATCCTTCGATAAATACCCAACGTCAACATTCCAAACCTCCTCAACCGAAGTGTGATGCATGCACGTACTGTAGAAGTAATACTGTGAACAACGTCGAGGACAGAATAATTGTCTGGATGTCATAAGTCATCGTGAACCGATTTGTTCATGAAATGAGAACAGGGCTTGAGGAAGTGCCAGCCGTAGTTTCTCAGGTGCTATAACGCAAGTTTACTGCCCGGGCCCAAGGTGTCTTCAGACGTTCTGAAGATGGCAAGATCCGGGAGTATAGATGGAAAACTTTGAGGATAATTCCACAGGTCGAACCTTCGTGATTACCTGATCTGTCGGACTGACCCGATAGAAAGTCAGTTGTAAGGCTGTCAAGTTAGGTAAATTGCATCTCGGTTCAGACGCCTTGCAAGTTGGTTCGAAAGGAGGAAGGAAAATGCGATGCATTGCCGCGGGAGCAGGAAATGTAATTAGTATTATACACCATGCATGACAAGAAACAAGGTAAAAGGGAAGACAGGTCGACCGATCAGTTGATGACGGCAAGGAGCTGTATAGTGATAAAAACAGGCGCTATAAGTGATCGTGGGAGGGGATCAAGAAGAAGGTTGTGATATGTAGGAGGCGGGAGAAGAAAGAACAAAACAATTCAGAGAAAAATCGAAGGAGACATTTAGAAGCTGGAAGATTGAGACCGTCCATCCTCGGGATGCCATAACCAAACGCAAAGCCGTTGACGCCGTTATAGAAACATTTATAGATAGCGGTGAGATCTCTCGTCATCGGTCGTGAAGGTGAACAAGATCAAATAGATAGGTGTCGTTCGCTGGGGATACTTGCTGAGGGATTGATTCGGATTACAGGTTGGAAGGGAAGGTGATTGGTGGTACTAGTACTGTGATGTTGATGATTTGGCTGGTGTTACAACGTGCAGCGGTTCCGTTTGATTAGTACAACAGAAAAGAAGGAAGGGTGGAGAGGAGCCGAGTGGCGACGCCCAGTGTCTATGTTCATCGATCCGCGTGTCGCTGGTGCGCTATAAGAATAAAATGTGATCTTCGCTCTGGTTAACTCTGCATCAAGTCGATCCCTGCCCCAAGCGCTCTTTCTTCCTGTGGCTTCCCAGGACTCTGGGCACCACTCAACGCGTGTCGCATCTGTTCTTCCTCAAACAGCTTCCGACCTACGTCGGCTCGAAGGCCCAGGTTGGCTTTGGGCGCCTGTACCACCGGACCCCGTGAGGGAGAGGGGGAACCGTGGATGAAGTCGTTGAAGTTGAAATCAATGGACCCTGGAGGATAGCTCGGTCGAGGGCTCTCGTTCGTATCCTTGCCGGTGAATGGACTCCCAGATGCAGACTTCTGCAAAGGCAAAGGGGGTGGTGGTAGGAGCTGAGGATGAGCAAGCATGGTCCTAGTCGAAGTTTCTGTGACATCCCCGCTCCCTAATTCCGCGCCGATGCTCGAAATACTGGAGGTGAAGCTGGTGTCTCCACCGCGGACAAGCATGTGAGGCTTGGATGTTTCTGGAGATTCTGTACCAGAAGCAAACAGCACCCGCCCCTTGTCACGTAACACACCAGGCGGACCGCCGCCTAACGCCCGGTATGCTGCTAGGTCCCTCGAATCCTTGTTCGTGGGCCGCGCTGGCGAGGGAGAGGTGGCAAGATACAACATAAGGTTTGCAGCTTCATTGTCTGTCGGGGCGGGACGAGGAGTGGTGACCTTTGTTGGTCTGTTAGCTTGAGCTGGAGGAGGGGTCTGATTGCGGAATGACGACTCCGTAACAGTAGAAGTAGAAGCAGCGGCAGAGACGGGAGCAGGCGGGCTTGCGGCACCGACAGTCCGAGCAGAGCTCTGGGCGAAGTGGGAGTACGAGTAGACCGAGCCAGCTTCCGACCCATCAATACTTGATCTGGGTGATGATGCACTGCCTGTGATAGAGGGTCTATGGTGCAAGAGGAGCGAAGTTAAAGTGGCCGCAGCTTTCATGTCTATGTCCCCATCCACGTCTAAGTCCACATCGGCAGGGTGTTGTCGCTTTTGCTTCCCCTTGTCAGTCGGCGTACGTTTGACCTTACGCGCATTAGGCGAATGCGGACTAGACGGATGGTCTAGTTTTCTGCTCTTAGCATGAGAGCGGGTGGCCTCCGCAGTACTCCGCGAGACCGGCTTTGGTGCACGCGCCCTTGGCGACGCCAGCGGCCTCGAGGACGCAGGTACTGGAGGATCGCCCGCATTATGGACGGTCCGTGCTGGTTTCGTCGGCGGTGGGGCTAGAATAGAAGTGTACAAGCTCTGGTTTGTGTTGGCAGTTCTGGAGCCGAAACCTGGGTCATTATTACTCGTTGTGGCGTATGCGCTCCCGTTGACCGCGGGATAGTTCGTCCGAGGAGAAGAGGTGTTGGATGGCGGTAGCATACTTCCCGATCCGCCCCTGCGTAGAGAGCTAGACCCAGCACTCATACCATGGGGTCCTTGGGTAGCAGGATTATTATAGTAGTTGTTGCCGGCTGCTTTGCGTTTGGCGGCGATGGTGCGGGAAAAGGAGGCGCTCTGACTCTGGCTTTGGCTCTGGGCTTCGAGGTCGCGTAGAGGAACATGATGAATGTTGTGAACGGCCTTGTACGACGCATAAGAAAGGCGAGTTCGCAAGCCGCGAGTTATCTGAACAATGGGATGAGCAATAGGGCAAGGGTCTCAGACGGCAATCCGGAGCATGAAGATAGGGAAGTAGAAGGTAAAACCAACAAGGATAAAAATGGCAGATGCATGAATGGGGGTATATGTAGCGCGAGGGGCAGGACAACCTCCATACTCAAGCTCCAACGACGCGTCGGGAAAAAAAGAAAAAAAAAAAGGAAAAACGTACGGTAGATATTTCAGCCCTTGCCATGAACTTCTGGATAGCTCTCTGTCTCTGTTCTTTCTCGAGGGGGTCAATAAATGGGGATGAGGTCGATTGGGATTGCCCAGAAGAGTGTTGAAGATAGGTCATGGGTGGTGATGGCGAGGTGGCTGAGGAGGACGGAGTTGCCATTTACGCGTGTTGTTGAGACGACAATGTATGCTGACCGGCAACAGGCACTCGTCACTGAGGACGGCGTAGAGAAAGGGGCTTGAGAACGTGGAGCGCGTTGGGAGCGGGGACGTCGGCGGGGAGAAGTGAGAGCGTCTGGGAGCTGTGTCAAACGCGACGACGCGTATCGGCTTCTTCCGGTTTCGGCTTACGAGCACACGCCGGATCCATGTGCCGGTCTTCCGCTCGCCCATATAAATTACATTCGTCCCACGATCGTCTCTCTATTTCATTCAACTCCCTTCCGCCCGCCTCTCTCTCTTTACGATATCCTCTGGGGAAATACCCACCACTGTCCCGCGAGTTGTCTGGAATCACTTATTTGCCACAATTGCTTGGCCCTTCATGTCGAATGCCATCCGCTGAAGATCTGATCGTATCAGATGACCCGTCTGGATGACCTCAAGCACCACTTGATTTCTCCTTGTAAATCTCTGGAATCGGTACCTTTTCTTCTGATGTAGGGCTGGGCAGGTATATACAAAGTTACACTTTGTTACACTTCATATCTGCCATCCCCCATTTTCCGCAAACGCTTCGCCAAGCGGCGTGTCAGTCATCCCCTTACCTTCGACATCACGACTTAGGGGTTTCTTGCTCGCGCTTTTCGCTTGTAGCTCGTCCCAATACCACGTCGGCAGGAACCCCACTCTGTCCTCGCCCGCCTTAACGTCCTCAACGCCGATGGGGCCCAGGATTTCGATCGTGATACCTTTCTGAGGGATAAATTTCACACGCCAGACAGACGCGTCGGAAGAAGCTTCCCTCCTGACCACGTCCTTCACGAAGGATATAAAGTTGTGACCCCAATCCAAACAAGTGAGGGGATCCCATGCCCCCGGCTTGCCACGCACTAAACGCGGTATCTGTATGGTTTTGAACGATTGAGTCGTCGTCAGCACGCCTGATGGTGTGCGGAAGCCGACCAGAATTTCCTACAGTTCCAATCAGCTGGCAATTTGCGTTCATGTAGATAGTGCACCCACAGGAACTCCGAGAAGAAATGATTGAAAATAAAACTTGAGCAATTTCCTGGAATGCGAATTAGTCAATAAATTCTGCTTGCAACACTCACGCATACTTTTCGAACTTGGCTTCGTCATATGGTCCGCGGATGACAAGTGATGTCTTGAGCTCAACAAATGAGTCGATTTGATGTGTGTGTATTCCTGCATGTTCGCCATCAGAACGTGAGGAAGTGGACGGTAGCATATGGCGCGAGAACCGACCGCGAACGCAATCAACTTCTCCTCCAATTAGCAATCTCGTGTTGCCAAGCTTAGTCCGTACGACACTACACCACTGGACATTTGTGTCCACGTCACCTCCCCAGCCGACAGGGTCGGTCAAGTTCGGCGAAACCTTCCGTGACGGCGTTTCCGAAGTACAATAGGACTCGAATGCGTATCCATAATATGACTGAAGACGATGGCGAGGCTCCATACCATTTCTATGAAGTTCCCAGGTCAGCAAACGTAACTGTAAGGTCCATTTAAACAATCCTTACTTCTCCTTGAGTCGTGCCTCGGAAAGGTGCTCTTCGAAATACAGCGTATCATTCATAGACATAACGTTTAGCTCCCATCCTTCCCTTTCTTCATAGGGCGAAGTCAATATCCTCCCTCGATCAAACATCACATTAGTTCAGAATATGTTCCAGAAGGCTCGACTCAACCTACCTGGTCATAACACCTCGCCAAGCAACAACGCCTACATCGTGCAATCCCAAACCAGGCATACCTTTCGCCTTGGATACAGCTTGAAGAAGGCCATCAATCCTAGCTTTCTCATCTGGCTTCCGTACCCATCGTTCATAGCCATGTGCAAGCTTTGCACCAAGCGGTGGTTCCACGAAGTAGCGCATGGCAGAATCGGTGAACTCTAGCATGCGCGAAGGGGTATATGAAAAGGAGATGATTTGTGTGGGTTGCTGGAACGGGGTTTGTTTAGTTGTGGGACCTGATGTATTTGGATATGCAAGCGATATCTTCCCGGTTGAACGAACAGCACTTGAGGGACTATCGAGCCTTGCGCGTCTGCGTGGTCGTGACGATTCTGCCGTTAAATAAATGTCGGATGTGCCTTCATCGTTGAGGAGATTAGAGATAGGCCTTTTCGACATATAGATACCTGCAGCCTGTTGTAATAGATTGAAATTGTCAGAGGCAGCAGTGACCAGTTATTTGCTCGACAAGGTCTCGCCAAACGCCCGCCATAGTTCCAATTTTCTAACCCATTCATCAGCTTACGTTATGTAGACCTACCGAAGCCTGCCACTTTACTCGCAGAAATATCAATCAACCGCAACATCTAAAATCGATATCGCGCAAACTGCAGCCGACTAGATATCTACCGAGTAAGATTGTGCAAGACTCGTAGCGCCTAGCGTTACATTGAACATTAGCGGTCTTATACTTGTGCTAGGAGGTGCCAGGACTTTACAAATGGACGGGCATGGTCAGTCAGGGCCGCGTTCATAGGAGTGGCTGCGCATCCATCTCGAGGTCTCCTTGCAAAAACTTCTGTAACTCTGGACACTGAGACCGCTTCTCGCGCAGACTGCTTCGGCACTTCGAAAGTAGGTGAACATCTATCACTGGGGTAGTTTCATGTTTCGTCGTGCTGACACCATTTTCCTATAAACGGCAGTGGTGAGCTGGTACTTCCCTGTACATCGCTCTAGGTAAGCCGACCAGGCTCAATATTCTCGCCTTTGAGTCTTACTAAACTATCCAGTTGTGAACCATACCAAACAATGATACCACGAACCCGGCTGCACCCAGGGCCCATTAGATATACGACGAAGCCAATGTGCACCAATATTCAGTGCCCGTTCTCGGCAGTCTGCATGGGCATAAATCTGTGTTTGGTCCCATCGACTTGATCAACGAAACCTCTCTTGATGCCCCGTCGACGAGAGCAACGAAATGAGGGTCGGTGATTCGCTGCTTCAACCTCAGTCAGAAGCTATTAGTCTTCCGTACTGATTGGTCCATCTCCAAGCTGTGCTCTTCGCGCACCAATCATAAACCAGCCACCATCTTGTACCCCGCCTTACGCTTCGGTCATCCTCGCCCCTGCCCAGGACATAATAAAACGACATTTTGTTCCCCGGTTTTGCGAGACTGGTCCAGGTCTCCCCGTATACAATTGGCTCGTCTTGTGTCTGTCAACGATCAAGCATTTGCTGTTCATGAGGGATTGACTAATGCGGTCAACGACTATGTTCTAAGCTTTCATTAAGCACCTCATCAGGCTATTGTGTTTCTATACTACTACCACCGGTCATATATCATTCCTACTTGCTTTATAATTCAATCAAAGGCCGGCAATGTCAACCCTCGGGGACGGCAACAGAATATCTCCTCACTTTCATTTGATGCTCCTCAAAGTCAAAGAACTTTGCTCACGCCACCCATCCCTCAACATGCCATGTATGCACTGAATTTTTCATCAGCCTTCCTTCGCTGATGTACACTGATTATCATTTTGAGTTTTCTTCCTAGTGCCAAAATCCAAAACAAACCGCCCTAAATGGCCGCCGTGTCATATCAAATGCAGCATTCCCAGCTGCCAGTTTTTTAATTCACCCCAGGTACGCCTGGTCAATACACATGCAAAGCCGAATTGTATTCAGGCAGCCTCTCCTGCGACGGCATGTTTCGCGCCTTCTGCTCCATAGCTGATGATTTGATGCACGCTCACGAGGAGACAAAGCGGCAGTTACACGCAGCCGATTGCTTCACGCGTCTCAAGGCCGCGCTGGAAGAAGAAAGAAAGTGCTCCGAAATCCACAAGTACCAAGAAGCACGGCGTCTGGCTGCTGCAGAGCTTGCAGCAATTTTGGAGATGGCCAGGATCAGTGCGCCCAGCCAAAGGCACAAGTCGCCCGAACATAGGCCAAGGCAACTACCTCTCGAACGTCGACTAGCGCAGCGAAAGCGTAACTGCGTTGACACTGTCTCTCCTATGTCAGATACATACTACCCACGTCCGACGGTTGCGTCACAATCTCATGTCCCACATCACGCCCAAAAACCGCTCCCTCGAGGGCCTCGACAGGCACCCCCTCCAGTACTAATCCAATGCTGTCCCAATCCCGAGCGTCACATTTGGCCACCAGCACCCGAACACCCCCGACTCAATGGTGTGCACGGCATGACCTTGAGTACTAGTATTAGACTGGTCGCTAAGCTACCCACCTCCGCATGTCATGTTTCAGCAGTCTGGACCTCTTTTTGTAGATTCTGATATCACACTCAAGTTGCCTGGTTTTTAACCCAACGTGCGCCATTGAAGCTGGGCTTCTTCTACGCGGGCTGTTTCTCTACGCAGTGATCGGATATAAATATTGTAACATGATTGCTAGAATAACATTCGTCTTCTACACATCCTGTCAAGTTCATATCAAAGGAAGGATCCATTACACCGCTCAGGTCCCTAATTTGGGAATGCTGGATCTGCACGGCATCACGAACTTCAATTCCAGTTATGAGAATTGCTAATACATACCTCCACCCCCCGCGTCTACGAAAAATCTCACGCCGCCTCGAGCGGAGTCTGTTTAAAATTCACTACTACCTGTGGCCGTCGTATGGATGGGTCAGTTGTTCCCCCAGAAAAACTCACCCATGCCCGTTTTCCTCCCTGCCTGTGCCTGTCATGTCATGTATTCCTAAAATCTATTCAGGCGTAATTCCGGCCAGGTTGGGGTTGGGCAGGAGCGTTGGATTGGGAGTCGGCTGGTCAAGTTGGGTCAAGTGATGCGTGCCCAGACCTTATCAAGTTTGTTTGTTGGGAGTCAGAACTAGATTGGATGAATGTGGGTCCACTCCTCAACGTTTCATGGAACAGCCCAATGCCTTAGGGCATTTTCTAGATGCCTCTAGGTCGTCCATTGCCAGTCAGATCTCTCGATCTCTTGGGATACCATTCGAAATTGCCCAAGAAGGCGTCGACCTCGGTAAGAAGGGCAGCGATTTGACTGTTGCATTGCCACGATTTCGCCTGAAGGAAAAGCCTGCTACACTGGCACAAAAACTCGTCTCTGAGGTCCGTTGTGTGAATTCCGTAATCGAAGACTTGCATAACCCAATCTGACCCTCCACAAATTAGTTCCAAGTCGACGACTACGTTGAGGCCGTCGATGCGGACGGCATCTTCGTACATTATCGATGCCACACAGAAAACTTAATTCGATCGTCTTTGAATGATATTCTCAAACGTTCACAACCCACTAATTCTCGCCCACACGGTTCGTATGGTACAAACGAGTCAGGAAAGGGCCGCAAAGTCGTTGTCGAGTTCTCGTCCCCGAATATTGCTAAACCCTTCCATGCTGGTCATCTTAGAAGCACCATCATTGGAACCTTCGTGTCCAACCTATTTGAAGCCAATGGATGGGAAGTGGTAAGGCTCAACTAGTACGTCTTCTGCTTGTGTAACCCTGCACTCTCTTACTATTGCCTTCCTAGCCTCGGAGATTGGGGGAAACAATTCGGTACGGCCCCGCCAATTCCTTCTGCCCCCATCCTTACGAGTTTCACTAGGTCTTCTCGCGGTGGGCTATGAACGCTATGGATCCGAGTCTGAACTGGCGAATAACGCAATTATGCATCTATACAACGTCTATGTCGCCATCAACAAGGATGTCACCAAAGAGATAGAAGCCAGCGCGGACGGACGTTCCGCTACAGATGAAAAGGCCAAGCAACTATTTCGTGCAATGGAACAAGGTCAACGACGTCTCCCACTTCACCTCAACGAAATTCAGACGTAGCCCAGGTGACGAGCAGGTCCTTGTTTTGTGGCGCAAGTTTCGATTGCTATCCATCGAAGCGTACAAAAAGGTGTATGAGCGGCTCAACGTGCACTTCGACGTCTATTCCGGTGAATCGCTTGTACGGTCAGAGGTAATCGACGATGCTATGGCCTCTCTCAAAGGAAAAAGCCTCCTCACAACCAAGTCTATTCAAGAAAGTCGCAGTGACCGTACAGCAGAGGGCGACACAGTTACAACAGAAGATGTCAGCGCTGTGACCCAAGCACTTGCCGTCGACCTCAACGAGTGGAAGATGGGAAAGCCTGTAGTTCAAAAAGGCGGTGTGTGATAGCAGTGGCAACCTTTGCCTCTGATACTAATTGAAGTACCAGATGGAGCCACCATCTACATCATGCGCGATATTGCAGGTGCAATACAACGTTACGACCAGTACCATTTTGACAAAATGATATATGTTGTCGGAGATCAGCAAGACCTCCATGTCGCGCAGCTCTTCAAGATCCTTTCTCTCATGGGCACTCCGTTCGTTGATCAGCTCGAGCATATCAATTTTGGCAAAATACATGGCATGAGCACGCGGAAGGGCGAGGTCAAGTTCCTCGAAGATATTCTTGACGCAAGTCGGGATGCCATGTTGGCACAGATGATGAAGAACGAGGAGAAAGCGAAGGAAATCAGCGATCCATCATACACTAGCGATCAGGTCGGAATGACATGTGTGAAAATTCAGGATATGCAAGCCAAAAGGTGACCCCCTTCTTTTCGTTCAGGGAGCCTTGCGTTGATATTGTAACATGGACAGAATCCATTCGTATCATTTTGACCTAGATCGAATGACTTCCTACGAAGGGGACACGGGTGCTTATTTGCAATACGCACACGTTCGACTCTCATCAATCCCTAGAAAGGCCGCACCAGCGTTGACATTACGCAGCGACCCCGCCCTCATTGACACCTCCGTATTAATTGAACCGAAGGCACGTGAGCTGGTGTTCTTACTTGCTACATATCCCGATATTGTCAAGACTGCCCTGAGGAACTACGAACCTTCTACCATCGTTTCCTACTGTTTCCGGTATGTTCCCTGTTCCTCAATAATCTTCATGGCTGGCTGGAACTGGTTTCAGGATCAGTCATGTCGTTAGTTCCGCATGGGAGACTCTCATCGTCATAGGTCAAGAAGAAGAGATTGCTCAGGCTCGACTGTTGTTATTCACCTGCGCGCGATTCGTCCTGGCTAGTGCGATGCGGCTCCTTTCTCTCACTCCAATAGATAGGATGTAATGTCTCGATTGAGCTGAAGGTACTTGTAGTTATGAGCGGCGTGATCTTCGAGTCTTCGAAGTCGAACCGAAACCCTCGATTCTCAATATACGGCTTCCGTACGGCAGTTGAATTGATGGATCCCCATACCGAGCGAGTGTAAAACTTCATACTACATACATGGGCATGAGATAGATAAGAATACAACTAGTAGCTTACACTACCGAGATCCAGTCAACGACGGTGTGTCACCCGTGTGTACGTCCACCCTGGCATGCTGATCATTATGTACCTCCTTCGACACCACCTCTTGACCGTGTTAAGGTTTACCTCTGAACTAGTAGTAGTAGTAGTAGTAGTAGTATATTACCAGCATGGTCCAATCGCCGAACACCGGGGTTCCGAGAATTTCCGGATGTAATTACAGGCAAGGTATTAAAATATTCTACATCTTCGTCTCGGACCCAAGAACATCACATCCAGTCGGGGCCACAGGTCAGGTTGTCCACTGGGGAGTAATGAACAAGGGTACTGTGCAGAGTCATCCAAGTACTAGTTTTAGCAGTTCTGTCAATTCTGTATAGCAGGAATTGGATTGAAAATTGGGACAGTTTCATACAATGTTAACACTTCATGTGTATACTTGGCCAACAGTCGAATGGTTTTCCTCTCCCATGTCATTGATTTCAGGAGATCAGTAGATGTGGTAACAGGTCGACGTGGCAGGTGGGGTAGGTCAGTGTACATGTTGGCCAGGAAGTCACTGCGTTTTTCAACAAGTACATCATTACCATTGCACTCTAGCAAAGCATGTTCTGGGCTTTCAATAGTAATATTGGGTCATATTCTGTATGAAAATACGGTTGGTTTTTCAAGTTACAGCCAAGTTCATATCGATAGACTTCTGGATTGTCGCGCCTTCTGGCGAAGCTCGGCGAGAGACTGGAGTTGCCCGCGCTTGATAGGCTAGCTGAAGGGGCCTATTGATATGAATCTGCCTGTAAGCCCTTGCTTCGATTTTTCCGATCTACAATGTGCTAGCCTCGATGACTTACACCTGTGCCAAGCTAGGTTGGGACAGCATCCGTGCGATACAACCGGCTCGCGTCTTCTCCTATCTTCGCTAGCAAGCATTCGAGCAGAGAAACAGAGCCAATACCGCCCATTGAAGTCATCATTGTCCATTCTGACACCCTGGAAGGCACGCCGACGTTTAGCACGATATTTTTCCGTTTTCCCGAAATGAGCTGCTGGACAATGCGTAATGGTTTACCTGAGAAGACTTCTTCAAGCATCATTTTTAGCTCACACAGTCAGAGGGCAGATCCCGGTTCGCCGGTTTTTATCTGGACAGAAAAAAGGTTCACACACCTCTCGACATCAGATCTGAACGTTTCAGAACATTCTGCACCAAAAAGGTGTTTTCGAGGTCGAAAATTTTCGAGGTCGAAAATTTTCGAAAAACTTGTCTAGATTCGAGGCTCTACCCTCTGACTACCACACATGCAGGGTTTGGAGACAATGGATTAGGCATCAAGTACGTGGTTAGGTACGCGGCTGTAACATTTCGCCAGGCGTCAACATACTGGCTGCACTGTTGATTTCGCGTCGATTGATAACTTGGTGAATATTTCTCACAAAACATTTCCGTGAACCCCAACACTACCCGTAATGATGGGATGATGATTGGGTGGTCGGAACAGTGAAAGCAGAGGGGGAGAACCGGGGAGCGTTCGATTCGGTGGGCCATTGATCGCGGTTGGATCGCACCGAACAAAACGCACCAAACAAAGCTAAGGAACCCAAGATCTGGCTTTGATCTAGGTATGGAAACTGACATAACCGAATCTGTACATTGATGTTTTTCTAGGGCTCGGACCTCACCATAATTCCTACGTTCCGATGGAAGTCTTTCAAGTTGGTCGCACTTTTTAACCCGGGCCCGACGGCGTTAATATATGACAGCCTAGGGAAACTTCCATCTGCGATTTGACTAGAGAAGAGCGGATGACCCAAACGGTCGACCGGCTTTGACTGTTACCGAGGACACCATGGGCTGTAAGATCACGGAACGACCTATCAACCGCTTTTTACTCCTGTAAGTATGTACGAGTGTCATTCATACGCAAAATAACGTTCTGGACAGCTTGATGACACTGGCTTTTCAAGCCATATATAAAACCCTTGCACGGTTAGCAGCTATCACGGAGCTCACATCCAGGCCTTCGGGATTTCTGCGTCTTTCTCTATGTCTGGAGGCGATTCTGGCACGCGCTCTGGTCCAAGAATAGTCATCATTGGTGCTGGGTGAGTTCCCGTGTAGTTCGGTCTTCAGAAGTCTGCAGCATTGATTTGTCGTGCTAGGATTGGCGGTATTTCGTTTGCCATAGCTCTCAAGCGTCAACTCCGGTTCGAGAACTTTACAGTATGATGATTGTCTCCATCAGTCACTGTCTATATTTAAAGTTGTGATATAGATCTTCGAAAAATCTAACGGAGTCGGAGGAACTTGGTGGGTGTGTACCAGTGAACACACTGTCTTGAACCTGTTCTGAAAATACCTGCTCAATATATAGGAGAACATCTATCCGGTCAGTATCCAAAGTTTTTGAACATACGAACGTCCCCAAGACCACTTGATTGTAGGGATGTTCGTCCGACATACCCATCCACTTCTATTCTCTGTCTACGGACCAGAAACCTGATTGGAGCAGCTCGCATCCATTCCAGCCAGAGATACAGGCCTACTGGAATCAACTGAGCAACAAATACTCGCTTCACTGTCACATTGTTTTTGGCTGCAAAGTTGTCGGGGCTGCCTGGGACTCGGTAGCACATTTGTATCATATTACTACTGAAGATGTGACAACAGGGGGGCGATCAACTACTAGTGCTGAAATCCTAATATCCGCGCTTGGATTCCTTGAGGTCCCAAGGCTTCCTGACATCCCTGGCATCTCTGACTTTCGTGGCCACATGTTTCACTCCGCACGTTGGGATGATAGCAACCTTGATGGAAAGCATGTTGCTGTCATTGGGAATGGGGCCTCAGCGTACGTCAAGCTTCAGGCATTGAACGCAATAACTGATTACTTTGGATCCAGAACCCAATTTTTGCCTATCATTGCCCAGAGACAGAACATTCAGATTACCCAGTTCTGCCGGACCCCAAACTGGATACTCCCTTCTGTATGCTTCATTGGTCAACACTTCATGGACACTGACTGTACATTTATAAGATTCGGCTGTATTATTCACGTCTACACAAATTGGCATGTCAATACTTGCCGCTCTATATGCACATGATTCGATTCTTGAATTATCTATCTGTAAGAGTATCTGCTCTGCAAGTCAGGAATTCAGGCTTATATCGTACATGTAGTCAGATGTGTCATACTTTTTGATTTTTAGCAACAGTATCACCAGACGCCCGGTGGCTAGTGTAAGTTTATTGATATTATCCCAGCCTTCTCTGGCAACTAGTAACCTTGACTCGCAATTCTCAGATACTGAGACGTTACATCCTCAAGCATTCACCAGAAAAGTATCATGACAAACTTATTCCACGCTACGGTGAGTCTGGTCTGATGCATGATGCTGTAAATCTGCATTTACAGAACCCTTTAGCTCTTGGTTGCAAGCGAGTCATATTTGACACAGATTACCTATCTGCTCTGTACAAACACAATGTAGAGCTCAATTGGGACGGGATTTCCTTGATCGTCAAAGATGGCATCATCACCAAGCAAGGTAGGTGGGCCTGTGGCAGGAGGTATAGTTCAGATTTAATGCATTCCCTAGGGGAGCATTTGCTTTTCGACACAATCATTTTAGCTACTGGATATCAAGCGGTGCATCTTGAACACACCCATCATGTTCCCAAAGCCTAACTCTGTTTCTTCCAGGATCAGTACCCGTTGGTTGTCAACGGTAAACATGGTGAAACAATTCAAGAACACTTTGCTGCACAGGGGGGTGCAACTGCCTATCTCGGGACGTGTGTTCCAGGTTTCCCTAACTTTTATCTGATAGGTGGTAGGTGTCAATTGCACTCTAGTATTTTCAACGGCTTCCATAATCATATAGGGCCAAACACTGCAACTGGACACACCTCAGTTATCTTTACAGAGGAAGTTCAGGTGCGTCGAGGTTGGTCCTGTGGTAGTGTGTTCCCTCATCCGCGGCATTCTAGATCAATTATATTCTTCAATTGATTAAGCCTATCGTCGAACGCAGAGTCTTGTCCATCGACGTGACGACCAGAGCAACAACTGAATACGACGTGAAGATCCAAAAAAGACTGTCTCGCTCTGTATTTGTTGGCTGTAACTCCTGGTACAGAGTCGCAGGCAGTGGAAAAATAACGAATATATTCCCAGGTCGTGATCTTTGATATCGTAAACGGGCATAACACTGATTCATGTAACAGGTGCTGCCGCTCTTTTCTGGTGGTGGCTATGGCGACCCATTTGGGCAGATTACGACGTTGTAAAACGGGACGGTGACAAGGTGCCCAAGCGCCGTGGATCCATAAGCGTTGGATTGGGACTGGGGACTGCGATGATGGCAACTTGGATGTCTCGTGCTTGATTGCGTGATGGCAGGGAACATGTGAATTCGCGCTCCAGAGTTGGGCTTTGTTATTTAATATCATGGAACTGTTTCTGCCGTCGACCTGTAATCTACCTCAATGCCGACAGCGAAGACGACGCTGACTGAGACTCAAATTCCGCTGAAAGGGACGATTCCTGTAACCATGGCCACAGCGCTGTCCTCACTACCAACATCAGCGACGAAGACATTGCAGACTTTGTATAAGCGCGCTGCCCCAGCATTCCTACGGCGCGATTTCTCACTTACTCAGTCTCTCATAGAATCTGCGTTTGCAGTACTTCTTCCTCCAGATGTGGTTCCCGATGGGCTCGAAGAACCTCGACGCAAATGGGACATACTCCGCATAACACTCGAGTCCACAATCTATTCTTCACCATTACCGCCTGAGACCCTACCACAGACATTGAAGGGGAACCAACTGCAGTCACCACAAACTTGGCTCGCTGCTCTCCACCGTCGCTCCCTAAACCTCTTCTCCCCTGTAAACGAAAACTCGACTACCGACCCGGTATACCTCCCTTCGCAGGTCCTCGTTACTTTGGTTTACTCCAGTCTTCGGTTGGATTGCCCAGATGTCGGCCGTGTTATGATCGAGGAATGGCTTGCGCGGAGAGACCCAATATTCCAGGATGGTGCCGTGACAGGAGGCGGGTATGAGAAAGTCCTGGAACTATACTGTCTCCAAATCTTGCCTAGGTTGGAGCTGTGGGATTATGCTCACTCGTACCTAGAACATGAAAGAGAGCTTCATGCTTCCGTTCGGGAGGTAGGGCTCCCATTCACTGCTCATTCGACGATATCCACTTACTTTGCTGACAGAGTTTCAAAACATCGCTGAGAATCCTCCAAACGGAAGCAATGTCGTCCCGTCAACCACATCACACGGCTTCATCATCTTCGGCCGCGGCTGGTTCGTACTCGTGGTCAAACTCCCTTGCACCGTCCTCCAGCTCTTCCTCATCTTCCTTATCCACCACCTCGACGAACACCGTGGTCCCGCCTACTGCCCGCAGCGCCCAACACCCTCACACAACCATCATACCCTCCACGTCTACCAACGTCTCAACAATATCCCTTTCGTCAGGCCCTGCTGCCACGCCTCGCCCGATGTCTCGACGTCCCGTCTTGGGATCAAGGACCCGGAAGTCCTCACCAACCTCCCTCTCCAGTGACCTTTCATCCTTTCCGAGATCATCGCCCCACGAAGCTGCACTGCGACCCACAGCTATTAGTATCTATTCGCTCGTGAAAGCCTCGTTGGCACCGCTTCTGACGACGTCCAATATCTCCACGTTTTTCCTGATCTTCATTTTTTTCCCACTGGTTTCGCTCGTGTTACGGGCTCGACACCGCGGAAGGAAGGCCGTACGAGCCCCTGGTGACATTCATAGCAATGTAGAGTCGGCCCGAAGACGGCTGAAGCGTGCTGGGGGGCTTGGCGTCCTCGGCAGTGCTTGGGGCGAGGTCGTGAGCGTTGTGCGTGATGCTGTCAGGATGGCTGGCAGTGGTTCGGTATGATACATCAGATACGCGGCACCCATCACTATCTTAACTTTGTATACCCCGTACTTGACAGGTACAATCGTAATTCATCGCCATGTATCGTGTATCTCGCAGGGCACATGCAAGCTAGCGATGTATTCTTAACCTTCCACCTTCTCCACCAGTTCGTTCGTCTGCATAGGCTTTTTTGGTTCAACGCCATAGCCCCTTGAATTATCTTTGGCCACTTCTATGACAAAGCGGACGACTTTTCGCAACGCACCCACCGCCTAAAACTTTTATTCCCTGACTGCCACTTCACTCAAGCTATCATGCCCTCCAGCAATGTATTGGAGATCTTCAATTACACGGAACTGCTGGTAAGCTGACCGTTCCGACCAAATCCACTCGGCAGCGCAGAAACTGGTCTATCTTTGTACTCCACGCGTAATTATAAGTCGACGTTCTTTACTATTCTTATACCAGAACCACCGCCTGATCAGAGGTTCAGTGCCACCATACCCGATATTCCTCCGCCCCTATGCCCAGTGCACGCCCAGCGAGGTGTGGACGATGGGTACTACCTCATAACACCATGCATCTGGCAACACATTGTCTGTGTTCGAGTTGAGCTACGGGACAGCTAACGCGAAATCCGCAACACACCAGAGCACAGATATCGCAAGTACCACTGCCACCTGCGCATATGAAAATAGAACCGAAATTCTAAAAATACTCTCCAGTAAGCAAGTATCTCGATGCGCTGGAGGCTCTCATGTGGCCAAGTTCAACTAATGTCCTTCCGAACTTTTTCAGCACGAGGCAATATAAAAGTTTGAGACGAATATGATCTGGGTACACCGCTCGATTTCCCTTCAGCATGACAAAAACCACTCTTACTTTTGCCACTCTTCTCGCGCTTATTCCTATCGCCACGGCTCAATCACCAGCCTGGGGGCAATGTGGGCTTATGTCCTTTACCCTCTGAAACGAAACTCACACTCTTTTTTGTTTCATCAAGGCGGAGGTATTGGCTGGACGGGGCCAACGGTGAATTAATGTGGTAAATATATATAGGTTTCCTGACACAAGACTTGGTAGACCTGCGTATCCGGTTACACCTGTACCGTTGGTAATCCGTACTATTCACAATGCTTGCCAGTAAGGAACCCGCCTCAGTCGCCAGCACCGTCCGACTAACACTCTTTTCTTCCTCGATACTACAGGGCGGAACAGGCACCACTGCGACTGGCACTACCTCAGCACCGTCCTCGACAGCCACATCCAATGCTGGCCTTTCTGTAGTCGCCCTCGCAGCAGGAAAGAAATACTTCGGCTCTGCAACCGATAACCCAGAGCTCACCGACACTGCATATGTTGCCGGCCTCAGCAACATTAAAGATTTCAATCAAATCACGCCGGTACGCTCGTTGTAATAAGGTTAAGCGTTGCGAAGCAATATCTGTCATTACAGGGGAACAGTATGAAATGGGTACATACCACGCTCAGTTAACAACTGTTCAGGTAACCTTATGAAGTCTGGTATGCAGGACGCGACAGAACCGACCCGCGGAACGTTCACATTCAGTGGTGGTGATGCCGTTGTCGCACTTGCAAAGAAAAATGGTCAACTTGTCCGAGGTAACATTTCTGAATTCCAGCATGCTCGAAATACTTGATCTCTTATGAAGGACACAACTGTGTTTGGTACAATCAGCTCCCAAGCTGGGTGACCTCTGGTGGTTTCAACAATGTCACTCTTACCAGCATTGTTCAAAATCATTGTGGCACTCTCGTAGGACATTATAAAGGGCAAATGTAAGTTTCATCCGATGTTGTTAGGATGTCACTAATGAGTTACTCTAGTTGTAAATATCTTCCCTATGATCTACGCATAGTTTGAATCTTTCTGATCCTCGGCTGCAGACGGTTGGGACGTCATAAATGGTCCGAGACGACTGCACATTCAGATATCAAAGGAACTAAATCAGATACTAGAACCCTTCAACGATGACGGTACATGGCGTTCCACGGTGTTTTATAACACAATGGGAACATCATACGTTGCCGTCGCACTCCAGGCTGCCCGAGCAGCTGACCCAACAGCGAAACTCTACGTAGGTGATCAATCTACCCACATGCATATTTCTGAGTTTCGATCTACAGATAAACGACTACAACATTGAGGGGACGGGTGCTAAATCTACAGCTATGGTTAATCTTGTGAAATCCCTGAAGGCAACTGGAGTGCCCATCGACGGCATCGGGGTGCAAGCCCATTTGATCGTTGGCCAGGTTCCTTCTACTTTACAGGCTAACCTGGCTCAGTTCACTGCTCTTGGTGTCGAAGTGGCGATCACTGAACTGGACATTCGGATGACGTTACCTGCCACCGCCGCTCTTCTTGCTCAGCAGAAGAAGGATTATCAGAATGTAATAGCGGCATGCAAAGCAGTGGCTGGTTGCATTGGGGTTACAGTCTGGGACTACACTGACAAGGTGAGCAACGTATCACGCAACGTATGAGTGATTGCTAATGTTAATTTACCAAGTATTCCTGGGTTCCGAGCACGTTTAGTGGACAAGGTGCAGCATTACCTTGGGACGAGGTATGGCCTCATTTACATCTAGTTTTCCGTGGTGCTAAGCCCCTCTACTCGTAGAACCTGGTGAAGAAACCTGCCTACGATGGCATTGTTCTTGGTTTTACATCTTAATCTTGCTCAATATCCCTGTGAAAACATCTGATGGATATTATGATAATGCTTGGACGCCTTGACTCTCGAGGGACATAGTAAGCAAATGCTGGCGTACGTGTCCCCTGTGTCTCTCGGCCATATATCTCTTAGCGGACCGGCGGACACCGCCCCAAGCTTTTCGTCCCGCGACATATCTGCTGGCACTTTCCCAACTTATCAGACTGGTTGCACAGAAGTATTGGTGCCATCATCATCCATATCTCCTTCCGAGGTTTATGCGAAGTCAAGTGACTACAATTTTGTGAAATATGACTGATTGGAGCCGGATACACGACACCTCGCTTTGACCAGGTCTTGGACCGTGACACCATATCTATCGTGCCGATCCATCTAGTAAAGAGTCAATTTCGCCATGTGAACTAAGTCTCCGAAACTTTCAGCGACAAACACCCGGGGCCTCCAATGGTCAAATAGTGGGAAACGAGTCGAACTGACGTTTCTTGCTATTGCCCGCCAGTTCTCTACTCTACACGCAGGATGGTCACATTATCTCTTTCATTTGCGGCTCTTCTTTCCCTCCTGCCGTCTGCCATTGCACAGTCTGGAGCATGGGGACAATGTAAGTCTCTCTCCTGACTCTCTGGATGTTGTTCTGCATTATGCGTTCTTCACGGTTTCCTTTGCTAGGTGGTGGTACCGGTTGGACGGGCCCGACGGTATACATGCTCAATTGATTGTGGATCACTCGATAACCTTTGGACATTTACTAGACCTGTGTCGCCGGTTATACTTGCACATATAGTAACGCCTGGTATTCTCAGTGCCTACCGGTCAGTCCTTTGCCCATCATTCGGATAAGGCCATTTACGTTAACTTCTACTACACAGAACGGATCTAGCACAACTACAACATCCTCAAGTTCGGCTGCTCTACCTACAGGAACCTCCGCAGCTGGCCTTGCCGTTGTAGCCAAAGCAGCTGGGAAGAAGTACTTTGGTTCTGCCACAGACAACCCGGAGCTCACCGATTCTCCATATATGTCCCTGCTAAGCAACACTAAGGAATTCGGACAACTTACTCCCGTGAGTCGCAACCTGGGTGTAACAGCCAATAATGATCAACGACCCATCTTACATCCAGGGAAATAGTATGAAATGGGTACGCCCGGTCTATCTATCTGGCTAAAACGTCTCTCAGCCCAGATGCAGGACGCTACGGAAGGTACACGAGGGGTCTTCACTTTCACTAAAGCCGACGAGATCGTTTCGCTGGCTCAAAAGAACGGCCAGTTGATCAGAGGTAACTATCGGTGCATGAATCTTTTCGGAGCTAAAAGTGAGATATTATTCACAGGACACACTTGCGTCTGGCACAGCCAATTACCCAGCTGGGTCACAGCTGGGAACTTTAATGCCAGCACCCTCACGGGTATCATCCAGGCTCACACTACTAACGTAGTGGGTCATTTTAAAGGCAAAATGTGAGTATTCAGTCGCCTTTCGGCAGACTAGTGGCTTACATCTTCGTGGCACCAGCTGTACGTTCTCCCTTTCGTGAGATTGACCATTCAATTATTGAAACATTTGCAGATAGCTGGGATGTCGTCAACGGTAAGGCAATAACGAAGTTACTTGATCAGTTTGATGTTGATATCAGGCTGCAGAACCCTTCAACGACGATGGCACATGGCGAACGAGTGTTTTCTACAATACACTGGGCTCTTCCTTCGTATCGATTGCTCTTCAGGCTGCTCGCGCTGCCGACCCAGCGGCGAAGTTATACGTATAGATCCAATCGTTCTACTCTTCTTTGGATACACTAAGCTCGGGTAATAGGTAAACGATTATAACATTGACGGCACAGGAGCCAAATCCACTGCAATGGTCAATCTCGTCAAATCACTCAAATCGTCCGGCACTCCTATCGACGGCGTTGGCATCCAGGCGCATCTCATTGTCGGGGCGGTACCTTCTACAATTCAAGCTAACATCGCTCAGTTCACTGCTCTTGGTGTTGAAGTAGCCATTACGGAATTAGACATCCGGATGACGCTGCCCGTCACAGCAGCATTACTCGCGCAGCAAAAGAAGGATTACCAGACAGTCATCGCAGCATGCAAGGCGGTCAGCGGTTGCATCGGCGTCACAGTGTGGGATTACACCGACAAGGTAGGCCTTTATTTTTATAGGATCCTCAGCGTGGTCTGACCGAAGTTATTCAAAGTACTCTTGGATCCCGGGTGTGTTCCAGGGACAAGGCGCGGCTCTACCATGGGATGCGGTCAGCACAATTTTTTGTCACAGAATTTCCAATTCACGGAGTTCGATTTCGTTGTAGAGCCTGATCAAAAAGCCAGCATATGATGGAATTGTTGCCGGATTCACCTCATAATTGAGCAATGTTTTCAGCATCCACTTACTTACCTTGGTCTTTTGTTACAAAATGAAATGAGTCTGTTTTGGACGATGGGTGCCAGTTGAACGTTGAACTTCCATTGGATTCCGCGGCTGTTTTGCAAATGGTAATTATTTCTCACGGATGCTCCCTCCACTGAAATTAATAAGTTTGAACCATCTTGCAACGTAACCACCATGGCGTCGGTGCTGCCCGCTCTCTTTGTACTCGTTGTAGTCATCGCGCTCATGACATGCGCTGCCCTGTTCACGCCCAAAGGACCTAACCAGATGTTTGTTGTCCATCAAGCTACTCTTTCCTAGCTCAGCTGATCTTTGAACCCATAGGGTGATTCGTACGGGGGTTATGATAGCGCTGGTGGCATGCTACCTGCTTTGGGCGATCACGTATCTTGCACAACTACATCCTCTTATTGGTATGGCTTTTGTCCATGTTACCAGATCTCCGTACACTGACATTACGCGACAGCTCCTGTACGCACAAGAAAGGTGGAAATATGACAACCTCTCAAAGTGTTTTTCCGGAGTAGTATCTATACCTGGTTTGTTCTCTTGTCTTGTTTTTATGACTGCGCTGACGTCCTTTTCATAGCCTGTAATACTAAATAATCGAAATGCCCATCGTTCGTGTGTGCAGCTTCAATTAGTGTCATCACTCTCGTCCCCGTCCCACCCCGCAGTCGAGTTGCCTCCGCTGTGTGGTATGTCTGAAGGGTTGCCTTGAGTCCAACCAGTTTCATCCCACCCCGTATTCTTTGTTTCCCTGGTTTCGTTCCTTTCGACCGTACTCCATGCGTCGTGAGCCCATTCAATTGATTCAGGGCCTTCTGTATCGTCGTTGCCCTCCGAATCGTTCCAAGAGATATCCCCGTCCATGTCTGTAGACTCGCTCCAATCTTCTTCGCTGCTCTCGGCCTCGGCCTCCCCTGGCATCCAATCGAACGGGATATGGTCGATGCTTGTCTCCCCTTCCGCCGGCCAGAGATCCTTAGGCTGGGTAATTCCGCCTACCAATTCTACCACCCAATTACCACGTTTACCCTTCATCTCTTCTCCGTCCCTCTTCAATACCAGGAATGCAGAATTCTCCACTGCTCTGATCAGCATTTCAATCCAACCTCCACACAACACCGCAATATCCCGCTCAAACCAGAGATCCTCAACTCTCATGAATCCCTCTCGAAATTCCTCCATTTTCGACTTCACACCGAGCCCGATCTCCTCCAATGATCTGGGTTTCTGGGAGCTGGGATGGGCCCCATGTTTATGGTTTGCTAGGAGTTCGTGCGCTGTGGCTTTCAATCTTAATGCTCGTAGTGTTTCCCTACCCTTTTGTTCCCTTTGCTCCAGATCGCCCCGCCTGAAGACAGCGACTGCAGTTGCACCGCCCAATTCCGCATCTCTGCCCCATTTATCAACTTCAACTGCGCGACCCACGCTCGAGATTTGTACTTCATAACCCCATTCGCGAGCAGTGTTATCACACCATTCGCGGAATTCGTCCACCGTCCACTCGAACTTGTGGTCGCTGTGCCTAAAAACCCGGTTGGTGCGTTTTGTCGGATCAGGATAGCCGCGTCGAGCAGCAACCGGTGCATTGGGTGCGGTGAAGCGTGCATTGAAAGTGAATGAAGGGGTGGTGACGAGGAAGAGCCGTGGATGATAGGCACCGAGAAGAACTGGTGCGAATGCTGGGAAGATATTGGGGGGTAGATGTTCGATCCTGCGAAGAAGTGATGAACATTTTTGCACCAATATTTCGGAAGGTCCTTACACTTCACTGCTGACAATGCATTCGACATCTACAAACTCTTCATTGATTGCCTCCAAGCCTCCTCTCCAGATTTTGGCCTCCAGGTCTTCCCATCTTAGCCCAACGTTGGTAAAGAACGGCGTGTACCGATCGCTTCCCTCGTTGAGATTTATTTCTGGCTGTGGTGGGGCTGTACCTTGAATTGCGAACTCTAGGTCGCTAGATGATATATCGAGTCCCATAATGTGTGTAGGATGGATGTTGGTTATCTCGTCATTATATGTAGGTGACGGCGGCATCGGATCTGAAGAATCTGCGGCTACCTGAGAGGATAGGACATGAGGAGGCGGGGGAGAAAGCCAAGGAGCGGGTTGACAGAGAACGGCCAGAAGTTGGCCTTCCCCACAGCCGACATCCAACACCTGCGCGATGGAAGAATCAGCATTTGAGGCGCAAAATTAATTTGTTACTGTGCACACTCTGGTTACGTTTTCCGCTCTCAGGACGTCGAGAATCCATATGCGACGCTGCAGAAACAGTGGAGGATAGAAAGAGACCTTTAGTTTTTCTTCATCCTCGTCATAGATTGTTTCCAGCGCCCCAAGGGTTGTGCTGCTCATGATAAGTTGTGAGCGAAGATGGCTTTAAGGAGGAGACGGCAACCTGTCCGGATGCATGAACGCCTCGAGGCTTCCTTTACGTTTGTACTTGTACACGTTCTTCAGTCCGGATCGCATCGTTCATGCCACCAACTACTACATGTACTAGTGTTTACTCTGATCCGAATGGATAGATCAACCGCGCCTTCATACTAAGCCATCTCAGCCTTTCAGCCCTGCGACAATCCCGTTGTAGGCCGGCTTCTTGGCTAAGTTCTACAGCAAAGTGAGCGCATGTTGCACGTTAAGGTGGTACGAAACACTTACTGCATCCCATGGACAAGCAGCACCTTGTCCACCGAAGGCTCCAGGAACCCAAGAGTACTGCAAACGAGGATCAATCTACGACAACGAAGAGGATTCATGGTGCTGACTTTGTCAGTCCAGTCCCAAAGCGTGATTCCTACGCAACCACTAACAGCTTTGCATGCAGCAACGACCGTCTGGTAGTCTCTTTGCTGCTGCGCGAGCAAGGCAGCAGTAGCTGGGAGTGTCATGCGAATGTCGAGCTCGGTGATGGCGACCTCGACGCCGAGCGCTGCGAACTGTCCAAGGTTGGCTTGTAGGGTCGGAGGAACTTGACCGACGATGAGGTGGGCTTGAACGCCGATCCCGTCGACGGGGACTCCCGAGGCTTTGAGAGACCGGACGAGGTTGACCATTGCCGTAGATTTGGCACCTGTCCCCTCAATATTGAAGTCATTTATCTTACGAGGAATTGTCACGATCGTCATATACTAAATGTGAAACCACTTACGTAGAGTTTCGCCGAGGGATCGGCCGCTCGTGCAGCGCGCAGGGCTGTCGATATGTAGGATGTTCCCGTCGTTGTAAAAAAGATCGAACGTCGGAAAGTCCCATCATCATTGAATATCTCTATCCCAAACACAGATTAACATGATTTCATCCTGGATGGAAAAATGGCAACGTACCGTTCAAAACATCCCAACTAACTGAATATCGGCGGGGAAAAAAAATCAAGATGTTATTCGGGTCGAAAGAAATGACCCACGGCTGGGGGGTCATTAGCCATGACATATGTTCATGAACACCACACTCACATTTGTCCCTTATAGTGCCCAACAAGCGTAGAGCAGTGGGTTTGCACTATACTCGTCAAAGTCGCATTGTTGAAGCCACCAGAGGTGACCCAGCCGGGAAGTTGATTGTGCCAAACGCAATTATGCCCTGGCGACCCGAACAACTTATTAGGACAATTAAAGCGCGAGTAGCTAAAAACTTCTCATACCTCTGACAAGCTGCCCATTCTTTTTAGCTTGAGCCACGATTGCATCTCCACCACTGAACGTGAAAACACCGCGAGATGGCTCAGTCGCGTCCTAGAAAAAGATCATATATTGGTAAGTAGCATTTGGTAGGTGCTTATCAATCTCTACCCATTTCATGCTGTTAGCCTGGAACGTCAAGTAAGCCCAACACCAGATATTCGTCACAGAGGAAACGCTTCTACGAACCGGCGTGAGCTGATTGAAGTCAGCTTTGTTGCTCAGCTGGGCGACGTAAGGGGAGTCAGTGAGCTCCGAGTTATCTGTTGCAGTGCCGAAGTATTTCTTGCCGGCAGCTACAGCGAGAGTGTTGAGTTGCGCGTGGATGGAGGGTATCAATGTTATCAGCGCAACTACGGTAGTGATAAACAGAAATTTTGGCATTGTGAAGCGAAGACGTTGGATAAAATGCTCGATTCCCTCGAAGGGAGGAATTTGTGTCATGTTTGGGTTCCTGTTCGCCTGTTTAAATACAAAGCCCTGAGCTACAACCACCGATCCTTTGAGCCCGAAACCTGGAAGTTGAAGAGCCGTAGCCGGTGAGTATTGCCCAGATTGAAATGATTTTCCCAAGCAGTTCGACCGATGTGCATCCTCGGGAATTCCGCTCACTTCAAAGAGCTAGAATCTCACCAGCCTTCAAGCAATGATGGAGTGGCCATCCAAAATTAGCTCACGCCACCGAACGAGGAAGAAAAGTCACCATGCGGATAAGCCTTCATCCGAAGGGCAGGCCATCGGTTCATAAGCCACAGCACGCGAAGGATCCGCCCGAAGACACAAGATCACCCCGGTGATTCCATAAGATTTACGTTGCGTGGGCAAAGCGGCGCTCACTCCATTCATGCAGAAAAATGAGACGACCGGGATAATGCCATTTTTGCAACAGTAAGTTGATGAGTAACGACGCAACATTCAGAAGGAAATGTAGACAGCTCCCAGGCGCAGATATCTCTCTATCAACCCTTTTCGCCATATCATGAGCGCCAGCCGAAGCGGTACTTCCACGACGCAAAGGAGAGGTCAAAATAAGAAAAATCTGAGCCGGTCGATAAGCCAATGCCTTGGAGGCACCTGGTTTAATCTAGAGGACGGGAACGCGGACAAGGAGGCGGAAAAGCTGATACCGAGCCCGAACTTTTGTGTCCGCATAGGTTTGTTCAAAGACCTACAGAATGCGGTTCCCGGCTTAAATACGTTGTAATATGTTATGTAAGCTTTTTCCCATCACGTTTTGATCACAATCACGAGGATGAATTATCCGGGCTCGGTTGAAAGTTGCACCTAACTCCGGCCTACCAGCTGAAATGAAGAGTTGGTGAACTTGGTGGTCACCAACCCTTTCTGCTTCCTTCATCGACTACAATGTCCTTTTCTAAACCTTTTACACTAGCTCGTTTAAATGACTCGATTCTGGGCTCATTCGGTTTATTACAGCCACGTGAAACCCTCGACCATCTGGTTCGATACCTGGGAACATGGAGTGGTAGCGAGTGCGTTTCTGTTCTCACTCTATGGGTTTTATGACGTCTAATCTTTCTTTAGCAAACTTTTCATGGTAAGATGGTCTAACTTGGGCACGTTCTGTGGAGACTGATTGTTTTGAAGATCATTCAATATTCGATCAAGTTGCTTGTACCACTCTTGAACCTTCGGGCGCGACTTCAGTATCGTGCCGGTCTTCGCAGGAGCCCCGATAGCTCTGCCGCTGCAGCATACGCCAAAATTGGGAGCTTATTGGGCGACTCGCGGACGCTTTGGAGGATTTGGGGTATGACGAATTCCTAAATATATCTTCAGTCACCTCATGCTGTGAAAGGACTCTTGCCAATCGTGCAATGGCTCATATCTCTGGAGCGCAATCCCCAGCCAACGAGGAAACTTCTTACGATCGAACGACTCCAAGGATGGTCAATGCTCGCGTACTATCCGCTTGAGCACCTATCGTACCTGCTCTCTCACGGACTCATTCCATCCACAGTCCTCAAATCTCTTTTCCCGTCATCTGCGAAGCCTATTCGGCTGGACGCCAATGTTGTAGGGATGTGGTCAACCCGCTTCTGGGCCATTTATGTGTTGCTTCAGTTTGCCCACCTTCGCGAAGATAGAAAACTGTTAGAGCTCAGACAACGCAACCTACGCAAAGCCAAAGGCGTAGGCTTGACGCTAGCAGAAAAGCAAGAACTGCGGCAAAGATGGGATGCCTACTGGTCGGAGGTCATCATCAACTTTGGGTACCTACCCCTGACCATCCACTGGTGCGTTGTTATCAGCTAAAATAGTGCGGCACGTACTGAACGTCATGCAGGTCCCTGGAGAATGGAATCATCAAGAACGATGTCAGCACCCTAATTATCCATTCGCCGTTTGTGGTTGACACCTCCGATCTAGATTTGGGTTGGTGTTTGCGGATTGATTGCAGCTATCGCCTCCTTCAGAAGTGGTTGGAAAGCTACAGCTCTTCCGTCGCCATCTCCCGCACCAGATGCAGCGAACGGGGTAGAAATGCTCGATGCTGGAGCTGGCGCTGTTGGCTATGATGTGCATAAGTAGATGTGCTGGTTGGTCGTTGGCTCTTTAACCAGTGTCTCTACTTACCTAGTTCCTACTTCAGTGTCTGTTTCCATATCACGGCCCGAGCCTATACGGACATAATTGTTAGAGCCATCCTCATCGCACTTGCTGAGGTCAGATTGGTTAAGGTGTTGTGCTTGCCTTGATGGTTTATAACACATTTACGATATCACTGGAAGGAACTTACTTTTCGGCTTCCCTCTTTTCTTAGAGGGCTGCTCAATGCTGAGTGCATCGTCAGATCGTCAGCAGCAACTGGCTTGTGAGGTTTTGATTTTGGAGTCCGTGTCATCGGCATCCGATGCAGCTCGTTCTCAGTGGTCCGGTTTTGCTCGCATTGCTACTGTCGAGCACTCCCTCTCTTCGACTACAGTCACCTCATCATCGCATCGCATCCAAATGCCACGGCACGGCTTCAAACCCCTGAGATGACAAGTGAAGAGCGCGACGCGGCTGAACTGGCATGGCAGTAGACTATTGATGCCAAGCTCAAGAAATACCCGGATGAGGGTGTGATGGCGGACGATGCGGCGCTGGAGGACTTTGACCTGTGCCTATATTTGGCGGGTGTGTCATGACGTACTTACACCCTTATATGTACTAAGTCTAGGTGTCCTTTAGTCGAAAAAGCATAACTTCAAGCTGTTGTGGTGTGTCGCTTTGGTCACGTTGCCAGTGCAGACGTTGCCCGCGCCATCCAAACGTACACTCTCATTGGGGAAGGAAACTGATACCCTCTGGCAAAACAGTCTCTGGTCAGAGATGATTGAAGTTCTTCGGTTTCTCAAGTACTCGTTCAAGGCCAACATCTTGATTTCAACGAAGGCTGGGTGGCTTGCGAGAAGGAGCTGACTGTCCCGGACAGCGCACCCGAAGTCTTCAATAACCTTCCTGCAACTTGATTTGCTTTCACAAATTTTCTCTCAAGTATAGACAGTGTCATCTGACATTGAAAATAAATCATGCTACCGTAGCTAATGTTGTGCATGAATGTCAGCATGGCGTTCCCCCCTACGCGATGCCATGTGATGGGTCCTTAAGGTCACCTAAGGTGAAACACATCACCTCAAGGTGACCTCACCTTACCTTGCGGCAGCACTAGTCAACGGTCTCAAACGGCTTATTCGACCAACAGAGCACTGTAAAATCGGGACCCTCATGATCCAGCTGCTGCTGACCCAACGATCCACTTAGCCCTTAAGAAGCACTCACACTGTTGCCGTTTGTGCCCGGCACGCATGCCTCATTCTGACCATGATTCAGTGACGTTCCCAGGTTACCCAGCCTTGGCATTATTGGTCTTGTCATATAAAAGGAAAGAGGTGCAACTGGTCCTAAAATTCTCCCTGGTCAGGTACTCATGGCTTCCCTCAATGCATCATATGACATAATTTTTGCAGGTGGTGAGTTACAATTTGACAAGTCCAACATTACAAGGTCATCCTTAAATCGTGCAGGTGGTACCGTAGCATGTGTCACTGCGGGCAGACTTGCGAAGGCGGATCCAACCCTAAGGATACTTGTACGTGAAATATAACCTAGCATTAGATCATCATCGAGCGGATAACTTCATCTAGATCTTGGAGGCTGGTCCGTTAACACAGGAGATGCCGGACCACATCCAACCCGCGCGATATTTTAGCAATCTTGTTCTTCCCAGCGAGACTTTCACCCTGCACGCTAGCAAGCCAAGCCCATCGTTGGCTGGTCGCTCCGTTATCGTTTCTACTGGACGGTGTCTGGGCGGAGGTTCAAGCGTCAATTGTGTGTGACACAAGATTCCTTTTACACCTTTATAATAACCTGACACAGTCGCTATGTACACCCGTGCGGCGGCGTCTGATTATGACGACTGGGAGAGTGTGTATAACAACCCAGGATGGGGATCCAAACATCTGATACCACTACTCAAGAAGGTAAGCCAAGCTCCTTACGCCCTTATCTTCTAATTTGACAAGCTTAGGCTGAAACGTTCCCAACTGGCGGAGATGCCGCAACGCACGGCACAACTGGACCAATCAAAGCCTCGTTTGCTGATGAGGAGATCAATGTGGGATCCCAGTTTCTCGCAGTCGCTTCGCAGTACGACAAGGAACGTGGCTTTACGGAGGACACGAACAGCTTCTTTACCTGCAATGTCTATGGCGTGAGTCATCATTCTTTTAAATTACAAGACCTAATCCCTTTAACGTCAGAAATGGCCGCGGTTCGATACACCACATTCCTGTTTAGGGAAGGACTAACGATAGTTTTCCAGATATATCAATAAAGCGAACGGCAGGCGTTCGGATGTTCCCCATAGTTATATCTACAACCAGTCAGAGAACACAAATCTGATAATACTGGAGAGACGTCGGGTGGTGCGGGTTATATTTCAGTTCGCCGCTTTCTTAGTAGCTCCAGTGCGCCGTTCTGTGTTGATTCCTCGGTCTACAGGGGCAGTCGTGCTGTTGGGGTCGAACATGTCAGCGACACAGCGGGACGTTCTAAGCGGGTGGAAGAGCCTTCCGTGTCTTATGCTTCACGCCTCGTAATTGTCTCTGCAGGAGCATTCGGATCCCCAGCCATTTTGGAGCGGTACAGTTTTCTACTCTTTGTAGCTGATCATTTTTGATGTTCTTCAAAGATCTGGGATCGGGGCAGCTGAGGTGCTAGAGAAAAATAATGTACGCCAGATTGTGGATCTCCCCGGAGTGGGGGAGCATTACATGGGTAATCTCCTCCGCGTGTCGCTTGGATCACATGCTCATGCCCTGCCATTGATAGACCACAACCTTATTTTTTCACCTTACTTCGCCAGTGAAGACGCCGACACCTTGGATGCCATCTTCCGCGGGAACGAAGCAGAAGTCGAACGTGAGTGCCAATATGTACAACAGCTCGTTCACGTGATCATGCATCACTCATACTTGGTCTAGCTTTTGCTACCCGTTGGCTTCTCGATGGGAAAGGCCTGATGTCACATAAGTCAGTTACCTCAGAAATGTAATCTACCCTCTAATATCAGAGCCCCTTTGCAGCGGTCTCGATGCTGGTATCAAGATTAGACCCAATTCTGAAGACCTAAAGGAAATTGGACAAGAGTTTGAGACACGATGGAAGACTTATTTCGAGAACGCGGTAGACAAGCCTGTCATGTGGATTGGGACTCTTGCTGCGTAATTCCAGCTACCGTCGTGAAGGTCCATCTTCTAATCTCGAATTTACGACAGATATGCTGGAGTAAATCCCGCCGCCCCACGCCGTAAATATTTCTCGTTTGCATACTTTACGGTGCCACTCGCAAGCCTTTCACTACTGCACATGTCTGACTCATTCAACAGGAGTACCCTGTCTCTACTGGCCATGTACACATAGCCTCGGGTACGGATCCTTACGGCAAGCTCGACTTCCACCCGGGTTACCTGGATGAGTGGGTAGTATTTTTCTTTGGGCCTAGAGGATCCGGCTGACTGTGCTTTACATAGTCCAGCCGATATTGGCGTCCTGAGGTGGGCTTACAAGAAGTCCCGCGAGTTTGCACGTCGCATGGATTGCTACCGCGGCGAATTCGACCTTGGGCACCCGGACTATCCTGCGAGCAGCAAGGCAGCCAGCAGTGGTACCGCAAAACCTGTGGAAGTCTCTTCTCCTGACATCACGTACACTGCCGAAGATAATCAAGCAATTGACGAGTATCACCGGAAGACTAGTTCGTGTCTCATGCTCGACCTTTGAACATGTGTTAATGGACTTATTTTAGTCGAGACTTGTTGGCACTCTGTAAGTCCTTTCGTATCGTAGTCTACCGAATGGACGAATTGACACGTTTTAGATTGGAACCTGCGCAATGAAGCCCAGGGAGCGCGGCGGAGTAGTAGATGCCAGGCTCAACGTTTATGGTGTCCAAAATTTGAAAGTTGCGGGTCGGTGCTACATGCCATCGGCGTCCAATCAGCATACTGACGCACACGGCATAGACTGCAGCATAGCACCATCCAATGTTGGAGCGAACACCTACAATACGGCTCTGGCGATCGGAGAGAAGGCAGCTGTAATTATCGCGCGGGACTTGAGTATCAATGGCATTTCCGAGGGTTGACATCGCGCATTCAGCCTCGCTTCTTTCCAAAGACTTATATGCAATACTCGTTAACATGTTGCTTGAACTGAAATACGTTTTCTCCCTGTGGAGTGAGCCAATTTGAATATTATTTTAGTATTACATTCGGGGTCATTTGATTGCCTACGACGCGTGACGTAACGCGTCTATGTGACAACATCTCGTTTACCCTTGCCACCACTGTCTGCGGAGTCTCGACCTACTAACGCGTTCCTCTTGGCCTAATCCGAACAAATGTCTCTCTGGGTAGACCAAGTAAGAGTTTCATGTACATGTCCCTTCAACTATCCCTGACCGGAACCATCTAGTTTCGACCGAGAACTCTTGACAGTCTTCACTACCACCATGGGCTTTCAGCGCGACTAAAATCATTGGTAAATCACTCCCTACTGACAATGGAATCATCACTTAGCCAGAGCTTCCTCTAGGCTGCGTCGGGCGACTTTCCTCACATGCTGTTCTATGGTCCCTCTGGGGCTGGGAAGAAGACGAGGATCACATGTACCCTGCGAGAGTTATTCGGCCCTGGTGTAGAGAAAGTACGTGGTCCCCTTTTTTGGTTGGATTCCCTCCAAATGTCGCCACAGTTGAAAATCGACCAACGGGTATTCTTATCACCCTCTAAACGGAAACTAGAAATCAATATCGTCCAAAGTAATTTCCATATCGAAATCACGCCAAGGTATGCTCTCCTGTGCCCAAGCCCCACCATCTCTTGACGCTTGTCCGTAGCGACGCCGGGAATTACGACCGTGTTGTGGTCCAGGAACTCTTGAAAGAGATCGCCCAAACGCAGCAAGTCGATCTCAATGCTAGGCAACGGTTCAAAGGTCAGCACAACTTTGTTATGGCGCCACATTATCCTTGCTCATTTAAACTCCAGCGGTTGTGATAAATGAGGCTGATTCACTCTCTCGTGATGCCCAGGCGGCACTTCGCCGAACGATGGAAAAGTACATGTCGAACATGCGTATCATCCTTTGTGCGAACAGCACGAGCAAGCTCATCGCACCAATCAAGAGTCGATGTCTTCTGATGCGTGTTGCAGCGCCGAACCATGAGGAGGTAGACATTCCATTGCCTGAACATCAATATGGTTCTAATATATCGTGAACCTCATCTAGATGGCAGTGGTGCTAAATTACGTGGCCAAGAGAGCGCCTTTCACGCTTCCGCCAGAAGCAGCTAAGAAGATCATCGACGATTCAGGGGGAAACCTTCGGAAAGCCATTCTAGTACTCGAGGCTTTAAAGATGCAATCGTAAGCTCACATGTCAGGCCCTCATCTTGTATTCCCCCTAATATATGTCTGCTTGTAGGCCAGACCTTAGTGGCCCCTTGGCAATCGCTAAGCCGGATTGGGAGACATATTGCCACAAAGTCGCTGACCTGATCGTCGCCGAGCAGTCACCGGCACGGGTGATGGAAATTCGTGCCAAGTTTTACGAATTACTGAGCCACTGTATACCACCTACCATCATTCTGAAGGCACGTTGTGTTCTTATCCTGACTGTTTTTATCAAGCCTTATGTGAATACAGACGGTCGCGGAACGTGTTGCGGAAAAGGTAGACGAAAGTTTGAAAGCAGACATCATGCACTGGGCAGCGTTCTATGTCAGTGATAAATTGACCTCATCCCGTTAACTCAACTTCACTGGTCTGCGTAGGAGGTTCGAATGCGTCTGGGGAGCAAAAAGATCTATCACCTTGAGGCTTGGGTAGTTAAAGTAATGAGCCTTTATAAGGTGAGGCCATGAACATTGCTTCGAAAGATGAAATCGGTGTGGCTCATTTACCACCTCTGCTGTGTAGCACTTCTTCTACGATATGGACATGTCAAGTTTCGATTGACAGAGCTTAAATACGATTGACGTGTTGAACTTGGAATAACTTTACTCTTGATGAAATATCAAAATATAGCGGTCTATCCCTAACCTCGACTTTTGTGCAAAGACTACGTTATACCTGATCGTTCCCGGTCGATAACCTAGCGTTCTTCCTAAGCAGGGAGACTTCAAGCATGTTCATGGCATGGTCAGGAAGTTTCAATGACATCGAATGATAACTTGGGACCCAAGTGCTGCAGCTCCCGAAGTGCCATTTCCTTGAACGAAACTGGGCTCCCTGGGTGATATGCCACTGTCACTTTAATCTTCTCCAAAGCGGATAAACCTGGCGAGGTGAGGGATACGGCAAATCTACTCCATCCACTGTAATCCCACTTCTCGACCGCAATATCTGACAGTTCTCCGGCATCATCCTCGGGTGTATGGATGGAGAGCCGGAGAACGAGTTCCTTGATGCAAGCAGCTGGATGAACCGTCGCAAGTGTCAATTCCAGCCATGGTGGGGGACAATCTTGGGGACTCAAGCTGTCAAGAGAGAAATCGAATATAAGCGTGCGAAGGGCTATATTTCGAGAAAGGTCTACGCCCGGAGGATACTCAGACGGCCAAACTGCCGCTGACAATTAGCAAGCGCACCCTAGATGGGGAAATGGACGAACACTCTTCCACATCGAGAAGAAATCGTTCAAGGGATTGCCCAGCTACTCCCAAGAGCCTCGAAATGAGGGTGTGATCGGCGGTGTGCATGATGTGGAGGGAGCGTAGCCCTGTCAAATCGAGACTGCAACGAGGCCGGCAGAACCATTCGCCAATGCCATATTGGCCAAATTCCAAGTCAATTGTCAATTCCTCCAGGCGGGCCCTGTCAGGAACTTCTTGGAGAAAAGCATCCTCCGAGGGCTCCCAGGTTTTTGGACAGGCCGCTGATGTGATTGATAGTCGCTTCAAAGCGGTACCATGCCTAAGTATGTTGTGGAGATCCACGTCGGCGAAGTCAAAGTAAAAATGCTGCATGGTAAGGGATGTGAAGGAGGGGAGCTTGAGGACTGCGATAACAGAGTCACGCAGATGCACGGAGAGCGCGTGCCACTGCATGTTCCAGCCTAAACGCAGGGTCAGACTTTCGACCTGTGTGAGGAGTAATAGGGCGGTAATGAGCGAGGGCTCCTCATCAAGGATGACTTGCGGCCGGACGTCGTCGGTGACAATGTAGAGCTCGTGTATGAGAGGCGCGATGTGAGGCGAGGTTGTGAGAAGGGTGCGAAGGCCGTGGCATTTAATGTCGATGTCCAGTACCACCCGCTCGAATAGACGGCCTTGGCAATCCGCGGTCCAGTCGCGACATACCAACGAGCACGACTGCAGGTCCTCGGGGCTGAGTTTGTTGAAGATGAGAAGGACTAGCTCGCGGGGTAAAAATTTCATCCTATCCATGCAGGCGACGTGCCAACTGGTGAGCAATATGGGCTGTTGCGGTTGTCAGTCTGAAACCAAATGGCGAGTAAATGGGGTTGAGAAGATGATCATAAACTGATCATGATCATAACTCTGATTAATATCCTTCAGCTCTTTACGGGCATGTCTGTCCTGTGTTTACACATTCAGCACGTGGAAACTCGGTGCAAACGGGACGAGTGTGGATCGTCTTAAGCCTTGAGCTTGATTTTGAAGCTTCAAGTCTTGCGCAGTACCCATTGCGGGAGGATGGTAAAAGTCTGTATCAACCTCTAACCATCGACTCGCGATTGAGCAGTGCATGAGGGCAATATATTGTCTAGCGCAGTGGCAGGCCGACGAGGGTGAAAAAGCTCAACACGCTGGTTATGAACACGTGGTGATTTTCCGAACTACCAGGCGCCCAATAGTAGCGGGATATACTGCTGGCCTGCTGGAACGTGCTTAGCTTAAGCGACGAACGACTGTGTCAATTGGCCTTTGGCGGCGCAGAAGCACAGTACTCCTCCTCCACGGTGGCAATAAAATCCAAAAGCTAGAGCCACGGGGCCATATGAATATACTTGGTGTTCAGGCAGCACGCGGTGCTCACCACTTGATGCCTCTTAGCCCCAAGGCGTTGCCCGTAGTCAGTCTTAAGCCGACCTCGGATGTGGATCAATTTGTCATGGAAGTGCTGGATAGCGGACTGGGGCTGTCCGGGATCCCCCATAGGCGCATAGAGGGCACTAACGGGTGAACTTGAGCCTATAAAGGTAAAGAGACTGGTAGCTCACTTATTCGTGACAGTAGTATAGGCAGCACAGCGCATGACACCTGTACTTGCGGGAATAGGGAACGAGTCCTATGACATTTAAGCGTCGCTCGAGACGTACCGAAAGCACCGATAGCATCAAGGCGATCCGCATCCTGGACGCAATGAAGCTCTATGCATTCATCGTGCCACGCTGTCCACAAGTCTTTCTCCTTGAGATTTTTTTCCGTACTCCAGGAGACATTGTCAATGATTCGCGCGATGAGACATCCCCGACCATCTCGGACGAGGTCAATGTCGTGCTGGGAGGCCATGGATTCGAAGAATGGTAGGAAGAACTTATACGGGTCTGCAGCATCTATGGCAGAGACGTATTTCTTGTCAAGGACATCGTGAAGCAGAGCAGCTTTGAACAAATCTTGTTACGTTGTGGGTCAAGCTAAGTCGATTGGGGACTCACCAAGCTCGATAACCAACATGTCTGGTCGTGTGGGCACATTTTTCGCAATCTGAAGAGCCGTGTTTCGGACACGCTGCACTGGACGGGTCAAAGACACGTCTTGAGAGGCATATGTCGACGCGTCTTTCTGACGAGCTCACCATGATACGCATCATGAGATGGATCGTATCGAGCCATTGTGTCGACCATTATTTTCTCCGCAGCCTTAAGCACTGCTTTGTCCGCCTCGGTAGGATACATTGCGCGCAAGAAACGAAGCTGGTAGAATTTTAAGTTGACGTTGTAAGTCCCGTATGCGAGTGAGTCGGAGTCGGCGTTCGGATACACCGAATCATGAATTTCCCAAACCTCGATCATAAGTCCCACTGTCATCACCTGGCTCGTTTAACGACCATGCCCTCTCGCTTCACCTGTCTCTTCATCTGTGTCGCTCTTTTATTATGCTTAGTGTTTGCAGAGCCAACGCAGGGAACGTGGAAACCAGCCCATGAAGCCCAGCAACTTCTGTCCGTCACAGTCTTCGTCAGTGCTTGAATAGCCGTTTTCTCGCGATGATTGTCTATTCACCCCGGATCAACTATGCAGGAATCGGAGATGCAAGAGTGTGCACCGGTCCAAAAGTTGAGCGCGCTCAAAGAGGCGGTTGAAGCAGGAGATTCCCCAGTCTTGCGCCAGGTGTTTGCTTGGCTGTTTCCCTTTGGTCCAGCATGGAACTCCGTCCTTGGTACATTCTACATCAGCTCGTGCGCCTCCTTCTATTTATCATCGTCCAAGCTACTCATGACTATTCTAGGGTTCCTAATTTTATTCTTGCCTTCATCCCTGCGAAAATTCATGGCGACACTCTGAACACGATGACAGCGTTCGCGGTGGGAATTCCCTATGCTCTATGATGACGCGCTAGTCTAAATTTGAAATTAGACCGGTGGTCTGCTCTCCGATGTCTTTCTTCACTTAATTCCACACTCGTTCATGGGCGAGCATCAAGGCTCGGGTGTTCACGTCATCGTGGTAGAGGAAAAGCGGAATATTTTGATCGGGTAAGGTCTGTTGCTTGACAAGACGCACCCAGAAACGTATAACACGACCCAGCCTAGGAGTTTTTGCCGGATTCGCCGCGTTTTTCTTCATGGAGAAGACGCTACGCGTCCTTGGAGGCGAAGACGATGCCCTAGGACACACTCATTCTCACTCACACAACATCGAGCCCGCAACTGCACATACATCTGGAGTGGACTTTTCTGTCTCTCAGAACGGCATGCGAGCAAGGAAATCTGAGAAAAAAAATACTTCCTCTACACCTTCTGAAGCGAACAGTGCTGCCAACAGGCCGTCAAAACTCTCCGCATACCTTAATTTGTTTGGCGACTTCGTACATAACATGTAAGTGCCGCTGACGTCTTCTCCGTTTCTGCTGACCATAATACGTTTCGCAGCACAGACGGGCTTGCGTATGTTCACCTACTGTATACACATTCGAAACCCTCATTCCACTGGTTCTCTCAGTATGGCCGCATCCTTCTACGCATCCCCTCTTATTGGAGCGACCACAACCTTAGCGTGCTTCGCTCATGAGATCCCTCATGAAATAGCAGATTATTCTATCCTCATCCGAAGTGGGTTCACGAAAAAGCAGGCTATGCAGTCGCAGTTTCTGACAGCAATCGGCGCTTTCGTAAATGCTTTCGTCTCTTACACATGCAGTACCCATCTGATCTTCTCCCATGGGATCATTGAAACATGATGTCACTTTAATATAGGTCGGGTGAGTACCATCCATTCCAATCATACATCGAGTCAAAATACTGATACCGCCCACGCTCGTTGACAGCACATTCATTGGTATAGCCGTTCACAATGCGACTGCCTCAGACATGGCATCGGAATCAACGAACCTCGCTGCCGGTGTTCGACAAGACGCCAGGGGGCTGTTAGGAACAACAGTTCAATGGTCCGATATGGTAAGGACTGTCCTGTCCCATGTCTCAATCCCTCTTTTCGAGCTATCAGTCAGAATACAGATGATGCTGACTAGTGCGGACTTCCTAGGTTATACCCTTCGTGGCTGGTGGATTCCTCTACATAGGAGCTGTTGCCGTCCTACCAACGTACGTGTATTCTTTTCTTTAGCCCCCTCCCGCGAAGCAGGTTTCTAGATTCTACGTATGCGAGCTACGACTAATTCATTTTGCCCCATGCAGCCTCCTCGCCGAGAGTAAAAGTGGGAAGCAAGCCCTTCGGGAGGTGTGGCCGCTCAATCTGATTCAGATCTTTTGCTGTTCCTTGACCGTTCTTTGCTCTGACAGTTTGCCGCTATGGCATTCGGCGTTGTGTGTATGTTTCTGGTCGCGTGAGTGCCTGTGCTCCACATCACGAACGACAATTGGCTGAGCCCTCATGCAGTTGGAACGAGTAGATCCAGGTGGCAAATACCGCTTTCGCTGCTAGAGTCGGAGTGGTTGGGTATCGGGCAGAGGAGAAGGAGACATAGATCTTGCGTTTCTCTATTCTGTATTTATACGATACCAATAGAATCGTCAAGGAAGATGATAATGAAGTGAAGGTTGTTCCTGAACAACGGGACAAGTTCTTGGGTCGGTACCTGGACTGATGGGGATCAGAGAGCTGACAGGGTTATGGGAGCCGGGGAAGCCGATGAACGTGCGTGGATGGACTGCGCTAACTAAAAATGCTACGTAATTCTGGTGTTGCTAAAAAACCAAGTCAGTCCGCAATTTTTTCCTTGACTACTCCTCATATAATAGTGGTGGCCCGCACGCTCAAGTGCGTGCTGAATCTTTTATCTATCTATCTGTCTCACATTGTGTCTCACCTCTACTAAGAGAGCCCCAGCTTAGGTCCGATCACTTTTTAACCTGCATTTCGCACTTGCTCACCGCCCGTTCAGACCATACACGCTGGGTAGACGATCAACACTGCCAAATTTCGATTCCCATTTACCGGCACCGTCGTCCAATTCCAACAACTCCAGGTCCGCCTGTATAAGCCATAACTCACCACGGTTCGTTCTCGTCTGCCGCGCGTCCGTCCTCCTGCCCATCACGTTGCTGGTGCGGGCTTTCTGGTTCCATCAGTCTATCGCCGGTCCTGCCTACGTATCAGTATAACAGTTAGCCCTCACCAACTTTTACTATGGGTACAAAAGGTCGCAGTGTGCCGCGTGTCGTGTGCTGTGCTATCCCTATCGCCAGGGCCGCTGGAAAGGTTCTTGTCGTTACTAGTCGCAAGCGACCGGATAGCTGGGTTTGTGAGTATCCTTTTACCCGACTTCTGACCCACGGCGACTGGGTGCTTGCTGCCCTTCGCTGACGTGTCCTCCTAATTTTGAACTTGCTTAACGAATCGACCATCTATCTAGTGCCAAAAGGTGGTTGGGAACCGTCAGATGTGCAGCTAGAGGCTGCAGCCTCACGAGAGGCCCTGGAAGAAGGTCCTACCCGTTCCTCTCTCCGTCTCCTCACCTCCTGATGCTCTCCCCTTCCATCCCTGCTCCTGTCTCCTGCTTCCGTGTACTCTGTTTCTCAAACAGCGGGCGTTCGGGGTACCATCACTCGATTCGTCATAACAATACCGACACCATCAACAACCTACCACTTTTACGAGTTGGATGTCGCAGCTCTGGACCAGGATTGGCTTGAGCGAAACGAGCGGAGAAGAGAATGGGTTGACTATGCAGAAGCGGTCAGGCGTTTGGAGTGGAAATCTGAATTGGCTCAAGGCCTAAGACTTTCATCCCTGGCACCTATGCGATCGCGCTGAAACGTTAGACGAAAAAAAAAATCCATTCGTTGGCGTCTCGGGTCGGCATCCATGCGTTAAGGATGTCAGACGGCAATGCAATACATGGACGTATTCGCCCCCTCCCACCATATCTAGAACCTTCAGATCGACCTTTGCACGCATTCATACACTATCGTCTTTCGACCTTGTTATACCCGTCGACTTCTCTGTGCCCAAATCGAGCCATCGAATGTCCAAAACAAGAACATCATCTGCATGCACTGCGTGCACCGTCATTTCCGTCACCCCGCTCATTACTACAAAACTTCCTCATATCATCCCTAGAGAAGATCCTGCATTTTTTTCTTTTTCATTTACCTTTTTCACATCACACTCTGCATATCCTACCACAAGCCCCTAGTTGTAGATCTATAATACCAGCTACCCTGTTCACCATGTCGGCGGTGATTAAACTGTTTTTTTTCCTTACTGTTCAAATTTTTTCTTTGAACGGGTTCATCTCACCATGGTGCCTCCGAATTGGTGGAGTCAAAAGGCATGTACTCATTCTTACTTTCCAACACACTGCTGTATTCACGATTGCTCCCCAGAGGTTGCCGTGATCCTCCATGAGGCTGTTAATACATTGAACTTGCCACAATAGCCTAGACTGGTTCATGTCGTTGTCGGCTCTAATCACTTCGACCGTCCGCCTCGTTTATTTTGTCCCTTAAAACGATCAGATTTTATAACCACCAAGGTGACCGCTAGCTCTCTCTCTCACGTTCAGGCAGGTTCCTCGGGTCGACCAAACTATAAACGACGAAGATACCTAACAGCTTCAACCGGTTTCTCTAGCACATACATCCTACACGTCAACAGTGTTCTGATGATGATTCGAAGCATATGTATCCCCCGTTTTAAGCAAGCGAGCCCTATCCATCCAAACGTTTGCTGTCACACACACGTTCGAGGATGACCTCGACGGCATCGACATGAGGCTTGTTCACAACGAGGGTCAACGTTCTTTGCTTGTCAAATACGTGGGGCCGTTGAAACTTCTGTCTTCCTGGGTGTGTTTGGTTGACACGTATTCCGATACGCACGAAAACTTGACTACTCGTAGCACCAAACGTCGATTGTAATCGGCCGAAAGCCTTGCAGGCTCTCTAATGCTCTTCAGATTTCTTTTTTGTCATGACAGTGGGTATGACTCCGCGTGACCGTCGCTGAGCTCAATCCGACAAATTCGCCCTCCACGTACTCAATTATAACTGGATCATTTAGCGCTGGTTCCGCAGTTCACCGTAGCCGAAGAAAGAGCGTAGGAGAGTCCCCTTGTCCGAGACGCGACCATGACGCGACCACCACTTTCTCCCGCGTTCAAGTGTAGTTTATAACGGTCTTATCAAAGATAATACGTCAAAAATAGGACAGGATCAAAGCACTTAAAGATGCTTGGAATCACCCCAATGTCTCTATATAGCTTTAGACAAGAGCTACCAGAATTGGACGTTTTAAGGCTTCGATCACTGAACGTTGAACTCTGCCAGAGTTCACCGACACCTCGTACCGAATGATCGGGTCCCAGACTGAGTACTGAACACTCGGGCTGAATCTGCACAGATCCATCATCCCGGTCGTTCGATTTGCTGAAATTCTCGGAGTCCATCCTGCTTCAGACATCATAGGAATTTCCTTGAGATGATTCTAGGCAACTTCCATCAACTTAGAAGTTGGCAAAACCGTGATAAAAACCCTGACTCCACGCCTCTAATCGTTTCGCAGACAATCTCAGATGTGCACCGGCACTGGTTGTATACTATCTTGCATTAAGCAGACTCCAACCTCTGGGTGGCACTCGGTCGATCACACGGAGGTACTCGTGTTGTTTCTTTTCCGTATGTGATTAGGTCCAGATAGCTCGGCTGACCCTTTTCTTGTCAGATCTCGCCGCCGACAGGGTATGCCTCCATCAAATTTAAACTGGGTCACGATCGACATTCAAAAGGAAGGAGAAGGACTTCGTTGCTATATAAAACGGAAGCCGAAAACCGCCACCAGTCGTGGAACCAGGAAACTCAGCGTACGCAAGAATGCGTCCCCACGAACAACTCTCAATTGCCCCAGGATCTGCCCTACAATCTCAACTGCGCGTTGTTTCAATTCGTGAGCCGCCGGTCCACTCTCTATCGCAATATCCTCCTGTCGAGGAATACGCCCTTCTCCTCAAAAATGTCAGCGCGACAGGTCGACGCAGCTGGAAGAAAACGGGGACCAACAGGGAGGCTGTCTGGTCGCCAGACTTGTAAGCTGATGAAATTCGATCGTGCTGTCCACATTTCCCTGACGGCGTTTATAGGGAAACAGCACTTCTGGAAGGTATTCTATGTTATGTATGCTCGGTTGAGCTGTTTATCTCTCGACATTAGGTCTCAAAAAGTACCGGACCGTCACCCATAAGCCCGCCTGCGACCATCGTCATCCAAAACGGAATGGATTTATCGCCAAGTACATCAAAGACATAACTGGAGTCGAACGAACACGCAGGCAAATCAGCAGCCGGATTCAGCAACTGAAAAATACATGTCAAGAAGATTGGGGTGCGTATATTTTCGGAAGACTGTGTTGCACTCGCTAATCATGATTGGTCCCAGTTTTAGAGCTAATATTGCCGTCCGACGATAGTCCTTCTCTGCCATCGCCACTTCCCCATGTCAAATCCTCCTCTGATCGTCCTACGAACCCATACCCTGTCTTGCGCGACCGCCCCGATGAATCTTCCCCACCCTCTAACCTTGTCGTCGACCGTCCGATGCTGGGTTATGTGAACTTCACTTCGGCCGTCTACGTTGAAGTTTGGTTCGACAAAACTCGGTCGTCAACCCTAATGCCCGTGGTCTCCTTGCTAGCTAACTCGGAATCTTTCAACATCGAGTTGCCCTGTGCTGACATTCCACCGACGAGCACGGGCACGGGTGCCTTCCCACTTTACCCACAGGGATACATGTCCAGCCTCAATCCTATGGTTCAATTCGACTCACCGTGCCCGCTTCTCCCTCAGACCCATCTATCTGTCTTTATCCGAGATTGCAGGGCGTCTATATACACCGAAACCACCACCCTTCTATGTACATCCTCCCCGGTTGGAACCGCCGGGCGGTGGGTGTACATAACTTTATTTGTTCCTGGATTTTGGAATATCTTAAGCAATTGCGCAGGTGGGTTCTCTCTGCATCATGAAGTCGAATGTTTACAGATTTCTCTCGAAGATCCTACGTGGTATAGTATCGAACAACTGATCGTGCCACTCCTCCCATCCGCGTCAGCTGTAAATCCAAATACACCTGCTGCAACAGATGGCCCAGCGGCAGAGGTAAAGGTGTGCTACCACTTTCGCGGATCTCGATCGTCGGGGGCGCCTGCGCTGTGTCTTCATGATCTTAGTAGCTCCTCACTATGGGTGTCCAGCGATGTAAGATCCATTTCCTCGATATGCTTACCATGTTCCTACCTCTTCCCCCAGCCTCCTGAGCACAACGTGTTCCCTACCCTTTCCGAACCTTACCGACAACTGAGTCACCTAACGCCTGAGCTACGACGCCTCCCCTCGCATAGGAATAGCCTACCGTTTGATTTCCCAGGAAAAGAAATACCGAGCGATGGCCCACCAGCTTAGCCCAGGCATCGGCTGTAGACCTCTTAATGTTGTTTTACTTTTGTAGCGGTCGAACGAATACAATACAGGAAAGAATCTCCCAACCCATAACGGATCATTATATTTTAGTTTTTTAGTACCCGCGAGACTTAGACCGGCAAAACATCAAAATTTCCTTCTCGGTTGTTCCCCAGGTCGTCATTGGGCACGATTTCGCTGACGGGATACTCCTGCGGATTGAAGATCCGCCTCTCCGTCGTCAATTCGCCGCCGCCCTTCGCTTTTGCGATTTCCGTCATATTAAACTTTTGGTGCGTATAATAGTTCTCTACGATGGAGATACCACAAACGCTCTGGTCAGAAATGAGGTTGTATCAAGGTACCACGGTGCAAGAGGTGCGACGGACCTTGAATACTTCGACCAGAATGAATAACTCAGGATCGGTCAACTCAACGGTGTGACCCTCAGGGACACATTGAGCAATGTGCTGAATAAGATCTGGCCGAGAAATGACGGAGTGATTCCTGACCCTCAATTCAATTTTGTACTGGTTGTCGTTTTATCGGCAGCTCGAGATCGATGGTGGGGAAATCCGACGTACCCTGAATTTCTTGTTCGGATGCCGCGCAAAGAAAGGCTCGACGATGGTGCGACATAAGGCTTGGATCTCTGGTAGATTTGCTCCACAGGAACCGGAAACGGGCACTAATCGGTGCATACACCTGACGTGATTTTGTCAGATCATGCAAAAAAAAAAAAAGGCATTACACCGATGCACTGACCGCGATCGTACGACACCGGTTGCCTCAACATCCTCGATAATTTTCATTACTAGTTTGACTGGATCTACTGGAGGCTTGCACGAGATGAAAACCACTTGTAACACACAACGGGGATGTCAGGGTTGAATAAGTGGTGGAATGGATTGGGGAGTTTACCACAGGGTGTATTTGTCTGGCAATTCACTGCCGCACGGGGAGGGAGGTGGGTGGGGTTTAGTATGCCGTACTTACGGGCTTGTCCACCCAAACACGCACCGAAACGGAGGTCTGCTTTTGGCCGTTTCATAGCCGATACTTCGTTGGCAATCTGAGCCTCGATCGAGAGATCGTTATCCTCGTTCTGGTCCGGGTCCGAATCTGCGTCGTATGATACTTGCTCATCGATGGGCCATAATTCGGAAGCTACCTTGAATCTACGGTCAGTGGTGTTATCTCTCTGAAAAGATCACAGACCGAGTCGAATAGGTCGTAACACTCCGCGACAGTCTGCCTTTCTTTCCCCTTCACACCTACAGGATTAACGGTGTTGGGAAACCTTTTTTTGCGAGTTGCGAGCCAACGTCTCACAGCTTACCCAGATCCCTGGTCCATCTATATACCTCTTGGCCCAAATTGGCGTGCCATCCTTGAAAAAAAAAAGCCGTGTGTGGTGAGGACTAGGTTGCTCAAGATCATTGCCTCTCACCGAGCGGTACTTCTTTTTCCTTTTGTCGTTGGATTTACTTGCTCGCTTTGTGACAATCATCGTGCTTGCCGCTGATGCGCCTATGGGCAATGCTGTAATGTTGAGAGGATGCAAATCTAATCGTGATCATGATCGCAAACTTGTACATAGATTACCTATGATTAGATTATCAGCGTACCTTCAGAAACTAGTGTCCATGCTAAGATAGGGTCTATCACGGGTATATACACGGTGTACACCAGAAAGTTAGGAATAATATGAGGACAACAGACATTGATAGTTTTGGCCATTATACATTCTGGATACAGATGATTTAGGTACAGATTTGGGTTGACCCTAAATTCTCGACGTCCTGGTGTGCTAACAACATACTTGACTCTGTCGATCTACATCCTGTAAAAATCCAAAATTTCCTGGTCAAGACGTGGAAGCATACCACCCTCCATAACACCCCAGAAACAGAATTCCAACTTTTTGCAGATTTTTGTCCACTGCCTACTGAACTTATTATAGGTTTTCCCAAATAGGTGCGCATGGTAACAGTTTGCATATCATGAAACAGAAAGAAATGCAAAACTGTGGTACCAACCAGGTTGTAATGCAGACCCTTGCGACAAGTTCAACATATAGAAGTTTGAGGACAAACTAATTGTTAGTACCGTGTATGGATGCGATAGATAAATAGACGGTGTTACAATTACAAAGCGAACGAGCCATGCCCTCTTCGTGGTTCCTATCCATGAATTACAAGTTGAACTTTTGAATGACCGGCAATGCTGAGGTCAAGAATCTTGATAGCCACGCATCGCTATCCACGTAGATGGGCGAAGGGCTTTAAAAAAGCGAAGGGAACCACGATAGTGAGGAATAATGTATGTTGGTCGCCGAATAGGAGGGTCGGCTGTGAAACAAAAAAATACACTGGTCGAGGAGATAGAAGCATGAAGATGGAAGGGAAGGGGACGCCCTCCCACCCCCTACCATCATGAACTCTCGTCACCCTCGTCACAGGTATTACCCAAAGTGCCGTGCCCGCCTTTCCATTCGCGTTCCCATAGTGGGCCGTCTTCTTCTCCATCTCCGTCCTGGCCGTAGCCCAAGTCCGGATATGAATTCGAGGGCCGGGGAGGGACGAGAGCGGGGTGGCCGGGGGGGAGCGTACTCCGCGCACGATGAAGACGCGCAAGGAGGGTACTCCGTTCATCTAGGAGCTCGTTGATGTAATCTATGGCTGAAGAGCAGAGATGTGCGTTTAGAAAACCGCGTCGCGCAGGCCTCAGGGCAGCTGTGGCCCGGCAAAATGGCAGGGGCACCTACTTTTTGAAAGTACCACATTCTCACTTCGCGGACCTGCTCTGCCATCGATCTTCTCTTCCCCGTCCTTATTCTTAACAGCCACCTTACCCTTCCGCTTTGCCGTCCCGTTTATGCTCCTGGTCGAATTCGCATCGTTGGTAGTCGCCAGAGCCTCCTCCTCTTCGCGGATGGCTTCGCGAAGTGCAGGCACACATTCACAGAGGGCTTCATATCCACGTCGGATATTGGCTCTACGTTTTTGCTCCGACTGTATGTGATTTGCCTTTTTCTGCGATGCGGAAAGGAGGGCAGGTTTTTGTTGGGGCTGTGAAAGTTTCGGAGGTGCGGAAGGGGATACTTGGGGTTGCGACTGGGAGGCGCGCCGTAGTTTGGGTGTTGGAGATGTGGGATACGGATGCGGATGTGATGGTCGTGTCCGAGTGGGCTGTCTACCAGACAATGGTTGATGAAATGGAAAAGGGGGTACGGATGTCGGGGTTGGTGTGCGTGATGAAGAGTCGGAATGTGGTGGATGGGGCAGGAGGACTTGCGAATGATGAGATGAGGATGCGGTGTTGGGTAGATAGTTGAACAGAGAATCGCTATGAGCGGCAAATTGGGTATCCAGTGACATTAAATCCTTGGTTGCCTTTGCAAGGGCCTGCTTGTCTTTGAGGTCTGCGTCAATCCAGTCATCGTGCGTTGGGGGCCCATTCATGGAGGAGAGGAATGAGTGGAAAGCATGGGACTCGGATGGAGTGAGCAGCGAGGAGAGCGAGGCCAACGACGCCGGCGACATCGAGTCCATTGCGGAGAATGTTGGTGGTCTCTGGAAAGTGTAAGCGTTCGCATGTGAATCCCATTCAGTTCCCCGACTTCCAAATCGGGACAGATCGTCTCCACATGGCAAAACTGATCGCGCTCCTATTTTCTTTTAAATCTTTGCTACCGTTGCACACTGCATGCGCTTTCCGAATCCACGACGGATTCGACGTCCTCTCAGTTGCTCGGGCTACTGTTCTTCTTGTGCCTGGACACGCTTACAGTTACTCGATAGATCTGGGGTCATGACAGTAATCAAACATTCCCTCGGGCCCCGCCATTATGTACCTCCATCATTCTATCGGATGGAGCAGAATGCTATTACCGATTACAGAAAAGACACAGATCTTACCTGGAAGACATAGGGGTTTCTTGCACAGCATTGTTGCTATCTTAACAGCCAACAAAGTAGAGCCGCGAAACTGTCAACAACGTCAGCTCCATGGTGACGACAGCGATTGGTAGGTTCACCCAATTGCCAATGGAAGGTGTGCCAACAAAAGTCTAGGCCATCTAATGCACACATAGGGCTTGAAGGATTACCTTCTCTCTTAGGCCGTTAGATCGTCATAGACCTACACAACGGTTCACCACAATCGCGTGCTCCCCTGGCTTCGCGAAGCAGCTACTTCTTGTCTTCAATGCCGTCCCTCTATCTTGAAGCAACACGTGTTCGCTCCTCTCCCACAATGGCGTTCCACAACCTGGCGCTCTACGCCACAAACCCGTGTCTACCGAGGGAATCATCTTTTCAGATGCCGTACCCGCGTGCTATATGAATTTCCCTTCACGGGATGTCAGACGCTTCAGATTCTGCCCTTGCTGGAAGAGAGCAAACCCGCGATTCTCGGGCACTGTCCCTTTAAATTTCTGACCTCTGTTGCCTATATCTGACTGTAGGGCGAAACTCGATGGCTACCTTCCGTGTTTTCCCGATCGCCACCGCAAAATCAGTCGTGTCTTGCGATACACGTCTGATATTTAGGAATGACCATGGCCTTATCCCTAGGCGTCTATAAAAATGTATCCAGAATGAGCGGTGATGCAGAACCTAACCGCCTATCCTCATGAGGACCAGGTCTGGCTAGTTTCGACGATTCCACGTGCACCTCTGCATCAGATGTCTGGTCACCAGTGATCTTGTCCTTGCAAAAGCCATAGCCCTCCTTCTCGGCGCGTTTTTATTCGCACCTGACAGACTTGTATGGGTACTGTGCATGGACCGCCTGAGCCATTCTGAACTCAGCATCCGTTTTATCGGCATATCCGCACACCTTATGCCCAGATTCTCTCTTGCCTACTCGCGAATGCCGTCCCTGATAATGAGCTTCAAATTTTGACATTCTCAAATGATCGAGGAAGGAAAAACCGGCCATCTACGTTGAAAAACCGGGTGTGTCTTGGTTGTATGACCTGATGAGGTGGGCTGACCACGCGCTCCGTGTAAGCTCGGTCAAGACTTCCTTGTCTTGCGAGTGTACACATGCCCAGCAGCCACTGTTCAGGTTCTCACCCTTTTCGGACAACGCCAATACCATCGATACCTCCCGTCTCCAGTGTTTCCGCCGAAATTGGGCAAAGTTGTGTCATGGATCATCTCACTGGCCATTTAACGGATTATCCGCACAGCACCTTGGAAACGTTCTAAACAATACCTCTGATGCATTGTTGCTCCGCTTCTCGTCTCACGCTATCGTACTCACCGCCGACGGATGTCCTATGGTTATTGCTGGTCGATTTTTAGATCGTGCTCGTGCATCTTAGAATCGGACATCATGTAGGAAAGAAGCGCGTGCAGGCCGTTCTGAGGCGATCTGGGAAGCGGTCGTCTGGTTCAGAGGCGGAATCTCTGTGGTGAGCAGCCGCCCTGCAAGACTGTACGTGAGATTCTGGTAAGTTCTGGACTCACAGTCACCAATGTTCATGGACAGTAATTCGCGCGAAGACATCGGATTCGTTGTCAACAATGGTTGTCAACCGTGACCACAAGGACCAGTGGCGTCACCGCACTCGGACCCAGGTTCATGTCCGTGACTCTGCGGGGATATCGATCATCCAAATGTCATATGTAACTTGACAAGAACTGATATGTAGTCAAGCGAGGTCCCATAGAACCTGCGAGGTACGATTAAGAATAACAGCAGTACACATAAAATTTTAATAACCTTAAGTACGAGTGAGCGGTGGGAGTAGAAGCTGGACATCGGCGTGCAGGAACAGGAATAACATGGTACCATGTATCAATACATACAATGTCACAGCGAACGGTGCGCGTCTATACATGTCGCAACGCGACGATCAAAGGCAAACAAGGGTGCAGTGTCTGCCGTCTTCTGCCTTGGGGGATATTTCAGAGAAACGAGCGTCGGGGTAGTGGATATTATGTTAGGGTTACAAAGCACCACTGAGGGGGATATCATATAAAACAAGGGGTAATCAGCCGGGGAAAAGGTTCTGGATAGCAGATTGAAAACTTCAGAGGTACGGGGGAATGGAGCAAGAGTAGAATCATTCAAACGAGCGCAGCGGATTGGAGGTAGCCTCGGAAGATTGAATCGCGGACTAGATAGCATGTAAATTAGGTGATAGGCCCCTGGTGTGTAGAGAGCACAAGAACACGAACCATTTCCGATGATGCGTTGGGTGGCTTTCGTATCCTAAATTGTAGAAGGTCATCATTATCCACTTATGGAACGGGTGCATTGAATTTCTCACCACGACACTTGTGAAATGGGTATACAGCACTCGACGATTTTCATTGTTGCGCCGATGAACTTGCAGGAAGTGAGCGCGGAAATATTGAACGACAGTTTCATAGTCATTAGAACGTTCACCAAAGGACGTGATGCTGATGGGCAGCTGTTGAGAACACAATCCGCCGCATAGCGATCAAGACGCACTATTTCCGAACCCTGAGTCCCGTATCTAGTTTAGCCTTCAGCAGATCCGTCTTATCTACGGAAGGAAGCACCCTTGAATATTGCAGACATCGATCGGTCCGTGATAAACTTACTAAGGAATAGTACGAGATGTACGCTCTTCAGCAGTGCATTGGAGCAGATCTGCGTGAACAACTGTAGCGAGTCGTCTATCCGATTGGTCCTGGGATCTTCCTCCAAGTACTGTAATGGGTAAAAAGTGCATCAGCAACCGACGAGAGACCGAGCGAGTGGATGAGTGGGTAAGGATGTCGAATTCAGGACACAGTACAAGACAGGACCTCTCACCTGGTCAAACGCACTAACAGGTGCAACGAAGATGATCGCATTCGCATCGTCGAAATACGGAACCCATGAATGGCGTTGGCCGCGGGCGCCGCCTACGTCGAACAAATGCCATGACACAGATTTCCCATGGATGTTCACATCAAAAATGTGCTCAGCCACACCCATGGTTTGAATGCGCGCATGTAGGATGTCGTCTTTCACAGAAGGGTTAGTGTATGATGAGATATTGATGACAAGAAATGTCTTTTACCTGTGGTGGGTATGTACTCCGGGGCGGCAACTCGTGAGATATGTCTCAAGAAACTAACACCACGCCGTCAGTTGCACGGGACACGACTCGCATGGATAAAAACGCACAATTCTGACCACTCGTCCAATTTCAGTTTTCTTCTCGCGATCAGACCTTTGACTGTTGGGTGACTCCAGAGTTCTTTGATGTCATCCTTGGCTGCGGCGAGCATACGACCCACGTCCTGTACGAGGATATCCTGGCCACCCTCATAGGGTGCGTCACGACTCTTCTTGACCTCGGTCTCATAAGTTGGCTTGAACTTCCCCAGGGCGTTCTCGATTGTACGGGCCTGCCAACCGCTCCGGACGTAAACACCTCCTTTTCCCGATCCGGAAACTGTTATCCCACCACTAAGACGATCAGCAAGTGGGGCATCCGTGGCCATGAGCGGAGTCAATCTCCGTCTCAGGTTGGCAATCTGCACGGCACTAGGTTCCCTTGAAACGTTGAGGGTTTGACTTGAGCCGTTTGACCATGCGGGAGAACCTGTGAGCCCAGAGGGTGTAGAAGACGCGTTCATGAGAGATACTGAAGGTGACGGTTGCTGCGAAATGCCATTAACACGAGACTTGGGCTGCGAGATGGAAGTCACATCTTCCAAGGAGTCCTCGTCCAGAGAATCGTCCCATGCTTCGAGGGTGGTAAGGATGTGCTTCAACGAGTGGACGACGTTGAAGTATATCACGGTCTTCCACGATATACGTTCCTGATCAAGAGAGTTAGGCCTATACATCAGTTGGAATTGTTTCTGGAGTGTTGATTTGCCGCTCTCTGCTTGGCCAAGCAGGAGTAACTATACGAAATCAATATATGCGCGCAAAGTCCATCGTTGAACATGAGCGCCGACCTTAACGTCTCCCTTGTTCCGCTTCATTCGTTCTCGCTCTTGCCTAAGATCCTCGTCAATCTGGTCGGAGATTCGCCTCGCCTCTGCCTCTGCCATCAGTCGGGCGTTTCGTTCAGCCTCCGTTTCCGACGGTGAGGGCTTCATAGCTGCAGAGATGGGGTCATCCTGGCTGTAGAGCGATGGAGTGCGCATTGCTTTGCGATTGATGTGTTGGGAGCGCAGATGGAGAATCAGAATCAGTCAGGGCTGTCAGGGAGCAGGGCAATAAGAGCACGACGCTAAATCACGGTCGTCACATCAATTGTCACAATCAAAATGGTACTTGTCCTCCTCCCTCATCAACAATGCACGCAACAAATTGACTGATTCCTAGTCTGTAACACTTCATACTACTCATGGTGAATTGAAGGTACATCTATTCGCTCCTGTCGTATCTGACATATGCTTACCTTCCCTGCCCCAGATAGAAATTTTTTGTGAGGCAGTGCCAAAAGCCGCAGAGGTGACATTTTACCTCCCTTCCGGGGTCCGCTTGTCTTCAATCCAGCCCCCTGTGCAGAACTTTCTTGCACTATGCGCCTCTAACTACTATGATAGGTGCATCTTTCATCGTAACATCAAAGGATTCATGATCCAGACTGGCGACCCAACTGGACAAGGCAAAGGCGGCCAGAGTATTTGGGGAAAGCCTTTCCCAGACGAAGTCCGGTCCACCTTGAAGGTAAGCATTACGTCATCACATCACCCTAATTCTGCTTTTCCTGATCTGATGTGTTGACCCCATTGTTCAGTTCAACGCGCGAGGTGTTGTTGCAATGGCGAACTCTGGTCCAGATACCAATAAATCGCAATTCTTCATAACATACTCAAAGCAGCCTCACCTGGATGGAAAATACACAATATTTGGCAAAGTGATTGATGGCGCAGATTCGACGCTCGACGCGACGGAACGTGTGCCCGTGTCCAATAAAAACAGGCCTCTTACGGAGATCAAATTGACACACGTATGATCCTTCTCATCTCCCTTGCCCGCCGCTCATTGTCTTTGCAGATCACGATACATGCCAACCCGATTGCTGACGCTGAGCTTGTTTCGGGACGGTGATTCGGACATAGAGAGCACGATAGCCAGCTCTGTTGATAGACTCTTGGTAATGAGCCGTCATGGACCGGCAACGTATTGAAGTTACATGTGTAGCTTAGCGTGTTGCGATCCGTCAACCAAGATGTGAGCGACGTTGACATTGATGGCTCCGAAGCTTCTGACTTCAGAACTTCGATAAACAGAAATCTTGCAACGACCGACTGCAAAGTCCGAGTGTCAAGCAGGGTTATCCTGTACGAGATTGACCATTCGTAGTGCATGCGTTCCCGTATAATACCCTTCATCAGTGACTGACGCAATACAGAACATCTTATGATCCCGAACTGCTCTGCGGTATGACTGTACATTCTCGGGTCCAACGTCGTAGCACACGCACTACCATACACTACCGTCTGATAAATCCAACCAGTTCTTTCTGTAGCTCCTTTTGCCTGCGCGCTTTCTCAAGATCATCGACGCTACGCAAATCGTACACAATATCACGCGTCTTTCCAAAATAAACCTATCAGACGATACAGTTAGTGGCTGTTCGATTGGATGAAAAGCGGCTGCGTTAGCTAGAAGTGTGAAATTTCATGGTGTGCGCTGCCGATAGGTCGGAGTGGCTGGCTAGGGAGTAACTTACGAATATTGACGGAGACTTACCTCTTGTAACAGGTTCCGCATCTTTATTTCCATCTCTTCGATCATCTTTCCAGTGTTGGATATATGAGAGGAGCTATCCTGTAGTGGCCAATCTTGCTCGGTCTAGAATAAGGACGTGAGCGACCCATGTGTCATAATACTCTCACAGAAGATAGGAGATAGGTCAATTTACTTGGCGTGTCATACTTCCGCTTAAGCTAACTTCGCCTTCACGTCTCCAACCTTCCGAGCCTTTCATGGCCCCGTTATTCTCTGAATTCATCTCTGCCCCAGAGCCTTCAGCTTCAGATCCTTTCCGGGTGACAAGTTGGAGCATCACTGTCGAAGTTAGCTTATAATGAGCCTGCCGACCCCGTTCAGCGGTCTCGAATACGTGTATGGAGTCCCATGAGCCCGAGGGTTCATACGGCGTTGCTGGATTCATGGCTGCGCGTTGAGGGGAAGGTAAACACGGGTCAACTCAACGAGACCTTCCAAAAAAGACGGGCGCCTACTTTTCTTCAGCAAGACGACACCTGCAAAGCCGCCATCTTCCAGATCCCAAAGGTATACGGAGGATACCCCACCTTCGTAATACCTGTTAATGACAGCAATAAACATTACACTCCAACTGTGTCTTGAACATGGAAACGATGTCATACATTTCTCGGTAAGTGTCAAACGCCTCATTGGCTGCGATCTCAAGTTTGCGAAGTTTCGGAGTGGGGACCGTTCCGTCATCTAGCGGAGGGTCGTATTCATTCGACCACGGCGATCTGAAATACGAAAGATGAGAACAGACTAGCACATCTTCCGCCTAGACCCCATCACCCCTCCCATCGCTGCACAAGTAGCATCGACCCGTACCTGTGGCTCTCTCCGTCGCGATTGTAGTCACATGCAAGATACTCTTTGCCTGTGGCCTGATCCGTTCTCAGCTGGAGAGGCTGATCAACGCTACCCAGGAGATCGTCAGCGTAATCTGGGGAGATCCCAATGAGAGCCGCCACATTCTCTTCGGTTCGGGTTGGCGGCAGCCGCCGCATTAGATCAAGCATGGAGTCCACTAGGTCAGCCATGTTTTCTGACCTCTTTAGATTTTGTACAACGTGAAGGGGGTCGCACTGTAGGTTTCTTACGGTTCAGCATTTGCAGGCAAAGCCCTGGTGGCCAAGCAAAAGTACACACGACCCAACATGGTGAAGTGATCTTCACATGTTGCAAATAAGTTTCTGTTGAAGGCTCTTGCCAGGGACTATGTGAGGGACTTTTACACGTCATGGAGATAATTGAATATGGATGCTACTGCGACGCGATGTCACTTTCGAGGAATCGTGTTCCCAGAGGTCGTGATATTTATCTTTGGCTCTCGTACGTTTTAGAGAAGCATACACATAGATGAAGAAAACTCGCAAGAGGTGTGCATAGTTCGAGAGGAGGGTGGGTAGGTGATGAAGAGAGTGTTGGCCAGTGTGGAAAGTACTGGGGTGAGTGAAGACGACGCCAAGACCTGGTAGTTCTGTTTAGCAGCCCCCTAGAGCGTTTCGTGACAGAGCAGTGAAAGGTAGATCCAAGCTCAGAAAATCCTCTCACACCAAACCCAAGACTCAGTCACGCATTTTAAGCAATGTCATATTTCTCCCTGTTCCCGCGCTTGGCAGCATTTCGCAAGTGCGTTTCGAGATGCCACATGTCATGACACCACCCTCGACTCGGAGGTAGGGCAATGTCTATATGTCCAAATCGCTTATAGATCCTGCATGGTTCGACGTAGTTCAACATATGTAGTGGTGCATTCTGCAGACGTACTTTTAATTCGAAATGCATTCCCATATCGATTTCAACTTCTATGGAATCAGGTCGTAATCGGTCGTGTTCAAGGCATGCTGAGAGATTGGGCAGTCCGTTTACAAGGGATGGAAGCGAAGAGAAAAGCGATCGGACAAGGTGAATTGGAGTAACACACTTGCAAAGACAAAACACCGTGAGTAGAGAGAGAGATACGCACCGCAGGCTCGAATTGAAGCAATACGAGAAAGTCCCTCTGATTGGGTCATATCCACCGTAATCAGTCATTGACCAAGGTGGTAGGTGATCAGAGTTCGGGCTTGCGTGATATGGTCATTAGTATGTCCAACACATGTATGCCGTACAAATTCAAAAAACTATGAATCAAGTAAGTGAAGACATGATCAGAAACTTGCATTATCATGTCTGAGCAAAGCAGCAGTCGAGACGCCGTAACAGCGGACCATGAGAGGGATGAGGCGACAACTTCTTGAAACAACTGTCATCTTTTGAATCGAGAGGTAACTCTAGAATTCAACATGTAATTTTACCTTACCTTACCTTACCACGACCGACGCTAGCGAATCATATAAGTAAGGAGACACTGATGGAAGTCGAATAGGCTAACCCTATTGTCGCTTGACATGGAGATCGTAGGGTTGATATAGGATTGCAGCAGCATTAAACGGCACTAAACTCCGTCGCCACATGCAAAACAGATGTATTGATCCTCAAAGAACAATGGTCAACAAGCAGGTCTCATAGACATAACGCAGCACAGTACACAACATGTGAGGGTAATAACGAACAACCAATAAGATGCGTCCGCAATATCGTCATTCCTCGTCATCTTCATCATCGTCAGCTTCTGCTAGCCACTGGAACGAGACGTTAGTCGAGTCTGGTAGTGGAGGAGGAGCAACTTACTTTTAAGAAAGGCTCACTGGCCTTACGAACTTTCTTACTTGTCTCTTTGTCAACATATTTCTTGCTGACGTGGGTTCCCCATTGCGTAACCACTTCCTCTTCAAGGACGTCAATTTGATAAAGCTCCATCAAGATTTTTGGGACCGAAACGACAAGATCTGGATGAGCAATCCCAACGAAACGCTCAATGCCACCCAGAAGCGACTTTTGATGCTTCTCGGAGGTCACCAGCTGGATTGGAAACACGTTGAGAACCGGACAACTAAGAATTTGACAGGAAACATACCTTAGCCAGCAGAGCTCCATACTTGGGAATTTCGACGACGATAGCGTCAGTGAACAAGGCCTGGACAAGGACGAGGAGGGTCTTGTGTTTCTTCTCGATGCCCAGCTCTTCCGCTTTCTTGTAGATGGCGACAGCGTGTGCCTTGGGGTCGTCCTGTATCTCGCGATTGTCTTCAATCCACCGTCCGAGTTGAGCGTAAGGGCTGTTGGCATCGTCGTCGCTACCCTCTTCGTCGCCAGCGATGACGACGGCCGCCATGCTGCCTTCGAGCGCTTTGATACGCTGCTTGACGGCTTCAGGTGAGGTGTCGGCTGACCAGTCCTCTTTGGCCAAAGCAGCGTCATGATTCAACTCCGCAGCCTCAGCCTTGATCTTCTTCGTCAGTTCGTCGTCGCTTTCGGCGCCATTAGCCTCCTGCCCGGCAGCGTCGCCACTGTCCACACCTCCGCCACCAACACCTCCAGCAGCGTCGCTCGTGTTCTTGTTTTTACCCTTCTTCACTTTGACAGGGGGGTTCTTCAATATAAAGGTCGTCAACTTGTGTCGCATGTCTACACCGGTCCTTTCACCACAGGCTTTGCAGTCTCGAATGATATCCTCGACCCTGCCGTTTTTAAGAATGACCAACTCCGTTTCAGGGTTTTTGCACGAGCGGCACAGAACGAATTTGTCGATGAAGACATCGAGAAGTTCTCGCAGACGTTCGGCATTATGTGCACCATTGACAATATAGCGGTCGTTTTTCTCGTCAAATGATGTCTGAGCGCCGAGTTCGCAACCAAAGAACTTGGTGGTATATGTTGGGGGCCGACTGAGAGCTCTGGCAACGTCAGACATGTTGGGGACCACAGTTTTGATGCCATTCCCTTTGCCTTCGATTTTCGTATCAAGAAGAGGCATACTGGTAAGGAAAGTCAACAAACAATCAAATAGTTAAGCTTCGTCATGCTTACCGGTATCGGTAAAACTTGTCATCGACGTCGCGACGTATGTTTACGACTTTAGCCATGCTGGGCAGGTATATTTTTCAGCGCTGTGAGTAAAGCGTATTTGATGAGCGCAGATCGTAGATATCGCAGGCGACTGAGCTTACCAAACTAACGGGTAGACAGGACGGTATTTTGTGCTTTGGTATAGCAATTGGAGGTCGAAGCATGAATCCTCTGCCTGGACAGAAGATACAAAGGGGGTGGTTGGGGGAGTGGGTTGACGGAATTGTGAAGATATTGCTTCACAGGAGTTCTGGTGGTGAAAAGTATTCAGAGCAGGTGTTGTCAGTGAGCGAGGGTTAAAACTTTTGAAACACACGTTTGCACTGTCAAAACTTTATATCGGCTATTTCCGGTATCATCACGTGACAGTTTAGATTAGTAAGTACTTATATCATCCGGAGGCAAATTGTCCAAAGCCTGTCTGTCTCCCTACGTAACTCATTACTAACCATCCTTTCATAACTTCAGGATGTTCCCTTGGCCCCAGAAACTGGCGACCGATGGAATGCACTTTCCAAGTAACAACATCGTCTCATATTCCAGCTCATTTCCTCCTTGCCAGATTCCGATGTCCCAAAGGTTCCACTCATCATACCTTCGAGTCTGTAACTGCGCAGCAAAATCCTGCAAGGATTTGAGCAACTAGTTACGAGCAAGAAGATACAACTTACTTCGGCGGGTTCCCCATCGGCTGCTCTCAATGCGAGCGTGTGCAAATTCGGGAAACTTTTCGCAAGCAAGTCGAAGAGCTGTACAGGCAGCTTTCTAACATTCAGGCGAAGGAACTTCAGCCTCGTATAAGAGGAGAACGCCGCAGTGATTCTAGTAATTTCCGGGAGAAGCAGATAACGATCCTTCACGTTCAGGCGTTCCAGCGTATCTGCTGATCGTCGGATAAAGACGACCAGACAGTCAAGGCCAGCCTCGCTAGCAGACGGGTAGAGTTGAAGGCTCCGCAGTCCAGTCGCGAATCGTTCGTTATTCTGAACGGTTTTGGTCAACCAATCGCATAAGACAAGGTCGGAATGTGGATCGAACAGTCCGGACGGATTGAGTCGCAACATCAAGTCCTTCAAAGTAGGGGACGCCCCATAAAGGACCTGCGTCAAACCCGAAGGGTCGTTTGTAAAGGATCGGTTGAAGGCAGCCCAGACACTGAGGGTGTGTAAGAGAGGAAATGGGCCGAGCAGCTTGAAGAACGATGACAAGTCGATAGAAGCCCAGGACCACAATTTTAGCACCTGCAGTTGAACGCCCAGGTCATTGATGAACGGCACAACGAATTCATGCAGTAGGGTCTGAGTGGTAGCAGCGACATTCAGCGCCTCTGCGGAGTTGGGCATCGGTGGGTTCATGTTATTGGTGAACTCAAAATGCAGCTCTTCGACAGCTGTCAAAACTGGTTTTGACGCCAAAAGTACTTTGAACCCCTCGATATTACCGCCCAGCGATAATTTCCGAACTTTGCTTCCAAAGCCCAACCAAGCAGCGGAAAAAAAAGGCTGCAGATCGAGTTGCGTTGGCAGGTTCCAGGAGTCAACGGAGAAGACCTCAACATTCACCATCGCAGGTAGGACGGCAATCAGATCCTCAATCAGGGCCTCAAAAGAAATTGTTGAGGGCGTAGTGGAGGCACCGGTTTTGGGAGGGGGGCGAAAACTCAAAAGTGAGAGATGAGGGTGAAGAAGGGCAGTCGTCAGCCGCCGTCTGATGCCTTTGGGCGAAGAATGTGTTGGGACTGTTCGCTGGACGTGGCTTTGTCTAGAAAGCTGGTTCAACTGCAGCCCAAGGCGTCGAACACGCCTGGCTATAGTAGGATCACTGCCGAGGGTGATGGACATTGGTTAAGGGTGCCAATGAAAACCAGAGAACCAATCGCTTACCCCAGCTGCGAAAGTATCTTCAGCGCGTTTGGTGTAACGTCGTCGAATTCTATCTCCTTGTACCGAATGTCCATGGCAAGATCAAAAAACAGGCGATTCACGCCTAAAAGGTCCCGCATCACATCTTTTCCAATGAATTGAGCGACATGGAGCCAGACTTCAGTGGGTAATTGACTAGTCATGGTTGTCGAAAGGTCCATGTAATAAGGGTATTGAGAGAAAAGAGACAGGTTAATAACAGGATCCGCAGTGTTGCACTGGAATACTTATGTCAGTTTTGAAATCAGGGGTGCAGGTGCAGGTTGTCATGATGGCCTTTGTTACGGATATGTAGCTGGGGCCTGGTGGTGGTGCTAGCAGCACAGCTTAGGTACGGCGGGGCGAGGTTCCAGAAACTGCCTACAGGGTCATCCACAGCAAAAGTAATAAATCATAATGTACGTGTCTAAAATCCCACTATGGAGTGGTCAGGAACAGTGTGAGGTTACTTGCCCTTCTTCTTTTTCTTCTTGTTTGTCGTAGCACTTTTCTTAGTACCACCCCCAGACGCTTTCTTGTCTTCTTCCTCCTTCTCCTCTTTCTCCTCCTTCTCTTCGGCGTCCTCGCCGCCTTCTACAGCAGGGCTGACGAGGTCAACCTGAGTCTCGGGCTCAGTGGCTGGCTCCAAAGGCTTCTCTTCGGGCTTGGGAGACGGTTTAGGAGTTGGCACTTTGCCCCCGTCGGTCTTGGAGGTCGCAGGTTCTTCCGTAGCGCTTGGCAATGAAGATTCTGCAGCATTAGGCGTGGATCTCGTTGCCTGATCTGTTGCTGAGGTCTCTCCTTCCCCAAGGGCATCTACGGCAGCGGGGTTTGGAGTGACGACCTTGCCCAGTAGATTGGAGGACTCTGCACCAGCGGCTCCCCCAGATGCTGCTGCGTCGGTAACCGCAACTTGGTCAGCAGGCGGCGCCTCTTTGGGTTCGTCCTTTGTTTCGGTGACTGTGACAGGCTTTTTGCCCCACGGAGAGCTGGGCGTCTTAGCAATTTCTGCAGCCTTGGTTGCGGGGGTGTTTAGTTTGCTTGCCCAGGGAGATTTACTCGCTGAAATTTTAGCCTCGGGGGTTTTAGCACCAAAAGAGTCCGACCCCATGGTTGCACCCCAGCTGGGAGTCGTAGAAACTGGAGTGGTCGCCGTACCCCAGCCTGGCTTTTTGATGGTGCTTCCCCAGCCAATGCTAGCGGTGACTGCGGATTTGGCTGGAGTACTTGCTGACGTCTCCGCGGCTGGTTTGACTTCTGGGGTCTTCGAAGGTGCAGCCCATGGTGACCTGGTGTCCGGCGTTTTAGACGCAGCAGCTGCAGCTTCAGCAGGGGGTTCACCGGGCTTTAAGGCCTCATCCACTGGTGTTTTCGGGGATTGGCGGGACTTCGGTGTCTTCGAAGTCTTGACAATGGTATCCCAGTCATCGAGGCTATCTGCGACAGCAGGAACTTCGTTGCCCCAAGCAGAGGAAGAACCAAAGAGCGAGGAGCTTATGTCTTCGCCAAATGATAGTGATCCTGGTTCAGGTGTCTTCGTCGAAAGAGTGACTTCTGGGAGTCCGACCGGGGTAAGAATATTCGACGAGGGTTTTTCAGTAGACGCAGAGGGTCCCTCGGCTGCGGTGGCGGCCGGCATGGCGTCGTCCTTTGTGCTATCGGGCCATGTGAATGAATTTGCGGCAGGTTCGGAAGCGGGGGTAGCATCGACAGGAGGCAGAATGGGTCCGACTGCTGGGGTTGCGGCATTGGAGGCGCCTTTCTTCTTGCCCTTCTCAGTAGTGGCTGGGGAAGCTTTTGCCGGCGATAAGACACCACCTGGTGAGGCTGGGGGAGCAGCTGCTATTATGACCTCGGCCGCTACGATCGGTTCCGACAAGCCCAGAGGGGAGCGGCTAGCACCGATTCCAGGAGATATTTTGGATGCAATAGCTTCGATCGCGACATTCTCCTTTGCTTTTTCTATTTCTCTTTCCTTTTCCTTTTCCTTCTCCTTGTCCTTCGCCTTTGAAGATGGGGTAGACGCGCCCCACCCAAAGCTGGGGGACTTTGTTTCTGCGGGGGTGGTGATAGGATCGGTAGCCCACAACGATGACGAGAAAGTGTCTGCGACCTTCGATGTCTTCCCAGAAGGCACAGACTCGGGTGGGGGAAGAGTCTCTTCAGTCTTCGGGGTAGTCCTGGGGGTCTTATCCTTGCCCTTGCCCTTTTTACTCTCCCGTGGGCTTTCCTTTTCAACCTCCTTCCCTAGTTCAAAGTTTCGAAGAATATCTTTGGGTACTTCGGGCGGGAATGCGTTAGAGGCATTTTTGGATGAGGAAGGCGTGCTGTCGTGGTGGACCTGTGGTACTTCTACTGACAGCTCTGCCTTCCGTGGCGAAGTCTCGAAGCCTCTGCTTTCGTTACTCGATGGGTGGTAGAATTGCTCAACAGGCGTGCGGGCTCGGGAGGCGGGCTCTGAGCGAAGGCGGTCGTTGCGAGGCGAAGCAGTGCCCACATCGTCTTCAGGGTAGGCGTCGGGTTCTTCCTCGTCGGCACGATGTCCGCGTTCATTGTAGATGATGGATGCCGGCCCACTGAAGACAGCGTTGGCTATGAGTCAAGGATGAGCAATGCGATACGACCTACTATTTAGTTTTACCCTGTTGAGGATTCAAAAGAATGATTAGTGGGTACGCTATCAGAAGCTCGAGGAATGGTCGTACATCGTCAACCCATTTAATTCGAGCTTTGAATTCAGTCAAACCGAAGTGGATTTCAACAGAAAAAACAATTGTCCAGTACGTCCTCCCATTTTTTCCTGCTTTCGGCTCTGCGCTGCCACTTAAGGGTGAAAGATCTGCCCGGACAACGCACAGAGTGGAGAAATCGTCTACACAACCAGACGGTCAGATATGTCTCAGTGTGATGAAATTGATAGTGCACACCGGCGTTCCTGTCGATCCATTTGGGAACAACGTTCCCACCTCGATAGCACCAGATCTCCACTTCGAACACAGAGAGCATGGAGAGGCTGGTGAGCTCGGTGCAGTATTTCCTTGTGAAGACGGTCGATTCTTTGACCCTGACGCTCTATATTTCGCGGATCAATCAATTTGCAGAGGTAAGCGGGAAGAGGTCAGCTAACTCTGTTGAGAATGCAATCGAATGCATCTGGGAGGAGTTTCGGTCCAGATGGAAGTTCACAAAGTCTCTCTTTCCTCGCAACATGATCCGGGTTTGTCGGGTCCAGTTCTCTAAGGAACTCAACACCGTACATGAATTTGGACATACGAGCAGAAACATGGTGGTCGCAGTAAAAGCCAATTGCACCGTCTGCGACAGCTTTTGAGCTGGATATAAAGGTAAGACATTGAATTAGGAGGGATGCGGTCAGCGAGCGTACGTTTGAGTGTCTGGTCTGCTGACTGTGATGCTGAGTGGCGCTAGTCGTTCTTGGAGTTGGCTGCGGACGAGGGTGAATGAGGATAAGGTCGTTACGGAACTGTTAAACTGACTTGAATAACCACGGAGAAGCGGCATATCCTCCGACGAGGAAGACCGACTAGAGGACGAGTTGGATTTTGCACGCAAACACACAAAATATCTCTTACCCTAATAGTACCATTGGAAGCCTCTATTTGTCGCTTGATAGCGTTGACAGCGGCTAGAAAGGCATGATGAGTCTTCCTCCTATTGACCACTGGGTAGGCTTACCGTCTACAGACGGTTCGAAGAGATTTGCAACTAATCACACTATAAGTTAATAGAACAATCCTAGTAAGAAATCGTATCGACGAACCCTCATTCCTAAGCTTTATATTAAGATAATGTAGCACCAAAACAGTGATGAAAAGTAGCTCACCCCGTCAGCTTAAGTTGGCCACCGCGAATGCCAACTGCCAAATCTTTGTCGAGCGGTGACCCAAACGGTATGAATTGCAAGTCCTTCCGGTCTCGGAAAAGTCGTTTAGTAGTTTCATCGAATCGTTGAGTAATGTGATCTAATGCAGCAGGCGTTCCGTATTTCGAGTTCTTGAGTTTCTCTAATATATGAGCTGTCACGGGAGAGTCCGTACTTCCAAGAGGACAGCAGCCGCACCTTCTAGAAATTCCCGAGCTCGTCGGCTTACAAAAACAGATCCAGCAAAAATACCTAGAATAGAATGAGCACTGTACCAATGCATAGTATCGGCATTGCAACTGACAATCGGGAGGTGCGATCTCCTCCATTACAAGCGGGGTGGTTCCGCGGATGGCATATGCACTAATATCAAGCGTGCCTCCACCTGCATCGGCGATGAGAAAGCCGTGTTTCGATGGATTCTGAGAAAAGGAACGGTCAACTTGTATTCAAGAGAGGATACGAGCCTACAAACCGAAAGAACGTCGGCTGCGAGGCCGTTCAATACACAGGCGTGAAGACTTGCTTCGCCCTCTGTCACAAATCGTATCCTTGCCTTTCCTTCATTGGTATCGGGGATCAGGCTACCATATACGGCGCTTCTCCGCATTTTAGTCTGTTGAGCTCCCTCCCATCCATTAGGATGCGAGAGAACAAATTGGATATTGTGCTCGACAGCATTCCAGAGCGCTGCTCCGTTTCCGTGGGTATCCGTGATAAAATTGCGTGTACATCGGTATAGATAAGCCAAGAAGTCGCCAAATACATGGACGGCGGTTTTCCGGCGTGGTAGAGGCCCAAGGCGCATTCCGTTCATGTTGAGTTGCATCGTCCGGGGTCGTAATCGTAATTTGAAGCTGGATAAGCTAGTCAATATGGGGGGTTGGGAGGATCATTGAATCGTACAGCTCGGTCTTGATCCAGCCTTCGTCCTCGGCTTGGGCGAGGACAGAGCTCGTGTCTGCCTCTGCACCAGCTGCCATCATCTTTCCATGCTTATCGTAGTATATAACGGATGGTATCTTGGAATTGCCGGCAACATGCTCCTGTCCAGGAAATCTTCAAAGGCTCTCGTAAGGCTCTAGTGTTGTTTATGCTGGGAGTAGGGATTTACCGAGTAACTCCGTGAATTTTAGGGATTTCCCCTGGTTCGAGTATGGCATAGGACACCTAAGTGCAAGCAGGGCATTAGTGATCAACAAAGCGGACTCTGGACGCTCCGTACCCCGCTAAAAGTTGTGCCGACATCGATCGCGATGACGAGTGACCTCGTGAGCCCACTGTAAGGCTTCCGATTCTCAGTCGCGGACTTCATATTGACCATATACGATGGCTAGGCGACGAGGAGAGCCACAGGCCACGGAGACGCGTAGTGTACAGAGGAGAAAAAAAACGAGCTCGTGTTTGATTGCAATGCCGTACATGTTCACCCTGAATCAAGTTCCGACATTCACGCTGCCACTCTTGATCACCAACGTGCTCGCTGCGTGTCCTTCTCGCTGTTTCCCCGTGCCGCAGTGCTCCCACAGCTCCCGATTTCATTCTGGTGTTACTCGGCCCTGCTGCTGGGTCACATTTTGTTGATGGCATTGCCTTGATCAGGTGCTCCACCATTTGCTGCTCTAAAGGCAGGGTTGGCACTTAGTATCAGCAGATTATCATAGTGTGTTTGGTCTTGTCATTTCCTACAGACATGCTCCCCATCGCTAACTTGAACATCAGAAATATCTACGACAACGCGGCCGAATTTTTCTCCATTCATAGCCCTACCTGGTCCCTAACCGCCCAGGCTTCAAACTCCTCTGCCGCTAGCTCTCCGTCCACCACGAAATCTGTCATCCCTGACTCCAGCCCTCGAGAGTGCGCCCCATTACGTGAAAGACTGGATGCTGCGTGTCATTCACCAACAAGCTCACTCGCAGGTCTCTCTCCTTTCTCCATGCGTCGCGAACTCGATGTCAAAAAACATGAGCTGGCGAAATCTCAAGCCGAGGTCGCTAGGCTGGAAGAACGGTGTAAAATGCTAGAAAAGACCCTGAAGGAGACCAGGGAGATATTAAGGGCCAGGGACGCTGAGGTTGAGAAGCTGAGGAGGGAAAAGGAAAAGGAACGCATGTTGGCTGAACGACGGCGCAGCGACCTTGGGCCTCATCATCAACCTCTCATGCCATCGAGAGATCTCCACTCCCGCCATAGTTCTTTGGACATCCGCAGTACGGGTAGTCACATGAACGGGCGTTCCACGCCAAATGGACGATCCACACCCAGCGAACAGGAACGAGCTCTCTTCCTTGCGGGATCTGAAGAAGAGCGGGCTCGGATACGCAGCACGGAGCTATATATGACCAGGACTGATAGCTGGTCTGGGGCTCAAGTTCTCCAAGCCGTCCACGATATCAATTCTGAGATCCTCCAATTCGCTGCGTCGGCAACAGAAATATGTACGTTTGACAGGGACTCTCGACCCTCGTCCTCTCGGTCTGTACAAGCAATGCACGATACGTCATCTCGGCTGGGTCCAAACCTCGCCCGAATATTATCAAATAGAAACCACTCACAGGATCCCATCCTTGTCCAGCTTGCATTACAGGGCTGTGTTTCTATCTGCATCACTCGCGCCTTAGCCTCATTTTGTATGGGATTCCCATCAAAACCGGATGCGATGTTTTCTCAAGTATATTCCCGCATAGCCGTGGCAGGTACGTTCCATCATTAAGTAGTCTGCCAATACATCTCACGATCTATGGTCCACAGAACATCAGCCCACTTCGTCCAAATGGCGAGCCCTGGCACATCGGCACATACATAGCCTCCACCCCCAGTTGGCGGAGCACTCTATCAATGAACTCAGTGATGCCATTCTAAGATGGTCAGGCGACATCTTCATTATCGCTGGGTGTCTAAGCTATGAGAACGGAGCGAGTTCGTCCAAAGATGGCCTACGACTCCGTTTCGGCGACCAAGTTCGGCGAATAGCCAAGGCCGTTACGAGACTGGCGCGAGTGACGAGAGAAGATATCATGTCCACCTGCTTCGACGTTATCGCTGTGGACCAAAGTGACGCCTTCGATTCTAACGGCATGTCTGATGCTTTTGGGGATTACGTTGCGTCGCGCGGCGCAATACTTGCCACCACGGAACTAGGGTTGAGGTGCACTACGCGTCTGCGTGGGAGCGAGCCCCTGGAGGTGCACGATGATGTGACACTCGAACAAAGGACGATCTTGCAGCCTAAGGTTGTGCTGGAATCCGTACTAGATGTTCTTGACCCCCGATGATATTGGAGAAAACCTATTTAGATATTCCCCCTTTTTTTCCCTGGCCTTTGACAGCCTCACGTCTTCTATAATAAATTATTCCGACAGATGACCCCCGATATGTATGAACAGTAGAACTTATGTAGCAGGGGCAGCATGCACACATATATAGCATTAGCTGTACGTGTCAAGCTAGACAATGAAGGTAGGCAGCTCCGCCGAAGTGCAGCTGGACCTATCAGTGTCAAGATGAACTTGATCATGAAAGGTTCTATTCGGCCCTGAGCCCTGAACGGTCCACGTTATTATTATGAGGGATCGACCGCGTTGACTCAGTTATCATGGTGGTTGACACCGGCAGAAGGCATACCCCAGTCATAGTCTCCTGGGGGGAGATTGCGAAGAGCGTGTTATAGTTCTCGCATTTCTCGTGGCTCCAGGAGAGATCGGTAACCCAAGGTCTGTGAAGAAGCAGACCAGTGGGACGTCGGATATCAATAGCGGTATGTAAGCGGTGATTTGCTGTAATCGACCCTCGCCTCGTCAGGGGGTATAAAAAGGCGCAAAGGAATTCTTGATAGATCCCCCTCCTTGACCTTAACTGTAGACAACGTCGACATAGAGTACCATTTCCGAAACCCTTCGGTGAGCGGGCTATTAATACCGCAATTTGAAGAACCAAGAGTCTGACACACTTTATATACAGCTACAGCCTTTTAAATTTATACCCTGCCTTTAGACTACCAAACCCGTTTACCTCAACTTTGCCGTGTGTTCTCTCATCGTTCGCGACAATCATCGGCCTCGTTACACGGAGATATATTACTTTGGCTACGTTTGGTTACCGCTACTGGACAGGTTAACTTTAAATCCCCAAGATTCAATACCCCATCCTTTACATTCCGTCATAAACCACCCGCTAATACCCCATACCTATCATGGCTCCCGCCTTGAACCATCCTACCGGTGTCACCTTTGTTGAGGAGAGACCTGTCAACGTCGACGCCGCCACCTATTACGGAGGAGGCGAGTCATATACCCGTTCGCGAACCTACAGCGCGGTAAGCTTGCTGCGCCATCGCTCGGTATTTACCGTTCTTGACCTTCCACCCAGTCGCATATACATGGCTACAATCCAAAGACACTACCAGCATTCGAAGAAGATTGGCATCTGCGACCCCGAAGATTGTCGCACGACGAGAAGAGCGTCACTGGCCCTAGGCGTTTCCTCATTGACGTGGAGGAGACCATCCGAGTCGTCCTGGAGCAAGAGGACACCGATGGCGATTTCCAGATCAGCATCACCGACGCTGGCCCAAAGATGATGGCGTTGGGTACAGCGACTAGCAATGGTTTCAAGTCATTCGACATCCGGGTGAGCGTTCCTGTCATCCTTCTCATTTATGTCCTTATATTTCACATCTACCCAGGGTACCTATATGTTATCCAACCTGCTCCAGGAATTGGCGCTAGCCCGCGACCATAACAGGAAACGTATCGTGCTCGATGAAGCGCGTCTCACGGAGAACCCGGTAGATCGCTTGTCGCGGATGATCAAGAACTCCTTCTGGCACTCGCTGACGCGTCGCATCGATGGCGAAGGCTTGGAGATCATTACCGCCGACCCCAAGAACCGGACTGGTCGTGTGAATCCTCGCATTTATGTTCCCCACGGGGAACCTGCCATGGCAGAGTACTATAGAAAAGTCGCGAGGGAGAAGCCTCATATGAATTTGGATGTTCAAGTTCTCCCGGAGAAGCCGGACGACCCCGTATTTGTGAAGAGCTTAAACACGAAGCCTGGTATCTTAGCATTGGCGATGAACGAAGTCGATGATGACAAGGGTGGTAAAACGCTGAAGGGCATTCCGTTTATCGTCCCTGGCGCGCGATTCAATGAGGTTTGTCGATCCCCATTGCCGCTCGCCAACATACTAACTGAACCCTGTTTGTAGTTATACAACTGGGACTCCTACTTCATCGCTCTGGGCCTTCTCGTTGACGGCCAGGTCACCATGGCCAAAGGCATGGTTGACCACTTCATCTTCGAAATCAAGCATTATGGCAAGATCCTCAATGGAAGCCGCAGCTACTATCTTTGTCGCACCCAGCCTCCGTTCCTGACAGATATGGCGCTCCAGATCTACAACCAGCTTGACCGCTCTGACATGGAAGCAAACCGGCAGTGGCTGAAGCGCGCGATTCAAGCCGCCATCAAGGAGTATCACACCATCTGGGTCGCGGAACCTCGTATGGATCCTAAAACTGGCCTCTCCCGCTACCGCCCCGACGGCCTCGGCATCCCACCCGAGACTGAAGCCACCCATTTTACGCAGATTCTCGAGCCGTTCGCGCGGAAGCACGGGATCTCGGTCCTCGAGTTCAGCGAGAAGTACAACAATGGCGCCATCAAGGAGCCTGCACTAGATGAATACTTCCTGCATGACCGTGCAGTGCGTGAGTCAGGCCACGACACGACCTATCGGTTCGAGAAGCGCTGCGCCAATCTCGGCACGATTGACCTACAGTCCTTGTTGTACAAGTACGAGGTCGACATTGGGACTGCTATTCGGGAGGTGTTCGATGATGAGTTGGAACTTGAAGAAGACTTTGATTTGGCACCCTTCCCGCCCTCCATCGAGTCGTACGCCGACCCACACAGGGACAAGTCGAGGAGCCACGCTCAGAGAAGCGATGAGTGGTTCGAGAGGGCTGAGTTCAGGAAAGTGGTCATTGATAAGTATCTGTGGAACGAGAGCAAGAACCTCTTCTTCGATTATGACACCGTGAAAGGGAAGCAGATTCTGTACGAGAGCGTCACGTCATTCTGGCCGCTGTGGGCTGGTTGCGCGAGCGAGGAGCAGTCCTGGAAACTTGTGTATGTTCTTTTCGTCAGTTCAGTCTGTCCGAAAATACTCATGCTGCCTCAATGTTTTATCCAGAACTCAGTCATTGAGGAAGTTTGAAGTCCTCGGTGGACTCGTATCTGGGACTGAAGAATCTCGTGGCAAAATCTCGCTAGAGCGCCCCAATCGTCAGTGGGATTACCCGTAAGTCATCCCGTGTTCCCTCCGTAGAAACAAATCTTAGTTATCGTCCACTAGATATGCATGGTATGCTTTCTTTACTCACGTTTTGTATAGCATGACAAATCGAACTTCACAGGCCTCCACACCAGATTATGGCCTGGGTCGGACTGGAACGTTACGGCTACCTCGATGAAGCCCAACGTCTTGCGTACAGGTTCCTTTACATGTGAATGTTTTTTCTTCACCCCGTCAGGACATCGTTAACCGAATGCTACAGGATGACGACTGCCTTCGTCGACTTCAATGGTGTTGTACCGGAGAAGGTGAATGTTTCGAGAATTCATGATCCTAAGTATATAACCTGACATGTCTCTCGAACGTAGTTCGATGCGGTCAAACTCTCGCACCTAGTTGACGCAGAGTACGGCAATCAGGGGATCGACTTCAAGATGGTCCCTCGTGAAGGCTTTGGATGGATGAATGGTTATTGCCCTTGTTCGTTCACGCCATGTCGCCGCCTGACTTGACTTTTTTCCAGCTGCCTATCAAGTCGGGCTGTCATTCTTGACGACTCACATGCGCCGTGCTGTCGCCGCTTGTACGAGCCCTGAGGTCTTCTTTGGTTCAGCGGCCTACCTGCAAACCCCAATGCTCAATGCCGACCTGCCTGCGAACGACCCTCTTGGCCTTGCGATGGAGAATCTCAGCGTCTCTACTCAAGCTTAAAGTATATCTCGTAATTTCAACAGCCCAAGTGCTCACTAATGCTCTGGCAATTACTTACACTACTCATCCACGAAATGACTTTCCTTGCATCCTTTAGATATCAGTCCAATCATCTCGTCGTCGTGTATCATTATAGTCTTCAGTGTAATATATTCTAGTAGCCATTCAAATTTCAGTGACGTATGTCATCATAATCCCTGTCGTTGGATTTTAACCGTCCTGATTTGATGAATCCACCTTATTGACGACCGTGCGCATCCCGGTTATGCCTCATGCTGCCGTCCACATTGACGAGTCTCCTCGTCCCTCTATTAAATACCTTCTTCCCTAGTAGAGTGAATCAACCCAGCCCGATTCCGCAAAAGCTCCAATTCGAGCTGCGGCACCTTCATGCAGTCTCCGGATCTGCCCATGTTGTCTTCTCCGACGTCCCATCACAGGCTATATACACCCAGTCCAATGACCAGAGCCCTCCAGACAACACTTATTCCGTCCGATTGCGGCGTATTTCCACATTCCGGCCACCATCCTTCGAGGCGTTCACCCATGCTCGGACTCGTTCAACAAATTTTGGTCAAAGCGAACAGCTGCAATGGGACGAGGACGAGATTGTAGGCCCCGATGTAGAGAGCAGGGAAACACTCCTGGAGCTTGCAAAAATGACTAACAATGCCTATGTCACACCGGGCGATCCTGCTTGGTACGACCTCGGTGAAGGATGGAACGACGTGAGTTGTGATGCTCTGCCCATTTCCTATATGGCTGTTGAAAGGCTCTCTTTCAGAGCTACCCCTTTGGCTGGGAACCGGACGCGGATGGCTTTCGGGGACATGTCTTCGCCACCCCAGATAATAAAACTGTAGTCTTGTCAATCAAGGGAACCTCTGCCGGCTTATTCGGTGGCGGAGGCCCAACTGTCAAGAAGGACAAATTGAACGATAACCTGCTATTCAGTTGCTGCTGTGCGCGTATCGACTGGTCCTGGAAGACGGTCTGCGGATGCTACCGAGGGGGATGGAAGTGCGACCAAAACTGTTTAGAGTACGCGCTGATCGAGGATAGTCTCTTCTATCCCATTGGAACGGTGAGCAGAACGCCGCCGTAACATCCGCAGATCCACTGACTACAGTCCAACAGAATTTATACAATAATTTGACATACATGTAGTTGAGTGTCCTCTCTTTTGAATGTCTTTGTTCATCGCTCACGCTTTGCTGTTTTTCTTTTTACTTTTCGCAGTCCTGACTCGACTATGTGGATTATTGGCCATTCCCTGGGCGGCGCTCTTGCTGGTCTCCTCGGTGTAACTTTCGGTGTCCCCGCGGTGGCATTCGAATCTCCTGGAGAGCGTATGGCATCCCGTCGTCTCCATCTTCCCTCCCCAGTGGGCTACAATGTTTGCTGTTGCTTTACAGCTTTCTCACTTATCACACCGTAGCCCTCAACGCATCATGTTACTCATGTATACCACTCTGCTGACCCGATTGCCATGGGTACATGCAATGGTGTACTATCTTCCTGCGCTCTCGGTGGGTATGCTATGGAAGCTCGGTATGTACAGTATCCACACCCAAACCGATGCAAGACTCATTGTATCCACAGGTGCCATCTTGGCAAGACGATCTTCTACGACACAGTTTCTAATCTATCATGGTCCGTGGATGTCCGCACCCACGGAATTGTCAATATCATTGAGAGGATACTCTCGGAACCTTGGGCACCCAGTGTAGAGATCGGCAGGGAAGTGCCAGAGCCGAAACCAGAGAAAGATTGCGTGGTATGTCATATCCCATCGACTATAAACTAGTCGGTCGACTCATCCAATTATCAGGAATGCTACAGCTGGGAATTTGGGGATTTCACGGCTCCTGAATCACGACGACACCGATTAAATATGACTGATGAAGGTCGATGTATAGATTAGATTTGCTATTTTACATGGTATTCACTTACTGTGAAGACGACATTCCTGTATACTTGCGAGGAAGGGTAGAACTTGACGAGGTCGTGGTGGCGTGTCAGAACTTGAAGGTTATCAGGTGCTGACACAGGCAAATAAAGAACAACAACGCGTCGTCGCGTCGTCCTATTCCTTGCTTTGGGCTTCTACCACCTTCAGGCTTGTATTCATCCCTCTTACTCGCCAACCTCATCACACCTCTCATGATTATCCCGATAAACGTCGCATCGTCGTCCTCTAATCCAAAGCTCCCTCCAGGGCTCGCCAAGATCTCGCACGGCGAAGTAGTACTCATAGAGCTCCAAGGATCTCTGGACGTCGAGTGCAACCATGTCAGCGAACGGGATGGGAAGTTGGTTGGGAAGCTCAAAGTTGACGCATCCACCGTGAGCCTCAATCCCCTCAAAATGCGATGCAAAGCATGCATGTCATTCCAAAGCATATCCGACTGATGGACCATTTCTCCGTGCTCTCTGCGTCCATGTGAATTCTCACAGAATAAACCGACGTTGCTCATTGGGCATCATCTTCTCGAAGGAAAAATTGCCAGTCTCACCAAGCCTCTTGCGGTTCTACTCCGTTCTAATGCCGCCTCGACTACGACCTCTCCCGTTAACAGCGTTGCAGCGCAACACGATATCGATGGGGAAGGATATGATGCGGAGATGATGGACTTTGATGAAAAATGCTTGGAAACGGACAAGGCGACTGAGTGGGATATGGTGGCCATCGTCAAAAGGAAGATCATTTTCGCAAAGCGGCCCATGCCAATAGTAAACCTGTGTGGACAACGCAATGTTTAACTCTCGATCGCCTTGTACATCGGGCACTGGTTCACTAGATTCATCGTTGTACTGCATGAGTAAGGTTTTTTTTTATAATAGATAATCTGGTAGTACAAATCGTGTGCATGACACGAAGAGACCAAGACCAAGACCAAATCGTGGAGACGATAATTATCCATGCACGTATACAAATCTCACTTCTTTCTAGATAATTTTGAATGTCAAGAAGACCCCTAGAGAAGAACAATCAAATGACGTACAGCTTATACCTTAGAAAAAGGCCGATGACAAAGGAGGGCAAGAGGGTCAACACCCTCATAGGCAGTCTTGAATACTGAAACGGAGTCTGAACGAGGATTGGATGGTGGTAGGTGATACAGTGGTTGATGAGACAGGGCAACGAGGCAAGTGAAGACGAAGTTTAATTTGACGTCGTCTTGAATGCAATTATGGGCTATAAAATCCACTAACGGTTGTGGGTATCCTGCCGAGAAAGGTAGAAGCGTGTGCGATTTGACAAAAAATTCAAACGGCAGGCAGGTTGAGTGACGAGCGAGAGCAAGAGATTAGTTGAAGCCGTCAAAATGGCCCTTCAGAATCCTTTCACCCATGGGTGAGGGTGCCCGACGAGGCTTCGCGCCTTCGTGGAGTGTAGCAGAGCGACGAGGTTTGGTATCACGGGAAAAGGGTACGGTTTTCGCAGTGGGGCTCACAGCGGTATTGGGAGGAGGGGATGGAGGGGAGAAACGTCCTTCTCCAGGAGACTGATGACGACAAGTTTTGTAAGCATTCGTCCCAAATAGGGGGAAGGGGGAGGTTTTTTTTAAGGTGAGTGAAAGTGAAAGGGACTCACCTTTGCGAACGCTCCATTGCTTAAGGAGAGCCTTCGCAAGAGGCCCGACCCACGTTCCAGCTGGGGTTCAGGAAGAGAAGCCGGTTGTGTTTGGGTGAATCGCCCTGCAACAGTCGTGCTTGCGCGCCGCGCATGAACAGCAGCAGGAACTTCAACTTCATCACCTACAGGACACAATCTCAGTGATTGTCGGAACAATCATGACCAAAGGGCGTTACCTTCGAAAACAGGGGGTGGACCAAATTTACGGTTGAATGGAAATGTTGCGGTTACTAGAGTCTTGGAAGGTGACTGAGCCAGGAAATAGGACAAAATGGGTGAGCTTCCGGGGGAAGGAAGGCTCATGCGATGGGAGGCGGAAGCGGGCGATGCCGGCGTCTTAAGCTCGGGGGGCGAGCCCTCAGAACTTGACGACCCAGAGGAGACCGAGACAGAGCGTGCTCTGCGTGCGGAAATATTTATTGTGATTGGATCTGAAGGTTTGACAAAATCCGTAGGATCAGAACTAGTGTTGCTAGACATTTTGTAGGCACGAGTAAAGGAGAAGTGAGGGGTGAAATGAAGTAGGAGGATCGGTCAGACGACGCTTATATAGTGCGGGGTACTCCAAGATCCACGTGCCTTGGCGGACTTGAATTTGCTATCTCGTAATTCATTTCAACCCTATCTGTGGTCTAACCTCTTGCGATCCATCTACCCCGATCTCCTCACGCACAGACCAGCAACGACTTCACTGCCCTCTGATTCGGATTTTGAAGCTCTACCAGGTTACAAGTCTACATCTTTGTGCCGAGATGCTTTGTCGGCGTTCCGTTGCTTGATTTAGTCGACCGATCTAGATCCACCATGCAGGACCGCGGCACAGAGGAAACCGCGATGTTGCGAGAGCTTGCTCAAGCCTAGTGGCATCTAGCCTCCTAGGCCACGTTCTAGTTCTTGCTTGACGCGACTCCACCGCTTTGATGCATGGCTTGCAATACTGCGAGTTTCTTCAAGTCCTAGTTTTTACCTATCTCCCAAGAGGCAGTCTTTATCCCACGATCTAGAGTTTCTTCTTCCTGGCATGATAACAGGTCCAAATATACAACTTACACCTCTCTACAAAGCCCGAAGCTTGACCGTACGATAACACGACACTCTGACTCGTCCTACCCCGATACCTCGGTTTGGGCACATGTAACAGCATCCCCAAGTTCCAGCTTCCAGACTTGATCCCGTGTATATGGGACTGGGGAACGCCAATCACCGCTCGAAGAGGACATATGCTTGTGGGGCAAATCCCATATGTGGCAGTACCACCATTCTGTGCGAAACCCTTTGTTTGACAAGCTGCTACCGTGTCAAGATCAGTATTCTTTGGGTACCACTAGTGGGGAAGGCACGAGACCTTGTAGAAGATCCTTCATCTACGTATGAGGCGGTTGAGGGTACTCCCAGTTTTCAAGTGGACCCAGTGTGACGCAACCCTTGGTCTCCGTGTTACGATGACTTTGCAAGCTTCATTGCACCACGATTGACCCCTATCCACCTGTCGTAACATGATTCGTATCTCTTTTGTACGTGCTTCGTGATCCCGGACTTAGGATCAACCAGTAATGATGATGACATCTTCCCCAATGCCTCCAAAAAGACGACAGATTTCTTCGGCAATGGCCAGCTGAAGCTAGAACCCTGTACTTCCAAGCCCAGGTTGTTCTGCCAGAAATTACATGCTAATCTGGGAGATCTTCTGACGGTACTCTCCTGGCTTTGATTTGGCCCCGCAGTATCCAATGTACGAATGTGGATGATCGTAAGGTTCCGTAGAAGCGGTCCGAGAAGCCCAAACGGGTCTGGTCAGCAGGTCGCCTCGAAAGGCTCCTAAATCCCATTTTGTCCACGACAACACGAACGGCAACATGCGGAGGTACGCAGGTGCGACTATGCGTTGACGCTACGGTTCTCGTTTTGTGAACCAATCCAAAAACTCTCCCGAAGCCGATCATGGCGACGTCCGCGTACATCTACCTCGGCACTCTCCTGGTTCACGCACCCGCAACGCGGAGGGTATGTGATCAGATCTGCACGTTCATTGCGACGATAGAGGAGAGTCTACTCAAGGTACAGATGATCACCACATTGATGGTGCCCTTGACATTCAAGCTCCACTCTAATTACCAAGAAAGTAACATGGAAGATACTTATGTCCACTTCCTCGAAGTCCTGGAAATTACGTGGTCAGCAATTCGGTGGCACCATAACGACCTTCACGAATCAAGCTCGCAGTGATGCCAATATCCCTTTCCAGCCAGTAACGGTTGTCGTGTGGAGCTGCTGGACCTAATAACACTTTCGGACCAGACGCAACGCTCTACATGTTGAATCACTCGGTCGCGAACAGTCTGAGGCACCGGATGCTGATAGCTATAAATACTAAATGAGAAGATGATGCGTGCATCTATACAGTACAGGAATCGCCTGTAACACTGAACTATTCAATCACCATTGCTTACAAAAAGGGTGTAGTACATACCTGAATAACTCGGATCGCATCACCGCTCATTAATATTCTCAAAGGAACCCACGTTGAGATTAGAGTCTGCGTCCACTTTGTTTCCAGAACTAGGGGGATGGTGATTGCGCCACCATGCCCGTTTTGGCGTCCCTTTTTCCAAGTGGAGCGAGTTCGCGCGATTCAGTCACTTCGTCGGCCGACATTATAACCAACTCGCGGAGCCAACCGTTGTATCGTTCACCTTCAGAGGCACCCAGTTTCTTCGAAACCAGCCTTGAAGGACGCCTTCTCACAGGCTTCATTTTGACACTCGGTCGTCATTTCTTCTCATGTTCCAATCATTCGCTCCGATCAAGACTGAGTCCAACTCCTTTCCTTATAGTCTACTAGTAAGTCTCATAGATCGCCCCCAAAAATTACCCACAGGTTATGACTCCTCAGACGGACACAATCGACGGCGTGAAGGACCCCATGCTGTACGCCCCTACAACCAAAAAGTCAAGACTACGCTACGCATAGTACATAATGTTACCGGCCCCCGCGTCAGGTGTTGACATGACACTGACAAGGCGACATCATGGCTCTAGAGATTACACACAGGTGCCTGGCAGACGACGCGATGTATTGCAATGCTTTTGTGTATCACCGCGTGACGAGGGCGTAGGTACGCGACTGTCGACGTGAGCATTCCAGCGTAGTCCTTTAGATGGTATTTAATAGTACCCTAGAGATTACTTCGGTCGGCTTTGGGCACTTTGAAGACTTACAAAAGTCCCTTGAAAGACCATTGGCGCTTTCAAAAGATAAGACCTTGATTTTTGAAAGTTGCTCTAGTCTGCAACTTTCGGCAACTTTCACAACTTTGAATTGAAGTACGTACTCATTGCGATTCTTCTGATGCCGCCCAAAGAAGGTTTACAAAATTTATTTTCACTTCTGGGCATCTCAGCTGCCCAGAGTTATAATGGAGCCCCTCTCACTGTCTGAACCGCCCGAAATGGACGCGACGACGCTTGGGCGCGTTTGGACCGCCGCGGCGCAGGCTCTTCCTGTTTGGGACGCTCGGCTCGTCGGCTTCCTGCATGTAGCCAGGATCTGACCCTGACCCATATGCTGGGTCTGTTGTCTTGTGGTGACGCTTCTTTGCTTACGCGGGGGTCAGCGTCACCACTGTGATCTAACGTTATACGGCATAAACCGTTCTATCGAGAGCGGAAGAGTCATAATACAGAAAGAGCAATGTTAGGAAGGGATGTGCCTGTGTGAGAGTCTTTGTCCAATGGATTATGCTACACCTCCCGAAAAAAAAATATGATGATAAAAGATACCACTATCCCAAAAACGCAAGCTCAGTCATCCGCCGCGTCTCATCGTCTTCAATATGGCTCGCCTCCAGCAATATACTCCCTCTTGAATACAGTGTCGGCGACACCGCTTGTCTCGGCTTCAGTTGTGGCGAACTCGGCCGCCCATTAACAGCAGCACCAGGCGGGAAGAGCGCCCACTTCGGGCTGGCCGGGCTCACGAGGTTCTCGCTAAGCTGGTCTGTAGACGCCGCTGGGATTGTGGGCGAGGGCGGGAGGTGCGACGCGTCAAAGCCGGAGCCCTTCTCTGGCTTGGGACGTGAAAGCGTGTCGATGAACGAGCGGCGCATGTTGCTGATCGAGGCGGACATAGAAAGGCGCCTCTGGGCGCTGGGTGGAGGGTCCGAGGTGAGGCGAGGGGAGAGGGTCTGGCTGCGCTTGAAGGGATTGAAGGATTTGCGGCGCTCAGCATCGGGCGCTTTGAGGCCTGAGGAGGGGGGCTCGGTGAAGTTCCGTCCTCGTGGCCGTGGGACGGGGTGCAGTTCTGCGTTAGGTGCGGCTGAGGTGTTTGGGGTATCGTCGGCGATGGCGACTTTGATGGTGGTAGGGTCGCCAGCTGGTCCTGGGAAGATGGAACCTTCAAGGATGGGCTTCTCGACAGGGTTCTCGAGGAAGATGGGGACCTTGAGCTCTTGAATATTGACAGTCAACCCCATGGGACGCGACCGCAGACCGATGCTCGACGCGGATTGCGTGGTCCTGAGAGTCGAGGTAGTCGTAGTCTGCGATGCAGCCTCGAAAGAGGGAGTCAAATGTGAAGATCCAGCTTCTGAGTCGACTGTTCGTGGCGCGAAGGGGGGTAAAAGGGTATCAGACGGGATCGAAACATCTTGTTCAGGTTTCTCGGTAGAGATAGTCGAAGGAGAGAGGGAGATAGTGGGCGGGCATTGACAAGGTAAAAGAATGTTGGGCTTGATGCTAGGGTCGGGATACGGCGGGAGAGGAGTAGAGGTCGCAAAAGTGTATCGTCCGTCGCAGCTCTGATGGGAAGTCGTCGGCGCAAATTCCTGCGACGGCAAGGGGGATGGAGGCAGAGTAACGAGATGAGGATCATAAGGCGCTGAAGACTGCTGCACGGCAATAAAAAGATTGGGCATGTCCTCTTCGACGCTATAGGCAAGTAAAGATCGTTTGCTCTTGGCTGATGATGGTCTCGGGGAGGTTTCGGAACATTCATCCGTCGAACGAGACTCCGCTACTGGCGATGGCAGTGGTGTGTCCACTTCTTCAACCGAAATTAGTGGAGTAGACGAAATTGCTGGGGTATCTCCCATTGAAACAGGCGATGACGCTAGTCCACCAAACTTGAAACTATTCATCCTAGCTTGTTGGTACTCGGTATTCATAGGACTCTTGTTCTTGGCTTCCCATTCCTGTTTCACGACCGAGGCGGCTGACACTTTCCTTGCTTCACCAGCAACCGCGAGTATTTCGTCGTTGGATGGTGGCGGTAGAACAGGGAGGTGTTGATCGCGTTCGCGCTCCGCCTGACTCAGATCTGCATTAGGTCTCAGGGGAGGTAGTAGGCCTCGCTCGCGCAATGCGGCTTCGCGGTTCTCCTTGGACGCAAAAGCCGAACCTCCTTGGGTAGGAGAATGGGAGAAAATCGGTGAAGAAGATGGCAGTGGGGTCCGTGAGCGGAATTTTGCAGAAAAGAGTCGGAAGATCGTCTTGGACCTGGTAGTAGGGCGTTGCGCTATTTCAGGCCTGAATATGTAAACGAGATGATGCGACAGAAAGGGCTGGACAACTTACTTGTTCTGGCCGCTGGCGTTGCTATTCTCGGCACCTGCAGAGGATCCGCGAGCCTGGCTGCGGAATCGAAGGATCAATTTGTATAATAGAACAGTCAAAGATATGAACTGACCTCGTCGGAGGCATCTCTTCTGCTTTGAAGCTCGCGAGTGGCTTTGAAGCAGGGGTATTGAAATCCTTGTCCTTGATTCCCCTTCTACGTTTTACGTCAAAATCGCTCGAGTCACCAGACTGTGTCCACCGCCTAGTACGACTCAGAAGGCTCGGCATGGCTGGTACAAGAGGTTTCTTTGCCTTGAGCGAGCTGGTCTTGAGCGACGGTGGATTAGACGAGGAGCCATTGCCACGAAAAGACTTAAGGCTTCCTGCATCACCAAAGAACCTTCGTTCTGGCCTTGGTGCCATTGCCATTGAGGAGAGAATTTGGGATGCTCAAGACACAAGAGGAAGCAGGACTACGCTGAGCGAACCACCAAGATGATGATGCGCGTGCGCCCTGGAATGTGACCAGGTCAGTTGTATCGTGAAGGGGTTGCGGATCTGATGGGAGAAGGGGGACGTCGGTGCCGGTGCAGAGATAGGGGACGAAGGGAAAGGAGAGGCGCGCAGGGCTTTATTGCAGTTGGAAGGAGGTTGACCATATATTGGAATCCTCACTTGGCAGCAGCAAGATCGTGGCGAACCAGATCTCGATCAATCCGTCAACTCAAATCCCATTTTATTTATGCATGCTATGTATACTCAATGTGGTCTTGCCAGTCGTTCCCTCGCACAAGAAAATATAGCCATGCCTCCAAACACGAAGAATACCGACGAGCGAGCAAATTTCAAATTTTTACTTTGAGATCAGCCACAACTTTCTCGTATTCGTGTCAATTATATGTGCATTAATCGGTCGACAGTTGGCATTACCTCCTTTTCGCTTCTTGAAAAGTGACGGGGTACACAACAGGCTACTAGAAGGTGTCCTTTGATGTTGGGCGCTGCTTTGAGACGACACGGTGCGTTTACTTGGGGAACGGTGACCAGTAATAGGCATCAGAATCACTCTCTTCGACACCTGTCCAGCTTTTTCGTGTCGAGAGCATTCCACACGTCTGATCTTTCCGGAAAAAGCCAGAGCATATGCCGGCTTCGCTAGCTTAGAGCGGTGGATGAACGATTGACGGCGAGTCCGGCTCTACAGTGCAGACAGCATGCTTATGGAGTCAGTGAGCAGAACATTGGACCTGAATAGGTGACAAGGCGGGTCAGAGATGATTTGACCTCTTTCGGAACAGTTCATCAGAGGCGAGGTACACAAGATTATATCAGATGAGCTAACAATCTTTGAGGTTCAGTGCGACTAGACAGTAAAATCTGGGGAGACGAAGTCACTGATCAGTACAGTATGCTATGTACTGTACTAGATAAATTTGACGCCCGCGTTTCGCACGCCCAAATCTGTTGCACCCTCCCATCCCAATCACTTCTACCGGTGCAGCCTTCCCACAAGCTATGGCACTATACCCCTATGGAAGCACCTCAGAGGCACCCTCACGCCCTGGAATTACCGAGTTCGAGATTTTGAAAGCCAGGCATAGGTAACCACTCCTGTTTGTGTGCTCAGGACTAAAAGTTGACAAGCTGATGAGGTTTCTCCGCGATGAAGATGATAGCAAGAACTTATCGTGGGACGAACAGCTCGCATCCAAGTATTACGCCAGTCTCTACCGCGAATTCGCCGTATGCGATCTCAAACACTACAAGTCCGGCAACGTAAGTCTTCCCGCCCTCTTTCATTATCAAATCGCATCTCTCACGTACAACGCCTGTTCCTCGCAGTTTGCATTACGCTGGCGCACCGAGAACGAAGTACTTTCTGGTGCCGGTGAGACCACCTGCGGCAACACGCGCTGCGAGCACCATCACCCGCATCCAGACCAGCTACAACAGCACTCCTCCGCGGCCACGCTGACGACGCTGGAGCTACCCTTCGCGTACGTCGAGAACGGAGAATGCAAGTCCGCTCTGGTGAAGGTCGTATTGTGTTCGAGGTGTTTTGATAAGCTCATGTGGAAGAGGCGGAAGGAGAGAGGAAAGGCTGTGGGGCATAAGACCGAGGAAGGGGAGGAGTTGTCAGACGAACGTACAAGAGAGCGAAGACCAAAGGAGAGAAAGCAAAAGGATGGTGAGGAGGTGGAGGTGAAGACGGAGGAAGCTGAGTTGGAGCTCAGAGGGTCCAAGAGTCGCAGGGACTCGAAGGAACGTCGTCGTTCGAAGTATCGTGACGAACATGAGGGCGAAAGTAGAAGGAAACGTAGTTCTCGTTCTCGTTCCCCTCGAGCGGGCTATCGAGAAGATCGGTCCCCCATGAGGCGAAGTCATCGCTCATAGACTGGGCGGAAATCCGTTGGATTTATCAATCCCGCTATCTTAAGATCACTCGCATTGATACTGTCCACCCGTGCAGAAAGCCACCCTCCTGATTGTACAACAACTCTGTACTTTCGAGCAGTAGATTATTCAACGGGGCCATCGCAGAGCCTCTATCAATCCACGCTGTTATCAAATGGATACGTTTCCCGCACGGGTTCAACGTCAGGAAAACTCGTGATACCCAAGACCTTGTACTCTTTGCCCATCGCCACCGGATCCATAAGCCTATTTGCTGCTTCCAAAATTGCCGTGCGCCGCTCCTCAGTCTTCGCCTGGCGAGCAAGTTCCGCAACGCGGACGGTTATACCCATCTTCGTCAAAAAATCGGCCTGCGAAATCGGGCCAAGCGTTGTGACTGTCGTTAATATAAGAAAAAAGGATCCTGCTGATCTAGCCTTGCGAGGCGTACCTGAGTCTTTCATGGCTTCTTTGAGAAGAGAGAAGTCGACGTCGGTGGTAAGGTCGCTTTTTCCTGGTTGGTGGAAGACGTCCACAATCTTGTGATTTTTGAAAGCCTAAGCAACTCGAGATGAGTTGTGAAGTCAACGTTGAGTGTATTATGGACCGTTACTCACCCTGAATGAGTCCCCAAAAGCCTTCACATCCCCGTAGTCTATGATCAGACCGCAACCTCCGCCAGTGGAAGACGTGGTACGCTCGGATCCGGCGGATGGTCTTGGTGTACCCAACAGTGTTGAGAGCTTCCTCGCTTTATAATGAGACCACGGAGAAACCTCAAGAAATGAACCAATGGGAAGGTCATTGTAACGGGGAGACAGACGTGAAGCGCCAATCGTCGCAGGTGTGGGTTCGGGGGAGAGAACGCGGCGGAAGCGTGGATAGATGGATTCAGGTTCTGCGGGAGTCGGGGATGTGTCGATAGTTTCAGCTTCAGGTCGAGAGCGTGGACGAGGGTCTGTGATGGGATCTAGCGCAGAGGCAATCATTACCTCGCGCCAGCTGTCTATCTCAGCTTTCTGGAAGTAATAGTTAGTGAAATAGAGACGTGGGCAGCGACGGACATACCTGCAGGAGGTAGAACGGAAGAGCATCGAAAAATTCGTGCGCGACGGCCATAGAGAAGGCATGCGAAGGCTCAATCTCATCGACGTCGTTGTACCAATGTAAACGACACCCAGCCTTCTCGGCGAAAGAGCTCAATCTCTCTTCCTGAATTTTGCGCAAAGCTTGGCTAGTTTCCACGAGGTGTATCCCTTCGATACGAGTACCTCCAAGTTTGGTGGTAATCTGAGAGATGGCCTGCGGGTGCGATGTCCATTTAGCAAACAGTGTGAGGGGAGCAGTACGTACATACCCGTAGGATATCATCCATCAGCGTGCCTCTGCCGGGTCCAAGCTCTATCAACCGGATGGCGGGTGGCATCCCCGCCTGTTGCCACTGGGTCAAAAACCATATGCCTACAAGCTAGGTAGAGAACTGATTGCTCGTCACGTCTAGCAATGACACGAGCAGGTTGAAAAGTTACCTCGCCGAAGACCTGGCTGATTTCAGGACTTGTGATAAAGTCTCCGCGAGAGCCGAATACATGATTAGCAGGATTCATATAATACCCGTGGGTCGGGTCCGAGAGGCAAAACTGCATGTAGGTCGAAAAAGATATTGGACCAGTTGCCTATCGGAAAAGTCAGCTTTCGGTGTGGCCTCCATGAGGTCGGCAGCATACCTTTATGCTGTCTAGGATGTGCTTTTCTAGTTCTGTTCTTGGAGGAGGTGCAGTAGCTCCCCCCGCGTACGGTCGGCATCCCCATGGCTGTGGCGGGTGTCGCTTCGCGCGGGCGAGTGACCGTAAGGCGTGAAGCGCACGGTGCCGCATCGGAAACGCGCGAAACGAGGACAGCATAGACAATGACTTGCGAAGAATTCGAGGACGGGCTTGAGTCAGACCTAGTCGCGTTTGCCAATGCGTCGGAACCGTTGTGACGGAATGTGACACCACCGAGATCTCAAAACCAGTGAACCCGATCACCATCGTCCTCGATCAATCTGCAGCTTTTTTCCATCCTCACTCCCTAAAACAAGTGAACCTATCTCTCTGCCACACCATAAAATATGGCCACCCGTACGATCGTCTACGCGTCGCTAGATCGTAATCTGACTCTCCTCTTATCTAGGTATTCAATTCGAAAACCATAGCGACATTGGCGTGTTCGCCAAACTCACAAACAGCTACTGCCTGGCTGCGATCCAAGGCAGCACCAACTTTTACTCGGCATTTGAGAGTGAACTTAGCGACGTTATCCCCATCGTACACACCAGCATTGGAGGCACACGGATAATCGGTCGACTAACTGCAGGTAATTGACCTCATCTCTCAATGCCTTCCTGTCTCCTAATCCTCATGTAGGAAACCGACACGGCCTCCTCGTCCCGTCGACAACAACTGATCAGGAACTCCAACATCTGCGCAACGCCCTACCCGATACTGTCGCGATCCAGCGGGTAGAAGAGCGGCTGTCAGCGCTAGGAAACGTCATCGCATGCAACGACTACGTCGCGCTTGTGCACCCCGACCTCGATCGCGAAACGGAGGAGATCATCGCAGACGTATTAAAAGTCGAGGTGTTCAGGCAGACGATCGCAGAAAATGTTTTGGTTGGGAGCTACTGTGCCATCACAAATCAGGGTGGCCTGGTGCACCCCAAAACGAGTATCCAAGACCAAGACGAGCTGAGCAGTCTGCTCCAGATACCCCTCGTGGTGCGTATCTCAGCTCCCCATGGGTCATCGCTCGGATTTTTATGTATATCTCATCGTAGGCTGGAACCGTGAATCGAGGTTCAGACGTGATCGGTGCGGGTCTTGTGGTGAATGACTGGTGTGCGTTCACTGGCCTCGAGACGACCGCAACAGAGATCAGCGTAATCGAAGCAACGTTCAGTGCGTCCTTCATCCCGTTATCCTTGCAAATGTCAACCGTTCCTCATGCTCTGTTGTATAGAACTCCAAGGGCACGACTCGACGGCAGTCATTGGAGAGATGCGAGATTCACTTATCGACAACTGGGCATAACTGGATTTCCTTTCCATACATATCGTGTTCGCTGCCTGGATGCAACCGACTGAGTTTTTATCGCGCTTGTTACAAGCCAGACTCTTCTTCGCGTGTCTCTGCAAGGTTCCCGCAGTAGTCCCCCCGCCCACAACACCGCCAAGTTTCATGTCGAAATATGCCTGGCAAACAAAACTCGCAAGTCCAATGACTTCAGGCCACATGCCAATGTGATCTTCGGTCTTCACATTCCACGCTGCAGATAATTCCTGTAGGACGGGTGCGCTCCCAAGCGTCACTCACGGACTAATAAAAAACGTACAATGCGACGAAAAAATAGTTGGGCATGAATCTCCGGAAACTGATACAAGCAACCAGCGAGGGGTCATATTTACGTGAGGGGAGAAGCTTGCCAATCAAGCTATGGAGAGAACCGTCGCTTGCGAACCCTGGAACTACCGAATGGAGCACATGATATACATTACAAGGGTAAGTTAATCTCATAAACCCGGTATCGCAGTCAAACCAAGGAGACCTGAAGGGGAAGTTGGGGATACCTAGGTCGTCCTTTGACAGTGGGGGTCATGATACCGGTCATCTCCCAGAATATCTCCTCCTGAGTAAGCGAGAACCGGAAATTTGATAAAAGGACCGAGAGCACAACCTCTGAGGAAACTGTTAGAAATGTTTGTACGCCATGGACGAACAAACCACCCACTCATTTCGAGCTGGGAGAATTTAAAGCCTCTGAAAAAGTGTCATATATAATGCGTACGATGCAACAGCAGGTACCCACATGCAAGCTCTACCGCCGCCGAGGAAGGTCATTCTGGGCTTCATCAGTCTCTAAATCCTCCAAACGAGATTAGAAACACCTACAGGTGCGAGTATATCCCGGCCACATGCGCGTCCGTGAGAGCTTGTGGCAGAGGTTTCATCCACCTTTCGGGCTTCCATTCATGCGAATCCGGACCCCATAGCGCAGGATCACGGTTGCAATTCAGCACTGATATGATGACGTTGGTGTTCTTGGGAATCATGACTTCAGCCATCTCACGGCCATCGATGCCTTTAATGGGCGTCGTGAGGGGCATGGTTACGTCCCACTTGGTTCTGTGAAGACGGAGGCTAATATCCCAGTGCAGGTATATACATAGGAAATTCTTACGTTCGAATAACGTTAGGGAAGGGCGGATACCTGTTATAGGGTAGTCTTCGTGAGGTGTGTAACAATACAAAAGACGAATTAACTCACATGCGCAGTGTTTCCCGACATACGGCGTCCAACAATGGAAGAGCGACGAGTTTATCGTAAGGTAAATTTGAATCATCAGCTTCCTGTCGGACTGAAAGAACCTCTTGGCGAAGCTTTTCCTGAACCTCCGGATGAGTCGCCAGGAGGTGTAAAGCTCGAGAAAGTGCGCCAGAGGTGGTGTCCATCGCAGCAAAGGTCAGCGTTCTGTTCGATACACTAAGGCAGGGTATCACGTCGGCATCCTAAAGAGCAACCTACGACATCTTCGATGGAATGAACTGGAGTTAAGATATACGTTACCGAGCCTCACGCACCTGGCCGAGGACGTCCACATCAGACAACCGGTCTTCAGGCGACGCCTCCATATTTGCCTTCACTTGGAAGAAGATCAGTGGCGCACTTCGGAAGGTGCAGACTAGGATAAAGAGCCCTTACTCAAGATACTCATGATATCCCTCCCTTCACCGACTCCGCTAGCCGACCCTAATTTTTCTTCTTCCAAGACCCGCTTCTTTTCTTCAAAAATCTCAACAGACGTATAGTGTATGACGTCCGTTATGTCTCGCAGTTGTCGAACCCTTTTCCAGAACGGCATCATGTCGATAACGAACCTCCGGAATCTCGGAGTACCAATCTTGACGAGGGTTGAGAGTAGATATGAGCGAATGAAGAACAACTGGAACGCCTTTGGGCTGTAGAATTCATGTTAGACCGGTTTTGTCTAGCACTCGAGATACCTACATGAGCTGCTTAACGGAAACGCTGTATGGGTGGACGTCGGAGTTGTCGGCTAGTGTATCGAAGGAATGCCCCAAGCCACTTTGACCAATGAGCTCGAGTGCGGTCCGCGTCGACCATTTGAGCATATCGATCTATTTGCACATCAGGCTGAATCAAATGTTACGTGCCAATCGGCGAAGTACTTCTTGTGGTCCATTCGCGACCTTGGACGCGATACCGGCCCGGAGCTGCACAAAAATATTAACAAACACGACCTAATTCTCAATTCAGCAGTCTAACCTTGTGCGCCACATCATAAAAAATGGGAACTGCGCCCATATATTCAGTCAAAAATAAAATCAAACCGGGGCGTCACGTACTCATGTTTCGCATGTGTGCTATCGAGAATGCCGGCGCAAGCATCTTCCGTTGCTTGCGATGTCGTTCGCCTGCGGATGTGATGAGCATAAGTTATGCGGCCTCACACTTGAAAGAGACCTAGAGTAGACAACAGTCCCTCTCCAAAGAGGAGACGGTTCCCTCTTTTCACTGGTGTATTAGTTATTGATGCCTGATGAATCATTGCGCATACTCAATAAACGAGGCTGTTTCTTCGTAGATGTGTTGATCCTGGCGTCACAAATAAGTTCCACACCCTGCACACAAAGTACCACACTGGCCTTGACAACTATGTGGTATACTGCCTTGGGGTCGAAAACATAGACCTGCTTATCCTAAGTAAAGATAAGCCGGCAGGCCGTGTATGGTGCTGTGGGACATTCACGTACACCAAGCAAGGCATCAATCCTCACGACCCTGCCGTCTGATGAACTTTCAGCGTTACGAATGGACTGGCAGACTAGAGACGTACAATGTTCTGCCAGCTCTTTGTGAAACGCCCAAGCGTTGCGGTTGAAAACTTTCTCGAAGTTCCCTGCGTACGGTTAGGTGATACCAGAAGCGCGAGACAATGCATTTGACCTTTGAGAAGCGAGGCGGAGGGTGGTCCAGGTATGTTATCAAGGTCACTCTTGATGACGAAGCGCCGTAGAATTCGCCAGAGTGTCCAAGAGGCGATGTAAAGGGTGGTACATTGGACGAGGAAGGCGAGCATAGGGAGAAATGGGGAGGTAATGAACACCCGGTGGGGCGACCTTTAAGACGTACCATTCAACGGATGAGAACCACCCACCATATTACTCTCGATGGTACGGCGGAGTGTTCTTCACATCATGGTGACTGATTCATATGACTAACTTGTGTCTGTGTGCAGAGCTTCGCGAAGACAGTATGTCATACGCAGCAGCGCGAATATAGCCTATGGACCATAGAAAGATGTTAGCCATTCCCAACTTTGGCATTCAATTTGGGCAGGCCGGAATCAGGTGTGAGGATTACTCACGTTAGATGACACTGAGGTCGGTAGTTCGGAAGAAGGCAGGGCTCGTGGGATGCGGCAAATATATGGCTTGGACGTATGGGCCCATGCCTAGCACGCATTGCCTGAGGAGCGTGTCGAGGCGCCCCTTTGATAAACGGACGGATCGACGAGCTAAATGTCGGATTTGCCATGGAGGTAGGGATCATGGAATTTTGGAACAAACCATTGGAGAAGCACGTGTTGGTGAAATTAGCCCATCCTCGCAATCCAGTCGTATTCCTCCGTCGACGTTATGAGGCTGGCAAGGGCGTCAACAGGAAGTTTGAGATAAACCATCTGTGACGCCATTGAATGCCTCGTTCAATCAAGCGTCCCAGGTTCACAACTACGTTTGACCTCACAAGTCGTAAAGCGCTCGGACTGTGGAAGGTTGGAGGCCTTGGTCACTTCCACTGCTTGTCATGAATGAACGGACACCGATATCATCGTTCAGTTCGATAAAGAGCGGATCTAACCCACGACAGCCTCAGAAGATAACGTTAACTGTAAGTCTTTTTTCAGTGACACGGATAGATTGGCTCGCAGATGTGATCGTGACGGAGATTGGATTCGACATTGACATGACGGAATCGATGGTCGTGAAGCTCCCCTCAGGGATATCTCTGGAGGTTGACCTTACTGTGCCGACATCGTCAACAACAAGCTCGAAGTTGGCGATATGCCTACATCCATGGTCTTGGCTTGGTGGTCGAAAGGATGATCCGTGAGTCTAGGAGTTTTGTCCGATCCTTCATTCCAAGTCTGAGTGCTCTCTGGAGGGTTCTGTTGTCGCTTGTCGACCATCTGACAGAGAAAAATTACCACGTCTTGCGATACAATTCTAGGGGAGTAGGGCGGTCCACGGGGTGGTCGTCCTTCACAGGCTTCAGTGAAGGAAAGGACCTTCAGGACTTGGTGATGTGGGCCTTCCAAAATATTCCCGGCATCACATCACTTGTCCTCATCGTGAGTATTACAGTGAAATGTATACTCAATGTCAGAGTAGGACTTAACGATGGCTTGTAGGGTTATTCCCATGGCTCCCTCATCGCCTCCTTGCAGCTTATGATTCCAACCATCAAGACCTCGCATATTTTGATTTCCTATCCTCTCGGTCCTATGGGTTGGCTCACGCTGTTTCATACTAGCACGTACAGGGCTAGGTTGAAGGAGCTTATCCAAGCCGCTGATTCGAATGTGCTCATCGTGTATGGGGATGAGGATGAATTTACAGGTATATCGAAGTACAGGGAGTGGAGGCACGATCTCGAGAAACAGGCAGGTGGAGACAATTTGAAAATAGTCGAGGTAGCAAAAGCTTCACATTTCTGGAGAGGACGCTCAGGCCAGGAGCTTGTGGAGGCAATTCAAAGGTTGTTGCCATGACGGCGGTTATAGTCATACATAGGTCTAGATCCCCGAGTTATAGCCGGATTGGGCACGTATACCTTTCACAACTTTCTTCCCAACACCATTCGAGTACTGCCGGTCAACATATACCTTTCTTCACGCGTTTCATTCTTTACAAACTTTCAACTTCCAATCCTTTTCTTACTCTCGACCTCAGCAAATGTGCGTGTAACGACTCCGCCTTGAGGGGCCGTCAGCATCCAGCTAATCCACTTCCATGTGGCATCTAATCCAGGCCGCTACCAGATGAACGTCCTCGTCAGAGCGTGGCAAATCTCATTGGACGTTTTGAGAACCAGGTTAAACGTCAGCCTTCCTCATCGCCAGGATCCGTCCGGAGCTCGAGTGTCACCTCTGATATCACTGGTGATTCAACTAAGGAAGAGCTGAAGGAGAGACGTGAATGGCCACCAAAACCGATCAATACCAATGACCGGCCCCCTCCAATCGTTCCATCTTCGTCCTGGAGTCGGAGTCAAACTGCAGCTGCAGGGTCGCTGCCCTCATCTCAACCAAACCCTGCGCCACCTACCACACAAGCAGAAGATGATTCATCGTTGACTCCTCGACCTAATTCAACGACATCAATGCCAGATGCTACGGAGATCGTTTCAGCTCCCAAGAGACAATTGAGTGTAGGAGTCACCGATCCTGCTCCACCACCATCGATCACACCGACCACCGCCAAACCACCAGCGAAAACACCAGTGAAGGCTCTAGTATCAAAGACGCCTGCCTCAGTTGTTCCGAAGACCCCTGTAAGAACTGCTGGGCGACCTTCCTCCCATCATCCCCCAACCGCTCAGCCCATCAAGCCGCAAAATACCGGTCATGCTAGTAACTCGACACCAGCCCGAAAGGTTGTTCCAAAGACCACCCCCGTCACTCCTGCTCGTGCAAAGACCCCTTCTCGCGCAGCACCTGCTGCGTCTCGACCCAAAACTCCCACGTCGATGCGCTCAAAGACACCCTCTTCTGGTTTGTTTGCACCGACTGCGGCGTCTTTGGCGAGAGCTCGCAGTGCTCAGCCTCAACCTCCCACCCCTACAAAGAAGGTGACGCTGGGCAGCACTGTTGCGGAACGCTTGAGCAAGCCTACAGCGGCATCGCTGTCCAGAACACGCAGTCCTACATCCGTACCTGCACGCGGAGGTGCGAAGCCCGCTTCTCAAGAAAGTCCAGCAACACGTGGAGCACCCAAGCCGAGGGTCAGCACTGCTTCGACGACAAGAACAAAGCAGGAGAAACCAGCCGCGTCTACAACCACGGCCACAGCGGCGACTGCCACCGTCGTTACTGGAGGGCTTGCTGTCGCCGCCCTGGAGACCGAACACGCCGGCGAACCTGCCCTGAAGGAGAATGGACACCACGTAGAGCTGGCGGAATTATCCGCAGATGGCTCACAAGATGGCAATCATGCTGACGAAGGTGAAGACGTGGGTGAAGCTGAGGTCCATCTGGATGCATCGCAGGTTTCAGAGGAGCTGGGAGAAGGTGCAGGCAATGAAGAAGTTGCGGAATCTGTTGATCATATCCCCGATGCCACCACCATCCAGACAACGGGTGATGAGGCTAGAGCCGAGACGGAATTGCCTGATTTTCATCTCGACGCTCCCAAGGAGGAGGCAGTTCCGGCGGTAGACGGGCGGATAGATGAAGTTAAGTCGAGGTCTCCCGCTGGTGATGACATCGAGGATATGGTTAACCTTCTTGAGTCGGTGTCCATATCCAAAGCACGACCCACAAGCATTTCCAGCATCCCTGACGAAGTCTCTGAGATTCCTGATGAAGAATGAAGAATCGAATACGTATCAAATTGAACTCAACCACACATGACCTTTGGTATATCCCTTTCTCCTTGTATTTTTGCATCTATCTGACCATAGACAATAACCGACTGGTACGTAGTCTTATTCGTTAACTTGTACTACAATTTTTGACCGCCCTTCATCACAGGAGATCTCTCATGCCCACACATTACTTTCTCAGTTTATTACATACTACCAATTGTCTGCTATTCCATCGCGCCGCTCTCTCCGTCATACAATCTCCCCAATCATTCATCATACCCTAATCCTATTTCGCCTGTGCTTTATCTACGGTGGCTTGTAAGCCTGTTTGTCGCTTGAAGCCAATTGGAATCCCAGGTACATGTACCTCTAATTGAGCAGAATGTCAGGCCACACAGGAACCTGGATTTGCTGATACATATGCTTTCCTGGTGTCCACGGTTTCAAACGATGAACGTCAAGGTTTTTGCTATCTGACCACTGTATTGCACAAAGTGATTGATGAAAGTGATTGGATATTTGTCGGCAACGGATTCAGACAATCTGGGCACGACCCTAACCTTGCCAGCGTTTGAAAGACTACGCGGCTTCAATTTGGACTTTCGCCTACAAAGTTGCCGTGAAAGAAGACAATTGAAGAGCTCTCCACGGTAGAAGAATTCCAAGAAGCGGGTGCCTGGAAGTACAGTAGCATTTCAAGTACAGGAGACAATTACGAACTTTGCGAGTTACAACATACATCCATGCACGACTAGGATACAACAAGACGAATGGCTCGACTGACTTGTTACAGAGGGCTGAAGGTCTGGAGTGCGAATAAGGCCGCGAGAACTGACCAACTTGGTGTGGACGGGTATGTGTTCTATGTAAACTTAGGAACCTCGAAGATATAGTCTTGATCTGTTGTGAGGGTGAGAAGTATCAGTGATAGAACACAGTAAATTGGCCGGCGCAACGTCAAGCAGAAAAAGAGAGGACCACGAGGGCTGAATCCACGAAAAGTGACCATAAAAAGGCAGAAGACCAACGGACCTTTTCCGTTCACGTAACTGTACTCGCGCTCTTTCTGCGCCATGTGTTTGACGAAGCTGATCGCCTTGTGCGCATCAACCGCGACGCGTGGATTGACTAGCGCACCGCCGCGGATAGCAGCAACGGCAACGTCGAAGCGGGATGTGTGGTTGCACAGCATCATCTACACAAAGGGTAAAGAAATGCACATTATCAGAAAAAGGTGAACCAAACGCACATCAAATGGCGTGGTCGTCGATCCCTCCTCGATATAGCCATCTACTGTAATCCTTTCGGCTCCCGTCCTCCCGCCCAGCAGACCTCTCAGCTCCAGCGGGTAGCCATGATAGTTGAAATGCACATGGCGGTCCTTCGTGAACAGCGCCTCGAACGCGTCCGTGCTGAGGGCGTGGGGGTGCGTGCCGGTTGGGCTCAAAATCATAAGATCGGTCACGTTCACGACACGGACACGAAGCGCCGGCATCTCTTTGCGTAGGAGGGCGGCGGCAGCAATGACTTCGAACGTCACCTCAACACCAATTCCAACAATAACACTGAGCGGAAGAGAAGGGTATTGGATTTAGGAAAGGTGACCGGACTGGGAAACTCACACGTCGGGGTCAACACCGTCGTCGACGCTCGCGAACTTCCAAACTGAAGCTCCCGCTATGCAGTGCTGCAAAATATGGAGAATCGTCAATGTTGTCAAAACACATCAAACGGAAACGGGTGGTGAACCACCGAAGAAAAAAAAAAATTTTGGAAACCACATGGAACAAAGAAACCACACACCTTGTTTGCCTCTTCCATGTCCAGCCATACAGGAGTCGGTTGCTTGCTTCCAACCATCAAATTAACGTAATTCTTCGCCCTCAGGCAGTGAGCCACCGTAGAGAGGAAACAATTAGCGTCTGGTGGTAGGTAGACCCGCGCAAACGCGGGTTTCAAATTGAGGACGGCTCCAATGAAAGACGGGTTCTGGTGTGAGAAGCCATTATGCTCCTGACGTGTCCACGTGGAGGTTTCGATGTAGTTGAGCGACCCGCAGGGTTCACGCCATGACGTCTCGTTCGCCTAACATCTCTCAGTTCGAACACCATGAAGAGTTATGTGAGGAGAGTTGCGTACCATTTTGCAGAATTTGGAGTACTGCACCATCATGGTGTGGACGATGCCAAGGAATGCCTCGTAGCTGGGGAACAGGCCTGTACGTCCGGTGAGAGTATAGCCCTGAAGCATTCCCTGGCAGGTATGTTCAGAGAGGATCTCAACGACACGTCCACCTTGTGCACGTGCTGCGGGGTCCCACTGGAAGTTGCGACCAGTGTCTTCGAGAACGGCATTCAACTTGTTCGATATGAGTTCGTCGGGAGAGAAGATGCGGAAAGTCTTGGGATTGCTTTTCGAAACAATAACCGATTAGTTAGTGTAAACCCGGACATAGAAAAGGATCGACGTACTCAGCAACGACTGCTTTCAAGTATTGACCAACTGCTTTCATGCAGCTCGTTTGCTCCCCGGCCTTGAAGGTATACGTGTCCCATTCCGGCGTACGAAGGGGCGTATACCCTTTGTAGCTCTCCTCTCGCATGCCCAGTTTCTTGCCATCTTCAGGGATGATCTCGAGAACCGAGTTCACGGGCGAACCATCTTTATTGAAGAGCTCTTTTGGGCCATACGATTCTAGCCACTGTTGCAACATGCCAAGTTGCTCAGGATCAGTTTTAGCATCAGGCAAAGGAACTTGGTGTGAACGATAAGAGCCTTCGATGAATTCGCCGTGGAGTTGCTTGGGACCTGTCCAGCCTTTCGGTGTGCGAAGGACTAACATTGGCCAGCGCGGTTTGACAATGGGTGACCCAGAGCGAGCTGCCTGCTGTATTTTGCGGATCTCAGATAAAGCCCATTCGAACGATGCAGCGAGATCGTTGTGGATATTATTGAGATCGCTGACGATGCGGACTTGATAACCGTACCCGCTGAGAGAATAAGGCGCGCAATATTGAACTTTGAGATCTTCAGGAATTGGATGTAGTACGTACGTGAAAAGCGCGACAACCTCTTTATCGTCCATAACACCAAACATGGTACGGTTAGAGATTTTGAAACCGTTGATATGCAGGATGGGGAGTACTGCGCCGGATTCTGCAGGGTCGATGTATTTGAAGCCGTGCCATGCAGTTGCTGTAGGTCCAGTCTCGGCTTCACCATCGCCAACGACACAGGTGATCACAAGGTCGGGTCTATCCATGACGGCGCCGAACGAGACACTGAGGGCGTAGCCTAGCTCACCACCTTCGTGGATCGCACCGGGAGTCTGGGCATTGATGTGGCTAGGAAACCCTCCAGGAAGACTGAATCGCGAGACAAGTTTCTTGAGGCCAGCATAGTCACGGGTATATTCAGGATAAAATGTGCAGATGGAGTCCTCCAGCCAAAGACAAGATAGTATACCGGGTGCGCCATGCCCTACAGTAACACGAACATGACGGTCAATATCACATATGGGGACAATAAGTCATGGCGCACCTGGCCCCACAACATAGAGCGCGTCGAGACCAGTGTTTCGGATGACCCTATTAAGGTGTGCATAGACGAGAACAAGACCAGGGCAAGTTCCCCAATGGCCGAGAAGGCGAGGCTTGATCATGTCGTGAGTGAGCTTCTCTTCTAGGAGAACATTGTCGTTGAGGAAAATCATGGCTGGGAAAGGGTAAGCGAGATTAAATGCGACAGTGTTTAAACCTCACCCGCAGCGATATAATTGGCACACCTGGTAAAAAGGTCAAGGCGTTTGAGTTCATCCTGACTCAAGAAATTCTTGGTGTTGAGTGTAACGGCAAGCTCTAGGAGGCTATCTGGGAGAAGAGAGGGCTCAGGAGGGGGATTTGGTTGTGCGATGTATTGCTCAGGCATGGTTGAGGAGATAAAAGACGTATGTTGTTATCTGAGTCTTATATATATGCACATTCTTTTAGATCGTGACGCATGTGGCCCAGGCTCCCGTTCCAAAAATGTCTCCTTGGTGTTCTCCATAGTCTAGGCCTATATCGACTGCTCGAGGCACCTGTCAGTCTCTCCAGTTTGTTGTGAACGTGGGCCTTCGCCATGTGTCAATGCCGCCTTCGACTCTAGACCTTTGCCACCTGAGATCTGTGGGGCAGAACGAGTATCACAGGTCGACCCAAGTAGTAGTAGTAGTAGTATATTACTGGCATGGTCCAATCGCTGAACACCAGGGTTCCGAGAATTTCCCGATGTAATTACAGGCAGGGTATTTAATTATTCTACATCTTCGTCTCGGACCCAAGAACATCACATCCAGTGAGCGGGGCCGCAGGTCAGGTTGTCCACTGGGGAGTAATGAACAAGGGTACTGTGCACAGTCATCCGAGTAGTTTTAGCAGTTGTATCAATTCTTGACGGTATTTACGCGCCTTCTTCTACCTTGTCCCTTCGACACCGGAAGTCGCTCTTCTCTTATGACTCAGAGAAGAGACACACCTTGGAGCGTGTCAATTGCTGACTGACAAGGTTGAGTAGGTGACAGTGTTTGTTTAGGGCTTTGGTTTGGGTGAAGCTTCGGTCCACATCAAAAATTTCACCTATAAACCTGTCTGTTAACACTACCTCAAGGATCTAGGATACCTTCGGTGAGGTTACTCCATGATATCTACCTGCCCCGCAACCTACTACAAGAGGGTCGTGCACATGGGCCATTTTCTGACCGCCGCAGGTCCGAAACACCTCCACTTGCGGGAAATCATTATGTTCACATGCGTTTAGCCAGCGTTCTCTTCATGGATATTTCTTCCGCGAATGGTCCAAAATCGCTACGTCTAGTATTTCATTACCAAGGACGTCCTGAAGCAGCCGCAGCTATAGCTTGAAATCCATACTTATGCCAAACATAGGTTTGAAGTTTTCCGATCCTTTGATGTATCTTACATTTTCAACAATGCAGTGCTCGAAACATGCTGGAAGGAAGTCCTCTAAGCAGCGAATGAGGAATTGAGGAATGGTTTCGCCATCAATGATTATCAGCTTGGGGACCCCTTTTTGAAGAGATCTTATTTCTTTGGTCATCAGTTAGTGATTGTAAAGTTTGTCGCGATGTCGGCGCCCCTCTGATGAGAGCTATGTTAAGTATTGGCGATGATCTTGCATAAAACGCGGCGATCGACGGAACAACCCCATTAACTATATCCGTGTCTGGCCTCAACGATATCATATAGCTGCTAACAAGAGGCCCGTCATGATCCGCTCATCTTCGGTATAAAAACATCTAAACATGTAGGGATGTTCTCTTCACTTCCAAGCCGGTCTAGAAGTCCACGAGCACGCTGCGCGTCTCCCGCTGCCTGATATCCGCCATGAAATACACGACAGTTCTAGCAATCATGGGTGCCGCACTCTTTGCTTCCGCCCAGCCAGTGAATCTAGCTGCTGTGAACCAGATTGACTCCCGGATGAACGTGACAATACCCCTGATTGTGCGTGTGGAGACAATAGAATTTTATGCGGTCCCTCCAGTGGACGCGGTGATCCAAGTGTTGGAAGCGCGTGGTGCTGGGGGACTGGGTAACATTATCGAAGCCATCAAGGACGGCGTCGTGGCTATAGTCAACAAGATCAAAGCCACGATAGAGCGGGACAAGCAGGTGCGCCACGCTGAGCTCGTAAATCCGATCCGGGTACTAATTTCACAAATTACGTAGAGAAGAAACGACTATACACAGCAGTTCATCAAGGAATTCCACAACAAGTATCCTCATAAGAATGTCATGATGTGCCATCCGAAGCATGACGCAAAGTGGGAGGGCGTCCAGGGCAAGGATTGGGACAAGACACATGTAAAGTTCCACGCCAAATTGGGAAAAGCAATCGGGTACGACGTGTATTGGGCTGGACCTGGCGTGTTTACCAGCCATGGCGATGGTGGTTATTTAAACGTGAGTAGATGGCTCTATTGACTGCAGGTGCCTAATAATGCAATCGTAACAGTGGGCCTGGGCTGGGGTGGTGCTAAAGAGAGAGCGCAATGTGGTGACTTTCGGTCAACCTACGTAGATCTCGAAGGTTTGCATGCAGTCCAAGGTCCTTATGTAGCAAGTCTAGTAGAATGTTGACGATCGTGTTTTTGGCGAACATTGGAAAGAGAACGGCTGAGGGGTGTGTTTGCAACAACCAGTGTAGTGACGAAGAATAGCCCAAAATTTCGGATTGAGCCTTGCACAGCAAAAGACGTTTGATTACCAACTGGGGACTGATGGGAGTTCGCCGCTCGGCGGTCGCGATGTGTATCGGTTGTAGCTTGATTGGCAGCCCTTCAGTCAGAGGGCGCTGACGTGTTTGACAGAGACTGGAAGAGAATGAGAGGCTGGAAGAGACAAATCATAGATGCTAAGGTCCTAGACCCACAGAGTGTTAGTGACAGTTGGGCGACAGAAAATTCAAAAACGTGATTATCTTTTGTAACACAGCCACGCGACGGTCACACATTCAAAACTTCTCCACCTTCCTTCCTTGCAAGACACCCCATCTCGACGACGAGGACCCTACGCTCGTCATCTCCCGCCGTGCCCTCACCACAAGCCCTGTATGAAAGCAGCTCGCTCGCTTCTATTATCATGTCTTCTCATAATTGCCATGGGCCACTCGGCGGCTGCCTCCAATCACCAACGTCAGCTGCCTCCACCGGGAGGAGTGACGCCAACGCCGCCTAATACGACGCTCACTCCGTCCAATACCAATACGGGAACCGGCACAGGAACTGGCACAGGATCCTCTGCCCCAACGGAAAATACCAGCAAGACCAACACTCCACCACCCCCGACGAATACCTCTGATACAGCAACAACCACATCCCCGCCTGCCACACCTACCACCCCTACTAATACCCCGCCGCCGCCCACTAACATCCCTCCGGCTACTTCGCAATCTACGACCACGGATGCGTCGGGGGAGACGGTCATCGTCACTGTCACAAATCCACCTACACCCACAAGCAGCGAACCTACATCAAGCAGTACTACAAACCCAGGAGACAATAGTGGTGGTGATAGTAGTCTCAGTACCGGCTCCATTGTCGGTATTGCGGTGTCTGGTGGAATTGCCGTTATCGCCATAATTGCTTTCCTCGTCTGGAAGTTCACCAGGAAGCGCTTTGCTGATTTCGATGACAGTACGTATTCTGAATAGTCACGCCTTGTTGTCGCCTTCTGAACATAAATCGTCAGATGAAGCCATTAAATGGCCCGAGCTCAATACCCACGGTGGCAATGTAGACTCCCACCCACTCCCTGTTAACAACACTGGTCGGTCGGGCTTCGACACTGGCTCGGAGGCATCACTGTCACGCGTTCCCTCGTCATCAAATTACTCTACTCCCGACATCCCTGGCGGCGGTCCCGATCCCTACGCGGTCCCTCCCTTGCCGCACATGAACCCGAACCAACCATATCGAGACGACCCAACCGCAGCGTCAGGGTATTATGATCCTTACCGCGGCCCAATCCCAGGGACCCTGGAGCATGGTACCGGCGCGGATGATTGGGCGGGAGAAGCCATTCCTATGACGCAAATGGCTGGACGGATGAGCCCTGGGCCGCATGCTGCATACGGTGGAGAGTATGACATTGGCAGGCAAAGTCCAGGGCCGCAAGCGGCCTATGGGGTGGGAAGAACGGCTTCGCCTGGTCCCCAGGCTGCATACGCAGGCAGGTCCTCGCCAGGTCCCCAGGCCGCGTATGGAGGCAGGGCCTCTCCAGGTCCCCAGGCCGTGTATTCCGCTGGTAGGATGTCGCCTGGTCCCCAAGTTTCATATGACCAGTACGGAGGGCGATGATGCGTTCTAGGACTATTCGGTGCTCCTAAAAACACTTCCTGTCATATGTCTTTGTTTTTTCGTTTGATATGATGGCTCGTTGCAGACGCTCCTGCTCTCGACACATTGGATTGATACACGGGCTGCAGGCTCGATCTTTACCCCACATTCATACATCACACTCTATGGTGGCAATTTCGTACTTGATATCCATATGTGCCTTTGGTCTCGTTGAAGCTTACCAATGACACATCATTTAGGTATAAGCTCTTCATCTCATCCTTCTAATATCCTATAGTTCTTACCTTTGCATCGACCAGTCCTATGTTCTCTTGCTGTCATACAAACCCAATCTCGCATATTTTGTTGGTCGTATCATGTCCAGTCATAGCGACCGTTGCCCGAGGTCCCCAAACGACATGAATGCTGTCAAGCCTTTCGATGAAACCGATGGCAAGGACCCCCCACCAAACATTTTTAATCGTTGTAGCGGTGTGAGCGCCAATCCCCGACTCTCATGCTGTCTCGGATCTTGCGTCGGACGAATTCAGATGGCTGGGATGGTAGAGCGGTTCCTATTACTCGCACAAGAAAGTACACAAACCCACGAGGTATAGGTAGTGTGGAGATTCACGCTTCCGAATTTTGTGCAGTACTGCAGGGCTTCCATTTGAAGATTGGTATCCTCGCTTTCCATAGGTGAGCGGGAGAGAATGCAGGATCAAGGTTTCTGCTCCTGTTTAGAGACCGCGTTAGTAGTATGATATACTCCTCCACAGCATAGTTCAAACACATGCTGTGCGTGAACCGTTCTGGAGTTGGTCATCTGGGGGATTAATATAGGTAAGGAAAACCATGTGTGCTTGATATTGATGCGCTGAACATCTGGATGGTCTTCAATATTTCGATACGTACACTCGGGCTGGGCGTGAGAAGCCAACCGAAGGCGATGACCCAGCTGAACGCGCAGACAGGGACAACCGTCTTGATCGCTGGGTTGATTGCAATGATTCGCATAAGATCCCTAGGACATCAGCCCATCAAATATTTCATTTTTGTCCCGTACTTTCTTGAAACCTACTAGCAGAATGTGGGACCCGCAAGGTAATCACGGAAGTAACCAGTTCTTATACAAAAGCTCATTCAAGACCATAGTTTACGAAACTACTCAGTATTCAGGGTTGTATAACTCAGCTTGATTACTTCTTTGCCTGCTAATGAGTCGATCCCGATCAGTGGCCAGCATCATGGGCAGAAAGTGATGGTAAATGTATGGGCACCAGCGCTGCACCCACGGACGGGAGAGTCGTTACCACAACCCGACAAGTCCTACATAATACCATGAGTTGTTGAAACACCACACTCACAAACAAAACGTACTCCAGGAGGGTAGGCACTCTTGCAACCACAATTGACGTTTGTGCAAGTGACAGTGTCGCATCCATTCACTTCGATGCGAATCGACTGGGTAAATCCCTGGATGTTCGAAATATCGTAGGCCTAGCACTGGTATGTAAGCCATCAGGTAACGCAATACAAGTCAGTCAGCTTGCCTGGGGAGTCCAGAAATCGCCTGTGTCTAGATTAAACTCGGTTACGGTGCAGCCTTCTCCGGCGGCGCCACACCGCCCGTCTTGGTTGAAGACACGACCATTCCATTGGGCATTCACAGTCAGGGTCTGAGACTGCCCTGGGGCCAAAGTGCTGGGCTGTGGTCCCGTGTAAGAGATGGCTGGGTTGGGCTAGTTGAAAATATCAGGACAGCCAGGACAGCATAGACAAGACATGAGGTGGGTCACTGACGACACCGCCGGATCCTGGGGTGTTGCAGCGAGGCGAATAACCACAGTTCGTGTTCGCGATGACAGGTCTGACCGACGAGCCACACTGGTTCCTGAAGTTGACTTTAGAAATAAAGATTAGGTATTTTGTTGCTCGAAACCAGAAGCAGGAACGCTCACACTGATGGGCCTCCGCGACAGTAACTAGGACGAGGCAGGCGAAAGCAGTGAAAATGCGAGAAATGATATGTGCCATAACCAGGATTCGGGAATTGATTTCTTGCGAACTTTGCACCAGGCCTTTATAGCCAAGATCAGGAAATTCCATCCGGCGGGCGAACAAGGCCATGGAGCCCGTATCCCTTGATGCGTGGATACAGACAAAATCTCCGGCCTTCTTTAACTCTGGGCCAACAAAGCAGCCCATGAACTTTACACTCGTCATGTGTGTAGTCCCGGCAACTTGTAAGTACAGCATGGGTGGGAGGTGTGCCCAAGGCCTTCGGGCTACGAGACCGTGCTCGTCTAGGCCCTGGTCTGATAACGCGCGCCGATCGGGTCCACCCATACCACCGAAGCACAGATAGACCAGTGGCATAATCGCTCGGCAGTGCACCCAAGTCGTGCAGCCCCGGGATGCGGCACCGAGAGCCCTTGAGGATACCAGTTACGGGATAGATCCACCACGGTTATTTACTCAAACCGAGGCGCCAGTAAGAACTGCGCAGAGTATGGGGCAACAGTTGGAATTCGAGTTTGATATTGATGGAGTGCGTAGACTGGTACCACATGCTTCGTATTTGCAATGTTTGCTGAAAGCTATACGTTGTGATCGAGTAGCAACAGGGATTTCAACATTGGGTGGTGCCCGTGTTGGCGAATTAAAATATGCATCGTGAACAGAAGCATTTCGACGAGGTGCACAGGGTGCGGAATGCCTATATATGTAGTCTGGTCTTGTGGCTCCTGCTGGTCTAAGCTGGGTTTCTAGCAACCTCTCCTTGACCTCTCTGGTTTGTCCTGAGATCTAGACCAGTAAGAGGCTGCTGAGATCTGATGATGGAAGTGGGCAACGGCACAATTGTCACCCTTCCATATCGGGAAACTAGTAAATCGTTGACAGTTCCAAAACTCCTTGAGTTGCAAATACTCCGAGAAGTTTCCCCTCCCCCGTAAAGTCATGTTTCGAGTAGGCGACATGGCTCAGGGGTTTATGAACCTGCTTTCCGACCCCGGCTGGAGGTGCTGACACCGGCGCTGCTATGCGCCATTGCATCGCGGTTCGGACACAAAATGGCAGAAATTGATTTTGGAACGTTTCTGCGGGCTGAGCGATGCGCGAAAGAAATTCTAACGCCTCTCCCACTTCACCGCCGTCGTCGCGTGCATATTATGAGAACTTGGTGGAACTCAAGAATCATGCGACCCCCCCCCCCCCAAAAAAAAAAAACTTGTTGCAAATGCACTTTACTTCCTTTCTTCCCTTGCCGTAGTTCGAGGATAAAGTGTCTGCACGCTTGACGTGAACACAGGAAAAGGTCACACAACGTGTGGCAACTTCAACATAACCTACATAAGAGCGCCAGCATGATGCTTTTTCCAACATATTCCAACGTCATTGCGGTCTCATAATCGTTGCAATGCACACCATACCCGTCCACAACAGAGCCTTGATAAATCGCTGTCATGCCCCGAATTGAATACCACATGGAAGGTGGGCTGGATCATCAAGAAGTGCGTTATGGTGGCTTCATAAAATAACTCATAGCTAACCACATACACTCATAGAAGTTCCTATTACTGCGCGTGTACCCTTCGCAACTGATTTTTGTGTCCTTGCCTGATGGCAGTGCTGAACTGAAGAGTGTTAACGCCAGAGTGGGTACCTGAACAGAGTCAGGGCATATAGGTCGTGTTCCTTATTATCGTTTGCGGAGAAGGACTGAAGGCACCACAAAGATGCTTGCTACATATATCTTGCATTGTTAACCGACGATGCGGTCAACGAACCCCCTCTTCAACGACATCCACGACAGACAGCTCGTTTTACAAGTTCGCTGGTCTGTGCTGCCATTGTCGGTATGAATATCCACTGCTCCTTTTCCAACATCGACCGATACGGCATGAAGCCCATCTAATGTCCATGCCCGCACGTTATCACTGATGCACGATATTCATTTAAACCATGCATGATTGACAATATGGAGGAAATCAGGAGCCTCTTGAACAATAAAGGGATACTGGCTCAGCATCAACGAGAAATAGCTTTGCTCAAGAGCAAGTCCTGTGGGCAACAGGATTTTGCGGCGTGCCTAGTCATTGCCATCAGTGAGGGGCGATGAAAGCTGGACGGGGAGCACAACGTCGAGGTCCGGTTTAGGCCGTTGTGTATTGATAGGGAGATGGCAAAGTCTCCGCATCTCAACAGTCCGGCCCTTGCCTCATAAGATGCCGATTGAAAATGGGATAGCCCCACCCAAGTGATACCTTGAACTGTGGTTGTAGGAGTAGGCGTATCCATAAACTCGCCGTCCCTCGTCATCGATTCTGGTAGCATTACACCGTGACCCCGCTCGATTTTAGAAAGGGACTGACTTCTGGGTTTCGGGAGGCGCCTTGTTGCGTTGCGTTCGAGCATGGGCGTAACGTATGACCGATCCCAGCGTTGCCAGAATTGGTAGCAATGGCGTCTGTAGCGAAAACACAAACAACCGTTAACAGCGCCGGAGTGGCGCCGTTTCGGGAATCGGGATCGGCTTCGCCATTAGTATATGGTAGGCTCATTGTGGCCTGGCCTTGCCAACGTTGTGTCTTCATTAAAATCGCAAATCCTCTGCTATCGGTACAATATCGGTCCAATCTCTTCTGGGTCTATTATCTTGCGCGCAACTATCATGATGGCTCATTCGAGTCAACCCTCCCCAATGTTCAACGATGAAGAGCGACCCGCGTCAGCTCCTATACCAATACCACGCGTCGCAAGGGCCCCGCCCAATGAGCGTTCATCTTCGATACCTCGTGGCTCCAGGCTACGTCCACATATGTCCACCGAGAGCAGCATCGGCAGCAAAGATTCTGCGCCAGATATGTCAATGGATCTAACGGGTCTACTACAGCGTTCTGAGCCATTGGTTGTTAAGAGCAGGACGGGCAGCGTGTTATCCAGAGGATTCATTTTGAAAACAGATCACTATCCTTCCGGTACATGCTATATTTGCCCTCAATTGGATGTAGCTCACGCATTTTGCAGGCCGGGCACTTGATTTGGATCTCAACGTGCATGGCGCACCAAACTTCAGGGCACCGCGAATAGGCGACTTCAACGTCTTTGGTGCCGCTCAGCCTCGTACTCAGGGCCTTCGGGCTATTCTATCCATTCTCCGCTGTAGACCTGGAATAGCCAACCCTTCTCATGTCGTGTGGTTTTCAACCCGTGAAGAACCAATTGGTACGTCCATCTCGTCGTCGAACGAAAAACTGCAAGCGGATCCAGTCTGTTCAGAAGGAAACGCGGGTATTGGTCATGTACTGGTTCCCCTCTGTCGTCCTTGCCTGCCACATAATTGCCGCACTCGCAAGTTGTACTTTGCTGTAGTCATTAATCACATCTTTTCTCTATCCAGTCTATATCTCTGGCCGTCCATTTGTCCTTCGGGACGCTTCTGAACCACGACGTACGCTTTCCCTATCCGATCGGGCGGAGAACCTGGAAGCGATTGAAACTAGATTGAGGAACGACATCTTACAGGAGGCCGCAAGGTGAGCCATGGAATTTTCACACGTACCGCAAATTATGACAAGCTTCCTCTAGGTATGGTGGAGTGATCCTAACGCATAACGAGATAGGTATGTACACAACGGCATCGCTGTGGATAGATGCTCATGCAATTGACCCAAGCTGCGGACAGTGGCGAGGGTGCAATACTACCGACATGGACATACGTGGATGGCAGTAACGTAAAGACCTCCAGAGAGCTCTGGGAGTACATGAAAGACCAAGGTTGGAATGTCGACGTTCGTATTCCCTACTTTTGAGCTTTGCGTGTTGCTCAAGTGATTATATAGTACTACCGGTACGTTTGATTAACCTATTCAAGGACTTGCAAACGATGCATTGCACATTTCAGAATCCCCATTTCGCCGGATCGGCCGATTGAAGTAACTATCGTCCTGCGTCTGGATGATTTAGTCTGACGGTTTTCCAAGGACAATTACCTCGATGCTTATGTTCGAGTAATCCGCGAAACCGATCCACTACGGACCTCATTAGTATTTTCGTGTGGTATGGGTGCCGTGCGTACCACTTTTGCAATGATTGCTGCTACCTTCGTCAGGAGGAAGCAATTCATCGCTCGAGGCATGCCTGATCCCTACTCGGCGAAGTCACTTCAACTTGGTTCGACACCTACTGTCAGTAGCTCTGGCGTTAGCACGGTCAGCGGGCCATGATTTCCTCTTTTGGTCGGTATTGACTAAAATTTGCGCCACTTTCTAGCCAACACATTCTGTGCGTGCTGTCCAATGTCATTGTCCGGAATTTCCCAATACTGACGGTCATACAGCAAACCGAAGCTCGAATCATGTTGGCACTCGTACAAGCAAGCGCACAACAGGACCTTAGCAAGTCGCTGCTTAGGCTGACTTACCTTTTGCAACAATGTAAGCAGACATCTGTTTGTCGGTGAACGGTTGTCCGAATGCAGGTGCAGGTCTTCAGAACAAAAATTCGCAATCTGCGATCCAACTACTCATGGCTCAGCCTGCGTTGTTGGATAACCTCCGCAAGGCACATATGGGCAACTACGGTGTGATTCTCAGCCTCCTGGGCTGCCTCGACGATGGTCTCCAATCTAAAAGGCTCGTGGATCGCATTGTTGACGCCAGTCTGTATTTTTTGTGGTTGTTTGATGCCATGGAAATCTCATGTCTCTGAAATAGCCGATCAAGTGACTAACTTGCGTGAAGACATTCTCAGGTATCGACTGAAATATTCTTTGACGAGCATGGAAGAAGCCCAAGGCGAAAACTATTTGCAAAAAGCTGTCAAGGCCATGGAAAAATAGTACGCAGCTTGTTGTAGGGTTCCAGAAGTGTCCTTTATTTCCTCCTCAAGCTTCTTCATGATCGCGTTTGCGAGCTATGTCGACAATTCCACAGATGACTTTTCTCAAAGTTTTTCCGATTGGCTCAAGGTGAACTCCGACATCGTTTAACACCGTTCCTACCTTATCATGTGAAATGACAGGCTAGAACAGAGATCTGGAAGTACGTCCACCTTCGTTTCTTAACTTGTTTGTTCACGGGCGCTAATCAAAACGACAGTCAAGTGAAATTTCTTCGGAAATCATATGGCTCACGGCTGAACGTCTTCAACCCGATAAGCGATCTTTCATCCCTGTCAAAATCTGGCTTCGAGGAGCGGGCCTTGGTGCCTGGGAGGAAAAACGACGCAGCAATAGCCGGAGGGCAGATTTTCGGTGACGAATATTCTGATCATGTCATCAAGGCATGTTTCCAAAACTCGTCGAACCGAGAAAAAGATAACGATGTTACACTTCAGAACCGTAGTGGGATTATTCTACGTCAAGGGTTCGTCAGCCTCGGTTTTGGCCATTCTCCAACTGACATCAATACCTTGATAGTACTCTGCTGAAATCAGACCAATGGCTCCGCGAGTCGCATCATGTAAAGGACGGTGTTCGAGGCGCGATCAACTTCCGATCCGTACCTGATACGAATATCTACGCCCTTGGGCAACCCTCCATGGAAGCAATCGACGAAGTTGTGGGCAGGGTCAAGGAGACTCATCCATCTGCTCCGCGTATCGTCTGGATAACTCTTCGGGAGGAGCCAGTCGTATATATCAACGGCGCGCCATACTGCTTAAGGAGAGAAGGTTTCTCGCTGCGAAATATGAAAGGTCCCGTTTCTGTCGTTGTCTTTAAATTTTGGTCTTTCTAATCTCATTTATCTCAGACTATGGCGGAATCTCTGCTTCTCGGCTAGAGGTGTTAGAAGAGAGGTTAAGAGACGATGTCATTGCAGAGCTGCGTGAGTTTGGAGGAAGGTATGGAACATCTGGGACTCTTTACACACTTTCTAATATTGGGATGTTCAGAATTTTGCTTCACACCGAGACTTCGGACGGGACAGTTGTGCCAGTCTGGGAGGAAGTCACTGAGGAAAGTGTTGTCGTGCTGAAGGATGTCATGGCCGCACGTCGCAGACTGAACGGCATTGAGATGCAATATTACCGTGTCCCAATGACCGCCGAGCGACCGCCCGACTTTGCGGATCTCAGTGATCTCATTGGAGTCATGCTACGCACTTCCACAAACACACCCATTGTCGTCAACTGCCAGCTAGGCCGTGGGAGGAGTACCCTAGCTTCGGTAAGCGTATCTTGTTTTATCCCAGTTCGATTACATAAATTCATCCTTTTCAGATTGTTCTGTTGTTGATTAGACAATGGCTTGAACACCATCAAGCGGTGAACAACCCTACTACTCCTCGATTTTTACAACGGTCCATGTCAATGGTATCTAACGTAGGAGGCATAGAGCGCCCCACGATTCCAGCTCGCCATTCTTATGCACTCATCAATAGTGAGTGCTCCTCTCCCTACACCACAAGTTCACGAGCTGATCCCTCCATAGACTTTCTCAGGGTCATACGGAAAGGCCCCACTGTCAAAAATATTGTTGACGATGCCATCGACCAATGCTCTGCCGTCTTCAATCTCAGGGATTCCATCGAAGAGTCACGCATTAATGCTGAGCAAGCCACAGATGAGAAGCAGAAACGTGCTTTTGCTCAGAAAGGTTCTTCCCTCTACGTCCCTACTCGGCAGAGCTTACCTGCTCACAGGTCTTCAAAATCTTCGCCGTTACTTCGAGCTCATCATTTTCCAGTCCTACCTCCAGTCGACGGAACCAGACACGATCAAGTCCTTTGAAACGGTCGAGACGTACGTCAAGAATCGACCAGGTAGGGCCACGTAGTACTTGGCCATTCCAATTGTCTGATCACATGAGAACAGTAATTAAGACTTTTGAGAAGGAGCTCTTTGCTGAAAGCATCGATGCCTTAAAGCCATTGGAGAGGGCAGACCCGAAAGAAGGCATGGCCGATCCGGATGAAGTGACCAAGGTTGTCGCCAACCGTACCGGAAGCATCCTTTCTGCATCAACCATCCTCAAGAGCGATTTCTTCTTGAATCTCCAGAAGATGTCCCTGCCGGAGTGCGTTGGCTGCTCAACAGTATCACTGTAATTATCAACTGAGACTTATATCGTAACAGGCGGATTGAAGGCTCGCCTAACTTCCGACGTGTGCCCTTGACACTTCAACCCATCGAGCCATTGCGATCTTTTGAGGAAGGAGATAGCACGGAATTTGCCACAGAATATCTAGACGAGGGGAAGATGGTGTGCGGGAGGTTAGCCAGCATTCTATTTGCGAAGCCAGCTTACACTTTCCTTTGCAGTGGGATGCCCACAGTTGAAGGGTAGGCTAAGCCTGTTCAACATTTACTGACCCAGTTTGATCGGTTTCTTGTTTTATAGCTTTAAGCGCGCTTTGGAAAGGGTGGATGCTGGCCCTGGGGGACAGAACATGGTTTTCTGGACTTCCTTGCGGGAAGTCAGTATCCTCGAATCAACGACCAACCACGCGTTTTGATGAGTCCAAATGCTTGCAGGAACCGGTCATCTATGTTGCTGGGCGACCCCAAGTCCTCCGACTCGTGGAACGCCCCTTAGAGAACGTAGAGTAAGCCTCGTTCCAGCTGTCTCGTTCCACTGATTTGGAAGGTCGTTCACAGGGCGACAGGAATCACGACAGCGGTCGTTGAAGGCATGGAGCAAAGCTTCAAAAAGGATGTCCTACGCGAACTCAGAGCTGGCAACGGAAAGGTTCTCCTTCACGACGAGGTGGAAGAACGCCCAGGTGTCTTCTCAGTCATCCCCATCTGGGAGACAGTCTCAGAAGACGATATTCTGACGCCAAGAGACGTTGTTGAGATGATCAGGAAAGAAGGATACCGAGTGAGCGCTTCTGTCAACGTAGTTCGTAAGGTTTTTCAAATTATCCTTAGATTGATTATGCCCGCGTCGCTATTGTGCGTTTGTTCTCTCGAATGATAGTAGTACTTGTACTGACATCCCAAAAAGACTGATGAACAGGCCCCTCTTCCCGACGCACTTTGGCAACTCGAGGAGCGTGTGAGGGTGGGCCTTTCCCAAGCGGGTGATTTCGTCTTCAATTGTCAGATGGGTCGCGGGCGCACGACAACGGGCATGGTCACTGCCTGTCTGATCTCATCTATGATGCACTGGGGTGGGGAAGAGGCCGCATTGGTGCAGCATGAATCTCCAGTAGCGATATATGATTCCATTGACGGTCCTTCCGAGGAGGAGGCTTACTTGCAAGGTAGACATATTAGCCTATGCGATCGTACTTTGCTCACTATATGATGAAGGAGAGTACAAGACTATCCTGCAGCTTGTCGGGGTACTTTCACACGGAAAAATAGCGAAGCGATTGACAGACAGGGCAGTTGACCAGATGCAGGACGTTCAGAATCTACGCAAGGCAATCTATGAGTGCGTTTACCCTTATACAAAATTCATCCAGCGCTGACCGACTTGACTGGAATCTAGCTACAAGCTCAAAGTAGACGCATGTGAGAAAGGCAGCATCAAGGAGCGCAAACTACGAGGAATCACCGTAAACTACCTGTACGCCTTTCTCTCCTCTGAACTTTGTTTAACTCCACGGACTGACAGCGCTCCGACTCTGTGCAGATACCGCTATGGCACGCTGATTGTCTTCGCAAACTACTTGATAGAAATGAAGGGTATGGCAACTCCTCAGGTCACCTTCCCTGAGTGGCTACGCACGCATAGAGAGATTACGAGGCTGTTAATGAGGAGATCTTTAGACTGAACTGTAATGAGTTTGACTTTATGAGATCGTACTCTACTTGTATTTTTGAAATCGCGGCCGAAGTGAGACGAGACTGCGGTCGCGCGTGCCCGAGATTGAGGATGACGTCGTTTGAGGAAACAGCGATGGTGAAAATTTGTTCCCAGTTGCCCTGGATGCGTTTGATACTCCTCCCAGGACCTCCATCGCCGAGGCTCCTGAGATGCCCCCTCTCTGCTTTGCCTATTACTGCTCTGGCCACGGTAAGCACCAAGGACTCCCGTTATGCTTAAAGTTGACTTCCGTACTAGGATACGGGCACGCAACTCGCGTATCTGCGTTTGCGTGTCACCTCTTGAACGTCCCCCCCGCTGTTCGACCTATCGTGTATATAACGTCTTCTGCTCCCAAGCACGTCTTCGCGGATAGCATTGTGCTGGGGGCGTCGTACCGCTATGCAGAGATTGACCCAGTTATTGTACAACCACTCGCGTGAGTGTTTCTCCGTTCGGTCTGGGGACAAGGGCACAACCTGACGCGTTAAGGCCATGGTCAGATACCGTGTAGACCGTCAGAAGAGTATCGAAGTGCTGAAATCATTTCTTCGCCAGAAAGACCACATTTTGGATAAGGAACGAAGGTGGCTTGAGGACATCAATGCCCACGTAGTGCTGAGTGACGCAGCGTTTCTCGGCTGGTTCGTCATCAATCATAATACTGAGTCAAAAAAACAGGGTACTAAATAAAGTCCACGCAGTCTAGCGGCCAAGGCAGCGGGTATTCCATCCATATTGATCACCAACTTCACCTTCGATTCCGTTTACAGCTACTTGTCTACGCCCCTCCTCCAGGTAGACCTCGAGTCGTCCGACCCGCCGGACCAATTGACCCCGCCTGGTCCCAACGACAACTTTGCCAGCTTGGTCCCTGACATCCCAGTCCCCTCTGAAGAGGTCAATCCCCTCGTGGAGCAGATATTTGAAGGTTATCGCTGCGCAGACCTCCTTTGTATCCTCCCAGGATGTATACCCATACCTTCATTCCTGATGTTCCCCCCTCTCCCTTCGCCAGGTTGGGTCGATGCATCATCAAACCGTTTTTACCCTCCCATTATCGACTTCCTGTCTCAACCGCCCTCATCTTGTCCACTTCACCCAAGTATTTCCTCCAAACTCACGCCTTCGTCCTGTCGAAATGTAACGCGCTCTGTCATGGTGGCACCTCTCCTTGTCCGCCTGCCCTCGTCCGTTTCTTCAGTATATACCCCTGAAGGTCGCTCACGCCTTCTCTCTTCCATCGGCATCACCCCGGAGCTCCACGACCCGTCGCGCACGAAAATACTCATTGTGTCGTTTGGTGGGCAGTTTTTTCGCGCACCAAGCCGCTCCGTGAGCAGGAATCAGAGTCGCAGCGCCACTCCCAACCCATCACCCACCATCACAAGCAGCTCCAACTTCCACTTGCCTGAGATACATCTCCCGCGCCCGCTACCACCGCCAAACGGGGCGGCGTCGTACTTCCCCGCGATTCCTGGGTCATCGAGCCCGTCTTTTAATCAGCAGGTACCACCCCGCCTTGCGACCCCATCGCACATCTGGATCCCAGGTGCGCCGCCGGCTTCCAAACCGACTCCAGCACCGACGCCTGCTCTTGTGACGGCACTCAACCTACCTGAAATTGCGACTATTCCGCCTACGCTGAACAATATTGAGACCCCCTTCTACCTGACCCCGCCATTGGAAAACGGCCACATAGAAGGCGAAAGTGATTTGTTCGAACCACGCATGCTTCCGGATGAGTCATGGATCGCGATCGTGTGCGGGGCATCGAAAGGCGAGGGCGACGACAAGTCCACGGGCTTGCCGGATGGGTTCTATGTCGCGCCAAGGGACGTGTACATGCCTGATTTGACGGCGGTGGGGGACGTTCTGTTGGGCAAACTGGTGAGCTACAATGTTTCCGCCTTGGCGATCGTGGTCCCGCGCAGCGTCGTATTGGCGCTCTCTGTTATCTGGCTTTTACTAATCTGCATTTGCTTTTCGCTATCAGGGATATGGCACTGTATCAGAGTGCGTTGATTCGTGTACGCCTTTCGTTTACGGTAAGCCCTTCGCAAAGGTTGTCTTATCTTGAAGCTGATAGTATTCTTGTGCCTAGTTTCGCGGCCACTTTTCATCGAGGAACACGGTCTGCGACTTCTCCTTGACAGCCAAGGCGTAGGCGTGGAGCTTTCACGTCAATCGTACGAGGCAGGGGACTGGGCCCTCGCGGTTGAGGAGGCGTGGGCCCGAGGTAAAGAATCTAAGGCGCGAAAGAGGGCGGATGCTTCGGCGGGGATAGGCATGGACGATAGGAGGAAGGAGGGCTCTGATATGGCGAGAAAGGTCATTTCTTGGACGGAGGACTGGTGGGCAGGATGTAGAGGACTTTATCTTAGTAATTGACTTATGATGGAAAACCTCCGACGATAGAGGAGGCTGGTACACTCGGACCGGGAGCATATGAATAGACCGTGAACAAATCGATCTGCATCCCCCGGAGCTTGAGCTCGAAGTTGTCCCACTTCCACACAGTAGTGCATATTCACCTGGTAGGTCTAATCTAGAAAAGGCTCACAGTGCAACTGCAACGCTCCACAGGCGATAACTTAAACGAGTCCCCAGCGGATCTGCCAAGCAATTGATCAATATTGACACGTGCGGGCAGACAGGCTAAATGGGACAGCGTAATTTGGTAGGTGCACAACTCACCTGCGAGGTTGGTCCTTGACTCCAACGATGTCCTCTCCCTCAAAGCCTGTGGCGATTAGGAGCCCTCGACTGACTCCGACAGAGCTGCCTGAAGGGCCACCAGCTGGGTCTTTCTCGACTCCCATAGGCACTCCCAACAACCTCCATGTCTTGCGAGCTCAGTATGCTGGAACTCCCCCACCTCCCAATATTCCTCTCAGAGGCGCCACCCCCATGCAGACGGGGTCACCAGCGAAGGCGTCTCTGGTCCCCGACAACCCGTCACCGTTACGTCCGGAGCACCAGTCAGTAGGCGGACTCAGCGCGACGGCCGTGAAGGGCTCCAGCTCGAATTCCTCTGGCAGCGGCGCGGATACCCCACCAATCGACCTCGACGGACTGCCAGACGAGGAGAAAGCAAAGGTACTCCGGCGGCATCTCGTTTCGAAGAAAGAACGTGAAGGAGTCCCGTCAACAGAATTTGTCGACGGGAACGGATCAGACCATCATCTCATCGTCAACGGCCTGGAGCAGGGCCCTTCGTCCCGAAGGCCGTCGACTTCTCTGCACCCCGAAAGAGGCGATTCGGAGCCATTTCCTATCCCGTATCATGCACCTGGTGCAGATGTAACGTGAGCACTGCGCCAATTTTGCTGCCGCCGGGACGGACATTATATTGATCATCCCTCTTTTGCTCTTTCTATCCTTACAGACATGATATCTATAAATGGCATGCGGGCGTCAGCAGAGGTCGAGTCCGTGCAGCATCGTTCGCGGGCCCAAGCCCACTACCAGATCCTGCGTTCGAACATATACACGAGCCCGGCGGGTTCCGAAGGAACTACGTACTTTTACGTGCCACTGAGCAAGGGGCTGAAGAGCCACGTATGCTCAACAATTTCATTGATTTCCTGTACATTTTCGGGCACTTCGTGAGTCCTCTCGCCTTATAATCGCACTGGGCATTAATGAGAGCAATAGGCCGGAGAAGACCTTGAAGAGGAGGAAGAGGATAAGGATGAGGATGAGGAGGAAAGGGTAGCCGGAACATTAGGCGGAGTCCCTGTAGGCTTGGCTGATGTCGCAGAAGACACACCTCTGCTCAGTTCTTCGCCGTCAAGATCACGGTCCCGGCGTCGACGCTTGTCGGTTGGGCCCCGAGGGACTGCAACCGTCTCGCAGGCTGTTCTGATGGTATGACGAAACCTTCACGAATCGTCCAGTCCATTGACTTCCCCTTTGCAGTTGCTTAAATCATTTGTAGGAACCGGAGTGCTGTTCCTTGGGAAAGCGTACGTTTGATGTTACCTCGTCATATTTCTCTCTAAGCGGCACCGTATAGATTTTACAATGGCGGCCTTCTGTTCTCGGCTGTTACATTCGTGGCCATCGCTGCCATCTCGTTGTACTCGTTCCTGCTTCTGGTTAAGACCAAATTTATTGTATCTGGCAGTTTCGGAGGTATGTTCAATATATCGCCCTCATTGTATAAATCAAATGTCATTCCGTTATGCCAGACATTGGCGGCGCCTTGTACGGCTCCTGGATGCGATATATGATTCTGGGATCGATCGTCGTATCCCAAGTCGGTTTCGTCGCCGCATACACAATCTTCGTGTCCCAGAATCTCCAGGTACTTTCTCCATAACCATACACGGCATGTAGCGTCTGATCTTTTTTCTATCAATCTAACAGTCGTTCGTCATGGGCATCACCGAATGCCTCAAATTTATCCCGGTGCAATATTTCATTCTCTTGCAACTTATCATCTTCCTGCCACTCGCCCTGGTCCGCGACATCGCCAAACTCAGCACGACAGCTCTTATCGCAGATGCCTTCATCCTCGCCGGCTTAGTGTATATCTTCGGTTCAGAGATCTCGATCATCACTACGCGAGGTGTCGCGGATGTGAAAATGTTTAACCCGAAAGACTTTTCGTTGTTTATTGGGTGCGTTGTCTTCATAGGTGCGAGCAAGTTGATTAGTTGATGTGTTCTCGTTTTGGGATAAAAGCACGGCCGTATTCTCGTTCGAAGGCATCGGATTGGTGAGTCTGTTCGCAACTCGTTCTTTTTTTATTATTTACGACGAGCAAACCCCTGCATTATGTAGGTCATTCCCATTACAGACTCGATGCGCGAGCCGCGCAAATTCCCCGCGGTCCTGACGGGCGTTATGGCGTTTCTCACAAGTAAGTCTCGTTTGTTCGTCGTTTAGACTGTGCTCCTTAACAACATGTCATAGTTTTGTTTGGAGGTGCTGGTGCTCTGGGTTACCTCACCTTTGGCTCTGAAGTCGAGACTGTTGTGCTGGTAAATCTCAACTCCGAGAGCAGTATGGTCCAAACCGTATGTTCCGTCTCCTTTCTTTCAACACTGTCTCCTTACTTCCGCTGCTCCTGGTGACACAGGTCCAGTTCCTCTACTCCCTCGCGATTCTCCTTTCCGTCCCACTCCAGTTTTTCCCCGCAGTGCGTATTCTCGAGAACGGCCTGTTCACACGGAGTGGCAAAGCCGACGCACGCGTTAAATGGCTCAAGAACGGATTCAGGTTCGCGATGGTCATGATGTGCACGGCGATCAGCTGGCTTGGTGCGACGGACCTTGACAAATTTGTTGCCTTCGTGGGATGCTTCGCCTGGTGAGAGTTTCCATCACAAGCGCTTGATGGGTACTAAAATGTGTTTTTCTGATAGTGTGCCTCTGTGCTACGTATACCCGGCAATGCTGCACTACCGCGCGTGCGCGCGGAATAAGAAACAGAAGCTGGCAGACATCGTACTAATCATCTTTGGCCTGGGCGCGTTTGTATATACCACTGCCCAGACGCTGCGGGTGCGTCTGCATTGCATTAGTTCGTCGGTGCCCTAAGTTCGCTGATGATCATATATTTGTTTAGTTGATGATGGAGCCCCCGACCGGCCCCCCGAAATTGGGGAACTGCATACCACCGACATGATTTTGTGTGTCTCAAAGGAGTGAGAATACATAAACCGAAGAAGTCGACGTTCAAAGGTCTGCGAAACTAACCGTACCATAGAAAGACTAGCGGAATTTTTTTTGGCTTAGATAACCTACGCATACGATATCATCATCATGTGGCTAATGAACCATTGCATCGGATACTCACTGCAATATATTCAGGTTTTATCATCGATGTGTACCAACGCCGTCCTATGTTATGCGGGATACGATCCAGTGGGGGGCCACTGTCATGAGTGCACTGTATTAATATTTTACAGCAAAATAAACTATGTGTACAGAAACACTAACGCCCTATGGCGCCTCACGCTCGCCACTGCCCTCCGTCGCACCCGTCGGACTGGCCGTCGTATCATCGCCCTCGTCCTCTTCACCCTCCACCGTCCCTGCCTGCCCACCTGTAAACCCAATAACCATCACCTCCGCCAAATCCACCGCAGACCCCGCATTGACGACCCGTTCCGCATTCTCCTCCCCTACCGGCGAACAATACGCGCCCTCGGTCCTCCCCTCCTCCTCTTCCCCCTGCAGCTTCCCGCTCTCCTTTCCATAATTTGCGCCTGCACCTGCACCTACCCCAGACCCAGCCGGGGAACCGTGGTACCCAACAAACGCCCCCCGTCGCTCACTCTTCCTTTCCCTCAGCCGCTCCAGACTCCTCATCCGCTCCTGCATCCACCCGGCCTCCTCTTCCGGCGACAGCACCGCCATGGAAGCGCGGCGGGGGCCTTCTGTCCGTGCGGTTGCCATTGAACGCCTCCGCCATGCCCCGGCGGCGCCGAACTCGTGCATGTGCATGTTGTGGGCATTGGTGCTGTTGCGGCGGCGCAGGCGGGCGGCAGGTGTGGATCCGACTGTGTGCATGGCTGTGATTCGGGGTACTGGTACCGGTGGACATGAGGGTGGTGGCGTGGGGAGATGGACGCCCGCGGCGACGAGGACGTCGCGAATCGGCGCGTGGCCTTTGGGCGACTGCATCCGGTGGGCGTACGTGCACCTCAGTCTAGTTCAATTCATTCTGGTCAGCTAGGGCGAAAAAAAAAAAAGTAAAAGGAAGAACTCACCCAGGTCCCAGAACGAACTCGCCCCCGAGCTGGTGGATATCCCCGCCCTTCTCCCAGACTGGCATCCCCGCTCTGAGTGCGCGCACGACGACCATCGCGATACCCGCCATCGGGCCGTGCCGCACGTACCCGCCGTCGCGCACCCCAAGCGGGGGCGGTGTGCACATTCTCGCCCCTGCGCTTGTCCCCGGTCCCGCGGAGGCGCAGTGCATTTGCGTTGGAGGTGCAAGAACATGACCCATACCGAGTGCTGTGTACACGGCCAGTGTGGGGTCCGTGTAGAGCTCAAAGGGAAGGCCGAAGAGCTGTCGGTACTTGGGGATGAACGCGGGCGCTCCGTTACTAATCACGACTAGATCCACCTGTTCCATTGGGCCCTTTTCATGCGGGTCTCCCGACCGCTCTCCCTGCCGCCCTTCGCTGTCCCGCAGAGAGCCCGGCGTAGGTTTTCGCTCCGGCTCCGCGAACATCACGTCCGGATGCGCAGTCTCCACGACGCTGGTGATGTAGTCCTGGCACAAGGGACACCAGAAGTGGCGCACGAAGACGACGACGGTGCGGCGTGCGGCGAAGAGCGCGCCAAAGGGGACGCGGAGGCCGGAGGCCGCGATAACGGGGAGGGCTGCGGCGCGTGCGAGCTGGGACTGCGTGGGGAGTGACCATTCGGGCTCAGCGGGGTGGGTGGGTGGTGGTGGTGCTGGGTGCGAAGTTGGGGAATGGAAGGAGAGGGAGAGGGGGTGTCGGGTGTGGTGCGCGTGAGGTGGTGGGTGGGAGGGAGGCAAGGGTGCAGAGGTGCTGGTGGGGATTGCTTTTGGTGTCGCAGGCGGAGTGGGTGCGGGTGCAGGGCGCGGAGAGGTGTACGCGTGCGCCGAGTCGTCGGGGGTGGAGAGGGAAGGGCTGGAGATGTGCACGAACGACGAGGAGGAGCTGGAGGTTGTGAATTTTCGTGATGACCGGCGAGTCGTAGTTGCACCCGGCTGAATATGCAAAGGAGAAGAGATTTCGACCGACAGGACCCGGATGGGTGGCTTCCTTGTAAGGCTGGCGCGATTCCGTTTTGGCAGGAGGAGGCGGGCGAGTCTGATCGGGGTACTCGGCCATGATGAAGGGACAGGCTTCGCGTTGACGACAGCTGGTATGGGATCGACATCAGTGCCGCTACTGTCACTCGTATGGTCTGTTAGAAGACTGGGCACCGGGTTATCGGGGTTACCGTAAATATAGGGATTAGACTGGATCGCGGGGAAGGCAACGGTAACTTGACCGGGTACAACATGGGCTGGGGGTGTCGACTGCGAACGGCGTCGATAGTGGCTCTCCTTTAGCAATAGTGGGGCATCATCGAGGAATGCAGGGTAGAGGTTGTACGAAGGCTTGCGGCCGCGGAGGGTCGCCGGGGCAGGTGTAAGAGCAAGGGCACCGTTGGAAGAGCGCGAGCGCAGAACCCAGAGAGGGGCAAAGGGGTCGTCTGGGTCGGGGGCGGGATAGCGGAGGTCGATGGACGGAGGTGGCTTGCGCTTGATCATGGGGCGGGGCTGGGAGGACATGGCGAGCAGAGCTAGGGCACACAGCGACGAACAGGGTTTTTGAAGACAAACAGCGTGCAATGAGGCTGACATGAATGGAATGTACATCCCACACGTGCTACTAGATCCACCCTTTGACCTCAATTCATCGATGCGAGTAGAAGCTCATCCATGCGTAAAACGCGCTGATCAGATAGCTCTTCGACGCGACGCACGGTGAACACGAGGCAAGACGCGTGTCGCCTAATCCGGGACCTCACGTGCACGACGCGATTCCATCATCTCGTTTCTCATCATGCCGCACCAAACGACCGATGAAAGCACAGCCAGCGGATTGACATTCCAGTCCAAAAGAAAGGTCGGTCCCTTGCCTCTAGTCCTCTAGCGATCTGATCACCCTACACCAAGATGCTGGACGACCGCGAGATTCCCGTTTTGGGCTTCGGTGAGCCACATACGATCCACTCGGATCGCGCTGACTTTCACCGTCAAGGGACGTACGAGCTAGAAGGCCCAGAGGCGTACAAAGCCGTCACCTGGGCGCTCGAGGTACGCCCTGCTACTTTCTTTAACATAACCTCTCCATCGCGCTACACATAGGCAGGCTACCGTCTCATTGACAGCGCCGAGTGGTACGAGAACGAAAAAGAAGTCGGCGCCGCGATCACCGACTTTTGCAAAGCGTACGACGTGCCCCGTTCCGAGATCTTCTACATCACCAAGCTCAAGCTCAACAACGGCTACGATCACGCACGCGATGCGATCAAACAGAGTGTCGACGTATGTGGGCTTGGGTACGTCGATTTGTACCTCATCCACGGCCCGATTGGCGGGAAGGAGGCGCGGCAGGACAGCTGGCGCGCGATTGTAGACGCGCAAAAGGAAGGCTTGGTGAAAAGTATTGGGATTAGTACGTTTGGGGTCAGGCATATCGAGGATATATTGGAGTTGGATATTGGGGTTCCGGCGCTGCACCAGGTGCGTGCACGCCCAACGGCTGTATGTCCTTCTTCTAACGTCTTTTGTGTAGATTGATATCCACCCCTTCATGCTGCGTTCATCGATCGTCGGGTGGTGCGAGGACCGTGGTATACTGATGCAGGTGCATATATGGAAGTGATATAGCTCTGACGCCGCTGACTTGTTTGTTCCATAGGCATGGGGGCCCCTTGTACGTGGCATGCGCTTCAGTTCCACCATCATCGTCAGAACGGCGGACAAATACGGCAAAACGCCCGCGCAAGTTCTCCTGCGCTGGTCACTGCAAAAGGTAGGTTGCTTCCTTTTTCCTTTTTTTCGTCCGTATCTGACTCGTATGGGGTACCCAGGGCTACGTGCCGATCCCAAAATCGAGGACACGCGATCGCGTCATCGAGAACACTGGTATCTTTGATTTCGAGCTCTCGTTTGAAGAGTTGCAGGTGCTGAGCCAGCTTGACGAAGGTTTGGTGACGGATTGGGATCCGACAGAGTGTGAGTGAGCGGGAGATATAGAGAGTATTTACAAAACTCATGAGCAGAGGCGCTGTAGTGTAGAGGTTATCACTCGAGATTCTGATACATCAGTATTCTCGAAACCCAGGTTCGAGTCCTGGCAGTGCCTTTATTTATTTTGGGTCTTATGAGTTCAAATGTCATTTGCTGCTCCTCCATGGCCCTCATCCTCTCTGCCAACGCCGGCTCGTCCTCCTTGAAGATATCCCTCTATCGTCGTACTCTTGACCCTGACCAGCCCGTTAATCTTGTCCTCACCTCCAGCATTACCAACATCTCCTCGCCTCCTGCCATATTCAAATTCAATGGCACCACCGAGTCCATATCTGCCGACGAAATTACCGACCATGCCTCTGCCTTTACCTGCTTCCTAAAACGACTCAAATCGCATGGCCACGACCCCGCTACCATCCGCCACATCTGCCATCGCGTCGTCCACGGCGGCGACTTTACCACCCGCGTTCCCATCGATGAGAGCGCATACCAACGCATCCAGAGTCTTTCCGATCTCGCTCCACTCCACAATGGCGCCGCCCTCTCTGTCATCAAGGCCTGCCTCAGCCAGATCAAGCACGCAAAGTCTATCGCCTACTTCGATTCGGCCTTTCATCGCACCATTCCACCCCACATCTCCGCCTATGCCATCGACCAGTCCGTAGCTGCCGCCCGCGGCCTCAAAAAGTACGGCTTCCACGGCCTCAGCTGTGTGTAAACCCCTCCTACCCTTTTGTCCTCACTTACCTACGGTTTATAGACGCGTTCATCCTGCGCTCCACGGCCAAGTTCCTTCGCCAGCCTCAGGACTCGCTCAACCTCATCGTCCTACATCTCGGCTCCGGCGCCTCCGTATGCGCGATCCAGGGCGGTCACTCCCTTGACACCTCCATGGGGCTCACCCCCGTCAGCGGACTCCCCGGCGCCACACGCTCCGGCACCGTCGACCCCAGCCTCGTCTTCCACTACACTAACAAGGCCGGGCGTATGACCCACGACCCGGGCATGGCTACGGACCTGCGCGTCACCAAGGTGCGTTCTACATTCCCCCTTCTCCCCTTTATCGTTCCGTAGCTTAGTGACGATGATCTACGCGACAGGCAGAGGACATCCTGAACCGCCGATCGGGATGGCGGGTCCTAGCGGGGACAACCGACTTTGGCGCCATCTGCGCCCGCGCGGACCTCCACACTGCTCCTACCACTTTCCCCGCACCGCACGACGCTAGGCCCAACCCGAACTCGAACTCGAACCCGGACCCGCGGTGCACGCTTGCGTTCCACCTCTTCGTCGACCGCATCCTCGACTTCATCGGGGCATACCACCTCAAACTCGGCTGTGCCGTCGACGCGCTCGTCTTCTCGGGCGGGATTGGTGAGAAGAGCGCCCCGCTTCGTAAGGTCGTCGCTGAGAGGGTGAGGTGTCTTGGGTTTGCCGCTGTGGATGAGGGGAAGAATAACGCGGACATTGGGGATGAGGTGGTTGTGGATATTGGGGTTGGCGAGCCGGGTGCGGGTGAGGGCAGGGCGAAGAGGATTTTGGTGTGTCAGACCGATGAGCAGTCTGAGATGGCCAGGGGGTGTGCATTGGATAAGGAGTTTTGGGATCAGGAATAAATTCGTGTAACAATAGACTTGTATTTCTATGGATTTTTTTAAGCGAAAATGCCCCTTGGTACACGAAGGCTTCACCGACGCATAGCCCGGGGCACAGAAGCGAGCTTCAACGCTAAGCTTGCGGCGTAGCAGACGGCAACGAGCTGCCTCTCTGCATATATTTTAATTATACCCGAAGCTCAAAAGCAGGCCTGTATTTTTGCCCCCTTCCCACAAGAGCTTCCACAAACGACGCCGAAGAACAACACACAACACTGGCAGTATAGATCATCCAGCACACAAGCCCCGCGCTACTCTGCACCTACTGCCTATTCGGGGGCGGGGGCGGAAGCTGAAAGTCTTCAAAGCCCCAGTCGCTCGACGTAATTGCCGGCAGCCCTAAAGACGATTTGCCCACCGGTGCCTTGCGTGCTGGTGGACTAGGCGCAGGTTTCGTTGGAGGGGGGCTGGCACTGACCGGCACATTTGCATTCGCTGCTGTATCGTGGGATGGGGCCGGGGCCAATGTCGGCGTCGGAGGAATGCTATTGCTGCCGCCGATGCTAGCCACTGACATGTTTTGGAACGAACGTGTCAGGGAACTACATCATCCACATGTTAACAACCATCAACCGAATGGGCGCCAACAATGAATGTTGCGGCTCGGGGGGAAATGGGGGGCTCACTGGATCTGCTGATTCCGCAGTCGGCTCCAATTCTTGCACGCCTCCTTGAATTGGAGGAATATCGTGGCAAGGTCATTGTAGAACTATGGGTAACAGACACGGAAACGGGTTAGCTCAGGAACGCGCAGCATGCCATGAGGACGGGAGGTGGGGTGAAGTGTGGGGATGATTGGCGCCGCACTGGGGCGTTCTACGCACCTTGAAACCCTCGTCCAGATTCCTAGTAATTTCACGGTACTTGTGATAAGCCAGATCCAGCGACTGCAACGCATGTTCCCGCTCTTTCACCACAGGGTCATCTTTCCGCGACTGCAGGAAAAGCTCATTGCGGCGCTAAACATACATCATCGCAACGAGACCCAAAAATACAAAGATGAGCATGCTGAAACAAACGCTGAGGCACAGACGGACGGATGCACCTGAATCTCCGCCAAGATATTCCCCTGCCGCTGTTCGATCTCGCCCATCTCCGTGAGGAATCGATCGTACTTGGCTAGCTCCTCGTCTGACACGTCCTCGAACATCGCAGGCTCCACCTCCACCAGCCGTGCAAAGCCCCCAGCCGCCTTCACCACGCGCTCTCGGATGTCGTCCGCCGCCGCGAGTGCCTGGGCCCGCCGCACGACCTGCTCCCGTGCCCGGTGCAGATCATCGAGCGCCTCGATCTGCACCCGCAGCGCCCGCGCGTGCGTCTGCGTCTGCTTTCCCTGCGCTGTTGTTGCGACCGAGGAGGGGATGGTGGACGAGGGTATTGACGCCTCGAGTTCTTCCTGGGAGCGAGGAAGGCAGCGTCAGAATGGCGTTCGAGCGTTTGGGTTGGCACCGTGACCTACCTCGCTCCATGTTAGCTCCACAATGTTCTTCTCCCAATCATCCCACTTTCGGCGCACGGTTTCGTCACTGGTTGCCGCCTGTGCGAGGATACTTCGGTACCGTTTCTCCTTTTCGACAAGTTCGATGTTGGCCTCGTGTGATGGTAATCGATTCAGTGTGGCGTATTTCCGGGCAGCCTCATCTTCCGACGCTTCGTTGTCAAGAATGTCCATTGCCTGAGAAAAACTATGAGCAAGGTGAGAACTATCGGGGGAATGTTGTAACCGACTTCGTCGAGAATAGCTTGGTCTTGTTGGGCAAGCCGTTGTACATCCTCGATTGACACCTCAATCTTGGCAGGTCCGTTCTCCAAACGCACTTCTTCCGCTTTCCGGAGTAGACTCGGTGGTAATCCAATGGGGCGTTCCAAGGCCTCCAAAGCGGAGGGTAAATTGAGACGCTGCAAGGTTCTGTCACCATGTCAACGAGGGATGCATGAAATTTAGCTTAGTGGTGCTCTCACTGGTCTGCTGCATCCTGCAACTCGCTCGACGCATCTACAATCCTTTCCTTAACAAGGTTCTGCTTCCTGTCATTATAGATATCTCGGGGGTGAACTTAGAATAGACCCAGTATTTCGACAATCCGGGGTGACATACTGATGGCTTCTTTAGCACCCCATCCCACCAGTTCCCCAAATATCATTCGACCGTTTCCAATCAAACCTGTAGGGTCAGACAGACCAGTAGGTATTGACGATGACACGAGATTCGTTTGAGCTACGGGGGCGAGTGCAGAGGAAGCCGGGACGTCGTGATGGTATATGAGATCGTTATCACGCTCAGCCCTTGCCAGGCTCTTCTGAACAATTTCCAACAAGGACTGAAGGCACAGCGTTACTGCTGTGGACTAGTGCGCGCGGCTAAGGGATAGACATACTCGGATATCTTGTATTACCGTCGGCGCTATCCGTCCACGTCGGGCGAGATCGTGCCCTTTTTGGCCCTCGAATTGTGCTTCGTGCAATCTCGCGATTTCGACACCGTATCTAAAAGTTAACAATCAACAGAATGAACGGAACCACTAAAGTCATTAACTCGGACCTACTGCTCTCGATTTCATCCATGCTCTTTCGATATTGTGATACAGCCATGAAGTGGTGACTTTTGGCTTCAATATGAGGGAGCCAATCCTGCGGGCTACATTAATGCTAGACGGCAGGGAACGAAGATGGCATACAGATGGAAATAGATCCTTTATTGGAGGTGAAGCGCCACGGATTGTTTGGGAGGCGAGTTGGTACAGCGAAGCTGCCTATTCAGACCATTCTCAATGAGATCACGATTGATTCAGAAGCAGCGCATATGATATGAACCCTTGCAGCGACCTTTGCGATAAGCCCATTCTTGTATTGGTCTAAAAGCAGTATAAGCTGTGCTGACTTGTTGTGGATGGCGTAACTCACTAAGTTTAGCCATCTGCCAAGAGCATTCTTGCGCTTGAGCGAGCATGAGCAACTCAAGAGCTGTGGCAAATGACTCGCAGAGGTCACGAGGAATCTCTTCGTCCTCTGGTGAATACACGAACTTTGGAAGCCCAGATGTCTTCAAGAACGACAACACGCCCGCGGCATACTGATATGCTTGTGAATGAGCTGCAGAGCTACGTGCGGGTGGATAAAATACCTGGTAATTCGCAGTAGCCCGCTTTATGCCATCCATCGTCGATCGATCTTCAGATGCTGCAAGCTGAGAATACAGAGAAGCAAGGTTGAAGAGAGCACCACAGCGTTCAAAGACGAGACTCTTCAATGTGATAGGTACTGCAGATGCTTGGAAAACAGGCGCGTATGCAATCTCTAATTCTATCTGCGCGGAAGGTCACGGCTGATGTTCGAGAAGTCACAAGAGATGAACTCACATCGGGTGGAAGTTTAGTCAGGATGGAGACAAGTTGTGCATGGTAACTTGTGAGAAGCTGCCTTCAGCTGTGTCACAGGATAATCATGGAAATCACAACGGACAGTAAAGAAGCGTTGATTCGGTCGACGTGGACCACACCTCCTACGCCATCCTTCCGAAGGTTCTGCCACAGATTGATATCATCCTTGAACTCGTCTGGGTGGCCGCCACCATGCGCGTAGATGTAATTCCGAGCAGCTTCCTTGACATTGACCGCATATGTCTTCTTGAAGGGTATGGACAGAAGATTGGGCATGCTTCGTGATTCCAGGGATTGTCCTTGTCACAAAACGAATTTTTAAACCTGAGCGACCAAATAGACAGTAAACTCAGAGCGATGCGAGCCACCGGGCACGAAAGCTTTCGTGATCAGCTGTGGTCGATATAATAGAAAGCAATCTATGGCCAAGAAGCTCAGCTCCCAGGGTGAACAGCCGATCCCCCTTGTGGCACAATGGTTGTTTCAAGGCCAGCGACTCCCAGTGTGACCCGTGGGAAATTCCGATCGTTTACATAAAACTGTTCTGAACATAAACTTTATCCATTTGGTTCACACTGCTCTTGTCATAGCCAAAGAGATTATGGGCCTTGCGCTGGAAACTTCGATCAATTCATTGCACCTCATCGCATCTTGGATGACAGGAGGAGGGACGCGGCAAAAGATAAGGTAAAACCATCACAAAACGCACCGCGTGACTCCCGGCGACTCTAGCATCCTAGCGCTCGCGAACGTCTGTATCCATGTCAATGGGCCTATTCTGGACCAGCTCAGCTCATTTTTATTCGGCTATTCGGCGCTGAACTTCTTCCTCGATGTGGCGCAGTAGTCGCGAGGGACCCCTTAGATGGCCCGATGACCGATGACGCTAGAAAGGAAGTGGTTGACACTCAGAACGTGGATTGCTAGCCCCTGATATCCGGGATCCTAATATGTAATCCACTTCTGCTTCTGCTGTGCACATTCTATTTGTCTCGATCTGGACGGCATTTGTTTTCCTCGCCGTGATCCATGATCTCGCTTCATGTCAGGCCGAAACTGTGTACCCAAATCCAGTCAACAGCCAAAATGTCGTCCCGGGAACTCCCAGAAAACTCTCGTTCTTTCAAAGGCTGGCCAATGGCCCCATTCAATCCCGAAAGGATGTATATAAACACCATGATCGAATCCATCAAACAGGTGGTCGTCCAACATCTTTCTCTCTGCCGCTGACATCAGCGCTCTCTTACCCATTCACTATGTCAAAACCTCTCTGGTATCCAGGAAATGGAGACGCTTATATCCCTCCAAGAGGCAGCATCCCCCCACCAACCAGCGGCTACAACAACGCGAGCGGCGGGTATAATCCCCCTCCTAGTGGCTTCTACCTTCCCGCGAACCAGGGCTACAATGGGCAGCCTGCGTTCACACAGCAGATATCACAACCACAGAAGGCGCCTCTGAATTCCGGACGCGGTACCGTCTCAACCTATCCCCCGGTGCGTTCCTTGAGATTCCTGCTGTGTTGCCGCTCTGAGCAAATGCACAGTTCAGGCAGCTCGTTGCAGTCAGTGTCGCTCGTGACCCTGTTGTTGTCGCTTGTGTTGACGTTTTCGAATCATTTTGTGGATAGAATGACTGGGTCAAGGTCCAGCTCGAAACGAGGGGCTGGGTCTTGGGTGTTGTGATTGCGGTATTGAAAGCTGCCGACGCGGTAGGCGAATGTTGAACGGTTTGGCTTTCAAATCTATGCTGATCGCTAGTTTTTCTAGCTCACGAACTGGGGATATACGGTTCGATATAGGCCGCCGAACGCGCAGATGTATCAAGAGAGAAATTTTACTGCTGACCGCGTTCAGCCTACGGATTAATCGTGTCATCCCTCGTTCATTCGTCCATGCTATCGTGTCCTCCCTTCCGCTGTGCCAATGCTCTCCCTCTAATATTCCTACTCTCGGCCTGACGAACACCTACAATACTTGGTCCCGATCCGTTGTATTCCCTCGATATTGATATTTCCGTACTGGTTTCGTGCCATATACTTTTACTACGACCTCGACATTGTATAATAACATCTTCCTCGGATTTATTTGTTGCGCAATCTCGGGATGACGCTCGTCCTCCCCCAAATTAGGGTCCGACCTTTCTGAGGCATTGGATGACTCGACCGGAATGAGATTGACTACTGTATATTTTGAAAATTTACAACCGCCTGTCAGTTGAACTTCATGCGACGGCGTCGTGAATCGGACACAACCTGGTCATATACAGCTTTTTCCAAGTAGGATCCCGCGAGTCAGGGTGTCATGCCCCAAAGCTGCAATAGGCTTACTCAAACGTGCTTGAAATGTGGCCTTGGACTTCGGACATCACGAAGTTTTCAGCGGCAGGGTCCCATTCATATGCTTCCCCAACATACGTTAAAGCATTAGCGGTACCTTCTCAGTAAGTTCGGGTACTTCATTGAAAATTCACACCCCGTGAAGGTTCTAGCAAGCGACAATCCAGCAAACGGTCGTGGCCACGGTTGTCGCTTGCGTCGAGAGCAAGGTATCAAGCTCGGAACTGGGTAATGAACTGCGGAGACCTGGGGAACAGATGACCTAGAATCGATGATTGGGAGTTCAAGGAACTAACCCGACGCGGCGAACCCTCAACTTTACCAGGGGCAGCAAGGACACCCTCATCTCGGGGATGTCTTCAAGAACGCAAGAAGCCCGAAGGACTGTACCCTGGATGTCGATGATTTCGGCGTCTGCTCGAAATCGAGGCAACATGATAGTCAAACCATCTGTCGAAGCCACATCAGCGCAATCAAAGTCACAGCAGCATCCTCGCAGATTTGATAAATAGGACATAAGACTCTATGATGGGACATGGAGGGACGAAGTTCTTGGTCACAGATGCAGATCTATCATACTGGGTTGCCACGGAGTGCGGGAGAAGGACTTACGAAGATGGGGGATGCAACGTGTTCGTCATAGAAGAAGGAATCTCGTCATTAATGTCGGACACATACGGAGGGATTGAGGAGACCAAGCCGTGTCTCGCACAAATTAGATCGGTAAAGAACAAACGGTGCTACGCGATACGGCAAGGCCAGAGCAGGAAGAAGTGTGGGTGATGCATAGGGAAGATCATACCCACGTTGGGCATGTGTTGTGAGCTGTAAGGCAGGTTAGGCGAAAACATCCGATGTCAGCAGATATCTAGAAAAAAAATTCTTTGCCCAGCAGCGTTGGTGATCGAAAGGAATTATGGGCATGCGGTTCGCCTGGGTGATGTGGGAGGCCGATTCGAGCTTAGTGCGCTATAAATGAACATAAGAAAAGGAACTGTCCTAGAATGACACTGACAGTTGGGGCAAAGCAGTGATTTCAATTGTTTTGAGAAAGTGTTACGACACCTGCCTTGAAGTTATGCCTGCCCACCGCGACGACGGTTTGAGCGCAGATTGCGCAAAGTTGGACGAGCGAGGGGTTCAGGTGGATTGCAGAAATATGAATTTGAGCCTAACAAGACTTTGGTTTGAAACATAGCGGTCAGGAAGAAGCCGAAAGGCATCGGCAGTCGCATCAGTGTCGCACAGATTCCATTGGCTCGTTCTCTTCCACCATCTCTCTTGTTCGTCTTGATACCCCTCCCTGGCCACTGCCTTTCCCCTATATCTTCCTCCACCTTACGCTGTTGCTGGACTGCAAGCGCTGGTGCTGCCCCAGTTAGCCCCAAGATCCCAGCTTTTGGCCTAAACCAACCGCTTCGAAATAATTCATTCACAGATAACACCCCCACACCACAAACTTTTTACCCTTCCCCGACATCTGAACGACCGTCATGTCTTATCCGGAACCTGTGTCGCCTGGGGGCATGTCGTCCCGCCGGCTCACGAACAGGAATACCAACCGCTACAGCGTTACTGCACTGTTCAGTATGGCGGCGGAGCAAGATGTGGAAGTTGAAGATGATCTGGCAAGAGGTATGCCCTGTTTTTAATAGTTCCTTAATGTGACAATAAACATTGACCGTTCTGCTAGCCCAAAAACGTCTGAGGGACCTCAAGGGTAAAATTTCAGCGCAGAGCAAGAAGAACTTCGTTCTCGAACGCGACGTCCGTTACCTCGATTCTCGTATTGCGCTGTTAATTCAGAACAGGATGGCATTGGATGAGGTACGTTATGTCTCATTTGAGGAGAGATCCCTGACACAAATGTGGTTTTAGCAACGAGAGGTTGAGAGGACGCTCGAGGAGGTTGACCCCACTGAGGGTCACTACCCTGACGACCGGCGTATCCAACAATACTCCAATTTATTCTTCCTCCTGCAGTCTGAGCCTCGACACATCGCGGCCCTGTGTAGGCTTGTCTCGCTCTCCGAAATCGATACCCTTCTACAAACCGTCATGTTCACGCTATACGGAAACCAGTACGAGAGCAGGGAAGAGCACCTTCTCCTCACCATGTTCCAGTCCGTGCTCTCTGCCCAATTCGAAACGGCCACCGAATTCGGGTCCCTACTCCGAGCCAACACTCCCGTGTCCCGCATGATGACAACATATACTCGCCGAGGCCCTGGTCAAAGCTACCTCAAGAGCGTTCTCGCCGAACGTATCAACAGTTTGATTGAGCATAAGGATCTTAATCTCGAAATTAATCCTGTCAAGGTGGGTCATATATTTCTGATACCTGCATTCAACTCGGCTCGACGGTCATTCCAGGTGTACGAACAAATGATTAATCAGATTGAGGAAGAGACTGGAACCCTTCCACCTAATCTTCCTCGTGGGGTAGCTCCCGAGGTTGCGGCTGAAAATGCAGACGTCCAAGCTATCATCGCCCCGCGACTCACAATGCTCATGGAAATCGCCAACAGTTTTCTCCTCACCATTATTGAGAGTATGGAAAGTGTCCCCTACGGCATCCGGTGGATCTGTAAACAGATCCGGAGTTTGACTCGGGTTGGTGCCGACCTCTTCATCGTCTCAGGCATCGCTGCTCAAATACGCCATTACTTTTCAGCGCAAATACCCCGAGGCAACGGACTACGCCATTTGTTCCTTGATCGGTGGCTTCTTCTTCCTGCGGTTCATCAACCCAGCCATCGTTACGCCTCAAGCCTATATGTTGGTTGAAGGTGTTCCCGCCAAGCATCCTCGGCGGACGTTGACCCTCGTGAGCTTACACCGTACTCATATCGACGCTCAAGTTTTCACATAAGTAATCAGATTGCCAAAATGCTCCAGAATCTGGCAAATAAACCGTCATATGCGAAGGAAGCATACATGATGACCCTCAACCCTTTCGTCGAGAACAATAAGGCCCGAATTAACCAGTTTTTGAATAACCTCTGTGAAGTCGGCGACTTTTATGATACGCTTGAAGTAAATTTCATCCCATCGTTGCCGCTATGTTCATACTCACCCTTCCGTAGATGGATCAGTATATGGCTCTGTCCAAGAAAGACCTCATGATCCACATCACCCTGAACGAGTTGTATAATACTCACTCTCTCATTCTCCAACACATCGAAACGCTAGTATGTTCTGTGTTTTGCACTGTCCCTTTCCGAATGCTTAATGACATTCTCAGTCCCCTAACGATAAGCAACATCTACGTATTCTGACTGATGAACTGGGACCCGCTCCGCCCCAAGTGCCTCGAAAGGAGAACCGGACCATCGAACTCAATCTATACAGTCGCTGGGAGACGCCAGTCCAAGACATTCAGAGTGCGCTTATGGACTCTGTGTCATCGAGCGACATGCTCTACATGGAGACCAAGTCTATCTTTGTCCAACTCATTCGTTCCATACCGCATGCAGCTGAGAAGCGTCCATACAACCTCGCTGCTATCGCTGAACGGGCGGCTACGACAAAAGATGCCGTGCTAGTCCGCAAGGGCATCAAGGTCAAGGAGATGCTGCGGGAACTAGAGGAGTTGAAGATTGTAGAGCAGTCCGACGGGTACAAGTTAATGCAGGAGGAGGTGGCAGCGGAGCTCGTGCATCTAGGGAATCTGCGGGAGAAGGTCGTGCTCGAAACCAAGTCCCTGGAGGCGGTGTACAAGACGATATGCGACCATAACAACTACATGCGTTCCCAGCTCGAGCAGTACAAGGCGTACCTCCAGAATGTACGCCTCACCGCATCAAAGGATAAGGGCAGCACAACTGGAGTCGGAGTAGTCACCGTTGGTGGCAAGGAGAAGAAACCTGTAAAGGCTGTCGTTCTTGGCCCCTACAGGTTCACCCATGCACAATTGGAGAAGGAGGGTATCATCGTGGAGAGTAACGTTCCAGATAATAGGTATTCCCTCTCAACTGTTCGTCTCTTTCATGCACTAAGCGTTCCCAGACGACCCAATATCTATTTCAACATCACTTCGCCCACACCTGGCACGTTTATCATCGCCCTTCACTACAAAGGTCGAGAGAAGGCCATCCTTGAGATGGACCTCAAGATTGACGACTTGCTTGAGAAGGTATGACATACCCAGTTATCTTCATGAGTAACACCCTCATTCGACATTGTCTGTGCAGCAAAAAGACAACAAGCATCTGTTGGACCTCGAATATGTCCAGCTCAATGTCCCCAAGGTTCTGGGGCTTTTGAAGAAGGTTTTTGCCAAGCGATGACCTGAATGACCTTTTGGATCATTTTGAACGCCCTTGATATCCCACCTCTCTATATCACCTTCTGAGCTACCCTGCCCGTACGCATGCTGTCTTCCTAGTCCTCTTTCCTATTAGTTTCTGTTCATTCCCATCTCCGTTTTTCATCGGATGTATCATTCCAATTATGTAGCTAGCTGAGTACAGGCGTCTCCGAATTGTTGTTTTTGCCGAGTTGATTCATGTTCTATTCCCGGAGCACCGTATCCTGTATATGAAACGTGTATATACATTGGGCCTCTCTTCGTGATACGATACTTCTCCACTTGGTTATCCAGTAATGGTAACGTACCCCTGCTGTTTCTCCCACATCACTGGATTTGCATGGCTAGCTGTCTGCACACTTGTTCCTGACCATTGACCGCAACCACCTTCTTTTTTCTCATCTCTTTCACCCTCCTACTGCCTCGTCCTCTGCATGTTCTCATAGGCCAGTACACGAACCCGCTATGTGGTCCCTGACCGCATCTCTCGCCCTTTTTGGTCTCGTCTTTGTTCCAGCGGAAGCCTTGGTGCCTCATTTAATACCACGTTCAGACCCTGTTACGCTTCCTCTACACACTTACTCACTGCGAGATGTTGGAGCAAATGGAACCACCGGCGCTGGACTTACGCCAGTGACCATGTCCAGTGACAGACAGTCCGTCTGGGTCTTTCTATCAATGTCACTAGCCTTCTGACTGATGACTGCGCAGGTCGTACTTTGCCGTTATCAACGTCGGAGCGATCAGTTTTAGGGTTGCACTGGATACTGCATCGTCAGATTTATGGATTATCTCTTCGGACTGTAACACGAAGTCTTGCACCGCTGTGCCTCGGTATCCTCGCGCCTATCGAAGTCCAACCTATACGACGGTCAACGATAATACTACCTTCTTCAGGGCTAGATACTTTGATGGAACTGGTGAGTGCTCTTGCAGAACTAGACACGCAGTATTGTTAATTGGCACTCCAAAGTCGCGTCTGGTTTCGTGGCCAAGGAAAGCGTTCGTTTGTCTAATTTGACTGTTGGAAACCAGGCGTTTGGCGCGTAATTCTAAAAATTTCAACGGCATGACAAGTCTTACGTCTCCAACAGGTATGGTGACTGATTCCAATGTGACCATGGTTGACCAAACGAGTGGTATCATGGGGCTGGGGTTCCCAAGATTATCCTCAATCCCCAATACATTGACGAACTGTGAGCATCCATATGACAGCTACAGATCTTCTAGCGCCGTTTCCAATGCAGACCTCGGATAGCGACGCCTTTCTTCGTGACTTTAGCGCAGCAAGGCCTTTTGGAGTATCCGGTTTTTGGCTTCAGCCTGGCAAGGAATTCAAGTGGCACACTTACCATAGGTAAGTCCCACAATCATTTCCAGGGATATGGCTCATCCGATTACGTTCTTTTTAATCCAGGTGCCGTTGATTCTTCTGTGGTCCACAATGCCAGTCTCATCGGCTGGAATCATGTCGTCGATTTTGCTCCTTTTGGCGCGGAAAGCAACACTTCGAGTTACCTTCAATGGGCTATCGCAATATCTGGCTTCTCCGTGCGTGAAGCCTCCAAATCCGCGAAACTATCCTCATGTATCGTAAAAGGTCAACGCGACGCAATTCAACCCCACTCCAACGTATCCTAGCTTTACACGCAATGTTTCATTGGCTTTGTTCGACATGTGCGTCTTTCTCCACGACTCACGTCACCGTGTTCTTACACTCTCAAAGTGGGTCACCTGGAATATATGGTCCACCTCAGGATGTACGCCACCTGATAACGTCAGCTGCCATTCTGCCTGACTTCTTTTTAGGTTGCACGACTGTTCTCCGCGATCGATGGCGCACGGGTCGTTGACTCCGGTAAGCGCATCCACAATCTAATAGTCTTTGTCCTGACTGCGAACAGCGGGGCAATGGGCGATTCCCTGCGATACCGTTGTACCGATGGCATTCACATTTGGGTGAGCAATTATTCCTAAATTGCCATGTATTGTGGTCCTGACTGCTGATGGTAGGCAACGAAGCTACGTTTTGCAACCATCTGACTACATAATTGGGCCTGCCTCGGGCAATCCTAATATATGTTTATCGTGGCCTCGAGCATCCCCACCAAGTGCGGATGGAATGGACTGGCAAATGGGTAGATTCCGTTACCTAGTGCGTACTATTGGTTGATCACTCATGTTTGGATTGTAGGCGCTGCGTTTCTTCGGACCGTTTACTCAGTATATAGGTACAGTTATCCTGCCACTGCTTTACGGAATAGCAGATTGATGACCTGTACCTGTTAGTTTCGGAATCAATAGGAAGGAGTCTCCATTAATTGGATTGTACCCGTTGCATAACACCACGGACGCTCCGGAGACCCCAAACTCTGTCGCGTCGATATTGTCGTCTCTTTCTGCTACCGTCACTACCACATTACCCAACTTTCTGCTCCCGACACCGACGTTCACTACACCTCCCTATGCGTTCAATGCTTCCGTCAGTTACGCGCCAAAAGGCATTATGTCTTCCGGCCTCGCGACGAGTACGTACGGCCCCATCCTCGGACCACAAGGCATGTTCAACGTCACAGCACTGCCCGTCATTACACCCTCTCCAACACTCATGACCTTCATTGTGACGAATTCGGCTGGTTCCCTCGTCACCTCCACATCGACGTTCTCAGAACCTTCGGTAACACTTGGTGTGCCTCCAGGATGGAATGCAGGGTCGTCCTCGCACGCAACAACATCGGTGGCTATTCTCGCTGGCTTGATGATCTCTTGGACCTTTATCTATTTCACACACATTTTTTAGTCGTGCCTTTCCTTGTATACCAAGCGCCGCTCTGGTACATGTCCATCAGAACAGTGCTACTTAACCCTAATTTATCACCCTTCAGACAACTTTGAAAGGACAGACCGGTGGTTGAATATTGACTAGTTATGTAGCCAAAATTGTAGTTGAATAGCTTATTCATTACATTTGATCATTGATGATATTGGCGGCTTCCATGAAATGGCACACAGCGTTTCACCGTATGTGTCACCAAAAGCGCGTTCCTCGCACTACATCCAACATAACAGACAAGAAGTTGGAAATCCAATACACGTACAAGTCGGTGAGAGCCGGCGCCACCCCCCAGCAGCCCAGTCCAAAGTTGAACGTTGAATGTTGAGCCGCGTTGCGGTTGCGGGTCATCACCTGACCATGAATTCGAGAGTTTGATTGTAACCCCACACAATCGCGTTTTGTACCAGTATCATTCTTCGGATTGCCGTCGAGTTATTTTGAAGATGCTCCGAAGCCGTGTTGGGCAAGCACGATGCTTGTATGACGAGAGATTCGGATGTCGTTTGAGCTATGCGTCTAATAGGCAGCATCGGGGTAGTAGAACGTTTCAACTGGGAGATATCGCATGGTTAAGACTTGCACATACAATAGCCTTGAAGTTGTGCCACTGAATGTTCGGCAAGTCGATGTCGCAGCTTCCCTAGGACCCATATACTGCAAGATCTCTCCTATGTCGATGACCTTGCCATGTGGTTTGCAGCACTACTCAGGTTGGAGTGGATATGAGGAGATAGAAATCTAGGCAATCGATCACAAGCATCTACGCCGGAATCAGATCAACGATGATGTTTACCTTGGGCAGGTGAGACCTCCGCACAAACCTCGCTGGACATACGCTGCGCCACTTCACGACACAGCCAAGATACTTTAAGAGCAACGGGCTTCAGACGTTAGATTTTCGGCCTTCATCGCGTGCTATCGACGACAGAATCATATTTGACTTAGAAGCTCACTACGGACATAATGAAGATCGCTGTCTTAACATCGGGGGGAGACAGCGCAGGAATGAACGCAGCGGTGCGTTCAGTCGTAAAAACAGGTATTTTAAAGTACGGATTCGCTCATCTTCACCTGCTTCCCTTATCTACCTTTTGACGCGCGCTTTGCGCAGGGGCTGTGAGATGTGGATCGTGCGGGAAGGTTACGAAGGGCTCGTCAGAGGAAATACGGAATACAAACAGGCCACAGGATTAGATGAACCTCCCGCCACTAGCGGCTCGATTCCCGCTGCGCAAACCGGGTCGTCCGCGAATATTCTGAACAGCTTGCGGTTTGGGGATGGCAACTTATTGAAGGATGGGACGGGGGACCACACAGGTGGAAGGACGCTCAAGGGTCGTTATATCATCAGAACGGGCTGGGACGATGTGCGTGGCTGGTATGCTGAGGTGAGTTGTATAGCATCGTGTAAATTCCAGGATTATCGTCAAGCCGTGTTCATTGCCTAGGGAGGTACGCTCATTGGAACAGCGCGATCGGATGTTTTCCGTACCACTGAGGGACGTCTGGCTGCCGCTCACAACCTTATCAAAGAAGGCATTGACGCGCTTGTTGTTTGTGGAGGCGATGGCTCGCTCACAGGCGCCGACGTCTTCCGAGCAGAATGGCCCAAACTCATCGCAGAGCTCCGCTCGCAGTGTACGTTGTATTATCCATATCCCATAGATTTGGTAATAAACCATGACATCGACAGCCAAAATTACGGATGCTCAAGCTGAGGAGCACGCTCATCTCAAGATCGTTGGCCTGGTCGGGTCCATTGACAACGACATGTCAATGACGGATATGACCATCGGTGCTACGACGGCCTTGTATCGTATCTGCGAAGCCATGGATAATATCAACTCTACAGCAAGCAGCCACTCAAGAGCATTTGTGATCGAGGTCATGGGGAGACACTGCGGGTGGTTGGCACTTCTTGCTGGAGTGGCGTGAGCTCTACGTCTGTGCGTCTTTGCAAGTCAGGAACTCATGGCATTACAGCGGGGGTGCAGACTTCATCTTCATCCCAGAACGACCACCCAAAGGGATGCCTTGGGAAGACGAGATGTGTGCAGCCATACAGCATGTAAACTTCCTTCGCTGTCTGGTCCTCACAGCGTGTTCACATCTTGTCGCAGCATCGTAAAGTCGGCAAGCGCAAAACGATTGTGATTGTTGCCGAAGGAGCAATCGACATAGAACTCAATCCCATCAAGGCAGACTATGTCAAGCAAGTGCTTGCGGAACGCCTCGGGCTTGACACGCGTGTCACCACGTTGGGTCACACCCAGCGAGGCGGGCGGCCATGTGCGTGGGATCGTATTCTGGTGAAACCATTTCATCCATCAATGTGTGCAACGCCAACTCACTCCCATAGCCAACGCTTCAAGGAGTAGAGGCTGTGGCGGCATTGCTGGAGGCGGCTCCTGAAAAGCCTTCATACATGATTGGGATTCAGGAAAACAAAATTACGCGAGTTCCGCTCATGGAAGCCGTTGCGATGGTACTTACCTTTATCTTCCTACATTATCCTCCGATTGAAGTTGTCATTAGACCAAAGCTGTGGAAAAAGCTGTCAAGGATAAGGACTTCGAAAGGGCCATGTCCTTGAGGGATCCCGAATTCTGTGAAAGTTTGGATGGGTTCAGCGCTACGTCGGTCTTGGTGAATGAGCCCTGTTTGCCTAAAGAAAAAGTACATTTGCTGGTTTACAATTCTATTCAAGGGCTCACCCTTTGCTTCAGCGATTCCGCATTGCCATCATGCAGTACGTATCGATCACTCTTCGGGTGACCTAACATTAACTTTGGGTCAGTATGGGAGCACCTGCAGGTGGGATGAACGCAGCCACACGCACTGCCGTTCGCTACTGTTTTCGGCAAGGCCACACTCCCCTCGCTGTCCAGAATGGATTTCGCGGCCTCCTCGATGACAACGTCATCGAATTATCCTGGCTTGGTGTCGATTCATGGATGGTAAGGGGTGGTTCAGAACTGGGAACGAACCGCACCTTGCCCTCTGTCGATCTCGGCGCGGTCGCCGCGAAATTCCAAGAGTTCAACTTCCAAGGCCTGATGATGATTGGTGGCTTCGAGGCCTTCAACGCGTTGCTCATCCTGGAGGAGGGCAGGAAACATTATCCTGCGTTCCACATTCCGATGGTGCACCTGCCTGCGACTATTAGCAACAACGTGCCGATGACGGAGTTTAGTCTTGGGAGTGACACCAGTTTGAATGCACTGGTAGATGCCTGTGATGCTATCAAACAGAGCGCTAGCGCAAGCAGAAATAGGGTGTTTGTGGTCGAAACTCAGGGAGGAAGGTGCGGGTATATTGCTACCATGGGAGCATTGGCGGTGAGTGTGACTGGGATTTTGATATAGCTCAAATCTGATTGAACGTCTTCAATTGCTTTAGACAGGCGCCGCCCTGGTGTATACTCCGGAGACGGGGATAAGCCTTGATATGCTGCGGAAGGATGTCAGATTCTTGAAAACTAGATATGGTTTGGACGAAAAAGGTAGAAGCGAAGGACGACTCGTCATCAGGTAAGGGCTTCGTGCACGCTGCTCATTTGTTTTGCTCACTTGCACGACCATCTAGGAATGAGGTCGCCTCGTCGGTCTATACGACCGAAGTGCTCACGAGGATGTTTAAGGAGGAGGGCGGCGCACTATTTGATGCGCGGTCTGCGTCGCTTGGCCACGTGCTCCAAGGTGGCGTCCCATCACCTATTGACCGGGCTCGTGCTGTCCGCCTGTCACTCAAGTGCATGGCATTCATCGAACGGCACCACGCGCTGTTGCAGCAGCAGCCAGCGAAGACGAGGCAAGCGACCGGAGAGAGCGCAGCTGTTATCACTATTCAGCAAAGTTCGATCGAATGGGTCCCGGTGCAGGAGATGGTGAAGCACGCGGATATGGCGAACAGGAGAGGAAAGAATCCGTGGTGGGAGGGGATAAAGGAACTGGTGGAGGCACTAGTGGGTCGACCCGGGTTAAAATAATCCAACAGTATAGATGTGATGTCATTGTCAATATTAGAAGAACACTGTCGCTGTGTTGTGTAGAATTCCAAAAGCCATTTACACTAGTTACACCAGAGTGCGCGCAACTACCGTTGAGGGATTGTTCTGACGTTTTGCACCTCCTTGTCAAGTCCGAAGGACATTGCTATCGACGTCAGCGCGGGCGTTGCCTGCGCCGAAACCAAAATGGTTAGCCGCCCTTTGTACACAACTACAAGCTAGACGGTTCGGGGTTACTGACTCTGGTCACCCATGTCGCTTGGCCACCAGGCCCAACCGCGCAGAGCTACTAGGTTCGGAGCAGCCGTGATGATCCATTGACCGCCGCCGACGATTCGAGGGCTTTGTGGCTTGGGACCCTTCGGATGCTACCAAGCACCCTGCTTGAAAGATATCGTCGCGGTTAGGTGTAGCGGCAGTGATTTCGCCTTTTGCTTCTTGAGTCGTGGGTAGCCGTTTTGATAATGAATGCTATTGAAACTGCTATTAGCCATGCTTGGTGAGCTTACCCGTAATACGAGGAAGTTAAGAATACACACTAAGTGTAGGTCGGGGTTCTCAGTGGTTTCAGGTGATAACTTCCAAGGGTTGGGCGGTGAAAATGGAATTGAAGCATACCTGATCGAAGTGGAATGCGTGAGGACAAAACATCCAATTTGACGAAGTGACATACTAAAATCACCAAAAAAAAAGGCCAGTATGTTGCAAGGGCTTGCTTGGCGGGTAGCTTAACACGCCAGGAAGTAAACAGATGTTTTCCTCCGCAAAACATCAACTTTCATTTCGGGCAACGAAGATAACTAGCAACAGTCTCTCGCCAATTGCGGGCTGGGGCCCGTTCGGGGTGTCACGCTAGATTGAACCAGTGCTCTGTTCTGAATTCTGGTGGCGGATAAACAAGTTGCAAAATCTTGCTTGCAAGGCCTCCAACCTTCGTTGGAATTTGGAACTTGTAATACCACAACCCCATATTCCTGGAGCACTAGTGCAGACACAGGCCACATAGCTTGATCATGTCGATGGGTTGGTGGTAGGACACGTTGGGCACCGACTCCCACTTGGTGTTTTCGTCAAAGGCTTGCCACTTTGGACTTGGCATAAGGCCTAGAGACTGGTCTGGCTCCGAAAAGAGGTTAAATATTATGTTGTCTCCATTGGCGCCCGGAACGTCGATGACATCGATTGAATGATGCTTGTTTGTTTAATTCCGGCGTGGGAAAAGTTAGGATATGCTTGTGCATGCTTATTCTCGAGGTTGATGTTTTGGTTCTCCTATCGCTGCCACTCCTACTAGTTTACACTCACTGCTTGCATTTTTGCTGCCGACCTTGTGATTCCTGACATGGGCCCATCTCCCCGACCACCTCTTCCCGTCCGTCATGCAAATCCTCATGTCCCTATAACCTGTGCGTTTTACCTTAAGTTCCTCACTCAGTTCATTCAAGGTGATCCGAATTGGCAGTAAATTCTGGCACGTTGCCTCCGGTAAAATATCAGATCTTGAATTGCCAAGGTCACGATATCTTGGTGAGTTTCAGAGATCATAAAGGCGTCTAGGCTCTCATGTATCACAGGTTGGCAGGCTAAAAATTGAAACACCAACGGTATGGCACATCATTTCGTCCACGCACTTTTCTCATCATATCACCAGCCCACCGGACACGCCTTTATCCTCCGGCGATTCGACACTGGAGCCGTCAGTCTTACCACCATGTTCCGAGCAGCTTTTCCCAATGCACCGGACCACGAAGAGAAGAACGAGCTGCAGTGGGTCAAGGATAATTATGATCTGTCCGGCAACAACGGTGGCCCGCACAACCCCTCAGTCACACGTCTGGCAGGCACCTGGGTAAGCCCTGCGCTTGCACGAACACTGGGCGATGCGTATGCCCTTGGGGAGCTCATCACCGCCGTCGTCGAAGCCGCGCCAGACCCAAACGCCAATTACCGTCGATCGGCGAAATCCAGCGCACCAGCCAAAACCGCCTCCGACGTTTCACCTGTCAAACCTGTGTCAGCTTCCACCGCTGCCGCAACCCTCCCAACGCCTTCGCCGACAGCAGCCCAGCCCAATCCTGCGAAGCGGCGGAAAGAATCATCCCCTGCGCCTGCCCCCACTCCCGTCTCACCCTCGACTTCACCTGCGAAGATCCCACCGCGACGCTCATCGCGTACCCGTAGCCCTGCCCCGCGATCAGTGGCCATCGCACCGCTCACCTCGGTCACCAAGACTCCAAAGACCACGAGGACGACTCGTCGAGAGGAAGTGCAGGTCGTGACGCCCGGCGGGTCTGACCTTACAGTTGTGGATGAGGAGACGGAGGTGATCGAGAAGGACATTACGGGCTCCGAGCTTCATGAACAAGATATTGCTGAGCAGCGAACCCTCGTGCAGAAACTCAAGGCAGAACGGGACGCGAAGGAAAAGGCCAGGAAAGAGAAAACGGAGATTGAGGATGAAGATGACGAGATGGGGCCCGAGGTCGAGGCTTCGACGGGTTTGAAGAGGGCGAGGAAAGACGACGATGAGGAGTTGATGACCCTGAAGTTCAACCCCAAGGAACCCGAAGTCGGAGAAAGGGCCATCGCGACCAACAGTCGTGTCGGACGGTTCCAGTTACAGCCGAAGACGAAACAGTTGGTATGGGGTGCGGCGGTGTTTGCATTGGGAATGGGTGCAATGTGAGCATAGTATTCTTGAGCGATGATTGTTGTGACTTACTATGGACAAAATATAGCTCATACCTGCCGAATTTCCTGTGACCACGGCGCACGTCCCTTCAGATTTTTGTCTTGTTATGCGTTGCTATCATTTTTATTCCCTTTATTCTGCTTTATCTCATCTCGATCTATTGCAACACAGTGTAACGTGTGTCGCTTACCTCCCCGTCCATTATGACCCCTGTACGAATCATTCCCCGCTTCCGACCAGCGACACACATATAGCGACCATTTTACCAGTCTCCCTTAATTGTCTCGAAGCTCGAGAGGGTTGTTTTTCTTTTGTTTTTGTTCTGATGGCTGAAGTATGTAGCACGTTTGATATATATAGGATGAAAACACGAAACATAACGGTGGTCATTAATTAGTCTCGACACGTAACTGAAACCAGACATGCAGCGTGAGGAGCACGTTAATCTCCGTGGTTCTGATTGTAACTGTGCGACTAAGACAACGAGAACTCCGGACTCGGCAGGAGCACGCAACCACGAAGCCAACGAGGACAGGACGTAACTCGTATGATAAAAGGAAGGGACGCCAACAGTCAAGAAATATTTTCACTGCTGACAGATAGCTAATCTTATCGCATCGCGATGGTAAATCATGCCTTTCAGTCCTGGAAATATACAGGCAGACCGTACAACGACAAGCATTACACCACATCGCAATAATCATGCCGAAGGTTGGCAGACGATGATACCGTCCTCAGCATAGAGTCCAGTAATGTACAACGCTCCCGTGATAGGATCCTGCAATCCGGTCGAGGACGAGGAGAAACCAGACCCGTCGCTCTGGAAAAGCGTCGTGATTTCCCTCCCGGCTACCGGAGGCACCTTCCCCTTCGCTGAAACCGGTGCATGGCCGTCAAAGTCCACATTGGCCTGCGCATTATCCTTGCTTCCCCTCATGTCGATCGAAACGACCCAGCTGGGCGCTACATGAGTCTTGTTGGCCGCGACAGCTGCGAGCGTGGGGAAGTGGGGGTGCCCGGCGACAATGAGCGCAGTGCCGTCGTGGGCATAGCGGATGTTGTCCGGGGTGAAGGGGACGGGAACATCGCCAATCGGGGTGATGTCGTTCGTCGCGGGGTTACGGGAGTAGAACATTATTTTGCCGAGGGAGGTGGAAGCGAGCGCAACTTGAGTGCCGTCTGGGGAGAGGGCGATGCCGTTGGGGAACGGGACGAAGAGGGCAGAGAATTGGTGCGTCTGGATGGGGGGCCCGGAAGTAAGGGGGGGCGAGAGGGTGATATGCGAGACAAAGCTGAGGGGAAATGCGAAGATGGACTCAAGCACCGGGAGGATGTGTCCGATATAAGGGAGACGTCGAGTGAGGAGGTGGTCATTGGTTACATAGAATGAGTCTGGGGAGGTGAGCGCGAGAGCATTCGCAGAGTGGAAATAAGGCGACGCGAGGGTTCGGATGTATTTCGCGAGTGTTGGGGAGGAGGGCGATAATGTGAATTGCTCAATGACCGTGCGAGCGCGAGCGTGGTTGACGACGTAAAGATTAGACGCGTTTCCAGCGTAGGATGGATAAATTTCCACACCCAGTGGGTGAAAATCGTGACCCTTGGGGTACCCTTCGAGTTCCACGCGCTTCAATTTTGAAGGTTTGGAAACAGTCTTTTCCTTTTTTCCCTTCCCTTCTGGCTCATACAACCACAGCGACCCATGAGGCTCGGGATTCTTTAGAGGACCCATGACGGTGTTCCACGACTTTCGACCCGCGTCACAGCTAATCAGTAGACCGCGATCAACGAATTTGCCTCGCCCGTCAAGAAGATCCCAAAATGTCGCGTCTTCACAGTACTTCAGATCTGGGCCACCCTTAAGAGTCGTGCAATCGGTATCGAAATCACCCTGAGCATAGTACCCCTCGGTGAAAGCATGTTTCGTAAGTATGGAGTTTTTTGCGACGCGTCCACTTCGCCAAACGAAAACGCTCTGGTTGGTCATGACACATTCGTGGGTACGTGTAAACAGGGACATTGGAGATAGAATACCTACAATCAGCCCAGCGGCCCATGCGAGCGTACGCGTTGTTACCATTGAATTCCAGATGGTTGAAGCTTCGAAGTTGGGGGGAGAAGGGTGAATTCGAAGCAGTTGAACTGTCAGCCAAGCCCGTGCAATCCCGGTACTGAAAATGATGTCGCAGATGATGATAGTGTTGAAGCATACTCGAACGATTCAGCACTCTCGATGATGCCTAAATCCAGACACAAGAAGGCCAACCACAGAAAAACAAAATTTTGGACAGGCCGGCAGTGATCATTGACCTGCCCGCCTCGTAGGAGGCGGAGTCACGATCAGAGGGACGCTCCAGGACTGGTTTATCTCGCAGATTCAAATCCCCAATATCCTAGACGCACCAGGGTCGTTGCTACTTGGTACATCTCAACACCATATTCGCCCCCCTCTCCTTCCGACATCCCATTCCGCAATGCCCGTAACTTTTCCTGTGACCATTCATCCGGCAAAACTCTAACGTTGGAATCCCAGGGACGAGCCTTCTTCCTATCAAGACCATGTGCTTAGTGGCCTCCCGACGACCCAATTCCCTGCACCGCTGCTGCAAAGTTCCGTTGAAGGTAAACAAAATATTATAGTCAAGAAGAACGGCTTCATGCTAGGTGCGCTCCAGGCATACAACGAGCATCATAACCTGGTTACTCGGTAAACGTCCACTTCATGGACAGCAATGAAGATTTAAACCGTTTATGACCCGACCCGACGACGTATAGATCGCGACCACACCCAGTTGAATTTCTAGTATGTCGTGTGGGTTCATAGCCAATGTTGACCGTCAGAATACTAGTATCAGTGCCGATGCTGGTTCGTGGCTCATGGCGGCAAAAAAAAAGCTCGCCGTCCGTTCGAATGCCTCCATGAAGAATATGGATTTTGGCAGTTCAAATGACTCGCGAAACTCACCAAAATGTGCGTGAACCGAGAAAGTATAGACGTAATCTAACATGTTCCATAGGTGAAAGACGAGTCCCTCGGTAGGCTTTCTGGCCCGAAGTCAGGTACGTCAAATGCAAGATAGTAAGCATGTGTGGCATCCCCTCCATCACTCTCGAGGGCACCCAAGCCGACTGGGAGACCATCCTTAACCGCATTGACAAGCCCCCCGGATTGGTGCGCGCCTACTGAGTGGGCGGGCATGCTGCGCGCCATCCTTACAAGATTTGTACACGTGTTGACGCAGGCGGACCACAGACAGACGAGAGCGAATAACTCACCGCCAGGGTGGATCCGGAGAGAATTTCATTAGTGACAGGATGAGCGCATTTTGCGCTTGGGACAAAGGTGTGTTCTTCGAATCCAAGGAGAAACAGAGAGCTCCAGGCGACGGGGCTCGGTTCGGAGTGAAGGCTGCTGACCAGGTTTATGACCTGACGTTCGATGGTGCACGGTTTCCGTGTGTTTGGCCGCCAACCGAGGGTTATGCCGAGGTGGACACGACACCGGAGGACATGAAAACGAGAGACGTATGATTGCACTATGCGCGCGGGACATATTGGGATTCAAGGCGACGAGAAACCCGACACAGTGCACATAGCACTGCAAAGATTCATGTACGTCGAAGGGCAGCAGTGGATCGACAACTATCGCGGTTTTGGATGCCCGTCGCATGATTGAATTTAGTGCAGGCAGAGACTTGACGTTACTTTCAGTTGCTCGTTCTGTAGTGTGTTATGTTGTCGTTGCGCTCTGGTCAAGTGCAGCCCCGTTGACATTCAACATATCTTCTAAAAACTGTCTATTTATCCAACCTGCGTACACCTGGGAGGATATGACTGCGCCAGTCTCCATTCCCTCAACTGATCACCAACATTCCCGGCTACTTTTCGAGTTTCAAAGATCGAGAGATAGATATTGATGGATGGAGCAATGCCTTAGATGATCTTTTGGCTGATTGATGACTCGCTCATAGGGCCCAAGGGCTCCTACGAGCCGATTTCAGTTGGACACTCACCCACACTGTCAGTACTCAACAGAGTCAACGCATGTCCGTGGTGGAACGATATTAGCCCTCAACACCGTCACCTCCACATTCTTCGATATGCACCGTCAGGACCCCATCGCCCATACACTGGTGACTTTTGCGGACAAGGCACAATAACCACTTGTGGTCGTGGTTCATTTTTCTCCTGACCCATAACGCCCTTCCTGAGCCGCGTAGCCCTACGCGTTCCAGCAATGGGAATGACGGTTATGGTAGTCCAAGGTCTAATTTAGGAAATTATTCTTCCCACACGACTTGCCATCTACATTCTTCGTCTTGACTGCCACCTGTCCTCTTTCACCTACAATACATATATAGATATATGACATCATATGGATCAAGGCAAATAGCGGGTTACCCAGTGGTGGCATGTTCGGGGGAATAATATGAACCTCAAGCAAAATGGCAAGTTGCCCCCCATGCCCCGGACAGCATGGAACCTTTGTACACAACTTCAAGCTAGGTGGATCCGGGGCATCTTGGCCCCAGTCACCCATATTGCTTGGCCGCTAAGCACCATTGACCCGGTCGTTTTGACCAGGTCCAGGGCAGAAGTGGCAGTCATTTTATGTTTGTGTACTGCCATCATCTATTCGAGTGTGTGGTCTCGAATGCCGCTAAGCACCCTGCTTCGAAAGGGAGTGAGGAGGTTGGGGGGTGGAGAGTGTGGTTTTGCATTTTGGTGGGACCACGGGGTTGGTCAGATTCGAAATGTTTCTCGGGCTTTCCCACGCTCAACAAACAGCGTACATGGTGGGGAACTTTTTTTTTTGAATCCCTGTTTATTGACCGCTGGGCGAAGCCCATTGGTGGGGAACTTACCTGCTGTCGTGATTTCGATTCAATGTGTTCACGACGTTGTAGTTGCCGTCGCACTACTCTGAGCGCTCATGGCTGTCAAGTGTCAAGTCAAATGCGAACCCATCTCACTTGGGTGACGCTCGAGATCATGGGACCTGTGGCTGGCGGTGCTTTGAGTCCTGAGGGGAAGCCAAGCATTTCTTAGGCTGCTTGTTAGATTTGCTCCAATCGTCCGACCTCCAACATGGCCATTACCTTCGCGATTTCTGAACATGTTGCTGAGCCTCTGTCCTCCAAATGGAAAGCCTCTTCCAAAAATCAACATCAAATTCTCGCTCACCTATCGACCTCTCATAAACCTGCTAAACTGCTGCAAAGCTCGGTTGACGGCACTAAGGATATAATTGCTCAGAAAAATGGTTTCGTACTCGGAGCGCTACTGGCATACAATCAACATCATAACCTTGTAATACGGTAAATGTCTTACCCAATTTTAATGTTTTAGTGCCCACTGTCGTTCAGACCAGATGACGTCTGGATAGCGATCATTTGCCAGTTGAATTTCTAGTATGTTTTGTTGATGTCCTGCCATGTTTCTCCTGTTGAGGATGCTCATCGTACAGTATAAATGCTCACGCTGAGAAGCTACGCGATAAGTTTGTACCTCACGACGGAAAGAAAGAGCTTGTTGTTATATCTGAAGCCACCGAAGTTGGCGAGATGGACTTTGGTGACTTGGCGGTTCAGTTGAATGGTCAATTACAACAAAATGTAAGTTTTCGCGGCTCGTTGCCGCTCGCTTGCTGATAGGAGCATATACACAGGTGAAAGACCAATCGCTGGTTCCATGGATGTTGCCTAATTTCTCTACCACAACCGCAAATGATACTGTCATCTGCTCTGTACTTGTCATGGCGACCCTGAAAGAGTAGGTCGTCACCTACAATACCCTATTATGTCGTTGCTGAAAATACACCTTTTCAGGTATTTTAGCTATACCATGAGAACGCGCTGTGGCATCCCCTCCATTACCCTTGAAGGTACTCAAGCCGATTGGCAGTTAATCCTTGACCGCGTTGACAAGATTCCGGAATTTGGTGCCGAACCCGCTGAGTGGGCGACCATGCTTCGCGTCATCCTTATCAGGTTTGTGCGTGCCTTTGATGCGGGCGGACCTGAGGCCGATAGAGGGTTTTGGGAGAGAATCATCCACGAAGAGCTCAGTTCCGGGACGAACTTCCTTAGTGGGTGGATGACCGCATTCTGTGCATGGAACACCAAGGGTGTCTATTTCGACTCCAAAAGGGACCAAGGGATACTGGGCAGACGATTTGGGAGGGCACCTGATTGGGTACACAATCTCACTTTCGACCAAGCATGGTTTCCACGCGTGCATTCACCGCCAGTAGGGTATGCAGAGGTCGATGTACGCGTGATCGATACAGCGAGAGATGAAGCATTTGACTGCACAATGCTTGCTGGTCATGTAGGGATCTCGGTCAGCGGTAATGAGAAGCTGGATACGATACATATTGCACCACAATGGTTCATGTACGTTAAAGAGGGACCTACATAGGAGATGGTGACATTGTTCGATATTACCAATAAAGTACAATCCGTTTTGTTCTTGTCAAATCTAACGCGGCACGTACATTCACTCGTTAAGGAGGTCGAGGTCGAGTTAGGCTGGTTACAACTAGCCGTTTAAGCAGATTCTAGATCTCCAGTACCTCAGCCGAGAATGAACGTGTGCTTTGTTTATTCAACAAGCCTTGTGTGATTCTGAAATTGAGCTTGCTGTATATAATTGGTCCTGGATAATCGGATACTCGTCGCATCTCATTTTTGCTGCTGATGCCGTGTGCGTGGTTACAGAGAAAAGAGAGTCCCTCTCCAGCTGACAATTCTGCTTGCACAAGCTTGACACAGGAACTTGCAGTCACTGCTACGGAGAATTGAAAATGCCGAGTGGGCCAATTCAACGTCGAGGTCAGCCTTCGTAATTAGGTTTTGCGGCGTATCCTTACCACGCTTCCCAGGAGTACTGCATGTATCTGTCAAAGCCACAAACTTCTGAGCGTTAGGTCGGCACATCATGATCACCGTGGTAGCCCTTCGCTTTCAGCCTTTGTGACAGATAGTTACTGGGAGGGTATGTGCCATGTGGAGATGCACTCGTCTAAATCTGCTTGAGATGTAGCACAGTTCTTAATCGAATTATGTGGCAGGTCAAAATCGGGTTGAGCTTTCAAAGCCCAGAGAAACACTGTGGGCAATGCATGGATCCTGTGATGATGAAGACCTGTTAGGTCAGAACAGAGATCCAGATAACACAATGAATGCGTGGCCGAAGTGTGGTCGTGACAGAAGCGTGAGGGATCACACGATCAACTGATCGAGATTTAGCGAATGATCTAAATCGAATTGGGCAGTTGCAAAATATGATCGGAGCACAAGAACCTTCAAGCTTCCAAATATCCAGATGGGACTTTCAAAGCGAAAACATTTTTGGTCACAACGTCCGCCCAGCCCATGATACTTCTCCACCGTCTGTTCCACCACTGAGACGCTCTCTCTTGGACACCAAACACCGACAGGACTTGCTCTGGCAAGATGGCCCAGCCTGGTATGCCCCAGCTTGATATTGCCCAGACCTTTGGTGCGCCCCAACATCTATCCTTAGAGCCGGATGGTACTAACATAATACATTGGTTAATAGGCGCGATGTTTGTAGGGGCATTGTTGACCATGAGTGTCTATGGCATTACAACCTTACAGGCGAGAACCGTACCGCTACTCCCTTCGGACTATCCTCTCACTATGGTGCTGGCGTTATCAGACATACTTCTACTACACATACTATCCGAAAGACGGACTTGGAATCAAAGTGTTGGTGTGTGCGAGATCTAGATGGCTTGCAAACTCTACTAATCCTTCGGGTTTCCAGGTGGCCACAATATGGTGCTTCTACTCCAATGCCTGCAGGCAATAAATGCACCACTTAATACCCCTCTTTCACCAGGATACTGGATACAGCGCATGTGATCCTAAGTTCGTACATTCTTACACGTCCACCATGCGAAATTGACAGCTTCGATGCCGAAAGTGTGCCATACGATGTACTATTACCTCGTATGTCCGCTCCTCGAACACTATCCTGCTGATAAGAACTTCATTTTCCGCAGATATCGGGCTTTGGAAATGTGCACATACTTGGGGAAGGCACATGGTACGTTCAAGCACTCCCCGGAATCAATTCACTCACCTCCCATACGTAGGTCTTTATTCGTGAATATCAAAGTGATCGACGATGCTGCGTTGTCTGATGGAAAATCTTCGCACTGCAGACATCTATAGCTATTAATGTAAGTCGCGATCAATAATTCATGCTAGGGAACGAAATCCAGCATTTTCCTGTAGATTATCATAGCATTCGTTGTTCAGTGGTATGACCTTGCCATCTGGTTTGCGTAGCTCTCGTTGACAGATGGCTCTCACCATAGTTTTTTCACTAAACGAATTTACGCCTGTATGTCGTACCCCTTGGAACGCGATGTCAAGGTTTTTCCGTAGCTAACATCTATTTCAGTGAGTCCGGACCGGATAAAATGGTGGTTATCAGGCATCATCGTGCGTCGCGTCTTATAGTAGGAGTAAATGATGTTAACCACGTTCTAGGGATTGTCTGTCTTCGCACATTTCTGTGAGTCGCATGGTCCATGCTAATTTGACCTTAGGCTGAATCACGTTGGGATATACAGTCTTCGGAATAGGTGAGGTAAATTCGTATGGAATGGACATCAAACGATGCTAAGTCATTATCTCAGAAACCGTTGTCTTCTTGTGCGAAATGCTTTTTGTCAGGACATTTGGGTATCTTAGCACTCACGACACGACTTAGTTTCATCAAAAAGGAATTTGCGCGCCTGAAGGAGCTCAACGTAAGTTGAAAAGCTTTTAGTTGGCCACGCTCCAGACTTACAATATCCTTCAGTTTATTAGCGTGTTACCCTTTGCAGTCACCGCCATCTTGTCAGACATTTTTATTGCGACCGCCTTATGCTTCCTCTTGGCAAGCAACCGCTCAGACTACGAAGACACCAATACTGTTATCAACAAACTCATCGTTTATGCAATCAATCGATGCGTGCTTACTTCGTCCGTCGTGTTAGAGCCGTTTTGTTACTGCCTAATAACTTGCTTCTAGGGCTGTAGCAGTCATTGAAGTTGTCATTGTAAGTGCATGCATCCCAGATTTCTTCGCAGTTCTCACTCGCCGCGCGTGTAGTTCGTGGCAGTACCACACTCATTCTACTCGTTCGCCTTCGATTTCATTATCGGAAAACGTGAGTGATCTTCTGCTCCCTATCATACTTCGCCGTTTATATTATTAAAGTATATGCCAACTCATTCCTTGCAACACTCAACTCGCGGAAATCTCTAGGGGGCAAGGGGCAGGATGAGAGCAGCCAGGCAATGTCGACAAGCTTTCGTCTCGAGTCATTGGCTATGCGTGACGAGCCGGCGAGCACGATTCGCGTGAGCAGCTGCATCTCCGGCTTCCTGCTACCTATGAACCTTTCTTTATAGGTCCCTAGTCGGAGTAGTGAGGCAGAAGGACGACGGCGGGTGCTTATGACTGACCTCGAGAGCAAAACCGAGACCATCGTGAGTTTTACGCGCCCACTATGCTCATAGTCATTGAATTCGGTGATCAGGCGGGCTCTCTGAGTAAAAACAGACGTTCCTACCCCAACGTCAACCTGTAACTTAGAGTTAATAGCAACAATCATATATTCTGGATGCAGTGTTTAATTCGAGCTCATAAAGGCAATATGCGTAAACAGGGACAGCCTTCCCGAAGTGCATGTCGCCGGCGTGCACCCACCACATTCCAACGTCGACGTATCCCATGTGTTCACCCTCCACGTAGCCTCCTCCTCCATGTCGTATAACCCGGCGAGGTTTATTTTTGCACTCGTTTTCGCTATCAATTTTCTACTATGGTCTCAAAGTCGTTACGCTGTTCAAGATGCAAGCTTGCTGCGTGGGGACAACAGCCTCGTGAAACGCATATCGTCTGAGCTGCTCAATCCTGATAATCCATCCGTCGCTGGCAAATTTGAGAAGCAGGTGAGCAATATTCATGCCTAGAACCGCTGTATCTACTGACGAACAACTCAACATAGTGCCGTCCGCTCGCTCACTCCATTGCAAAGCAATGCGCACACGTCCAGAAGGATTGTCCTGTCTCCAACACCTTCCTATCCATCAATTATCTAAAGCGCTACTTCTGCACGACCCTCCCCTTGCGACCGTTCGCTTTCGGTTCTCTCCTGATATGGCTCATTTTCCTCTTTTCTACTCTCGGAATCAGTGCATCCGACTTCTTTACACCGAACCTTGCAACCATTGCACAGCTTCTGGGACTAGACGAGAACGTTGCAGGCGTCACTTTTCTTGCTTTCGGAAATGGAAGCCCAGATTTATTCTCGACGTTTTCAGCCATGCGAGCTAATTCCGGGAGTTTGGCCATCGGCGAACTACTTGGCGCAGCGTCGTTCATCGTTTCGTGCGTGGTGGGGTCGATGTGCATCATTAAACCATTCAGGGTCTCTCGTGGGCCCTTTCTTCGGGATGTAGGGTTCTTTACAGTTGCAGTATCCCTTCTGCTGGGGATTCTTTGGGACTGCAAAATACATTCATGGGAAGCAGGCCTGCTCATTGCCGTGTATTTGTTTTATGTCGCGCTGGTGGTGGTTGGGGCGTGGTGGGAGCGGCGGCAGGAGGTGAAGCGGCAGACAGAAGCGATGATTCGAGCGGAGTACGATGACGAGATTACGATCGTCGAGCCGTATAGGGATGATAGTGAGTGCATTCGTCTCATCCATCCAAAATGTATCCTAAGCCCACAAAGGTAGCCCTTCCGGGTCCTCGACTGTTGCTATTTCCCTTTCTCCGCCATCTCCTGGGCGTCACGTCCGTTCGATCTCTACGCCAACCCGACCACACGTTCAGACAAATTTGCCTCAGCATGCACATTCAAGGACTCCATCTCCCACTCCATCGCCAATGCATGCCCAAATACCTTCGTTTTCCCTCGTCGGTGCTCTCGAGTTCCGCCATGTTGTCAGCTCATTGCAGCATCAAGCAGCAGCCACGTCACTGAATATGTTCGAAAGCCCAGTGACACCTTATGCGGGAGGTCACTATCATGCTCACCCCGCGTCCCGTCAGCGTACACCCAGGTCGTCCTTATCCAGCAGAGATCACGACCCGTGGGACGCAGCACTCAGCGCTGTGGCTTTGGACGACAGAAGCCGCTCACCCCTCCATGCAACTCCTGCTCGGTCGCCCGTCGTATCAGAGGAGCCTAGCCATATGCTTGACAACGACTCTAATGAATACTTTGGCCTCGCGCAGTCGTCGAGTATGGTGCTCCCTTCGATCATCCGCACTTATGCTTCACCGACGGCTTCCGATGCTGATACAGAGTCACAAATCTACGTGCCACCAACACGGTGGCAGCGGATATACTATGTTCTCGGACAGATAGGTCACACTCTATTTCCGTCGCTCCATCATTTCAGGAATCAGAGCATTCTTGGTCAGGTTGCATCGATAGTGGCCACGCCGGCTGTCATGTTCCTAACGCTGACACTTCCTGTCGTGGTGACACCATATCAATCGTCGAGTCCGTCTCGAGAGAAAACGCATAGTCATGGTGACGGGCGTCTTGTGGACTTCGAGGAAGAGGGTGAGGCGCGGGTACTCATCGCGGAGGAGGAGGTGTTGGAAGACTTGCATGAGATGTTATTCAGTAAATGGCTTATGGCCGTGCAGTGTGCGCTTGCGCCGTTGTTTTGCGTTGCTGTCCTGTTCAGTGAGTATCCGTTTTCGGGTCTTCCAATGAACTGTTTATGATGTGTTATCAGACGGAACGCCTCACCAAGCGTCCCTGTTTGTTGCTGCTGCTATCGGCGGCTCCGTGGCGGCTGTACTTGTACTTATATTCGATGATAAAGGTGACCATCCAACGGCGAGGATGGCACGATGTTCGATAGGGTTCTTGGTCGCCATTGTGTGGATCATGGCTATCGCTGACGAGGTTGTGAATGTGCTTCAGGTGAATTTGGCAAGCCACATCTTCCAATGCTTCCACTCAAATAAGCTCGGCAGACGTTTGGTTTCATCTTTGGCCTGTCCGATGCTATCATCGGCTTGACGATATTTGCTGTTGGCAACTCTTTGGCTGATTTGGTGGCAAACATGAGCGTAGCGGTACGTGGGCCGCGCTGCCCCTGTCAGGTTAACCATTAGACGGGGCTAAAATATTCTTGCTTCGTAGGTCTTCGCCCCCATCATGGGTTTCTCTGCATGTTTTGGGGGTCCGATGCTCAATATACTCCTCGGCGTTGGCGTCTCAGGGACATACTTGACGCAGAAAACATCCACGCCTTATGAACTGCACTTCTCCAGCACGCTCGTTGTGAGCACCATCGGGCTTCTTGTTCTTTTGGCTGCCACCCTTGTGTTTGTGCCGCTAAACGACTACGTCCTGACTCGCTGGTGGGGGATGCTACTGATCGCATCCTATACAGTCATCATGACCATCAATGTTATTGTCGAGCTAAAGAGCGAATCGCGCTGATGGTTTACCTCCTTTGTATTTCTCTGTGGGCGCAGGACACTGCACAAAATCATGACGCCAACTACACTTTACCATCTGGATATTGCTTGTTTATCATGCTTAATTTACACTTCTGTTTATGGGCTGGAATCGAATCACGCTACCTTCCACTCCTACGTTCGGCCTTTCGTGCAGACTACGGTTAATATCGCATCGAGATATATCAGTAGTTGCACACCTCAGCAATTCCAGGTACTCGTCTCGCGCGTCAGCACCGCCCGGTCAAGCGGCGACAAACTCGTGAGGTATAGTCTCGTCATCAATAGAAACCAAGGGAGTATCACCACGAGATGTAAGTCGTCGCTCATCCGTGATCGCGATGTTCTTCGAATCTGTCCAATTTGTAGCTTGCGTTCACTCTAAAGAACGTGTCAAGAAGAGCTGGGGAATGGACTTCATGTTCCGCACCCCATTCCATTCGTGTTGTATGTTACAGCAGAGCGACTGGCAAAATCGAAAGTGCACTCAGAGCATCGATGGATCTCATCAACATCGGCCCAAACCACCAGAAACAGCTCCTTTCGATTAGCCTGATCGAATTTACTGTCCCAGTACGGATGGATCGTCGAATTCGACATCATACATGGTATCATGTCTTTCGCCTCCTCAACCTGAGCCCTCAGGCTCCCTTTGGATGCGCGAGCGGGGCCGGTAAAAATCCGCAATGCTCGCTTTGAATTGAGAACTCGGCCATCCCTCTGCTCGTACATCTGGGAGATGGCTGTTGAGGCATCGGAAAGACAAGGGCATACAAGGCACGCCCTGGCAAGACCGAGATAAGCCGAGTACGAAACTCTTTCTAAAAATGAAGCTGGGACGAGAGTTGCGCATTTTCACGTCGAAGACGATGTTGTATGTTTCCATCTCTCGGACGAAGGTGAGATGTAGACGGCCAACTGAAGTTGTGAACACGGCGGAGTCAAGTGACCGCGTTGACCCAGTCCACCGAGTTCAACCCCCAAGCTCTGCCTCGTTTCAATTGAATTGTCCACGTTTCCACACAGCCCAGCAGCGCAACAGTTCCGTAGCCTGTCTTGTGTATGTTTCAGCTTCCCGAATTCAATTTCCCGCTGAACAACCAAGGCTCCAAAAGCCGCTGTGGTCAGGCTACAATGGCTCTTAACAAAGTCCCTAGGGCCTGTCTGCCAAGCAAAAAAGCAGAATCGCAATTTACCTAAATCACGACAAGTACCTTTCGAACAGGGCATGGAAGGGCCCACAAACCACAAACCGCCTCGAATAGTCGGTGGTGGTCAATGAACCACCATGGCTGTCCAGAAGTCCCAGTAATTCTGGGCAAATGGGGCTTAGCGGTCAAGTGACATGGGTGACTGACCCGGAACCGCCTAGCTTGTCGTTGTCTGTTCGGGGGAGTCGGGGGCAACTAGGCGTTTTATATATATTTAGAGTCGTTATTTTTGGTTCTGGTCCTGGTCGTGTGTTGAAGGCACATCGTATCGTGACAGATCATGTCGTGTAACAGACCCGGAGGTGCCTCAATTGGCATACAGTAACACTGATCTCGCTCAACTTTTTGACGTAGCAGCCCCGAGTAATTTCTCAGGTTGAGCGTTCAATTCTGGGTCAGGTCCTTCACCACGTCTACCCTCGAGCTTTTGTTGTTGTTGCTGCAGTCCAACCCTTCACCAATTCCTCCCTTCGACCCTTCCGACACTGCCAGATCAATCAAGTGATATTCGCGTACGTACTCGCACTTGGATCGGCTTCCGCCGAAGAGGTGCATGTCGTTGGTGGATTTATCGTAGGCGATAGCAATAATGTTTCGTGTTAAGTTATGTACGTATATCGCGAATAATAATGAACAGCCCCCAAATTATCGTACTATGCAGCTGCTCAAGTGGATGTAACTGTAAGTAATTAGCTAGTGTACATCGTCCGCGCGCGAACGGTCGGTCGGTCGGTCGGTCGGTAGGCCGGTTTTGCGCAGTGGGAAGTGGGTGGACGAGGAGAAAGGAAGAGGAGAAGGAGAAGGAGGGTACCGGGGATTACGGAGAGTGATAGCGATGGTGACGTTAGAGATGAGGAAATGGCGAAGAGTGTTCGAAACGTAACGAAACGCTGGGGAGGCAGGCGAGGAAGGCTGGGCTTGAAGGCGTGAAAAGAAATGTGAACGTGAACGAGATAAATATATCCCAAAGGCACAGGACCACTACAACCCAAAAAAAGGGAGAAGATGGGAAGAGGGCGAGGTGATTGGAGCGAGGCGGCGTGGTAAGGTGGGAGGAAAAGGAGAGGGTGGGACGGTGCAGAAATGGGTGCAGTACGTGATGTACGAGTAGGCACATCGATGTCGAGCGAGGCGAGGAAAGAAAGAAAAAAAAAAGAAGAATTGAAAAGAGAAACAAGAGAAACGAAACAGGAAAGGCAAAAGGTGTCGTTTTTTTTAACGTAGAGGAGCGGAGCATCCGAATTGTTCGTCCACAGGGTACTGCCACATCCTCGTCTCGCGATCGCCACGCAGTAATTTGCATGCACCATCCTCATCTCAACCCCGACCCCCTCCGAATCTCTACCCCTGTTGAGTCAAGATCCCTCGTCGATGCGCAGGCCGCGGCTCCAGCGACAGCGGCACAGGCGGCAGCTCCCTATCCCTGTCCTTCTCTCTCTGACTCTGACCCTCCCTCTGACCCTCCCGCTCCCGCTCCCTCTCAAACGACGCAGGCGGAGGCGGCATTGTCGCGAGCGGCGACCCTCCCCCGCGCCCCGCATACCCCACGAGCGGCGGCAGCGTGGTCTGGTTCTGGCCCTGCCCGCCGTTGTGACCCGAACCAGCACTCGCACCACTGCCATTAACGCCGACGTTGACGTTGTGTTCATCGAGCGGCAGCTGTACAGGCGGGTGTGAGAGCGGCGACGGAACGCTATAGAATGAGCCCGCGTGCGTATGGTGTGGGTGTGGGTGCGGATGCGGGTGCGCAGGGCCGCCGGGGCCGTAGTGCACGAAGCTCATCGGGGCCGGGACTGCAGGTGGGCTGGGCGAGGGCGTGAGCTTGTCATCAAGGACATGGCCGTGGCCGTGGTGCGGGTGATAGATCTCGCTGCCGCTGGGGGAGCCTGTGGAGAAGGAGGTGTCGCCAAAGGAGCGGCGCATGGAGGAGGCGGCGGGGGCGGAGGAGGAGTAGGCGGAGGAAGAGGCAGGGGTGGGTGGGGTGGCGGAGGCGGCGCGTTGTTTGGTGATACCGGCGGAGGACTTGTCTTTGCGCCGCCGTTGGGGCTGTGCGTGGCCTTCCTTTTTAGCGCGCGAGCGGGCGTAGCGGAGGCCGCATCTGAAAGAGGGTGTTAGTTTTTGTGTTTTGTAGGGCTCAGGGTTCTGTCGATATCCTATCACATTGGGTACAGGGCACGAGGTGCAGGGTGTATGCCATGCGGCACACAACTCGACCATGTCACAAATGCAAAGGACACCATGAAGGCTCCAAAAAAGAATGACTCACGCATTACATAGCTCTTTCTTCCCGCTTGGGCCTTTTCTCCACTCGGGGCTCGACGTTGCCTTGCAGCTAGAACACTTCAACACGCCACTCGGCCTGTTCCCGGCGCTCCTTCCGCTGGCTGGGTACTGGCCTTGGCCGTCCTTCGCACTGCCGGGGCTTACGCGGCGCCTGGCAGGAGGAACAACGTCCTCACCTCCAGGCGACGCCCCCTCAGTGCTGCCAGCGCCGGGGGAGTAGTTGCCATAAGTCGGGGATGCTGTGCGCGGGAAATGACCCGGGCCCGCGTCCAAGAAGCCCGGAGACGCGGGGCCGCCCGGGGTCTGCCAGTGGTGACTCGGATGAGGTGGGGGTGGGTACGAGCCAGAGCGAAGATTGCTTACGGCGGGAGGGAGGGAGGCGACGGAGTGGGCTGGGCTCGGTGAACCCCAGGGCTGCTGATTGTTTGGATTGGCGCTGGTAGGGGTGCCGTAAGAGCTGGACTCGCCAGGGCCTTGGGCCCAACGCTGGGGCGCGTAAGCGGAGGCGTAGGAAGGATAGGAGGGGGAGGTTGGCAGGGGAGGAAGGGAGTAGGGGGCGGGGGCGGAGTCATAGTAGGAGGAGGAGGAGGAGGAGGGGGTGTAATTTTGAGTGGTGCTGTAACCCAGCTGCTGCATCGTTGCGGTAGAGCTGGCAGTGCTGCGGGGGGAGCTGTTTACCTTGTGACAGGCGAATATCACGGAGCCTATGTAGAAATAGATATGGAGCGGAATACGTCAGCTGGACCCCTAACATGAGTATGCGGAATGGACAAACCATGCGGAATAAAGATGCTTTCGACCTCACCCCCCACAGCCGGAGGCATGTCCTGCAATGCCTTGTAGCGGCGTGTACAGCTGGTTTTGGCGTCGTTTCCGTCTGGCAAGCGGGTGCCGATATTTGCATTCTCCGCGAGGGTAGCAAAGTCACGGCCGTTTGGTCTTTGTTGGCCTTGATCTTGATCCGGGGGCCAACTGAGCAGCAGCGGCCGGCCTGGGGAGTTGCCGAGGATCTGGAAGACGCGGTTCATGGTGTCGGGGCGCTGAACGCAGACAAGGAGACGACGGTAGAGGAGCTGGATCTGATTGTGGTCCATGAGGGGGGTGCCGCACCAGTTGGTCCAGCCAGTTTTGTTGTGCTCGTCGTTGTCGTTTGGGGTGAGGTCGACTATGGCATGAATGAAACAGAGGACGAGGCCTTCGGCAGCCCAGTTGATAACAATGTCGACGGCCATGTAATTTTTGTCGAGGGCAATCTTGTCGGCGTCGGACCATGGTGCGGGTGGGCCCTCGTAACCGAGCTGGCGACGGACTCTGGAAAGACGAGAGAAGCGGACACTGAGAGCGGAGGGTCAGGAAAAATGTCTCGAGTAGAGGGCGGAAACAGACCGAGTGACAGAACCATGGAGAGTTCTGCTATCGAGAACGCCTCCGAGGTCTTGCTTTGCAGTACGTTGTTCGTCGGGGTGAACAAAAGATAAAAGAGACTTTCCGACGAGAAGCTCTGCCTGTTCGTCGAGATGATTTTGAAGGACGGGGTCGAGATAGATGAAGTGTAGGTCGGCGGAGAGGAGGGCCCAGTCTGTGTTGGGTTCGGGTAAAATGATCGAGAGAGACGATCGTTTGCAACTCACAGCAGCGGGTTTGGCCTACTTTCGGTAAAGGGACAGGAGGGTGATCGGAGTGAGTGGGGTAGTAGGAATGAATACGAGGATTGTTGTCGGCGGGCATGTCGTAGGTCATGGAAGAGGAGCACAAGCCCGTTCCTCGGCAATTCACTTTTGCGATCATAAATTCAACTGAGACACAAGTTGTATATGTAATCAACCTAATGAATTCCCAAACTGGCTCCGATCCGCAACTCCCCCAGATCCGCATTCAGATCTCACATGCCAAAAAACATTTGGGTCGCTGCTGGCGATGGTGACCTCGAACGTGTCAAGGTTCTGTCCCCAACTCTCTAACCGATCCAACCCTTCTCTCACTCTCACTCTTCAGGAGCTCATCGAGCAACAATGCAAGTCTCCCCTCCCCATCTTTTACAATCGCATCGATCATCTCTTCTCCATCCAGCACTCGACCCCAATCTACCAGACCCCTTTACCTACACCCCAATGTAAGCCCTCTCGCTCCCGGCATTCGGCACCGACTCCTCACCACCACAGTCTAGGCATGCCGCCGCCTCCTATGGCCAGCTTGACGTTCTCCAGTATCTGATATCCCGAGGTCCGTCCGTTCCACTTATCCCCTCACGCACCCTCTTCTTCTTCTTCTTCGTTCAGGTGGTGATGTGAATATCACTGATCAGGACGGCGATACACCGCTCTACACTGTCGAAAACATCGAAACCGCGCGTCTCCTCGTCGACCATGGCGCCACCATTGACCGGCGAAACTCCGAGGGTGTATCGGTGCGTCCAGCTTCAGCCATCGCATTTTACTCAGACAAACTCTGCATGAACTAGCCCATCGAACACCTCACCGACGACTTTCCACACATCGCGTCCTTCCTCCAAAACCTCACCCCCGCCTCCACTACAAATGGAAACGGACCCACTCCCCAACCACCATCGCAGCACCAACAAAACGCCGTCTCGGAGCAGCTCACAGACGCACTCATGGCCTCCGTGGAAGAAATAATGCAGCGCAGTGCCGCAGAGGGTCGCGACCCTGATGACGAACTGCGCGAGGCTGTAGGTCGTGCCGTTCTCGAGGGCGTCGTGACAGGCTACCAAATGACCACCGACACCAGCAACGACCATGACACCAGAGAAGACCCCGCGAAAAGGGCGCGGACTGACGACGCGAATTAGAGCCCATAAGCACATATATGTCAACTGTATTTCAAACTCTTCCTGGTGTCGCCTTTTTTTTTAAAAGTTTTTGGTGGGGGTGGGAGAAAATAGCTATACTGAAGGGAGCAAATCCCACCGATCCTTTCTGATCATGATCATAGATCCAGAGCTCGGAAGACCTCACCCGTGATCGTGATCACCATCACCATCACCGAGGATGGCGATGACGCGACGCGTTTCGATCAGTCAGGGTGCAACTTCGATCTTCGCTGTTTGACACTCGTGGAACCGTGTACGTTGAGTCTAAGGGTTGTCATAGTAGCTTGGGACAGACATAGCTGCTTCACGTTGTCCTGCATCGAGGTGCAACGTATTTAGTTTGTAACAGAAGCCTGACCAGGTATGCGAAAATTTTACGGACGTAAAGGGTCCGAATCATGAACTGGGAGAGCGCTGGTTAATCGCGCGAGAGTGAGCACCTTGTTCCACTCGAGCCAGGTAGGAATAGTTTGGAATGGCTGGGCGGTGTCAATCAATCGTCCCAGATGGTCAGACCGGACATCTCCAAGGTTCGTGTGTATTGCGCCGCTGACCCAGCCAGTTTGTGTCAGTCATCACATCAAATTTACGATGCTCGATGTCCCGTAACAGCCGAACAGAACTCTCCGCCGCTAAAGGCGGTTACAACAGCTGATAACGGGCTAGAGGCGACAATTGTCACGCAAACGGACTAGTCGTTCTAGAACTTCTGTGCGTTCCGTACCCTGCTGGCTGAAGAGAAAGGCATAGGCACCGGTGGCAACGTTGTGTTACCTCTCCGAAAGACGTCGCCACACAGGGGTGAGGTCTAGTGCCACAAGAGGTAAGTTGAAAAGCATCCCAACCGAGCTATAGTTTATGCCTCAGAAACAGTGCGAATGAGGCGGTCATTACGGGCTAGTCCGAGCGGCAGGGAACACGACTGATTTACAACGCATGCTGTACGGAGTTCAAGCAGAAGGTTAGGAGGAGATAAGAGCGATTGTAGATGTTTTGGAACGAGAGTTGTTTACGCGTTGTTTGCCTAACTGGGAGTTCTTCTGTACCGTCCCTCCTTGCCTTCACCCCTGGTTTTCTAATCCATGGCCTCCTGGAGCGGCTCTGCCGCCATTTCGACCCTCTTTACCTTAGAGGATATCTCCCGTGCCAGCACTAGTGACGACATACCGGCCTACGACACCCCCGTACTGAAGCTGCTGGCCGAGGCACGATCGAAGGGTTATGATGCAACATCGTTGCCGCTGACCACGGAGAAATGGAGGAGGCGGTGGGCGGACATGTGTCTGCTGCCGACAGGCAGCGATCGTGAGATGGAAATTGCAGCGGAGCAAAAGGCGGAGGTGTGGAGATCACGCCCTGGGTTCTTGAAAGATGAAGTGACAATTACGCGGTTGGGTACGTTCATGTTTCGGTTGTTGACATGGAGAGAGGCTTGTGCTGAAATATGGCGCTTCAGGTGAAGCGGAGGGAATGACGGTCATGGTATCGGACTGGCTGGAGCTGGATGCGACGGACGACTGGGTTCGCCATGATGCTGAGATCGTACGTGCGCCCAATCTTGGTTGTTGCAAGAAATCTGATGTCTTCTATCTTCCTTATAGGCCCTACAGCAAGAGCTCGCGTATGCTTCGTACCTCAATGTGCAATCCGCCATCCTCCCCGCGCCGCGGAACCGTGAACACGTCGCCTCATATGCCCGCATAGTCAACTCATGCCTCAAAAACACGCCGTATATACATCTATCTATTAGGCTCCCCATCTATAATCCATCTGTTCTCCAGACAAGCCCTCCCTCTGCGCTGCTTAGTTCTGAGAGCATCGCCACCACGGGGGTTTTGTCCCCGTCCAGGTCAGCTCCGCGCCTCATGATCTCCGGAAGCTCTTCAGAAATGCTTTCGGCCGCTCCGGAAAGCGAGCTGAATGCAACATGGGAGATGTGGGACCTCATTCGCTCCATGTGCGACTACAACACGCGCCTAACACTCAGTACGCGCTTCTTCTCACTAATCATCTAACTGTGCCCTCGGTTTACTCACGGGTGCCTTAGCATTGGATCTTTCACCACCGCTCCCGACTACAATAGGTGTCCTGAGCAAATGGGCGGCCGAATCCGTCCGCAACATCCTCCTTCCCGCCTCTACGTTCATCGCGAACGGTAAAGGGTACCCTGTGCTCCCCAAGACCACACAGTCGTTCATACGCGAATGCATGATTGCAAGTTTGTCTACTCCTATGTCCGGAGCCTCCGCTGATCGATCTGGACTTGACAGCACCACCCGACTGTGATACTGGCCGGCGCTAATGCAGGGCAACATAGCCGTGGTGGCGAGTCGGCGTATGCGCAGTATGTGCGCCACTTGAAGAAGACAAGTCCGGCAGTGCAGGCTGCCGAGAGGACGGGCACTGTTGAGAACTTTGCGCAAGGGTATCAGGATTATTTGCAGGCACCCCTGCAGGTGAGTTGTTTTTGTCACAAGTTTTTTCAGAGGAGGCTGATGTTGACATTCTAGCCACTGATGGACAACTTGCAAAGCGTGACATACCAAACGTTTGAACAGGATCCCGTTAAGTATCGACAGTATGAGGAGGTAAGACTTTACCTTTGCGCTTTTCATCGCCTGAGTGTAATTTCGTCAGGCTATGTATAGGGCATTACTAGAATGGCCGGGGGAAGGGAAAATGTGCGCTTCTCGTTTCATTTTTTCTTTGTGTCATTGCTCATAGTAAATATTGTATAGTGTACTCTGTATAGCAGGTGCTGGGCGTGGCCCTCTCGTCGTTCGATGTCTGACAGCCATCGAGCGTTCTCGGCGCGAAGCTTGTATATATGCTGTCGAGAAAAACCCCAACGCTTTCGTCACGTCAGTCTGCCCATGTTATCTCACCATCACTTACACCTGAGCCGAAAGAGAACAGATTACAAGACAGGAAAGCGCGCGAATGGGGGGATAACGTCCAGCTGCTCTTTGGGGACATGCGATTTATTGATGTTCCTGAGAAAGCGGATATCCTTGTCAGTGAGCTCCTGGGCTCGTTTGGTGATAACGAGTTGAGCCCTGAGTGTCTTGATGGCGCTATGCGATTTTTGAAACGTGAGTTACCGATGTTCCGCAGAGCAGCAGCCCCTCCCTCATGATAACATAATTTCTAGCGGAGGGCATTTCTATACCATCCTCATACACCGCACACCTCGCGCCGTTGTCTTCTTCCAAGCTTTTCAATGAGGCGCGTGCTGCGAAGAATTTTAAGAGCTTGGAGACGCCCTATGTCGTGATGTTCCAGGCGGTGAATATCCTGAGCGGTGATGGTGGCGGTTTGAGCGGAAAATGTGGCCCACAAATACAGGAGTGCTGGGAGTTTGCTCATCCCAGGAGAGATCCTGTGCTTGATGCTCGAGGTAGGAGACATTGTGAGGCCCTGCCATTGGTACTTATCGTTCTGTGATAAGGCTTGCCAAAGACAAACAGCCATAATGCGCGGTCGGCGAAGCTCAACTTCTATATTCCGTATGCCGGAGTGCTGCAGTGCGTTTTTGGACTTTAGCATGCACAGTAACAGGCATTCATCGGGTCTTTTCTTAGTGGGTTAGCTGGATATTTCGAAGCTGTGAGTTGCAGCTCTTGCCGGGAGTGCCGTTGGATCTCAAACCGAGTTATCTAAAGGTGTTGTACGGGAACATCGGCCTCAGCATCCACCCGCACCGCAAAGACCAGATATCGAAAGACATGCTAAGCTGGTTCCCCCTTTTCTTCCCATTTAGGGTGGGTTATTTTTGCTTGATGTTGGTTGGTTTCTGTTTGTATGTTGAGAGCGATTGTTATAGGAGCCGCTCTATTTGCCAAGCAACTCGGAAGTGCAGGTGTCGATCTGGCGTCTCACAACTGAGCGCCAAGTCTGGTATGAATGGCACGCCGAATCGTTCTTATCGAGCCCGTCTGTCGCGCAGTCAGACTCTGGACTGCGCTCGTCTAGTCTGTCTGCGGCGCCGTCCTCCCCCTCAACAGCTGTCATGAGCCCGCTCATTGATGCCGACGACTCCACGTTCATGCAGAGGACGGGATATGGCAGTCCCGATGCTTCGCCGGTCTGTTATGAGACAGTGAAGATCGGCCAAACGAGTTTGCACAATCCTGGAGGGCGTAGTAGCTGGATTGGGCTCTAGGTGTGATGCTAGTTATCTGTTGTGTTCTGAAGTAATTCGAAACATTTCTATTGAGAAGGTGCTATTTCGGGTTTTCAGCTGCTTTAGGGGGGTGTTGACGTTCATGGCGACACCTTGCCACTTGGCCGATCTGAGGCAGCGGAACCTAGCGATCGGTCGCCGCGGACTCTGAAGTGATAATTGACGCTCCGCTGTAGTAATAGAACCCCCTAAAAGGTCGAAGTGTAGCTGTGATTCTCCTTCTTCTCCTTTTCCCCCAACGCGAACGTTAAATACGCACCTGTGATATCCCACTCCCACGCGCTGCAGCCATGAAGTTCCTCGCCGGTGCCGCCGCTCTCATTTCGCTCGTTCCCTCTATCTTGGCGTTAACGATTAATACGCCGTATGTGCGAACCTGAGTTATCATGACGCGTCGCGCTGATAGTACCGATCTAGTATGAACGTTGTTCAGTGCCGTGCGTCGCTGACAGTCTTACTTTGCGTATCCGTAAAGGCTGAGAGTATTTGTTAGAACCTATCCTTTTGACATGGGCCGATGGTCAAGGTCCCTATTTCTTATCAGCCATACCAGGTTCGTTTGCAGTATACCCTATCCCGCTGTAGATTTTTATAGACCATTTAGGGGGCCAGACTTCGGCAGCCCCAGTAGGTTTTTTGGTCATGTGTATGCGCGACGCTTCACGAGTTCTTCTCACAGATCAAAACTTTTCCGACTCAAAGCGGAAACAGCTACACCTGGATCGTTGATCTTCCGGTTGGAACGAACATGTAAGGGTGTCGTGTTTTCTTCGTCTGCATACCAGAGTGAAGTTTACCCCTTTATTCAATAGCAACTTCCAATTGAAAGACCAGACTGGCGAGACAGTGTATACCGACATTGTAAATATCAAAGGTGGCTCAGAAACAGGGTGCGCACTATCTAGAAGCCCTGAAAACTGTCCTCACAATGCGATTTAGGTGTTTAAGCTCTGCCGGGGCCTCCGCCACTGGCACTCCTGCCGCCGGCCAAACTTCAGGAAACACGTTGGTTCTAATTTATAGTCTTCCATGACGTTTTGTGTTTACGTGTTCCTTATCAGGCCTGGCGCGTCTGGCACTTCCGGGGCGCCTGGTGCGTCTGGGGCGCCTGGCGCTACAGCCACCGGGAGTGCCAAACCCAGTGCCAGTGGCCCCGCTGGTTCGCGTCCTGCAGGTGGCTCTGGAACCGCAACCGCGACTGGCGCTACTCCCTCCACGACTAACGCAGGGTCCAGGGTTTCTATCGGCACATACGGTCTCGCCGGTTTCGTGGGCCTTGTTGGTCTTGCTGTGTTCTAGAAGCTGGCGTTCGATGAGCCAGCTACACGAATTTTGATTTCATCGGACCAACACCCAACGGATTCGTTCCTTGACCTACTTCCATTGTAGTATACAACCGCCCTATCATACTATCTTGCTGCTATGTGCAACGTGACATTGTTGGACAGCTATATGGCGCGTTTGACGCGGCCGGACACGTGCATACGATACATACCTTACGATATTCCCGTAGTGTACCATACCAGTCATCCTATTGTATCAGTCTCTTCCTGGAACGCGACGTTGTTGGACAGGTTAACGGCGCGTCGGGCGCGTGATGGACATCGGGCCGGGACACGCACACGTGAGAGTGGAAGCACTGGGGTGCCTTTTTTGCCTCGTGGCCAACTGAGAAGACAGTCGACCTTCGCTCTTGGAGTCTTTGGTCCTCCCTCTGTCTCTCAGGCTTCACTAACACTATATATCTCCAGGACGAGTCCAGGCTCACCATCCTTTGGATCCAACGTATATATTCCAAAAAGCCTCACCCTCTTTACTAATTATTCAACCATGTCCGTCACCGAGGCGGACAGCACCGTTCTCCAACCCTTAACCAATGGGGGCATCAACGCTGTCCCCGCCTCCAAAGAAGAAGTACACGACGCGTCGAGTGCCTCCAAGGAGAATGTAGACCTGAATAGCAATCTGAAGGAGGTCCTGACCTCTGAGCGAATTGGAAAAGCCACCGAGATACTAGCTGCTGAAGTGAGTCTGTTGATCTTTCACGACCTCGTTGTACTCAGTAGTCCGATAAGACTTTAAATCCATCCATGCCCGAGCCTGATAGTGTGTTTGATGCGCAGTCATCCTCGGAAGCTGCCTTACCGCTTGCAGATGCACCTATTCCCTCCCAGAACAATGGAGTCACACAAGAGCACACGATCAACGCCTCTTCTATTATGTTGGAGAGCATCGGGATGAATACAAAATCTACCGTCTCCGTCGCTGAGGAGCATGCCACGTCTTCAAACGAGGTTCGTCTAAGCCGAACAACTCTGCGGAGCCATTTAAACCATACTTCTAGGATATTTTTTCTAAGCCGAAAGAAGATATAGTGGAGCCAGAGTCTGTTGTGAACGCCCCTGTGAGTTTTATGACCACGAGGCGCTCCTACCTTGTTCTAACAACTCTTATCACAGATTGAGAAAGGAACTGAGGGGGAAGGCTCGGTGGAGATAACAAAAGGTCTGGAGTCTGCTGACTCCCGCGCTGATGTGTGTATCTAGTTCGGACGCCGTCGTTCTGCTGAACTGACATTCATCATCAGGCTGTTGCATTGGGCGCTGAAGATGTCAATGTCGGCGGTGCTAAGTCGGATTCTGCGTCGGTTGTCACACCGGCTGCTGCTGCTGCGGATACTGCAGCTATCGAAAGTCAAGTCGGAGAGGTCGAACCTGCATCGGTGCCATCGGTCACATTGGCGGCGGAGGAGCCCGTCGCTGAGCCGGAGGCTGTTGCGGGGCTCACGGAAGTCCCTGCATCGTCGGTCGAGTCCGCAGTTGTTGCGGATGCCATTGCCCCTGCCGTAGGTGTCGTTACAGAGCTTGTGCCGGCAATCGATGAGCAAACAGTGGCCGAACAGGAGGTTACCTCGGAAGCAGCGGACCCCATAATGGTTACGGAAACCCTTCACGTCGAGTCTAGCGTGGTCAAGGAGGTTCCTGTTCCCGCAAGTGAGCCCCTTCAAGAGGATATTCCAGCGGGAGCTATTCAGGCAGCTCCTTTCGACGAAGAGCCAGTCTCAGTGGCGAAACCGACCGCAGCCGAAGAATCTCTTGCTCAACCTGAAAAGGTTCCAGCTGAAGCCAGCATCATAGACGAGCTTCCTGCTTCTACCCCAGAAGTTGCAGCTGTGGACGTCATCGAGCTGTTCGGGTCCGTTACCCCAGTCACCTCGAAGCCATCACCATTGGTTGCACCAGCTGAAGAATCAGCCGCTGTCGAAACCAAGGCCGACGTATCTGAAGTCGCCGATGCCTCATCACCTGCCGTGCTTCTCATTCCTGCTACAGGAACCACGGAGGCTGTCCCGGAAGTCGAAGAATTGACGACAGCTCAGCCGGAGGTGGCTCCTGAGTCCTCTGTAGTTGAAGTTCCCGGCCCAGTCCTAGACTCACTTTCAATCGAATCAACTACTGCTGAGGAGATTCCCGTTCCTGCCACCGAGAGCAGCCAAGGTTCTACTCCAGCAGTTGAACCAGCTCTAGTTGAGAAGGTACTCGTCGAGGGCAGCGATGTCGCAGAAGTTTCCGCCTCTTTCCCAGGAGCCGTTGCAGAAGCTGAGCCACAGATTGTCGAGCAGCCACCCATCGAATCTAGCACGGTCGAAGGCGTTTCCGTTCCCGTTTTTGCCCAGGAAACGGCCACAGAAGCTGCGTCGTTGACTGAGTCTCTTGCCGTCGAACATCAACCCACCGAATTCAGCGTCACCGGAGACGTTTCTGCTCCTGAGCCAGAGCCCATTTCAGAGCCTGCGCCAGCGACCGCACCAGTCGCTGCTGCTCGGCAGCCTCCCGTTGAATCTAGCATCGTCGAGGAAGTTTTAGCCCCCACTGCAGAGCCCATTGCAGAAGCCGCACCAGCTGCTGAACCAGAAGTTATGGGCTTGCCGCACATCAGAAATAGCGTTGTTGAAGAGCTCTCCGCTCCTAGTTCAGAGCCTCTTGCAAACGCCGTGTCAGCAATCGAAGCGGAGGCCAAGAATACCTCAACTGAACCCAGCGTCGTCGAAGAGGCTTCCGTTCCTGCCCCAGAACCCATTGCAGAAGCGGTAGCAGCAGCTGAGCCAGTTGTCGAGGGACTACCGACCGAATCTGGTATCGTTGAAGAGGTTTCCGCTTTTGCACCGGAGCCCCCTGCAGGAGCCGCGACCGCAGCTGAGCCAGAGGCTACCAAAGAGTCGCCCATCGGATCTGGAAATGCTAATGAAGATTCTGCTGCTGTTCCGGAACCACCTGCGGAGGCTACATCGGCAGTTGAGCCGCTGGTTGTTGAGCAGGCGCCAATCGCATCTAGTATTGTTGAGGAGACCCCCATTGCTGGCTTGGAGCCCATTGCGGAAGGACTAGCAGCTGAGCCGAAAGCTGTCGATGAACAGCCTATCGGATCCAGCACAGGCGAAGAGGCTCCGCTCCTCACTTCGGTGGTTGTCGAGGCTGCATCAGATGTGGGCTCGGCCGCACTTGCCGGTCCGGCAGAGGCAGACGAGGCCACTGCTGCACCAGGAGCTGTTGTCATCACTACTCCCGCGCCAATCGATGAAGGTATTGTTGAGTCCGTCGAAACAGCGGAACCCGGAGCTGGCGCGCCATTTAACAACATCCCAGAGGCTGTGGAGGGAGTCTACTCTCTCGAAACCGACATTGCCACACTTGTGGAACTTGTTCCAGAGGACGCTCCCGCTGCTGGGAACGACGTAGCAATCGAAGTGGAATCAGGGACTGAACCTGTTGATACCGGCAGGAAGGACGCCCTCCATGGCGAAGCTACTACGCTCCCTGCTATGGATTCCGTCGATGTGGAGGAGTCAGTGAAGGTCCAAGAGGTTGTTTCAGTCGCACCCGAAGAATCGAGCAGCGAACACGCTAGTCTCACCACCCACATCGAGGTATCCACCACCACAGATGATGTATCAGCGAAGGAGGAGGAAATCGCACCAGAGGGAGTCGTTGCTGACGAACTCAGCCTTCTCGATGCCGCGGTGGCGCCGGAGGAAGCTGCCACACAGACCACGTCCCCTCCTGTCAACGCTCTGTCCGACACTCCTGCTGCAGTCGACTACATGGAGGAGGTTGAACCGGATGCCCAAACTAAATTTATAGAGGATGGCACGGAAAACACTCTTGCTAAGGCACCTGCTACTGTCGCCGACGATCCAGAGCTTGAGCCAGTTGCGGCCGTTCCGGCTGCGAGGACAGATATCTCTCCCGAAACTACTTCTGTGGAAGAGTCTCAATCATCCTTCGCAGTGGACATTTCTCCAGCTGCTGACGAGCCTGCCGCCCCGGTAAGAGTTTTAGAGGACCCTTTAAACGCCGAGGAGCCGGTCACAGCCCTTTCCGAAGCAGCCGCTACCACTTCTCTACCAGAACCAACTTTCGTTCAGGAGCTTCCCATAGAAGACAACGAAGCCATGGTCAGCGCTGAGATTCCCTCTGTTGTCGAAGAAACAACGCATGAATTTGAGGTACCGATCACTGCGACAGCCTCTATTCCTGAAGAGTCCGGCGCATCCCAAGAACAACAAGATACCTCTTTTGACGAGCCTGTCCTTTCCGTTACCGCTGAAGAACCCACAGCTGCCCAGGGACCTGCAATCTCCAGGGAGGAGGAAGCTCCGGATGTGGTCGAAAAACCTGCCCCAACAAACTCCGACGTCGTAGAAGAACACCATGTTATCGAGGAATCTGCGCCAGCATTCTCTGTAGCCACCGAGGAACCTGCGACACCACGGGATCAAGTAGTGCCTCCTGTCGCTGCTGATGAACCTGCCTCGACACTAATGGCAGCTGCAGAGGAAACCACTGCTCAAGATATTCTAGCTTCGGAGGAGCAAGAAGTACCCCTTGCCGTTGTCGAAGTGCCCACTCCGGCTGGCGCAGAGGAAGCAACTATTCAACAGCAAGAAGAGGCTGCTCCCAATGCTGCAGAACTTGTAACCAATGCAGACAGGGAGGCAGAGGAGACAAGCGTGCAGGAGCCCTCTGCACCACAGAGCCATCAAGGGGAGGCCGACGTTAACCCTGCTCCAGCATCCACAGCTGACGAAGAGGAGTCTGTGGTCGTCGCAGGGCCTCTAGCATTAGATGAACCGAACCAACCCGCCCAAGATAGCTTCGCTCTTGTCGCGGAGGGTAGCATGACCCCTACACTAGTCGCGCAAGACCCTGCAGTCTCTACGTCAGGTATGTCGGAAGCGCAAGCAATTGCTTTGGAAAAAGCGGCTGCGGTGATCGATGAACCTACAATAACACCAGCAATTACCACGGAAGAGACAGCTGGACCAGAAGAGCTGGACACCGAGACTACCCGAGCGAAACCAGGTGATTAGATCCCAATACTCAGCTTTTGAGGAAAGAGACCTAACAGTCCTGAACGCTGTTTCAGAGGTAGAGGAAGTTGGAACGAAGCATGAAGACTCTACGATTCTACAAGCAGAAGAAACACCCGTTCCCAACAGTGTGACGGATGACCTCGTTCCTAGCATGCCGGCAGATGAGTCGATCGTAAACGATGCTTTATCTGCAGATCAGAGTCCCCTACCAACCGAATCACCTTGCGAGAAGATCTATACGGCTGCTGACAAGTCCACTACCAACGAGGATGCGGCGATGTCCCCGCATGCCGAAATTCCTGTCGCTGAGAACATTGAGCAGGCGACGGCAGCAGAAAATTCTGACGAAGCTGTCAAGGTTTTCGACGATGTGTCTTCTGTCAACGTCCGGCCAGCGGAATTTAATGACAACGTCGAAGCAGCCGCAGCAGCACCGTCCACCATCTCACATCCACATCTTGTATCCTTTGCCGTGACCCACATAGGTGCGGGAGGGGTTCAGAACGATGAAGGTGCTCAAGATGATGTATCATCCAAGGAGCATGAAGCTAGTATGTCAGGCACTATCTTTGATGGCACTCAGTCTAATAAGGACCGGCCTCTTGCTTTAGTCTCTCCAGCCGGTGCTATTGAGGAGCCCACCGAAAGCGAGACGGCCACAGAGGTACGAGTACATTTACCACTCCAACTACGCGCTAAATTGGGCAATCAGGTCCGAACTGTGACTGTCGATGTTGACTCGCTCCCAGTTGAGGTAGAGGTTGAAAGGCCCAAGTCTCCCTGGATGCCCTCGTTCCAAGTGATGACTGTCGGTCGGGGAGTTGAAACAGAAGAACAGCAAGTACCAACGTTCGAAGAAACTGCTATGTCGATCCCTCACACAGGAACAACAAATGGCGCCATCCAAGAGAAATTACCTGAGCCCGTTGGAGGGCTACCCGTCGTCATCATACCCGTCACGGCCGAAGCGGAAGAAATCAGTGACGATGTAACCGGAACTGTGATTGCACCACCACAGGTGAGTCGGGAGTTGATCATGACCTGAACGACCCTAATTCCTCCAGTTACTTGTTGATACCTCGCCGCTTGAGGAACCGACCGAACAATCTGTGGAACCATCCGAACAACCTCGGTCTTGGACGCGTTCATACTCAGTGCATTCTCAAGGAAGCCCACGCCATGACAATGTCGATCTTGACGACACTGCTACGCAGGAAGAATCACCACGATCATGGACACCTTCATACTCTGTTCATTCACAGGGTAGCCCTCTCCCTATTCAAGTGGACCTTTCGGACGAGGCTACTGTTCCCCTCGATGATGCCGCTGAGAACCAGGCACATGAGTTGGCTGGATTGAGGGATATGGAATTCGCAACCAATGAGGAGATCCCAGTTACTGATATCAGCCCAGCTAAAGAAATCTCACCACAGATAAGCGGGGCACCGCTTGGCCCTCGTGAACCGGATGAGCTGTCAGTCCAGGCTACCAACCCAGACATAGCCGCAGAATCTATGCCTTCGGATGCGCTCGTTGAGGTTGAAGATGCTGCACCAGCACGTGAAGTCCAAGTCCCACAGCTAGTCTTAGATATCAGTGAAGAGGCGACCCTAGTGAGTCCCGCATACTGCTGTTAGAGTAGGTGGCTGATCTACTGTAGCCGTCTACGGATGATGGCGAGCAGTCTTCGACGCACCTTGGTACCCATTCTGAGCAAGAGAGACCGCCCTCCCCTTCTTGGGTCCCTTCGTATTCCGTTAGTGTGCAGGGTAGCCCGTCGCAAGAACGATCCAACCCTCTCGACGAAATGCTTGTCAAGTCAGACGAGGTGCTTGCAGCCATTGTGCCCGTTGCCGTCTCGCCGGAACCCGCTCCGATACGGGCAGCCGAATACAAGTCGCTCGCCACCACTATCAGTCATCAGACCGTGCTCCCTGGCGCTCAAACCTCGGCAGAGGCTGAAGACCACCACGCTCTGATCTCCAACATTGTCAGTGGCACAGCGTTAGCTTGCTTAATTGCTGATCCTCACTCCCTTCTGACGTAGTCACCTGCTGTGGTCGAAGCTCCTTCCACAGGGGCCACTGAAGCCCCGAGTATGACGGATGATTTTACAGTCGCCGCAATCTCCGATGCCTCTCTTGCAACGAAAGGACTTCCTGTCCTAGTAGACGATGGCGAAAAAGTCGAGGTATGTGTCATAGCGACAGCCAACTTTCGAGACCTATTCAAAGGCATATTCCAGAATGTGTTAGATACAAACAATGTTCCTCGAGCTTTATCCTCAGAGGAACCGGAGCCGCTCAAGAATCCATGGACCACAAGCTACTCTGTCACAACACAGGGGCCCAACGCTGCATCTGAGGCGGCAGAGCCTGACGACCTCGAGCCTCCCCCCGAACGCGCTGAACTCGCAGATGTCCCTGACAACACTTCAGTGCCTCAAGATGACGCTGCTAGTGATCATAAAGAAGATAGCGTCCCCTCTGTCGTTGTTGACACCGCAGATGAAATGCGCGATACCCCTGGCGAAGTCTTCCCTACTGTGGAAGACACCGACGAGGTCCCAGGGCAAGTCAAGTTAGTTTCTTCGGTCTCTCTGTGGACCGGCTTCCTGACAAATGTTCCATCACAGATCCAATAGCCTCCGCCTCGTACCCTTGGATGAAACCCGCGTGACTGAAGCTGAGGACGCCCCCGTATCCCCAAATGCCGTTTCTCCTGTCACAGCTCGCTCAAGATTGGAATCAACGGCTTCTTCGCGTTTCTTCCCGGGCAGTTGGTTCTCATCATCATATAAGGCGGTAGACGAAGGCAGGACATCCCTGGAAGTCGCTCAAGGAGAGTTTATCGCTACCAAAGCGACAGCTTCGGTCAACGATGCGGCGGACACGTCGTCAGTTGAGGAAACCTCGTCTGATGAATCCGACGAGGACGCAGAAGCATCCGAGTCTGCTACCAGCGAGCAAAAGAGGAGGTGGTGCGTTATCATGTGAACCAAAGTCGAGGACGATTTCAAGTACATCCCTACTTACTTCACGACTTCTTACGACCTCTTATGCCCTATTTACCCGTCATCTATGTTGCTAATATCTTCCCTCATACCCTGATCTTGCACACGTCTGGAATCACATTCAAGCTGGACATCCTTAATCCGACCTCACGGTCCGTGCAAATTCTGGCACTTTCTGTTCAACTCTAGAAAGTTGCTCATCGATAGCGTCCCACGGACATAGAGCATCTTTTTCCATGGGCTCCTGCGTTGTACGTCCCGCCCCTTCAGTCGTAGAGTTGACGACTTGTTCTACGAAAGGACTGCTCCGCGCCAACCTTCGACCAATCAAAAACATAGGTAAAACCAAGAAATAAATCACAACTAGATAGCATCTACAACGCTCACTGTGCCTATCAGACGCAATAAATGCTTCTATTGTGGGAGCACTTCTTCCCTTGGTCCAGTCGTCCTTCGGTGGGAAAAGGGATATTGACACAATCATTTAGCAGATCAGGGTAGGAGACCATATTGAAGTCTTGAGTCGTGTACCTCTCAACGTCCTCCGGGTTGACCTCGGAGAACTTAACCAAGAAGGCTCCCTCTCTCTAAGGACCGCAGGCAGATTAAGGGGAATATGGAGAGGACCAACATGGCTCCAGGTGACGCCGTCCAAGTTACGCTCGTCGCGATGCTCAAGAAAAACTTGTAGGCTGGGCAGCAGCCACATCGGAAGTGTTGTCGTTGGCAACGTTCTGGCCTGGTGATGTTGAGCGAGGTGAATGTTAAAGAGGATGGGGCTGTGGCATTGTGGAATAGCGCAGGAACCTTTTTCCCGCAGCCAATAGGCTTGCTGGTCGTTACATTTATGTTGGGACTGCGAGCTGTGAGACGTGTGACCGCGGAAGTAGCTGTCGCATTCGTAGTAGAGTTGATGCAAGCATGATAGGTGCTCAGGGGGCATCGAAGCGAGGAATCCATAGTTTGTACTGCTGCAGGCGTGCATAACTGGAGAGCACATAAGGGAAGGAACAGAGGCGGAGGGGTATCGTTGTATACTTTCTGCGGCATCGACAACGTCGCTAACGCCTGCCTCCGCGGGCCCCCGCAATCATTCCGACAGTATTATCGAATGTGAAATCACCCGCAAAGGTGTTGAGCTGCTTTCGTTGGTCATATATGTTCCAAGTGAAAAGAGTTCCCCATTCGAAAAGCTCATCGTACAAACGCCACAGGTCGACATATGTGGTCCCATCAGTTGACACATTCTGAATTGGAAGCTGGGCGGGCTGCAGGAGGGGCAACGATACGGCTAGCGTAAGGAGGGAACGATATTGGAAGGAGCGGTTGGAGGCATGGTTGAAGAGAGGGCAAAACTTGGGGGGCTTCCACTAGTTCATGCAGATCATCATCCATCGCTTTGCAAGTCTGAGTTACGAGAGCAGGCCACCGTCGTGAGTAGTTGTACTGAGCCGCATTGGCTGTCGTGTAACACGCGATATTCGATGCCGACGGGGCTTAGCTTAGCAAGACTGTAATAGGTTAACTTACGAGAACATCATCTTGACGTCGCCAGGCAGGTCGTTTTTAACTCCTCATTTGACTCTTACGACTTGCTGTCTACAGTGCGAAGAACGAAGCTCTGCTGTCACTCCGATCGACGACTCCCCGACGGCTTGTACGCCATAACCACAGCCAAACAAGTACCTACCCCACAAAGAAACTGTTGCTCCTTCCGCTGACAGGCCAACGTTGACCTCTTCACAACATATGGCGCCTACTAGCAAGGCGAAGGCCAAGGGGGTCAGCGCTAGTTCCTTCCTCGATCTAAAGGCAGAACTCTCCAAACAGGAGGAAGAATTCATGAAAAGCAAAGCGGCAGGAAAGGGAAACTACATTGTTGGCGGTGTCAAACGTCCTGACAAAGTACTTTTTCACGACATTTCCTATCGCTGATCCTGTTCACATGTATATGTTCAGAAACCTACCGTCTGGGCCCGACAAAACAAGGGACTGCAAGCCCGCGCGTCGCGGGATGTTGAACTCGAGGCAGTAAGCAAGCCCACGCTGGAGTCAGCGCGTGCTGCCCTCGAACGCAAGGCGAAAATCTACGAGAAGCTGCGGAAAGGGAAAACAGGGGGGTTGAGTGACAAACAATACGATGCTCTCTTGGTGGATGTGAGTGACTCTTCGGTGTGAAGCGCCGGTCCTGTTGACGGCTTTCTCCCTAGTTTGACTCCAACCTCGTGTCGGAACATTTTGAATCGGACAGCGACGATTTAGATGAGTCATTAGAAGTCGCACGAGCACCAGAAAATGAGGTACGTGTGTATGAAGGCTCTCATCCATCCGTAAGTTTCTGACGCTATGCAACAGGATGACCCAATCGTGGAATATGAGGATGAGTTCGGACGTGTTAGGACCGCACGCCGCTCAGAAGTTCCTCGAGAACTCGCCCCTCCTCCTGAAGAGGAACGAGACGAAGACGAGTACGTGGTACTGTCCCCTTTCGCAATCATCTGCTCATTAGCTTTCGGCGCAGGGATATCATCATTCGTAAGCCTTTTTTACCTGAATCAATTATCTCTAACCAACGTCACTTGGCGTATGCAGGAAATCCTGTGAACCATTTCCCCATCTACGAGCCCAGCGCCGAGCGGATCGCCGAGATCGCGGCCGCACATGCAGAAGAAAACAACCCCTTAGGTGTACACTATGACGCGTCGCAAGAGAACCGTGCCAAGGGCGCCGCGTTTTATCAGTTTTCCGGCGACGAGGAGACGAGACGGAGGCAGATGGAGGAGCTGAAAACTGCCCGTGAGGAGACAGGAAAGGTGAGACAGGAGCTAGGCTCAGTGAATGTGCGGCCTGGCGAAGTAGAGGGCATGCGGGATGCCGGGGAATGTGCAAGAAGTCGGGCAATGGAGAAGCGGAAGAGGGAGCTGGAGGAAAGGAGAAAGCTGGTAGATGCGAAACGGAGGAAGGTCGCCGGGACCACTGGCGATGATGCATCGAAATCAATCCCAAACACTACAGTGAAACCCATCATAGCAGTGTCTCGTGCAGCCCTTCCTCGCCCTCTTCAGGATCCTCCTGTTACTCTGGAGGCGAGCGCGAAATCCGCACGCGACAAGGCCCAAGGAAAGGTGCTTCCAGCCAGTGACGCTGACACCTTCTTGGCACAACTGGAACACGACTTCATTCGCTCGAAAGGAAGATGACCGCTAAAGGCTACCATACATGATGTTTGCAATGGTATTGTATCCCAGATGCGCTCTCTGAATCCTGGCCTCTTCTACAAGTCTCTCTGGGCATCGCAACGAGAACCTGCCATTTTCTTGCCGATACGCAACATTAGTCTCTCCTCGGACAACCAACCGCTTCTTAACAACCTCCTTCCCTTCAATGACATCCCTCATGAACTCCCTTGCTGCCATCAACACCTCTAAAGCCGGTCTAGCTACGGTGCAATGGCCAGCGTTCACCAAGACCTCGTCCTTTCCGTTTCCCGACTCACCCTGCAATCGCACAAGCGATATAAGGTTGTCGACGGAAGCGAACCAGGCTACAAGAGAGCCTTCCTTGGGGAAGATGATTTCCTCGTGCTCGTACAGCGAGTCCCCGACATAAAGCATTCGCTCTTCGACATCATAAAGCGCAAGCTCATCGGGTGTATGTCCAGGTGTATGAATCACAGTCATGCCATTGCTTCCTGGGATGGTATCGCCATCAGATATCAGGGTAGGATTGTAAGAAGGTGTAAGGAGTCCCAGTGCGTTGCAGAGCGAGTGTTCGGGTATCACAGACGGAGAGAGGAATGCTGGATTATGCGACGAGGCTAAGATGGGGGAGTCGTAACAGCTACGGGTAACAAAGGTTCAGTAATTGGGCTACCATGAAGCCCAAGGGCATTTGGTCTGCCTACAACTGCTCAACCCCGACTGCGATGGCTGGGTTAGTACAAGAGGCAAAATATCAGCGAGTATGCATACGGATATGATCATAATGGCAGTGGGTCGTTACAACGATGTATTGCAGCTTCCCTCCCTCATTCAGTGGCTTGCCCTCATTCTCATCCAACTCTGCTACCTCGATAAACTCGCGCAGGTTCGTGATCTGTATATTGGGGTCACTGGATGCCCCGCCGCATCCAGTCTCCACCACGATCACAGTGTCAGACGACGGCACAACTTTGACGTAAATGAAGGGACGTTCTGAGTAGATGTCGGTGTATTCCTTGATCATATACGTCTTGGTCGTCAAACGGGTTGCTTGGAATGCGTACGATCGTACGGACGGATTTGGTTGCATGATAGCACCTGTTTGGTAGAGGGATAATACACACGTTAAAGAACTGGTACAGCAAACTATGAGAGAATGAGCTTCTGATCAGAATACAGTGAGTTCACATCGCACTGACCTGCACTTCACCTTTCTCACCCTCCGGACACTGGGCAGATCACGGCGACCTCTTCACCCCCCTTAAGTTCCGTCGTCTCCGGATTGTTCACCATTTCCGCATTCACACTCCATTGGCTGCCCTCGAGTACCGTTTTGAGAGAGGTGTTAGAATGTCGCGCGATCAGGAGTGCGGCTAGCGACGACAGATAGAAAGGACGGTCATCCGGAAGAGGTATGCACTCCTCGGTGAGGTTGGTCGCAGTCGAGGCTGCGGCAAAGTAGAGTACGGTGACGGTCTGCACAGGATGGATATCGGCGGTCATGACAGTAGCTGGAGACGTAGGATTCGACGGCAAACGGATAGGGATATTTGAAAGTTGGAGGACTTCTCGATCGCGAAGTTTGGACTCAACACTTGTGCATTTGTAATAATACACTGAGCAGAAATCTATGCAAAATCGACCATCTATGTTATTCATGTAATTACCAACTTCTGAACCCCACGACCGACTCGTCCGCATTACCCCAACGCAGCACTCTTCAATTCCACGCTCCACCAAATTGGCTTCAACGTCTTGACGCGAACCTCCTTCTCCTCCGGGACGAGATGGTTTGACGTTGACACCATGCCATCAAATGACGAGGGGGTCTCGGCTGCCCGAGGATACAAAGTCAGGTCATATAAGGAAGATGACGGGGCGGGAAGCAACATACTCAGATTCCACCGGAGTCCTGAAGTCGTCAAAATCGTCGAGTCAATCCCGACAGGCAGGAGTCCGCAAGTCTTGCCCAATAAATTATGATCGATAGCGATAACGTGCTCGCCCTATGTCATCTTGCATCAATGATACTTCTTTGGGGAATCAGAGCGGCAAGTGACGCCGTACCGAGTCTAGTACCCAGCCCACATTATCGTCCGTCACCGCGAAGGCACGCGGACGGGTTCTACGCAGCTTGTGCAGATAGGATAGTGTATGGATCGTTTGGTCGAGACGCCCTGAGAGGCCGCCCAGGAGGATGACGTCGTGTTGCTATCCCAGGAATTAGAATCGGTAGCAGGAGGGACAGAAAAAATGTACCAGAGTCCCTTCAATGCGTTCCTTCTCCTCGATCGCGGCCACGCATTTCATCAGGTCTGTCGCGTTCTGGTCTCCGTCTTGCACGATTGGAACCTCCTGTGTTCGAGAACAGAATATGTCAAGGAAAGCTGAAGGAAGTGTCAGGAGCAAAAACCTTACCTTCCCCGCGTAGTATGCACGAACCTCCCCCCGAATTGAATCTAAGTCGCCTTTGATAAGGTTTGGCACGAACCTATGATTCATGCACGACGTGTTAAGGGTTAAGTGGATAACGAGAGTGTGGCTGTTAACTCACGCACTGCGCGTCTTGGGATCGGCGTCGAACGTGTCGTACAGCCTATTAGCGCCACCGTCTGCACAGCAGTGCAGTACGCAGGAACTCCAGAGGCGACTGAGGAGGACGCGAGAGAATGGTTGATTGAGTATGATGAGCGCGCGGGGGCGCTGCCCAACATCCTGGGCATGCTCTTTGGCGTCGGGACTGAGGAAATCGACATTCCATGATGTCACGCTCATCGAGGTACTGACGAAAAGTGTGGCGCTGGTCGCTCCTGCGATCGGACCCCTTTATGACCGAGTTTATTCCATCCCGTTCTATACCCCTGACTCTGACGTAGACAGCTTGATCATCCTGCCCGGCTTCAAGACTGGTAATAACACGTCATGGTGTGTATATCGACAGCAGACTGGAACATCCGTTCTCAAAGCCATCGTTACAGGTCAAGCCAGTCCCGAAATCGTTTCTTGTATGGTTTAACAGTTACGAAAAGTGAACTTGAGTATTTGAAGGTTACAGCAGCATCCCTTCCATGTTCCGAACGAAAAGCAGGAGCAATAATCACGACCTCCCCCTGCAGTACTGTATTCCAACAGGGTGTTGGTAACACCTCTCCTTGGGTAGTTGTTGGTATAGCCGATTCAGTTGGTGTCACTTATATACCCCGGGTAGCTCGACCGTTCTGGGTGTATAGTGTTGAGCAGTTGAGCGCTAAGGGTGGTTAGATAGATACCCCAAAGCTCACAGCCCGAGCTGTGTACAAGGGTTCCATCGTGTTTGGGTGTCGGGGTTAACATGGTCTCTTGCCCGAGGTGAGGGGTCCAACGTTGCTTGCACATGATCATAAATACGTCTGGCCGAGAGTTAGGCATTAAACACATCTTCACAGCAACTGTGCAGGCAGGGTTCAAATTCGATTCCTGTGATAATGGAAGTCCAAATAACACAATCGCGATGCGTCACTAGGCTGCTCTGACATATCTACGAATTCGAGGATGTCAAAATGGATATTCGAACCATGCAATATGTCACCACTTACGTCGCATCGATTTGCTTCAGCTGCGGGAGCGCCAGCATGATCTTCCGTCTGTAACCCGTCATGTCCTTTGTTTGGCAAGGGTTTGCCTCGAGGTACAAGGTCTCGAGAGACGTCATGCCACCGAGCTGGGGTACTAAGGACGTCAGGTCAGGGATCTGATTACCGGTCATCTTCAAAGGCCAAGTCAGGAGTCTAGTTGAAGGGAAGATATGAAAACAGACACCATACCCAGAGCTCTTCAAGAGAAGTCAGGTGCGATATGTTTTCGATTGCGGAAATAAAGTTATTTCCGACATCGAGCGTCGTTAGCTTAGTCTGGTTCATGTTGAGAGACGCGCGCGGGATACTGATACGTGTGAGCAAACTCACGTTGCGCTCTAGGTTTTTTAGTTGTTTGATACCATTATGACTCAAATATAACTGCTCCAGGTTCTCAAGCCCCTCGAGATTCTCTAGCTGCGTGATTCGATTGGATTGCATCGAGAGAATTTTAAGCTTCTTGAGGGTCCCCAAGTTCTATGTCCATTGAGTCGCCAGCAGACCAGTGAGTCAAACCGAACACCTACTTCTAACTTGGCGATCTTGTTCTTTCCAAGCCATAGTTCTTCGAGATTTACCAACGATTCTAGGTTTTCAATTTTCTTAGGTATTGTAAGCCGGGTAACTGTCCAGGAAGAACTAATCCACTCACCCGTATTCGATTGCCTCCTAATTCCAGGCTTCGCAAATTGGTACATGAAGCGAGGCCGTTTATCTTTGATATCCGGTTCTGAACGAAATATATGGTGTGCAGGGACGTAAGCAACTGGAGCCCTTCAGGAACGGCTTTCAAGAGATTAAAGGATAAATCCAGGACCCTGAGTAGTGGCAAAATTAGTCACTTGGCTAACTTGAACGCATGTAAGGCGGCATACGAAAGTTTGGAAAGCTTATTGAGGGCATTTCCAGTCATTTTGATTTTATTATCATACAGGTCGAGTTCTTCCACGTTCGTGAGCAGGTGAAAGACCTCTGGGTCCAGAAACGAAATGAAGTTTTGCCGCAGACACAACCGCTTCAGATGACTGGCGAACCTCGGGAGTCTAAGGTTTGTAAGGGATCCGATGCGAGAGTTGACGAGTTCCAGATCCTTCAGATGTTCAGCCGCGCAACTGGGGGGATCGCCTCGCACCGAAAGTACTTACTTCAGTTTCGTCAGGGAAGTCTTCAAGGAAATCACCTTCATCGTGTTCTTCAAGGCTGGCATCCTCCAAGGGCTCTTCATCTGACTCGATCGTCTGAGCTATTTCTGCCTCTGGTAACACGACTCTAGCACTAGATGTAGTTCCGCGATTGAGGCTTTGGCAGACCTGAAAGCTTGACGACATACGTCTTTGAGGTAGACCCATCCAGATCGTCAGCAGGGTTATTTAATACGGACGACATCGTAAGGGTCGTCTTTGGATAGAAGCAGATCCGATAAATGCAATAGCCAAAGCTGTGCAGAGTTCAATTTGGATACCAAAGATAAGATGCCGTTGTCCACATGCTAAGATCGCGTGCAACAGACCAACCGATCTCTATTGTAAGAGTCGACCGTAAAGCCGACGCAATCTGAACGTCTTATTACTGATATTGAACAGGACATCCATCCTCTACAGACGGTATATTAAGCACTCTACTGTATGCACAACGGTATAAAACAAACGAAAGCAAAACTATGATACAAAGCGAGGCATACACCATTCCAACTTTACGAGGCCTGGTTCCTCCGCGACCATGTCGAAAGGCTTAAGGCTCCAACAATGCCAACAACAAGTAGCGCTGTTCCCGCTCCTACCAGCCCAGGAATGTACAAATACCAGGTATTATCCGCATCCTCGTCCGCAATACGGTTATCGAACAACGTCATTTCCTCTTTCTTCCGGCGTCGGCGCAACATGGATGTTTCAGCGTCCGTGTACTGCGACGTCTCAGAGCGGCTTCCAGGTTCAGAAACGCCCGTGTCAATGGAAGGCATCTCGAGCTCTTCCGTGTTGTGCCGAGGGTCTGTAAGGGGAAGTGAGGGGATCTCAAGGCTGGGCTCTAGTAACCGAGCACGTTCAAAGTACTCGGCAGCTGCCTCACGATCACGCATCCAAGCCTCGGTCCCGCCTTCTCCCACCTGAGCGTGCAAGGGCACGCGGATGGATGATAGACTTGAATACGACGCTGATAGAAGGGTAGATGCGGCTCCTTCCAGGTGAAGAAGGCCGGCATCGAAATAGAGCTGCGCTAACCCCTGCTTTCCTCCTACGCACTGAAGATAATAGGCCACCGTGCTGCGCGGGGCGGCTGCTAGCTCCGTGATGTCTAGATTACTTGTCGAGGCAATGGGTAAATAATGCGATGCCAGCCTCATGGCAGCGGTGGGAACGTGAGCTTGGTGCCATGCTCGTCTGCAGAACATTACAATCGGGTAAAACGACGATTCAAGGATGCGACGCTCACACGAAACATTCGAAGGCTTCATCTTTGTCTTTGCGTATGTCGAATAGTTCCAATCCGATCAAGACCAGGCTGGTGGGATCCATATTGTACTGGTGCTCGAGCTCAAGACTCGCGTCGAAGATGATTGAATCGGTCACAAGAGGTGACAGGTATTCTGGGGCTGGTCCTACGATTAATGAAGGCCATATGATGGACTGTTCTTTCTCCAGATGGAGGGTTAGGAGCTTTCCAGAGTTTGGAGACTGTAGTGAGTCAAGGGAGGAATATGAGGATGTCATGCTGCGCAATGCGTGACCTGGAGAAGCAGAGCGTGAGGCGGCAGCATTGGAGTTGGGTCTGCGACGTGATATGGGAGGAAGGACACGCTCATCGGAGGACATGCTAGGAGAGGACAGTGCGGGAGAAGGTGATATATCCTCAGCATCAGAGGCTTGTCCACTCTCAAGTGACGCGGCAAAACTGCTTGATATTTCCGGATCAGAAACGAAGGCGTATGATGACTGTGTCGAGGAGGTAGATAGCGTAGATGTTGTGCGCTCCCGTCCAGAGAGGCGGGCTTTCCTGGGCTCAAGCTGCCATACTGAATTTGTCGTGCTAACATTGCTGTACAGCCGTCCCTATGTTCGCTGGTAAGTGACACCATTTCACAGGATGGCAAGTAGCACATACCTTTACTATCGGTGCATGCCCCTCTACCCCTACAAGCAGATAATTGCGCTCGACAACGACCTAAGAAGACGCAAATTACGGTCTGTTTATACGCCACGTTCCATTGAAAACGTACCGCAACATCCTCCACCTGGGTGTCGTGCGGGACTATTACAAGCACGGTAGCCTACATCGCAAGCTTTGAATAAGGTGTGCGGTGTAACTTAGTACGAAGTAATACCTGGTCGTGGGACTGTATAAATGGAGATCATGAGTCAGTATAAGATTCAGCCCAACTGGCATATTTTGCCTCATACCTGGTGCCACGAGTATGTGCAGTAATTGTTGTTGTTATATCTGTCCATGAAACCGAGGATCTGCAGTGTGCTAGGAGCGAAAAAGTGAGTAGGGAGTCGGAGGTCAAGAGACGCGGCAATTGGGTTCGGCAATGAGCGACACACCCAGCCACGAGTCAAGCTTTGCTTAGCCGATCACAACTCCTTCATCTGGTCCGAATTGGTCTATTATCCAGACCACTGTCGCTATTTACATCTAAAGACGAGACTGGACTCAGGCTACATAACGCAACGCTCAGCTATCTAAGTATCGAACTCCTGGTAGGAGCAGTGACTTGCTTTGCGGTGACGTTGATACAAGTCTTGGGTCTTGCAATTCCCCAAAGAGCGTACTACGTTACCATTGCGGCACCCTTGAACTTCGCGCTCGAAAAACTGTATGCCATATATTCCCATGGTATCACTCTTCCATTTCTCTTAGTGTTCAGCCTCAATAACAACTTCCAAGGCTCGATATATCCATTTTAAGGCCGGTATAAGGACTGGTATGGAGCCTCCGTATCGCCAGAAGCGTTCAAATTTGTGCCATACAAAACGGTGACTCTACGGCTCGAGCTGTCGGATCAAGCATGTCAGGCGTGGTGGAACTGTCCCGAAAGGCTCTGACCTCTGAAGACATTTTTTCCTGCCTCCTGTATCCGGAGGAACATGGTGGGGCCTCAAAACACTGCACATGGCGGACGTGATCACGGCGTTTCACGGTGTGGATGCTCCATCGTGACAGATACCGAGTTCGACGTTCAGGGGGCATTGGGGTGCCAACCTGCGCGAATCAGAATGGCTGGATCGGGATCTACTCCAAGTCCGGGCACCAGGTCTCCCCACTCTGAGACCGCTCCGAGACTGCCAATCCGCACGGAGGAGTGATTCAATCCCCGTGCTGTCCGAAGTTTCTTCACCCAGTACCGGAGCATGTCTTTGGGGCCTTCTGTGGGCACTATGCCGGGCGGTATTTATACTTAGGGTGTGTCGTAGATAGACGTCATGTTATTGGTTTGTCCTCTTGATAGTTCAACCAGGAAGCATCGCGGTTCTGAAATGTTTTCGTAAGGTTTGCAAGATTTGGAGGAATTGTGAGCACGATGGATATGTTGGATTAGATTGGCATGGTGAGTACATCATGGATTCGGGATTTTAGCAAAACGACGATGAACGAATTCGAAGACCCGCTCCCGTCCCGCATGTAGACTCATAACCATTCGTTATACGAGAATAGTCGAGCCTTGCTCATGGAGGGGACGAACATGTTCAGGGTCAGTTTCATAAAGCACACGTACGGGTTCCAGTTTGACGAGGTATATTGTATACAGCGATGGTATAGATAATAAGGTATTTAGATATTGTTTGTGTGTCAATATCCACGGTCGACAGGTATATTTGAACGAGCTGTTGTCGCTATCCTCTTAATCGTGTCCTTCTCCGCTTCCATATGCTGGATAAGCATTCCATCTAACTTCTTCAAAGACTCCTGAGCGTTCGGATTAGCCAGCCATGCGGCAGCGGGCCCCACCGTCGACCTCCGCTTGCTGACTGAGTTGCTTGGGCCGCCCGCGGTGCTGGGATTTGTGCGTTGCGCATATTTATAGAAGTCAAATGAGGACACTGGAGTGCCATGGCCTTGGTCACTCTTCCCAGCCCGTTCCGTGAAGAACGGGGCGCGGACAGCGATATTTCCAATGGGCTGCTTGTACTTGAGACCGCCAGGAGAACGGCGGTTTTCAGTCGCTTGGCTCACGTACGGGGTGGAGTGGTTCCCGAGCCGCATGAATAAAGGACGTGGGGTAGTCGGAGTGATAGACATAGAGCGGCTGCGAGGGTCAGATCGGATTGGGCTGGGTGGGTTAAGACGAGTAGCATCTTCGTCATCACTCTCGTCCGATGAAGATTCCAGATCGTCCATGGCGTTAGGCTGGGACTGGATGCTGTCAAAGAAATTTGTCGGAGACATAGGGCCAGGAGCCGAGTGTATAGTCACTGGGATATTTGTGGGAGGGATGTCGAGTGAGAGTTGTCTCCCTGGCGGATTCCCACGTCGTTGTGAGATTGGGAACGGGGGTGTGGTGGGTTCTGGCGCATTAATGATCAAGGTAGTATCATCCGTCAACGGCGTAGAAGGATGGGAAGGAGCGTCTGGTTCTGAGATGTGAGGTGAGGGAATTGTGCGGGTTTGTGTCATTCGGTATTTGAATGACGAAGACCGCGGAGGTGGGGAGAGAGCAATATGTGCCAGTGAAGATGATATTCTTGGCGGAGGCGACATGGCTGAATATCGGGGAACAGGACTTTCACGAGCAGTGAGGACTTCATGATCCACACTTGGCATCCACCTAGGCTGATTAGACGAAAAATCTCCCATATCAGTTGGTGCATCATGGAAGGCTGACATCGTCGGCGACGGCTGAGAGTACTCTGATAACGATGGTCGACCATCTATAGCGGATAATGCAATCGATGCGCGAGGTAAGTCTTCATCGTCAAGCATTTCCTGGTCCGAATAATATGACTGCGACGATGCACGACTTCTACTCCGTTGCAAATCACCGAAAGATACCGTTGAGAGAGTGGGTGTTGGCAGTGGTGGAGGCGTCATAATCATGTTCCGAGCATCGGACTCGTATGTATCCGAAAGCCCGGGGGACGACATCGTTTTTCGGATGGATGCATGTGATGGACCATCTATCCTCGATGACTGACCGCCTGATTCCGATCTAGGAAGTTCGGTCTGGGACATCGAATACAGGGGATTGATAATATGCTTTCTCGGAGCGGGCGTCAATGGGGTGAGAGGACCCGAAGGTGTCGCAGATCGAAGCGGAGGGACATTATGTGATCGAGATGTGTCAAGGGAGGCAGGCTTCTTGCCAGCTGTCCGTTTGGATATAGAGGACATCGACGCCATACTTTGATTCGATTTCTTTCGTGTCATAGCGCGTGGAGCAGCATCTGAATATCTCGGGTTGATTATGCGCTGTTCCAGTAACGGTCTTGCAGCAGGAGTTTGAGGGGAGACCGCCCTTGAAGGTCCCCGTGAAGGGCCCATTTGAGGTGATGCTAATGGAGTAGATGCTAATGGGGTAGCTGCACCAAACATCGTAGAGAATGATACGTCAGGGGATGTACTATCCAACGAGTGGTGAACAGCCTGGTGCAGTAACGCCTTCCTCCAGTGATCATCAGGATCAGAAGCAGACGACGTGCCTGGGCTTTGAGGAGGGGGCAAGCGATCCGCCAGCAACGCTGCACCAACCGAATCTTGAACACCCAAGCCATGGAGCGCAGAGGCTTGCACGGCAAAGGGATAGCTTGAAGACGGTGGCGGTAGATCAACCGCATCTGTAGGATCAATCACGCCATTGAATGCGGTCTGCCCAGCTTGGGAATCCTGGTCTCGTCGAACTCCACGAGCTTTCATATCCCGCTCGGCTTGTTTAGCGGCAACAGCTAGGTCCTGCATTTTCTCGCGGACCACAACTACTCTTCCTGTGCGAGTTCCGGGGGGAGGACCACGAGGGATTTGTGACGAGCTCCGTGGCTGTGGTCGCAACGCATGAGCAGTGGTTATGGAATCAGCAGCAGTTCGCAATGCTGGTCCAGTGGGATCAAAACCGGGAGAGGATCCCGTGGGAGTTGAGGGTTTTGATTTTGGTTTGCCACGAAACAAGTCAAAAAACGTAGGTGTCGGGGGTTTGGTAGGTTTCTTTTGCACACCGTTCCCCGACGCTGCAAAGTCCTCTGGCGATGGTTTGGAATGCGCCGGCGGGAGGAAATAGCTGTTATTGACCAACAACCGAAGGCGGTAGGAAACGTCGTCGCCGTCATACTCCTGAGTTTCACCAACTTCAGGATCATAGGAAGAAACGTCATAGTTATCTTCTTGCTCAACCATTGAACGCGGAGATGGAGGTGAATCGGGCCCAGACGCTGTTGATGTTGATGTGGATGGAGGGTAAATGGACGATGACAACCCAGACAACTGCGTTGAGAGTGAATCTCGGACGTTCACAGCCGAAGGATCAACGCCAGTTAAGTCAGGGTCTCGCGAAAATGCAGACGGGGGAGGCTGTGGTTGGGACGCAGTTGGTAGTATCTGCATCCCCGAAGTTTGGCGGGTCTGGCAAAAGGTTAAGTGACATTATACGTACGGATAACCAGATACGTACCAGTTTGACGACGCTTTGTTGCACTGGTGATTCTTCTGCCGCACGACTTGTCCATGTACAGTCACCATCCTGCGCTGACGGGTTACTACCCTCGCCAACTTGATTTGGGTTCCCCTCATATGTGCTTCTGCGAGGGGAACGCGGGGGACGGGGAGGCGCGTCGGTAGCTTCATTTAGACCCGCAGGAAGAGTTGGGATTGGTTCCTGCACAAAATTCGCCCCTAGGTAAGGCAGTTCCGATGTTGGACTCTTTGGAAGGGTATCAGGTGGGCGTGGCGACCCAGTCAGAGTTCTTGACCTTGCTCTAGTCCTAGCCCGACGCGTAAGACTGACACCACTGGATAAACTAGAGTTGCTTGCTACTGAGCGAATGGAGCCTGGTCGCTGTGTCTCCTCTACGGGAACATGGTCGGTCATCGTGGAAGACGGCGAACGGCAATTTCGACCCATTCGAAAAATCAAACTGGTAACTAAGGTCACATGTTTGCTTAAGTAACGCAATTAATGTTGAGTTACCGAACCTGCTTCAACTGCCTTGTTCACCCGTTGGCTTTTTGTTCGCGACCACTTAACAAACATAACTAATTCTTTTAGGATGCTCGGAGCCTTGTCAAGTTGTGAGTGGAACGCGAGGCTCAAAATTATAGACTGAACCCCGCCAGACCTCCCGAAAACAGAAGGCTACCTTGCGTACTGGCAGCTCCTCATCGCAGTCACTGCTGTCTTGAACTCTTTACAAAACTTCGCGACTCTGAAGCTGACACGCCGAATATACAATGCTAAGCACGTAAACGGTACGCTGCGTTTTTGTAGCTTTAGGTAGAACTACCTAAGGAAGTGTCATGTTGTCAGTCACTCCGCTTCAGGCGCGTACATTTGCTGCTTGGACCCTTACATCTGCCATTGTACGCGCTTACGCAGCGTACCATATCCACGACAAAACGTACGTGGCTACGTCTTGCATCTCAGTGCCGTCTCCAACGCATATTTTTGTGCAGGATCTACGATATGGCAATGCTCACGTACCTCATTGCTTTCGGTCACTTTTTTTCCGAGTGGTTCATTTTTCGCTCTGCCACAATCAACCCAGGACTAATGTCACCCGTCATTGTCTCAAGTAAGTCAACCATCTCTCTGGCGATTTTACAACATTTCACACCATGTTCCAGCCACTTCGTTAATCTGGATGTTCAACCAGTATTCCTTCTACGTCAAAGCCTAGGGTATAAGTTGTGGTCCCCTGGATATTGGATACCTTTGCTACGCAATCGCGTTGTCAGGCACAGGCACGTTGTTCTGGTTGCAGATCACCTGATATGCCATAATATCTCTGGAGTAACGCACGTAGAATTCTATGAGTCTGCCGACCCTTGATAGAAAATCTTCGTTCAGGCTTCAGCACGCGAATTCTGATACAAGGTACTTCAGGGCCGGAAGAAACTGGCAGGAAACGTGCGCACCAGACCTCTGCCACGCAGTGACCGCCATGAAACTCAGAGGTCTGCTTTTTTCATTTACCATGATTTAGTGTTAAAACCCCCATGTGTATGCCTTGAGGCAGTGGCGGCATCCGGGAACAAATGCCAGCGGTCAGTTTGAGATCCGCTAGCCGTGAGGAAGCATGGCTTGCAGCACCTGTTCAGCCAACACACTTGATCCTTGTATACTCTTCGACATTCCCAGTAGAGGCTGCGAACTACTCTGGCTCTGAGTGTAATGTTTATGCGCGGCACATATTCGGCGAGGGTATCGGCATGACGTGGAAGTCGATGGGCTATAAGAGACTGGGGCATAAATAGAACGTGGCCTATAAATAGCACCCGAAAACCTGGTTCTATAGTTAGCAAACTGAGGACCTTCTCTTCGAATTGGATGCAGTATTATAACGGATTAACCCATCAGACGTATTTCTCCCCGAATAATTCTTCTAACCCGTGGTACTCCAGTCTGGGGGTCCGACACGAATGCAGGATTCTGAATGACGGTAAGTAGATGAGGTTGACTCTGTGGATCGATCCTAAAAAAGTGGTGGCACGACACAGCATTTCCCGACGGTGATGTGCGTGTGGCGCGAACACGGATAACCAAGCATCAAGGCCATGAATAAGAGCTCCATACGAGGTCCGAAGACGGTGGCGTCTCGGACGAGGTGGTAGATAAGACCCCTTTGACGTACTTATCGTGCCACCACGAGCTGCGATGCTGTCGATATGTGTAGAAAACCATTATATCGGAATTCGAGAGGATAGTGACCCACGAGTCCGGTAGCGGTGAGCACCCTTCCACGGTTCTCGTAAATCAATTAGATTGAACTTGAACATCTGGAGCGTTCATGAGACATTGTTACTGTACTATCAGTATTTCAATCAATCCAAGTCGGGGATATTCATGTAACTTGTAACTGCCTGAACGGAATCCGTGAATTCGACCAAACCCCGCGGCACCCGTGACAAGGGATTTTTCGACAATTTCGACCTCAATCCGCTCATTTTTTTTTGCAGTTTAGTGTGACTTTCCAAGGACGGACAAAGGGCACAATTTCGACCGAATCAGGGGCCCTACCACCCATCGAATTGATTGGAATAGTATAGTGTTCGTGAAAGGTACTATGCGAGGCAGCATGAAAAGAGCTCGACTCGCTTTAGGTGCAACTTGCCGATTCTCTTGCGGTGGTATTAGGTAGCAAAGCTTACCGTGATTTAAGGATCATATGACTACTCATTCCTGCACGAGGTCGTCCACTTGTCGTCGAAGAAGCCGGGCGAATTATGCGCTGATGTACGTACACACGCGTGTGCTATACCCAGATTCCGTACTGTCAGGACTGACTGGGGTCTGTACTATGGTCTCAGCATCATCTTGCGGCGACTTCCGAGGTGTCGGATGAAAGGTTAATTCAGACTCATCCGAGGATATTCAAGTTCCGCGATACAGGAACTGGTGTGTAAGTAACAGTGAGTCGCCTTGTGTCGTCCGTCCGAGGTTTTCAGAGTGTAAGGCAGCGTGTAGGCAATTTCGCGTACAACAATATGGCAACGATTTCAAGGAGTCGGCGCCTATCATAACCTCTCCCAGGATGTGCCGAAGAAACTTTGAGCTTGAGAACCAATTGCAAGAAGGTTGACCAAAAATACCATGCTAACTAGAGGGCGTCACAGTTCTAGAAATGAGCCCGGAGAAGCCCCAAGTGCGACAATGTTGAATATCTCGGAGTGACGGCCTGATTGCCCGAGAGATATTTTTGGGACGTTCATACTGAAGTTACGACTGGCTATAAGGCGACAGAATGGCGAATTCTATCCTGATCATGGGAAGCAGCTTCCAGCCATCACGGAGGTGAGACAGACAAGGGGGGTGGAATCGGATTTTTGGGAACAGAGGATGCAACCAGGAATATATTCTGACAGGACGTCAGACAACCTCACGAGGAAGGAGAGGCGGCGCACTGTGAGTGCCTGACGTCGGAGCATCCTTCAAAAGCGATCACGGACGGTCTAAGTTTGTAGGCGGGCCGTTTCCTGTGAGTAGGTAGTAATAGGTATCACTCGTCATTGGACGGTCACGAAAAGATGACAACAAGTGTTCTAGGGTCTTCCATATGGATGTTGGAACGGAACTCGGATCAGAAAATTTGAAAACCCCCATATATATTTGTTACCAAAAACTCAAAAACCAAAAAAGGCGTAAGGAGGATCTTAACGACTTCTTAGCTCAGCCAGAGGCCTTTCAGATATTTGTAGCAAGGAGACCAGGAGGGTCGAGAATGTGGGGATGGCAAGCGTCTACCGCCGGACCAGAACCAGGGACGAATCAGAGGGATGCTTGGCACCCCAAATTGGGAAGGTCAAGAAATTATATTGTTTCTCCGCAATAACTTGAAATAACTTACGCATTCGGGTAAATCCCCTTTTATATAAGCCGGCCCCGCAAATGCCTTGGACTCTTACTATAAGAACTCAGCCATCTCCTCCGTTCTCATCTCATCCTGTGGACTACACCTTCCAGCCTCATTTTGTGCAGCATTGATATGACCACTGCTGACTCTCGCCAGTACCCATCTGAACTGCTCTTTGCCATTTGTGCATACATCTATTCTGCCTGCCTTCTTCCTGCTGAGCCTTCCCTCGACCCCCTCATCCACCAAGATTATGGTATCCCGACCGCTCTTCCGTCCTCTCTCCCGGCAAGTAGTTGGCCTGAGCCTGTCGCTCGTCGCACATTAGCGAACCTTTGTTTGGTAAACCATGCATGGTATGAGGCGGCAAAGCCTTGGCTATGGACCAAGTGCGTATGCTTTGTCTCATTCTGATGCCGTTCACTCATTTCATCCCTGTTTCAGGATCGAAGTACGCCTTCCTCGAAGTTGGCTCTCTCTCGTTGAAGAGATCGCCTGGGACTACGACGAGGAGACTGTCGGTGTCGTAATGGGCAGCACGATTAAGGCTGCAGCCAAGGCAGCGGTACAGTCCTCCAGTTCAACCCCTAACGAAGAAGAGCTTCGCCTTGAAGAGAGCATCCTCGAAACCTTCGGCGGCCCCGACTCGAGCATTGCCCCTGAGTTGCTTTCGCCCGTTGTGTCCCGAGATCCGAGTCCCCGGCGCCTTCGACCGAAGAGTAAAAGTCCGGCACGTTGGAAGCTCATGCGGTCGATTAGCGATGCTATACAGAACGTCCTAGAACAAAGAGACCCTGGTGTATATGGTAAGGGACAACGCTCGTTGGATTCACACCACATCCCACTCACGCATCACCGCAGTCCCTACTCCCAATGACCCTCGTCCTGGGCGTTTCATCCGTCACCTTGATTTCAATCATTTCCGGACTATCGGAATGCGCCGCTCGATAGACGAAGGTGTCAACAGCCGCTTTGTCACCGGCGATCGAGTTCAAGCGGTTCTCAAGGTACGTGGACCTGATTGCTGATCCGTCCGGTCTGACCAACACGGCTCTAGGAAATGCCCAACCTCACCACATTCGGTGCGACTGAATATATGGATGGAGCATTAACGTTACCTGTCCTTAATGAGCTATTCCTCCGCGGCGCACCTTCACGTGGTCGTGGACGTCCATCACGCGGGCGTGGCTTAGTGTGTGATGTTCATGATAGTGAGGAGGAAGATCGGGAAAGGAGGCGGGAGTGCAGAGATCTAGAAGCAGTGGATCTCACGGGTTGCGTCAGTGCGGTCTTCGTCAACGCATTGACGGAATTTGTACATACACATTTACTTCCGCACGGTGCCGGGGAAACGAGCGACGTCGACTCTGATGACCTTGGCGGTCGTCGGTCACCTGCCGTACGTTTCGTCGAAGAGCCGCTCACTTTTCCTGGCCTGCAACGTCTAGGTCTACGCGGGGTAAAGTCGATCATGCCTCGCATTCTTGCTCCTTTCGTTCTAGCGTTCCCGTCTCTCACTCACCTTGACCTCTCCGGGACGCGCGTAACTCCCGACATCCTCTATGCACTCGGGGAGTCCCCCACAGTTCGACTGCAGTCTCTTGCGCTGGCTCGGTGCATCAGGCTCACCAGCGCAAGCGTCAGGTCCCTTCTCGTCGATTCCCTCATAACAAGTCAACTCAAAGAACTCAATCTGTATGGTGATATGACTTTCACCTCGCCTCTAACCGAATCCGACCTTCGAGATATCCTAACACTCGCCCCCTGCTTCCTGAGCGGCAACCTCGTATACCTCGACCTCTCCAGTGCACCACTCACACGCGATCTTCTGAATGCATGTCGTCCGCAGCCCAAGCTCCGCTCGCTTGGGCTTTCACATATACCGAACATTGAGCTGAAGGCCATCGCTGAGTTCATAAAGATCAAATCGCCGAACGTCGAAATCCTGACGCTCATCGGCACCTCACCCGATTTGGACTGTGGCCTGCGCCCTGTCACGGCGAACAATCACGGAGCACCGCGCGGATCACCTAGGCAGTCCTCCGTTGCTCTGCACACACATCTCATCCGCCCTCTTTGTACACCGCCGTTCTCCTTCAGCCTTACATCATCGTCATCTGCCCCATCTGCACCGCCTACACGACTGAGGGTCATCGAGCTTTCGAATGTGCTGCTAGGTGGCCTCGGAGCTGGTGCAGGTGCATGGAGGATTGTGAAGAGCAAGGGCGGACGCGGGTGGTATGTCGATACGGCGAGTGGCTGGGTTGCGCAGCTGGGTTCGGACCAAGGCAGTGTACTGCGCCGTGATCTAGAGCCAGATCATCCATTCAAGACCGAGATGGAGAAGCTGTCGAGCGCGAATGGGAACGTCAGCAGCGGAGTTGGTTGGCATGCGAGGAAGATGGAGGTGGGTTCACTTTTTGCTTATCTAGCCCCAGGGTTGCTGATGCCCCATCAGGTTCTTCATGGCCACGGCATGCTTGGACGCGAAGATGGTTTATATGGAGCTGTTTCGTTTGCCTATCAGGGCTAACTGAACTATCCTGGGTGTCTCGGTGAAGATCTGACCGGATTTGGTACGAAAGGATCTCCTGGCCGATGTCATTTCGCACAGAGAATGTACCCGCGCAGAACTTGATCGAGTGCGAGATCGGATGCCTATCTTTCGGGCATAAAATAGCGCTTTAGAGGTATATTATTGGGTTAATTTGGGATATTGGGAACCACGACCACGGATACATCTCATCCTATGGCATTATGAACTCTGCGTCATTTACATAAACGTTTCTTACACTATGTATAACACTGTTATCTCATGATCTTCTAGCCGTTTTCATAGATCGCCCTTGCACAATCATAATCTACTGAGTGAATAGTTGCTCTCTGGTCAAGAACAATGGGCAGGTCGGACATCCCCTGAGCAAGCCGAATTACTCTCCAACATCACTCCCCCTTTGACTTGATTGAGGCGATTATTCTTGCTAGCGTATGGTCATCGGGGCGAGAGTGGTAACGCTACGAATCTCTGGTGCTGCGCGACTTCTTGTCTGAGATTCCAAAGGCTGGTTGTGAGGAATGGGAGGATACATAATACAAAGAGCTTGACACTACCGTTATGGTCTATGTGGCGATGCGAACTTTATATGCTTTGATGCAGGCCAATTCAGATGCGGTACAATTTACGGCTCTTCTAGACCCATACTTGTACACATACATGCATACCTTCCATTCGGGATGTTAGATGCTGATCTGAGAACGCGTCGACGGAGAGCTCAGGAAAATATCGTGTCCGGAATTCGTAAGGTTTAATACGCATTGCTGGTGCATGTCTATCCCGACTGGCCGCATTTCCTATTCGTCGCACAGCTGCACGCAGCAGACGTTACGACGACTTCTCCAAGCGGAAAAACAGCAAGGAATCTGTGCAAGTGCACAGCCTATCGAAGATTCGACCGTTTAACTTGATATCGATAGTCTGGCAGGTTTGCACGTGGTGGACCTGAAAGTGGCATGTTCAAATACATGGCGTCGAAATCTCTTCCACAGCATCCCCCACAGCATCCCCACCTGCTTCCTCAGCCTCCTTGCATTTGAATGAGTCAGTATTCCTCCAAAGGCGATCCTAAACAGCACCAAGTGATACTTAATTTATCGAATAGCTTCTCAGGCAGTGTCTAGTCCAGGGATTATCTCTGAGTCGTCTCCTACACAACCAGTGGAAACAACATTGGAGCGATCTAGCACGACGAACGGAGCAACACCGACACGCAGTAATATTCGGAAACGCACTACAATTCCAGACGCACCACAAGCTTCCACACCCGAAGGACACGCCCCACGACGCTCGCTTATACGCGGTAGAACGCTATCAAGTATGTTGGTTCCGGAAAGGAGGGTTGGCCAAGCACCTGGATTTTTTCTTAGTCTCAAATCGATTATATTCGCGTCATGTGTGTACGGTTTGTGACCTCCTGGCTGTCATGGCTGACATAAACGAACAGGGCTTAATGTTCTATTGGTTTTCATCCCAGTATCAGTAGGTGTCACTGATGGTCATGGATGGCTTTCATGTTCTGATAGCCTGGTAGTGGGCTCTTAATTTCGCTCTGAAGGATGACTTCCACAACAAGCACACCATTGTATTTATCAGTAAGCGCCCAATTGTCACTGGTATTGTTTAATTGTGATCGATGGATTTTACTAGTGTCATTCCTGGCTATAATACCCCTTGCAAAGGTGCGTACATATATCGCGTGCTTACTCCAGTACTCAATGTTTGTAGCTCCTCGCATTCGCCACCGATGAGCTTTCTATGCGAGTCGGACAAACTCTTGCTGGTCTTCTTAACGCCACACTTGTAAGCGCTTGCATTCCTTTTAAAGTATAACGCTGATGCCATTGATAGGGAAACGCGTAAGTTCTTTGTCTGGAACAGGAAAATTTTGTGGCCCATTCTGATATCAATATGCCCATAGGGTCGAACTTATAGTCGCTGTATGTTCTATCGGTTTCGCTCTAAATGACTGTCCCTCTGACAATCCCTTCATGCAGATCATCGCTTTGGTCAAATGCGAGCTACGCGTGGTTCAAGCATCATGTAAGTCGCTGTTCTCTACGTCATCTTGGCGGTCGCCTCGCTCTTTGCACGAGGAGAAGATTGATCAGCTTGGCGACGTTCCTGGCGTCCTGCTAATCGTGATCGATGGAAGAAGTGTTCCCGTACTGACGTAATTGCCCACTTGCACAGTAGTTGGTTCCATCCTTAGCAATCTGCGTAAGCACTCGTCCTTCTTCCTCCAGCACTAGGTGGTGTGGCTGAGGCACTGGATACATTTCTGGCAGTCCTGGTGTTGGGAATGTGCTTCTTCGCAGGTGGGCTCAAATATTCTGAGCAGGGCTTTGGTGCCAGTGCGTATCAACCATGTCCTTGTGACGGGCTACCTTAATCATCTATCGCTATCTACTTCCAGGCGCCACGCAGCTGAATAGTTCGTTGTTGACCATCTCTGTCATCGCCGTGCTATTACCTGCCGCATTTCATCTTGGTTTCAACAGCCCTGACACCTCTGCAAATCCTGATAGTGACAAAGAAGGTGCTGATATCCTGGCCCTCAGCCGTGGCGTACGTCTTCCCCGCCATCCAGCCTGTCTTGTCAATCTCAATTTCCTGTGTTAAGGTCTCCATCATCCTCCTTTTCAGTACGCTCCACGCCCTTTCTGTGATGTCCCCCAACCTGATATGCTAACGCACCCTGTCATCACCAGTTTATGGCGGTTACCTCGTTTTCCAGCTATATACCCACAAAACTCTCTATCAAGACTCTGGGGAACATGTCAGGAAAACCATCCATTATGCACCAGGGGTAAATAAGATGAAGAAGATCAAGTTCTTCAAGGCAAATAAGGATGAAGAGAAGGCGGATGTCATTACGCCCCGCACCGCCTCGCCGACCCAGGAGACACAAGAAACCAGCAGTACCACGCACGACTTGGAGAACGGCGGTGTCAAACCCAAAGAAGAGGAAGAGGAGACTCCCGAATTGAACCTGTGGATGACCGTGGGCCTGCTCTGCGTTGTAACTGTGGTATGAACAATCTTGTGATCGGTTGTAGTTGGTGCCTCGGACTAACTATATCGGCAGCTCGTCGCAGTCACAGCGGAATGGTTGGTAAGCTCCATCGATGGCCTTACAGAGAGCGGCGTCATTAGCAAAGAGTTCGTTGGAGTCATCCTCCTCCCCATTGTCGGAAACGCGGCGGAACATGCCACGGCCGTCACGGTTTCTGTCAAGGATAAACTCACTCTCAGTCTCGGCGTTGCTGTCGGGTCTAGTATTGTGCGTTTCATCTCATTTTCTCCCCACTGTGAAGTGTGCTACACTTGCACAGCCCTGAGCTAGTACTGATTTGCGTGTCCCTTTCCCATAGCAAATTGCCCTCTTTGTGATACCGTAAGTAATCGTGGCACTCATGCCATGGCGGCGCTGCTCATTGCACTCATGATGGACAGATTCATCGTTACCCTGGCCTGGATTCTCGGAAAGCCTCTGACGCTTCTATTCGATCCCTATGAATCTATCGTCCTTTTCCTTTCAGGTAAGATCATCACGACCCCTCGATATCATTTATCTGTATTCATCCTGAACCCATATCTGATCCATTCTTTTCCGCAGTTCTGACCGTTAACTATGTGGTGCAGGACGGCAGATCCAACTGGTTGGAAGGCATGATCTTAATGTGTACGGTACCCCTTTTCTGTTCAGTCTGTGCGCCCAATCTCACTGCGCTCCTCCATATAGGCTTGTATCTTATTTTAGGAGTTACCTTCTGGTTCTACCCTGGCACGTTTCTTCCACCCACGCTTTTCACATGTCCGTAAACTGACCACACGCTCCGTAGGTTCCGACCCTTCTGGAGTCCTCAAAGGATGCGTACGTTGAGGAATTTTACCAATCTATCAAGGAAGGAGAGCAGCATATACCCCACTATATTGAACATACCCGCTCTTTATCCAACCTAGCCACAGCTTCACTCATTTACACCTAAGTGCAAACTTCTCTTACACCGCTATAACCTGTAGCTGTAGTTTTTTAATTCCCGGACCGCGATATGGACGCTACCTTCGATTTCATTCTATGGGCTTCAAATGAGAAGAAAACACGCCGTGTTCCTTAGTCTACAGCCTTGATACACTTCATGTCGAACGCAAGTGCATTACGACCAAAAGTGAGGATCACATCCTGAAACTCTCTCGAGAACATCTCAGTTTTGATGAACCCCAGCACTAGGCATTGAAACGTCTTAATTTTACTCAGCCGCTTGACGGGTGAGTAGATTCACATTCACTCACAATACATTGTCAAGAAAATGCTCAAACATAGACTCATTATCACCGTGTTCCATCTTGGCGATATACCTTCCTGTTGAGGTCCACTCTTCAAAACGCTCGCCCCAAGCCTACACACAAGGACTTTGGCAGGAGAAGACGTACTCCAGGCAACCCAAAGGCAAAACGAACTCACGAGCGTTGCATGGCACACGTCACTCAACTGACAACTTAACTGGCAACTTGTGGGCAGGAAGTGTATTATTGGGTCTAAAAAGCGTAAGCGAGTAGCTGTAAGTAGCGATGATGGTAAGTGCAGAGGTAGATAGTCTAGTTGGTCCGGTAGAGGGCGCGCTTGGCGACCTTGACGACGACATTGGTGTCAGGAAAGGCGAGCGCCTCAAGATTCGTGGCGTACTAAATGGGACGCAAGGATTGTAAGCATAGAATGTCCTACCGAACGAGGCAAAACACGAGCGCACCGGTGTCGGGACATCAGCGCCGGTGACGCGCTCGACGGGTGCGTCAAGGTAATCGAATGCCTCGCTCTCGACGATCTGCGCGCAGATCTCGCTGCCAACACCGAATGCCGGGAAGCCACCTTCCACAACGACCAACCTGCATAAGACGGCACAGTTAGCACTACTCTCCCTATTATCTATTGGATCAGATACGCACCGATTGGTCTTTTTTACTGATTTTATGATGGTGTCAATGTCAAGGGGGCGGATCGAGCGAAGGTTGATGACCTCGGCTTTGATACCCTCCTTGGCTAACACGTCAGCGGCCTCTATGCTGTGTGTGACCATTTTGGAATGCGCGACGATGGTGACATCGCTGCCTTCGCGCTCGACTTTGGCCAGACCAATGGGGAGGAGGAAGTTGTCGGACATGGCCTCAGCAGACATGGGGAAGGACACGCCGTACATCATTTCGTTCTCGAGGAAGACAACGGGATTAGGATCGCGAATGGCAGACTAGAAAACTGATTAGTTCTCAAGGCAGTGAGATGGGTGTGGCGGCAACGCACCTTCAGGAGGCCTTTGCAGTCCTCGGAGCTCCAGGGACTGACAACCTTGAGACCTGGGATTGATCCATACCATGCCGCGTAGTCTTGTGAATGCTGTGCGGCGACACCGGCGGCGGCACCGTTGGGCCCACGGAACACGACAGGACACGGCACGTTCCCGCCAGACATGTAATACGTCTTTCCAGCCGAGTTAACGATTTGGTCAATTGCCTGCATCGCAAAATTGAACGTCATGAACTCGCATCTATCATCCAGACGAACTCATGATTAAAAAAAAAAGGCAAGAAATTGTAGCGCGAGCGGGTAATTGACATACATTGGTCGGAGCCCCTGGAGCGCGGCGCCGACCGCAACACCAGCGAAGCCCATTTCTGTGATGGGCGTGTCGACGACGCGCTTCTCGCCGAACTTGTCCATCAGACCTTTTGTCACCTGAAATCCAAACGGACGCAGAAATCAGGATCCGGAGAGATTTCAGCCGGGTGTTGAATACACATAAAAGCACGGACCTTGTAAGCACCGTTATACCGTGCAACCTCCTCCCCAAGTATGAAGACCTTCTCGTCGCGGATCATCTCCTCCTCCATGGCCACGTTGAGAGCGTCACGGACAGTCATCTATATTGGACTGCAGGTTGGACAAATAACGTAGGGGCTGGACTCGAAGTGACATACCGTATGATGTTCGCTCTCTGCTGTTGCGTAACCACGGGCAGCTCTCCTGGCTACGGGGCGTGCATGGGAAAGGGCGGGAGCAAGACGAGAGAGGGCGGAGCGGGCGACCATGATTAGGGAGAGTTGAAGAAAAATGCGCTGCTGGCGGTTTCGTCCCGTTCCAACTTTGGGGACAAGGTTTTCGATCTCCGCGCGTGGCTGCCGAGCACCTCAACCTCGGACTTTTCTCTTTCCCAACTAATCTACTCTGCCCTCTACTCTGTGTCGATCTTTACCAGCTCTGTTCTCGTCGCTGGCCACTTGTGCATCCTTTATCCTTGTACGCGCATGTAAAGAATACACTCGCTAGGCACTCTGGTTCCAATAGTGTTCCGAGCATCAGAACATAAAGTGGGGACTTCACACATGGCGTGATCCTGGCGCTGGTGAGAATGGGGCACTCTTGGAACCAACACGTTCAGGAAATTCGTCTTTCAGGACTGACGATGGCTCAAAGCCTGCCTTCTCCTGATGCGCACAACCACCACCCCCTGCAGCATGCCCGATTTTAACATTGAAAAAAAAAACGGGCTGGTGGTTCTTTGACATCTTACGTGGCGATATCGGGCTGCAATAGGGTGAGTCGTTTGACATGTCGACCTTGATGTCGACCATGCTGACATCGTCCAGTGCTGTGTCCACGCGACCTAGCCCAACAAACTTATCAGTCTGCCAGACACAAAGCTTGACAGGGTCTATTCAACCTCCTGTTCAATGATGAATTGCATTTCCATTGGAGCTTATCAGAACGCATATTCTCGATATGCTATTCATTGTACCGTTAATGCACAATGTCCATACAAAGATCCAAATCGGTGAAGGACTAGCACAGCTAGGTCAATGGCGGTTCCAGATATCACCATCTTGTCTTCCGACGCTCCTGACGCTCCTCTCCTTTAACAAACATGAACCATTGAGGTGCCATATACACCGTGTCTCTTTTTTCCTTGTCCCCCATCGAAACTCCAATATGACCGGAAACCATCGCGCAATCCAGGGTTTCATCTCTCGGAACGTCGATCACCTTCACGTCGACCTCTGCATAGCCCTTCGGGGGCGAATGCACGCGCGGGAACCACACCTTATCAATCTTGAGACCATGTACCCATTCGGGAGCGCGATCCCCCCATCCACCACGGTGCCCCTGATCTCCTTTAGACTTGAAATAGAGGCCTCTCGCGTCCCACGCACAAAACGCAGTCATCCATCCGCTGATGTGGTTAGGGCCGGATCCACCGGATTGATGATGGATGATTCGCTCCCAGAAGTCCTTGTCTTTCGTTACCCCTCCAGCATCAAAAGCGCGTACGAATCGGGTAAATATAGCACGCAGCATAGCTGACCACTGTTTGGGCTCCTCGCCGAATTCAGCGATCTTGTCAATCCGATTAAGGATCGACTGCCAGTCGGCCTGGGTGCCCTCGAGCGTAATGGAGGGTATGCCGCACATTATGATCATTTCATATTCAAAATAGCTGAACCATCGAGGTCGGTGAAAGATCGCAGTGATAGAGGGTGCATGCGATACCTTACCTTTTCAGGACAGACATGATGAGTATAGAGCAGATCACAGTATCGTTCGCTGTAGTGGTAGAGAAATCGGGGAGAACTCAGGGAACGAGGGACTTGTCTTTTATCTGTGAGGTAAGCCTAGATTAGTCTGTAGCATCTTGTTCTGTCTGGTTACTTACATTCTCGTGGATTTGGCCGCTCAACTTAACTGCCAAAGTTCCAAAGTCTGTCCCCTCGACGGTTGTAGCATCGGACACAACAGTAAGCGTTTTCCTTCCTTCATGCGCCACGAATTTATCACGTAACTCCTCAGAATGAGTATTTATACTATCCAATAGAAGCTTTAATACCGCGAAAATCTAGAAATGAAGAGAGGAGAGCATACTAGAAGTTCAATTGTGACAAAATTGCGATCCAGACATCATCCGGTCTGTGTGGTCATTAATGAGCGACGGAAGGCTAATACCGGAACCGAGAGTGCTCACCGAATCACAAGGTTGTGATGCTTGTTGTACGCCAGCAGCACACCCTGTACAAAACCATTCTTCATCTGGAGGATATCTTTGGTACCATCGACAGAGCTTTGCAACAACTTCGCAGGCTTGTGCGAGGTTGTCAGACCTGCAAGAATTTCTTGCCGATCATTGGAAGATTTACGCCAACTTTCGGACTTGTAGGGCTCAGCAACACGGTCAGAAACCGTGAATGTGACAGGCATGCAGAGTCAAAACAAGGAGGGGTGAAAGAACTGGACTTCAGCGGGGATAGTGAACCCCTTTTTATACTTGGGCGCCGTTTGGAGCCGTGGCACTGGCGCTGCGCAGCCGCGTAGGCGGTCCCACGATCGCAGCGAGCGCCTCAGACATAGAAAGGTAGACACTGTGCGCTCTATTTGACATGGTGATAGTGGAGTGTTAGAATCACTTGCTATTTTAGGCCATGCACACAGTTGCAAGCAACTTATCAACTTTTGAGTCCAGCTCGTAGGCGTCTACTAGATGCTAGGAGATGCCTATCTTATTTATTTATCCTAGCTGATGCGGCAATGACGGGCAGGCGCTGGCGATGTCGCGTGGGTAACGATCTATCGCCGTCCGTCGAAAGTCCAATACGACCTGGCGAACGTTCTACAAGCAGAGTTCTCCTTTGCTTCTGAGCCTGATGTACCGTGTGTGCTAGGAAAGCAGCCAGATGTACGAGAATTATGCTCTATTGCTGCCCGCGAAACGGAGGTAGTTATAAACGGAGGTCAGATGGATTTGCATGGCGATGGCATTGAATGGTTGGATGAACGCTGGTCCTATGTATTGGTCTGAATTGTCATTGTGGCGTATAGCGATCAGAAGACCTATTGGGTGATGGGGTTGGGTCTTGGGTATCTTGCCGATAATTCACTATGCATGAACTGCACTGATGGTTTGCGCTCTGAGTTCAATTATGCAGATGATGGAGAGGCGATGACTGCAAAGCCAAAGAAGTTTCCCTGGGGCGGAAAGCTACAAAATAAAAGATCTTCTTTTGTCATAACAAGTATACGTTTATATACCTGTTCACAGCTTCGCTTTGGCCGACGCATCAACGAGCGTAGCAGCTGCATTCGCGAGCACCGTCGTACCGCGCTCCTTCACCTTCGCCACTACACCCCCGATTCAGTAAGATCTGTGCTCAAACAGGACACTGCGAAAGGAACACTCACAGAAAATAACCTTCTCGCCTTCTTTCCACATCTCCGTCACTAGTGTCTCGCCGGGGTACACGACGCCCGCAAAGCGCACCTTAATGTCCTTGTACTGCCCAAACGTCTTCAGAACGTGCTTCCCAGCGATGCCCATGAAACAGAGCCCATGCAAGATGGGCTGGTCAAAGCCGCCGATTGCGGCAAACTCGGGGAGGATCTAAATGGGTAAGGACGACCTAAGTATTTATTCTTTGGCGGAACAGCAAATGACGCAGGCGGAGCGACGTCGGAGGGGACTGCAAAGGAACGTACATGTAGAGGGTTGGAGTCGCCGCTTAACCTGTTGTTGTCTCGGCGTGAAACGAAAGTCTGGGTCAAACGGGGAAGTAAGACTCACCTGTACAGCGCGGCCTGCCGAGGCATCGTCTTCTCCTCGACGACTGCGTCGGGTATTCGCTTCGGTACAGCATTTACTGCAGACGCTGGTCCGCGATCTGGGCAAGGGTATACAGTTGGCTCAATTCGTACCAAAAACGATAGCTGGCACGTATAAAACTTACCACTTCCGTTGCGCTTTCCCCCAAACCCTCCCGCGCCGCGAATGAACACCGTTGACTGGTTCTCAAAGATCAGCTTTCCTGTGGCTTTGTCGCGCGTCTCGACAACCGTTGTGACCGCCGCTGCCTTGCCTTTATCTAGCACTTCCAAGAGCCTGAGCAGTCAGACACACTCAGCCCGATGATTTCAACATGAACTCAACCCGCAATCCGCACCTCGCCTGGTTCACGAGTTCTCCACTGGTCGGGATCGGCGCCTTGATGCTCAGGTATTGCTCTCCATGCAACAGCTTCGCCTGCAACTACAGTTTCAACTCATAGCTTGTGAACGCACAGTAGTGCACTCACCGGGTTGTAATTTGGCAGCCAATCTAACGATATGCCTGAACTGGCCGCGAACTGGGGCACAACGCCGAACGTGGGGAGCGCGACAAACTGGTCGTCGCCCTCGTACACCCATTGCAGTTCCTTCTCTGTCGCACCAATGCCAAGGTTGTATAGAATCACGTCACGCTGGAAAGAGGCTCGTCATGATGATTCGGAGCGGGAGATCCTTAGGCATGACGTACCTCGGTGTAGGAGTAGTCGACTGCCGGAGCCTGCTCCTTCTTCGCGTCAACAACGACTTGGGAGTCTTCTGGGTCACTGAATGACTTGACGTTGGACATGGTGGTGCAGAAAGGGGGATTATGGGGCAGGTTCCGAGTGTGAGACTCGAATCACATGCATCCCGACGTCCGGTAATTGAAAACGCTACCTCACTTCCCATCTTACCTTCTAAGCGACTAGAATATCACCAGCGGCCTGGGCAGCGGGAGCTGTTGGGCCCGCGCGGCCCCCGATGCAGATCGAAGAGGTGGCGAAGGGTACACACATCATATATGGTACAGACCAAAGGGCAAGATTAATTCCAAGCAGCAACTTGTGTCTCGAGCCTCTTCACGTTTCTGGCAGTCTCTGCGTCTCAAGAATTAAATAACGATACAGCTAATACATATCCAACAAATTCTACACCCGATGAATATTTTTACAGCTTCGCCTTCGCCTCGCCCTTGTTTCCAAAGTTGTCGATCAGCTATAAAGCAAAACCCAGTCAGCCTTGGAACCCCTTAGTACATAAGAAGGGGCTAAACGGACCTGTTGAATGGCCTCTTGTGTTGACGCTGGGTTCGTCGCCCGACCATCATCTATAACACGAGGTCAGCATGTCGGGCATGAAGCAGAGTCGAGCCTACACACCATAGTTCGTGAAAACACCCCACTTCGCGATGATGTCTTCCGGAGTGTAAGGCTTGTCCGTCCGGAAGCCGTACCCACCGGCGCGCTGCCAGCGCGTCTGTGCGGCCCAACCACCAAGGACTTCGAACAAGGCCCCAGAAGTCTTTGCGTTGTCTGCAAATTATGACTCAACTTCCTGCGCAAGCTGAGGTGGAGATCTGGTGTGGCCTACCTGCGCTGCTCAGATATCCGACAATGGGTGCAATGAAATCAGGCTATGAACGTCGATGAGATTCTCTTGAACGTAGTAGTTGTCCAAAGTACTGACCTTAAACGCTTCAACCATCTCTTTCGGCCTATCGAAGCAACCAACACTTAAGTGAAGTGGCACAACAGATTAGAACAACGTTGCATACCAGACAGTGCTTGTCATAGCGGTGCCAGCTGACGGGGCGATGACGTTAGCCAAAATGTTGTACTTCATGCCCTCGATAGCTAGAGTCCGCGTCAAACCAATGATTCCGGCTTTGGCGGTGGAATAATTGGCTTGACCAAAATTGCCGTCTGTACAATAAGCAGTTAACACGGCAAAAAAATCGGTGGCGATGCACGTACAGATGCCAACCTGCGAGCTCGTTGTCACGATACGCCCGAACTTCTGCTTTTGGAAGTGCGGCCACACCGCTTTTGCGCACTTGTATGTCCCGCGCAGGTGCACAGCAAGCACGATATCCCACTCTTGTTCCGTCATTGCCTGGAACGACTTGTCCCTCAGAACGCCCGCGTTTGCGATAAGCACATGCACGCCACCGAACCGCTCGATGGCAACCTTCACGATTGTCTCACCGTCCTCCGCAGAGCACACCACAGCAACCGCCTTGCCGCCAGCTATATTCGCGGTCAGCACAAGCGCAAACTACAAATAGGAGGGACTGACCGTTGACGACCTCGTCAACGACCGCCTTCGCGCCCTTTTCGCTAACGTCATTCACGACAACATTCGCACCGAGTTTCCCATACATGTGTGCATACGCGCGGCCCAGGCCTGCACCAGCACCTGTGATGATAACGGTCTGCCCATCGAAACGAACTTCAGGCGAGGCTTGAGCGTTAGGTGGTAGCCTCATTGCTTGCTCGAGCTTTCCCTGTACGAGAAAAGAGACTGTTAAGTGCGGCCCGTTTGATGGAAGAAAGAGGATCCCACCTTGGAGTCGACATCAGTCACGTCGGCGGGACTGAGACACGTAAGTGATTGTGTACGATGAGCAATGAGGACAGCCTCACTAGTAGGGCTTGGAGAAGTCTATGATTTCTCCCCATTTGGCTTTGACAGCAGAAGGCGTGAAGCTTGAATCGGTCTTGAACACCGTACCGTTGCTTCGTTCCCAACGGATCTCCGCAACGAAGCCCGCGCCTACCTCATATACCTTACCAGATGCTTCGGGTCCGTCGGGGTGGCATAGGGCAGCAACAAAAGGTGCGACATATTCGGGCTGTTGAGACACCCAGTCAAAACTGACCTGCACTGTTATGTGGGGGATTCGCGTACACTGAGGTTGGCAAGCATCTCGGGAGGCATCATCGTTTCGGTCATCGCTGATGCTGCCATCTGCAACAGGGTGAGATAAGTAGTTTGTACAAAGCTACAACAGTTTCAGTTACCGGGGCGATGGCCGTTGACTTGATGTTATATTTGGCGCCTTCACGTGCGAGTGTCTTCGTGAAGCCAATAAGACCCATCTTCGCGGCGCTGTAGTTTGCCTGTCCAAAATTTCCTGTCGAATATCATCTCGATGTCAGGACGCGAAAGACATGTGTAGAAAACTAGGACGCACCGTACAACCCAGCAGCGCTCGCCGTGTTGATAACACGCCCGAATTTTTGTTTCCGGAAATGTGGCCAGACGGCCTTGGTACACGCAAATGCACCCTTCAAATGCACCTCCATGACCTGGTCCCACTCCTTATCCGACATATTCTTGAAGCTGTCAGTGTCTCGTAGTTAGTTCTAATTCCAGTGGGTTGATGAACGAAGAATCAAACGCACCCCTTGTCGCGCAGGATACCAGCATTGTTGATGAGGATGGTGACGCTCCCGAAAGCATCGAGTGCGCTTTGGATGACCGCAGCGCCATCGGTAACAGACGAGGTATTGACCACGGCCTTACCACCGGCTAAATCGGGATGCATGAGCTCGCAACTCGCATCTCTCAGCTCACAACACGACGCACCATTCACAATCTCGTCAACGACCTTCTGCGCTGCCGCACCATTGAAGTCATTGACCACGACATTCGCACCGCGCGACGCAAACAGCAGTGAGTACCTAGCGGTTTAGCGATGACGTTAGTTAGACCGAAGAAAACCACACCATGTCATGATACGCACGTTTTACCTAGCCCGCCGCCAGCTCCAGTGATGACTACAGTGTGTCCTTTGAATGATAGGGACATAGCGGTATTCAGTCAGATGTTTGCTCTGACCCAGTGCATGCCTTGGTACCAAGAAATACCCCGCCCCGTTGCATGTGATACCTGGATCCGGGAGGTTATGTAAGCGGACTCGGAGGGACGAAAACACCTGGGAGACAGTCGCATTTCAGGCAAATCACATAAAGTTTCGGCGTGGCAAGTCAATAAATACGAGGCTGCTAGCGCCCTGCGCAAGATCTATCATGTACAGGAGGGGTCAAAGTAGAGAAAGATGTACCATGAACCAGGGGATAGGGATGAACGGAAGGAATGAGGGGATCTCCAGTACGTGACAATACGTGCGGAAATATTCAAGGGCGAAGCTTTTGACAAAACGAGAACGAAAAATAAAAGAGAGAGGCAGAGAGGGAGGGAGAATGGACCGAGATATATATAAGGAAACGATGGGATGTATGCAGGGAGAGGCATAGACGTAATGATCATGAGGACATGGGCGTAACATGGACTAGGAGTGTCTGTGGTGTGTTCGAGGCATTAACTCTATGGGCATGCTCCATGGAGACGGAAAAGAGGGGGGAAGGACGCGCAGAAGCAAGAAGAGACGACAGCAGTTGAAAAGCGCGGTAGGGAATATGGCGTAAATCACAATGAGATGCGATTGCAAACATTGCATGTGAACCAAGAGTGGAAGAAGATATAGAGATAAGTAAACAGCTTGATATGATGGCACATCGAGATGGGGATGGTTGGATAAATGCGTAAGATAAGTGGATGTGTGGATGCGTTGGAAATACACGACGATCAAAATAACATGGGAAGCGTACGACGATCAATTAAGGCTCAAGCACCATGCCCTCTGCAACGGCAGCGGCGCCGCTGACCTGCGACCTGGCCCAGTCGATGGCAAACACGGATGCCTTGAGGAACTTTTTGTGGGCGTATTTCTTGCAGACGTACTGCTTGGAGAACTGCGGTTCCGTCAATTTCTCAATGAGCAAGTCGTGACCAGGGATCAGCTGCTCCTCTGTGTAATCGGAGTAAAACACGAACGCCTCGTCCTGAAAGGGAGCCAATTAGTCACATGATGCGATGTTCAAGTTGGAATGACATGAGGCCGGCGCATGTCTGCAACGCCGCCCCCACAACCGAAGCCGATATAAAGGAAGGGGGCATCAAACTCACCCATTCACCGCCCAACATCTTGCGTGCGGAGTACATTCCCACCGCGGCCACCAAGCTCGGTTTCACTCGCAGGAACCGGTAATCCAGAAGCGTCACCTCCGTCAAAAATTTGCTCAATGTCCGCGTATGGACGTTGTAATCGTCTGCCTTGCTGATCTTCCGCATCCAGCTGTACGGCGAACAGTAATGCGATATCCGGAATTCCAACGTCTGCAGCATAATCCGTTCGCCCTTGAGAATTTCCTCCTTGGGGTACGCACTTTCGGTCATGAATACGAACTCATCCACAGATGGGGCGAGAATTTCTTCGTATTTTGCGGCGATGAACATCGCGGTTACTCCGACAAGCTGGAGCTTCACTAGCGACACAACCCGTTTGGTGAGAAAGCGGTCGACGATATTAACAGCGATCCACAGGGTTTCGGGCATCATGTGGTAACGGAGGTGAACCTGCAACAACCAGTCGACTAGCGCTTGACGCATTGTCCATGTGATCTCAGACTGGCCGTCCATGTAGCTTGGGTTAGGCATCATTTCTTCCTGTATAACATCGGCGTGAGCAAAGGTACGCCGAAGACGGAAGCACAACGAACCTCAAGGTCACACATATACTCGAAGATCTCCTCGGAATACTCAGACACCATGGAAGGGTCCAGGACATCTATCCGATCTTCAAACATTTCATGGACAGCCTCAACTTCGCTTTTATACCTCAATCTATGGTCTGTCGAGACTTCGGGCCAGATACGTTGCATTTTTGCGGGAGGTGGCAGTTGCGCGGTTTCCTCGTCCTCTTCGCTGTCCACGACGCCGAACATGGCCCCCACCTCCTCCTCGCCTTGCAGAAGATCAACATCAAGATCAGCTTCACGTGTGGCAGCTGCGATGTCTTCCTCGACGTCCATGGCGATCTGTGCTTCATCGTTGCGGACCTCGTCCACTTCTCGAGGGACGACGGCAGGGGGGGCCACGCGAGTGGCACGTTTATTAGTGATAGCGGGAACACGAACACGGGTAGGCGGGGCGCGGATGTTGACGGCGTTAGCGACCGGTGGCGCGACTTGACCACGACCAGGTCCGAGGGGGACGCGTTGTGCGAGGGTGGTTGAATCCGAACGACCGCGTTTCAGGCCAGTTTCTTCCTTCTCCTTGCCTGCGTTCAGTTTGCTGCCGGTGTCCTGTGAGTAGTATGATGTCAGCCAAGCGCGAGATGTTCAAAGATTGGTGGCAGGGAACCTTGTGGTTGACGGCGGTGATGGTGACTTCGCTCAGTGCTTGTCGTTGCGCGGGCTTCACACCGTTGGTTTCCTTTGCTGCAAAGCGAGCTGCACCTGCAGCTGTGACATTTGACCCCTGACGAAGGTGTCGGCTCATTGCGTTCTCGTCAACCTTGACACGTTGGGCGAGTCCTCGCCGTTGTGGCAACTACGCGAGAGAAGGTGAACTTGAGAGCATAGAGAAGGACAAAAGGACGTACGCGGGCATGATTTGTTGCCATGATATACACGTAGAAGAATTATTTACCGTTAGAAGATGGTTGAGACGACGAGAGACGACGTTGTTGACGATGTCGAGTTGGAAAGAGAAACGATAGGTGGCAGTTCAAAAGAAATGAACGAAACCGTGGCCGAATAGAGAGACGAAGGATATTGAGAGAAAATTGAAAGGCAAATCCGCTCGTCAGCCTCACAAGAAAGACAAGAACTGCCAGCTTTTGGTTCAAGAGTTCGAACTGAACACGTGATTGGGTCAAACAACGCGCAAACAACGCCGCCTCGAGGCGACGCGACGCGACGTGATCTCCCGTGATCGCGCATTCTTCCCACGTATATCTCCCGTTGCCAAAAAGTCTCCTCATGTATTTCGAGTATCTTATACAGTGGTTGAGGCTGTTGGACCATCCAAAACTACCGACTTTGCAATCGCGGTCAACCGCTACATTTTGAAAGCGTATGGGTGTTCCCAGAGGTTCATCTGATAATGACCACGTCGCTTCATGGGATAGGATGATAAACCACCATGCCATGCACACCCACAAGATAAATATAACTTCACCACCAAACTGACTACCATGCGCATCCCAAGCCAAGGGGCCAAGCCTCAAGATCGATCCCATCGTCTGCGCTTTGCTATTTCCTTCCAATCAGGATCAGAAAGTGAAGGTAGACTCATCGTGAGGCTCCGCTTCAGTCCTAGCCCTCCCCGATTGACGCTGGTGCTAACTTCAATGGGTTCCACCAACCCATTCCGACCTTCACTCGGATCGAGGGACGACCCAAGAGCAGTTCCGGGCTCCCAACCTTGCTTCATCAGAAGACGGTGGCCGATGTTCGACGATGGCAGTGGTGCGGGCGGTTGAGAAGTCGGTTCTATAACGGGTGACCTCGGGCGAGGAGGTGCTGACTCTGCCCATATGGAAGGTGAGGGCGAGGAAACCCCGGGAGCATCTGGATGGGAGGCCGGCCGTAGAGCTCTTCGACGTGCGGACCGATCCACATATTGTGCAGAAACATCGGCGGGCGGTGTGGATCTGGAACGAGTGTTCAGTTCACCGTGCCGCGTCAGGAGGGATTGTTTGAGCATAGTCAATGCCTTCTTAGGGTCCTTCGGCGGTTTTGGGGAGTAAGGAACAGATGGCGAGTTGACATCGCAAGCCCCACTGGCCCTCGATGGTTCCACCGAAGCAGGCTGGGATGTTTTGGAGACAGGGAAGAGCGGGATTTCGTCCTTGCCACTCGTCCAACACTCGTTGCACGGAAGGCGATCGACATGCATATGCACGAGAAACGTCGTTCCACCTATGGTTAGCCGATCCATATGACCCAGTTTCCGGGGAATGCTAGCCTGCCTTGGAGGAGAGAGCCTCATTCCGCGGTCGTCACAGGAGGCGGATGCAGGCTGCAAGAATGTTCCATGCACCGAGCCCATGTCCACGATGCCCCACTCCCGCCTGCTCGCGTCCCAATACGCCGTGGCATGGACTTTCGACACCTCCATTTCCTTGAGCCGTATCTTTGGCGTGGTCGATCCAGCGGCTGCCACATCGCGGCCGAATTGTAACTCAGAGTATCCATCTATAACACTAAGCCTGTGCTTTGAAGGAAGGATGGAAGTGCGAATGACGATGAGGCGAAATGTCGGCTGATTAGGTCGAAGGGTGATTGCAGCCTCAGAAGTGGGACTAGGCCCTGGATAGGACAATGAGGTACTGGAAGGATCTCCAGGCCATTCAAGCGATGGGTCGTAAGATTCTCCAATCCATTCGTGCGATGGGTCGTGAGGTTCTCCCGCCACTGAGATGCGTGAAGACTTGGTCCTTGGTTCGTAAATTTCACCCTCCTCGGAATCCATTACGGTTTCTGCACTTCTCAGAACACGACCAGCGTCAACGTTTGATCATAAGTGTGTGGAGGCAACCTTTTCCAGAAAGCGGTGACTGCAAGTTTTAAAGATAGATAGCCATGGGATGGGGCTCCAGTGGACGTTGATGGCTGCGTCGAACGCGATACGGTGTTTGCCGAGCCTTGGGACCCACTACCACCGTCACGATCTATTTTCTTGGAATCGTGTTCACTCGCGATCGTCTAATACGTACTTGGCGTCCAAACCTAAGAGTACTTTCCAACCTTCGAGCTCCATTCCTACGAGTACTCTTTAAACAGAAATTTCACTCTAGACCTTCCCCACAAACCCAGACGTTCTACCTGCTTCTTATCTTCCTCAATACATCGAAGTCGTGACGACGCCTTCTGCCACCAGTACTATCACCGAGAAGGATCGGCAGCCCACAACTTCGTGACGCGCAGCATGGAGCATTTCTCCGAGGTCCTCGTCATCGGGTTCGAAAACGCTTGCCGTCGTTTCTTACATGTTGTTCTTAGGAACATTCCAAATACCTTCTGTCTAAAGAGTGGCTTGTGAAAACAGACAATGAAACTTCGACGCCCTATCTCTTCGTTCGTTGGTTCTGCATGCGTACTCTGCCGGCCTAAATCCTGAACATGGTATGCAGAAATTCTACTCAAATACGGTCGACCTGTCCTGTTGTGTGCTCCTGACTGACACGAAGTCAGTGTGGACAGAAGGTGCTCGTGTTCCCTCAATCATGAAACCTTCTTCTGATCGATGCCGTTACATGTGTTAGTGCTAACATGCCAACAGTTTGCCCGTCGCTGGCGCGATTGTAATCGCTCACCTGCTCCGTTCGACTCAGAAGCCGAAGAAGACGAGTGGAGAACGACTACCCTTGAGCTCCTTTCCAGAGCACACACGCTAGGCGCAATCCCTGACATCTCTTTCGAGACTATCGAATCCAACTATGCAGTAAGAGGCATTCAATTTCGCTTGCACCGATTCACATGTAGGTACACGTACACTAGGACCTGGCTTTCAAACTGGAATATGAGACCTTTAAATGGAAATGGGAAACATGCTTTCTTGGGCACAAGGCTTCCGCTGAGATCATTTCGAAGCACCTGATCTTTCCGCTCATTAGTTTGAACCATTTGGCTTTGTCCTCGCCAGAGCCGGTCGCTGAACTATCAGATGCTGATGTTGAGAAGGTCAGAATTACGATACATGTGCCTTTCGTGGCGCTGACCCCTTTGTTATCACATAGGCCGTTGACAAGGTGGGGCGAACGGCGAGGAGGTCGGTTGATACCCACATTAAGAACGCGATGTCAAAGCCGCGCGTGGCTTCTACCCTCCGCCGCATGACCGCTATGTTCAACTTTATCCCCGATCTTCGTACGTGTAGCGAGCCCTGCAATCCTATATTTCCCTTGACGTAGCCCTGTAAAGCCCCAGTAATCTCCACCGCTGAAAAGCCGGACCTCCAGATCACGAAAACCAAAGCACGCTCGAAATCTCCGGTAACCTTGCGTACTGTTAACGTTTCCCCGCGTGTCCAGGTAAGTCCTTAGCAGTCCACATGCGCCCATAATCATTAATATAGCCTCTAAAGGGCAAAGCTTTGGACGTAAAATCAGTGGATGTGCCGCCTAGCCACTCCCTGGAGGTGCCAACCCATATAGACTCAGCCACTGAATCTGAAGAAGACGATTCTGTCCTCGCTGACAAAGATCAGGCAATAAGTGGACCCTCCCATCCACGGCTCAGGGCCACGCCACCCGCCCGTAGCCTTGAGCCCCAGAGCCGGATCAGCCCTGCGCCGCGTGTGTCCCAGATACCCTCCACTACGAAAGGCCCAGACTCAGACGCGGACTCTTCTCCGGCAAGGCCTGCGAAAAAAGTCAAAAAGGCTGCGCCAATGTCATCCAGCGAGGACGACAGCGAGGAAGAGCGTAAGCGACTGGTGACACAACTTAAAAGCGGTGGAGGACCCGGAGGTGGCAAAAGAGGCCCCCGGCAACCAATCAAACGCGGGGGTAAACGATTTTAGCATTCGCTGCTTGTTGCGGCTTGGAGTTGATACGCTGCGGATACGCTACCACACATATATTTCATTCATACCCAGATCTACCCTTATGTCTGTCCCTCCCATACATAATATTATGGATGTGAGCTTTTTGGTAATCATACGATGTACGGTCGTCAGCTTGCTGTCCTGGATAAATGGTTCCAAGAGAACCAATGCGTGCATTTGGTATATTATGATAGGCCGATAGCTTGATGGTAATGCTGGTAACACAGTGAGGATAGCGACGTGATGGTTGTAGTACACCGGGATAGACAATCCCGCAAAGAGTCAGAAGTCCGAACGACCGCGTGTAACGTCATCCTCGCCTAGTTAGGCGGTCGAACGCAGCGGTCTTGCATGCGTCACAGATTTGATGGAACATACTCTGGATGCGTCGGTTGTCGCTGAAAGCCTGGTAGAGTCGAAAGTTTAGCATTGCTAAGACGCATCGGATAGAAGTCTGACCCTTGGGCATGGACAATTCGGCGCTTTGTGGACATGTGCCGCGCTATTGTAGCAATATTGTGAGCCACAATCACTCGTCTCCCCGGAATAGTAGGACTTGATAAAATGCTTCCCATGTCGAAAGGCTATGTCAGCACCATGTCCGTAGCGGGGAGTCCAAAAAATTGTCAAGCTTACGCCACATCCTCTGTAATAATCTCCAAATCTAGTCAAAACATCAGGCACACGAAACGAGACGAACAATGGAATCGTACAGGAGATACTCACACTTCCTGACTGCACATTCTTGGTATCCGTGATCAATTGACGATTACGGTCTCGGACGGGAACAGCGCACCAGTATGGTAGATCAAAAACGAGCGAGACAGGGGGATCTGGAAGGATAAGAAGAATCTTGCATGCTCAGCCATGGCCATTTATACAACAGTTGCAGGAGAGAAACACGCCGGGACGTCACGCGACAGCAGCCCGCGGCGCTCAAGTCGATTGGGCTGGGACCAAATCACGATAGATCGCTTCGCGAGAATCTGCCCTGAGCGTTTCAGTAAGTATACTTCCGAAGCTTCCGTCACTTACACAAGGCACAACCGGATGCCGAATTCTTTGGACGATTGGGAGTCGGAACTGGTCACGAGGAAAGCCCCAGAGATCTGCTTCTCCAAGTGTAAACAAATGCCCCCCCGCCTCGCGGCCCGGAAGCACTTTGTGCCAAGATGAATGAGCGACCTCCACGGAAAATTACATTTTTTTCAACGATGCTCAGGGACTTCGGGCACGGGCTTCACCCCTGTGGCAGGTAGGCCTGCCCGACGATCATGTGCAGATCACTCTCCAGGATGCAGAACCACCATTGCCATTAGGGGTGCCTGTAGAGTAGTATAAGCGACGAGAACAGTCTGGTAAAATGCGCAATGACTATGGTCTGAAGTCGCACTTGTTATCGTCTATTCTCGTCGATATCTCAGAGCTTCAACGTTTGATGTTGCATGATGCAGCGAACCACTGCCATCAACCATCGCGGGTGGCGGGAATCAAATCCAAACGTCCACCGAACGTCTAGTTAATACGCTTTTCTGCAACTCGGATCTACTTTTCATGTGGCTAGCAACATTTGTGCTTTGTGATCAGGGTTGAAATTGGCATGCATGGGCCAGCCTCGTTGTGTCAAGGATCCTGCAAACTTGATGCAAGCCAAGTCCGACAGCGACAGGGGTATCAGTACAGGCTCTTCATAACAGTTAATAACCTGTACAATGTAGAATGCGGTTATAAACGGTCAACTCACCGGAAGCAATGCGAAGCGACGCTCGTGAATTGACGTGTGCGGCATCGTGTCTCATCACATGTGCTGTTCTCTGACTATGTTAACTGCGACCATTTTCGACGCCATTCCTTATCAACATCGCAACTGATGATCGATGATCACAAGTCAGCAAGGTGCCAGGCTTGAGGCCCAGGCTTACTGGACCGCGTAATGCGGGACAACGAGGTGGGTAATGTTCGGCGCGGAAGCGATCTCGGAGAACTGGAATCAGTGAATGAAATATATGCCTCCCGAGACCGATCCTTGTGATCTTTGTATAGAGAATATCGATCGCCCAAAAGGGTAATGGACATGCAACAGGAAGAACCAAGAATGGATGGGGGAGGGATGTGAACCACGGGAAACTGACACACATCGGAAGAACAAGGGGGCACAAGTGATGACGTTCCGAGTACGGCTTGGATGAAGGAAGCCGTTCTGGGGCATGACTTGCTAAGTCCGCAGAGAACGATATGTCATGTCGTCAAGTCAGATGAGGTCGTTTCAGTCTCCGTCTGGTCAGACAGAAGCGTACGAAGCCGTCGACCACGATGGTTGTGCCAGGTGATAGTAACGAATGTCATGAGCAGTCGGTCGCAGTTTCATTATCGCACGAACAGTCATCCCGATTCGAATGACACAATTATTATCTAGACAAGATCAGAACGACCTTGATGCCTTGGGGATCGGTGTCGATTGAACCACCCCAAAGGAGATGGTAAGATTAACGCATTCGAATCTAGGCTAGAATGAACAGCTGGAGCTGTCTGTGTTGATTAAAATACTCGAGTTGAGTATATATGAAGACCTGTTTGATATAAACGATGCATGACGACGTCAACCCTCCGCTGATGCGGAAATGTGAGACGAACGACAGACAGAAATGAACGAACAAATTTAAAGCATCACTACCCTCGTCGACGTACATTAATGAAGAGCTTTCGGTGTTCAAAGTTTGATCACCTGTTGATGTATCCTATCATTCGGAACTTCAGGACTGCATGAGGAGTATTCTGACCGTGTATCCACAGTCACGTCTTTCATCAAAACTGGCGGCCAAGGAGTCAGAAGAACACCAAAGGCTTGACTGGGGGATTTACACTGAAGAAGCTTTCGAGCAACGGTAGAAAGTATGGCAAAGTGATGTGAGTGGGATACACGTGATTGGGTTGTTCATGAATGGCCATTAAGGAACCCCTGAGCTACAAGGACCTCAAGTCATTCGGATGATGTGTTCCTTGTGACCATATAAGATCCTGTGGAATTAATGCACATTAAAACCTGATGCCTGACAGTGACTGAAGGGATCCGCACCAACTTCTTACTCCAGACGTCACCGGCGGAAATGCCATTTTTACATTTTTACGATGGCAAAAATGTGTTTTGAAAGCCAAAGTCGTGTGAGGTCGTGTGAAGGGTATAAATCCTGCTCAAGTCCAAGGGAACCTCAGATGAGAAGCTTGATCCTTCGCAGTGGTGTGGGTCGCAGGAGCCATTCTCAACTCGAGGAGAATATAGACATTAGAATATCAAAAGCTGAGTGCAGACTAGTACTGGTTGGAGCTGTCGAGGTGCCGCCGGTGTTCATAAAGTTGACCGCAATTACAATCACGTTGCCCGTTTACGTAAGCCTTACAACGACCCAGTCGGCGACGACAATTGAGCGTCCACCAGCAGCTTTGATGGCATTGGAAGGTGACAACGCGCCTGAAGACATCCTTGAGGTATAATTTTTTTTTTTCACCTTATGTTTCTGAATAACTAATAACCTGGTCGTACATTTAGGCGGTACTTGGCCAGGCATTTTCTCCGCCGCCTTCACGTCGTCACTCTGTGCAAGTTACCAGCGTAAAGGCAGGTAGCTCGTTACATGAGACCACAGAAAACCCTGTGGAACCCCCCCTGGAAAGCCCTACATCCTCTGGGTTCACAGAGGATTCGTGGAAAGCTCAGTACGAGTCGCAAGTCGATACTTGGCGCGCGCAGTCATCAGAAGCTCGCGAGAAGGCTGAGAAGGAACGTGAACGATGGGAAGCAATTCGTGCTTCGGAGAGGGAGGAAGTCGCGCGCCGCAAGGCGATGGGCATATCCGACGAACCTGCCACGGCGCCAAGGGAGCAGGAACATGATGCCGACTGGGAGACCATCTCACATAGAAAAGGCCAGCCGACCGAGTCAACCATTGTCTCTGAAGAATTCCTCTCGTCTTCTGTCGACTCGGGAGATCTGGTAGCAGGCGGCGCAGACTGTCAGGTGTGCCGTTCATTATCCGTCCAATCTACGTGTAATGACTGCTTTTGAATCGTAACGTGTCAAGTCCTCTGCGCCCACAACCACCTCCACGACAATCCGGCCGCTGGCTGGAGTTCCTGAGACTCATTCGCAAATGGATAACGGAGACGAATCTCAGAAATGGGAAGATATCCAGTCTTCTGTAACGTCGTCCTTCCCATCAATGTCATACCCAGAACGTACAGAGACTCCCTCACCTTCACGGCAACCTGCTCTATCCACACCCGTGCCACTTTCAGCAACCCTTGCCGTCTTCGACTCGACGCTTTCCACGCGCACCCGAGTAAAGGCCCTTTTCTCGTCATTGGCCATCAACTTGCTTCTCCCCTTCGTTAACGGAGTCATGCTCGGCTTTGGAGAGATTTTTGCTAAGAATGTCATGATGGAATGGTTTGGATGGAAGCCTGTCGTACCTGGGCATGTAGCTGCCACAGCAGGCATGGGTGCTGGCGCGAGCACCAAGATACCGTGGGGTCAGCGCCGAAAGCAAAACCAGCCATAGATAGGGTCGAAATATATTCCGAGATGTGATGTACTTGCTTGATTTGTAGACTACAGGGTAAGTTATAAAGAAGGAATAATGTGCCGTGATTATACACTAAAAGTCCCAGACATGCATTGTAGCTCGGGGAGTCCGCTTGCGAAGCCCGTTTGTCCGGACCAAAATATAGAATCATAACCTGGCGTTCTTGGGCATGGTCCGAATGGCTTGACGAACCCCAAGGTCTCCCAACACGTCCTCAGCTACGAAAAACAGGTGAGTGTCTGGGAAGATGTAAAAGGAAGGGATTCAGATAGTACCTCCTCCCAAAATCCTACGAAGGGACCACCATGAGCATCATGTATGGGAAGAATGACGTCGTGGGACTTACGCATCGAAAGGGACGGTACGATGGTACTGTGTGTGTTCAAAGAAGGTTAACTGCCAATTACCCAAAGCCTGAGAAAACACCAACGTGTTCTATAAATTGCCCCATTCCTGACAGGACATGGTTTAGAAGTGTACACACGAATAATCCTGAGACATACCGGTCTTAGTGATTCCACGCCCGCCGAAAATCTGTCATAAAAGCAGTTGGAACACGGGGAAGATCAGGACGTTCTGATGTTCGTACTTGGACAGCGTCAGTGGCGGTTTCTTGGGCGGTGCGGGTGGCGTGCATCTTGAGCAGACCAATCGGGCTGCAGACAAGATTGAGCCGTGTCTTAATGGAACAAGAAAAGTTTTCTATACCCGGCAAGCTTCGAAGCTTGTTGTTTGTATGACTGACAGGGCAGTGAGAAGGTTAGTGGAGCGCACGAAAAGCAGCCTAGATCGTGAAGGAGGGCTAACCATGTTGTTCATCTGATATGTCAAGTTCTCAAGCCAGTTCTGCGTGCTCTCGACCCTCGCAATCATGGCAGCTAATTTGCTTCGGATCACCGCCTGCGAGTGAAGGGGTTTTCCAAAGGCTTTGCGCTGAGTGATCCACCTGGGCCTGGTTAGGAAGCACCCGTGAGAGATAAACTATGCTAACATACAGCAGACATTCTTCCACAATCAGGCGTTGAGACCGAGCAGACGAGCAACACATGACCCATCGCTCATGGTTGAAGTTGCTGGATGTACAACCTCAGTAAGAGGTGTGAGGAGTCGGAAGAGAAATCTACCTCAACATGACGAAGATACCACTACCTTCAGGCCCTAAAGTGTTCTCCACGGGCACCTTCACATTGTCAAGGGTGACAAAAGCGGTACCTGCAGAAGGGGACTATTTCACGCATCAAACTTCGTCCGTGGGACAATCTGTAAATAATGCAACCTACATAGCTTGTTTTGATGGCCTTCGTTTCCACGCCTTCCCCGCGCTCGACGAGAATGACGGTAAAGCCGTCCTACAGAAAGGGAGGACGATCAGCGTGGAAGGTCAGGTGGCAGACTGGTATGTAGACGGACCTCGGTTTTGCAGCCGACAGTGAAGCTGAGATGCACTAATCTAAGCAGAAGATCTCTCGAAAACATGAGACAACATACTAGTGCGCAAATCTAAAAGCCAAATTAGACCTGTTCACTGAGGTGGATGCCATGCGTACGACTCACGTTCCATTGGTTATCCACTTCTTACTAAAATGGGATAAGGGAGATAGAGGATATCGAAGCAGAACACAGCAAAGATTCAGACAGGCGCCCAAGAAGGAGTCCAGCAAGGAATAGCCAAATAGGAAAGAACGGAAAGAAAAGGTGGTATATCAAAGAGCGAATTCGTTCAGAAGAGCTATGTGGATACTCACGTTCCGTTGATAATCCAGTGTTTACCATCTTCGGTCTTGACTGCCGAGGTTCGGAGACCAGCGACGTCGCTTCCAGCGAATGCCTCAGAGATGGCAAGACAAATGGGTTTCCGGCCAGAAAGTACATCCGGAACGACTTTGGCCTTTATCTCCTCGCTGCCAAAATTCAACACAGGAGGAAGGCCGATGACTGACCCGCTCATCATGCCTTCGCCACGTTTCATTAGCCGAATTCCTCCGCCAATAGGAAAGGGAAGATTCACCATCGCCGTAGCCGCGCTGACCGCATCGGGCAAACTCTTGCGTGATGATGAGCTGCAGGAAAATTCTCTGAGTAAGATGAAAGCTGCGCATGCAGAGCAGTGTTACATACTTCATGGAAATAGTCGAACTACGGATGGGGTGGATGAAGTATAATGTAGATTGAAAGCTAGGAGACTGACCTCTTCGGGCTTCACTAGGCCGTCCATCAACTTCAGACCTTGTAAAATAAGACGCGTGAGTGGGTGTACGCCAGCAAAGCACACGCAGAACACACCCTTCAAGTGCTTCCCGGGACCCATGCGCATGGCGTGGATATTCAGCTTCCTATATGCGAAAAGTATCAGGGATCAATCAGCACACGAGCGGGTCATATGTGCTTACTCCATGGCTTCGATAACACTTTTACTGGGTGGCTTGCCGTCTGCTTCTCTGGCCTGACGAAGAAGAAGATTTGTCAATTAAGATACAAAATGTACGAAGAGCGACCCACGAGGGCATCAGGCGCGACGACTTCGTCGATAAACACCCGCATTGCCTTCTGGAACTTTCTGTGATTCTAAAAGATAGATGTCAGACCATATCGAGGCCAAGGTCTTGGAAAAAGACGGGAGATACCTCAGTGAAGTAAGGGCTGTAGTAGCCATCCGATAACCAGGTAGGCTCTGCGTATGGGACTTTGCTCCGTTCTCCCACTACGCGACTGTGGATGACGCTCTTCTCTCCCTCCACGACGCCGACCTGAAGGCGAGCATATTGGGGTTTCATGAGTATTTCATGTCGGTGAAGGCCATAGAAAGCTTCAGTGGCATCTTGATCAGCTTTGTAAAAAAGAATGCCTCCATGACTGATGATGAAACGATAAGTGGCAGATCACGCACGTATACTATCTGTGTCTAGGAAAACGGAAGCACCGCCTGGGTGCAGATTTTTGAATTTGGATATGTCATAAATCTTTCCGTCGATGATAATCCACTATCAAAGAATGAATTGAGTGATTCTGACGCTTCTACTGCTCCAAACGTACATGATCGTCCTGCGTGTTATGCTAAGAGAATCTTTTAGTTGAATCCGTGTCGAACTTGAACGTTCATTGTACCTTTGCAACTTCATTGCGAGTATAGGTCTTGGTTTCTTTGGATGCCATTGTGGATCTGTTTCGAACACAGGAGCCTTAGGTCCTCTCCTTGACCTCTATGGTAGCTTTATTCATAGCGGGCACCGACTAACATGTGATTTTGGTTGAATGTGATTGGCTCGCGGTGGTCAGTTTGCTCCGATCGCGGCCACATGTTTTTCTCAAGACGCGTCGTCACGCGCACAAACATGTCCTCGAACTCGGGATCATCTTATCAGATCTTTCAAGGCTCTGTCATAAGTTACATGCTAGGGCCTACAAACGCGCATTCTTTGGCATCTGTTTCAATGCCTGTCGTACTCCAAGATCTCCCAACACGTCCTCCGCTATAAGCGTTATTAGCATCCATCCTGCCGAGAAATCTTACGACCTGAAACTCACTTCCGCCCAAAATTCTGCCGAGCATAAGCGTCAACAGATGCATGAAAACCAGCGCTGTAATAAAACTCACGCGTCAAAGCCTATGTTGGTGTGATACTATTTTGTTCATGAGTGTTAGCAGGAAAGGAGTTTTATAATGTTAAAGACAAACATGTTCGATAAACCGCCCCATGCCTGTTTGGGTGTCAAACAAGCCTCAGAAATACGCCACTGTGAGCGATTACGCACCTGTTTTTGTGATTCCTCGTCCTCCAAAGATCTGAAAACCGATCAATATTCGTGCGTGCACAGAATAGCTTCAACAAACCTGCACTGCATCTCTAGCTGTCTCTTGTGCGGTCTCTGTGCAGTATTTTTTCAAGAATCCGATTTGGCTGAGCGGATATAGTTAGTTTTTTTTGGGGCTGACCTGGTACTAAGAACTCGACCCACCCAGCTAAGAGCGTAGACTGCTGCTTGTAGCTCATTTGATTCATCTGGAACGTTATGCTTTCGAGCCACGCCTGAGCACTCTCGACACGCGAGATCATCGAAGCCAGTTTGGAACGAATAACAGCTTGGGAGTTCAAGGCCTTTCCGAACACTTTGCGTTGCGTAGTCCACCTAGTACCCGGTTATTAATATCCGATCAAACGACAGAAAAGACATACTTCATGCATTCTTCCACGATTAGTCGCTGAGCTCCCAAGCTACTGCAACACATAGCCCATCTAATGCCATGAGCGTTAGACAATGTGGGATAGATGAGAACAATACGAACCTTTCGTGATTGAAGTTGCTCAGGATGACAACCAAACCGCCTCCGTTGTCTGGTCCCAATGTGTGTTCGACTGGGACCTTAACCTGATCGAACGTCACGAAAGCAGTTCCAGAAGCAGGTCCATATGATGTGTTAATGTGTTTCGTCTCCACACCCTCTCCCCTCTGAATCAAAAGGACCACCATGCCCTTGTCCGTTCGGCAGCCAGTCACAAAGTAATCAGCAAAATGCCCGTTTGTGATCCATTTCTTTCTGAACTATTAGTCCCGTGAAGTCGCAACAGCATGCCTACATACCTTAGTACCTATAGAAGGAAAGATCAGCAAGAGTTACTTTAACGTCGGGATGGACACCGCTTACCAGTGACAATCCAGTACTTGCCGTCCGCAGACTTCTTTGCGAACGTTCGAATGCCTGAAACATCGCTGCCCGCGAACGCTTCACTGATAGCCAAGCAAACAAGCTTCTTCCCCTCGAAAACTTCCGCCAACACCTTTTCTCGAATAGCGGGTGTTGCAAAGTTTTTAACGGCAGGCAGACCAATCATGGTGCCTCCAGCAGCCCCGTCATGATACCCTCGCGCGTGGATACGGGACATCTCCTGACTCATAATCAGTTCGTGGAAGCAATCAAACTGGAGGTCGCGTCAGCACGCAGTACCCGAATTAGAATTAAGAGCGGTTGAAGGTCGTACCTCCTCTGGTGTCACAGTTCTGTCCATCAGAACACGGCCTTTCAAGTGCTCCCCAGGTCCAAGTCGCATAGCGTGGATGTTCAATCTCGCGAATTCCTCAAAGATCTTCTTACCAGGCATCTTTCCCTTTTCCTGTAGTGCCTGTGCGTCTGGGAACAGGATTTCGTCCACGAAAGTTCGTAATCTCTTTTGGAAGGCGCGATGATGCTAACGTAGAACCAGTCAGAAACTGTAACCTGTAGAAGCGTTGACGTGCGCACGTTTTTGTAGTATGGAGTATGGTAACCTTCTGTTAACCACGTTGGTTCCGCGTATGGCACTTTGCTGAGCGTACCGGCGTCACGAGGGAATATAGTTTGTTTCTGTCCCAGGATCGTGCCGACCTGGAGGCGGGAATACTGCGGGCGTTGGAGCACCTCGTACCGATGCAAAGTGAAGAATGCTTCGGTTGCATCCTGTCCGGCTGTGTGAAGTAGGAAATCAGTACAGCGTCTGCTCTGTAACGGCCTGAGTCCCATACCAATTTCGCCGTCCAGAAGTACCGACAGGCCACCAGGGTGCATCGACGCGAACTTCGAGAGGTCGAACACTTTCGAATCGACTATTATCCACTGCCATGGACGTGAGCTGGTACCCAGCGCTTTTGTTAATAGAATTTACCAAGTCACCATCCTTGTTATGCTGCACAGAATTGTCAGTCCCACATATACACGCACGCTGTGTCCATACCTTTGCAACCTCCTCCTTGGTGAACTCCTTCGTGGCCATTGTTAGGAAACGATGGACTCGTCATACATGGGTGCATCGTATTTATTACAACAGAACCGAGTAAAGATGTCCTGTTGATGGCATCCATTTATGTCAAAGATGTTTGGACCCTATTACGCCGGTCTATGTTACCACGAACCAGGGCAATGCATTCCCAAAGGCGACCTGGATCGGCCCAAACTTAACAGAGAAGCTCTTTGGGTCCGCCCACAGGGAAGAGAGAACGCATTGAGGTTTCCAGGTAGGCAATTCGGCGGCGCCGGGGAATGGTACGCTGAGCGAATGATACCTCACTACGCTGGTGATATATTATGTAAATAATGCAAATGACGCAGTTCCAGTACATGAGTCGTATATTGACAAAAATGTAGACTGTATTTCGAAAGCATCCTTTTCACGTAATCCGCAACGTGAAGCCATGATCAGTGTAGGGTTTCCAATTGTCTATAACGCATGTCAAAAGTGTGCCACAACTCACGGGTCCGAGCCGTGATCAAGGTCATATAGATTTCTCTACATGTCTTTCTTCGAGCTTCTGCTTAAACATAGAAGGAATATATTTGTATGCATCTATGGGAGCTTAAAGGCTTTCATTGGTCTGTGGTCATGCGCTTGAGCCAATTTGTGCTGACCTTTGGCATCGGCACCAAGTCTGCAAAGATTGGTTCGAAATGCATAACATCGCGTAAAGCGTGGATCATAACAGTACGGTAATGGACTAGAGACGAGCATGCCTTGGCATAATCTTCAGGGCTTGCCGTACTCCCAGGTCGCCTAGGACATCCTCCGCTGGACAAAATGTCAGTCATGTCATAAATGTCAAAAAGGACGATCGAACCGCCTCCTCCAACACTAGAAAACATGATCGAGTTAGTATGCAGGTGACATCTCCGAGCAAGCTTAACTTACGCGTCGATAAGTAACGTTCGATAGTACTACCGGGTTATAAGTCATTGATAGTCATTAATTTGTTTGAATCTAAGAATGGTGGAGCTCACATGCTCGATGAACTTGCCCATGCCGGATCGAGTGATACCGCGTCCACCGAATAGCTGCATACAAGCGACTTGTAAGCAAACACCAAGGAGCCATGCCATTCGAAGCAGACCTGCACAGCATCCCTCGCCGTGTCCTGGGCGCCTCGCGACACGTGCATCTTGAGAAACGCAATTTGACTGTGGAAGCCATATCAGGTGATGAGGAAGACTACTGGTGGAACGCTCTACTGACCCTGCCAAATATGTAGCCTGTTCGCGGTAGTTCATATGTGTCATTTGGAAGGTGATGTTCTCGAGCCAGGTCTGAGAGCTCTCAACTCGTGCAATCATTGCAGCGAGCTTAGAACGGACGACAGCTTGTGAAGCAAGAGGTTTGCCAAATGCTTCCCGCTGTGTTGCCCACCTATGATTGAAGATAAGTCATAAAAAGGAAGGTAAGGAAACAGCACGTACTTCAAACACTCCTCGACAATGCTTCTCTGCGCAGCGACAGCACCACACGCCAGCCCCCATCTTCAGAGACGACATGTGAGTCGATCCCTGACATTGCAATAGTTCCATTCTCTTACCTTTCGTGATTAAAGTTGCTTAGAATGACTTGTAGGCCGTCATTTTCCGAACCTAGGGTGTTCTCATAAGGAACGTGAACGTTATCAAACGTGACATATGCTGTTCCTGCGGTATCTGAATACGCCGTCGTTATGAGTGTGGTTTTTACACCCTCTACTCGGGGAATCAGGAGCACGGTTATGCCGCCACCGTCTGACCGACATCCAACGGTAAAGTAGTCAGCAAACGTCCCATTTGTGATCCATTTCTGTAGTCGGTTCGATCTCATGAGGCACGAGCACGCACGGAGTAGGGAAGAGTCCACATACCTTCCTATCATCAAGATGAGTTTGGGTAAGTCTGATGCACAGGAAGGACATTCTTACGTTCCGTTCACAATCCATCCACTGTTAGTTCGTTTAGCGCGACACTTTAAGCCAGCAACATCACTCCCGGCAAAGGCTTCAGTGATCGCAAGGCAGATGACCTTCTTGCCGTCTAAAACTTCTGCAGCGATTGTATCTCGTAGCGCGGGCCTCCCGAAATTTAAAACAGGGGGCAAGCCTACCGCAAAGTTTGTCAATACAATCGAGAACAACAAAAAATCGTTACCGATGAAAATTCCGCCCCCGAGTCCATCGCTATATCCACGAGCGTGTATGCGTGCTAGTTCTTGAGCAAGGATCAATTCGTGGAAGCAGTCAAACTGCAATGGAGGTGTGTCATGTTGATTCATGAAGGCAAGAGACAAAAAACACCCACCTCCTCCGGTCTCACCAACCCATCCATGAGAACGCGACCTTCTAAGTGCTTTCCCGGTCCCAGCCGCATTGCAAGAATGTTCAATCGCGCCATCTCAGCGAAAACATGTTTCGACGGTATTTGTCCGTCCTCTTCACGAGCCTGAGCATCAGGAAAAACGACCTCCTCGACGAACTTCCGGACAGCGGTTTGAAATTGATGATGGTTCTGAACGTCGAGCGTTTCAAGGTCAAATATTCGAAAGCATGAGGAAACGTACCTTTGTATAATACGGTGAGTAGTATCCAGACATCAGCCACGTAGGTTCTGCATACGGAACGCCACTCAGAGATCCAGTGGTTGAACCCAGGACGTCGACGCATCGTTCGAGTTCGAGTTCGCCGATCTTCAGGCGCGCATATCGTGGCTGCAGCAAGACTTCGGAGCGGTGTAAACTATAGAACGCCCTCGTTGCGTCTTTTCCAGCTGATAATGGATCAGAAAGGTTGAGAACGAATAAAGTATATGAGCCTAACCGACTTCCTCGTTCAAAAGCACAGATCGGCCACCTGGGTGCAACGATACGAACATCGACAAATCATAAACTGAGCCATCTATTATCAACCACTATCAAAGATTTAGCTTCTACAAGGAAGGACATACCAGCAGTGTTCTCAGCTTACCAGATCGTCCTCTGTGTTATGCTGGGGTCAAATCACGGAGGCAATTGGATGTTTAAAATTTAGATTTGATTGACGGGCGATTCAAAAACAGCAAAATTCACCTTGCTTACAGTCTCTCTAGTGAGCAACAGCATCTGGGGAGTCGCTCGATTGTCCAAGCGACGAACATCAGGTTTATACCATTGCGGTGACCAGTATCGTACTGGGTGAATTTAACCAGATGGAGAAAGTTCTTCAGATGGTTTGAGCACCATCGCAGATCGAGGCTTGTGTCATGCCCATTTTAACATCGTTGATCCTACAGTAATTCTACATGTACAGAAGTACCGCGTGTACACGTGAAAGAAATTTTAGAGGCGGACTGCTGGGCAGGCACGGCCTTGCTTTACGAAGGAAAGGGGAATGATGTGATGTCGAGAATGTGAAGGTGTCTCATAGACGGGCGTTCTTAGGCATCTTTCGTAGGGCTTGGCGCACACCAAGGTCTCCAAGAACGTCTTCCGCTATTTGAATCAAAAGTTAGCACACGCTCGGGGGTGAGACAAGGAGAGAAACGGACCACCACCAAGGATCCTGGACGACATCACTGTAAGCGAGATTGAAGGCTGAGGAGAGTGTCAATAACTCACGCATCGAAAGGAACGGTCCGATGGTACTGAGGGTATAATTAGTACGATATGGTGCATTCAAAGCAAGAGATTGCAGATATGCGCACATGCTCAATATAGCGACCCATGCCTATCGAGTACCATTCGTAAGGATCAGCCGAACGTCGTGGATCAAATCATCAACGGACCTGATTTCGTGATGCCACGTCCACCGAAAATCTACACAGAACTTGTCAACATCATGCGAAGAGGACGGATCGACTGTTTCGGACCTGAACGGCGTCTCTGGCGGTTTCTTGCGCGGTTTCTGTGCAATACTTCTTCACGAAAGCGATTTGCCTGTGAAGGACCCATGAATTCCGGGAGTTGCAGGTAGAAAACTTCGGCCTACCCAGCCAAGTGTGTGGCCTGCTCCTTGTAATTCATGTGGGTCATTTGATAGGTGACATTTTCGATCCAATTTTGCGCGCTCTCCACACGACCTATCATCGCCGCAAGCTTGGAGCGGATAACGGCTTGCGAACTGAGAGGTTTTCCGAACACCTGTCGTTGAGTGGCCCATCTAAAACAAGCTGTGAACAAACACCATCTTCGATGCGTTCAAGCTTACTTCAGGCATTCTTCGACGATATAGCGCTGAGCGCCGACACTACCGCATGCCATGCCCCACCTACAATGAAAGCCGATGAATGTAAACATTGGCCCGCAGGAGCAAGGCACAAACCGTTCATGATTGAAGTTGCTCAGAATGACTTGAAGGCCGCCGTTATCGGTACCCAGAGTGTTTTCATAGGGAACGAACACATTGTCAAACGTGATATATCCAGTACCTGCTGCGGTCGAGTAGGAAGTCTTGATTGGTTTCGTCTCGACGCCCTCTCCTCGTTCAATGAGAAGGACGACCATGCCACCCTGGTCCGTTCGGCAGCCAATAGTGAAGTAGTCGGAGAAGGTGGCGTTAGTAATCCATTTCTGGTGCAACAGATCAGCCTGGAAAATACTGGGGTCACTCGGAAGTACTGCACCTTGCTGGAAGATGGACCTTGAGTAATGTATTACTTGACCTGAGTAAAAGTAACTCACGTTCCAGTGACGACCCAACCATCCCTGCCGTCCTTTACCCGTTTGGCATGGCACTTGAGCCCAGCGACATCACTTCCAGCGAAAGCCTCCGATATCCCAAGACAAATGAACTTTTTGCCAGAAAAGACTTCTTCCATGACCTTGTCCCTGATCACACCCTTTCCAAAGTTCATGACCGGAGGAAGCCCTAGGGGTGATATTGAGTCTTAGCTTAGCGTCGCAGACTCAACAGCCATGCTGACCGATATATGTGCCGCCACCTGAACCGTCATAATAGCCGCGTGCATTCAACCGGGCAACTTCTTGGGCCATGATGAGTTCATAGAAGTAATCAACCTGCCGGAGGGCTCGGTCAATGATTTACAACCACAACTGTCGACATACCTCCTCAGGTTTCACGAGGCCGCCCATTAGCACGCGTCCTTGCAAATGTTTTCCAGGTCCCAAACGCATAGCAATGAGATTCCGTTTAGCCATTTCGTCGAAGACACTTTGTGAGGGCCTCTTTCCGTCTTCCTCGCGGAGTTGCGCGTCAGGCATCATGACCTCCTCCACGAACTGCCTGAATGCTGCTTGGAAACGACGATGATGCTAGAGGGCCGTCAATACATCGTCGAGTTCAAAAATCTGGTAAGTCCGACACACGTCCTTGTAGTATGGGCTATAATACCCCGGCGTGAGCCACGTAGGCTCAGCATAAGGTACGTCGCTCAAGGCGCCTAGATCACGAGGGAAGATTTGCTGCTTTTCGCCTGCGACAACACCAACCTGCAGTCGCGAATACTTGAGGAGTACGTCATGTCGGTGAAGCCCGAAGAATATGCTTGTGGCATCCTGGCCAGCTATGTGAATGCCAAGCTCAGCTCCTGATGCAGCCTCGGTGATGGGGGAAGCTTCTTACCAACTTCTTCGTCTAACAATACGGAAACACCGCCTGGATGCATCGTCGCGAATTTGGACAAGTCATAGACTTTCGAGTCAACCACTATCCACTGCGGTACTGTCAAATACCAGAGGCGCGGAACGAGGCCGAGGGAAAGCGTACCAAGTCACCTTGCTTGTTGTGTTTCGCGACTTCTTCCTTCGTGAATTGCTTTGGCGTCATTTTCCCGCACGTTTAACAGTATGTTAAAAAGAAGAAGTCTTGGAGAGAAGCGATTAACGATGGACGCGTAGGTGTGATAATATACCCCTGCCTCCCCCCTACCCCGGCCCTCCCCAATTCCCGACCAGGGCGGGTTACCCCTTACATCACCTTCAGCATTCACATGCTACATATTCGATCTTTTATCAAATTACATGGATGACAATCTACAAGGTTCTCCTATTCCTACATGCTAAACAGTTACGAGGACAGCTTCTGACGCTTTCACAGCAATCATTCCACCGGACACCTTTTCTTCGACGAATTTCCCAGCCGCCAATCCAGATGCAAAATTTTGGCCTGCCCAAGTTGTTACGTTCGCCTCCTTGATGTCTGCACCAGGTGCCGTTAAACGACGGACAGTGACAGCACGATGAGAGTTCTTCAGATAGTTCGATATATCGAACGTTGCCGAAGGGCGAGGAATCGCCTGTGTCTGGTTGTAAATTTGAAGGTTGAGAAGGGCAAGTTTCGATGGGAAGTCGTGTCCGGACGGCAGCTTGTCGTCCCAGAATCCATAAGCGACTAGCTGGCCCTCTGATTTATCTCCAAGAGCCGTCGTGATGCTGGAGCCATTGGTTTGTCGGCCAGGGTAAATGTTGGCTATCCTTAGCGATTTTGAATGGCCCAAGGCTTCCGTGACGAAGAGATAGGCCGAGTACGACGGAAATACCTTGACGGGTCCATTTGTGTTCTGAACAGGATACCTGCATGGTGGTCAGCAGCATTCCTGGCCTGTCGTAACGTTTACGCGAACCATAAATCGTAGAAACTCAGTCCTGCAAGACCAGCTAAGCGTGAATTACCTGAGATATCTAATATAACGTCAACATACCACCGTGGTTGAGTTGCGTGCTACTTTGCAGTGCCAAAGGACCGCCTTGATGGATATACATCCTAAGCACACATTGAGGCTAAGGCACACTGCGGGAAGTACCAGGATTGCCCACCGAGAGATGTTCAACGATGCCCCATAAAGAGTGGTATCAAGCTAGACAATTTAGTTCCAGCTGCAAACCGTGACATGGAAGGGGCGCACCAGCCATAGGGTTTGACCAAACGTGTTACTGACGTTGTTTTTCCCAGAACACGAGACAGAGTTGTATTCCCCTGTCAAAAATCAGAGAATTTAACGATACTAAGTGATAACAATATTTACCAATTACGAACGAATCCGGTCCTAGCTGATCGCGTACAGACTTGATTCTTGGTTGCCAGAGATCGAGAAACCTAGGATACTCATAGGTACATACTCCGTTATGTTACCAGACAAACGCACATAGCTAGACGAGTGTGGTTAACCTAGAAGGTGTCGAAAGCAAGTTCTTAAGCAGCCCTGGAATGACAGAGGATGTTCTTACAAGGTTTGGTAAGGTTGCGACTGCAGTTCTTGGAGGATCGCAAACCTACGGCATATCATAACGAAGCAAGATCAGAGGCAGCTGTGTAAACTCACGCTATACTGATAAGTATGCTCGCTGCATGAGCGTACGACACCTTGTCTGTTCGCGCCAGCTGCCAAAGCACTGACGCAATCGAGTTGCGAAGATGCTCCAGGAGCATCATACGGCCAAAGAGGATCCTCGACGGTCGCCGCAACTTGGAAAGTTGGAGCCTTCGACCCCAGTGCGTCGGAGATATTTTTGGCCCAAGTCTACAGCGAATATATATATAAAGAGATTGCGAGGGAAGTTGGCTACTCACACCCCAGATAGTGCTGTAATTCTGAGGCGTAAACTTGAGGTAGTGATCAGGTTCATTCCCAACTGATAACAATAAGCCATGACTGCAAAACCACGCGAACAATACTTACTTTCCAAAAGATCCAGCTGATCAGGGTTGAGGCCCTTGAGTGCCGATTCAGCTACGCTCAACGCGCCCTGGTAATTGAGGTCATGGAGGTCCTATAGAACCCACAACGATCAGGACCATGGTCTCTGAGCTCGAAGGGGACACGCACCAGATTCATGACAACTTTCGTCCCTTCTGGCAGTAGCTTAACCGACTCCCAGAAACCTGGCCCGATGGTCGTGTTGTGCAGCGCGCCTGTTTTATCGATGAAGTTGACGAGGCTGACTTCCTGTGATGCATTCCAATACGTCGAGTCCGCTGTGATACCTCCAATTCGCACTTCCGCTGGCGTTCCAGTCCGCGCCTTGAGATTCTCAAGGAGATTTTTTGTTAGAATATTCGGAGCGGTGGTGTTGCCCAGGAACTCCTCGAAGAAAGCGGTTTCGATACTGAAGCTACCAAGAGCTGGATGGAGAGCATGTGAGGCACTCAACGGCAGAGATGGGGGGCCAGACAGCTTCAAGCTAGCAAGACCGAGAACGTTTGGCAGTCCAACCGCCAGATACGCAATTTTTCTGAATGCCATGCTGGTCAATCGTGTTGGTTGAACGAGCCCATGTTCTGCCCAGAATTTAAATGAGATGTTTTGTCCCCGTAATCATCGCGGCCCGCCTGCCCAGTGGATCATGCGGACGTGTTGCGCAGAGAACCTCAAAACTCGTGGAGCAATTGGTCGTGGAAGACATACAAGATGATATAGGGGGGTCATAAGACCCATCTTTGCACTTGCTTGTCTGCAACGTGTCAAAATAATATATGTCGGGCCGGGTTTGCGGTTAACCGGCATGATTCTCGACGATCATGTCGCTTTCTGGCCTTAGCGTGGTCGAGGTATGATAGTGACGACCTCTACGAAGAACCATAGCTTATTCGCCGTAGTTTGCGGGTCTGGCTCCTGGTCCATTCGCCGGTCTAATTCTAGCAGACAATGGTGCCTCCGTTGTACGCGTCGACAAACCTGGTTCAGTTTCTACAGATGTTTTGTGTCGGGGAAAACGCTCTATTGCAATAAACCCCAAGATACCCAGTGGAAGGGATGCTCTGAAGAAGTTGATATCTTCTGCGGATGTCGTGATTGACCCATTCAGACCAGGCGTTATGGAACGGCTTGGATTAGGACCGGACGTGTTTCTGGGGGATGAGGCAAAGCAAGGCGCGAATCAGAAACTGATTTATGCAAGGATTGTTGGGTATTTTGGATGGCCGCCTTTTCTCTTGTACTTATGGTGACATTGTGTGTGTCAGATTTCCAAGGATGGGTGCGGTAACATCTCACGATCCGTGAATACACTTTTAACCTGACAGTGAGTAGGCCCTCAAAAGGACATGGCTGGTCTGTGAACTTGGTCTCAGCCAACAAACCTGATTGACGCTCCCCAATAGGCCATGATATAAACTACATCGCTCTCAGTGGTGCTCTGGCGGTGAGTACGAGCGAACGTACAGCAGGCTTAACCTTCATCGACCAGGGTCTCTGTTATTCAGATGCTCCCCGGTTCCGAGAAACCGGCCTTTCCATTAAACCTTCTTGCAGATTTCGCGGGAGGTGGCCTAATATGTATACTAGGCATACTTCTAGCCCTAATTCAACGCGGAAAAAATGGACGAGGGCAGGTGGTGAATGCGGACATGGTTCGTTCCGTCCACAAAGTTTGTCGAGCATGCGCACTCATGAAACCATCAGGTTTCTGGGGCGCAATATATCGCTGCTTTTCCTCTGATTCACTCACTGATCCCTGTCTCTCCATTGTTCGGGAATGAACGGGGCAAGAATGTCCTCGACGGAGGGGCCCCATTTTACGACCTTTACGTTTGCAAGGACCGGCGCTATATGTCAGTTGGATGTCTCGAGCCCCAATTTTTTAGGGTGTTCATCACCACTTTCCTCGAGGCCCTACCAGAAGGTTTCAATCCTTTACACGGATGGCGGCCTACCCCTCAGACTCAAAACGACCGCGGCGAATGGCCAAAACTGAAAGCCTTTCTAACAAACGGGTTCAAGACCAATACCCGACATTTTTGGTCCACGGTCTTTCAGGGTAAGCTGCTCTTCTGTCGGCGAAATGTTGCTCACTGAGTAATTTCTGCAGGGACTGATGCATGCGCCTTGCCTGTGCTTACACCGAAGGAAGCACAAGCATCGATATCACCTGGATCACCTTTCCCTCAAGTGCACCCTCAAGTGGCAGGGTCGGAGCCCCATCAAAGCCTACGATCTGCCCGCTCAGACGCCTTCTTTCTCCCTCCTGGAATGCACACCCTTGAAGTACTTGAAGGGTTGAAACTCACGGGAATCGAGATGAGACAGCTTGCTGTAGACGGTGCCCTAGGAGAGGAAGCGCTGACGTTCAATCGTTCCGGGCACAAGCTTTGAAGGCTCGTGTTCTTTGGACCGGGCGTCGATGTTGGACGTGTAAATCGTTATTTTAGCTCAGCGACGATCGTACATATGTATCACGCCGCTGGACCCACCCCACGAGAATTGAGACTATCGTCTGCCTGTACATACTGCTGCACTGTCAAAACGGTACGTTACTCCGAGTGAAAAGCCCGGTAATGCGGGGTAACACGTGCGTTCCGATTGGCGGGTATTCACATGCAACACTTCATTGAGCTCAAGAAAATATAAACTGCCTAGAGTACTCTCTACTGTATAGATCTCTACCCAGTCTTCACGAATGGCGTCGAGAGACAAGCAAATAACTAGAGAAGAAGTTGTGAAAGTGGGTAAACGTCCAAGTCTGAAACATCTCATCAATTTACTGAAATCACGTTGAAGCACAACATAGATGGCGATTTGGTGAGTCGGGACGTCTCCTCAAAGCCTGAACACGACTGAGTTGGCGACGCTAGTGGGTAATCATCGATGCAAAAGTCTATGACCTCTCCCGGTTCAAGAACCTGCATCCTGGCGGCGCTTCTGTCTTACTGGAGCCGGATGTCGGTGTGTGTTCTAGTACCTGCGAACTTGACATTCCATGATTCATTGACTTTTTCCAGCTGGACAAGATGCAACCGAAACATTTTATGGCCTCCATCGTCACGAAGTTTTGGAACGGCCGCAATACCAACGACTCCAAATTGGCGTTATTGCTGGAGAGAAATCCACGCTGCATGGTCGGATACCAGGAGAAATTTCCGGTGTCCCATTTGCAGAGCCTGCATGGCTCACACCCGGATTCTACAGCCCCTATTTCAGCGAGGTGCATACTCCTCTCGCTTAGCCTTGAGCTCGATTCTCTAACACTGTCATCCCGCAGAATCATCGACAGTTTCAAAAAGAGGTCAGACTGTTCATGGATAACTATGTCTATCCAGATGCCATAGTATGTTCCTATGTCAATTCTATGCCTACTTGGCCTAAGACGCTCCCAGGCGCGCGAGGCGGACGGCAAGCGGCCCTCGCAGAGTGTGATCGACAAAATGACGTATGCCGCCTCCATGCTTGAGCATCAGCAGGTTCTTACGTGACGATAGTGGATTGAACTTGAATGCGATGCGCATGGGTCCCGGAAAGCATCTTCAAGGGAGAACGCTCATGAATGGCCTTGTCAAGCCGGAAGAATTCGATTACTTCCATGAGGTCCGTAGCTTAACCCGTTCTCCACGCGTCCTGTGCCTCTGAGCGCTCTTTGCAGCTCATCATCACCCAGGAGTTCGCTCGTTCGTCGCTGCGCGGTTATGGAGACGGTGAGTAATGGTGGTAGGCTTCATTTGAAACGGTCCTTATTGCTTGCACGATAGGTCTTCTCGGCGGAATGGTCATCGGACTTCCACCCGTTCTCAATTTCGGCAGCGAGGAACTCAAGGCAAGAGTTGTCCCCGAAGTGCTGGAGGGGAAGAAGTTCATTTGCCTGGCGATATCGGAGGCTCACGCTGGTAGCGATGTAATGGGTCTTCAAACAAATGCTGTGAAAACTGAAGATGGAAAAGAGTGGATCATCAATGGTGCGCCCGTAATTTAGTTTCCGAAGGTCCGCGCTGACGTACATTCCACCGGGTCAGGGACCAAAAAGTGGATAACCAATGGAACGTAAGCACGGCTTCACTGCAAGGACCCGACCAGGCCACTCACAAGGTTGTCCAGGTTCTCCGACTATTTCACTGTCGGCTGCAAGACAGAGGTATGCATGTGAATGCAGGCACGCATTTCTCCCGTCTTATCGGGTGCACAGGACGGGTTTACTGTCATCCTTGTCGAACGCGGCCCAGGCGTCGAGACGAAACAGATCAAGACCAGCTACTCGTCCGTAGCCGGAACGGCGTACATCACATTCGATAATGTCAGAGTGCCCGTCGGAAACACACTCGGTGAAGAGGGCGGAGGTATCTTTGTGATGCTCAGGTGAGTGCAACCCTTACCCTTGAACGGTGCTGGTGGATCTGAAGTGTCTTCCAGTAACTTTAACCACGAACGATGGGTCATGTGCTGCGCGTCAGCTAGAAGTCAACGTGGAATTGGTGAGGACTTTTTAACTAGACGACAAAACAGATGCTAAGTCAAGTGTGATAGTCGAGGAATGTCTGAAGTAAGTGAATTGCCCAGGCACTTATCTTACAGAAATAATTGACTTCATTTTAGGTGGGTCAACCAGAGGAAGGTTTTCGGAAAACCCCTACATTCACAGGCCGTTATCCGAGCAAAGTTGGCTGCAATGATTGCTCGGGCAGAGAGTGCGTTCTTCTCTTTAGTCACTTTACTGTATCATGCTTACCCTTGATTTAGCTTCACAGAACTGGCTGGAGAACATCACGTATCAGATGTGCAATATGGTGAGCACCCTTATCGACCTTGATGGCACATTCATCGAATCTGTCACCCCAGTCATACAAGCAGCAAGCAAGCAAGCTCGCAGGGTATATCGTCGTCACGTCTTCACGGTAACCGGCGTCCCACTTACAGTATGTGCAGGCAAATTGCTTTCTTGAAGAGCTACTCTACGGGCTGTGGGCAAGAAACTGCCAGAGATGCCGTCCAGATTTTCGGCGGCCGTGGTATAACAGCGACTGGCATGGGGCAGTACATTGAACATGTTCGTCGTTGGACTTAAGTCAAGGAGATGCATTCTGACGCTTCTATGATAGTATCATCGTACGATTCCGTTTGACGCACTCCTTGGTGGTGCCGAGGACGTGTTGGCCGATCTCGGCGTGCGACAGGCGCTGAGAGCAATGCCGAAGAACGCTAGATTGTGAGCTCTAAACTGTACAATTGATTCATGCCCCGCAGGACATCTATTGTCTATGTAGAGATGCTTACATATCTGATTTTATGTCTCCTGAGAATATTCATTGTACATGTGTAGGTACATTCTACAAATTAACCATGTACAGAAGAGTGAGACGAGAGAGGACTGGGAAAGCTATAGAGTATTATGTGCCAAGAGATAAATTATGCGTACTGTGGAAGAGCCAATCGCATGTCAGAGGAAGAAATTGCTGATCATTGTTGTACAACAGTCATATACTGCTCGTATACGACTGGATCCTGAGGCCGGTAGTCCATATCAAGATTTTGTTGGAACGGATTCCAGTTATAATTAGCTAGAGTAACTGAAGGTCAGAAAATATTTAGCAACTGCATATAAAGGGAACATACAAGGCAGGGTTGTATCGTGCCACCCATTAGGGTCGGAGAGCGATTGAATGCTCTGCATGATGGCATCGTCGAAAGGCAGCGAGGGCTGGAAGAAATCCGACATATTCAATGTCCCATCGTCTGTGCTGCCGAGGTGCAGTGCTAAAGTGTTGGCAGCTGTGCCCTGTGCGTAGGGGTCGAGAGCTCCCACGGCGAAGCTATCGAATGATAGAGCTTCTTGGCGAGGGGCCGGAGAGGCGCTGCTCTGCGACGAACGATCAAACTCGGTGGCGTGGGTATCCGGGGCGGCTTCAGTTGTATACGAGTTATTTGAAGACGCTCGCCCCTTCCGCAAGGCGCTGGCAGGTGAGATAGGGTCGACTCGAGCCATAGGCGCTGCTAAAAGCCCTTTGAGGAACTTGGCGTAGAGCTTGGGTCCGTGGCGGTCGTCGATGGCAATTTCGGGCGAACTTAGGAGATCAACGACCCTCTGAACGACCTCGCGGATCTCAAGGCGTTTCTCAACCGTTAGGTAGGAGTTGAATTTTGGTTGCAAGAGCTACATGCATTTGAGTACAGAGACAAACGAGATAGAAAAGAGGACGGGGCACCTTCACCAAAAAAGCAGATGCGAAGGTAATAAACACACTTTGCGCCTCAGGCCCATGGCGGAGATATACCTCTGGTAAGTTAGGTCAGCTTTGAAGTTGGGTATCCGATGGCAAGGACCTACTTTGACTGGGTTGGCAGAGGTCGTCCAGAACGGGAAGGACAACATCAAAAGCAGCATTCAAGCACTGGAACACACATCAGTTTACATTGCATTAGGTATTGATTATCGCATACCCTCGTCAAGAACGGATTCTCGTCGGCGTGATTCTTGCCAAACGCGTGTTGGAAGCCATATGACAGAGCGATGAGTCGAGCATATGGGTACGCGAGCCGAAGCAGACCAGTACGGAAGCGATTTTGAGGATCGTTCATATCGGTCGTTTCCAGGATCGTCATCCATTTATTGCTGAGCTGCTTGAGCTCGTCATCCGTCTCCGTCGCTATTTTCTCAAAGTCAACGTTCTGAAGGTCTATCAATACCAATAGAATGGAAGAATAGAGCGCCAGAGACACACCTTATTCAGTCCCGTCGGGTGGTGTGGGTCACTATATATTTTCGCAAGGAAGCCGGCCATTACTTTCAGCTCCGCGTTGTAAGCACAGATCTGGATGTCAAAGTTCTTCATGTTATACGGCGAGCTGTGCCACCAGTTCTCAGAATGGTTGGCCATATAATCCGCGCTGTTAATGATTGGTGGTTTTCCATACTGCGAGCCGGTAGATCGGTCGAGGTTAAAGCAATTCAGCCACACACGAGTTCGGTTAAGCATTTCTCGGGCGTGGTTCTCATTTTGTGGTTTGGCGGTATTTGGCAGGTGAAGGTTCAGGTCGGTTGCGGTTCTGCATTGATGATGAAAACAGGTCCTCCTGCTAATTATGCATTATACCACCCACCTTATGGCCAAACCAAGGTACAACCAACTTCGCTGGTCTTCCCATCTTTTGGCCGGTACTGGATACAAACTCAGCAAGATGTACGCCTGACACATCTCGACGTTCTTGTTGCCGCTGATGAGCGCCATGCCGGCTGCGTGTTGGGCATAATGCATCACTTGCTGGTATAGCTCTGGACGTTGCGAGTAGAACCTGGATGCAATCGCGCAGACTATATGATAGCTAGATGAGTGTCTTGCCAGGGCGTCAAAGGGAACGACACTCACTGACGGTGAACAAGAAGGGACTGCGGTAGCACGTCCGCTGTGCGGTGTATATGACCGGATCAAGGAGCGAGACAGACAGGTTCATGCGAGTGAAGTATCTAGATATGATGTTAATTTAGATACACAAATCAACGCTAAGGACGCACATCTGGAAAAGGTCTTCCGCTTCTTTCGGTGAGATTATGCCCCTGGTAAGGATTTGAGGAGGATGTTGGAAATTCGCCAAGCGCTTATCCAAGGCTTCAGGTGCTGGTGCTGAATGACGATTCGTTAAGGGCACAGGAGCAAAAAAAAAGCAAACTGGAGGACATACTCGATCGGAAGAAGTTGGTATTTGCAATGCCAGGTGCTTTATCGTCCTCTTCAACCTCCGCGCTGCTCCCTCGCTTTTTCTTCGCTGTCTTCAAGCTCAAGTCGCCGAAGAGACCAAATGGCGCAGCTTCACCGGGAAGAATAGCTGGCTTGGAGCTCTCTCCGCTGTGCTTCTTGCGAGGATGGCCAGTCACACCAGTTCCATTAGTGCTGAGGCTGGACGATGAGCCCTTGTGGTGCAGAGTGTCTTGCCTCCCGTTAATTTCTTCTCCGTCATGGTTCTCGATCGCGAACTCGTAGTCGCTTTCGTTGTCTGAAATGTTTATGTAATCTTCGTCCTCGTCAGACTCCGGATTCTCAAGGTCCTGGTCTACAAGGTAGCTCTTTGGCATACCCGCACCTCCGATGCCAATGAAAACATCGAATTCCTCGAAACTCTGTTTGGCTTTTGCGATCCAGTCCTCGACGGCCTTGTTAGCTGCTATATCGGCATCAGCAGGGGACGGAGCATCGGATGAGAGCAATGACGTGTGGGTTGTAGAAGGTGAGAGAAGAGGGGACTGGACAGCCGAAGACGATGCAAACGAGTCTGATGTGGGGGATGACAGTCGGCGGCGACGTGTACCGGTGCTCTCCAGTTGTGCCATGAGTTCTTTGATTTGGGCCGCTTGCTCACGAATCTGATTCAGGAGATGTTCGCGTTTCCTTATGGACGATGAATATCATAATTATTTTGTACTGAAGAGTCAGACTCACGGAGGTGTCCGACGCTTTTTACGCCCAGGAATGATACAGTCGTGTCCACCATTCAAACAGCGCTTACATGGGTCAGTGTCTGTCTTGAATTCACATCTGACTTTCAAGTTCTTGCATCGACCGCAAGCTCCACTGAAAGGAGATCATTAGCGTGATATCACGAAGGTTGTCAGCAACTCGAACTCACGCCTTGGCTTTGGCAGTTTCTTTCGCATCTGGTGTTTCTCGTTCATCCTCCTTGGAATCATCTCGAACCTGATTACGAGGCCGCTTAGCCCTAGGATCCGCCGCGGTAGGGGTAGGTGCCACCGAGTAGTGTGATGATTGTGGGAGAGTGGTGGATGCGGTTTGATGATGGAATACGTCCTGCATTGCGCTAGGTGACGAGGAGACGTTGGCACTGAGGTAGGTGCTCTCTGCCGCACCATTGAAGCTAGATCCGTTAAAACTTGAATTTGGTATAGGTTTTTGGTACGAAAATGAGTTCGGGTCGTTCCAAGGAAGCTGCTCGGAGGACGGATCGGAGAACATAGTGCTGTATGATTCCAAGTTCTGACTAGGATTAGAGGTAGAACCGAATTGACCGAAGTTTCCAGATTTCATAGGTGCAGAAACTGCTGTACCGAATGACCCTGATCCTGATTGTGGCTGGCTGGAAGAAAAAGCGGAATGTATCATGGTCGAAGAATTCCCATTGCCTGAGGGCAGTTGTAACTGGGATGGATGATAAGCATAGGCACCCTGGGATTGGGTATCGTCCGTTGCTCCAGACAACGCCGTGAAGTCAAAATCCTTCATCTGCGGGGGCTGGCGGGTCTGCCCAAACGAACCTTGTTGCTGTCCCCAGGACTGGCTGTTATTGTATGAATTTGACATGCTGTTTACTCGAGCTTGATGGGATTTCCGCGAAGTACGGCAGGGTCTGTAGGCCTTCTGTGCGACAACACAGGAGATCTAGGACTGTGGACGTAATCACAACAGCTGAATATGAAATCAGTGAGTGAACGATAGGACGAGGAATTGTGTGTGAAGTACTAAGGGTTTATTCGGCTGCTCTATCGACGCCGGGACAGTATTTGGCTCCGTTGACAGATTGTGTGGGGCCAACAGTGCAGGAATGCGCTGGATGAGATATATGCAGGGGGGGCCGTGTCCCGTCTTGTCCGCCGTTGAGCAGCTTACTGAGGAGAGGGTTGGGTTGCAAATTCAGTACCATACGATCGTGATCATATATACTCAATCCAACAACGATGTCACCCAAATGCGGTCAAATCAAGGCCCAATACAAACTGGGTCTATCCGAAAATTCGGCTGCACTTTTGGTAAGAAAAGCTGTGCTTCCAGCCCAGAAACAGGGCAAAATCTGCAACGTGTTGTGGCCATGCAGATCCCTCCACTCATTTTCGAATCTTTGAGCTTGCCCTCCGCCCACGTCTTTCTATCTCCCGTTCTCGAATGTTGCATAGCCGGCGGAATGGCGTGCATGTATAGCCACCTCAGTTCTTATAGAGACATCCTAAGACCATACATACTCCTTGCTGTGTTTTCGTCTTTCCAAAAGAATATTCCCGCCACATGGGGGCGAACGATACCAACCGAATATGACTCGAGCGAACGTTCCGCACCGCAGGTCCCGCCAACATCAGCGCACCTTCTGGATCCTTAACCCTTTCGACTGGTAGCTGCATTTTCGACAGGAGTCAATGCTATTGACTCGCTCTCGGTGACACTCATTTCGGTACGATTCCACTTACCTACTTCGTATTTTCACGGCCTAGGGTTTCACCGTTTCTCCGTTCCTCGTTGCAGTTAGTCGATCTCTGGTCCACGTGGCTGTTGCCTCTAACGGCGATTTCGAAGATGCTTTCGGCGTTGGAGTCCCACGGTCAAATTGTGTATCACATAACCTATACTCAGCGGGAGGTTCCCTGTCTAACGCGTTGTTTACTTAAGACCCTTGTCAGTAACTGCCGTGACTCCTGGGCGTCCGCCGCACGAGAACTCAAAACTTCCGACCATTCCTATGCTTTCCCCGCATTTAGGGTCTCCATGTCTCCATTTCATGTGTTGGTCTGTGCCTGTAGTTGTGCGTCTTCAGCGCATCATAAACTCACCGCTCTGAATAGTAGAATTTTGTTGCGACTACAATTTTTTTTGATATCAGCAGGTACTCACTAATCAGTTCGTCCTGGGACTTTGGCTGTCTTACGGCATGGGCGGCAACTCTGTCCTATCAGCGTTGGCTATCCAGATAGCCCGCAGGAGCAGATCTCGGAAAAAATTGCTGTCGAAGCTTGAGTGATGATCTATGATCCCTGATGCTCCTGGAGGCCTGGGTTCTTGTGATGTGTACTGTTCCCTAAACGGATCACATCATGCACTCGAGAGTGAGTGCCGACTTCTTTCATCCCTCGGGACATCGCATCCTTTGAATTCAAGTTTGCCATGTGCACGACCCCCGGGAACAGCGCTCGAGTCCACCTGTGCGATTCCAAGTTTCAAGACGGCAATAAAAAACCCCAATCAGCCCTCCTCAGACCTCAGCTTCTTTGCGAATCTAGCTATTGTTGAATGTTCTCATGAACGTCTCAACCCTTTCGTCTCAAAGGGATCCTCCCGCGACTCTATTTTTAACGCTGCCATGGATGTACTTTTTGCAGATTTAGATCAAGTATTGATAACTTAAGTCCATCGCAAACGCCTTAGGTGGCGCTTGACATGGGCGCGTTACCACCTACCATCCGTGTTGACTGCCTCATAAGCCTGAGACCCCTTTGCCGGTTTTGACGCTCGGTTCTCATGGTATGGGATACTCTGTCACGTTCCGCCTGTTCACCTTCATCAAACGGTTACCTCCCTTGCCTCTACAATCTCGAAACTTTACAACACCTTCTTGGAATCTGCTGTGCCCAAACAACACTTATGAAAGACATAGCCCATTATTCTCAGATGACCCAATCCTAGCGGCGTAGAGTGGAGAATATCCTTACGCTCTGACAATAACCCCTCCGTCCCAGATCGACTATCCAGAGGACGTCCCACGGCTTCGTCGAGATGGAAGATCGTCTAGATATATGCAAGTCCTCAAGCGGTGATCTGTAGACGACATCTTGCTACGCCGCTGAGAACGGAGTGATTGTGTGTGTTACCTCAACAACTCTCGTGTGTCCAACATTTAGCCTCTAATTGGCCTCCTCTTCGAAGTCCCGAGTGACGCCAGAAGAGTGTAGCAGGACTCGCACTGCCATGGGAGACCAGACATCTTTGCGACGTCGTCGAATTTTTCGCCATCGTAAGTACTCGAGGCTATCGAGACAGGCGCCACGTATGGATATCGTGTTCTTTTCAGAATGTGGTGTCAGGTCCGTTGTCAGCGAATGCTCAGTGCACGATTGGATCTCTCTCCCTGGCAGATCTACACATTGAGAGCCTCTGATCGCCGGGAACGCCCCGGCAAGTTAAACCGCAGGATTCTCAATACCTACTGGTAGTACCTCGGCCTCAAAGAACACGGTCCATAGCCGCTCAGCCATGAAAGCTTTCAGTTCCAGGGTGACTTATCATTCGTTCACATCAAGAAGCCGTCGAAAAAGACTGCGTCCACACAATCACATCCGTCAGTGGTATGCCAGGTAGGAAGAACCTTGCTTCTTTGTCGTTGACGTCTGACATCCCGAGTTGGTGAGCCCTTACTACTCTACCGTGCGCAAGTATGTATCAGAAGGGTAAGTATCTGGGTCTAAAATATTAATTGGCGGGTCTAGAATGGGACCTCTATAAAACAATTTCATAGATACAAATGATTGCATAAAGACCTGCAGAACCTGCAGTGTCTTGATGTCAGTACAATCTGCTGCCAGAGAAGAGGTGTTGGGCGTTGCAACCGGGGTTCAACTCGGATTTTCTGCCCAACCGGAAGACACATGTGAAATACATCGCACATCATTGAAGCTCACGCTCTCGCCCACTTCAAATGCGAAGTCAGGCACGTCAAATGGGGACGGACTGCATTTCGCCCCACCCGCAGAGTCTGTTCACGCGTAAACCTGTGTAATAATTCTCCGTTAATAACAGATAATGGACCCGCGTGGTTTGGGGTATCTTGGTCTTCGAGCTCCGTCCCGGTGCGCACGAAATTACGAACCACAATACTTGGATAGCCAGTGTACGGACGCGGTGATTGAGCTGCCAGCAATTCCGGTTCTCCCCGTAACAAAGAAGCGAGGTGCACCAACTGGCCATTACACTGTTGAGCATCGAAAACTATGCCATGGTGGACAGAGATAGGATAGGACAGCGTAGTAACTCGCATCGAAACCAAAGAGAAATGCTGCAGCTGATCGTCCGAACCCGTGCCCACATTATTAATGCAGTCAGTTGAATGCATGTATTCATTACAGAGCAGCTCCAAGATCTTTTAGAAAATATAAAAATGCACATCATACGTATGTATAGATGGACGACAAAGGGAGAGCTTCGCGGTGCAGGCGCTAGCGTCCGGACCGTGTCCAGAAGCATAAGAGGAGGAAACAAGGTGTGGTGGGTGGTGGGCGACGGTGGTGGTACGATAGTGCCTGCCAAAAAACGGGTACGATTCGGTTCTGTTCTTGGGTGCGGAATAAATAGTCGATCGATGATCGAAGAGGGTCCGCGGACAAGAAGGGTGAAAGTTGTAATGATACATGACAGAAATAATTGAGGGTTGTGAATGGCATCGAATACGATGGGCGTGAAGAGGCTCTGATGAAGGCGAAGGGGTAAGAAAACAGAGCTTGGGGAATAATTGCTTGCAAGTCAGAGACATGGGGGCGAACGAGGGTCTAGTATAGACGCAGGGGAGGCGGTAGGACGTATTAAGTTACGGTCTAGACAAAAACATCATGAAGCTGCCGACATGAACGCAGTTTAACGGAGCTCGCGCTGAGTGCCTTCCGTTGAGGGTGGGAGGGGGAAGGACCCAGTGACATCCTCCTCTTCGCCACCGCTGGTATAGGCAGATGTGGCGGATATGAATGACGGCTGCATGGATGCAACCCGGAGGCGTTCTTGTACTTCTTCCTCTGTCACGTCCAAGGCCGCAATCAGCGACTGCAGCGCGCGGTCGTTACTCGATATCGAAGACAATGATGTGCTCGCCGTATGATTGGTCACGAACGGGCGGGGGAATGAGGGTAGTTTGTCGTCACCGAAGGGATCCTCGTCAATGGCACGCCCTTTGCCCTTATCTACTTTGATTGCTGGAGTGACCGTCGAGACAGAGGTGGAACGCGAGCGGGTCGAGTTGGAGCGTGACCAGGGCTTGGATGGAGAGTTAACCTGGGCGTTGAAAAAAGGATTGCTGGTGCTTTTCCTTCGTTCACTGTCAGATCCGAAAGGGTTTTGAGCGTCCTGATCAGGATCTTCATAGTGGATAACCTCCGCCGACTCCCAACGGTGAAGTTGCGATGATGTTGCTGGAGGCGTTGGAATAGCCATAGCCATGGTGGGGGACATGGTGCCACTGTCAACACGACCAGTTCGGAGGCTCAGGAACGAATCGCCACCAACTGTTTCGCCGTCCCACGAGATGGCAGGCCCGGTTTCTACGCGACCCAGGAATTGCCGTGCGATAGGCAGATCTGTTGTCTTTTCATTGGAGGCAAGTTCCTGGGCGAGGTTGGGGTGATATTGTGCAAAGGGATGAGCATCAAATGTAACTGGCTCGTCTGACTTGTGAGTGTAGGCTGTCCGAACACTGGGGCTCTTCTTGAACATGGTGAGCTTCTCCATGGGCGCTACGTTATCTACCTCCTTCGCCTGGTACATTCCTTCCCACTTGTCATCGCCCTCCTCGAGCTTATTCCATGGTTCAAGGTGGGAGCGTCGACGGCCGTGCTCGCTGGTAATATTCCTGGCAATTCCTCGGGCTCTTCGTGATCGAGCATGTTCTTTAAGGTACCTCGAATAGCGTCTGTAAAACCAGAGACCGAGAATGATGAGGGCTGCAGCGCCGATGAGAGCACCGACGCAAGCACCAACAACAGTGCTCATGGAAATAGGGCTGCTGGATGCAGAAGCCGACGACGGCGTGGGATCAGCTGTGGAAGATGATACCGTCGATGCGGTTGGTTGTATCGTAGTGACCGGTGTAGTCGTTATCGCGAAGTCAGGGGCCGACTGGGAGGCCCCGGAGGGCGCGGCAGTGTCGAACGCAAAAGTGGTGGCAGTAGCGGATGCCTCGACTGTGATCCCGCCGCTCTCGATGCCCGCACCGGTTGGTACGGCAACTGGGTCTTGTCGCTTGACGAAGTGACGGGGGGCGGCATGGGCGACCATTTGGTAGGTTGAAACGAGTGGAGCGAAAGAGTGGAGGATTAAAGAGTGTACTGCCTCGTCCTGAGGCTGAAAACTGGTGTATCAAATTCTAAGGAGCAGGAAAATGATGAGGATGAGCGTTTCAGGCGCTATAAACAGATACTTGGCGACGCACGTATGATGCTGAATACAAGCCTCAATGCCACATTCAGGAAGGAGAGAAGGGAATGTAAGGGGAGAGGAGGGCCGAAAGTGCTGGCGAGCAGTCGTCGCCGTCGAGTTGGTCGTTGGTGGAGTGGGAGGACAACGTGTGATGATTGATTAATGTGTCCGTAACCGTCAAATCACGTTTCATTTAACTTCACAACTGTGTTCCATCTTATCAAAACTGTTATACCTACTCATATTCGGAAGACAACGCTTACTTCCAAACTCCACTCTTAGTGGTGCTACCTTGATGGTCAAGACCTGTGAGAAATATGTCAGGATCACTCTTAACACTGACTCGAGAAATCCTTTCGCAAAAGCAGGTACGATGCAATGCTGTGGACAATGGACATCGAATAGTAGCCATTGAGGATCAGACTGGCAGCATAACACTGAAAGAGCTCAAGCAACTTTATACAGCCCAAGTGGATTGCCACCTTATTCACCAGTGTGAGATCTCCCCAGATGTTTTAGATGTGCATCATGATGTTAACAAACTCTGTGAAGTACAAGTCAGCTTTATCCGCCGAATACTCAACCTACAAAAACGGACCATGCTCGCGCCCCTCTACACCGAGACTGGAATCATATTCGATGCCTCCTGGTCGTTCTGCGTTATTTACAATATCTCATCAGCCTTGATGCTTGAAAATACGCCAGCATTGCATTTCGTAGCTTACTTGAGCTCAACGGGAAAAAAATCTTGGGCTGGTGGTATTCTCGTGGTTATGCAGGAATGGCCCCTTCTCTGTCGGTACCCCCGACCCTGCCCACGCAACGGTCGATCTTGTTATGCAGTGCATCAAGACCTTAGAGGATGGTGTCGCAACGTCGCCACAGAGCGCAGTCGACAAGTCTGACAAGCTATACTTCCTACACGGTCGTAAGGAACCACGAAAGGGCGAGGCTCCAGCGCAAGTCACACTTCATCTTCGACACTACCCGATTTCCGTAAAGAGAAAGTCACACCGCGAGGCTTCATTGCGAGCGCGGTCAAGTATGCATGTTCCGGGGTTTCTACTTCTTTCACGCATGACTTACAGAGCATTTCAGCCCATTTCACCTGTGCATGGCCATGATCAACCCAACGCAGCTTCTCGACACCAAGCACGTGAGTGGAAAACATAATCGAGGTCAGCGCCCTAGTCGCTCCCGGACACTCGTTCCTCATCTAACTTCTACGAATACGCCCCATCTACACAAACCATTGAGGATGAACAGCACAGATCCGTTAAAAGTCATCATTGCTCAATGCCCAACTATCTCTTTTGTCGCCAGATTTTCATATCAAGTCCTCGAGTCAACCTATTCTATGGATTTCCGCTGTACCGTCGGAGGCGTACGTCTGACAGTCTAGGTTAATTTAGGTCTTGATTCTGTTTTCTCTACTTTCCTAGGTTCTACCGCAGGCTGGGAGACTAGACTTGTGAGCTCGGCCTAGAGAGTTTCGGGAGGCCTAGGGACGAAGATGCATATACCTGCCCTAGCATTGGGATACCTCCTGGAACTGGCGTTCGTAAGATGGACCGTGCCATATAATATTACCTTACCTTACCTTACTTCACCTTACCAACAAATTATTTCTTGGCGATTCAGCCGACGCCCTCAGGGAAAAGGCCCTCCTGAAGAATAAAATCGTTTTATTATATAAAGCTATATCGAGTGCAAGGTGGCAGACCACTAGACTCCCTACGTAAGATACTATGTGGAATTGTCGTGCTGGTTAATGTTCACATTTCCGTCTCCCCCGTTCCCAGGCGCCAGTGACCGTTTTGAAATGACTAACTGTCATGAAGACCACATGTTGCAGATCCCTCAAAAAATGCACAATGGCGAACGTCGCTGTCCGAAAATGAAGTGACAACCTGACGTGTGCTTCGATTTCATATCTCCATGTTCCTCCCCGCATTTTCTGATAACTGGGAACGACAAGTGCTATATATAGAGTGTATCCAGTCTACGCCTCTACATTCTTTCCAAGACATTCTTTCGAACTCCCCTTCCTCACCAGCCCTCCACAATGCGTATGACCCATATTCTCCTCACTGGACCCACCGGCGCGCCATGTCCTTGTTGTTTCATGCGTCAATGCTCATGCCCATGATTGGATAGGTTACATCGGTGGTAGTGTATTGACTCGTCTATTATCCCACCCATTATCGGACACTTTCGGCCTCACTGTCCTCATCCGCGACGCCGCAAAAGCAAAGGAATTCCGGACGTTGGGTGTGAAGACCGTCGTCGGATCGCATTCAAACCTTCCACTCTTGCAACAATTAGCGGCCGACGCCGATGTCGTGTTTGCCTGCGTGAGTGTCACTGACAAAAAGTGGGAGATCTGCGTACTGATGTAATGCGATGCAGGCTGATGCAGATGACCTTGATGCCGCGAAAGCAATCTTTGCAGGGCTGAAGATTCGGTTTGACAAAACAGGAACACCATCGTCCTTGATCCATACTGTCAGTCCGGCGTTCCCGTGAAGTCTCGTACCGTGACTAAGTTTCATCCATGTCGCTAGTCGGGAGCCGGTAAGGTCGAATGCGCGCCAACTGCTGTCTAGAATTCATAGCGCTTCGTCGAAGGTGTCCTCGTCGACGACGCAAATGGAATGCACTCAACTGAAAACGTATACTCTGATGTTGATGTTGAAAAACTAGAATCGCTTCCTCCGACACAACCGCACCGGCAAGTAGATATGACTGTTGTCGAGGCTGATACCCAAGGTCCCGCCTATCGTTTACGCGGTTTACCTTTCCTTCTGGGCGCTTACCCGAGGCATTGACAGGTTACGTCAAAACATACATCATCCTACCAAGTACCATATATGGCCGTGCTGCAGGACCGCTAGTAGACCTCGGCCTGCAAAATCGACATTCGCAGCAGGTTCCAACAATGGTGAAGGTAGGTATGAAGCGGGGGGAGGTAGGTTACGTAGGGTTCGGGAAGAATATCTGGCCACATGTCCACATAAAGGAAGGTGCATCTATACCATTCGCATTACTCCCAAACCGATATCTGACAAATCTCATGTGTCCACTTAGTGGCCGAACTCTACATCCTCATCTTCGACCACGTTCATGGACACAGAGATCTGGCGCACGGGCGGCATGGGTACTATTTTGGTGAGAACGGGGAGTACGTGATGTACGATCTCGCGAAAGCGATCGCAGAAGTGCTATACCATGAAGGGAAAGTGAAGAACCCTCACCCGACGACCTTCACCGACAAGGAGATGGATATCTACTTCCCAAATGGCACAATGCTCGGAACGAACGCGCGATGCAAGGCGGAGAGGTCGAGGGCGATAGGCTGGCACCCGAAGAAAGGTTATCACGATCTGGTGGCGAGCATAAAGGGGGAGATTAGAGGCTAGCATTCCTGGAAGCATGCACGAGGATGTCTATCTGGGTCATTTTGAATCCTAGCATCGCTTGTAATTACTACTCTGTATTCAACTACGACTACTTATGCGCCCACGAGTAACGACACATTCGGGATCCAGAATACTTGATCGGTTGGATGAATCTCCTGCTTGTTGGACGGCTTCCATTCCAGATGCTGGCGATCAAAGGAAAGCGTAATCACATTCGCCATCGCTCATATTAAGTATCTGCGGGGACCGTCTTAGCAGTCTTGCAGCAGCCATCTGTCCTCTGAATCGGTAAAGTCTCTATCTGATATGAAGCTTCCGTGTACGGTGCGCCAGGAGTGCCAGCCAGGATTTTAAGTCAGCCGTTCCAATCCAGAGCCTGTCCAGCATTTCGAGGACTTCTTTCCTTAATTTCGGTGTAATTTCCGATATTAGTCATCCTTTTCGTGGGTCCCCAGCGGGTCTTGAGTAACATCTGCACAAGCAAGCTCACGATCCGTCGGTGCGCCTTTTGTTTTTTTTGTGAAGCAGGAGGCAGAGGTCAACTGCCCCCCACATCATTTGTTAAAAATAGATTTTAATCTAAGCAAAACAAAATCCTACCAATAACGACTACGAGAGCTATCTTTGAACCGGGAATAGACTATCAGAGTAGATAGCACTGTGACCGATAGATAATGTGTCTAAATCGGAGCCTGTTCAAACTTCAATGGAGCCAGAGTTAGGTAGTCAAGGGCCGTATCATGACCTGTTTTCTCCTGTGAGCACAAAGTGCGAAGCAGGCCTAAACCTGGATGCACGAAGCAGGACAGTGCGGAATTGGGCAGTAATTACCCATAAGAATTTGTTTCACCTGGCTCAAACTCAATTTTAACAAACGACATGGGCGGCGGTCTCCTCCTGCCTCACCGAAAACAAAAGGCGCGCCAGATTGTGAGCTTGCGAGTGTGGTCATTACTCAAGAATTGTTGGCTCTTGCTGGAGACATCATTTCGAAGACGATGACTAATCTCGGATGTTACGTTGAAGTTGGGAGAAGAGGCACTAGAAATGCTTGACAGGCTGCGGGTTTGAACTCAAGACGTGAAATCCTGGCTGGCACTCCTGGCGCACCGTATCCGTGGGACATGGTGGTAATACTGTGGGGAACCGATTTCAATTCGGAGGTCTATGTGTCCCTCGGAACGCAAACCATGAAGAAGATTTTGAGAGTCGCTCAGGGCTCTTGGTTGGACTGGCTTCTTGTATGAATAGAGTCCAAGTGTACGCATCACCGGAGTAGAGGCAATCATCATGGTAGGGCTGAAAGATGTCAGATCGTCTCTTGTGTCAACAAATGTTTATTGGGTGGGCGGGGACTGTGTCATGCTGTTGAAATCGATGTTGAGAATCCGACGAGAGTGGGACAACACGAAAGAAATGGGATTCGCGTTTGGCCTCGGTGAGCTCGTGAGGCAAACGGATGGGGTCGTACATCAGCATAGCTACCTATATATGTAAGAAATGTAGTTGGGAATCTAAAAACGGAAGGCGGATCATAAAAACAAGAAAACAATAACGAGGGCGCACACGTGCATCGCACAAGCTCGTATGTCCTCGGAATCCAAATTCCAACACATGCATCAATGAAACCCAGTGAAAACGGACACATTTTACAGAAGTCGAGTTGAGGCGGTGCTGTGAAAACGGTGGATTCTTTCTCTGTGAAGAAACGGCCGGCGGTGGGTAGAGTAACTCGCGAAAGCAACGGCACAACGGCTGGACAAGACATATCTTGAAGAGTCTGTTCCAAGGATCTAGGTCCCCGTACGATGATCAGACGCCATCGAAATGAAGACAGTGGCATGTTTGAGATCCCATACTATTGCCTGGTTGAGATATCTGCTCAACGGTCATCGATAAAATCCGCTGTTAAAGTCTTTGGGTGGCCACCTTTGATCCCATGTAACCTTGTTTTTGGCTCATGATTTCCGACATATTTTGAGTGGTGTGCGAGTGATGTCTTTCTTCTCGCAGGGACGTGATAAGCTTACATAGTCCAGACACTTAGATATTGGGAGAACAGTCATATACCAAAACGAACTTGCGCCTGTTCGGTTTGTCGTACAAAGCTGCTGCAGTGTCACTTTGCGTACAAGTAAACACTGAGGTCTATGATAACAAAAAAAATCAGACAGTCAATGTGTATACAGAATGATTCCGAATGGGCTGGTTTGATACTCCGAGACAAAGCTTGTCGATTTCATGTCGCTCGCGACCATCCTTAGGCCATTTTCGGCAGTGCAGGTGGCCTCCAGTTTGGTCAGGTACGGGCTTCGAGGCTATCCAAAACTGTAAGCTGATTCATGAACATCTCCCCCGGAATATATTCACCGTCCGGGGTGTTGCCGAGTTTGAAGGATCAGAGGACCTGCGCTGGATCCCTTCCAGAGCAGGAAATCATGATAGTCGTTAGTGACTCAGTATTGCCGATTAGGGGTGGGCAAGGCTATATCCTATGTAGTTCGTTCGCGTTACAGCCGAAAGACTCAGCTGTCAACAAGGAGATCATGGTAAGTATGGTGTTTCTGAAAACTGGTACAGGAAGGACGTATACGTACCAGTGATTGTGGCACAGTCGCGATGATGATTTTAGCACTCAAAAACTTGTGGAATTACGTAATTGAAAAGTATCTCATCGAACATTTTCAGCCTTTTCACCTCCACATAATATGCCTACATTTCCCTGATTCCGAGCCAGTAAGGGCGGCCAGGTACCTCGAAATCGTGGAACTACTTCAAATCACACATCATACGCCATTAGGAATGTCCAATCACGCACTCCTTCAAGAGACCATGAAGCACATCGAAACGTTGGAGAGCAAGAGGTGCAAACTTCTTCAGGAGGTCCGACAGATCGAGAGGGAACTTGGGGACGCGCAGGCGAAGCAGGCAAAGCTAGTTAACCTAACGGCATCCGTGTCCACGCTGCCTGACGAGCTTTTGGCGGATATTTTCCACCTGTGTCACGGAACGTATGCTAAGATAACCCCGAGGTCGCGCATACCTTTCGCGGTGCTGGCATCGCACGTGTCAACCCGTTGGAGGGAAGTCGTTCTCAATACCCCGTTGCTCTGGAACACAATCGACCTCACGATCACACTTGCTACGCGGAGCCACGTGTTACAGCGATTGTCGGCCCACTTGGCGCGCTCTAGTCAATGCCTTCTGGACGTGTCCCTTGACATTGATATACAAAGCAGCATTCCGGAGCTTCTTTACCATCTCACTCCTCATGCTCATCGTTGGCATCGTGTCTCCATCTCTATAGCACGCGGATCTGCTGACGACATATACATGCCGTTTTCTTCAGTCGCAGCTCCCTCCCTTATCCACCTGTCATTGCGTATAGGGAGGTTTGATGATGATGAAGACTCACCACGGACAGAGTATCCCGATACTTGCCCTTCTATCATTACTCGGGGGTCTCCAGCTTTGACCTTTGTCCGCGTCGCGGGCAAAATCGTGGGGAACCTCGTCCCTCCGCTTAGCGCCGTTAAGACGTTCCACATCGATGCTTGGCCCAAACACCTGATGACGCTCTCCCAATTTCATGCAATGCTCGACGCATTACCCTGTCTAGTCAACTTGTCGTTGACTGGACTGAGCATCCACCTTCCCCGGAATCCCCTCGACACGTCGGAACCCATTTCACTACCCGGGCTACTGTCCCTTCGTATTCGTGGAAACTCGGTTCCGTGCCATCGTTTGCTATCTCTCCTTGCAATCCCTAACCTTCATTCGTTATCGTTGCACAACGTTGACACTTTTGACTCCGCCGTCATACCAACATTAAAATCCCTTACACTCGAGTGCTGTGACTTCTCCGAGGGCGAACTTCGGAATATGTTCAAGGCGTTTCCATGCGTTTCCATGCTTAGCATCGACCAATCCATCCCCAGGATTTATCCCGTGTTGCGATCGGACGCAGGGCTTAGCCTCCCTTGGCCACTGCTGAGATCAATATTCCTGAGACAGCTGCCGCCCGCTGATGTAACGCCATTCTGCTTCCTCGTACTCGATCGTGCCGGGAGCGACGCTTCAATTTCTAGCGTGTATCTAGACAAGCGAAGTCGGGCGGTGTTGAAGTCGAAGAATCTCATGGAGCTTCTGTGTAAACATATATTCGTCGGGAACTGCGATTATTTGCCGCAGTGGCCGGCTGATTTGGGTTACGAAGACCCTGACGATGATTGGGACACCTCATAAACTAATAATCAGCCACTCCGGTGCAACTGCTCCCCGAACATCCCCTGCTCGTGCCACTTCGTGACGCACCGCTATGCAGTATATTCGGTTTCATATCTTCCGAAAATATAAATCTTGATAGTGCCTCGGCCATAGGACCTCAAAATGAACCACCCACAAAGCAACTCATCCCAAAGTCTCAAAAGTGTCGAGCAATCTCTCGTAACTCGATAAATCACCAAGTCTGCGGAGATTACTCACAGCTGATTCATCTTCACCGCACTCTCTGTAAGCACGCCATTCCCGATAGTCTCTTCTTTGGTCACAGGTCCAATCCTTTGAGGAGAACTTGGTCGGACTCCTGTTTATGATCCGAACGCCTCCATCCTCGTGTTCAACGTGTGGTACGGTGGTTGCAGAGCCTGGATTGCTGCACCTCCGCATGGTGCGTAAAATGAAACAATGACGCACCAGCAGGACGTGAATTTTTCTGGAATAACTTAAACTTCAGGGAAGAACCAGCAGAACCAGCCTAAATTCATTTTAGCTCCGTTTGCCCATGAAATACATTCGTATCCTTTGACACGTTTGTCAGCTCTGTGAACTCGAGACGCCTGACCATGTTTCATTAGCGGGAGTTATTACAGGCAGACATTTTATGCGCCAGCTCCAGAACAGGGCCAACCTCTCCGGCAGTCTACTTAACGTCCCACATCATCCTCACTTGAAAGAAATAAGCTCAGGACTCGCCAAGATCGCTTGATGCTTGAAGGAAATAACATGATAAGCAACGTGGAGTGAGCTAACCCGCCTTACTCATCCCTCTGTACATCTCTATTATCGGTTTGTGGCATGTTCTTCAACGAAAAGATTATTGAACGCATACGGATTGAACGTCTGCGAATGTAGTCATGTACGTGGCGACACATACATCTCAGTCGAAGTTCCCGAACTTTTTGGAAATTTGGGGTTGGAATTAATACTCCGAGAAAGGAATTGGCAGAGCAGTTGAAATATGTGATACTCATTGAAAGGTACGTGGTGTTACTGATCACTGCATGGCGAGAGTTATCGCGCGGTTCGGAGACTCGGCCTCTATTTCTTGAACAACACCGAGTAAGCATGCAGTGCCCCGAGGGTATATGTGTGACAGTTCATGAGATCGTCGATTCATCTTCCATGCCACGTCGAGCTGATTATACTCTCCATGAGGCGTACGGAAGCAGACTTTTTTTTCCAAATCCATGTGAACAGTTTGAAGGATGATCAAACCGATGGCCGAACGTCAATTCAATCTCTGTCACCGCTCGACAAGAATCATGCTGGTCAGTTTTCATTCACGACCGTGAAGTCTGGTCAGCATCGAGAAGTAGTAGATGTGGGTGATGAGTAAATGACTATAGATGACGATTTGAGAAAAACCAAAAAAAAACGCTTCCGTCGCAGTTTTCACGGAAAAGCAGACCAATTTGGCAAGGGCTCGGGCAGAGTTTGTCACAAGTGTCACACGGTCGAATGACTGACCGAGTGGAAAGTTGTAAGGAGCGCCGAGCCAATGCGGCTCAGTCAGCTCCGTTTCTATGATTATCATTCTCCCTCTTTATACTTATCCTTCAACCTGACCCTCATTCCCGCCATCCTGTATACCTGTCCGCACCCGACCATCCCAAACGCACCACCCTAACAGCCTCCTCATCACCTTGGCAGTCTCCGCCACTACGCGACAGCAATAGGGGGATAACACTCTAGTATGACCGACAGAGTGGTCAGATTGACCATTGTGAATGACTTCGTAAGTCCCTACTGCGAGTCGGACATTCCCCAACTCATCGTATTGACTTCCTACACCTCGAAACAGGTCTGCGCAAACTGTTGTATCGGCCAGCATGAGCTACTGAGTGCGATTGCCTACTGCAAGGACACTCTGCGCCTGCCCCTTTCGTTCGAACTCGAGCACATGCCTTTTCGGCTGATCAGTAACGCTTGTCTGACCGACGACACGACCAAAGTCCCAAAATCGACCTTCTATGAGAATCGGTATGGGAAAGACAAGTTCACACATTTCGAGGCCTCCATTACCAGATGGGCCAAGGAAAAGGGAATACCACTGTGAGCACATCGATTGGTTTATGTTGGCAATCTTACGTGAACGTAGCCCCTTTACAGTTCCTTGCGTGGAGTCATGAGTCAGTCCACGCGTGCTCACCGTTTAGCTCTCAAGGCTGGCCAGATCGGAGGACAGAGGGTGCAGTTACCAGTCCTATGCAGTATCTTCAAGACAAACCTGGAAGATAATAAGGACATTGGGGATATCACTGTCCTCGCGGAAATAGCGGAGAGCACTGGAATGATGTCGAAGGATAAGGTGCGTCGTTATAATCTCTTACCTCAATCATATATGCTGAAAGGTTGGGATTTTTAAGGCGATACAATTCCTTCAATCGGACGAGCTGGAGCAGGAGGTGAACGACATGTGCGACAAGGCTCGAAACATTGGCATCAGTGGTGTTCCAATGACCATTATCGACGGGAGATGGGCGATTAGTGGCGGGCAGTCTTCCGACGTGTATGTTCAAGTAAGTGCTTTACGTTTAGGACCCTGATTTTTGCCCTTTCGTCGTTGTAAAAACCTAACATGTCCCATCTCTTACCCATGCAGATCTTCAAGAAGCTCGCAGCAGCTGGTGTCTCGCCAGGTGGCGTCTATGCTGCACCTTCTCCGTTCTCGGCCCCTGTGATGGAGACAAACATTTGTGCTTGACCTATGATTGACTTGTCATACCATTTTCTTCCTCGCTTTTCTTACCCCGGATTGTACCCATCAGCCCTTGGGCCGTATAGCCACGACCATGCAGGTGCAGAGCATTCAAGTTCAACTGTATCCTGTATTCCATATCTCTTACGCCGTCGTGTCATGTTTTATTATCTGTTTTGCTTGCACCAATGCTCCCAGTTTATGCTATTTTCCAGGTGTGCATGTCACATAATTACGGGGGGAAAAAAGTTTTCCGATGACGAAAGCGACGATGAATAACGATCCCCGTCGAATGAGTCAGCAACGCTGACCATGACGCCTACTTGCTATGATCTCTGAAATCTCAAACCCGCAGTTTGGTCAGTCACCTTGGGTTGTCGGTCACGCTCCCTGGCTTATTGATCGTTCCCGGGACGTGACTACGCATACTTACATATACACCATGACACCTAACACCGCCAATTTTTTTCTCCTTTCTCCCTTATAATTCAACTTGAAAGCTCTCTTCACCAGCTTGGCTTCGCAGCCTGATCTGTGGCTCAATAACACATCCAAACCGTGTACTTACTATATGCAGATTCGGACTCTCAGTCGTCCCTCCATCGTCTAGCAAACCCGTCGTTGGCGAACCAAAGGGCGATGGGCTTGACTGATCTTCGGTTCCTTGCAGAGCCAAGGAAATCATCGCGCGACAAGGTCATCGTGGTTTCCGCGATGCAACAGACCCACTACCACGAGGTTTTGCGGAAGCTCATGCAGCGCAGCGCACAGGAAGGCCCATGGGACGAAATGGTGGCATCTGAAGGTGCCATTGATGCTCTGTCTGAAGGAAGCCACAAATTTCTAGTGGAGCAACATCAATATCCTTACCAAGTCAGTCCCTCATACCTTCTGCCTTGCATCCACAATTCTATCTACAGGACCAATTCCAGAACAAACACAATTCCAAATGATTTCATATAATTTTTATACACTTACGCTTGGGAAGGCATGAGTACTTCCGTTCGGATAAAGTCGAAGATCAATTGAATCTCTCCACCACCTATATATGCGTTGCTTCATACTACTTTCAAAGGTTCCAGATACAAGCTGCTTGCCAGGCACGAATGGAGTGAGCTCGCCTACAACCATGTGCTGTATCCTCCATAGGTTTGCCCCTTTCAGAGCATGGTACTCCTGTGCTACACACTATACTCTTGCGAGTCGGTGTCGAACCGTCCTCAGGCCTGGGGTTTCGACGAAACAGGCGATTCGCGGTAACACAGCGGATATTGGGATGGCGTCAATGACAATCCGCGCCCTTTGCGCCTTCTCGTACGCCTCGAACCATTCCTCCGCGAGTCGGAGCATATAGCTTGGCCGTGGGGAACTGGATGTACGGCATCTTGGTAGAGGCAAGTCAAATGAATAATAGGATAGGGGTGAGCGAAAAAAAAGTACACTATGCGACAGGTGCCACGCACTCGGATGGAGGTCAAGCGAGACACATCTGTGGTCAATTATTTCGCCAAATCGGATTTCGACCCAGATCCTACTTGAAAAAACTTCAAGATTCGGCTTGGGGTCAAATCGCCTTGGTATTTTTCTAGCTGTTGGATCCCGTTGTAGTGGTAGGCCACATCCATTAGTCAAATTACATTGTCTCTGAATAGGGATTCTTCTCAATAGACAAGTGCTGAAGGTATGCAAATAAATGTCAGCCTGCTAATGCGGTGTGAGGTGCGGAGGTTATCCAAAAGAACCGAAATCTTAAGTGTCCCAAGATTGTTCGCTGTTCGTGAGAGACAGTCGGGGTCGTGGTGAAAGGAATGGCGAAGGATACTGAGCCTGTGCCGGCGTGTAAGATATCTGGGTAGCGCTAAAACGAATCCAAATATGCAGAATCATAGTTCTGCTTGGTGTAATAGTGCACTTTCGAGAATTACCCTCAAGTAGAAGAACACAGGACATACCCGCAACCGCAACATCCAGATGATAGCCCTTACAAATCAGAACAACAGTTCTTCTTGCGGTATCCTCGAAAGTACGTGGCTCCGAAGTTGTCTTGCTCACGGTTGACGGCAGTTGAGGAATCAGCGGGAATGTAATACGGTAAGCTTCTAGCATGAGACGAAAGATGCAGACGTACCATTCTGAAGGTGTAGGTTGTACATCGTAGGCATGCCGTTGACGAGGCCCGCCAGATGTTGAGATATCGGCGGTGACCGCCCGTCGGATCTGGGTCGCGGTTAGTGCACAAAACAGCACACGCATGGGTTTATCGAGGAAGGAAAGGCCCATGCATTATGGAACAGAAGATAAGCATTGCTCCGAGCTGAGAAGATTGGATTCACTTACATTAGGAGCACTGATGGCCCCGTTTGAGGGATCGAAGACAAGCTCGTAACCGCCTGACACATCGGGGTTGGTGACTGTTTTTGCAGCCCATGTACTCTGTTGTCACGGTATGTACGTCAGGGCCGCGGGCGGGGAAAGCGATCACTGGCCTCCTCTAATATTCTTTTCCGCTGCGGCATGAAAAGCTGCATACAGAGCGTATTCGAGATTAGACTTCCCGCTTAGCAAGTTGTTCAAGAACTCGTAATAAACGTTGGCCAACACTGACATAAGAGAAGAGACATTAGCACGGTGGAGCTGCGGAATGTTCAGAAGAGAATTAACCACAGCCAACGACACGACCATAGTCCGCCAGGCAAGGGTCAATGTCGCAGGTCAAGTTTGCGACCATAGAATAAGAGACAAATATGCGGTTCCCTTTATAGATCTGTCTCTATCTGTGGGCCCGGTCCCTGCGCCGAAAAATACCTGCGTATACCTGGACGTTGCTCGTTTGACATGATATCTCAACCAGACTCTGTGGGTGATGTTTGAACCATGCGCTTCGCCGTGTTGGTGCAATCACAATATTGCTCAGCTTGCCATCAATCACAGTCACCATCGTGTTCGTGACAGGGTGTCCGGGAAGCGTGCTATCGATGATGCCATGGTCATGGTGCACCTACCCGAGCGCCCCTGCGATATGCGCGTGGTCGGTGAGAAGAGGGGCATCAAGGTAGGATGAGATTGGAACCACTTGGATAGACTGGGTTTCCGTTGAAGGTGCTGTTGCTGCCCGCCTTGGAAAGAGAACGAGTGAAACTTGGGTCAAGGGGGGGCACGCTGAGACTTAACTCAGACTTACCAGCAAAACGTCAACGGCAAACATGACCGCAGATAACCAGTAAAAGACAAAAGCCATCGCAGTAGATGCTCAACAACACAGCGAGACAAAGGAATGAGAGGAAATTCTAACCACCTTCTTTCGCGCTGGCTTTTATTCGCTATTGCCTGCAGTTGATCACGATTTAGCAAGTCCTTTTGCTTCAAAAACGGGACGGGTAGCAGAGAGGTACACGCACCAGTGATGAGGTGCATGCCCCCCAGATCACCAGCCCCGAGGCCACGAAAACAGAACACCGGCAAGCCAAATACGCCGTGGTAAACGTCAAGAAGCAGGATATAGGTCGAGCTCAAAAATCTATGGCGCCACCCAGACGGCTATTAGATCCCTAGTCTCCTAGTACTCTTCGATCCAAGAAATCGTTCAACCAAAAGTGACAGGGCAACAGCGGTTCGAAACAAGTTGCATCCTGGATAGCTGATACAAAAAGACAATTAAAAGGTCCAGAATCTCCAGATGTTGAGCATGTATGACTGAATGTGTTTCAGATGTCAAGCGGGCGGTACCCGCCAAACTCTGTTCGCTGTATACAGTGGAAGACCAACGATCGCTACCAGCACATCTATAACGGTGTGCAGGAAGGCCGAACCCGCACGGTCCGTGTCGCGGGCGCTGAAGGTAGAACAGCGTAGAATTCACCCTTCAGGTTTCCAAGCATGGCTTGGGACGCGGCAGCCTCGTGTTTGAACGTGATACCAAATTGTTGTTCCATTCCAGGGGGGCATGGGCGCTTCCTGCGAACATTCAATATCACTTGTGAATGAAACAGCCGTGTACTACTAACGACCAGCAGCCATCAATTGAGGCTTTGCTGAACTTGCTTCGACCATCAACACGCCAGGAGAGGTATAGCCACGACGGTATGGTCAGATCATGTTTCTGCGTATGCCGGGTAAATTGTTCACCGATATGGCGCCCATGCACTATCCTCGCCAAGGCGAGATGCCTAATGGAACCGGAGACTGAAATCCACAGTAAACCGAAACAGTAGATGCGAAATGACTGAACCGAGAAACTGAGCAGGAAAGCACATAGCTTTAGTGCCAATGTGGGAGAGAAATTACGGGCCATGTAGTTCATCTTGGTAACTCCTTGCAGAGACTGAGATTCCGCAGATAGAGGTCCTCTTCTCAGCGCCACCCCGGCCATCATACGCTGGTAGAATTCTCCCGAGATGCAGACACTGGTGTCTGCACCATGGACCGGGAATGTGGTGGTCAACCGGGTGGGCCGCGTGTGGGCGACGAGCATGACTTTCCACAAAATCTGGCTTTCGGCCTCAACTCTGGCGCAAGAAGCATCACGGCACCACCCACAGAGAAAAGCAAAGCCTGAGTAGCATATGACATTTTGGGAATAGACTCTGATTTTTCCCAAATTGCCATCACTCAGGCGCGGAGAAAAGGAGGACCGAACGACAGCTTGTGGTGCGAAATGCGTCAGACTCAGAGCCGCCTACTCTCCGCATAAACCAGCAAAGAGTGTCTTCAACTTTTAAGCTGAGTTCCGCGATGGCCGTGCGACTGATCCTATTTCTCGTGGGCAGTCAGTTGGCCACCCGTATTGCGTGTGAGTAATCCCTGCCCTTTTTCATGGACAATATGCGGAGCAACAAGTTGGAATATGCAATGATTGGTCCCGATCTGATTTCAGATGATCTGTGGGGGAAAAAAGACCCAGACAGAGAAACCGACCGAGGCTAGAGATGAAAGTCAGGGGAGCACGAAAATTGGCATCGAGTCGAACACAAAGTTGTGGGTGGAGTTTGCATTTGAAAGGTCCCGAGTTGCACGGCTCTGGTGTTAGTCAAGGAAGGCGATATAAGGCAGAGCACAACACGGTAAACACAATTCCAAATGTCGGGATGGAACAGGACCGACAACCCCCACTGAAAAAGCCTGATCCCGATGCGGATTATGCACCCAGGAAAAATTTTTGGGAGGTCTGACCCAAGCTAGATAAAAATAGGGTAATTTTGTGTGGATGGCTGGCCGGATAGAAGTGGGGAAATGGATCTGGTTCGCATAAAGTTGGTCTCGGCTGACTTGTCTAGGGCAAGTATCTACCCAGGTGCTTACAAATTGTGGAAATTGATGTTCCAACTGTGCAGATTTCCTAACAGGAAATGTCATTAATTGGGACAGGAATTAATTTAGGAAATCCTTCCAGCTAAGGACACTCCTTCCCTCGACTTCGAGGGTTGGACTCAAGCGACTTCTTTCCCTCCAAGAGGCTTTCACGTATAGGCAAAGCCTGTGTGGATGACGGCAACCAGCAACGCGTACGACAGGCTATAGACGCGCTGCAGGCGGAATTTTTGAGTTTTACGCGTGTTCTGGTATGCCCCGCCAAATATTTCTTAGTCCGGACCGGATAAACATTTTTCAGGTTGAATAGGGCATTTTGGGGGGTTGTCGGGGGTCCTATGTATTACGACGTTCGCCATGCGCGAATTGGTTATCCCAAATCGACAAATTTGGATATTTGACATCTGCTTCCTTGCAATCGATGGAGATTTGCATCAATGACGTCGAATACCGTCAGCCGCAGTTTCGTTTCCTTCTGGGATAGCACCACACAATCGAGACTGTAAGCTTCTTGATTTCCCTGGGAGTACATTGAGGATTGACATGTAATAGGCACCAGTGGAAAAGCACCTGAAACAGACTTGACTGATGTTCCTTCATCGCCATCAACATTGGGTATATGTCTGGATGCCTCTGATTACTTCCTTTGTGTGGTTTGGTATGTCTCATCTCATCTTGACCTTGTGTAGTACGCTGACATTCGTAAGGCATGTTATGGGCTATGCTTATTACGTGGCTTGCCCAAGGTCGACCGAAATATGTCTCACAGGATGGCAAGATCGCATATATATCTGACATCGGGGCCGATATCTTGAAGCCATTGTTCATCACAGGTGGTTCGATTACGGGTGTGGGATTCTTTTTGTGTCTGGTCGTGGAACGTTTACTCAGGCATACCGGTAGGTAAGTCCGTACGTGTATTATTGTATGTCGATGATATTCAACGCTGTTATCCCAGACTTCCTCCTGCGATGCGGCGACGCGAAACTGTTTTCAACTATCTTTCCATCTTCGGTTCCCTGGTTGGGGCAGTTGGGCTCATCCTTCTTGCCGTATACGACACCAAACGTCACACAAATGCTCATCGAGGTTTTCTTCTACTGTTCATGCTAGGCGTAACAATCAGCGCTGTTTTTACTATAATTGAGGCGCGGCCGACGTCAAAATTTCCGTAAATGATGTTCCGACTCACATTGTTTTGCGTTTAGTATCGCTGGATCAGCGAAGACTTCCGCGAACTCCGCAAACTCAAAATTGCCTACATTGCCAAAGCTGTAATAACCACGATTCTCGTCTTAATGGCAATCGCCTTTGCAGTTGCCCTGTACAAAAGCACCGATACCGGGGGTGCGTACCTCAACGTGATGGTGCTCTCAGGGTTGATCAGTCTTATACACAGCTGTATTGGAATGGGCTATTGCTTTCGGTTTTACCTTCTATCTCCTCACTTTCTTCTATGATCTCAGGCAAACGAAGCGTTTTCGCCAAGGCCAATATATCAGGGATCACACTCGTGCAGAGGAGAAGTACAGCATGCGGCAGACCCAAAGGGAGAATCCACTTGGATGAAGATCTTGTGAATGACGTTATACCCTTACGACCCTTAGATGTTAAGAGCTATGTGTGTATCGTAGAATGTAACTCGTGTTCCACTATAAACATCGGAAGCAGCCTGAATTCGAGGTCTCACAAGGGCACCTACAACATGCGGCGATGAGAAAATCAGTGTTACTGGCGAATAACTATGTTCAAGGTAGTTCCGCGGTTGGGAGACTCGGAGTAGGTCCTGGTTGCTACAAGTTCAACTCCCGATCCAATTGCATTGCAAGAGCAAGGTCTTTCTCCTCTTGCTCTTTGCGCCTTGCCGTTTCTTCTTCGATTTGTCGCAGTGCTTCAAGACGAGCTTGATCCGGGTTCTCCCGAGGTGGTAATGGCTGGCCTCCACGATGTGGGCTCATGGAGCCAGGGGGTAAAGGCAGCGGGGTTTGATAACGAGCTTGAAGATATGGATCTGGGAGGTCACTAGCTGCAGCAGGCTGATGCGAAAGTGGCGCTGCAGGTGTAATATGGCTTGGGATATAATTGGGACCGCCTCGCGCCGGAACAAGTGTGGGTATGGGAAATGACAATGGTCCGGCCGCCGCACTTTCAGACATCCATACCTGCGGTGCAGCTGAGGGTGGCGGAGCGGGATAATATGCTGGAGTTGGAGCTGGACTAGTGCTCGGTACAAGCTCGGGATACGATGTGCCGGGCTGCGAGTAGCCTGGGGAACGAGGGGCTGCAAAATATTCACCACGAGGAGGTGGAGATACTGAGGAGGAAGGTCGCACATGGCTTGGTGGGGTTGAATGAGGTGTTCCTTTGCCCCCAGGACCAGGGCGTAGAGTCGTAGGAAGATCGGCTGTAACGTGGAGCGCCAAGTTTTGCTGCGGTCGTGGCCTTCCGCTCCCTGGCAAGAGAGTGGAGGGAAGAGGCGTCGCTGGTGAAATTTCCCCTTCCGGAAGAGGTGGTAGGGGTGAGTCGGCACGCTTGATGGAGGCGGCAGAAGATGATCTAGAAGACGCGGGAGACGGTGCTAGATGTTGGTTATGTGAACGCTCGTGTACATTAGTACGCTGCCCGTGGTCGTTCCTGGTTTTGTCACTCAGAAGATTCTGAAGAATGGCGGACGGCGCGGGAGGATGCATAGGTCTGCTGAGCCTTTCTGATGGTGCGAGCTTAGATGGTCGTCTGTTCAACGTGCTAGATGGGGGTGCCAAAGAAGTTGTGTGTACCGGGTTATTGGAAAAGAAGGTCATCTCGAGATACAGGTCTCCACGAACAACCCCATCGATATTGAGGCTGACCCAATCTGCATTTTTTCGTTACGAATTAACGCAAATTTCGTATCAGTTTTGGATGCGAAATTGAGAACGTACCATCAAACTCCCCCGTTTTCAAAGTGTTTGTGATATCGACGGCACCCCTGCCTAGAATGTCATCGGACCTAGGTTCTTTGGAGAAGCAAGCCACTTCAAGCTTCCTAAATTTGTCCTGGGACTGCTTCATGACCGGGAACCTAATTTCTTCATCCCATTCAGGGTGCTGTCCTCCCTTGACATCGACGTGAGTTCGTTTGGTGAAACCTTGTTGACAAAAGGTCATCGTTCCCCGCGAGCCTCGGAGAAAGCTCTTACCGTTCAAGGACACCTGGGCGAACACGTCCTGTTTGTAAAATGAATGTTTGTCGTTCAAATTTCTGGCCTTGAGGACAACGACAATTAAGGTACCCAGTTCAGTTTCCCGGTCCGACATATTGGTGGGCATCCCAATTCTAAGCAGAAAGAGAACCGACTCTCCGGCGTCTGATAAACCTGAGCGATGCAAGAGAATATCAACCCAGAAAGCTCCGTGACCAACCTGGTGAGCGTGGAGCAATGCGTGGTGGTTATCAGTAACCCGTTCCTGATTCATGTCGTCCCTAGTCGTGAATCTTGTGGGGACGACAAATCTTATCAGATCACATCATGCATCAGGTATCTGATTGTTGCCCTCCGGTTGATGTGAATTCGTGGTTCGATAGAAGCCATCTTATCTGATATGCATCAAACAGTTCTGATCCTGTTACTATTGGGCTCGTTGAAGTCCCCTAAATTCTATCGGTCGACAGAGCGTGTAATCATAAGATTTAAGTATAAAAATGTAGTCTTGGATCACCTCGATTTCTCTATTCTGGGCGGTATTGAATCATATTTGGAAATGGACTGTAGACCATCTGTGACGAGGATTAGACCATAAATGGCGGTCAAAAAACTGAGGCTTTACCTCTCGATAAGAATCACGCATTCTCATCCGCATAAGACACTTCGATGGCAATAATTTGCTGTCAGGGCTCAACCAAATCTTCCGGAGTTCATGATCGGCTGGAATTGAGGCTCCCATGTGCTCTCGCAGCATCTCCCACCCACGACCATCTTCGTGCAATCCAAGAACTCGGATCATACGCTGCATGTGGTTGTGAACGAAGGTGTGATAGAATTTGGGATAGGTCTCCTCTAGGGTCTCCGTAACAACGCAATGTCCTGGAAGGAACTGGAAGTCAACTCCAGTGGACTGACGGAGAGTCGCTGGATGAATGCGAAGGCCCCCCAGATCGCGGATAATGAAGCCAATAGGTTGTCCGTTGGTTACGTCGAAGCGAGCGAGAACATTTTGGGCATGTGCCTCGAATGCGACACCGTTGTGAACGAGGGGGGGGAGGAGGGCCGCGCATGCCAGTTGGATATATCTATGTCCCGAACGTTTAGCCGGACGTTCACAATCATTGAGTAAGCTTACCGATTTAAGAACGTCGCGCGTTTCTCGTAAGTGTTAAGTTTAAATACGCTCTCCACAGCCGATACGCCACCAGGCAATCCGGCGTGATCCATCTCGAGCAGCGCGGCAGTCACTATGACTGCCTGGCCTTTCTCCGGCTGAACTTCTTCTCGTAGAATCGCCGTAAAATGTTTTGCAACGTCTGGATCGGCCGAACTGTAAACGGCGCTTGCGGGCTCCTGAGAGATAGATAGAATGTGGGGGTTGATAGAAAGTTTTGGTACAATGTCCGCCGAGAACCGTGGACCAAAATCAGCCGTGAAGTGTGAGATCGTCCTGAGGGCGGATGAGATTTTGACGCCGATTGACAGCTTCAAGGCCATTCCAGGTAGGTCGGGGATTACGACAGTCCTATGGGGAAGTTTGCCTCTGAGTGGCGTGCGTTATTGGAGCAAGCAAGATACACACCTGATGCTAGACTGAGCAAGGGCTTGGACGGAGATATCAGGATGGAGGACTTCAACATCTGGAAACTTGGCAACGATATTCGGAATCTGTAGCTCGTGGACGGGCATCAAGAGCGAAGACGGGTCGTTCGAAAGAAAATTTCCAGACTGCTCAGCGGCAGCCTCTGCCAGGCGTCGGATTTCTTTTTCGAATGGTCCCAGAAGTGTGATGTTGGATCTCGCAACGCGCACGAATCGAATTCGAGGATGATACCAATCATAGTCCGACACGCTCTGGGGAAGCATCCTGGCGCGATGCATCTGCCAATGAATCAAAATTAACTAACATATTCCGCCACTAATAAGCTGCTACTTGCAGGATGGGTAGGATGGCCTGCAACTAGACTCTGCTCCCACTCGATAGGGACAGAATTCAAAGAAGGGCAGCGGGGAGGACTTCGATACGATGAGACTTCGTTGATTGTTAGACGGATTTCCTGTATCGAGATGGTTGATGTACCTACGTTGATATTCGAAAGAGCTTTGAATCTCTTTCGCGATCGCAATGCAAGGTTCATCCTGAATAACGACGCCATCGACGAACTTCTTCCAAAGTTTGACCGGATCTGTGACCTCCGTCAGGGTTGTGAACCGGCCGAGCTCCCAAGGAGGTGGAACGAAACGAGATATAATGAGGTTCCGAAAGACGTCCTATGACATATAGCGCAATCCAGGCCAAGAAAAAGATAAGCGCACCGCGACATACGTGTTCAGCACAACCCGTCACCGTCTCCGATAACTCGAAGATTTCTGGCAGCATATCAAGTGGGTCGACGAGTCCGACTGGTCGACCATGCTTGTACACGGATGTCCCTTTGAAGACGGGGGAGTGACGAAGGGGAACAATCGCGAAGATATCATGCGCTCGCAGTGCCCGACTTATGATTGGTCCTTCCGAGATTAGATGAGTTGACAACACGACGAGTACCCCAGTGGCTGGAAGGGCATCCGCGATGGGCATGTAGATGCCTCGAAGAAGTTGTTCTGTTACGAGACAGGAGATGATGCGGGAGCTAACGGCGAAGGCTGCATGCTGCAACGGAGGTAGTCCGGAACCTGAAGACATTATGATTCGAAGACTATCGTGTTGAATACTTGTTCAAGGTCGCGTATTTAAACCAAAACCAGCCAATCGTGTTGATGAAGAGAATAGGTTGATGTCAGAATGCCGATAACTCTTGGCGAAAGCGTGACCTTTCGAAAGATGTGGTTGAGGAGATTGGGACGCGTGTAGAGGGTGTAGCATGATTACCACCAGTGCTCGCCTACAGAGATTCCTTTTCAAGGCGATTTCTTGGTGCTGAGGTGGATATTGATCCAGATGACGCCAAAAAGTCCCAGAATCAAATTGGAGATATCCCCAATGATGGCGATGCGACCCAGGACGGTTCAGCGTGCCGGTAACGTCGCCTGGCAGTTCAGGAAGAAATGGACCGTGAAGCGATGAGAAACAAGGACCTGAAGCCAGATCCAGGGAACTGAGGATCAATGCCGCAGTATGGACGAGAGATCGGGATGACCGAATTTTGAGCCCAAATCGAGAGAACCATTTGTGGAATGTTTCAGGTCTCTGACGTATGGGGAAAGGTAGCACTCATTACAAAGTCAGCTCCGTCGGAGATAGAATTGAAGACTTCCGAACGCCGACAAAGGCTGAGGAAAACTGTCGAACGTGCTTGTTGCTTCTGCTTTGTTCTATGTCAGACGAAAGGTGCTCCGTGGGTAAACGCGCGGCAGTGGCAATTATCAACAAATTTAAGCCACCATGAAGAGACCCCCGGGAAATTTCCTACTACTCAACCTCCAGCACTGTAAGGTAGTCCAAGGGAAGGTTTCGCTGTCGTATTTGGTGTCACAAGCGAAGCGGAGTTCATGACGCATTTTCTGCGTCATTGGAATCTTGGGACACATCGCACAGACTGCTCCTTGCTTGAGAATGACATATACATGATGTGGCACGAGGAACAGTGGCAGTGGCTACTTGTATGTCCCGATATGAAGAACACGAGTGGCAGGGTCTGAGAAGCACTAGAGCAGAGAGTGGAGGAGCTTGTGGGACTGCTAGAGTTCGTGAAAGGTGGTAGTAACAATGGGAAGCAAAATCTCACCGTGGTGTGAAGGTCGGGTTAAGAATAAGGTCCGGGACCGGTTAACTGAATGAGTTTGTTTAAGGTACGGCTTGTGAAGGCTGAATTTTGGAGCGCCGAGCCTCGGGTATGGGTTGGTCGGGGTGCAGAGAAGTTTTTCCGAACTCATGGTGTGAGCAAGGCTAAAGAAAGTACATTGAGACTCCGCGAATAAAGCCACCGATACTAATTTAATTTGATCTACATGATAATTTAGGTGTTACATAGTCATCTACATGTCGTCGACCTTTACACCTCGATAGTTAATGAGATTCGGAAACGGACTGTGAAGATGCTAGCGGAACTTCGTGATTAGAGACTAGAGCGCGACCCACATCGAGGCATGGCAAAACTTACAAATCGATACATGCCTGACATCCTCATACGCAGGAAACATTTGGAAGGAAGGCTCTTCCGCTCAGGGGAAAGCCAGGCAGCATACAGAGGATGGTTTCGAGGGATCACGGCGTTCAGATGTTCTCTGACCACTTCCCAGCCACGTCCATTGTAGTGTAGTCCAAGCACCCGAATAAGCTGCTGCAGGTGGTTGTGGAATATGGTGTGATACATTCGAGTGTAGACGTCGTCAAGATCATTTGCAATAATGGAATGGCCTTCGTGAACTTCCAGATCCACACCCGTGGTCGCTTTGAGAGTCTCTGGATGAACGCGCAATCCCCCGAAATCGCGGATAATGAAACCACGCAGTTCCTTTGTGACGACATCGAACCGAGCCAAGCAATTCTGCGGATGGCATTCAAATGCGACGCCGTTATGAATCACAGATGGGATAAATGCGTCGAAAAGCATGCGAACGAACCTGGTAATCTGTGAGATGACGGGATCGTGGGAGGCAGAGGGAACATACTTGCTGAGCCATTGGATACGTTTCTCCTCAGTGTCAAGTTCGAACACCCGCACGACTGCGGGAACTTCACCCCCTTCCCCTCTGTGTCCGCTCTCTACCAACGCAGTGCACACTATCAAGCGCTCACCACGCTCTTCGCTCATATTCTCATGCGCCTCCCGGATGATCGCAGAACAGTGCTTCGCAATTTCTCCATCTAGATTAGTGTGGACGACACTGGCGAGCTCCTTGGCAACGGTCACGATTTTAGGATCCATGGACAGAACAGGAACAACTGTCTTTGAAAACCGTGGGCCCAGAAAGGCGGATGCGGGAGAGATTGTGCGTACAGCGGAGGTCAGCTTGATCCCGACCCCCAGTTTAAGTGAGAGCTCTTGGTACGCCTCTGGAACGATGACAGAGCTACAAGAAAAAATATAAGAAGGCTGGGCGAAGTTGACGGTTGAGTGGTCTAACCGTATACTCTGTTGAGCGAGCAAAGAAAGACTGAAGATTTCAGGATAGATTTTCGCTTCCTTGAATTTGTCTTCAATGTGTATGACCTGCAATTCATGAACGGGAACGGCGACGTGGCCCTCTGGAATGAGTAGCTGCTGTCCAGCTTTCTTCGACATGGCAGCAAGAATAGGCCGTGTGTAGGTCTCGAAGTTGTACGTGATATGGAGGCTCTCCTTCGGTAGGGCAACAAGTCTCAGGCGGGGATGATAGAGGTCGAAGCTTCCGGGTGCAAAGTCCAAAAGAGGAGGTAAAAAATATCGCGTTTTGTGCATCTTATTGTTACTGTCAGAGCGTTGATACCTGAATAACAAAAAGCGATATACTCACGGGGTGCGTAGGATGTCCCTCTACAATAGATTGCTCCCATTCGATACTCGGCGAGGTGAAGAGCGGTGCTTGAGGGGGATTCTCGTACGAATATTCTGCTAACAAGTCAGCAAATTTGGAAAAAGGGACGTCCTGTGACTCACTTTGCCATTTCACAGAGCTCGAAAATTCGTTTGAAATATCCTTCAATAAGGAAGCCTCCAGTCCTACGCGGGATGCGAACTTCTCCCAGATAGACACAGGATTTTTCGAGGTCACCAGCTTGGTTGAGCCTGATACCGCCCATCCCGACCGCGACAGAGAGGTCAAGATAGCTGTCGTCAAATCGCTATGCTATATTAGGATTAAACCAATTAGGACTGTTTTACGGGCAACATCATGTCGCGAAAGGCACCTCGACCTCCAGTGGCGCGGTCCCGTCTAGATCGATCTCAAAGACCATCGGCATCATGTCCAAGGGATCGAGTAGGCTGATTTCTCTTGTTCGAACTTGTATACCTTCAGAATGGAATAGAGGAACGTGACGCAAGGGAACGATAGCCAGTATGTTCTTTGATTCGTAACGTCGTTGAGGTGTAGCCGATGAGACATCACTTTGGAGAACAACGCAGATGCCCGTGGTCTCGAAACCAGATATAGGGATGTACAGGGCACGAAGCAGTGATTCGGTGACCAGGCATGAGATGAGGCGAGCGTTAGTCGCAAAGACTGCTCGATCACTGGGGTTCAGCCCTGCTAATCGGCTGGCAGAGATAGACATGGCAACAATTTTCTTGAATTAGGTGGGTAGGTCGCAATCAGTCGCCAATGCTTTAAATTTGGAACAGAGTGGTCAGTATTTTCTATGACCAGTGATGTGAGTTCCAAGTGGGTTCTAGGAAAACTTCCTGCATAGACGTCCAAGGGTTCTTTGCTGTTTCCGATGATCCGATTCGATAGCCTCGTGGAAAAGATGAAGCTAGGGGGAAATTGTTCTTCGCACTCCCATAGACAAGATTCAGAGAAGATATGTTCAAAAGGGACAATGCATCGCCTCCCATACGACCGGTTCGCCACTCATTTGGTGGCCTGTCGGGAGGATGACTAAAAAAAGTTGACGGAAGCCGTAGACGAAGCCGTGGGAATTTTGATTCTGGTTTCAAATTTGACGACACGTAAATTCTTGCACCATCATATCCCCGCATGCATCTGCCTTGGAAAACATGAGAAATCCAATCACGATGCTCCCCGGCCTAAATGCAACACGTCTTTTCATAATTGGCTTGATAGGCTAGACATACATAAGCAGGGCAATATGCTAATCGAGTTGCCATCCTCTACTGCCGGCGACCATGGCGGAACAGAAATATTCCTCTGGGTCTGACTCATCTGACGAAAACGCTGAAGGACTCAAGCAGTCCCAGAGGCAGCCACCACCTTTCCATCTACAATTTGATCTCGGGAACGAAGTCACTAGGTCTAGAACAAAGTGGTGGCAAGTCTGGTAAGCGGTTGGTATTTAGTTCAGATACATTCATTGGGGCGACCATTATATCAGGATTCCACGCGATCCTCCACCTCCTGCACGCGACACGCTTTTGGATGCACCAGTACGTGGCCGCCGCCGTCATGATGCGTGTTATATTCATTAGGCTTTCAAGGTCATACCGCTCGTAACTGCATCATTATTTTCGCAGTTGACCTATACATGGGTTACTCCTATGATGGTAAGCGGCTGCAGTGAACGTGAATCAGTTCAAGCCATGATGAGTAATACCCCAGGTCCTTGGGTACCAGAGGACTTTACAGGCGACTGACCTGTGGAAAATGGATGCCACGCGAGAAGTAGGTCCGCTTTCTGCCAAGCTTGATCACGCCTGGGATCGCAGGAAACGAGAGGCTTCCTCCTGGAACGAAAGGCTTCAAAGGGGGGAAATCAAACCCGGCTTTATGAAGCGTCTGAAATGGACCATCGGCTCCCTTTCTCGCGGACGCCATTACGCGGATTATCTCTCGTCCAACGAGAGAAAGTGGCGAGAGACGGAAGGCCGAAAGTATCCGAGTTTAGCCTGGGCTCTGAACGATACCTTCGGTTATTTTTTCTGGAGTGCAGGAGCTTTCAAGGTTTGACCCTTGGCTCTGCACTCGTGACACATACTGAGGTCAACGTACAGGTATTTGGTGATACCGCCCAGCTTATGGGGCCTCTCCTTGTGAAGGTAAAAAAAAATGGGGATGATGAAAAAACACTTTTTTGATATCTAAGTTCTAGGCTATCATAAATTTTGCCAAGGCTCGGGCCACTGCAAAGCAGAATGGGACGGAAGGCCCTCAAGTTGGGCGAGGAATAGTAATGGGATTTGGCCTTTTTTCCCTAGTGGTCACAGCAAGCATAACACAGCATCAGGCAAGTCGCTTTTACCAGCGTCCTGGTAATCGTTTCTCAAGGTGAACAGTTTTTCTGGCGTGCGATGACCACCGGAGTTCTTGCTAGAGCGGCTTTGATTAATTCTATTTACAAGCGTGGGGTTAATCTGACCGGCAAAGCTCGTACGACGCTGTCGAATTCAGACTTGATCAACCACATCTCAACCGATGTGAGTTGACGATGTCTGTATACCGCTTCTTTTCTGATATCAATTTGCACCATAGGTGAGCCGCATCGATGCTTGCGCCCAATGGTTTGTAAGTATAGCTGGTATTCGTTGGTCATGTTCAGCTGATCAAGAAGTGTATGTTAGCATGCCGGTAACACCTCCCGTTATACGCTTTGCCTTCTTCCACCCACTAATTGCTGTTTCGCAGGATGGACTGCACCCATTCAAGTAACTGTCTGCTTGATTATTCTTATTGTCCAAGTGAGTTCCTCTTCCCATCACATGTCTGGCAGTTTTACAATCCTGGATCGGTCAGTTGGGCCCGTCCGCTCTCGCTGGTTTTGCTCTCTTCCTTTGCGTCGCTCCCATACAGGAACGGGTTATGGCCTACGTTTTCCGCGTTCGTCGGGAGTCCATGAGGTTTTCGGATCAGCGAGCAAAAACCCTTCTTGAGGTCTTAGGTATGGTAAAGGTTTATGTTATGGCCGCACAATCTGATCCTCGATTCAGGTGCCATGCGGGTAGTAAAATATTTCTGTTATGAGGTTCCTTTTTTAAAACGTCTGTCCACTGGCCGGACCGCGGTCGAGGACATACTGACTGTCTATCCAGGGATTTATAACATTAGGAACAGCGAACTCCGGGGAGTGAGGAAAATTCAGAACTCCCAATCCGCGAAGTATTTCTACGTGATTATCTCATCCGTGCTTCTACTCAAGAGACTCTTTACAGCGCCGCATTTGCATATTCCATCCCAGTCCTTGCCGCCACCCTTGCCTTCATAACGTACACGGAAATTACAGAAGGTTTCGATGTCGCTGTCATTTTCGCATCCCTAAGCCTCTTCCAGGTAGTTTCCTCCCTCGCTAAATACCTTCTCTGACGTCTTCTCAGCTTCTTCGGCAACCAATGATGTTCCTTCCTCGTGCTTTGTCTGCAACTGCTGATGCTCGGAACGCCCTCGCTCGCCTCGCGCTCGTTTTCGATGCTGAAGTCATGGAAGATATCTCATTTCCCGTAAACCTCGATCAAGAATATGCCTTAGAAGCGACTGACGCGACATTTGAATGGGAAACATTTCCAAACCAGGCAATGGGGAAGGCGTCGTCGTCTGATTCACACGCAGCTGTACCTTTCAAAGTTCGCGATATCAATATGCTTGTGTGTCGGGGAAGCCTTGTGGCCGTTGTAGGCCGAGTAGGCTCCGGAAAGTCCAGCCTTTTGCAAGGATTGATTGGTGAAATGCGACTTGCCGGCGGGAAGTTCTCGTTCGGTGGCCGGGTGGCATATTGTCCCCAGACGGCCTGGATTCAAAATGCGTCACTGGTATGTCCCATGTCTAGTCGTAGTCATGATTGGGGATCTGAATCCGAGATAGAGGGACAACATTCTATTTGGGCAACCCTTCGATGAAGATCGATACCGGCGTGTCACCGAAGACTCCTGCCTCCTTCCGGATCTGCAACTACTTCCTAATGGCGACATGACGGAGGTATTTCGAATTTTTTTGATTGTTGTCAACTAGAGCTCGTCCGTGTGCAAACAGATCGGCGAAAAGGGCATCAATCTAAGTGGCGGTCAAAAACAACGAGCAAGTATTTCCTAACATATACATCTTTTGTCATTTATCGAGGTAAACTCCTAGGTCAGTATAGCCCGAGCATTGTATTATAACGCCGATGTCGTAATCCTAGATGATCCTTTATCTGCCGGTAATTATCCAACCCCTGACCCTCAATAATGTCTAACGACCCTCTACTTTGTTTAGTCGATGCCCATGTCGGAAAGGCTCTCTTCCACGAAGCTATTGTTGGTTCTCTCCGTAACCGAGGCAAATCAGTCATCCTGGTCACCCATGCGCTTCATTTCCTATCACACTGCGATTATATATATACACTGGATGACGGACGCATCGCCGAACATGGAACATACGAGCAGCTGTTAGCATTGGACGGCGAATTTGCGAGGCTGGACAAAGAATTTGGTGGGTATGATTCACAGATGTTGGGCGGAGAGTCACAGCTCTCGAGGAACACAATCAATAAAGTCGTAATCAAGCCAGCTAAGGCAGACAACGGCAATGTTAGCAACAAATTGGCAGGAAAGCTTATCGTGAAGGAACGTCGAACGACAGGTTCCGTTTCCTGGAAGGGTGAGGCGTCTCATCTGACATGCAGCCGCGTGCTCACTTTTCTCCAATAGTTTATTGGACTTTTCTTGTGGCCGGCCGGGGGCACCTCACAGCACCGTTCCTATTGGTTGCCATCCTCCTTATGCAAGGAAGCCAGATCATGAATTCGTACACTCTAGTTTGGTGGCAGGCGAAGTCAGTCATAGCTTCGATGGAGCCCATCTCCCCTGACTATTTGGTGCATTAGTGCTTTCAATCGACCTTTTGCCTTCTACCAGGGCCTTTACGCAGGTTTAGGACTATTGCAAGCGTTATCTACCTTCGTTTTGTACGTTACCGCTTCTTTTTTGTTAGTGTATCTCACCCTGCCAGAGGTGTTGCTGTTGACACCATGTCATGGTTGGCATCCCGAAACCTCCACCATGATTCTGTGCGAAACATCTTCCATGCAAAAATGTTGTTTTTCGACACTACAGTGAGACCATTTCTACATTTTCGTACCCGTGCTAACGGGTTGCTGAAGCCCATTGGCCGCATCTTGGGTGTCTTTGGGAAGGATATTGATAGTAAGGGCTCCCATTATCATGTACAGCTATCCTGACCATGCTGCGATAGCAATCGATAACCAATTACCAGGTATGTATGATGTGCCTGCCAACTAGAGTGCTCAAAATTAATAACGTTTGACCTAAACAGTGTCGATGAGATTACGTACGTGACTTATTGGTTAACATCATGTCATACTCGTCTTCACCTACGGCACAGTCGTACTCACCCTTTCCAACGTTCTCGGGGCGGTCGTCATCATTTCTGTCATCGAGCCATACTTCAGTGAGTCGTCAAGTTTTGTCGCGAAAAGATGAAAGCGAACGAAATGCTATCTAGTAATTGTGGCTCTGGTGATCTCTTTCGCATATCAATACTTTGCTGCATTTTATCGCGCGAGCGCGAGAGAAGTGAAAAGGCTTGGCATGTCAACCACCAAACTTGCATCACTCATCGTTCTTGAGCTTGACCTCCCTAGATGCTATGCTGCGCTCAGTCCTGTACGCTCACTTTTCAGAATCCCTAACTGGCAAGTTGTCGCTTCAGCCCTTTCCGACTACGCATACGACTTCATGCTTCGTAAAGGTCTCCCCACAATTCGCAGTTACGGCGAAATTTCGCGCTTTGTGAGGGACAACACATCATACATTGATCTTGAAAATCGCGCACTGTTCCTGACGGTGACAAACCAACGGTTAGATACCTCTTCTCAGCAAGACTTACGATTAACGCTTCAACAGATGGCTTGCTATTCGACTGGATTTCTGCGGTGCAGGTCTCGTTTTCGTTGTGCGCCGCATCATGCCAGAAGGCGTGACCTCAAACTCAAGTCTACTCAGGTTGCTGTATTCGCCGTGATCGGCATATCTGGGATTAGCCCTGCTCAAGTTGGTCTGGTTCTCACATATACCAGTGCGTCGTTCAATAAGTCTACCCATAACTGTAGATTTATTGTCACATCGAAACCAGCTACTTTGACGCAACTCTGTGGCATGCTTACGAGACAAACGGCAGAAGTTGAGGTCCGCATCCCTATGCTGGTCAACGTGACTGCCGACTTACTTGTACCCATTAAGAACTATATGAATTCCGTCGAAAGAGGTGAATGCTGCCAAATTGTGAAACAAGGTTATCAACTTACCCTGGATGCCAGTTGTTCATTACAGCCGTAACGACTTTATTGAGCAAGAAGCACCTTACGAGATTTCCGACCGGAAGCCTCCTCCTGACTGGCCACAAAGCGGTGACATAGAGTTCAAGCAAGTTTCGATGAGCTACAGGCCCGGGCTGCCGAGGGTGATTCATGAACTTTCAATGCACATTATGGGTGGCGAGAAAATAGGGGTAGTTGGGAGAACTGGTGCAGGTAAATCATCGCTGGCCTTGACCCTTCTGAGACTCGTGGAATATTCTGGCTCCATTATTGTCGACGGGTCAGTAATCCAAACTATTGACTTCCGTATTTACGCTAATCATTACGCACAGCATCGATATCAGAAAGCTTGGGCTTAAAGATCTACGTTCTAGAATCTCCATTATTCCTCAGGACGTGAGTCAGAGCTGTTTCTTGAGATGTCCAGCAGTGTTGACTCCGGAGTAGCCGACTTTGTTTAGCGGTGTGTTGTTAGACCTCTAAAGCAGTCCCCCAATTGTTCACTCCCTACATAGGCACGGTCAGGACTGCTCTCGATCCTTTCTCGATGTACGACGATACTCGACTGTGGGACGCACTCCAGCGTTCGTTTCTAGTTAGATCCCGTCCATCCACTCCAGAGAGCGCTGGATCGGACACTCGCCGAGGTAAAATAACTCTGGATACCATCATCGAACTGGAGGGGGCAAATTTGAGCGTCGGAGAGAGGTCGCTGTTGAGCTTGGCTCGGGCACTCGTCAAGGACGCCCGGGTGGTGATATTGGATGAAGCTACGTGAGTTTGCTTGAAAATTGATGCGTGTTAAGTCAAATAAATGTTGACAGTCACAAATTACGCAGTGCGTCAGTGGACCTCGAAACGGACAAAAAAATCCAGAACACCATCCAAAGTCAATTCGACAATCGGACGCTTATTTGCATTGCTCGTACGTATATCCGTGCCCTCTGAGTATTTCCTGACCCAGACCTGCCATCTCCAAGATCGCCTCCGTACTATAATACACTATGACCGCATCTTGGTCCTTGACGCGGGAACGATTGCAGTACGTCACCAAGGACCTCACATTACTGCTATGTCCTGAGTATCCTCTGTTGCAGGAGTTTGACTCGCCGCCAAATCTGTTCACACGCGTTGATGGCTTCTTTCGTGGGCTTTGCGACAAAAGCGGGATTACTTGGGCTGATATCGTATCCCGTAGTGAGCCCTGATAAGGATGGTCGTACAATGGATGTACTCTAGTGTTTTCAGTGTTTTTCATTTCATTCAGGCAACACTCTCATACAGTTGCACTCAGCTGCTTTACATGGCCATTGAATCTCTACCCCCAACTCACTACTAGAGTTATAGTGGCAGAACGGGAAATTGAGTATATAACATAGTCCATGATCCATTGAGCTCAGCTAACGTATGACCTCGTGTATTAGAATTGCATAAAAATTTATGGATACAGTAATTTATAGCCAAATTCATATCGATAGGCCCCTTCATAAAAAAAAAATAGACATAGAGCGGAGACACCGGAGGCTAGTTCGGCTGTTTCGGAACACTTCCTGGATTGTTGCCGCCCATTGGCGAACCTCGGCGAGTTGCCGCGTGTGGTAGCCGGACGCAACTGATGCTTGCTTTTGCTCTCCGCTCTGTGTACAATTTTTTTGTGAAGGGGCCGATCGATATGAATCTGGCGGTAACGGTCCGTTGTACGAAATGGAGATACTTCGTTCGGGATGGTTGGGCAGGCTGCCTATTTTTCTCCTTATTCGACTTGCCGTGTCCGCACCTCAAGCACTCTGAAATTTTCATTGGATATGCTACCAAGACTGGGGCCCAGTCAAAATTGCATCTTGGCAAATATTACCCCAGCGGGTGCCAACGAGAAAACGTCTCATTTTGGAATTCCCATCGATTAAATTTCTAAATCGAGTGCCAGCAAGGATTTCTTGATGGGTTTTTGACTGGGGTCCACACACTATCTTCTATTAGTCACCCTGTCAAATTTATAACTCCGATTCCATAGATATCTGTCCAAAATGGATGCACTCGAGGCATAATCTGCCTCCCAGGAAATGAGCACTCTGTATCTTACTATACAACATTGACAAACTATATTCTACTGCATTATAGCAATTATCTGAGATACAGAAACCAGGAGAAAAGTGTATCTTAGACCAGCCATACATAATCAACATTCTAGATAGGGAACAAATTTACATCCAATGTGATTCAGGTCGCCAGGATGTCCGTGAAACAGACTATCTGAGAGGGTGATTGGCGGTAAATCACTGGTAAATTACCCCTCTTTGACCCAGGTAGGTACTTTACCGGTCAAAAATCGGATAGGAAGTTTTTTTACGCAATCCTATCGTGTGGACGTGGACGTCACGTGGATGCTTTTCGTGACCTGGACCTTCGTTGGTGCCTAACTTCGCCTGACCCTGTGCCAGTGGACTGCCAAGTGCTAATTAATACAATCTGGGATTCCGTCCGATGCTATGCTCTCTTCAGCACTGCATAATGCTGGAAATGTTTCTGAAAGCAACACCGAAGGATCTGCGCAATACATTCATGACTTCACCGAGTCTCCATAGACCTTGCAGCTAAATGCCATCGCTAAACTTACCTGACTTGAAAGATACTGGCAGTAGCCAAACAGAATCTCAATCCCGGATTGCTTTACGGCGGGTATCCCAGCCAATCCTATTCCCAGGTAAACCCTCCACCATCCTAGGATTTAGCCCTTGGCAAAGAAGACATTATCGCCATGGCCTCGTTTGGTCCTCATTTTCCCAAGCTTCTGTTTGCGATATCCCGCGATTGTCATCGCCATTGCTCAACTCATCAGGTCCTTCGTGAACAGCGTTAACCGAACAGATCCAGGTACATGCCAACGAGCCACGCCTATGACTTGTGATGCGTTCTGTCATCTCACGAGAACTTCTACGGATGTTTCCACCATGATCTCGAGCGTGCGGTTCCGAGACTGGACAACCTCGCCTTGGGGCTAACGCTCTAATGGTCCGACTCGTTCACGGGAAGTCGCCAACCTGCATATATTCCACCATACTCAGAGTGCAGCTTGGACACTCAAGCTGGTGACTATCATTACATGGGATGTTCAACACGCTTGGACTGGCCAGAATATGTTTGAATTAACGTGTCGCGACATGAACGGCCATGGTCTAAAATGCTGTTCTAACGGCTCTCACACTTATCCCAACAGTGATCTGACGGTCGTTGTAAAGAATAATCAGTCTCACATGCAGTACTTGAGATATTGGTCATGCTGTTGCTTTCGCGGTCGAAGGCCGGGCCAAACGTTTCACGGTACCGCGTGGTATTCACTGCTCGGATAGCGCGCTGGATTCACAAGTGGGCTGGGAATCCCTGCCTGCCAAGGCTTACAATCTGCCACAACTGCGTCAAGCCCAACATGCAATGTTGGATGCTCCATAGGCTCGGACCAGCTTTCCATCCGGGACATCTGTGAGTTATGCACCATGTTCTATCCGCTGTTCATTTCTTGGCACCAGTCGAGCATCACCGGTCATAGTCTCGCCGTGGAAAATGCCTCACGGCTGCGTGTGTTAACCCTCTTTGGAGTTTCTTTGCGAGCGGAGGAGATCCTTTAAAAGTCGTAGAGACCGAACTTCTATCTTCATTCCCTTTTCACTTCAACATGGTGCGGGTATCCTTGAACCTTGTGGCGCTCGCCATTCTCCCACCGGCCCTCGCTGTAACCAGGAAATTCACTTTCGATATCGTCAATGCTCAGCTTGCACCAGATGGCTTCAGTCGAGAGTACGGAGTCTCGCGCCTTTTCTGATTCTATCTTTGCTGAAACAACATACAGCACTGTCTCAGTCAATGGAAGGTTTCCAGGTCCAGGCAAGTCCTTGTGATGCGTTCCATATCGTCGCTTGACATCGACACATAGTCGTCGCTGTATCCAAGGGTGATAGGGTACAGGTACAGTCTCCCTACAAACTTCCATGGGTGATCTTAGCAACTGGACGCCCTACGTAGATAAGAACCAATAACAAGTTAACCAGTCCGGGCATGCGGCGGAGCACTTCCATTGTGCGTCGTCCTTCATTTTAGTTTTTTGGGATGAGGTGTCCAAACAGGTACCCATTGTCTAGCATTGGCATGGTTTTTTCCAAGCCCGAACCTCTGGCATGGATGGACCGTCGTAAGTTCTGTGCACGTCATACCTGTTATGTTTGGTGGACTGATTCGTTTCTAGTTTTGTGAACCAGGTGCGCCCGATTTCGCAGCTCCAGCAAACTACCACAATGATAATGATTAAAACTAATAGTGTCCAATTCCTCCGTCAGTCTCGATCCAAATAATTAGGTCTGACGTGCCCGACTAACACACTTTTCACAGAAACACGACGTTCCTCTGTAAAATTTTTTTGACATACTCATTCTTTGAGTTTCATTCTTATCCGGATTTTAGACGACTTCGACACAGCTGGGCAAACCGGAAATTTCTGGTAACACATACTTTCCTCGTAAGCAGTCATGAATCTCAACGTATCATCCATCGCAGGTATCATTCCCATCTGTCCACGCAATACTGTGACGGTCTTCGAGGGGTCTTCCCTGTTTATGGTATAAGCCACTCTCACGTGCCGTCATTGTTACGGTGCTGACCACATACAAGATCCCTTTGATCCTCTGAGACGTCTGTACGATGTCGACGATGGTAAGCGCCTTGTGATATTGATCGATTTGGTGAATTCTGATTGCACTCCAGCAAGCACCATTATCACCCTAGCGGACTGGTATCACACACTTGCCCCCGACGCTCAGAATAATTTCTTCCAGACCGGAGCCGTACCGTAAGTAGAATGACCTATTGTGGGCCTGCAGTCTGATCCTTCCTATCTCATAGTATACCTGACTCGAGTTTGATTAATGGTGTCGGACGCTACAACGGAGGACCTCTCGTTCCCTTTGCCGTTGTAAATGTTGTCAAAGGAAAACGCTACAGGTAGGATCACTTATCTATCGACGTAGCCATAGTCCAACTCAATGCTCACCCAGGCTCCGCGTCTTTTCTCTTGCCTGCCGACCATTCTTTACTTTCTCGATTGACAATCATACCATGGGTACATAATCTGTTTGTCCTTCAGTAAAACCCTTGTCTTACTCACCCTACTAGATGTTATGGAGTTCGACGGCATCGAGCATGACCCTGTCCCTGTTCAAAACTTTGACATCTTTGCTGGTGAGTATATCTCGAGGACTCGCCAATCTACCCGACATGATGAGATCTCTCAGCGCAACGGGTTTCGGTGATTCTCAACGCCAACCAGACAGTTGGGAACTATTGGATTCGCGCCTTGTTCGTTTCGACCATGTTGATCAGGATATTGTCTGACAGCTTGCTCTAGTCCAACTGGTGGAAACCCTGCTGCCAATCCCAACTGTGAATTGAACCCATCCCTCTGTCGCGAAGTAGCTTTCCTGACATGTGGTGTATAGTTAACCCGGCACTCTCCCTTGCCGTCCTCCGTTACAAAGGCGCGCCTGCTGTTGAGCCTACCACTGTCAACGTTCCAGGGAAAAAGCTCGTTGAAGGGGATATGCACGTGGGTTCAAAAACAAGTTCGTGTCTTCGTCGGCTGACGGCACTTGACTACAGCCTATAAAAGAAGAGGGTCCCGGAAAAGTCTGTTTTGTTGCTTTCCTGACCGAATCTCCTCTGATCGCGTTTGTAGCTCGGAAGTGGTCCTGCCGACGTTGCGATTACACTGAACATCGCTCAGCCCAACCCCCCTTTCTTCGACATCAACGGCATATCGTATCTCTCCCCCCCACTACCGGTCTTACTTCAGCTCCTCAGTGGTGCCAAAGCTCCTCAGGATCTGTTGCCCTCGGTAAGGCCTATTATCTATCATTTCTTGGCTCAGCTCTCATTCAACTTTTAAGGAACAAGTGCGTTTTGACTTGCACGCTCACTTGTGACGTGCTGAACGGTCCCAAAGGTCTTCATTCTGCCGCCTAATAAGCTCATCGAGATTTCGGTCCCAGGCACTGGTTGTGAGTACATCAGTCGAGCTGCAGTACGGTTAATACTCACCGTCCTACTCGCAGTCCATCCTTTCCATTGTATGTGATTTTGAAAAGTATCCCCGTATCAATTCATCTAAGCATAACATAAAGTGCACGGCCACGCCTTTGATATTGTACGCACCTCCAATTCTGATGTGCTTAACTTTGTCAACCCCCCAAGACGAGATGTTGTTGCCGGTATGTTATACCTTACATCTATTACACTCAGTGTCTCACTGAGGTGCGACTCAAGTTACTGGTGGAAACATGACCTTCCGGTTCTTCAGTGTATGTATACTGTTTTGGAGTTATGCACACATCTGAAGAAAGAGATTCTGCAGGACAATCCAGGCGCTTGGTTCCTGCACTGGTGAGTGTGTACAACGATCGGCGAATGCTACGGTAGTTGATGAACTGCGTAGCCACATTGACTGGCACTTGGAGGCTGGATTGGCCGTTGTGTTTGGCGAATCTCCTACCGATAACGTTTCTGGCCCCAAGGCACAGATCACTCCTGAGGACTGGCTGTACGTTATGCATCCCGTTTCATGAAGCGGAGATCATGCTGACACGAATACTCAGGAACCTCTGTCCCTCATACAATAAACTTCGCCCCGAATTCCAGTGATCGTTAGAGGCGATAACCAGCTGGTGATATCCAATCACTATGAATCTCAGCTCATTCCAGCGTCTGGGTTGTTGTACTTCTTTAACGTTTCATCTGTATGTAACAACTTGAAGAATAGACTCGTTGGTTCAGTTTGATCACCGCATGTTGTGATACGCCATGGAATCTATGGAGATGACACTCAGCCCGAACCTCCAAACTGCTGATACAGCATGGGACGCCGGCTAAGTAGCCGCTCCCCATCCTTACTGTTTCCCAATCCTCATCCTCTGCCTTTCGTAAGTTCGTGATTGAAGAGCCCCCAAGACGAATCGGCTGCTATTGCCCAGTATAACGTGTAAGCGGGCTATCAACGGCGCCACATGTTGATTCTGCTTCGAGAATCGGATTTTATTAGGTCTTCTCTTGGTAATACAGGTCAGTACTGAAGATATATTGGAACAACAAGGTAAGCACACAAAACCAAAGCAGTAACGAGGCATCGTCGATCGACTTTCTACAGTCAGGATCCATTCACCTCCGATGGTAGGGAAATCGAAGCAAAACATGGACCCATCTTGCCAACTGTAGTAAGGTTTTTTGCTGATGTCAGAGCCCCAGTCACGACTAACACGTGTTGCATTCGTGCAGTTGGTCTTCAGGCTATGGATCACAGCTTCTTCCATACATTATATACCCTTCTTAGTACTGACAACTTAATAACGTTATGTAAAGAAGTGTGAGGTGGAATGCGTTGATGTTTGGGAAGGCATGGTGGTAGAGATGGTCAGTGGACGCACTTGCGTTGAAGCTGCTTTATCCCTGAGGGAAGCAAAACTTCAGCATGAGACTGGGTGAACGGGGCCGATGATAACTTGGAAATTGAGGGTTTCGAAGGCGCTGTCGCCGTGGACATGCCTGATAACAATGACTTACCTGAGGCCGCTGTTAGTGAGGGTGGTGGCAATGGTTAGACAGTCACGGCGATGGATCAATTAGTAGTCTAGATAACATCGTAACATATTTGGAAGCCATTATTTTACCCATCGGATGCTGAAGCCAAACAAAAGATCGAGATCCACTCTTTGACCTTCAAACCCCCGCGTCGAGCAGTATGTCTGCGACTATGATGACGCTAGCCAACGGGACGACAAACTCAAAGGTACGTAACCAGTTCACTATGGGAGTCCTGAGCATTTTCATGATCCTTACAGCCCAGCTTTGTGTAGGAGAAGACCAAAGCAAAGCAACGGTATCTTCGACGGAAGAAAGAACGTCGAAAGCAGAAGCCGAAAAAACTCGTGGCTCCCAAGAGTGTTGTACTAGAATCCGATGACGAGGAGGGTGTTAACGAGGACGAGGACGAGGACGATGAGGATGCTCTCTCCTCACACCGCGGCGCTTCTGAAAGTTTTATAATCGAGAACAATATCTACAACGCGGGAAAGGATACGGCGAAACGGCACAAAAAACGGAGAAAGGCGGTCAGTGAAGAGCTTCAGGATACGGAGATGATCGTCCTTGAGGATACACTGGAGCACCTGGAACCCCCAACCCGCCGCGTCGAATTACGCGAGCCTCGGTCCCCTCCAGGGGCTCTTCCCTCATTTCCTTTACCCGCTCTCCCGGATGCTCCCTCAAAAACCGTACTGGCACTCCAAGGATTGGACCAAGCCTTAGTGGACGCGGAACTCGTCAATCCCACGTCATCCGTACCTATTCCAGACGGACAAGACGACGGGGGTACGATGTTAAGTGAAAGGACCAGGAGGCGACTGAAAGACCTTGGTATCACGGAGCTGTTTGCTGGTACGGACCAGTACCCATTTCGCTTTTTTCTGTCTAATCTACGGTCTACCTCCGTCCACAGTCCAGACACGTCTCCTTCCATTCCTACTTCCGCAGGACTCTTCCAGAAGAGCTCTCTACCAGCCGTATGATCCTCCTCGTGACGTCTGTGTATCTGCACCTACTGGTAGTGGCAAAACTTTGGCGTATGTTCTGCCTATTATAGAGGTAATTCGGCGTTCCACCTTGCTCGGCTTTGCTCAACTCTTTGGATAGACCTTGTCTTCGCGGATAATCACTCGGCTACGTGTGCTGATCGTTCTCCCAACCCGCGACCTCGTTACACAGGTCAGGGAAACCTTTGAAGCCCTCGGTAAAGGGCGGGGTCTCCAGGTCTGCTTCTGTCTTTTGAAGCTCGCTTCGTCTGACTCGGCTCCAGATAGGCACAGCAACTGGGCAGCAATCCTTTTCTCATGAGCAGTCTCAGCTAATAGCGGACAAATCATCACGGTAAGCAGGTTCTTCATCGTCATCGCTGGTACGTGCTGACCTTCTATTTTAGACTGAAGGGAGGCTCAAGCAAAGTTGATATCTTGATCTGCACACCTGGCAGACTGATGGACCATATACATGAGACGCCTAATTTCTCACTGCAACACCTCCGATTCTTGGTACGTGGAATAACTTCCTCGCGGTCTAATCGTTCATCCACGTAAAACTAGGTCATCGATGAAGCTGATCGTCTGCTCGGCCAGTCATTTCAGGATTGGCTAGCACAGGTCTTAGCCGCTACGCGACCACCTCCAATGCTACCGGACCGAATTTTAGAACCGGGAACATCGTCCCTGCTCATTGCAGATGCTGTCGCGCCCGCGTTCCTCCATACCCTTCCTTATCCAGCGGTTCCCACCTTCCTCACAGAATGCAGGGCGTCGTCGTGCCAGAAACTGCTTTTCTCTGCCACATTAACCCGCGATCCTGGAAAGATTGCCGCCCTGGAGCTGCGAAATCCGAAGTACTTCGTGGTTCAAGAAAGCAAAAAGGAGGGTGTTGTCGATGTCGCCATGGGGAAGTTCTCGATGCCCTCGACACTGACTGTAGGGCTCCTTATCATCGTTTTACTTCCAGTCACATGCTCATCCTGTTAATGGCAATCAGGAGCACATGATTGTCTGCGAATCTTCCCATAAGCCATTGATGTTTTTCCATCTTGTGCATGCTCACAATGTTACTAACGCCCTCGTCTTCACCAAGTCCGCTGAATCTACTGTCCGCCTCGTGCGTTTATTCGACTTCTTCGAGAAGGCGAGGGCGCAGCACGTCATGGCTGGAGCGGTACAGGATACTGTCATTCGTGCATACTCCAGCGACCTCCCTGCGGGCGAGCGCAAGTCTATTCTGGAAAAGTTCAAGGCGCAGGAGATTCACATGTACGTCATTACTTCATATTTCCCATCAGGTGTTTATAAGGTCTGCTTGTGTTTGTAGACTGGTGTGCTCTGACCTCATCTCCCGAGGGATAGATATCAGCCACGTATCGCATGTGGTGAGCTACGACGTGCCTGTCGACATGCGGAAATATGTTCATCGAGTGGGACGGACTGCTCGCGCTGGAAGGGCTGGGGATGCGTGGACTTTGGTGGAGGCGCAGGAGGTACCCCCAGTTTTTCATTTCCTCAGACCAATTCTGTTGTTGACTGACCTTTGTTCAGGCACGATATTTCAAAGGGATCCTTCGCGAGGCGGACCACTTGGATAGGGTCAAACGGCTTAGAGTAGGTGAAAAGGAGCTTGCGCCACTGGTACACGATTACGAGGTCTGTTTCGCTGGGCTTCTTGTGTGTAGCGGTCACTAATCTCGAATGCTCAGATTGCACTGGGACAACTAAAGCAAGCTTATGCGCGGTAATGTGTAATTGTACCAAAGCCAGCACAGGCGTCATTAGATCCTAAGTCGGGTGCATACATGATGTTCAGAATGTGCCCAAACGCTACTTACTTACATACAGCAGTTGGGAAAAGTAAATGCACAATATATACACACATCTACAATGGTATAGAACCCAGAAAATGTCAGCCAAGTAGTCCCTTGACATATCGCAGCAACTCTTTACCCTGTCCAAAAGCCCGTTAGCAAGTTTGCAAGTGGGGACAGAGTCAACCAGACATACCCCGCGACTTTTGACACCAGCAACCATAGCCCTAACGCCATCTACCTCCATCGGCTCCTCAACCTCTGGTTCTCCTCTCAGCCTGCGCACAAAGTCTAGCCCCAGCCTCTGCCTCTGCCCCATCCCATACCGCAACAACACCGTCAACACAGCGCGCCAGCCCTCGACTGCTGAATTGCCATTCCCGTGCTGTCCAACCACTTGTGAGGGCGCGGAATTAGACCGAGAATGCGCGTTCATTGGCGTAGCTGGGGGCACCGGAAGCGTTGGGACGACAGTGGACCGCACAACATACGGGCAGTAGGAGCGGTGCTCTTTCAGGAGGTCGAACTGTCTTTGCGCCGGGGCTTTCCTCGAGGGCGTAACTGCGGCGGCTGCTCCCTGGGAGGTAATATTTGTCGCGTCACTCGTGGCTGCGGAGCCAATCATAGCGTTAGTGTCCGGAGGCATGGACGGCGGTTCGAGCACTGGCTGTGGGGCAAACGCCCAGAGGCCAACGCGGCGTTGGCAGAGGGCACAGTGGAGAAGAGTCGCGTCGCGCTTGAGGGTGAGATTAGAAGGCATGCGGAACGTGAACTGGGTGCTCGGGAGGGTGCCAACGCCGGAAGGCGTTCTGAACATGGCTGTCCCTGTGGCAGTGGGCGTCCCTTGGCGCACTGGTGTAGGTGACATCGGGCGGACGGATGACGCCCGGGAGAGGGAGGGCGTGGACGGAGCTAGCGAGGTGGCGCGGGACAGCGAGGTCCGTCGAGCAGCTTCGGGGGGTGTGACGGGTGGCAGGCTCCACCCAAAGAGGGAAGTCAGGACTGCAGTCATGGAAGTTTCTGTTGGTTCTTGGGGATCTGACATGAAGACGTCAGCGTCGACGTGCTGAGAAGCGGCGGAAATTGAGCCTTGCGGGGTTTTGGAGGGGAGTGTGAAGGAGGATATGGTTGACTGCAGTGAGCTGATTTGAGTAGACGTCTGCCCCCGTGGTTAACCCGAATATCACAATGAAGTTTAAAGGGCATACTAGAGGGTGTTGAATTTCGATACTTTGAACAAACGGGTCCAGCGCTATGGCATTGGTTTTAATATCTTTAACCATCACCGCAGGTGACTGCAGGGGTACACGATATATCGTTGCTACGTAAATCATGAGAATTACGAATGAGATACGAGTGAGTATGACCTACGATCACATTGCCTTGCCTTCCACGGACAACCGTTCTTGTGCATATCCACTAGTGAGGCACGCTGCTTTTCAACCAACGCGTTTGCTATACGTGAAGGGTTTGAGTGTGTATGTGTCTTCCAAAACGGAACTTCCTCGTACCAGCATCTCTGTTCAGGCCATCCCTCCCAGCAACGACCCAAGAACCCTTACATAATCCACATACCAGTCTGTCCTTCCCCTCATTAATCCATCCACATTTCGCTGCTGCCACTGCATCAATTGCCGGCGGTTTGCTCGCGTATGTCGCTAGTTTGAAAGTAGATAGACGTAGCAGAAACGCAGGAATGGAAGACGGTCGATATTCCGCTGTGGGTGGCAGTGCAGGGGCTGCTGAAGACGGACCGGAGAACTTGAAGGGGAGTGCCTTTCGCGTGCGTGTGGCAGCACGCGACAGGATGGCAGTAAGATGGGGAGTGTTTTTGAATGTGACGGGAATGTCTGCTGGTGGTGATTCACTGTCGATTATCGTTTCAGAGGGCAGCACGATCTAGGTATAGGAATCTGACTAACGCAGGGCGCGATTCCTTCGTTTTTATACCATATTTCGCGAGAGTAGAGTATAGAGAACGCATCGTGTGCGACCGTTTTAGCAAGGGAGCGCGCTCTACCTCAGGGGGGCTGACTGCGTTATCCAAAGTTTGGAAAGCATCGTCTAATTTGCGCTACGACGATGTTAGGTGAGCACGCGACAAAGAGCACGAGACTTACTTTGGTTTTCCTCAAATTCGATATCGGCTCTGACGCTGCGGAAGTACTAGAGACCGCTGCCCTCGCGTTGGTGGTCGTTGTTGGTGAGTCCATGGTCGTTGGTCGTAATCTGGCTCAAGACGTGAATCGTGATGGCATATGTATGCCGTTGTTGACCAGTCTTGTGATGATGGATCACTTGTGACTACGTGCCTTCCATGAAATCATTCGTATCCTGCAGCGCTGAATCCTGACCTGTGTAGAGCAATGATCTCGTACCGTTTCAGTGTGGACTTGGGGCAGTCGCTGATATCGGCGACCATGATGCTCAACGTCTGAACCAGGAATGCCAAGTCTTACTATACGTTTTCGAACTTGATGGATATTGCACGAATTCGAAGCCTCGTTCAATTGGGCGATATTTCACGAGCCCTTTTGTCGATTTAATGAACTTGGGCTATTGGTTTTTCGTCTCAGCACTGCTATGAACTTCTCATATTTAATCCAAGTATGTCAGTCTCGCTTCGTCTAACGGGTTGAATGTAACATGTTCAGCTTCCGTTCACAAAAGGAAGCCTTAGTCTCCCTCAATCTCCAAAGCCAGTGACCCAATATCTCGCAAGTTTTGATCAAATTTGCGAATACCATCTAATTGGGGACCTGAAATCCCCCCCCCCCCCCCCAATCCCCTGAGACAGCCGTTCTGAGCAGCCCCAGTCGAGATCAATCGACAACCAAACGCAAACCAGCGTTGTTGCTTGGACCCTTGTAACGCCATAGTTGTCATCTATGTCGACCTAACTTTATCTCTTCCGCTACTCGCGAAACCCGTGAGGGTCCTCCACTGTTGATGGACGCATATGCGACGGTTCCACACCCCATCAGAAGGAATCCTTCACCATTATGTACAACAATTGCGCAATGGGCCTTCGGTGTGCACTTGAAGCTTATCGCCACTTAAGGACCTTGGGAAGGCAGGCTTCTAATGAACGCCTCCTCCCGAATACTTCGTCTTCCCTGCACCTGCTTCGACATCGCAAGCTATGCCATCTGATGATGCTGAACAGAAACAGGGCTCGGCCGTGGACAAAAAGTATGGCGTTGAAACCGTCTCCTCCGAGAGTCTTCCCTCGTATGAGGACGCCGCGGTGACTACTGGTGCGCCCGTGGAGAAAATCAGCCCTCTTGGCTATCATGTCGACTCGATCACGGTCGTTTTCCTAGTAGGTTCATGTAGCTATTGCACGTCTCCCTCGTGTTGATTTAGTGCTCCCAGAACATCAGCAAGATGATTGGAACTGGTGTATATTCTACGCGTACGTCTTCCCTAGGCGACTAGAACAGTCAACAACTCATGAGAACAACCAGCGGGAGCCATTCTCGTTGGTGTAGGTTCTGTGGGATTAAGTCTGATTTACTGGGTCGTTGGCTATGCCATTGCGGGAGGTAACGCGCTCTTTTCCGTAGTCGCAGTTCAGCTGGCTTCTGCCGCCTTACCCTCAACTCCCTTTAGCTTCACTTTCAGTCTATCTTGAATATGCCTCATATTTTCCTCATCGTTCCGGCGCTGAAGTTGCCTATCTAGAGAAGGTGCGCAAATGGACATGCCCGACTGTGTATGTAGTGCTCACATGACCATGTAGGCATACCCGAAGCCGAAATTTTTACTACCCACAGCATTTGCCGTCCAATCTGTCTTGCTATCATTCAGCAGCAGTAACGCCATCGGTGAGAAAACACCGTCTAATCATTGCCACTGTGCTTTGTCTAAGATAAGCGGCCCAAGTCCTAGCCAAGTATCTTCTCGCGGCCGGCGGCGGAGAAACGTCCACGTGGAACATTCGTGGATTGGCCGTCGGAGCCTTTACGGTCATAGTTATCAGTGTGTATCGAGCTATATCCTGCTGATATTTCGTCTAATAATGGTTCCAAACTCACAGTCTGCATCGTGAGTACGAAGTGGTCACTTCGGCTGTCCAATGTTATCGGTGTAGTCAAACTCGTGACACTCACCTTGTACGTCTTGTACATCTACCCCGAACGCTTTAGGCCTAAGGTTCTCTACAGCGTTGCAATCACTGGATTGGTCGTGCTCGGTGGGCGTACGCGGGTCGAAGACCCGCATGCCAACTTCAGAAATTCGTTCGCTGGCACAACCTCTAATGGCAATGGTCTGGCAACTGCCCTCGTCAAAGTGAACTTCGCTTATACTGGTTTCGAGGTAAACTCAAATCACCAGGACCAAGCGTAACATTTTAACAAGCTGAATACCGTCCGCAGAATGCTTTTAACGTGTTGAACGAAGTCCGCGTGAGTGGAATACGGGAAACAATCACGTACTTTTGCTTAACTGGCCCTTGCTTTCAGAATCCGATTCGGACCATGAAACGATATACCCCCCTGTCTTTGACGATCGTTTTCCTGTTATATTTGTTTGCCAACATCGCGTACTTCGCTGCAGGTAAGCTCCTACCACCAGAGACACCGACAAGCTCTTATATCTTATGTCGCCAGTCCCCAAAGAAGAAATCCGAACTTCCAAAGAGCTCACAGCGAGTCTCTTCTTTATCGCGGTGTTCGGAAATTCCAAGTCTGTCACCGCTCTCAGCGCACTTGTTGCCATAAGCAGCTTTGGCAACTTGCTGTCCACCGTCATTGGTTCTTCCCGTATCATCCGAGAGTGTGGCAGGCAAGGTGTCCTACCATATCCACGATTCTGGGCGTCGACTAAGCCATTCAACACTCCGCTCGGTCCATACCTCCTCAAGTGGCTGCTTACCGTCACCGTCATCATCGCACCGCCTGCTGGGGACGCGTTCAACTTCAGTAAGACATCAGCCCCCTCCTCAAACACCTCAGTCACTAAGTGGCACACCTGTAGTTGTGGATCTGCAGTCATATCCAACGAATGTATTCAGTTTCTTGATGACGCTTGGCCTCTTCTTTGTCCGCAAACGGCGTGCTAGAATCGGTGCACCGCCCACGGAATTCCGTGCATGGAACGTGGTGCTTGTATTCGCCCTCGCGGTTAACGTCTATATCCTAGTGCTTCCATGGATCCCTCCGGAAGGCGGCATCTACGCAGGTGACGTCAGCTTCTTCTATGCGACATACTGCATTGTCGGCCTTGCCATGTAAGCGTTTTCCCTGCATCACCTTTGCATCGTCTTTCACACGTAATATCGTACTCTACGTACTTGATAGTCTCGCAATCTCGGGCCTGGCATACGTCTTCTGGATTCAGATCCTGCCTAAACTCAAGGGCTATACGATCCGTCAGCTGACGGAGAAGCTGGAGGATGGAGCGCACACGAACAAGCTGGTTCAAGTGCCGAACTCAGAGCTGGCGGAGTGGGATGCTACACATGACGAGCATGGGGAGATAATTGAGAGGAGGCATGGATCTCTGGCGGTGACGTCATGAGTTGGAAGTTGGGTCTCTGGATTTTCCTTCCACGATATGGATGGATGTCGCTGCGTACTGAAAATGCAGATGACAGGACCAATGAATGCATATTTTCGTTCCAATGTGACGGCCAATATACATTATGATGACCTTGTGCTGTAGATGCCGAGGCTACTGTCAGTGGAGCGGTCGCTGGGTCGAACCGTCGGATCAAGGAACAAGTACCAGTTCAATCTTTCCTGGACTTAGAAGATAGGGCTCATGCAAAACGCGCTAACGTCACGTGCCAAAGCGTGACATTTAAACGAATTACTACCAAAATCTTAATGGCCTTAGGAGATCGTAGAAAATAGATGATCGGGCCGCGTAGCCCTCCGGATATCGTAGTTGTCAAGATGCCTGCGCGGCCCGATTTTTTATTTTGGTCCATTTACGGTGGCCATTAAGGAACTAGTCCGTGACTACAGCATCATTAGCTCCTTGTTGCATATCCAGGACGTGTCTGACGCGCCGCGAGTGTACAGAAATCATGCCCAGGCGTGCACTGGGTCATCTGAAGAACCTAGGAAACTGGGCTTTGAAAAATACTAAGAAAACTCTGCTGTTGAAGGGCAGGAAACTCAGGAACAAGAAGAACAAGGAAAATGTATGTCATTCATTTAAAACTTGCACGACGCGCGAAATAATCATACTCCGGTTCAAAGGAACCCCCTGCCATGTCAGACCAGGCCCGAAATGCCACACAATCAGAGATGTCGCCAGAAACAGATGCGTCACTTGCCATGATGCCAGAAGAAGCCCCCCACATGACAGCGTGCAAGCAGCATTTTGATGATGGTTATACTGCCCTCAATGGCGTCGATATTCTGCAAATGAGACGGTATGTTAGTAATCAAAGATCACTAGAACCTTCATTTCCCATCTATATCCAGGTTTGCATGGCATACTCAATGGTTTATGGATGCTTACCACAAGGGGTTGACAGGAAAACAGGCATGGGCAGGAAAAAAGTATCACGGACATAGAGTTCTTCCAGAATCACTATTGAAGGGCATGGAGGACGGTGGTGTAGCGTAGATTACAGGTCAATACGACGAAAACTATTTTTGGACGCTAATTTAGAGACGCGTTCTGGACCCTGGTCACAGAAAGTGACGCCACGTGATGTTTGCACGTTTTATGCATGAGCCCCATCTTAACACTGGTTGTGAAATTGCGCAAAATATATCCAAAAGCCTATGATCAGCGAGTCTGCCAGTTGCATGATCGATTTTTGCCGTGCAATCAATCAGTATGAGTTTGCCAACGGTGACGCTGCCGTCTCCGACCGCGGTCTAACTCACATGAAGGGTGACGATGTATTTTATCACATCTTGGTGCTGCAGACCTTCCTTTTGAAATGGTGATGCAAATCTGCGCAGTCTTGAACGAAGGGGATCACGCTACGACACTAAGATAGCTTCGGTGCTAACATATGGGGTTTGTTGAAGTCCTGACCTTCTCGTGCTCACCTGCTCCGGGCATGCTCGCGATCAACACATCTATCACGCGGCTCAGTCGTTCAGTGCTCTCGTCTACATGTTCTAGTCCAGGAGGTGATCCAAGGCATATCTGTCTGTACACTGTGAAATGCAGCAGCAAGTTGACCTTTTGTCTGTTCTACAGCTAGCGTCTCGTCCCCTCACGGTTGAAGGCCAACCTTCCAAATGCTCCCATCAATATCGGCCACTAGGTACGCGTTACCGCATGCTTTTCAAGTGCTTAGTAGATCTTTGGAGCACTGATTCCCATCCCTGTGCGTACATCACACGCGGCTTTTCCACTTCACTTCCAAAACTTCTGGAAGCTTTGGGGTACTTCCAGTTCGTCATTCCCGTGCGCCAAACATGTTGCGCAATGACCCCCTCATGAATTTGGATTTTGTGTTTGTTAGACGCCCACAGGACCATTGGTCAGGGATACTTTGGGGGTCAAAAGGGAGGCGGGGGGTAACATGAACTCACGGTCGTACGTATGATCTGGAGTCCTGAATTGCCGAAGTGTACAGGAAATAGTTTATCACTCGTCACAAGTGTCCCAGTCGAGGTCGCAATAGCGATCGATCAAAGCAAGCGTTCCAGCAGGTGTTCATGGAACCCGAGGGGTAAGTCCAGAATCCACGGCGTGAGGCCTACGAGGTGGGAGATCTTCGTGTTTGAACGATCGCCACACAGGGGCAGGAAGCTCCACCAGAAGTGCAGATTTCGCAGTCATTACTTACCTCATTTCAATAGCGTTGGAGAACATGACGTAGACTGCAGGAAGTAGCGCGGGGTGATCTGCCCAAGACTAGATTATCAACAACTTGGCGAGTCGTCAGTGCATGAACTAGATGGGGGTGCCGTACATTATTTGGCACGGAAAAATTCACACCTTGGTCACAGACCTATCTAGGATCCCATCCCGCTAATTTGAACCAGCCGCAGGAATGAATCAGACTCACATTACTGTGATCTACAGTACGGTCGATAGATCTCAAGATGACTTACAAGTTCCAAGGTTCAAGCGCCGAAGCTCCATCTGGAGGTAAGGACAAACGTGCAATGACATAGGTACATGGCCGGCTTCCGAGGGCTGTGCGAGCGTCATGTTCCACTTGTTTACGAGGCAGTACCTGGTGGAGATAAAGTTAGCCTCCAAATGAGTGGTAACCAGTCAACTGCAGATGGAAGGAATAGAATGTTCTTTCAAATGCGGAGAGTCAACTTCACACAGCCTTGAGGAACACGAACGCATTTGTCGATGTCAAGGGCGATTGCAGACTTGCGAGGTTGTATTTGGAACTGGCTTGGAGTAAACCCCTTTGCTCCTATAACGCTGTATGGCAGCGGATGACCAGAGGCAAGCCTCGAGTCATGTAAGGTTATCGCCGGAGGTCTTGTATGTTCCAGGATAGAAAGGTGAAGCTTGAAGGTTATGAGAGGCTTGGGTAAGGCTTATCGGGCCATTGGCGGTGTGGATGCTTATGTCCGAAATTGCAAGGAGGTCGAACTGCACGTCCTGTAGCAAAAGCGACCGTGCTGGACAACGTGCTCGTCATTAGTGCACTAGCCCCTTGTCAAGACCAGACACGGCATTGTATATCAATGATGTCGACCTGGAAATGCATCAGCATTTTTGACCCCTGGGGAAATACCACGTACCAGAATCTGTGCTTAGTGGTGTTTTCAGCCTCACCACGAAAGTGCCCAAGTAATATTCAGCTGATGTATAGATACAAGAAAGGTCCAATGTCTACGTAAATGATCTATAAAAGAGTCGAAAGCGATATGAAGGCTGGTGGCTACAGTAATTGCTGGGTGTATGTACATTGCAACGCCAAGCATACGGGATATATTTCTCATGCCATCGAGTTGTGTCAAGGACTTCGCTGGATGCAAGCTTGGCATGTTCATAAAACCATGGGGGCATAAAGGCCACATCTCGTAACAACGTCTCTGCTCTAGAAGAAAGGGGAAATTAGACGTAATCGAAACGGATATATATCGGAGCTCGAAACGGGTCGTGGCAAGCTGCTTTGGAATAAAAAGGTCGGTATGGTAGATAGTATGCCGGGTGTCTTACCAAGAAATTTGGCCCAGGCATGCTCGAAAGAAAGGATGATGGGAACGAAAAAACAGAACAAAGCAAGCCCCACTCGCCCTTCCAAGTCCAAACATTATTCAAGAACCAAGGGCCCAAAATTATCTCATGCTAGGTGTTGGTTGCCTGCACCGTATCGTTGATAAGCGGGATCGTCGTGAGGAGTATCAGGATGAAGCTGGAGTCTGCCCTCCCAGAGAGCAGCAGAGGATTTTGACGGATCTGAGCCTGCAGGGTCGGAGAGTGATCCTGTCTGCGTAGTCTTTTGTCCAGTCGCAATCGTACCAACAATGAGTGTGGGCACCATCGTCATCAACGACGAACTAAAACGAGTCGCGTCAAAACCACTCCGAACAGGAACGAAAAGAGAAGGCATACACTGGTAGCGGAGCCGAGTTTTCTTGGCTGGTGCGTGACAGACGGCTCTTGATGACGAAAGAGGAGGACCTGAGACGCCCACCACGAACATTAGAAAAGGTGCCAAGATTGTCCCGGACCAACGCCACGGCGCCACTCCAGGCCTCGGCTTCAGGGCTGGCAGTGGGTAGGACATCGGGCTTTCCAAGGAGATGGAGCCTCTTGAACAGTGTCTCGAAAGGACTGTTTGGGAGGAGACGAATGAGAGCGCCAAGAGGAATAGACACTACGCCTAACGCGAGTGAGATGCCCCATTCTCGACCGCCGATCCTAGTCACCTGGAATGCGTCTCGGGCCACGAAGACGATGAGCGTTTGGACACCGATTTCTGGGAGACGCAGGCAATGTCAGTATGTAGTAGAGAGTGTACGAAAGCAGGCGCACCGATAGCGGTGATTGAGAGAAAGTACCGATTCTTCAAGATACCTTCAAAGATGTTGAGCTTCTTGTCCAGACGTCTGCAATTGACCGAATTGAAGATTTGGGCAAACACAAAGGCGTTGAACACGAGGGTTTGGACAACAGCATTTGTGTGGCGGTCTGTTTGGTGATCTCCAGTCAGGTGTAGCCCTAAGATTTTGAGACCCAGGAAGTGGAAGATAAGAATGACAGTGATCTGGTAGATGGACTGGATGAGAATCTGCTTGTACATGTCTGTCGAGAACAGCGGTGCCGTCTTCTTATCGGGCTTCCTATCAAGCAGCGACTCGGTGGCAGGGTCCGTAGCAAGAGCTAGCGCAGCAAATGTATCCATGATAATGTTGATCCACAGCAGCTGCACCGCCGACAGCACTGACTCCTCTTCGGCGCTCGCCACGGCCGACACAAACGTGATGACTACAGCTGTGACATTCGTCGAGATCTGGAACTGCAGAAACTTGCGCACTGCGTCGTTCACACAGCGGCCCCACATGATCGCCTTCACGATCGACGAGAAGTTGTCGTCCATGAGAATGATATCCGAAGCTTCTTTGGCTACCTCCGTGCCAGCGATGCCCATCGAGAACCCAACATTGGCGGTCTTGAGCGCGGGCCCGTCATTTGTCCCGTCACCCGTGACACCGACGATCTCGCCGATAGACTTGAGGGTCTCCACGAGAACCTTCTTGTCCTCGGGCGATGAGCGAGCGAGAACCTGCAGCCGCGGAACAATCTCAATGCGCTCTGCCTGATTGAGCTTCCGGAAAACGGGGCCCTCCATAATGATACCGCCAGGGGTGAAGATACCACATTGAGTAGCGATAGAGCGAGCCGTGAGTACGTTGTCGCCGGTGCACATCTTGACAGTGACACCTGCACGGTGGCACTTGGCCACGGCGTCACGAACACCATCCCTGAGGGGGTCCTCAATACCGGTGATGCCGATGAGGGTGAGATCCTGGGCCAAGTCTTCGAAGGGTACCTATCGAGCACTCATAAGATAGACATTGAAGTCGAAGGGACATACGGACCTCATTCTCCTCATCATGGTGCATCCCCTGAGGCGGCCAGCTCTCGAAGTCCCTGTAGCAAAGCGCAATTGTCCTGAGCGTCTGGTTCGCATAAAAGATGATGGTGCGGCTGATATTCTCCTCCTCCAATGGTCCAATCTCCCTTGTCTCGATCTCACTGTCCACCGGGCCCTTTTCAGCGCCTGGTGCCTTGACCACAACATGCCGTGTGCACTTCTTTGATAGGATCTCCGATGCACCTTTCAAGTAAACCCTGTATCCGCCAGTCTTAACCTTCACTGCGACACCCATAGCCTTGCGCTCGCTGGAGAACGGGATCATCTGCACAACCTCGGCCCGGTCCCTTGTCTCCCTAAAACTGCGCCACTTAAGCTCCTTCGCAAATTGCAGCAGTGCCGTCTCCGTCTTACTCCCCACAAAAACCACCTCCCCGCTCTCCTGATCCTTGTCCTCAAACGCCGTCGAGTTCACCGCAATCGCCTCATTGAACAACTCCCTCAGCGGCTCCGGCAGCACATCATTTAGCTGTGCTTGGTCAATCGAAAAGTCATCCTTATGTCTGCGGGCCACATCATGCGTCGGGCGGTCCGCGTCCTCGTCGTCCTTCCCATCTGCATTGGTGCGCGCGGCGTTGTCTTCGAGCTGGCGCACGAACTTGGCATGGATTCCCACGGAGCCGGCAACGACCGTCATAACGTTCTGCGTTAGCGTGCCCGTCTTGTCCGTGCACACCACCGACGCATTCGCCATCGTTTCACAGGAGCCCAATACGCGCACCAGCAACTTTTCGTATGTCATGCGTTTCGTCGCGAACGCCAAGGCAAGTGTTACCGCCAAGGGCAGCCCTGTGGCGTGGAAACGACGTTGGCATCAAAATCACAGAAAGAGAATAGGGTGAACGAACCTTCTGGCACGGCAACGACAATGAGGGTAACCGAGATAATGAGGATGTTGACAAAGGCGATGCCCTTCTGGTTCGCTGTGCGGACAGGCTCACCGGTGCCAAGCTGTACAAAGAAGCGGATCATGAGGGCAGCGAACAAAATGAGGCCGGCCGCTGAGCCAATTTTTGCTATAAGTTCTGCTAGAGCATTGAGCTTGAGCTGGAGAGGTGTGTTCTCAGCATCCCCGCGGAGTGCTGCGTGAGAAGGCAGCTTAGTGTATGTCAATGGGAGAAAGGATATCACAAACCCATCATGATGCGACCGTTGAAAGACTTCGTGCCTATGGCGACGACAACGTAACGCCCGACGCCCTCGAGAACTTTGGCGCCTGAGACGACGAAGCAGTCCGTGTGTGCTGCCTCTTTTCCATCTACAATAGGACACAACTTAGTTCTGAATTCATTCGGCATGACTGCCACAGCAATTACCCTCGCTGTGTTTCATAAGTTCCAAGCACTCCTCGTACGAGACCTTGCGGATGGCGTCGGACTCGCCTGTTGCACCAGACTCATCGCAACGGACATTATGCCCAGAAATGAAAATGCCGTCACAAGGCACGATTTCACCAGGTTCGAGGAGCGCGATATCACCGACGACAACCTCCTATATGTGCGTCAAAACAAGCACTAGTGTCAGCACACATCAGAATTCGTGTAAAGTTGTGACAGACCTTGACATCAATTAGACACTCAGATCCATCACGAATAACTTTGACGCCACGCTCCTCCTTCTTATCATTAAGCGCCTTGAACTGCCGTTCCTTCTGCCAGTCATTAAGCGATCCTACAATAACCTGACACATCAGACAATTGAAATTAGTCGCAAAATCACGCGTTGTCAGCCAACGCGAACAACGTACGACGATAGCCACCGCCACCATGATTGCCACACCCTCCACCCAGTCCACGGGTGGCTCGCCTGGGGGCCTTGGGGTACCAAAGTCCTGGAACAGTCCGAGCGCCAAAGAAATGACGGCAGCGATGGACAACAACACCAGCACTTTATCTTTCAGTGCCATCCACATCAATTTCAACAGCGATTTTGATGCGCGCGTGGGCAGGATATTTGAGCCGTAAACACGGCGCCGCTCGTCCACGGAAGCGCTCTTGACTTCTGCGTCTGGTGCAGGGGGGCCATCCCGTTCACGCTCCTTCTCCTGCTGCGTCTCTGATTCTGTCTCGTGCCGCTGCGACTCCTGTTTCCCAGCACCCTTGGGTTTCTTCTCCTTTGCCGCTTTGGCGAGATCCTTCGCCTCCTGCAATTTCGCGGCGTGGTGCGCAACGGCGCCAGAGTTCACAGCGAGCGCGGCCCCGGAAAGACCCGTGTCTGCGTTTGTGCCGAGCCCAGCGAGGATGCCTTCAGTCCCTCCGAAGTGTTTGAGCGAATCGAGCGATTTGGGGTCGAGCATGTGCGCCAGTTCATAGGGGCGAAAAGAGAATGGTGCAGGATTAACGCCGCGGTCCTGCTCAAGCTCGCGTTGATGTGCCGTTTGCACTTCTTCCCTCTTACTTGTCCTCGTGCTCCTTCCGTCAGTCCCTTCGCGATCGTTGACAACAGCGGTCGTGTCGGAGCCGATGGTGCGTCTATGGCCGAGATCTGAGGTATCATGGCTGGTGCTTGCCTGGTCGGGAACGGTAGACACGGAGGTGAAGGTGGCATTACTCGGTTTACGGGCGTGACCAAGCGTGCCTTGAGGCTTGTTGTCGCGCAGGGCAGTCGAGTTTGTGAAGTGGACCGAGTGGATAGAAGAACTTGTGGACATTGTAGGTGAAGGTGGGGGCAAATTTGAGTTCATGGAGGACGAGTCGTCGCCACTCTCAACAGCGGTTGAGGTGGGGGAACGGGGGCCGAAAGGGGACAGCATAGCAGTGTCTGTCTGGATTGTGGGGCGTTCAGCGACATCGGTAGTACTCTCGTCAATGATAGCAATTGACGGGATGTCGTCGGTGGGCATTGGAGGCTACACAAGAGCCGTAAAGTAAAATATGAACCACCTCAGTTTATATCCCTGCATACCAATATGGATATCTCCGAAGGCTGTGCGTAAGTCCATGCCAAGCATTTACAAACGTTATGTAGGCAAACTGATATTCGAATTCCCTATGCAGTCTACAAGAGGCCAGCGCAGCCAGAAACACCCTATTGATATACAAGAGACCTTTAGACACACAAACCTCGAATATGGTCCAGAAAGTAGTTGTCACGTCACAATATCGCTGAGTTGGAATATCAACTCAGTCCCCCACTGGTTTGGTTCGATCCCAAACACGCCCCCCTAAATAATGTCGGATCCACTTCACAGCGCAAACGCACATCGATCCTCTCCGCTCTCCTACGTCAACGACGCGTGATTCGGAACCCTGCCGCAACGGGTCGTCCGAGACACTCTGTATTTTGCCAACAGAAGAACATACAGTCAATTGTTCTGGAGCCTCGCCGGCAATTCTTCAACCGGTTCTGCGCAGCGCATTCTTTATATTTTCCTGTCCACTTCTTGACATTCTTCGGTCAAGGCGGGGGTGTCGGAACGGGCGATCTTGACCTCCGCTGCAACTGCGCTGATCACCCATGTACACAGCCCGCCCCTCCTTCCCCACTTCCGTTGAGACTTGCCTCGACTTGTCATTAAAAATGTCCCAGCAACCGTCTCCGTCCCAGCCTCCTCATGGCTACTTGTATTGCGGTGAGACAGGGATCAACGATCACTCACCGCTGCAGCACCTAGTTCATGTACATTGTCAGCCACCTCACGACGTGCGGCCACCAAAACCAATGTGCATATGCTTGCACCGCACCCAACGGTAGCTCCCGCTGCCTCATTGGCTATGATCTCCCGTACCTCACCATGACCACGTTATGCTTGTAATTGTACGTCCCGAGTATCTCGGTGTCTAGCCGTGTTGAGCTAGTGCAATCATGTCCACTCAAGACGACCCGAAGAAACGTGCTCGTGCGCCGCAACTTCCATGTGCGCACAGTCGCATCATCCACGTCAAGAAACCAGCAGCCGCACACTACAATACTCATTGCCAAGCCCTCACTCCAAGCTCTTGGCCTCGAGTCCAGTTTCCAAAATTATTTACCCTTGCAAATCACGGTCTGCGCAAGGCTATGCATCACATCCAAAACATGATCCCCCTATGACCTACACCTGGAGATAATACACCCTATAGACTGCTATTTCGGGTTCCGCAAGCCCCGAACCTCCAAGAGACCGTTCCTCTCTCTACCAGCACTTCTCTCCATATCGACCCTGTGATCTCTCACCAACGTCATCAAATAGGTGTGCAAACGTCAAAGTCAGTCAACCTCTGATCTCCGAGACCACGGCTTCCATGCGGAAAACGCGAATATTCATATATTATGCCCAAATTTTTGGACATAATACATTGCTGCGTATGCGTACACTCGGGCTCACCACGCGGCTATGCACAGCTCTTCAGACACCGTCACAACGAACCTCCGCGCGTACTAGCCCATGGCCAACTACACGATCCCAAATCCAGTCCCAATCCGAGGATATTCTCCTGGGAGTCTCTTCCACAAACGCCCGTGTTACACTACACCCGTCCGTCCTTCGGTATCTTCGAACCATTCCATTGTACACGTTGCTTCTGCGGTACTCCCTAGCCCACGCTTGGGTTGTTGAGCAGCACATTCTAGGCCCCAATCTGGTCCCGTCTATCTACCCACAAAGCCGCGTATCGACGACATGAAATCCCGAATCTACGAACGCCGGCGAGGTGCCCGCAGTCTACATCCCACTCTCCTCTCTTGCCTAGATTAGTACGTTCAATGGTGAGTCTCTGGATGCACACTCCATTCACAGTGCTCCTTTCGAATATCCGATGTCACTAAAATTCCCGAGTTGATCATTCCTTCTCTCCACAAACCCGACCACGGATATACGTATCCGACCCACATACAGTCTCTGCGAGCCAGAGCGGAAACGTGCATGTACCCATCAGCTGGTCTTTTTATAAAGCTACCGAACGGACCCCGGATTCGCAAGTGGGTTCCGAGATTCCTTTCGAATGGCATTTTCACCACACACTGCGAACGTAACATGTAGGGAGGATATGAGTCACATCGAGATTCCTCTCCCTCTGCCGTCGGAATTGGGAATGCCGCAACCATCGATTGCCGATACCGGATCCAGGTTATCAGATTGTCGACGTCGACGTGTGGCCTTGAGGAGACCGCGAGGCGTTCCCCACGACCACAGGCACGCTCTATTCGTCCCTCCACGCTGTTCAACGCGTGCTACAATGTATATCCTAGGGCAGATAATAACGATGGTGACGTGCGTGACGAGATGAATTCACCCGCCGCCACACGGCGGCAAACACGAGGGCTACGGTTGGGTGGCGCTCGGAACTCCCTGTGGCACCTATCACAGCGAGCGTCATCTACTATGTATACGCTTAACTGCGCACAACGTGTTCGTGGGGAGGATTCTAGATTGAGTTGTAACGACTGAACGCGAGGACAGTCATTCAGGGAGGGCGGCCTCGAGGCGAATTCTAACTAGGTTCGGTCACCCAATGGGATCGCGTGCCGGTATTTTCAGTCCTGACTCGTGATCGCGTCCGCGATTTGATAGACCCCAGTCAGGACCGAACTGATAGACGCTCATTGAGGGTCGACTTACGACCTCCGCGATGTAGAAATCAATCTATGGGCGTCACAGCTATCTCAGTTCGGCAAGGTGCTATATCGCTACGTTTCAGCTTCAGTTCTTGGATACTTGGGTTACGTCCGCGAGTGGGCGCTAGTTTTTTGGACGCCCTGTAAGTGTTCCGCGCGATTCGAATCAACCTGTCATCCAGGCGCGACTCGTCGAAAATAATCCTGGTGACTCCGAGTCCGAGTCAACGTTGTGCCTTTTCCAGAATTACATTCAGGTCGATGGGCGCTGCGCGAGGTTTTCGTGGACTGTTTTGCATCGTGTGTGGCGGTGGGTGTCATTGTCCAGGGCAAACGTACGACGTAATTCACTTAATATGGTAATGTGAATCAATCATAGAAGTATCTAGGTGCCTATATGTCTGGGGCGTCTCTGAGTCTACAATCGGCATTTCGGGAAGGTTTACTGCTGTGCACTGGTATGTTCTCCTTCAAAACGTGGTTACACTACAATACCCTCAACATTAATTAACTTAATAGCGATCGCTGGAGATAATGACATGATTTAATCTACTCAAACACTCAGCATTGCGATCACCTAAGCGCTCGAAGGCTACCTGAGATATGGTATACGGCAGTCTTGCGTACTGCGTAGACTTGTGTTATGACGGTGACAGATCCGACGAGTTCGCATGTTGCGCAATACCAAGAAATGGAAGCGAATTCGATGGGCTTTCATAGCATTTTGAAGCCTGGAATTGGGTCTGGAGAAGCTGGGCTTGTAGTCCTATGTAGAGGTCTTGGTTTGCCGTAAATGACAGAGTTGCGAGCACAAGGGAGTCTCCCTAGATATGGCTCAGCTGAAGAGTGTAAATAAGGGTCTAATGTCGAGTGACCGATTTTTTCCGGCGAATGATGTCCAGGCCTGCCTTGAACTAGTTTGAAGTCACAACAGAGCGGTACACTGAGTACAGCCGGCATGGGTGATCCATTTATGTTCTGTGTTGGTTCCGCAAATCACGAAGCGGGACAGCATTGTTGTTGTTCTGGAGGGTGAAATTAGGCCTTACACAAGTGCAACAGCGCCTCAAGTTGTCTCCGTTACAGTATTTTTTTTCCTTTGTAATTTTGCTTTCTTGTAGTATGTTTCAGGGAGAACGGTCAGATCAACACCGAAGCAAGGCCTATAGACGCTGCCATTGTTGGTACAGCTTATTGTAGATAATGGCTGTAGCCGACCTCGAGCTCTGAGCGGACCCTGATAGTGTCTTCTGACCTCGAACTTAACCATTCGTCAAAACGAGTTCTGCGACCCCTCAAAAAATGAAACAAGATCTTGTTAGTTTTCCTGCTTTGCGCTACATTCACCCTTCCTATGGCACATCCTGCCTAGTGTCTATCGAGCTATGAGGACGATATGGAGAAGTAGGGTAGACTGGTTGGGCTTCCTTTGATCCCAGTTCCAAAAATGGAAACTTGCCACGAACTTGTGTACGAATGGAGGCCGACAAGTTTCATTACGCAAGCCGATTGCTGGATTCCCTGCTATGTTTTACTTCGCGAGTACTGCTGGTACCAGTTCTAGGTCGAGCCCAGCTCGGAAGTTCAGATCCCAAGAGTGGCTGGGTAGGCAGATCTTCCTTGTATACTTGTGGGTCACGATGTGAGGTGTGCATCTAAGAGATCTTATAATACGTTTCACCTGGTACTCATTTGATTATTATCCTCGGCCTAGTAGCCAACAGCGCAGTCTGTCAAGTTCGATCGATACGTATAGCAGGAGCACAAGATGCATGCTTCTAGCTTTGGCTGGTGCGCCTAGGTGTCGAACGAAGGATCTACGAAAGGCGAACAGAAGAACCGTCTCAGCGTGTACATCAAATATACGACACGATTCTCGCAAGTGGCAACAAAGTCTGAGGGTGTGACATCTAACACTGAAGGCCTCGCAGATCCCTAGCATGGAGATTTCTGGGCATATCCGTAATCATACTATGGTGAACACTGGTGGAACCACGCGAAGGTGTCACCTGAATGCAGGCGTTGGCCAAAAGCCTCTCTTTGATAGAGCACCCCGGAGCACACCTTAGACAGCATAATGTTCGCTTAGTCATAGCCTTTGAGGCCCATTAATTTTGCTGAGAGAAAGGGACCTCAGAGGGGGGGTCCAATTGGACCTTTCGAGCTTCTGTCACAAAAATAGATCCATCGGGGGGTTCAAATCTCCGATCGGATCTCTGGCGGTCCTACTCGAAAACCCTTCAGCGCTGCCAAATTCTGGACCTCCAATTTTCGGGACCACCTCCAATTCGACCTTGCGATTTTTTTTTTGGCTGCCATTTTGGAACTCCGGACTTCCCACACTGCCTCTCGCTTCCTCTCCTCCGAGTCAGGACATACGACTGCACAAAGTTGAACATGCGATACAAACACGTTCAACTTGTTTTCCCCCACCGTATAAAATACACCTCCGTCTGCTGTCTAGATCGTCAACTGCTGGAAGTTCTGGAGGTTCCGGACTCCTTGGGCCCTTGGGGGCTCTGTTATGTAAGCGACGATTCAGTCTCCACAATTATTTTCATATTTCATCCTGAGCCTGATTGAGAAATCACGACATGCCGTCATCAGGACTACCAACACGCGATCAACAAAAATATGTACCAGGAATGGGCGTGCCTTTTAGCTCCCCTGTTAAGCGTCGAAAACCTGCCGAATGTGACCACGTAGCCCCTTTGGGGCACTTCAACAAAAAACGTCGACTCAAGGAAGAACTTCGTGAACGCCAAGCACGAGCTCACGGCGATATTCACGCCGTCGCATCCAACGTGGCAGCTTCAACTCCCACACCGCCGCCTGCAGTCGACGAGACAGATGGTGTCTTTGTGCCCGAGCCTCCTCCGTCAGATCCCGCTACAAAGACCTACGCAGCAGACGAGCTGACGCCGCCTCCACGGCGCACGGAGCCCGACAAAGCCACGAACTCGTTCTATAACGGCTGGGAACGCATGCTTCCAGGGCTCGTGGAGCCATATTTGATCTACGAAGCCGCCACTGTGGCCTCCATACCTCCTCGTACAGTCTCGGAGGACCTTCGGCCAACATGTACAAGCAAGTGTTTGTTGAAATCGCATACAATCCTCTGCCTCTTTCCGACTTGTATGTCCTCTTCCTAACACTCATGCAGCTGCTGTAACTTTTCCCACAGACTTTGAACAGCTCGAAGCCCATTCGTGTAAATGTCAATCCTTGCCGCAGGTGCTCATATCATGCGGCCTTTTCCCGATGGCCCCGAAGCAGCCTACTATGGCCATCTCGGTTCACTTGCTAGATTTTTTTCAAGCGTTGTTTGAGAGGTCGTGCGATGCAGTCAATGCGCTGGCCGGCTCCCTCAAAACGTTTTATCGCCGTCGAGGCTATGCTATGTTGGACAATAAAACTGTGAGGCCCTATACATGCTACATTGCACAACGGCTGACCCACAACGGCTGATCCCCTTTTCTTGATAGGGAGGATTTGTTCAGGACGCCTTTCGTCGACCGCTTGGCTCTGCGATCCAATGGTACGACAACTTGCAAGCTCGCATTGAGCAGAAAGTGGAGGAAGCACTGGTTGCGACAGACACGTGCGTCCATGACGAATCTGCCTTCAAACCCGAGCCAGAGCCAGAGCTGACGCTGACACCTGAAGACTCACAAGCTCTGTCACCAGGCCTCCAGCCTTCCCAGCCAACACCGCCCCTGCCCAACAAACCTGAGCGAATGGCTACCCCTCTGTCAATGCCAGAGCCTACTGCAGCACCCCCACCGCAGCCTGAAGCTTCCTTATCTCCAGGGAAGTGTGCACGAATTCTGCAGAAGCAATGTCCTGTGTAACGCAAGTGTTACAGGGGGATGCCTTGCTAAGCGGTGTAAGCTTGACCAATAGGTACTATTTGCTATACAACGTTTTTACAAGGGCTTGTTTGTACATGTATCTACTAACCGGTTATATAGGCAATACCGACAGTGTTGCCAAACACGGTCATGCCAAACAATAAGGTCAGCACTCAATGTGTAGACCGTGCCCATTACATACCCCCTCTTAAGACTGTGTATACAGTCTTCATAGTGGGTAATATTATCGTAAGACAATAATATAACTGGATAATATCATAGATTAGATATAAGTTGAGTGAACTTATAAACATAGAGTATAGTGTAAAAAGGTGGGGACCCATCGTCCCACCTCAACATGCACATGAGAAGGGGAAGATTTAATTCTTCCATGAGACTATGTGAGGTATAATACCTCAAAGTCGGTGCTCGGACAGAAGACGTTGAAAACGTCTCTTTTCGTCGCTGCCATGGACGAAACCCAGTTCGTGATCAAGAGGTAATTCTTGATCCGCGAGTTGGTCCTCCAGTCATCATGCGTCCATGGGATCATCAGCGGGTGGATGATGTGCTTCACCCATGTTCGACACCTGCGTTGTTCCATCCGCGCCCTCTAGTAGCGGCGTCGGGGTGCTAGCGGAGGCCGCTGCCGACGAAGGTGGCCCCGATTGGGCCGCCATGGTATCCACTCGGGTTTCAGCGCTTGATGACGCTGCGACTGTGGTCGAGGTCGCGGTGGACGGTGCCACAGGAGGTTGGGATTCGACACCAGGTGGTGCCTGAACGGATGATGGCCCTACCATAGGGTCGTCGGATGGCATATCTCTCCGATTGGGGAGATTGACGAAAAGTAGTGGCTCTCCTATATAGAGCCACTCGCGTCCGAGTTGACGGTCTCCACCATTCTCTTCGGCCTCAATTCCTTCAAGGATCTGAAGGCGAGTGCAGTCGTCATTGGTAGCGTAACGCCACCCACTCCACTGAAGGATAACTGGCGGAACGCCATGTTTACCCAGCCGCACAATGCGCTGGTCATCAACTTGACGATAAATCGCCTCCAGTTCCGCATCCACGGGCCATGAGTGGTTCCACCAGTGGATCGCGAATGCATATGAATGATGTATCCACTCAACGGGGATACCATTCTCGATCAAGTGGAGGATAACCATAGCCTCTGATATGAGGTTATGGTCCTCCGGGGGTTTGAAGCGAGTTATGGTGAACTCACCGCTTCGAATCGGCCTCAGAGGTCGATCCGGGTTGGCCACGTTGTGGGACTCTACCACATCATGGTAGAGATATGGCCGAGCCATGACACTCACGAGCACTCTCATGAATGCCGTGCGATAGTGGTTACTGACAGGAGCCAGTATGGAAGTCAGCGTGTGGCCAAATATGGTCTCACATGAAACACGGTGGGCGTAATCCATGGCAATGCCATGGTGCCAGTTTTTTGTCCCCGGGCGACCATGGTGCAGTATATACTGCGCCACTCGCTCCTGGTTGAATGCGTCACTGCCTGTAGGCGGCGACAGCCCAGCGCCACGTGTCTTGCCAGTAACCTTGGTGGACAACACGCCTAGTGGGCGCTCAACGGGGGAATGGAACCACAGATCGGTTCCTACTGTCCCTCAAGGGCAATGCTGGTCCTCGATTAAGGGAAGTTCCATGGCCGCACTCATTGCACGGTCATGTAGGGAAGGATGGATCTGCTGAGAGATCCGGATGAACTCTGTAAGGAGCTCATAGCCTTGACAGCACTCATCGATTGAGAGCTGGTAACGACCATTCTTCGTCCTGAAGATGTGGTCGTACAAGACCTGAACTTCACGAGGGTTCATTGGGAACCCTCGGGGAACTATGGCATACAGCCGGCCCCCATGGGTCGGCCTGTATCTTTCTCCCTCTTGTATTTCACGAATGGAAGCTCGATGAGCTTCCTCCAGGGCATACACCCTGTTTTCGTATCGAGACCAGTGAAGTCATGGGCCTAGCATATCCCACAAACGATTACATCTTTCGTGGCGTTGTTGAACGACCACTACTTCCATTTCCTGGGCAATAGGCCCAGTCTCCTCCTTCTCCAGCTTCCTAGCTTGATTAGCCAGGAATGTCTCCTTGCCTTTGACCTGCTTGGCAGTCCGAGGCTTGTCGTCGTCGGTGCTAGCACCATCGTCGGACTCCAAGATCGCATCGTAAGGAGTACGAGTGTTTGGGGCCTTGGAAGGGCCGGCAACAGACATTGTCAGCATAGGGCCTGGTCGAGGTTTAAGGACCCATTCAGGGGGCCCTGGTGCTGCTGGTGGCACTTTGTACGTCGTGACCTCACGACGTCCACCATCCCGGTTAGCAGGATTAACCTTTTGTGACTTTGAAAAAGCCACAGGTGCAGACGGCTTCGACGAAGCCGTTGTAGGGTTACGATTGGAGGCTAGAGGTCGTGCCTCTCGCCTGGGCCCTTGCGGCCGTGTCGAGCGAGCCGCCGAGGTCGAGGGACGTCGATCATCCCGTCGCTCAACGTCACAACCTGGCAGGTCGCTACTTGAATAACGGAGGTAGTCCTCACGACGTTCATGACGCCGTGAATATGCCTCCGAGGAGCTCTTGGTCCTCAACACATCTGAGTATGATTGTTGACTGGCCGAAAACGGCTCTGGCGATCGTTGACGCTCAGCGCACCGACGTGGAGATGGAGATCGGTTATCGCGCCTAGGCAGAGGCGCTAAGGTGCGTTCATAACGCGCCTGCTCCGTTTGGTGTACTTTAAAGGGCCTCGACGAAGGTCCTTCATCATGAGAAGGCGAGGATGGTAGCATCCTCTTGCGTTCGACCTTAAGCTGAGTTGATAACAACTCAGCTCTCGACCGTTTGCGAGCCACGGTTTGTCGTTCCTCCTCAACTCTATCCAAGAGTTGAGTTAATACGAGAGCCGCCGAATTGACTTCGAGAAAGTCAAGGAATTCGACATCGATTCCCTCGTTGATCAATTGGTGACGAACGTCATCGATGACGCTCGTCCATTCTTTGTTTCTACTGTGAGACGTAGACGCCTCTTGGTTCCTCTCCAGGCGCTTTCCTTTCCTGCGCTCGGACTCCTGTTCTTGGTTCGAGGGCAAGCCTCGAGGGACAGGAGGAGGTGTTGGTGCCCGAGGACGCCGCGCGCCTTCGTCAATCTCCATCATGGCAGGCTCTTGAAGTCTCGCCACGTAAGCAGGTTGTATTGGGATCGTAGCAAACGATCCCCATGGGGTGTTCGGATTTGTAGGGTCTGAAAAGAAACCCTGTTGCGGATTGTAGGGGCTACCTACATAAGTCGGTTGAGACGACCCTTGAGGGGCCGTCAACACCGGAGACGTGTATGGTCCCATTAGTGGGATCGGAATCGGTTGCTGTTGTTGTTGGTAGTGACCTTGGGCCACTGCTTGTGTCGATTGGTCTAATGACCCGAATTGTATGGGCCTGCGTACTTGGGCAGGCAAGCTCAGAGACGCATCAATGGCGCCTCCTCCCCTTCCTTGACCCAGTTGCGGGGTCTGGTTTTGGCTTGTAATAGGACAGCCGAAGCCGCCCTGTTGTCGATTTGGGTCACCGGTGTCGTCTTCGTCCATGTGGTGTGGTTTAAACTGAAAAGAAAGAAAACTTGCCAGCATAACATTCCTTCATTTCAACTCAGCCATCATAATATGATGGCCGTCACCACGTGATCGCGACATGGCGTTTATACGCGTCGCGCCAGCTGCCGCGGGCACTTAACACCCTGTAATTCGAGATAACAGTCCAATGCCACTAACTCTTTGCAGTTATCATACGGCTCCCAAGTCATATCCCCGAGGCTCCAACGGACCTCGAACTCCAAGTCGTTTGCACCGATCCAGCGATATCCTAAGATATCCTCCACGAACCATTCCTGATCGTCATCGATTCCAAAATCGTATGGCTCTGGGCGCGAACGATTGGGGAACATTAGATCACTGGACTCATAGTACAGTCGTAACAGCAACACATGGAATTTAGGGAATACGCGACGTTGTGCAAGCGCCGCTGGTAACTCCAAAGTGTAATTAGAGACCTCTGGGAAGGCCTCGAGTACTTTGTATGGACCAATAAATTTTGGACACAGTTTCCGTGCCCGTCCTTTCGGTAATTTGAGGTTTTTGGTGGATAAATACACCAAGTCACCAGCTTTAATAGTTGGTTCCGATCCACGACACTTATTCGCCATTCGTGTCTGAAAAACACAAGTTTCAATAATCGCATCATGCACGTTGGCCAGGTTAGCCAGCGCTTGTTCTGCATATTGTTTAATACCTCTCGGAACGACGACGTCGCTACAAATCTCCTTGATCATGGACAGCATAAATCCACCATTAAGTTCGAAAGGGGCATACTTAGTTGTCCCTGATATACTTGCATTTATAGTGAACTCTGTCATGGGTACGCGTTCAACCCAATCCTTTTGATCGTTTCTAATGATCGTCCGGAATATTTGACCAATGTTTTTAATGGCCCTCTCCGTTTGTCCATCCGTTTGAGGATGAAAGGACGTCGACATTAGGAGCTTAGCTCCTAACATTTTATGGAGTGATTTCCACCATCGCGACGTGAACTTAGAGTCCCTGTCAGAGACGATGGATCTTGGGAGGCCATGAAGCCTCACAATCTCCTTAAGGTATACCCACGACAACTCCTTAGCTGTCATAGTGGTGTGTACTGGTATCAAATAAACCATACTCGTCATTCTGCAGATGACGACCCAAAGGTAATTAAGACCTTTAGACTCCGGAAATGGGCCAATAAAGTCCATTCCAATCGAATCCCAAGGTTTTGTAGCCATGGGTAGCGGGTGATTCTTACCCGCCGGTTTTTGGTTTGAATTTTTTGCGCGCTGACACGCCTTGCAAGTTTTGCAGAAGGCCTTTACGGTCTTCAGAATTGCAGGCCACCAGTACCACTGTCGAATATATTCGGCAGTTCGCTCTTCGCCAAAATGGCCAAGTGTCTGGTGGGCTTGTTCCACAATTACAGTAAGGAGTTCGGGACTCCTAGGAACACACATTACTCGACTACCAGCTAAATTGGTAGTCCATATAATATCCTTCTTGACTACGAAGCTTTTATAAGCTTCAGGATCGTCTAGGATAAGCGAGAACAGTTTATCTGAAGAATAGCCTTTCTTCACGTTGTCGATAAAGGCCACATCCGTGCGGTCTTTCGGTGGGTTCATTGTAGTTCGTCCGAACAATATATCACCTAAGGCGATATTGTTATTGTTGCCCTCCGCTACTGATACTTCAGTAGCGGTTCTGTTCTCGTTTGCCGGTTCAGCTTCATTCATGAGCTGAGCTTCGAGATTGCGTTCCTCTCGATGTTCCTGAAGACGTCGCGCAGCCTGGAGTCGTGTTTCACGCATAGCGCGTATTTCAACGACTTTCTCTACAACCTCTTGATAACGAGGCTGTGGTAGATCCTCTCCTTCCGGATCAATACAGATGTCCGCATTAACATATTCATGAACGTCATGGACATCCTTAGCTGTGTCGCTCTCGAAATACCGAGAGAGACAATCAGCCACTTTATTGTATTCACCTTTGACATAGGTGATATCGAAATCAAATTTCGACATATAATCTATCCATCGCCGTTGGCGCGGAGTAAGATTCGTTTGAGTTTTGAAAAACTCAAGGGCCTTGTGATCCGTAATAACGTGGATTTTATAACCCACAAGTTTGTCCTCCCACTTCAGAAGGGCTTCCAATATCGCAAGCGTTTCAAGCTCATGCACAGCATAATTCTGTTGTGCGCTCGTAAACTTCTTGGACATAAACCCAGCTGGACGACACTGCGCCCATGTGGGTCCTTGACCATACATCGCTCCTACGCCAGTCGTCGATGCATCACAGATAACCCAAATAGGTTCTCCGGTTTTCGGCTTCACTGGTCGAATTACTGGAGTGGTGACACAGATGCGTTTGATCATCTCAAAGCATCGCTGATGTATGGGGCGCCAATAGTAGGGCATCCCATTTTGCATCATAGACATTAAAGGCCCTGTATAGGCCGTTACATCTGGCAGAAATGCACCAATATAATTGACCAGTCCAATGAAGCGCTGAACGTCGTTATAGTTGCGAGGGGTTCACCACTCGCGTATACGCGCGAGCTTGTCAGCATCAGGATGGATGCCTTGATCATTGATAATATGGCCTAGACAATCCACCTTGTCGGCGTACAGCTCGCACTTCTTCCATTTCAGGAAGAGTTGATGCTGTCTGAGTTGCTCAAAAACGACTCGAAGGTGTTGTTCGTGCTCCTCAATGGAGTCCGAATAGATGAATATATCATCTAAATAGACGTGCATAAAGCGTCCAATAGCATCTCGAAAGATAGAGGTCATTAACCTCTGGAACGTAGCAGGGGCATTACAGTCCCCTATTTGCATGATATTACTGACATAGGTGCCAGATATCGTTGCAAATGTGGTTTTATGAACATCTTCAGTGCGCACACGCACTTGCTCATATGCGTCCGTTAGGTCTATTTTCGACCTAATCTTGCCACGAGCGACGTCCTCCCTTATTACCTCTTGATCAGGCAATGGAGTGACATCTTTAATCGTGTTATCATTGCGCTGACGCACATCCAGAGGGGTTCGTAACGACCCATCTTTCTTGGGAATACACAATAGTGGTGCGGCCTGCCTAGCAGGTCGCGGTTCCCACCACTTGGCTTCAACATACCTATTCACCTTGGCATAGAACTCATCGCGAAGCGACTGAGGGCACCTTGGCGTGTGGTAGGTGTACTGCTTCTCTTCATCAATGAGATTTATCTCATGATTGACGTCGCGCCATGGAGGTAGAACTGGTTTAGTTCCACACACCATATCTTCGAACTCGTCATACCACTGTTGACGCAGTCTAGGGTAGTCGGCTTTCGTCAGGCGGCCCTTATGGGTCACCTTTGGTGTATTCTTGGTATCCACCAATCGCATGGATGCTGATGCATTCTTGGATTGTGGAATCTCGAATCTCGCTTTCAACTTGACTAAGTTGAACTCGCTATTGTCAACTACCGGTATCCGATAGAGTGGCGGTTTCGCTCCTTTACTGGACCTTCGTTTGAAGTCCATCGGTTCTGAGACCTCATCATTAAAGGCCTCACGATACATCGATACTGCAGGTCGTATATTACGACCTTGCCATGCTCGTACGGAGCCAATTACTTGGTTCCATTCATCAGGCATTCGAGGGTCATACAACCACTCATAATGAGGTACTGGATCTGGTCGATCCCACATGAATTGTTTCCTATGATCTACTGGCGCTTTTACAGCGTCGTCCTCGAGTTTAGGCTCCATAGCCTGGGCTGCGTTCGATTCATCATCCGCTGGGGTTGCATCAACTCCACTTGGTTCGAGTGTTGCATCCTTTGCGGTTATTTTAACTGCATGTTTGTTCTTTTTTGTCGTTTTCGAAGAAGTATTTAGTACTTCCCCCTTTCTTAGAGTTTCTTGAAACTCTACCTCGGATATCATGATGGACTGAAATCCATCAGGGAGGCTGTTAGCAGCCTCTGCCTCCTCCGATACATCCTCGATCATAACCTTCGATCGAACACCTTTCACCCCCAGCGATGCAGGTAGTCATTCCTGATGCTTTTCACGTGTCCGATGACGAGGCAATCGGCCATCAGTGTCTTCCAGCTTCACCCGTAATGCAGGTGTTGCTACGCCGTTAACTACGACTTCATTCTTGGCGAAGTCTAAGACGACACCATTGGTGCGCATAAATGGCGTACCAATAATCACATCGTAGCGATCGAAGTTCGCTACGTCCATGTATACCACACCTTCAAATCCAGGCAGTGATATTCAAGTTTCGGTGCCGAAGTTAACTGTGGCACAACTCCCCGTCGTGCCTAACTGCAGGATCAACGGGTTGTCCAAGGTTTTAGCCTTGATCCCCGCAACCTGAGTAAATGCAGGAGTAACTCCTGTAGTGGTACTCCCCGAGTCCCACAATGTCCATGCCTGATGTCCTCCTACATCAATATATGTTGCCAGACACTCCTTGTCTGCAGCAGAGTATACGGGTCGTTGTAACGTCCCTTTCTGCAAAACCAGTTTGTAGTGACCAGGAATTGGACGCTGCACCTCTTCATATGGTGCTTCTGTTATAGCGTACATACGTTCGCTATCTGAACAACGAGTATAATACTCATTGTCATATACTTCAACTTCCACCAGCTCGTCACTACCTTCAGAGGCAGCATCCGACTCCGGACATTCAATGCTCTTCGCATCATCTTCATTCTCTGGAGCACTTAGGTGTTCCTTTTCGTCATCCGCGTCGTCCACATCATCAGGCGACGCCGTATGTGCCGCCCTCATGAATACACGATTCTTTCGGGGCTTTTTGCAGTCCCTCGAAAAGTGACCTTTCTCGCCGCAATTGAAACAGTTACCGTCGTTTGCTTCCTGCTTATGTTGATACGCCAGTTTTGCTTCTCCTACGTTGTTAGGGCGAGCCCCAACTTCGTTCTGCAGCGGTGATGGTTTGAACGGCTTAGCCGTTCGTGTATTATCACCTTGTGGACCCGCTCGTTTATGCTGGTCCTTGCGTTGATAGGGTGACGTATACACTTGCGGGGTTATACCTCGCCGTAGATCCCCACTACGCATGTATACACGCTTGGTCGGTTGAGGTTCAGGCTTACGAGAAGTCTGATGACGCATCAGTGTTTCTGATGCTCGACGAGCATGCGGCTGAGCACGATAGTGTTCCGCCGTCTTCGTAGCGGCTTCATATGCTTTAGCATACGCTACGAAGTCATCCAGAGTGTTAACCTCTGGGGAGAGACCATCGCTGAATAGTTGGTCTCGCATAGTACGAGGCAACCCATACAGGAAGGTGTCAAGAACCGTAATCTCGTCCGGTAATCGAGACATGTTCTGACTATGGTCTTTCAAGGCGTCTACGAAGCCTTGTACACCAAGTTCACTGGTGTAACGTGTTGCAAAGAAGGCGCTTCTAGCGTCTTGCATTGTGGAAGTATGGATGAACCGGTCATATAAACCGGTGATAACCTGTTCGAAGGTCCACTGCTTGAAGTCGCGGTGGACATGAATAACATGTCGATTAAACCACCGTTTGGCTTCCCCATCCAAAAACTTGGACAGAATTAGGACACGCTCGCGGTCCCTATCAGTTCCTCCAAACTGGTTCACTGCCAACATCACAACAAGGTTGGTCAACCATTCTTCGAGGTCGCCAAACTTGGCTGACCCACTGTAAAGGCCTATAGCCTTTGCATCGGTCCTACGTGGTTTAACACCATCGGGAATCGATAATCGAACGCCTAAACGTACAAAGATTAAGGCCTTCAGCCTCTCATGCATATGCTGTTGATGATATTTGGCAGCTAATTGAACTCCTTCCACTACTGGCGAATGTCGCTGCGGTAGTGGCATTGTAAAAGCACGGGCATCTACCGGTAGATGCCCTACACCTATCGGCGATGGACTAACCGCCTGCTGGGCAATCAATTTGGCCATTTGACCCATAGGTGTGGGTGGAGGTGCGGTCATTCCTTGTGATGACTGTGGATCCACCCCGTATGGCCAAGTTGTAACCGGCGAATTATTCGTCAGTCTGGCAAAGTGTACCATCGATTGACCTCGATGGATTGTGTTGGTGTGAGGTTGCTTTGGGACGAACGGAGTGCGCTCATCCAAATCCTCAGTCTTGATCCGCTGCTGCATCGCAGTAGCTTTAAGACGTGCAAACGTCTTTCTGTTATGAACCACGGGCTCACTGGGTTGAGAGGCTATAAATTCCTCTCTCATGATGTCGCGGGAATGACCTCCCTCGAATCGTATCCCTTGGTCGTCCGCGGTGCTGAACCCGAATTCCCGCATTTGAGAGTCACGGATACGCTGTCCAGCGATTCGGTCACCTACCCTTTCAAAGAGACCGGTACGGCCTCTTGCATCAGGTATGCGAATGCATCCAGATGATGACGATGGAGGCTTAACAGTCTCCTGATGAGCTGAGGATGGCTCAACAGACGAATCAGTGTTCGAGTGTCGCTTTGTACGAACATCAATCAGGCGACTTGGTGTCGTCCGATGATGATATTCTTGTTGAGCTGCAGCCTGTCTGGCTACATACTGCTCATTTGTCTCGTCTGGCATACGTTGCTCATTCAACCGTTCGACGGCTGCATCCAGCACTGCGTCTGTAGACATTGATTCTGCAGGCATAATGCTTGCCCCACGCAAGTGCGAAGGAACTTCTCGACTTGGTGAGCCAGATTGGCCCACAACAACTGGCGAATCCGTCGTACTAAAAAAACGAAGTCCGGGTGATGCCACTCGAACTGGACTACCTTGTGGTGTCGGTGTAATTGATCCACGCTGCGACTTACGCTCAAGCCGCCGTTGTAAATATTCTTCCGTCAATTGTTGTATCAACAATTTATATTCGGACGCGGAGTCATAACTGTCTCCGTACAACATTTTATGCTGTTCATATGAGGCGGATACTGTCTCCGCAGCAATAGTCCGCAAGCGCTGAGCACGATTATGGCTCACTAGCGGCTGCCGCGCAAACCAAGCATCTACGGCTAATTCGAGTGCAATCTGGGTGGCGCATTCAGCGTCGGCCTGATCATCTTCGTCCGAAGTCTCCGGGTAATATCCAGGTGTCTCAAAAACACCTTCGTCCTCTAGTTTGACCTCATCCGCAAGCGGATTCCGTCGTGGAGTGTGCTGAGCTGGCAAGTTGCCAGTTCCCACTGTCGCGTTGCCAGTCGTCGGGTCCGAGGTCCTGGGCGGGTGAACTCGGGAGAGAGCTGGCTGTGCCGCCAGCTCATGTCTCGAAGACCTTCGTCCAGGGGTCACATAGGCCCCTGGCCCTAACAGCAACGCCTGAGGCGCTGCCACTTCATCGTAGTTGTTGTCTGTGTTTTCTGCATCCGAATATGGCATCGGTTTGATTGAAGTCATCTGGATTGGGTCAGCAGTGCCATACACGTGTCGAAATGATAGAGTTTAGATATGAGTGCCAGGTTAAATGAATAAGCAAAGAGTTTAAGCACCGTTGGGTAGCTTAAAAAAATGTAACGCAAGTGTTACAGGGGGATGCCTTGCTAAGTGGTGTAAGCTTGACCAATAGGTACTATTTGCTATACAACATTTTTACAAGGGCTTGTTTGTACATGTATCTACTAACCGGTTATATAGGCAATACCGACGGTGTTGCCAAACACGGTCATGCCAAACAATAAGGTCTGCACTCAATGTGTAGACCGTGCCCATTACATCCTGCTTGCTTTGGCAGTGCTCAATTTGGGCGTTCATTTAATCAGTGAGTACGCAGCGTTGCATTAGGAGGTCAATATCTGACTGGCGTTCAGAGGTGCCGACATCCATGCCTGTACGGACAGGAACTTCAGCCACCGGCACCTCACTGACGCCGGTGACTGCCCCAAGTTCCATGACTCGGAGTACTTCCTTTCAAAGGAGCAGGTGGATGCAGTCAGCGTCCGCATCGACCAAGCCCAGAAGAAACGCGCAAAGACCCGAACCACCCATGTCCCTGACGAAGCTATCGATGAATGTCAGTCTTCGCACCTTGCTGGCTCAGGCTCCAACTCCAAGACCAACATGGAGAAGTTCGACAACGGTGGTGTCATGGCAATAGTTTGCCACCATGATATTCCGCTTTTCATGGCTAACATAGACACTCCTGGCGAACAGCAGAAGTACGCAGTCACATTGATTGAGCATCTTTTCAACCATCTACCAGAGCATGCTACTGTTGCTGTCATCTACGACGTCACATGCGTCCTGGATCGAAGCCTGGGCTTGGTACGTGCTCGGTTTGTTTTCCTCATTTTGAAGCTTATGAACTGCTTCCTCAGTATGATTTCCTGCCAGATGCAATCACCCGGTGCCTAATGCTCGCCACCAGCGCTATGCACGCATACGTCCACCAGTGTGCCTGTCAACTGGCGTACAACCCTCGGCTATGCGTAGGTTTGGGGTTGACAGATGGAGAGGGCGTGGAGCGTCTTTGGTCTTGCCTGCGGAAATTAATCGGGATTGCACGGTCGTCCAATGTGAGCGGCCCCAAAAATTTCCGTCAACTGCCCCACTGAGTTTTCATCAGAGGCAGAAGAGGCTGTGGATGCTCGACCGACAGGCGGGGGCCATCGGACAAGACCTCCGAGAAGATCTCGGCGATTGGATTAGACGTAGGCTCAAAACGACCTCTAATCAAGACAGCGAGGCTCGAAAAGTCCTTGCCAAATGCCAACTGCCCCTCGACGAGCTACGAGAGCAATGGGGGCTTCAGCGCGAGGCCCAGCTGTCCATTCGCGCTCGTAAGTTTGCACATACCCTTCCCACAACCACTGCTGACAGCGCCTTCGTCCTAAGACCACCCTGTGAAGCTCAAAAGGCACCTCAACAACCTATTGAACCTTCAAGGAGAGCTTTACACAATGGACAAAAGCATCGAAGCGACCCGTGCAGACATATCGACTACCGCATCCCCCCGAGCTGCTGCCAAATTTCTCGAGAAGGTAGAAGTCGCACATGAGATTATGAAGGAAACCGTCGAGGCCTTATACGCGGCCCTTGACGTGCATGAGTCGTTTCCCGAACTCGAAGGTGTCGATCTTGATTTTGTCAGAACCCTTCTCATGGCACGGGACCTCAAGATCAGCATCCGAAAGCGAGCCATTGGAAGCTTCTTTGAATGGGACCGGCTTGACCAGGCCATCGGCAGGAGAAACCAAACCCTAGGTGCGTGAATTTAAGCCTTGCACCTGCTGTCTTGGAATGACCTGCCGTCTATGCCAGGCACCAAGCTTCACCAAGCAACGAGGGCGGCCATCAAGAAACGCACTCCGGCACTCATGAGCTCTATAAACAAGTTCAATACCTACTGTGCGATTCTTGACCGCCTCCACCAGCCAGAATGGGGCATTCCTGTACCAGAACCCCTCCCCACCTTGCTTGGAGAGCTGCAAGAAAACTCTCTACTCATGGAAGACGTTTGGATCACACGCGCCGCTGGCAAGCTTCCTCGATGGCTCGAAGACAACAAAGTGCGTGATGGCATACATGCCATGCTCAAGACAGATCGCTGCCTGGAAGAACGTCGGAGGCTGGGGATCGAGGCTGACAACCTATGTCGATGGTTTGGCAGCGAGCTCTTCGCGATTGAGCTGGCACTTGTAACCGACTCCAGTGAGCCCCGCCACGCTCGTAGCACACCCGCTGCTAACTCCACTCAAGACTCTCCTATAGCACTCCGTCTACAGCAACGTAAGGAGACACTGCTCCGCTTGAAGCCTCGGTGGTGCAGCCCTCTGGCATCTGCGGCAAGGTTCGACAGCCATGTACAAACAGCGGCTGTGATCAATCTCTTGGCGGCCTCTCCAGCACACACCGCCCCTGTTTTATTCACCTGGATCTCCCCAGTTTCTGCTACACTACCTGTTGAAGAGGAGGATGTTTCACATGGTGCCCTCCCTCATGACTCCCTAAGGCTGGGTGCTGTAGGCGACGAATCTGGTACTGACGAAGCCCTCCTTGTAGACATCCTCGTCAACGAAGCAGAAGAGGACGAAGGGGACGAAGGGGAACCCCCATCCCACTGCAGCGGGTTCGAAAGGCAGTCCTTGCCAGTTGATGTGGTATGGGCTCTTCCGGTAAGCTTATGACCCTCACCTACACCCACTCAGCTTGATGTTTCTCCAGGAGGCACGGAGGGTAGATACAGGGCTTCTGCAACGGCTTCGGTTCCACACATTCGATGAATTCAAGCCACTCACCCAGCGGCGTTTTCTCCATCTTGAAAATGAGCGCACCTTCTTTGATGCCAAAGACCTCAACATTATGGCCAACCCCCACCATCTTCTCAACGACATATGCCTCAACGGCATTGCCAGCCTCCTCCGTGGGCTGTTCTCCCAGCCTTCTGACCCCGCTGAGCCACGCTGCGTCCAGTGTGTGCTTTTCACCACATTTTATCTCCTCATGATAAGGTACCATGCAACTGACTCCGAGATTTGGCGCCGGACTTCCGGTACTGAATTTTGGCGGAAGCAGTTCTGGATCCTTCCAATCCACCAGCGGCATCCAGCCCTGCACTGGGTCCTGTGCTGTGTATCACTTGCTACACGGGAGCTGTACTTATTTGATAGCTTTGCTTGTGCTGAGCCTTGGATGAACGAAATCCCTGAGATCATGTGCCTCATCGAACGACTGGTGCTTGTTGCAAACCGCAAGGGTCACAAGCTCCATGTGGTGACAGATGAGGGGTGGAGCGCCCATCCAGTTGTGGCGAGTGCCCTGGCTGAGGCGACTGAACTGTTGCTCATGAGGGTTCTTGAGCAGGTTGAGGCGCTGCAAACCAATGGATCTGACTGCGGCCTATGGGTTCTCGCCACCATTGCTGCCTGGCTACGTGGGTTCCATGCCACTGGGCTGTCTGAAGAGGATATGGGGGAGCTCAGGCACCTCTTACTAGGTCACTTACTTATGCTTCCTGTCTCTTGAAATATCGGCTGTTTGTACCCAGAGGCTGTCTTGTCTTATTAGTAGATAAAAGATAACAGAGATGTAACGTTTCCCTAAATGGCCTCAGAAAACCCATGCTCAAAAAGCATCAGTATGAAACATGTTGGTTTAAGTGTATGTGTCTCGACATATAGATATAGCACGGTACAGGCTATAGGCCTCTTGAGCCAGCCACTGTACCCAGATGCGTGCCATCTCTCGTTCACGATGCCCCTCTTCAAACCTCCTGTAGTATTCAATAAATGCCGACCCAGTTTTCCATTCGCAGACAGCCTGCGTGAGCGCCTCCTGCACAACTGGGAGCGGAAGGGCCTCTCATGCAGCCTCGCACTCCCTCAGCCACCGCGTACGCCGGCTGTGTATGACCTCTTCCAAGCGTCGGGTGAAATCCATCTCTCGTGGGGCATCAGACAACGGACTGGTCGTGTAAGGAGGGCCAGCATCCCAGATATCAAGGCCAGTCTCATCGAGGAGATCTGCACTCCTGGAGGCCTGTTGGAAGAAAGAGGAGCCTTCAGGCATGGGCAAGAGGGCCATTGCTACAAGCTCTGGAGGAGGTTCAACAACAGCTTTTTGCAGCTGCGTCGCAGAGCCCGGATGCCTGGGGGAGGCAACTTGCTTTTGCAAGTGGGCAAAGGCCATGGGCTCTGAAAGGGAAGGGTCGATTGCCACTGGCTGTCACTGTGTAGCAGGTGCTACAGGTCCTTACGGTTCACACAAGTATGAGCTTGACCAGACTCTGGATTCAAGTATACCGTAGTGAACAAATGTAAGGACTTAGGGTAAATATGGGTAAATAGAGCGTATATAGGGGATGGCGCCAAACATGACCCGAATAGGAAGGAGGCCCTAGGCCTACCTGTTACACCCCCCCTTGAGACTGTGTCCACAGTCTCGACCAAGAGAAAAAAAATTTTCTCCTACATCCTGTGGTGCGTCCTCATCTGCTCCTTGTGGTTCACTCCTTGATGTAGTGGTGGTAGTAGTGGTGCTCGCACTAGTCGGTGATACTCCACTCCTAGTGGTGTCATTCTGTATATACCTCCCATATTCCCCTTCAAAATTCATCCTCAGGTCCACCTATCCTCTGTTACGATTTCCCTATTCCTGTCTTTCTCTCTCTCTCTTGATGGCATCGTCGTTTACTATATTTATCTTTGACAGATCGTCGTCGTCTCCACAGCCTCGCTGTCACGACCCATATCACTCCCCTTCACTACCTCCATCTTTACATGGAAGATCTGTCATCGTTACCATACCCACCCCTTGTCTTTTTGTCTTGCCTATATTTATCTTTGGACTATCGTGTAGTATATAACCAGCAGAACAATCGGTCAAGCTCTTCAGCTTGATCTATTGGAAATATACCTTCCTATTCTCATCGCATTCAGGGACTTACAACGTCCTCGCTACTCGATCCCCGAACTGACGACTGTGCTAATAAAGCCAGTAAGATATAACCTTGCTTCTCCAAGCAGGTTATCGACTATCCGTTCGCCGTCGGGGCTAGGATAGAGAACTCGTCTAGGCCGATAGCCGGCGAGCATCAGAACGAAAGCTTTGATTGAGTAGTTAAGGACGCCAGTCCTAACAAAAGATCAAGCTCACATCGACCGCCTACCTACCTAGGTAAAGGCCACCCCCGATCAACAAGACGACTTCCAGGACCAGACGGTCTGGAACCTACGGACTAGGATCCCTTGACACCTACTCCTCGAACTCTGAACCAGAATACGATACACCTAGTGAAGGAACCCCAGAACCAGATCCTCTTGCCGACTCTACCTTCGGCTTAATCGAACAACGAAACCCAGAACCATATATTCCCTTATACGCCCCAACACCAGAACCTGAAATGGCGGACCCATCCATGAACCCCGATCCCCAAACGACCACGCCCCCAACTCATCGCAATGGAGAAATAAAGATCAACCTTCCGGCTGTATTCGATGGGACCCGTAGCAAGTTCAAGACGTTCATCTTGGACTCGGGCCTCTATCTGAAACTCAACGAAGAAACCTACAATACCCCCAACAAGAGGATTGCATTCTTGCTCTCCTACATGAAGGGAGGAACTGCCGATGAATATATCGCAGACTTCAAAGTCCAAGTGGGACGAAGCAGAATCAAGGAAGACGCCCCTTTGATCGAATACTTCATGGAAGGACTCAGGAGCAAACTCCTTGAGAAAATATTTGACATGGAAAAGATGCCCAAGACCCTCGACGATTGGTATACGGCCGCTTCTAGATTCGACAACCAATGGCGCAGATCAAAGGCTTTGGCCAAACGATTCCGTGGGGTGCTTCATAAGACCTCCCATCCTAACCAGCAAGCTCCACGACATGTCCCCTGTGACCCCAACGCAATGGACATCGATCGCCTCACCCTCGAGGAACGAGATGTTCACATGAAAAAGGGGCTATGCTTCGAATGCCATCAACCCGGTCACCGAGCCAGTGATCACTGGAAAGGGAAGTTCTCGGGCGAACCCCGGAGATTCAATTCCCAGAGGAATGACCCAAAGAAAGGGAAGGATGCCTATTTGAAGATGAAGGCCTTGATCGCAGAACTCCCCGATAACGAAAAAGAGGAATGCATGAAGCACCTGGAAGACGAGGGTTTTTGATACGGCGGCCTGCCTCGACGTCAGCACCCGCCATCGTTTCCATTTCTACTGTAATACTAGCCGAAAATTCAAAATCTTTTCGAATCCCCATTTCGGCTAGCATCAGTGAAAGAAACGTCGACACACAGAGTCTTGTAGACTCGGGAGCAGAAGGACTTTTCTTGGATAAAACCTTCGCCAAGGAGAATAACGTTCCAATGAAGGAACTCCGAAAACCGATCAGGACAAGGAACGTGGATGGAACATATAACAAAGCAGGACCCATCACCCATTATACATGGTTGACGAACAAGATAGGAAAACTCGTGACACGAGATCTTTTCCTTATCCAAGACCTAGGAGACGAAAATATGATTCTTGGACTCTCCTGGCTCAGGAAATATAATCCGAATATCAACTGGGAAACGGGCCAACTCGAAATCGACCCGAAACGTGCAAGAAGAACCTTCTCCTCTATCCTCAAGGAGAAGAATGAAATCCGGCGATTAATAACACAAGGAACTACTACTACTACGACATTCCCGAAGCGAACCTTTGGATCAGCCCTCAGACAAGCCGAGGAAATCAGACAGTTGAGGATTAAAACCAAGGTTATTCTCGACCGAAAAGCCAAGGAACAGGATTTCCTAGAAATGGAATCGTCTCCCAGGAAAGAAACCACTCAAACTAGAATCTATCCGAAAGCAACCTTCGAAGAGGTCGAGGAGGACGAACCACAGTCTGTTGGTCAGACACTGGGACTAGACAAACCGATCATTATGGAAAGTCGGGAACGGATACAAGAACAAATTCCCAGTATCCCACCGGAGACACCTGTCGACAAGACCGAACAACCGGACGAACCCGCGCAGATTCTCCCCGAAGAATTCGAACCAGATGAAGGCTACCTCTCAAACGATGATCTAATCATCAGCTATATTCAAGGGGAACCAGTCTTGGGGATATTCGAAGAAAAGGAAGCTCCTCTGACAGAGGAACATCGATCCCCGGAATATACAGTCAAACGGAAAGGTCAAATGATAGGGAGATTTACGAAAGCTCTTCACTCGATCCGGCATTCCTATAGCCAACACATCTGGATAAGGCAAAAAATTTCCATCGCTCAAGAGTTGGCTCACCTTCATACCACTGAAGAAAAGGATAAGCCGAAACCAAAGACGATAGAGGAAATGCTACCCGATTATTATCAGGACTATAAAGAGGTCTTCGAAAAAAAGGCGTCAGAACGAATGCCGGCCCGACGAACCTTCGACCATGCAATAAACCTGAAACTGGACGCAGTACCACGAGATTGCAAGGTATACCCCTTATCCCCGAAAGAACAAGAAAAACTAGACGAATTCCTTACGGAAAACCTAAAGAAGGGGTATATCCGATATTCAAACTCACCCATGGCGTCACCCTTCTTCTTCGTCGCCAAAAAGGAGGAGGGATCTCTCAGACCTTGCCAAGATTACCGATATCTGAATGACATGACTATCCCCGACACTTATCCTCTTCCGTTAATCAGTGACTTGATGGAAACTCTGAAGGGAGCAACCATCTTCACCAAGCTGGACCTACGATGGGGATATAACAATGTCAGGATCAAAAAGGGTGATGAATGGAAAGCTGCATTCAAGACCAATCGGGGACTCTTCGAACCGACGGTAATGTTCTTTGGATTATGCAACTCCCCTGCAACATTCCAAAGGATGATGAATGAAATCTTCCGCGACATGATTAACGAAGGATGGATTGTCATCTACATGGATGACATCCTAATATTTTCGGACAACCTCGACGAACACAGGAAGCGCACCCTCCGAGTACTACAACGACTGAAGGAGAATGACCTCTTCCTCAAACTGGAGAAATGTACCTTCGAGACGAACAAGGTCAAATATTTGGGGATGATCATCACCCCAAATCATGTCTCTATGGATCCGGCGAAACTCGCAGGTATTAAAGACTGGCCAACCCCTACGACAGTAAAAGGAGTACGATCTTTCCTAGGTTTCGGGAACTTCTACCGAAAATTCATCAGCCACTTCGCCGATTTAGCCCATCTGCTACATGAACTAACGAAGAAGGACAAACATTGGCAATGGACAGAAGAAAGAGATGACGCCTTCAAGAAACTCAAAGCTGCATTCTTGAAGGCTCCAGTCTTGATTATGCCAGACAGGACAAAGCCATACTTAATCGAATCTGACGCCTCGAAGTGGGCAACTGGAGGAGTTATCCGCCAACAGGACATTAACGGCGACTGGCATCCTTGTGGATATATTTCACATGCCTTCGATGCAACGCAACGGAATTACCAGATCTATGACCGAGAATTATTAGGAATAATCCGGGCACTTGAAACATGGCGACACCTGATTCAAGGCAACGGATTCCCCACAGCAATACTCTCGGATCACAGGAACCTGACGTATTTCCGGACAGCCCAGAAGCTGAATAGGAGACAAGCAAGATGGAGTCTCTACTTATCCCTATTCAATCTGAAATTAATCCATGTTCCAGGATCAAAGATGGTGCAATCTGACGCACTGTCACGACGCCCTGACCTCTGCCCAGAGGAGGACACAGATAATGAGGACGTCGTAGTTCTACCCGACGAACTATTTGTCCGGACGGTAGATCTCGACCTGAGAAGTGCACTGGCCCAAGCGCTGATGAAGGATGACATGATGATGGATGCCATTGACACATTAAAAACGAAGGGGGTACCGCCCACAAAATCTGCCCTAGAAGACTGGAAAATCGAAGACAGCATGTTATTCTTCCAAGGGAAGTGCTATGTGCCTCCGGACCTCGATCTCCGACGCAGGATCACCCAATGATACCACGACACATTATCATCGGGACATCCTGGCCAGTTCAAGACTCTAGAGCTAGTACGACGTGACTACTGGTGGCCTGGGATGCACACATTTGTGAAGAAATATGTCGACGGCTGCGCTACCTGTCAGCAGATGAAAGTCAATACCCACCCGACAACACCACCCATCTTACCTATCCGTTCCTCAGCGACCCGACCCTTCGCACAAATCTCCATGGACTTTATCACCAATCTACCAGAACGCAATGGTTCCGATTCCCTCATGGTCGTGGTAGACCATGGGCTTACGAAGGGGGTAATTTTAATCCCTTGCACGAAAACGATCGATGCATTGGGAACCGCGGACCTCCTCATGCAGAATGTCTACAAAAGGTTTGGACTCCCCGATACAATCATCTCAGACAGAGGTCCGCAGTTTGCAGCACGGGTTACAAGAGAACTTGGAAGGCTATTAGGCATCAAACTAGCCCTGAGCACACCCTACCACCCCCAAACAGATGGACAAACAGAGCGCTTGAACCAAGAAATCGAAGTGTATTTACGAATCTTCTGCGCAAATAACCCCGAAACTTGGAAGGACCTACTACCCCTAGCGGAATTTACACACAACAACCGCATGCACTCTGCACGAAACGCTTCTCCATTTTACCTAATGATGGGCTTCGACCCTAGAAGTATCCCTACCCCTTATCCGAAGACTGATGTACCTGCAGTCGAACAGAGGATCGTCGCCTTGCAACATGCAAGAGATGAAGCCTTGGCAACACACGAACTAGCACGACAGAAGATGATGAAGCACACGACACGTAGCTTCAAACCTTTTGAAAAAGGGGATAAAGTGTGGCTAGAAAGCACCAACCTGAAGATCGGGTACCAAACACGAAAGCTAGCACCCAAGAGGGAAGGGCCATTCGAAGTCACAAGGGTCCTAGGCCCCTTAACCTATCAACTAAAACTCCCGGGGCAATGGAAGATTCACCCAGTGTTCCATGCCAGCCTCCTATCCCATTACGAGGAAAACGACGTTCACGGACCAAACTTCATTTCACCCCCTCCTGACCTAGTCGACGGAGAAGAACAATACGAAGTAGAAGCCATCGTGGCACACAAGAAGATCGGAAAGGGCTACCGCTACCTGATCAAATGGAAGGGATATTCGTCAGCAGAAAATACGTGGGAACCGGCATCCCATTTGGAGAACGCTCTACAAATTTTAAACGATTACAAAAGAAGAAAACACCTCTAACCCATCCCTCCAATCTCTCACCATGCTAACCGACACCACGTCAAACGCCTTCATACTCGCTGCCCTGATCGCTATGGTAGTCTGGATGATCGGGCTAACTATCTTCTTCTTCCGTAGACGTCGGCAATGGGAGCGAAGAATGTTCGAACAAGAACAAGGAGGAAACCGACTGTCCTTCCATCCCATGGAACTCACCCTCCGCGACCCAATCCCGCTTCCAATCCAACTAGTTCCCCCAACCCCTGCCGAACCAACTCAAGCCAGAACCCGCATTCGCCCCCCGCGCTCTAACTCGCTTCCACCACGACCATCGAACATCCCCAGAGTCTACTTCCCTCAGTCTCCGAACTGGGAAACTGTTGTTATAGAATCTTCTTATGATGGAACACTTCCCTTGGCAACCAGTACCCCATTGACATCCCATCAGAGGAGCTAGAACCTCTATGAACCTCTCTATTTAACCAGAACCAAAAGATGTCGTCTCCCTCATGGCCGAAATCCGAATCCCCCTCGATCACATCCCACCGAGCCACCCTCTCATCGAAAACCTGGAACACTTCCAGGACTGGTATCGGACGCTAGATGCGTACGAATCTCTTCTGCCAATCCTCCGTCCCCACAGATCTCTCTTCGTTTTTCACCAATTCTTCCGGCTGGCCCAAGACGGTTGGGAAACCGCCTTACAGAACCTCGCGACCCTGGAACGTTTAAAACGAGATGTAGAGAACTCCCTCGAATCCGCAAATCTCATCCAGGACACCGTTCTGCGACAGCTCATTTGCCATGACATCCTCACCCATGTCCGTGGCCGTTATGATCCTCCTCCACCACCTCCATACCCCGTCTCCCCCCAGACAGCCCCTCCGAGTCCGAGCACCCCTGAACCTCCCCTCTCACGAGCCCAAAGAAGGCGCTTACGGCGCGAAGCAGCATTCCAATTAACAAGAAGCACTCCCGCGGAGGACTCTCTCATTCCCACACCCCCAGCCCAGCTATCCAGACCGGCGTCAACCACTCCCGTCCTGCTATTACCGGCCGAAATACCTACTTGCCAGCGATGTGATCGACGAGGACACATGGCAAGTCAGTGCCTCACTCGTATATGTCGGTGGTGTGGAATGATGGATGCCGACCACGCCGACAACAACTGCGTTATCAGTCGCGACCAAGATAGCATTTATCAGGACCTGGGAGGGGATGCGTTCGACGAAGAGGGAATCCATAACATGATAGGAGAGTGATGAAGTCGAAGTCGGTGTCTTCGCCCTTAGTGGGGGGGTAATGTTACGATTTCCCTATTCCTGTCTTTCTCTCTCTCTCTCGATGGCATCGTCGTTTACTATATTTATCTTTGACAGATCGTCGTCGTCTCCACAGCCTCGCTGTCACGACCCATATCACTCCCCTTCACTACCTCCATCTTTACATGGAAGATCTGTCATCGTTACCATACCCACCCCTTGTCTTTTTGTCTTGCCTATATTTATCTTTGGACTATCGTGTAGTATATAACCAGCAGAACAATCGGTCAAGCTCTTCAGCTTGATCTATTGGAAATATACCTTCCTATTCTCATCGCATTCAGGGACTTACAACGTCCTCGCTACTCGATCCCCGAACCGACGACTGTGCTAATAAAGCCAGTAAGATATAACCTTGCTTCTCCAAGCAGGTTATCGACTATCCGTTCGCCATCGGGGCTAGGATAGAGAACTCGTCTAGGCCGATAGCCGGCGAGCATCAGAACGAAAGCTTTGATTGAGTAGTTAAGGACGCCAGTCCTAACATCCTCTCCCCCCTCCGAAAAAAAGAATGAATGCCAGATGACGATCAAGAGGTGGGTGGGTGGGGAGACGATGGTATAGTCGCCATATGCTGGGAGCATAGTCATAGGATCATAATCATGTCGATTGACGACATGGCGGGGGCAACTTGGATGGATTTTGTTCATACATGACGAAATTCGGAATGGTGGACGGCGACAAATCGGCGGATGGCACAGTGGGCCAATTACCGCGAGGTCGTATGCGCGACGGACTTGGTTGGAGTGACGATGGCTCCAAAAACGAAAATTCCCGAAAACGGGACTGGTGGCAAGCCTTCGCGGCTGCACGACTGTAGAATGGCGGCGTAATGGTACGTCGCTGAGCATAATGTGGTCGAGTACGGTGTGTACTCGATGGGGGGTTTCGAAGTGGCTGGTACTTCGAAACCTGGGACTCCGAGGCTTTGGAGTGCTGAAATGATGAGGCAGCCTTCGCGACTGCCTGAAGACGAGACGATGATGTCCGTAGATGTCGTGTGGGTGTATAATGGTTTGATTACCATGTATACTCGAGTGGTGAGTTCGGAGGGGCTGGTACTCCGAAATCGAGGAACTCCGAGGCTTTGGAGTGCCGAACGAGCCTTCGCGGCGTCGTAGATGTGAGACAGCGACGTCAAAGACGTCGCAGAGTGTGTATAATGGTTCGAGTACGATGTGTACTCGAACGGTGAGGTCGGAGGGGCTGGTGCTCCGAAAATGGGGACTCCGAACTTCGGAGTGACGAAAAGCCTTCGCGGCTTCGTAGATGCACAACGGCGGCCTGGGGAACGTCGTAGGGCGTGTAGGGATGTCGATTACGGGCGCCGTGGGTGTCTGTATCGAGAGTACACATGGGTGGGGTGCATAATGTCCCCAGTGACCAAAATAGGCCACGAAAAAGTTCGAGCCGTAAATTTTGACAACAGCGATGAGGGGATGGTCTGGGGACCATATAGGGATGAACTAGAGGTGGATGGGGTCGGATCCACCATGAAGATAGGGTGGTAGCGTAGTCTCGTGAGTTGGTAGAGATGGGGGGGGGGATTGGGGCGATGTTGGCGATTTTCGGCCTAGAGAGCTAACGACGACGCGCGGCGCCGTAAACCTGGATATCGTCGGAAAGCCCTCGTCGAGCCGCATCGACTGATCCAAGATTTAGGTAAAACGGTCCAGCAGTTGCCGAGATATGGCTCAATCAAAATTCGGCCAAAAATGCGAATTTGGAGGAGGAGGAAGTGGGTGTGGGGGTCCATCCTGGTACCAGCAGAGCCCCAAGAACAATGTCTTGGAGATGCAAAAGAGTCCTAAGGGCCAGGGGCCCTTGTTCCAGAGATAGAGCCCAGTGTATCTGACACATCACAATTCCTCCCCTCAGCACAGCACCTGTCTCCCACCCAAACCTCTCCTGATCCTCCTAGAACTGATAGGGCCCAAAAAGCGAATTGATATAGGCCTTTAAAAGGTCTAGGAGTAGCCCAGAGGTGGTAGTGTTAGAGAAAAAACACCCAGATGGGTGTGAGCAGAGTGATTAAGCAAAGATTAAGGTTTGAGAGCAAAGCAGAGGGTTGGGTCTAGCTGGATATAGCGGTATACAGCTGGTCTGAGCTGGATAGCTCAAAAAAATGTAGCAGGTGCTACGGGTCCTTACGGTTCACGCAAGTATGAGCTTGACCAGACTCTGGATTCAAGTATACCGTAGTGAACGAATGTAAGGACTTAGGGTAAATATGGGTAAATAGAGTGTATATAGGGGATGGCGCCAAACATGACCCGAATAGGAAGGAGGCCCTAGGCCTACCTGTTACACGCTGGGTTGCCGAGCCCTGGTGGCCGTTTTTTTTCCAGTAGGCTTTGTAGCACTGGGCTTGTATCAGATCCTTGCAGCTACTCAAAAATGAGTCAAAGAATGACGGACAGGTCCTTTGCTGCTTACTGAGTGGAGGCTCGCCATGTATGCTGCTTCTCTTTTACTGCTGCTTGTTGATCTGCAAGGCTGGAGTGAAAAGCGCGTCTTCCCATGCGAGGGTACGAAGAGAGGATGAATTTCTATAGAGATTCTTGTTGGGATCGTAACCTTTATGCAGCCGTGGAACCAAAAAAATAACTTACCTCAAAACCTCTTGTCAACTGGTTTAATATTTCTTGGGCAGACTCACTGGAAGTTGTTTGTATCTTCCGATCCAAATTTTATGCACAATTAGGTGAATGGTGAGCGATGCAAGAGGAGGGCCGCATTAAAATGTATATCATTGGCCCGTCCAAACGGGCTTCCATGACCAAAGGGGAAGGTTCGAAGAAGCCAAGAAGACTGGTTTCAGACCGGGGAGACGTGTTGTGGATGTCCCTGATCCTCCATGTTTTAATCTGGACCCCTGCTGATCGCGTGTGCTTTGGAAACATGGCGCTTCCTATACTCTACTGCCTGTATTTCTATACAATGCCTACAGTCTCCTACCCGTTGGAGGGGCTAAAGGCTCATGCTCTCCTCTCCTATGTGAGTGAGGCAGTTTATGATGTCCTCGGAATTGTACGGCTCTAATACGTCTTCACTGTGGCTTCCACTGCATCGAAGTTCCATCAGGTTGCGTAATGCCGTCCTTTAAAGCCCTCGAAATTTCTGTTGCTAGGCCTTTCTACTTCTTCCCCCTCCAGCGCTGGTTGAGAGTTTCTTCCCCCACCAAGCACACGCTCCCATGCTGCTCAAACCTGGTACGTCCTTACTGGACCCTGGTGTCTATTCTAGCTGATAAAGAGCGTGTACTTGTAGAAAAAGATGCCGCTGCACCTAGCAAGCCAGGCCCTAGCCCTGCTCCCGTCGCCAAAAATGCTGCGGTGGCTCACAACGTCGCGGCCCTCTCTGCCCACACTCCTAGCGGGTTTGTTTTTGCTTTACTTCATGCAACGACACTGACTGCTGGCTTCTCCAGCACCTCCTCCACTAAGCTACTCAGTGTTGACCGCCATTTTCCCCTGAAAGACACGTTGCCTGCCTTCGCACCCACCGCTCCTACCTCCTCGCCGGCGCCCCGTGCCACTGCAGCTGGGTCTACCAATGTTTCCAGGCGGTCCGTTCGCCTCATGCCACGATACAATGCCGGCAAGTGGATTTTGCCCTCTCTTGACGCTCGACTCTAGCTCCTGAACATTACACAGCACACTTGCGCTTCTTCCGACTGCAACAGCAGCAGTACGAAGAAGAGCCTGCCTGTGACTGCCTCTATAAATTTGGCCAGGATGATGACAGGGATGTGCGTCACCTTGACCCCTACTGCTGCACAAGGTCCGGTGAAGACGAGTCAGATGAGTGAGGGGGCTAGTAGAAGCTTTTGATACACCTAGTGCTTCCTTATAATTACGTAGTTTCTGCTGTGGTAGCCCTTACGGGCGGTGCTCAAAAGACACTTGTCTGCATCGTGTGGCTAAGGCCTTGAAGCTTTTGTTGCGTGGGCGTGTTTATTTTTTTATGGTCAGTCAAACAGTAAAAAAATTGGTGGGTATTAACGCACCCTCAAAAGCGACACGCCTCGTGCAGACAATGTGACGGCAGACGTTCAAAGATTAAGCTGTACAAATGTGACAACAAGACAAAGCACTGTCACAAGCCTTACTGGCCACTCTGAGCCCCTTTCGTCTCTCTCCCTGGGTGAGCGCTTTCTTTCTTCTCCTGGGGTTCCTGCTGCAAATCGCAAGGCTCCTTCGGAATCACACCTGGGGCTGAGGAGCCGAGCGTGAAGCAGGGGGAACTCAACTCCTTTGACAAGCTGTACCTTTGCTAACTCCTTCTTCGCTGGCAGGCTCGACAGAAGGGATGGCTGGGATACGCAAGGTAAATGCACTCCTTCACCACTGCTGGGAGCTATTCGTTCACGTTCCCGCAGACTCGCTCTGGGAAGTCCTTCTCACCCTACAGACGCTACAGCCCCCTGCTCTGCCCTTCCTCATTCGACTTCGGCCTGCTGCTGCGGCGATCTACAGACGAGCAATGCAAGGGACAGGAGGACTTAGACGACCCATCGCCTGGGGAAGGCGAGGATTCCACCATGTATGAGCAGCCCTTCGAGCCCGAGGAGGGGCCCCCAATGAAGGCTCGTCGGCTGGAGCCGCCTCCTGAGCCTCCCCGCAAGCTCTCCCCCTCTCACAATCGGCGGCGCAAGAAGCGGCAGGCAAAGTTCGAGAAGGAGGGCCATAAGCCTCAGCGCGCTGCTGCGGAGAGGTTTGTGAAAGCCTCTGCGCCTCTCCCTACGGAGCTCGTCACCGAGGCCTTGCCGGCCGCGAAGGGGGCCTACGTCGCGAAGAACGGCGCCCCACCTCCTGGAGCGAAGAAAGCCTACAGCCTTGACGAACTCCTTGCGAAAGGCTTCGAGCTTGTTCCATGGAACGGCGTGTGAGTTTTTGTTTGCCCCCTCCTCCCCTGTCTAACACCTTGCAGAGAGCCTTGCCCCTTCTTAGACCGTGACTCAAAAGCCTTTGGAGCCCTTGTGGGTCACCCAGAGGACCCCTCCTTCGCAGCTGCTGCCAGCCAGGCATACGACCTTCTCTCTGGCTTTGCGCAAAGAGCCGGCTTCACGGCTGGGGAATGCAAGCACGGTCGTGGACGCTTCCCCGTTGTCAATGTGGGCGTTCACCACGGCAAGGGGACAACAAAGCCTACCTGGATCACGGATGACGCACGGAAGGACGTGGTAGATGAGCTACTCGCCGCTCCCTGTGTTCAGTGACTGGCATCTTTCGGAAGCGGTCAGCTTGCCACCCTGCCTCCATGGCGACCCCTCTAACCGTTTGTCCTCAGCCTCCTTCCACCTGTGGTGCCCCGAGGTCTTCAAATACTATGAGGTACGACTCAATGCCCTCTGGGAGCGGATGCCCTTCCTTCACCGAATCTTCGCAAAAAGCATCTTTCCCTGTGCGACTTTCAACTTCGGTCCGAATGTGTGGACTTTCAAGCACAGGGATCCACTCAACTGCCCCTTCGGTTGGTGTGCCATCCAAGCCCTCGGGTCCTTCAATCCCAGGCTCGGAGGGCACCTGATCCTCTGGGAGCTGAAGAAAGTAATCGAATTCCCCTCCGGCTCCCTCATCCTCATCCCTTCGGCCACCCTGACTCATTCAAACCTGCCCGTGGCCCCCGGCGACTGCCGCGCCTCCTTCACTCAATACTGTGGCGGTGGCCTCTTTCGCTACATGGACTACGGATTCATGACGGAGAAGGAGTTTGCCGAAGGGGACCCAGAGGGATATGAGAGAATGCAGGGCTTGAAAGATGGCAGATGGAAGGCGGGGTTAGGGCTTTATTGTACACTAGATGAACTCCTGCAGCATGCCCAGTAGGCTCGCGAAAAGCGTCTCAGCTAGATGTGGCCGAAAGAAGCCATGGACCTGAAGCTTATGCCTGCACGCTGTGCTGAGGATGCAGGTTGCTCCTCACTGCTGGCCAACGTGTAGGGGATCCAGAAAAAAAAAACAAGTGCTCGTCAACACTTGCCTCTCATTCAAGGCCCTACTTCTGTACCCTTATGCTCCCCGCTGGTCAGAGGCAGCTAGATACCCCCGCGTTGCATTCCTTCTCGATGATGGCTCTCACAAGAAGCCTCACGCATGCCTTCGCCTTCGAACTGTGCGGATCTCTCCCTGAAGAGTGATAGCCACGTGCTTTATATGCCAACCAGCCTCGAGAGTCAAGCCTCTATAAAAAAACTTGCACCGGCACACCCTCCTGGTACAGATGCCAGAATGCCCAGGTGAGCCCTCAGAAAATGCCTTGCTTCTGCCCCGCTTGTACACTGACAGCTTTCAATGTGCAGATAGCCTGGCGGAAGGTGCTCCGCCCTCCCATCTCGGAGAATCCGACGAGGTAGGCCCTACCGTCACACCGGAGCCAGAAAGAAACGACAGCGCTGCAGCTGGAAAGACAAGCACAGGCGAGGAGATGATCCATCTGATCCGCCTCACTGTCAACGCACCCTCTGATGAAGAGATGCAGCAGGTCCTCCGTCTTTTGGCAGGCGTTGCCGCCGCTGCCAGCTCCAAAACTGACGAATACCCAGACCTGGAAACGGAAGACTACCTGCCAAGAGTCCTCGCCTTCGCTGTAGAGGCACAGACAAGAATCGGCCTTAAGCGGACCCTCGTTCTTCTATCCTCCCTAGCCGAGACGACTGGAGTATCCTTGGACCTTGAGCAGTTTTGGAACCAAGATGACAGTGGGTCCTTTTTCTCCCTTGCTTTCGAAAATTTAAACCTTCCCTGAGCAGACGATCCAAACCTACCGCCAGGCGAGCTGTGCTCCTGTGAGCAGCTAAATGGCCGAGACTCAGATGGGGGTGTCCTTCACCATCTGCAGTGCTGGACTGATTGCGGCTGCTGGCGAGTTTATGGCCGTGATGTGGACGGAAGAGTTTTGCACTGTGGAACATGCTGGATGCAGCGTAAGGCGGAGCCCCCCCCTGCTTACTTATCTGATGATGACGACGAGTAGGTAGGGCCGTGCTGGTCGCATGGCCCAATGCCGCTTGAGGATGTAGCATGGCCTTGTGTAGATGGGCCTTAGAATTACCCGGCGATGGCTGCCAACGGACTTCTATAATAAAAGCAAGGGTTTTGAATTGCATGCGGGGTATTCAGTTGTAGACAAAGGTAACGTTGCTAGGCCCCTCCTATGCCACTATTCCATCTCTGCAAACTTTGCCCATGGCCACATCATCTCTTCAATAGCATTGCAGTGAAGTTGAAGCAGTTCCTCGCCAGTTTTATTGGGTCCCAGCATAGCTTTGTCTTCATCAGTCAGAATGCCTTCGTATTGGCGGTGTTTCAAGTAGATACCGATCCTCACCCATGAGAGGTATTCTTGACGCTGGAAAAACAAAACGTTTCAGGAGAGTTTGAATGAAAACAACGGCTAACGGCTGTTTACGCGATGCTCGCGGTCTGCTTCAAGCGACAGGTCTTTCCAGTGCGTGTACGCGTCGTTCATCTTCTCTTCACCTGGAAAGGGAAGGGCACGTGCCATCTGCACCAGGTCAGGTGGCTCTCGGGAAGGACGCAGCAAAATACTCACCATAACCTGGAAGTCATTGAGGCAACTGATTGGTTTGTTGGGGAAATCTTCAGGGTCGACATACCCTTCAGGGAAACGATCATTCCAGATTGGATAAACATGATCAAAAAAGGCGCAGGACTGGCGTTGGAGGACTGCCTGCAGAAGGTAGGGGCCTAAAATTTTTTTGAACTTGGTTTGTGGGGTCCCATAAAGGCAAATGCACTGGGTTTTTTTTTGAGAAGACTCTCGACTCATCTACAGAGCAAGATTGATAAGTGAGTTGATCAAGATTAAAAATAACGACATACTGGAGTGAATTTGTTTTGTGCAAGGTACGCGATGGTAAAAGTTCCGTCGACCGGTCTCCAATCTGAGTCCTGAGTAGCTGTTTTCTAAAAATGGAGCGGGGGGCCTGGAACCCAGCTCATGTCAGCAGTCTAGGATCTTCCTATGGAGATTTCTGATAGTTGATCACACGTGTTGCTGTCGACTCGCCAACGCCCCGCCAGTGCCTTGATCAGCCCAACCTCCTCTGCACTGACACAACGCCCCATTTCTCTTATCTCTGTCTCTGAATTTTGGCTCTATGGGCGGTACATTTGCGGCCTGGTTTCGTTACCCGCAGGATGCTGCGCTGGAAGGCGGTGCGACTTACGTTTTTGACAGCATGCTTCTATCTTCGTTGATTGGATGTCTAATCATGGGTGTTTGCAGACGGCGTCTTGAGTCACGCGTAAAGCCAGGGGCTCCTTCCGACTCTCATTCAACCCTCTTGTCTGCGATGCGTTGTCGCTGCTGCATTGCGCTATACTCTCTGCTCTACTCAAGCTTCAGGCCCTCGTGACGCGTCTGCGAGGCATGGATCTGCCAGAAGGTCCGTCTGGTGAGCCGTACGCCATCTTCAGACTAACTAATCCCTTCTTTTTCTTTTCAGAAGAAAGGACGACATCTGACACGTCGCATGCTGTGCCGCACATTGCTACTGACTGGACCCCTGAAGCCTCCTTACCTGGCGCCCACCCCTTCGACATGCCCGGCAGCCAGCTGGGAGGAGGCCCAAGCCCGTACGGTTTACGCATAAACGTGGCAACTACCCCGAACGCAACTGAGGAGGCTCGAATGGCAGTGCAGCGACGGTACGAAAGCATGTCTGCTCGCTTGCAGCTGGAGCCATTACAGTTGCCCACGTTCTTACCGCTCGACGCGCCCATCGAATCTATCCCGTCGCCGGCTTTAGCGGATGACCTCCATGGCCTAGACCAGGAGGCCCTCAAATCTCTGTGCAGCGACGCCCTTGGCGATTATGTCCCCTCTCCTCCCAGTTTTTCGTTTTCTACGCCTACCGAGCTGTCCCTAAAGGAAGGTGCATCTGGAGGCGCTAGCAGCGAGGCCTCCAAACAAGCAATTCTCGATGAGAGCTTTGCTAGCATCGACGGCCTGTTCTGGAAAGCTGCCGCAGCTGTCGGTCAAAGCCCTCTCTTTGTACTGGCTCAATATCTGTTAGAAATGCATAGGGATTGCGAGCTTTTCCAAGAGGTACGCTCAGGGCTGCATGGCATCTGCTCATGCTAACTTTGCATCAGTTTTTCAAGGAACAATTCTGCCCAGATGTCGATATGAAGTTGGCCACTTCGTAAGTGTGGCTTTCTGATGTTTCGACCGCTGCTTATTTTCCCACAGTCAGCCTTCCGCCTCCCATGTCACTCTACCAAAGGCACGGCCCTCATCCAAGCAAGCTTTTACACCTTCGGCTGTGTCAGTCACTCCGCCTCCCATCACGTCCCTAGAGCCAAAGGATTCAGACCACAGCTCAGACGAGCAAGGAGACGAGGCTCATGTCAGCGTAGATAAGCAGCGTGTCTTTTGCAAAGAGGAGTTACTAGAGTTACTTGGTGAGCCGATGCCTCCTTTCCAAATGCTTGCTGCTAATCGTAGCCCTAGCGACCACTGGAGCCCCTGTCGAGACAAAGGGTAGAACTCAGCAGATGATGCTTCCCTGGACCACCATGCCGGGGCACCTCATGGGCGCCAGCCTTGTAATTCATGGGTGGCCGCATGGGGTGCCATTCCCCGGAGAGGCCACTGCCAAGACTGCGCAGCAAAAGCAAGCACAAGGCATCAAGTCTCTCACGACGAAGGAGACGCATATTCTTTTGAAGGCCTTAAAAGGCGACGTAGACGCAAAGCCGGTCATAAGGAAGGCCGCCAACCCCGAACGTAAGCAGCGCTGCCCCTTTGCCTTACCGAGCACTTCTCATGAATTGTCAGCAGGTGTTCGCCAGTCGCTAGACCCTATCATGATGGGGACGACCCCAACGCTTGGCTCAGAGGACAAACACCCCCAATGCTTCTACCTTGATGGGGTTGTCGTGGCCGATGGTAGCTTCACGCGCTCCTCCACTACCCAAGCAACCAAGGGTGCAGCCCAGGGCCGCAGCAGCGTACCTCGACAACAGCGCCCACACGCAGGCAAAAGCAGCAAGATCGTAGCCAGCTCGGATGAGAGCGATGAGGGTGAGGATGAGGGCGACCAGATAGTCGATTCCTCCCCCGTGTGTCCGATTCACCCCCTCAGCAAGCGAGGAGACACCAGCAGTCATATCCAGCCACCTCGCCGCGCGGGTACTCGGCCGCTTTGCATGTCAGACAGCGAAAGTGAGGTCGAGGTGGTCAAGGAAGGCGTTCGCATCAAGACTGAGCCCCCAGAGATGAAAGCAGGCTCTACATCAGACCACAGAGCGGGGGCAGGCAAGGCTTCAGTAAAAACAACGGGGAAGGTGATAGAGATAGATTCCGACTGGAAAGGCATCACTGGTACCGGCAGGCCGGGAGGAATGACGCTCAGTGCAGTGCTTGCAAAGGAGAAACGTAGAGGCAAAGGGGGACCTGCTGTGCACTGGAAGCCAACAAGTTCTGGCCTTGTCCCAGTGGTTGTTATTCCTGCCAAACCTTCCCCAGCATCCATAAGGGCCCGTGGCCTATCCGTCGCATCCGATGGGTCACGCACTGCCTCCAACCCCACAGCCGGGCCTCGTTTGATCCTTTGTGGGCTTTCTAACCCGCTGCCAGTCAAACCCCGTGCCCCATCTGTCTCATTTGACATGCCACCCGCGAGCTCCGAAGACCCAACTGCGCCTTTGTAACGGGTCACCTACCCATTATGGGTAGGTTGGTGTTGTTTGGCAATGGCTTTAGCCATTGCCCAGAACTGTAGTGTTTACATGTTGTTTGTACAAGAAGTTTCACGTCACTACCTACAGCAATACCAGACTCGGTCAAGCTCTGTTGGGTACTGTGAGACTCCGTAGTGCCCGCGCTACATTTTTTTGAGCTAGCCAGCTCATACTGCTGTATCCTGCTATATCCCGCTATACTCTGCTTTTATCTCTCATTCGTAATTCTGCTTTAATCTGGTCTGCGTCACTAGGACCACATGGACACTCGGGCCACATCTAGGCACTCGACGGGACCCTCAGTACCATATGGGACCCTTCAAGGGGCCCCAGTACATGTTTCGGAACAAACGGCACTCTTGCCGAGCATGGCAGCGGCGTCGCAGTTGCCACATCACTGGAATGACATTGAAATGCTATTTCAGGACCCGGCCAAATTCTTGCGACAGCATCAGGCTGAGCTCACGCGATTTTGGCTACGTCTGGACTACCAATGGCCCAGGGACATACAAGAAAGGGTCGAGACGGCCACATTAGAGGTCGTTCAGGTGAAACTTCAGGCATTACACTTGAAGGACACCATCAATATATTAGCTCTATACTTTGAGTTAATAGTACCCATTATTGTCGATATGGATAGACAGCTCTCTATGAGTCGCAATACAAAACATCTTTCGAGGCTGGCACATGATGTGCCAGCAGAGCGATCCCGTTCACCTGTACAAGATGATGATCTCGTGAGTATGTCAAGTCGTGTAACAGACACGTCTCGAACGACAAGTCGTTCGTCTGCGACTAGTTCGTTGTCCAATGGGCGATGTGTTACGGTCCCGTTCAAGTCGATTGTCAAGCGATCTGAGCGCCGCGAGCACAATAGGCTCGCCCCCGTAAACGTCACCTATCGAGGTGCGGACGACGTTGCAAATTGGCGGACACCAGGCAACTCGCCAACTGGCTCGCAACGCAGCCAGTCACCAACCAGCCATACGCGGCGATCCAACATGGACGTGTCAGCGCTGGACGACAAGAGTTGGAGTAGCCGGCGAGATGTCGTTGGTGAAGGTAAGCGACCTGAAAGGCCGCATAAAGGATATGAGAATTTTGTCCAACCGGGACAAAATTCTGGTGAGGGGAAGGAGTGGGGTAGAGAGAGGACGGCGCAGTGGGCTGCGCATCGCGTAGTCAGTCACTGGAGTGACCAGCATGGGGCGAACGTCGCTCCAGAAACAAGAACACCCACAAAGGTGGGCGAGGACAGGGTGCTCCCCGCACCCAGCGACCTCGAAGGAGGCCGCAAATTGCCTGATCCGTCAACCTTGATGGCAATTGCGACAGTATGGTTTAAGAACCATCCGGATGTGAACTCAAGGCGAGCTCAGCGCATTCAGGAAGTCGCAATACGGGCGTTGGAGGATAATATGCCAAGCATATCCGGGTGGGCAAACGGCTCACTTGGCTATGTGGACATCTTCAAGGGTATGCTTCAGAAGCTTATGGAGATGTACCACAGTCGTCGCGAGGAACGACGACAGGCCTGTATCGAGGAGGCGGAGGTAGCGACGAAATATCCGCCGCTAATACCAGTGCCATTGGAGGTGGCAGTTGGCATCGAAGGATGTCAGCAAGAGATCGAGCTGCTAAGCTCGAAGACGACGTTGAAAACGTCGAATGCAGTGACGACTGAGTCGTCGCAGTCTAAACTGTCGGTAGACGAAGAGGTGGCGTCAAGGCAGTCGAGCCCTGCGAGGTTCGAGTCACCAAGGGTGAAGGCGACGTTTTCTACATCGCCTGTAGTAGCGGTCAAAGCGCCGTTGTTGCCGCTGTGGTCAACACCACTGTTGAGGTGTAAGGCGACGTCTAAGACGCCGTTGTTGCCGCTAGAGTTGAACACAACGGAGGTAGCAATGGGTTGCATTGCAGGGACCAGCAAAAGTTGGCCCCGAAGCGATGCGGAGCACCCAACGACCGTGCTATGCCCAGGTAAGAGCATGGGGTGCACGGCGTCGGGTCCCCATTGTGTCCCAGACGTCGCAGTGGCGTTGAGAAATCCGCTAAGGATGCCGTCGTCATCCTGTGTGGCCGACAAGGTAGAAAAGTCGAGGCATGGCGTATTAGTGCGTCATGCAAGCGTCGTCGAGCCTATTGTGGGCTCGGAAGGAACGTCGGAGGCCATCCACACATGGGTGGATGGCAAGGATGCGCCTATGGGGGGAATAGTCCATACCCATCGCGTGCTGGGACTGCCAGTGGCTGGCGGTTGCGAAAATTCTAGGCATGGTGTATTGACACGTCATGCAGGGGCCTCCGAGCCTATTGGAGGCTCAGTGGCAAGGAGAGCCATCCCTGAAGGGATGGAGGGTGAGGAAGCGAGTATGGGGGGAGGAATCCACGCCCATAGAGAACCAGCATGGCATGGCCATGTAGAGGGGGCGAATTTCGTCCCAAAACCTAAAATGAATGGAACAAGCTGCCCCCGAGGGGCAGATATGGTCAGTAGACCATGGATGACGTTGTTGACGCCATCCCAGGCATGTAAAAGGGCTCGCGTACATGTGCGAACCCTGCCAGCGTGCTCAAAAGCACGCAGAAACCCATCCCCAGGGCACACAGGCCCCAAACCCTCTAGCACCAAGGTGGTGTTGTCGACACCTATTGAGGGTGCATGCTCGCGTCCAGCATATCCTGGAGGCGACTGGGTAGCCGCGCAGGCGAGAGGAGAGGGTAGAAAGGGCGAGCAAACGAGAGGGACGTCAACGACGCCCCTCCATGGTGGTGGTGGACAGTGGTCCACCAAACGAAGTCAGGTGACTTCAACGCGGACGCCTATGGCGCCCACCGACGTTTTGACGGATGCGACAGGGCGTGATCCTGTCCAATTGGTGACCATTTGGGGCATGCACCCAAGTGGAAGACCCTCACCTATTGTGGACCTAGTGGACCATACGGAGGAAAAATGTGTGTTTATTATGAACACACAGCAGAAATCGACACCTTCGATGGTGCCAGTGGTGAATCATATCTATGATGATTCAAGTGATTATCTATCTGACGACGACGTCGCCGGAAATAATTTGGCTTATGATTTTGAGTCAGAAGACCAAATTGTGAGCGAGTCACGTTCACCAAGCCCTAGTGTTGTGGGTGGCTATGACTATAGCGAGACACGTTCCGCGTCTATGAATATTGAGTACCTGGCGTGTATGCGTCAGCTGGCCCTTCATCAAGCCACTGACGACGATGCTTTGGGCGACAATAGTTCGTCCAAAGGTGTTGTAGATACACCCGAAAACCTGACATATGATGTCAGGACGTATCGGTGTGAAGAGGAGTGTGGTGACTTCCGTTACTATACAGAAGACTTGGAACGAGTTTCTATTAACTCGGATGAGTTACAGTACGAGCCCATGTTGGGTTCGAATTATGGTTATGATCAATCCTCACGGAGTGATCAAGAGGAGGGGGGTAGTAGTGTCGATTACTACGACACAGAGAACGAGGAGCGCGTCTACGAAGACGCTGATAATCTAGACGAGCCTGACGACAGCTCAAATTATCACAACTCAGAACCTGATGAAGGTTCCGAGGGTAGTGATTTCTATTTTGATGGCTATTAATGGTCATCGTACTTTTTCCTTCGTCCTCCCTATATCGCTGGTTCATGTCATACCTTGCCAGTGGTAATCTCGTGTGTTGGCGTATCATTACGTCAAACTACCGCATGACCCGATCGCGACTTATCCTACGTCGTAGCAGCTTGTACGCTGCTGAAACCTTCCCAGGATTAATGTCGGTGTCATGTACACCTCCGTCGTTGGCAGTAATACTACTAGCTTGGACGTGGCCATCGTCGGTCACATCTTGAAACAACGATGGAGTCATACACCAATGAAGCATGGGCCACTGAATTACCAGCTGACGACTTGGTGGACGACTGGACAAACTTAGGGATTCAGGTGTTAGTGTCAGGTCATTGTACCTGACCACACACCCACTTGCAAAAAGGCATGGACGAGATCAGTTGGGGACTGAGTGGGGGGAAATTTCTCCCACTCATTGGGGCATTCTTAATGTCCTTAACTTATTCTTTTTTATTTTGTGACATATTTTATGTCGCATGTACCACTTTGTTCAAGTTTGTATATGTCGAACTTGGTGTTGTTGAAGATTGCTACGCGATCTTAAAGGGGGGTATGTAACGGGTCACCTACCCATTATGGGTAGGTTGGTGTTGTTTGGCAATGGCTTTAGCCATTGCCCAGAACTGTAGTGTTTACATGTTGTTTGTACAAGAAGTTTCACGTCACTACCTACAGCAATACCAGACTCGGTCAAGCTCTGTTGGGTACTGTGAGACTCCGTAGCGCCCGCGCTACAGCCTTCCTCCACTCACTCTCCCTCCTTGAACCCGCCATCGGGCCCTGCTTCTCATACCCTATTCGCTCCTTCCCCGACGCCCCTACTGCCTCCCGGTCCAGTGGTAAAACTTGCTTCTCCTGAGGCCGTAGCTGGGCTGGCCCAAGAAAAAAGCGATGCTGCCCCCAACAGCCTGCTTAAACAGCTGTCCATCTCTACGAAGCCGCCTTCAGGCCATGCTCCGCATCCGCCCACTCAAGCAGTATCTACTGAAGTGCTTGCAGCCTCAGCCGCCCTGGGTGCCGGCTTGAATGCCTCTTCGGGAACGGCACCTTTGGCGCCCTCCAATTCACCAGAAGAGGCCTCCAAAGCACCGCCTTCAGGCCATGCACTGCCTGCACCCTCTCAAGTACCTCCTGCAACTTCTCCCCCAGCCCTTACTGAAGTGCTTGCAGCCTCAGCTGCCCTGGGCGCCAGTTCGAACGCCTCTCTAGGAATGGCACCTTTGGTGCCCTCCAATCCTCCAGAAGAGGCCTCCAAAACATCAAAGTGTGGCCTGGATGCCGAGCACGACGCCCTCTCTCACTCCGCGCTTAAAAAGCCTCGCCTGTCTCCCAATGCGTTGGCCAGCACTGCAGCTGTTTTGGATGGACCAGCGTCTGGGATCTCAACTGTAGCTGAGAAGAAAGCCCCTGACAGCCGTGCGCCTCTCCCCATGAGCGGTCCCCCACCCCTGCCCATGGCGTCCCGGCCTCGTATTCCCCAGCCTCCGCACCAAGAAATCCCAGTGAAGGCTGAGTCACCCGCTTACCAAACAGGCCTTGGCCTGCCTCCAATACCTAACGACTCTCGACCACCTAGCCAGACGAACCACATCGACGCGGTGGAGGGCGGTTGGGCTGGCATGGATGTCGATGGTGCATCCGCCGAGCAACCTTGGCCAATGGGCTACGAAGCCACGGAAGGCTATGCCCACGGCGAATACGACGACGCCAAAGGGTATTATGGCCAAGAGTACGAAAACCAGGGTGGCAGCGCACCTCATGATGGGTTTGAGTATTCCAACGATGCATATGCTGATGAGCGTGGGGGCTATGAAGCTTATGGGGTCGACGACGATGGGTACGGCGACGGTTACGGCGAGTTCGACGAGCAGGGAGATTATGATGAAAAGAATGACGAGTATGACGATGAGCGTGCTGGCTATAGAGATACGCGTGACAGGTACGTTGGACAGTGTAGGGGGTATGGGGATATGCGCGGCGGGTATGACTATGCCCGTGCTGGGTCTGTTGAGCCCGTGTACAGCCGTTCGGGTCAAGAGGACTGGTGCTTTGGACATGATGGACGCCGGCCCCCCTACCCCGTGCGTGATCGTCGTGGTCCCCCACCTGGCGCCTCACGTGATCGTCGCGGCCCCCCACCTGGCGCACCACGCGATCGTCGCGGGCTTCCCCCCAGCGCCGTGCACGATCGTCGCCGCCCTCTCCCTACGCACGACCCCCGTGGCCCTCCACCTGGTGCCCGTCAGGACCATCGCGGCCCTCTGCCTGGTGCCCCGTTGGACCGGCGCAGCCCTCCAGGCATTCTTCCAGGCCGTCGTGGCCCTCCTTCTGGCCCACCCCAAGGCCGTCGTGGCCCTCCTCTTAGCGTTCGCCGACCCGCTCTAGACGATCGCGGCATGGGCCATGACCCCCACTACCAACAAACCAGCCGCTCTCACCAGCCTCCGCCCTCACATGCTGCTCGTAGACCCGGCCAAACCCTGCACGGCGCTGGGAAGGGACGGCTGGTACTGTATGCGGAGCCTGTAGCTCGTCGAGGCGGCCTTCCAGGAGGGCCCACCCAGCACTCGGGGCCCAGATTCCACAGCACTCCCTTCCAAGAGGCACCTGAGGCATCACCAGACACCTGGGCCTCCAGTCGTGGCTATCCAAGCACTGATCAGGCGGTCCCTGAGAATGAGGAGCCTATGGTAATCGTGGAGGAACGGGGCCCTCAGGCTGGATTGTAGGGGGGCTACGCTCACTCCGCTGTTCCGAGCACCCCTCAACCCGTGCCCCCACCTACTATCTACAGGAAGAGTCCGTTTCGTTGCATCGCTATTCCCGCCTGCCCCTTCTTTTTGGACACCACCTATGGCTTCATTGCATCACTATTTCCACCTGCCCCTTCTTTTTGGATGCCACCTATGCCATCGATCCTATCAATATCTCGCCGCCAAATTCTAATCGTCCTGTACAATCTGCTTCAAAATCTTCCCCTTTCGTAATGTATCCATTCTCATGTCATGGCTGATCTTAACCTCCACCGTATATACCTGTACATCCTGTCACCCTGTCTTAAATACGCTTGAAATTTGAAATGTTTTCTTGACAATCCCGATTTCAATATTACCTATCTGAGCCTAAACTAGCTATCGGATCCCACACCTGTCAATCATCTGCCAACATCCACAGCCTGCACAACCAGCGCCCAGCTGTCCACCCCTTCGTCCTACAGTAGTTCTCTACCCTCTAATTTTTTTTCATGTCTTAGGGGACCGACAGGCGCCTCAGCATCTCAGACGCAGGCCAGAGGAGGTGCTGGGGGAAGACGCTGGCAGGTTCTGACAGCCCACCTTCTATGATGGACCACGATGCATGACGACGGCGACATCCGCGTGCATTCTTTGTTCACCCAAGCAGGGTTCTCTCTTCTCTTTGGGGGGAGTCAGTGGGCGATGTCCTTCCTTCGACCAACAGTCAAACCTTGGTCACCCTCGCTGAATCCTTGCAGAATGCATCCCAGACCTCCCATCTCTTCTTGCATTTGTACAGATTTAGGGCGCCTGAGTAATGCAGCTTCAAGATAAAGAGAGTGCTGCCAATGCACGTCTTCTATGACGGCGCATGCAATGTCTAACAGCGATCCGCAAGGATTTGACCTTCTCAAAGATGCCTTCGCTCCGGTACTGTTTGCAACGCGTGCCTTTCCAGTTTGATGTATGCCTTCCCCAGAACCTTTTATCCACTGGGCCTCAGCTCGAGTGTCGTTAAACGCTGTTTGCGTAAATTTTGCGCCCTCAAGCCACAGCAAGTTGTCTTCGAGGGATGACTGGCCACTGGTCCGGTAAGCTACCTAAATTGCCTCTCGAAATGGAACATTTTATCTACATACATGTTAGAACCTATGAGGAACTACCTCTTGCTTCATAGCGGCAACGACATACCACCTCCCAGCCCCCAGCCCGCTGCGAGCATTGGCTATTCTATGGACGAGTACGACTCTATCACGAAAGAGAGGCAGTTTGGAGGGGGCCTGAGCCCTTATGCTCTTCGCCCGAGCATTAAGCTTACCGCAAACGCCCCAGAGGAGGCCCGGATGGCAGGCCGGCGCCGATTTGCCACAGAGCTACAGCCATTGTTTCAGCCTGACTTTGGGCCGCCCAAGGCGTCTTCTGCTACGGGGGTGAATCCTCAATACGATGCAAATGATGCCATATCCAGTGGCCATATGCTTGACCATGCCTTGCCGCTCCCACGTCGTTTGTCCTCAGCTACAACCTGCGGAAATTTGCTAGCCTTGGGTAGCCACAACAGGCGGGCTGAGAACAGAAGCTCCCACCTGCCCAATTTTGGGCCGCTGAAGGCTTCCTCAGGACAATGGGCGGGCCTTGACGACGAGCTGTACGACGGCCTGCCCAGCAGCCCTATGCTTGACCACGTGCTGTCGGCCCCTCGTTCTCCCTCTGCTATGGCATGCGGACCCTCGCAGGTCGTGGCAGGCAAATGCGGCCGTTATGATAGCGAAGCAGGTTTTGATCACTTGGTGGGTTGGCAGGAGGACCAGCCCCACAGCTGCGACGCCGACGGACAAGGCTGTGCCGAGGTAGCTGATGGCGGCGTAGGTGGTAGTGAAGGCAGCAGTAACAGACAGGCTCACAACGCACGAGGCAGCAACTGTAAAGTGGACTGCCGCACTCCCAAAGGCTGGCCTTCTACAGAAGCCCAACAAATCCTTGTTGATACATTCGCGAAGGCCGATGCGCTCTTCCAAAAGGCGGCCCAAGACACCAGTCAAACTCTGCTCGATATACAGAAAAAGTATCGGGAACACTATGGCCTACCGTCTCTCAAAATTCAATGGAATCAGTACCAAGCCTACTTTGCTGCCAACCGTGATGAGGAGAGGAAGAGGGCAGGGAAACCAGACGGCGAATGTAAGCTTCACTTATGGAGGTTGAAATTGAAAATGATCGAAGCTTATTGCCACCTAGCGCATCACTGCTGGCCTTCCTTTCGACAGATTCCGGACTACATGGACTTGCTCAGCCTCCAGGAGGAGCACGACACCTTAGAAGAGCAGGATGAGATGTGCCTGCGCGACCGTCGTTCGCAATTTCGACGTATGTTTGCGAAGATGCAACAGCTGGTAACTATATCACCTGGCTGGGCCTCCACTGCTCATGTATTCTCTTGCAGGCAAGGAGGGCTGACGCCATCAACATCGAATGCCTATTTCTCATGGCCGGAAATTCTGTAAACCAAGACATGGCCATTGGACAAATGTGGTCGACGCCAGGCCTTGAAGAAGTGTGTTCAGCTGGGGTTCCGCTTACCATACACTGATTGCTGAGCAGTTTTTCCCAAAACGTCTGGCGGTCTCAAATGAAGAAGCCATAGGTTTCGCTAAGACAGAGGCATAGTAAGCTTTTTCCTTAAGCCACTGAGTCCTACTAAGCCTTGCGTAGTGATGCCGTCGCCAAGGCTGCGACGTCCGAAGTGATAGCTAATAGGAAACACACACAGGCCGCGATGCCCATGGCAGATTCGCCCACGCCGGCGACGCATGACCGCTCCAGTGCCCCTAACACCGGCATCAAAGACACCTCTCGCAAGGCCCGAGTTCCTGTGGATGAAGACCGTCTAGCCTGTAAAGCCCTCCTCCTGCAGCTGTTTGGTCAGTAGGGTTCACATCCTTACGAGCCTAGCATCACTCATATCTTCCACTTCTAGAGGATGCCGGACACAGGATCCTTTCGAAGGGCAAGGTCATTCAACTCCCCTGGTCCAGCCTGGCGAAGTTCCTTTCCGATGCTGGGCTATGCCTTCATGACTGGCCATTGGAGGTGTCCTTCCCTGGCATCTCCACAAAGAAACTCAGCCGCCTTCCGACAGCTGAGATGCGTAAGTTACTTGCAGCGCTGCGCAGTGAGACTGGCTGCAAGCCATACCTAAAGAAGGCCTCCAATTTGATTTGTAAGCGTCTTCCTCCCTCTGGTCCTGCTGATGCTTACTAACCTACTGCCACAGGGGTTGCCAAGTCAGAGGATCCTGTCATGTTCTCGGAGGCCCCACCTGTCGACTCGGCCCAGAAAAACGGCCTCTGCCTTTATTTGAATGGGGCCATCGCATTGAATGGTGTCCCTAGGAAAACAGAGGGGCAAGGGCAACCCATTCATCCGTCTATTTGTCCGTCTACCCCCGCTGCCCTATCTAGTCCTGTCACGCCATCTGCCTCTGTCGCATCGTCTGCCCCCCTTTCTGCCACCCTGTCTGATCCAACTTGTCAACCACGACTAATATACAGCAACGAGGCTGTGGGCAACGAAGACAAGTATGTCGGCCCACGAGGAGCCCAGTCGTCAAAGCGGCGCAATGCAGAAGAGCGTGTAGATAACAGCGCCTATGAAGATGAGGACGATGACCACGACGATGACGACCCATTTCTCGTTGCCCCTTGCATCAAGACTACCAGTATCAAGACTACCAGCATGAGGAATGAATACTCTGGGTCGCCAGGGGAAAAGTTCAAGCTGGGCAAAGGGGCAGGACGGAAGAGGAAGACAGCGAGTACAAGGCGCAACAGGAAAGAGAAAGTGGCAGCTTTACAAAGACACGGCAACAGTAAGCCAGTCAGAATGATGCCAAGCCAAGCCATTGCCGAGGAACAAGTTGGAGGTGCGGCCCCTCCTACGAACCGTCCCAAGCCCAGGCCGCGATGGAACGCTGCGTCCGCGCGCCCTCAAGGCCTGGAGTATGCCGCCGCGTCCTTCACATCTGACAGCGCATGCGTCGGCTCTGATCCAGTTGGTGTGCCCGCTTCCACACTGTATGTGCCTGACACTGGGTGCAAAGGACAATATTTGGGTAAAAGATATTCTAGTAAAATGGTAAAGGTCCTCCTTGTATATCACTGCCATTTCCAGCCAACATATTGTAGGATATATTTTGAATTTGATCAAAATGACATATAGTAGAATAATTGATTATATAATCAAGCATAATGTCCTAAACAAATTCAGATGATGTTTACAATATCTTTCCTTGATATATACAAGATACATTTATTATATCTTATGTTATTTAAAATATATTCATCATGATTTCAAATTATCATAAACATATTTTGAATATATTAATAAAAGATATTGTGAACTTTTTTCAAGTTTCTTTGGAATACTTTGTTTGACAATATGATCAATGTTTCTACTGTATGTTCTTTGATGAAATGTAAAAATTAACCTACAATATATCTGCTGACAATGGCTAGGATATATAAGGAGGACCTTTACCATTTTATTAGAATATCTTTTATCAAAATACTGTCCTTTGCACCCAGTGTGAACCAGGCCACGCATTGCCGGACCCTTCTAGGCCTTGCGAGGCTCCTAACGCTTCCAATGCCTCGGACGCCGTCTTTGATGCAGCTCAACCTGCTGAAGCACTGCTGCTACACACTGCCACAGTTTTTCCAGGACCGCCGCCGCCAATCGGGCCCTCCGATTCCTCTACTCTTTCACTCACCCCCTCCAATATGAGCCACCCTGCTGAAATACCGCTGCTACCCTTTCCGGGCTCGGTGCTGCTAACTGGGCCCCCCATACCCTCTAATCTTCCATGCACCCCCTCCAACGTGGGCCATCCCGCTCCCACAACGCCTCCAGGCCCGTTGTCGTCAATTGGAGGCCCAACTAGTTCCGACGCCCCGACCGGGCCCCAGGGGCCAGCCCTCCTCTCTGCCTCCAAGCACCCGGCATCCCCAACCCCCCTCGCCTCTGGTTTGATCGCTGACGAAACCTCTCACCCTGGCTCCACTTACCCACCCTCGATGAAGAAGCCCCACCTGGTGGCCAGCACTGCCGCCCACACTCAGTACACAGTAGAGGGCGGTGAGATGCCAGTATGGACTGAGCCACCCCACTACATTCGACCACCGACATCCCTGAGCACACGACTTCCTGCCCCTGGGCCTCTATGTGCCAGCTTCAGAGGAACGGCCTCAAAGACTACCTATGGCAGTGGCCAGCCTCGTGATCGCCGTCGTCCATACGATAGCCGCGATACGTACGATAGCTGCGATACGTATGATAGCCGCGATGCGTATGATAGCTACGATGCGTACGATAGCTGCGATACGTATGACAGCCGCAATACGTGGCACCGCGGCCGACAAACGTCGTATGACCCCCCTCCATATGAGTCTGCACCTACTGGCCGCCATCCCGGGTACAAAGATAGGGCTTTATTGTATGATAACGTCACTCCGCCACCGCCACGTGAGGACAGCCGATACCGACAGAGAGGCCGAAACTCTCAGCATTCCCCTTTAACCCATCTTGCACCGCAGCCAGACCAAAACTGCTACTACAGCACCGTAGGAAGATCTGTACAGCACTGCCAGCCACTATCAATCGGCACTACAGAGGGCCTGTCATACCAGCACAAACCTATCAACTTCTCTGCGGGCTCATCAAAGAGCTGGGCTCCCAGCCGTGTGTCGTCGGACTCATATCTTGCCTAGCAATATTGTGCAACACCTGGCCTTCGACCCCTGTTACCACTCACACCGCTGCCACCATTGAATCTCGAAACATCTATCTTACAAGGTTCATTGTATAAATGCTCACCCAAACTAACCTACGTGTGCCCACTTTTTTGCCCCTATACGTCTTCTATCCAATAGCTTGCCCCCTCTCCCCATTTGAGACACCATTTACTGTGTTCGGTATACCTTCCTACACCTATGCAGATCTCCTAGCCCTCCTTCCATACCCATAATATCACGTTTTGCCCTCCAAAAAATCTTTCGACAGCCGTGCAATTAAGGTGTTTGAGGTGTTTGGAGGTGCAAAGGTGTTTGGAGGTGCAAAGGCGTTTGGAGGTACGTCTGACAGTTCTGGAGGTTCAGTCAACTAGCCACGTGTTGTGACCTCCTGGAAGTCCCTCTAGAGGACAAGGAAGCCTGCCATAGTCAACGTGACGTTGGTGGTCGAGGAAGCTTGTTTGGAGGTCAAGCAAGCCCAGGATTGGAGGTCGAGGCATACAAGATCCGCTTGCGATTGCTTTCCCCTTTAGGATTTGGGTGAGACGGTCATGAGGTCCAAACCCCTACGAGGTCCATTTCCCCCAACCAAATCAATGGGCCTTAAAGGCTTTGACTAAGCAAACATACTTCTGCCAGGGGTGCCAGAGCATTGCTCAAGATATCCACCTTTCAACCTACATTCGTACACTCATCCCGTCCTTGCCCTTCTTTCGGGAGTTTTTGCATTACCTATTTCAGCGGATCTCCTCGCTTATCCCTATTCGACATATAAACAACTAGCTTTATTGGCCTATGCTGTTGGAACCTTTTTGCTGGATATCTATGTGACGAATACTGAACATACACTTGACTAAAAGCAAATAGGATCTCAGCTTGGCTGTCAAGCACAATTCAGATCACCTGTAATTCTTGCAACACAGCTATTCTCCTTTCCTGGAATTGGCTTCCCACCTTTGGAATGGTAGAAGGTTGTCAGCATGCTGGACCTACCACAGAACCTTCATGCAGCTGCCTGATGTTCAGGAACAGGGACGCAGGAACTGGGAAGAGTCAATTCACAGCAGTTTTCCAGCTTGGGATGGAAGCGCTTATGACTGTCTTGTCGAACATCCTCCTGATGGACCGACTTCTACTTGGCCGCCAAGTGAACCATGCCTGTAACTACATAATCGGGACGTTTGACGGTACAAATTAGTCCAGCCGAGAAAGCTTTAGCATCGGGCTGGCTTGAATCTTGCGCCAGCATGGGATGCATTACCGAAGTTCTTGGAGAGCATGCCCTTTTGAGGCTGCGGGCGACCCTAATCTCTGGACCCGAGACGAAGATAAAGTTGAGTCATAGTGTGGGACTCCGCTTTATCATCACCTCAGATAACACCAGTGAGTCTCGTTAACACTAGTGGTAACTGAGATGTATGTATGCTTTCTCATCTGCTAGTTCTTCTCAAGCTAGGCTGTGCATTCATTTTCTCGTTTAGATGGTAACAGTGCAGATCGTGCTGCGCCATCAGCCTGAGCCCACCGCATTATTCCGACGTCAAGTCAGCATGTTCTTATATGTTCAGGATATACTCAGAGGTTTGGTCTGCACACAATCTCAACATCTAGAGCACACCCAATAATAAGGTGCCATAGTCAAGCAAACTAGCACATTAGAAATAGTTTTGAGCCGTAATGGATCTGGATCTGCAAATGGCCCAGTGTAGATCCTAACTGCTGTGATATAGTACGTTCTCAGATCTCATCCTCCACATATGAGGTGGAGTACACTCACCGCGTGGAATGCATTGCTTCGAAAATGTTGGATGGAGAAGCTTCAATTGCGGATTATCAAAAGGAAGGCTCCAATTGGCCATTGATAGCTAAGAAAGGTATCGCCATCGTTGACATTGCCATATTCTCGGATGAATATGTGTTCTGGCGCCAGTTATTGCTTGGCATTAGATACTCGGGGAAGAATGTATACTCATGACAGTCAGGTCCAACCATCCATAAATTAATGAGTTGATTCCCATTAGCCAGTTGCTATCGATATGCATTAATGGAGGGGATATTATTATGTGCCTGTCCCTCGAAACCATGTTGAAATTTTATGTGGAGGCAAGCCAAAATTCCACAATCCCCAATGCCAGCATCCTCTTGGGACACATGACCCACCAAGATAGTTCGTATTCTGCAAGGATGACCACATTTCAGAGGGAAATACGCCAATGCGTATAGGTTCATATTCTCCTGTATGGAACAATGCATACGATCATCCTGAAGCTTGGAAACCGAGCAACCGGGCTTAATCTTGCATGCTGCCCAGGTCAAACCAGTTATCCACTTCCAAAACGTGGCGAGTCGCAAACAAAGACAGTCCCTCGGGTGTCAGGAAACAGTCTGGTGCAATGGATTCCAACGTTTACGAGAACCTGTACGGTGCTAGTAGTCAAAGGTAGGTGACATGTGGAGCAAAAGGAACCTTATGGAGGCACATGCCCTTCAGAAATGGTGATCAGGGCCATAACAATATCGAAGTCCTAGTCGGATTGACCTATTCTCAAAGTTGTTTGCCAGTTCTCCGTATCGAGATAGCCACGGCGTGGCATGAAGTACCAGACAAAATTCAGTGAGACCGGTTGAAGGGAAGATGGCAATCTGATCTACTCTGGTCTACAGCTTTTTACTCCAGTAGAAGAACCCAGTTCCTAGAGTGATTCACAGGTAAGAAATATACCACGGGCAAGATGGCTTGTATACTTAAGAGAAGGCTATCACCTAGAATGTGGTTGACGCGGGCATACTCGGGGCTTAGCCCGACACTCAATACAATGGACATATCTAGCTAAGCCGACACTTCTTGATCTGTTACCACCACCATCCGACTGTGGGAATTCGTCATCCTACACTATGGTCGGTCATATTCTACCTAACCTCTCCCATTAATCGACATCGTCCAACATCGAGCATCTCTTATGGCTCGATCTACCCGTCCTTAACACTATCCTTTCATATCGGAGGAGATCACAACAATCTCTGGGTGATCTACTCCATCTTGCTCTGCTGGAAGCTAGATGACCCTATTCACAGCAAACTCCATCATGCACTCAGGCACCATCCTAGACTGACTCCCCTGACCTATCCATTCGCTCTGCTTAGCGCAGATCCTTCAGGAGCGCAAACATACTCTTTGATGAGAACCCATTGTGGAAGGATGCTAGCATCCGATCACGGTTTTGTCCCTACACAGACCACACCCATTGGGGAGACTACTAGCAAATCGTACCAAACTTGCCGAAAATAGGGAGTGGATAGGCGGAAAAGTGGGCTGATTAGGTTCAGTGGGTTTTCCCCGGTTTCGACAGTGGTGAATAGGGGGAGGAAATGACGAGGGCGCTTCAGGGGTCCGACAGTGGAATGCCGAGTCATTCATTTTCAATTTTTCTATCTTCAGGCCTACGAAAGTCAGGTGGATGTTGAGGTCAACCCCAGGCTTAAACATGTAGTCGCACCCGCTTTTGTGGTCCAGTGGCACACCAGCTATGCAGTTTACTGACAGTTGGAAGCTTCGGCACCCATACCATTGGATTCGCAACCAAGATCTCCAGTTCACATGAATTTGTGTGGTGGGGTGGTGGTAAATGAGTAGTAGGTCGATGAGAGGTTTTTTAGGTGTAGCCTACCTCACGGGTATGCTATCGCGCCCCTGTTTTTGCCAGTTTTAAATAAATTGGAGTACCATTTTAAAAAAAAAAAAAAAAAAAAAAAAATATATATATATATATCTAGCTAAGTCCCACTAACGTCACGTGCCAGCCGTGACAAGTCCAAATCCGTCAAAACGCGACCTCTGGAACCATGATAGGGCGCGATACACGATACTCAGGCAACGCGGACACAATCGGTCCCCAGATTTGCATTACATACATCCTGAAGCTACCAATTCAATTGTACGATCAAAAATATATTGCCTTGTGAATTAGTAGTAGCCTAAACAACAGTTGGAGAAATGAGGTCTGCACCTTGCAACCTCTCGAAAACCTGCATTGCACCCTCATAACGCGCAGTATGCCATCAACAGCTTTGCCAATTGTTCGCGCCGCTTTATGGATGCCTACGGCAGGGGACTAACCAGAAGTCAGGCCGCGTGGGCAGCACGCAAGTACCGAGGTCATCGTGTCCTCCCGGAGTCCATCATGAGGGACCTCGAGAAAGCCAGCATTACTTGAATCTCTTGCTCCCCCACTGGATGCTAATAGTTTACAGATGAATAATCCACACTACTCCTTTATAACTCCTCTATAATAACGGGCCTTGCACCTCCAATAGTTCAACAGTTTTTGGTGTATAATTTTTTAGCTTATTTTTGATACTTCGTTGTCAATTTTGATTTCTTCCGTATGATATTCAAGATCCTATCTAATGACATGTAAATAAAACTTAATCTGGTGTCCGATTTTCGAGAGAGTGGTGTTGAGAGGGCTGAATTCGTTATCTTGCGTGTTCATGAAGGTCGTGTTCCCAATTTGACAGCGATGTCACAGAAAAGTAACGTCATGTGATGTTGGTGGGATATGGATGTCCCCTACCTTAAGACTCGGACCTTTTCAGAGTCGAGACACTGCCGGTCTATATCGAGAAACCAATGGAGATGTGACCCCAGGCTCTTCTTGAGTTTCAGGTCACCGCAGGTAGCATATTCCACGAGGATCGCATATTACGAGAATTTGCGCGACCTGCTAACGGGGAGTGGGACCGTCGTACGAGACCATGAGTATCGCCAGACCGGAATACGGACCAGAACGCCCATATGTCGTAGTCTCTACGGACACAGCGAGCCGCAGATCTTTAGGTACTCAGCAAGTAGGCGCTGGAAGCTGCAGTACGGCACAACGCCTTATGTCAACCTTTCAGAAGTAACATTTGACAACACCAACTTTGTTCTTGCATATGATCATTCGGGCAATAGCCTCGACCCTCCACGAATGGCCAAATAGATTGGATGAGCTGGGGCTACCGGAGCCAGAGTCCAGGTTAGCTTTCCTTCATGTCCGTGGTCGGGACTGACTGCACTGCCCGCAAAAATTTCCTCGGCTCAACAGATATCGCTAAAAGCCGTTCCCCTTGGAATCTTCCGTCGCTCATCTTTGTTTCCACATGCAACATACACACCCGTTCTGCTTTTGGCGTCACCCATGCTCCAGGAGTCCAAGTTGATCGCAAGGGATGTCAAAAATTTTGGACGGGCTATGCCTCGTCGATCTTCGTTCTGCCAAGCAATCATGTCACTTGTTTTTCTTAACCGAAAACCAACTAGGCTCCTCCTTTCAGTTTCGAGTTTGCACAGAGGAAATCGGCTCCAAGATCTTCAAGGATAAACCTCTTTGTCCCAAGGCTCTCGTTGACACTCTTGTCAGTTGTAACTTTGCTCGACTAGTATTAGGACACTCACGATGGAGTGCTGCTCTAACGTCTGTGCGTGCTACTGGGCGCTCCACGTCCCCCATGTCCTTCACATAAACACGATACCTCATAAAAGACACCCCTACTTTACCCAACTTCGACACAGTGACGAAAAAAGGAAGCTTATAATACACTGACCACCCCTAAAACTCCATATCAACGACGGGCACCTACTGTCGACGTCAGCCGTGGGTCATCGTACTCTTTGGCCAACGTACAGTGCGCACTTACTGCATCGTCCTTTTTGAACTTCTCAAGGTCGAAGCTTGCCGCTTTATTTGGGACCAGACATACTTTCCAATGGTTGCCTACAAACAGAACTCCATCAGATGGTCATTTCCATAGACACCCGGGAATACACAGAATTTCGTCTCCGAAATGTTACAGGTTAGGAGACAGCACACCTTGACCTCCGCAGATTTAAGTCAATTTTAAGATCTCTTTACTCACAATCAATTTCATCGCAGCGAAATTTTTTTGAGACGCATGAGTTCGTAAGGCTTCCTTTCTGGTTGGAACTGCCAGTCGTGCTGATGGTTTCTGCTAGCCGCGTCCCGAGAGTCCTGCATACCGCGACCCGATTGATGTAACATGTTGTACCATGTTCCATGGCTTATGGCTCACGCCGATGATATTCACAGCCTCTCATGTTTTGGCGACCTAGGGGCGACCAGACGGCTGAGAGAATGTTGCACCTCCAGTGGTTGAGCCTGTACACATTCATCCCTTTCGGTTGATAATGCACCTAAGGTATCCAACCAAGGCGGCTGGATAACGCCGGGGCCTAGCCTTCACCGTTTACTTTTGCTGATTCATGCCCGTCCTGAGTGCACTCGAAGGCGCGTCGTCGCGTAGTGTCCCCGGCCTACTGGGCTGCGAACAGCTTCCCACTCTTGATGAAATTAGGGAAATCTCTTCATCATTAGTTCGCATAGGGAAAACAAGACATGCTTCATGATATACAGTTGAAGTATGTACCCCATTTCCTCCCAACCCACTCTAAAATATCACTAATCAGGGTCTATGCCGTGTTCACTGGATTCACATGTCGTTTCAAGACGAGCGTGAGCTCAAGAATTACCCGGTGCATAAAACTGGCATTGTGATCTACTCCCCACGCGGCTAGGTCCTTGGTAGGTTACCAATGTGCTGCGCCCTTCGTTTCCAAGGCCATAAGGAGACAAAGTATCGCGACTATTCTTGTCGCTGACACCCCGGCTCGGCAGCAAGCAGGAAAGTAGCGTACGTGATTGTGAATGAGGATAGGTACTTAGCATGACTCAGTGAGTGCTCGTATCCATCTACTCCTCAGCCCTTACTATTTTCGTCCGATATGGCCATAGACGACAGTGGACGCTGCTCTTCTACCACCCAACAAGGGCTCGGTTCGTCGAACGTCCATGTTAGTAATTCGTATCCGCTGTTTTGGATTTCACTTACCATGAGAAGTCTCGTTCGATTTTACAAGGATTGATGTCTACGCCTGACGCGGAACAGTGGCGTGAACAACCACAGCATTTTCAAAAGCGGTTTGAGGTGTTTTCCACAGCGCCGTGCTTCCGATGTGGCTAACTCTTTCTGCCAGATTTTTGTGACCAATTAGCTCTAAACTCACAATGTGCATCACATATCCGTCATAGGTCTTTCATCAACTGGTGCCACAATACCATGTACCTATGTCCCGGAGAATCTGATACGCGTCCGACGGCAAAGTCAGGTAGCAGGCTTACCAGCTGTCGTCTATGCTTGGTTTAGAACACTGCCGTCATGCAAACACCATTCAGCGATCCACGGAGTTCAAACAACGGTCAGCCGTCTATCCCAGTTTGAGGTCTGTTGTCGACCTGAGCTCAGTTCGGGGTATTTGGATGAGGGTGAGCAGCTCAGCTGGTCCTTGTCAGTTTTTCATGCAATGAGCTTCAAGCAGGTCATTTAACACGCTTTGTCATCGACGAGATTACAACAGGTTGGAAACGCAAATTTAAGGATTTACAATATTTGTGAGTACCTTCACAGCATCAACGACAAATCGATGACGTGACTTCATCCAAGGATCCGAACGTAAGACATCATTGCGACTTAACATTTCGCTCTCAACGTATACAGTTTATGCAAGTAATGTACACTCTATAAACGTTTATATGTAGGTAATCCCTTGGACTTCGTGCCTTCAAGTGTAGGCCCGTGGTGAAGGAAGCAGCAACACGGGAGGCTCTTGTAGAAATGGCAAAAGAAATAAAAATCATGAATGGTGAATGGGATCCTCCAAAATGCCCGCCTTGACAGGCGCATCAACAACCCAACATGTCCATAACGCAGAAATAGAAGTCATAAAAACATAGAAAAACATACGAAGCACCAGAGCCCTCCTACTCACAGCGCCGGCGTCGCCGCCCCGTTTCCATGTATCCCAATCCCATTCGCCCTTGGGGCTGGATCATCTGCCCTGACCTTGAGGGTCTCCTCCCCAGCAGCCCTCCCCTCCTCAATCGCTGTCTCCCTCTCCCGATCCGCATCGTCAATACGCCCCATCTCTTTGATGAAGCTGGTCCCCCAAAACGACGCAGAGTACTTGTTGACGTACTTGAACAACTTGCGGTGGTTCTCGGCGCGCGTGGGTGCGTCCATGGTGACGGCTTCGTGTATCGCGTCGGCGACTTGTTGTGAATCCCATGGGTTCACAACAAGCGAGCCGTTAAGGCTTTGTGCGGCCCCCGCGAATTCGGAAAGGATCATGACGCCCTGCCGGGCTTGTTGGCATGCGATGTATTCGTAGGAGACCTATTGGGGAAAACGGCAGTATGAGAGAGTGGAAAAGGTGGAAAGGGAAGGGACGCACGAGGTTCATGCCGTCACGCGTGCTAGAGACAAGACAGACGTCGCTGACGGCGTACAGCGCGCAAAGCTCGTCGAACGGTAGGCTCTTGTGCATAAAATGTATCGGCATGAATTCCACCGTGCCGAAGCGACCGTTGATGCGGCCCACCAGCTCGTTTACTGTCGAGCGCAAGTTCTGGTATTCCTCGACGTCCTGCCGTGATGGCACTGCTAGCTGTACTAGCACAACCTGTAGTCCTCTGTTAGCACGCACATACTTATACATAGACACGGAGGAGGGGAAGGCGGACCTTGCCTATCCACTCTGGGTGTTGAGTGAGGAAGAGCTCGAGCGCGTGCAGTTTCTGCGGGACTCCCTTGATGTAGTCTAGACGGTCGACGCCAACGATGACCTTTACACCGCCGAAGCGCTGCTCGAGCTGCGTGATTCGATTTTGCACTGATTCGCGTTTCAGGTTCTACGCATGACATGTCGGGTCAGGGGGTTGTCAGGGCAGAAAGGGTGTAGAACGCACGTCGATAAAGGACGCAGGCTCAATGCCAATGGGGAAGGTGCCGACGTGGACCAGGCGTCCCTCGAACTCGACGCCGTTGGGCATGGTAGGGAGTCCGAGGATGCGCGTGCATGATGAGAGGAAATGGCGCGCGTAGTCGTACGTGTGGAAGCCTATCAGGTCGCAATACAGTACACCGAGCAGGATCTCTCTCCGTACGGGTAATATCCTGTCAAACCAGACCATTAGACACGAACAAAAAGGACCACAAAAAGCACTATGTCACACCGGTAGATCTCGCTGCTGGGGAAGGGCGTATGGAGAAAGTAGCCGATCTTGATACCGGGGATGGGCTCGGCGGGCGAGACGGCCTCGCCCTCAATGCCCTCTGTGATCTTCGAGAGCTCCTTCACGGTGAAGTCGCCGGCGCCTGTGCCGTCGATGAGGCCACGGAGGAGCATCGGGAGGAGCATGAGGTGGTAATCCTGGACCCAGACCATCGCGCCAGGAGTGAGCTGCTGGAGGACGGCCTCGGCGAAGCGCATGTTGGCCTGGCGGTACGCAAGCCAGTTTCCCTCGTCAAAGTTCATCTCCCCAGGGTGGTAGTGGAAGAGGGGCCAGAGGATGGAGTTGGAGAAGCCGTTGTAGTGGCGGTCGGCGACGTCGTCGTCGAGGTAGACAGCCTGGCATGAGTATTCCTCCATGAGGCGCTTGTCGACGAGGGGGCGGTCCTTAGGGGGGATGAAGAAGCCGGGCCATCCGATCCAGGTGAAGTTGAGGGACTTTTTGAAGCCGGAGAGGGCAGAGACAAGACCGCCGGAGGACATTTTGAAGTGGTACTCGCCATTTGCATCCTTGTTGATGGTGATGGGGAGGCGGTTGGAGACGACGATGAGGTGGCCGCCCTTTGCGAAGGCCATGTCGGGGTTGGAGCACTCCATGGACGATATCGATGATATTTATACCGAGCTATCCTCTCCGCTTCCGCAAATCGTTCAACAACGCCAGATTGGGAAAAGATTATCGGATATAGGTCCTGCACAACGAGGAACGTTTGTTCTGCTCCGGAGAATCCAGAAAGCAGTGATGATCAGAACGTGGTTTGTAGTCTCACTATAAAGCGGTGCAGAATGTATTGGAAATCGCGCTCCATGCTGTAGCCATTGAAGTCATAGCTGCGGTCATGACCAGAGTCATCGTTGATGCATTTATGTCCACCAAGCTGTCATATCCCACCAGTTGCCGACGAAACCCCGGTTGCACAAGCTGTCATTCTCAAATCTGCTTCGACCGTGGTTTTCCCTCACAGGCATGGCTTCTTACGGTCCGAATGTGTATCATGTATTTTATTTTCGACCAGTAAGTACGGACAACGGAACGCCGGCATACAACTAATCGAACAGACCGAAGCCCTGTACCAACGTGCTCAGTATCAGAGGTTAGACCAATCAGGACCAGACTCACCATGTCCTCGTCAGACTCCTCTTCCTTCTCCTCCTCCTTGGCCGCAGCGGGGGCCTCAGCCGCAGCAGGAGCAGCTTCAGCGGCAGGCGCAGCCGCGGCGAAGGCCTCAGGGTTGGCGAGGTATTCCTTAATCTAAAGCAGGGGAAAACGTCAGCAAAGGTGTCAACAACAAAACGAGATGTCGTCTCCATCAGGCAAAGAGTGTAATTCTCAACATGGCGTCCTTGAGACGCTCAGGATTTTCAGTGTGTATACCAGCAGTAATCATCTAGGAATTGAAAAAGCCAAAACAAAAAAAAAGAGCGTACCTTCTCGACGCCCTCAAAGGTATACTCGGTGGTTAGAGCAACGGCAATGATGTTCTTATACGCGTTGACAAGAGTGTGTGTGACAGAGACGATGGTGGGGTATTTGATGGCCAGCGAGATGGACGCAATCGTCTTAACGGCCGACAAGAAGCGGTTAATAAGCTCGGACTCATCGACATCGAGAACCTCAGGCGAGAACGTGTTGCCGCTGTCGAAAATCTGCACGACAGTCATACCATACGTGAACGGTGAGATGTTGAGCATGTTCAGGAGGGTTGCTTCGGACGTCCCGACACGGGTACCAGCAGTGACGACCTTGACGTCGGTTACGATTTCAATGGTACCACGCGCGATCTTGGTGGGGATACCGAGGGCCTGGAAGAAGGACGTCTTTCCGGGCTCCATACCAGTGTTCGAGGCGGGGACGATGACGTCCAAGGGCGCAAAGGCACCAGCACGTGCGGGGGCAGCGACCTTGTTGGCGACGATGATGTCGCGCACCTCCTTGAGATCCTGGTCGGTGAAAACGAAGCCGATGTTGCCTTTGATGTGGGGGAGGAGGCGCTCGTACTGGGGGTTCTCGGTGAGGATGGTGCGCAGGGCGCGACGGACCATGGTGTTCTTGCCCATCAGGACGACGCCCTTGCCGCGGAGGGCTTGACGAATTTGATGCATCTGGTTGGAACCGACATTGTCAACGTTGACCAGGAAGATGGAGGCTGGGATTTTGGGTTTAGGCGCTAGGTAAAATATATGAGATAACGAAAGTACTCACAGTACTTGGTCAAAAGCTCCTTGAGCTTAACGAAATAAACTTCCTTCTCAGCACGAGTAGCACCCATGGTAGTTTTAAGTAGACTATGCCCATCTATGAGCTACTCCTCCCTCAAGTCAACAAAAGAATCGAACATACGTGAGTTTTGGTACAAGTTCAAAAGATAACTAATAAGCCTCCCGATTGACCTCTACGCCGAACAAGGGGTCAGCGAGCGAAGACGAAAACGACATAACGACGACGAGCATACCTGGTGGTGCCAATGGATATTTCAAGGCAGACAGTTGTGGACGGGGTTGTGCTGTGCCCGCAAATCTTTCTGTGGATGTAGTCGCAATAAGGTTTGAAGCCCGCCCGGCAACACCCCGCGCTCGTCGGAAATCGAAATGCTTGAGCAAAACGTAGTCCAGCTGTCTGGTAAATCTCGACGCGAGTTCCGTGTGTGGTCTCTTTCATGCGTTGCTATACATACTAACGTATCATGCGGCGCAGGTTCTCCTGTCTTCCTCTCTCTGCAGGTGCTATTTGTAGTAGCCGGGGCGAGATACTAAAATCACTAGGAAGCCACGACACGCGTTTTCCCCAGTCCGTGACGCGAGCTGCATAGACACATTCCATGTCATGGAATGTTGCGATGGTGCCAGTCGACCGTCCGAGTTCTCGACGGATACGGCGTCAGCACTGTCGGCGTTTACACTTACCGGTGCGCGCCAGACACGACACGTCGTCTCGACCTAGTTGACCTTAATTTGTCAGGTTTTATTCTAGCGTGGCCGCTCGTGGGACAGCATTTAGGCATGGGCTCAGAGGGCATACAGATGTTGCTACGCCGAGGGCCGTGATGTGGGCAGTGGATGCTCAACTCTCGTATTCTCTTGTGAGGCGTACCACACCGCATGCCACGGGTTCGATCATAGACCATAAAATGGCCCCTCTTACCGCGTTGGAGCCTCTTTCAGCCCTGTGTCATACGCCCCAACCTCTAGGAACCTCTAGTTCGGCTGGCAGCGATGCCATAGAGGTCCTCCGCAACTTCCTCTCACCACACAACCTCCGCTCCCCAAACCCGCATAAGCTCTCTGCCGACCAGCTGAAAGCGCTGTATGCCTCTCTAAAGGCCCACGACCAACTAACTCGCCTCTCGTCGAAGCAGTTCACTGAAGTACTCAGTCTTTTTGGTTCGCTGTCCCTCCCGTACCCGAGGAACCCTTGTATATATCTCAGTAAATTTGTATCTCATATCGATGGAGAGGATGACAGCAACCCGCATTGGGCTCTGGTCTTGGACATAGCGCGGGACAAGGAGAAGAGGTTAGGGCAGACCCTCAATGGCACGGATCGCTACTGGGTCATGCGTGCGCAGCTCACTAAGGTCGTCCTCAGGGAGGGTGAATCATTCGCCTCGAGTATGCAAACTCCACCTTCTCTATCGCCCGTGACATTGATGTTTCAACAGACGACCCCCGGCTGCGCGCACTCTCCCAAGCAACCATGCATTACCTCCACATCTGGCGGCACACCCCTGACCCTGAGATCCACGTTCCCTACCTGCAAGCCATCCTCTCCCTTCGCTCCCCTGAGCACATCGCGAACTTCCTCCAGCGGCTCTGCAAAGTCCTGAAACTGCATGCCAATCCACATCCACGCCTTTTAGACCTTCTTTGGCAGGCCCTGCTCCGGCACGGTCACCAGCTGAGCCCCATGTCAAAGGCCCGCGTTCTCTCAATGATCACAACTCGTCTCTCCCGATTCACATTAGCCACACAAGTCAAGCTTTCCTCGTCGTCGTCAAAGAAAGCGTCCCGCCCACTGGGCGCCCCCGAGCTCAGCGCCGCCCTGGGCACCGCCCTTTTTCCTAGCTACGCTGCCACAAGCGCGAGCCATAGCCCGTTATTTTCGGAGATATGTCACTGGGCTGCCTCGCAAGCCAAACTCGCGTTCAAGTCCGAAGTCCCGTCAGACACGCGTTGGGGCAACCTCCTCTTGCTCGCGATCAACCGAGCCCCGCACCTGCCCGTTCCAGAGCGCCTTACCCCTCCACCACCTGAGGATGCTGCCGATGCTAAAGGGGATGTGGATACGGAGGTGGCGGCGGCGGCGGATTGGCGCTCGGTATTGGTCCTGGCTGGGCTGCAACAGGCATTGCACACTAGAGGACGGGCGGCGCTCGAATCGGGGGAGGAGACTCGGAACATCGTACGCCCGCTGTGGAGAATGTGGAAGGCCGGCGGAGGGATGGAGAATGGGACGCGGTCTATGACCCTCACACGCGCTATTGTGGCAATGTTTTTTCGTGTTGCGGGCCTAGTTTTGGACAGCCCCCTGACGGAGGGATGCCATCGATTCTGCGTCATGCATGGGTTACTCAGCAATGGGGAGGCTGATGGCAATGCAGAGCGGCTTCAGCTGATTGACTTGCGTGTTGCATATGTGCTAGCCGCTGCTGCGTGCCAAGGGACCGCTTGGTATGACGTGTTGGAGAAATCGATGCCTTCGGAGAGCCGATGTGAGGTTGTGGAGGGGCTTCTATGGCATTTTCTTCCCGACGATGCGCATGCTGCATATGGTGTCTACGCATTCGCGAAGGAGCGTAATTATCGACTGTCGGATGGCGCGACACGTGCATTGGGTTTAGCACTTGCTTCATCACGGACTTGGCACCTTGCAGTGCCTTTTATCAACCTTGCCTCGTCTCGGGAGTGGACAGAGGAGCTTTTACTTGCCGTCCTCCGAGTTTTCCAGGTGGAGCGGCGGGAATACATCGATCCCCCGCTCGCGCAGACCCTAGGAAACACACTACGGAAACTGTACGTCAATGACGGGCCCCAGAATCGCTTCAAGTACCCCATCCGGTTCTTCCTTCCTATCATGATAGCTTCCGGTTATCCCGCCGCCGCCATTAGTATTGTTGAGGCAATTCACAAGCAGGCACCCGCTTTTTTCACCACGCGATTTTATTTGCGGCTCATGCGCACGCTCGTCCGATTTCGCTACCTCCATCTTACCCAGCGCCTGCTGCGTCTAGTTCCCGACTTTCCTGCTAGTGCTGCTAACGACTTTACCCGCAAGCTCAAACTCAGTCTTGCCCGTGCCGGTGCCCACACCGCCGCGCACAGAGTACACCGGTCTGGCATTCAATGCAGAGGCCGACGTAGTGCTCGCGAGTGCATGGCCCAAGCTGTCGCGTTCAAAGTGCGGTCCCCATCCGCTCAACATACCCTCAGGATTATTTCCATCCTTGCCCGCAACCCCACGCATGGCCCCACTATCAAATATGCCGCCATCCTCCTTATTCGCGCGAACCGCATCTCCGCCGCGCGCAAGTTATTCGAGCGCGCCCGTGCACACCTCGACCGCAAGACCAGTACTGCGATCGGCAACACCATCCTACATGGCATCTTGAAGCAGCACCGTCTGCGTAACGGCCGGTTGGTGCGGCATATACTGCGGACAAAGGACGTGCTGGAGAAGCGGTATGGCTTCGCGCCTGACCGGGTCACGATTAATATTATCGTCAAGGCCGTGTTACGGTGGCGGCAGGTCATCAGCCCTGAAAAAGTCAAGTCGCTGTTTGACCATATGGTGGGATGTGGGTATCCCGCGTCAGCGAAGTGGCGGTTCTCTAGCAATAACGGTGGCGGAGGAAGCGGCGTCCCGTTTGGCACGCCTGCCGCGGCGCCAGCGTTTAGTGTGCCCGCACTGGATCAGCCAATATCGTTTGAAAGGCATGTAAGGCCGATGTATAAGATGTTTGTAAAGGCTCTGTATGTAAGGCAGGATGTCAGCGCTGCGCAGACGGTGCTGGGGATTTTGAAGGAGGAGGAGGTGCTAGCGACGAAAAAGAGAGAGGAACGGAACCGCGCGAGGAGGATGGGGGTGGTGAGGAAGAAGTTGAAGGAGCGGCAGAGTGAACGAGAGTAGGATATGGCAGGTGACAGGCTGGTAGGAGGTGTAGTGGCTCCATATTGCCAATATGATATGATGGAATGCGAATATCCTTTGTTGCTTCATGGTTACACCGCTCACCACAGGAAGTCGCATTTCTTAGTGCTAGGAGATCGTGGCGATACCGTCTCTGACTAGCCTTACCATCAATCGATGGTGGACACCTGGACGCTTCACGCCCCAAAAATCCAAGTGATTGCCGTCACATGATCAGGCGAGAAGAAGTTTGAGAACAATGGAACCAAACCTTTTGAACATCAACCACCAACTGCTTCACCTTGTCATCCCTCAACTATCCTCTCCGCATGCCTAGATCCAACTGGCTGAAGGGCGCGAAGCCCTCTGAGACACCCGGTCGCAGAAACGCGTACGTTTCCGCCTTTTGTCAATTTTTTGTCGTTCATTCACATCTCGCATTCTTTCATCCTGCAGCAAGGTTCATGGTGAAATTCCTGGGTACCCAGTGGGATCCAGGTTTTGTAATCGTTCTGAACTCTCTGCTGCCGCTGTGCATGCACCGCTCAGAGCTGGCATCCATGGTGCCATAGGGGATGGAGCATATTCAGTTGTCCTGTATGTTCATACACCACCCAATTGTCGTTGTTGTGACTCACCTCTGTGCAGCTCTTTCGGGTACGAAGATGATGATGACCAAGGAGAAACTTTGTAAGCCATATGGTTATAGAAGTACACCACATGGGCTGATTTCTGCCAAGCATTTACACTGGTGAAGGTGTGACTTTTTTCCCAAGTGGAGACACTTTTTGTGATAGTTTTACAGGTGGTCGCGAGGCCAACCTCCCTCGAATTGATAAGATACAGGGGAAAGAGGTGGGCCATTCAACATTGTCATCTCTTTTTGGAAATTTTTTGATGTGAAGGGGTAGTCATGGGAAACAGTGCAAACAAAAGACCAAGAATGGGTTAGGGGCAACAAAGCATTGAAGGTAATCTTAGTTCCGGGCTTCTAGAATTTTCACCTGAACTTGTATTAATTTTCCCTGCAGTTGTCATCCTTGACCAAGAAGCCTGTTCGTGTTGTCCGGGGTGCCGCTCGAAATGCCACACAAGGCTCCCGGTATGCACCAGCTGAAGGGTATGTGATTGGTAAATACCTGATTCATTGAAGATCAACTGACTGTTCACATCAGTTACCGATATGATGGGCTTTATCAAGTGCTAAATGTGAAACTATCCCATGACTGTCTGAGGACCTGGCTAATGTATTTGTCTAGGCATGGAGAGAGACAGGGAAAACTGGCTTTGAAACTTGTAGATTTATGTTTGAAGTTTGTTCACATCTTTTTGAAATCAATGCTCTGAATTCTGATTACATACCTTTAGCGTTTACCACATCAGAGGCCTCTTCCGGGCTCAGGAGCAATAATGAAAAGCTACAGCCCTTCTATTGCAGGTCCTTCTAGACCCACTCCTGAGGTAAGTTTATACTGTATTCCCTTCTGTGACTCAATGCAAATATGGAATTTGTTACATGTAGTTACCTGTCATCCATATCCAGAAGCAGCCCCTCACACAATCAGGTCATGCATGTAATGCAACAGCAGGCCCATCCAAAGCCACCAAACCACGGATACCATTACCACCATATCGACCACCAGCAGAATTTTTACGTTCAAAACATGGGACAGCTAAGACCACAGTGGTTGTGAGACCCAGTCATACGAACCGGATCTATAATGAAGATGATGAGGATATTTTGATGGAGTGGAGTGAGGCATCTCGAGAAAGCCCTATGGCTAAAGATTCATCACTAAGCTCAGGAAGGACCTGCCCAGACAAGTGGGACAAAATCCGAGGCAAACAGAAGCTGCCCTCAAATATGAGGTTCAAGAGGACAGACAGGTTCGATGGAGAAGATTAAGGCAGTAGGAATGACCTGCAGCAGCTGCAATAGTCATCATTGTTTGCAGTTGGCAGGCTCCTAGAGCCACATGCTGTGTAACCTGATGTACATATATCCACCTATATCCCTTGACTCCCTACATACCACACTATCACCAAGTAGTAGGTACTATATCTTGTAAGCCTCATGCCCCTGCGTCTTGACAGTGTTCATTACGAAACAACAATCTCTTATACTTGTCACAAGAGCATGCGGACAACAGAGCCTCCACGATATCGTTACAAGTACGCAAGAACAGCAAAGCAGCGACATATACACACGAGGTACGGCAGAAAAAAGCGCCAGAGAATATATAGTAGTTACTTCCTTGGTCGTTTCCTGACCTCATCCTCCTTACACGCGTGCAACATAAGCTTGTTCGGATGGCCCGGGGTCATGCCGGAATGGCCCTTGGACCAGTCATACGAGACAGCGTAAGCGAATATGCTACCATTGCGGTTGAAGGCCGTCGTGGTGATAGGACCTGGGGCGGCCTCGAAGGCTGGGCAATTGTGACAATGTCAGTGCGTATTTGGACTATGATATCCGGAAGAACGCACTCTTTAGACGCGTGCGGGCGTCCTTGTCCCAGAAGTGTATGGTACCATCAGAGCCTGGAGTAAACGTCTCAGCTCATGCAGCGAGAAGGTCATGAGAGCAGGTGGGTGAACGTACCGCAGGTGGAAAATGTTCCGTGGACAGGGTGGAAGGAGATGTCATTGACCGCGTACACTAAGGCTTGGTCTTTGGAGTTCGGCACGTTGTCACGGCGGTGGCACTTGAACGAGAAGTTGTTCCTGAACAAAAGACCTGGTTGAGTAGGAAACCGTGTTATTAGGAGGACGTGACTCGCCCTGAGTCTTTATCTTCAACATATCTCGAAGTCCGTTAGTTGAAAGATCAAAGATTCAAGACAGGTCGAACTCACTGTATAGCCACTCGGCCTTCTACACTGCCGACCGCGAATCCGCTGCTGGTGGACGCGGTGAAACAAGATACAACACGTGTTTGCCACTTCAACGGGGAGACCATGGTCTAACGCAGTGAGGTAAGGACGAGTTTGGGGGAGAGAGAAACGAGCGTCAAACTTTGTATGCGGTATTAGGGTTTGTAAGGTTGAATATCTGGATATGGCGCTCGGCCGTCCCTACAACCATCAGGGGGTACTGTACGTCGAAGGTGTAGCACCGCTCTGGGAGGGTCACCGTTGCCACAGGTTGAGGGGCACGCAAGTCCCAATACTAATTCCAACATGGCGGAAATGTGAGCAGATCAGCACCAGTGAGATGGGAAAAGCGCGCACCTTGATCGTCTTGTCCCAGCTACCCGTTGCCAAAATCCCAGCCCCTGGCGCGTCAATCCACCTCACAACTTTGACTGGCGCGTCATGCTGCGCGACTTGCGAGGATTGACCAGTGGCAACATCGAACATGCGGCCAGCGTTATCGGCACCCCCAGAGAAGATTTTGTTCCCCTCCTGCCCAGGGCACGTTTCAAAGATGCGAACGCGCCTAAGAGCGACCATAACGCACCTTGTTCCAACACACGTCCAGCACCGGCCCCTGATGCTGATACATTGCCTTTCCTTGTGACTGCCCGCCCGCCATGACTTCGTAAATTCGGACCTGCAGTTTGTGCTTGATGAGTCGCGACGAACTACCGATAGGGAGGGTGTAGAACGTACACTATTGTCCCAGCTCCCTACAGACAAGTAGTCCGCCTGAGGAGAGAATGAAATTGAGGAGATAGAATCGGTGGGGGGATCCGCCATTTCGACATCCTTGTCTGCGGCGGCAGTGGTGCTTGTCGCTGCCGGACTCGTGGTTTGCGTCCCGAAAAACGACATGTTGGTAGAACAGCAGTTACCAGCTTCGCCGAGAAGTTGCGACAGCCGGTGTGCGAAGTGGTAAAGGAATTATATCAGCTTCCTACTTGAGGTTAACAAAAGATGAGGGTGGCTGAGTCTAAAGTTTGAAATTGTCCAGTGATGTCCTCGGCACCGATTCATCAAAATGACCATGTACCGCCAACTTTACCAAAATGCAGATTGAACATACTACTGTTTTTTGAAAGTCGAATACCAAGAAAAACCTGCATCCAATTTGAGCACGACGCTCATTGCTCGGTATTACTAAGGCATGGAGTATACGAGGGCACCAATGACCGTTAGTATTCCTCCTCCGATAAGTCAACTTCAGGATTGTCATGAGCGATCTGCACGTATGTGGCAACGTGTTCCTCGTCCATCTCAGGCTTGCCGTGAGGATCAGGTGAAACGTCCACCATGTCAACGTCAGACGCGAGAGGGGGACCTTTCTCCAGCTTCGCCGAGGAAAGCGGTGCCTGCACAGTAGGCTGACGTGAATCACCTTCCACGTACAAACACTCCTCCTTAGCTGAAGAAAGACGCGAACCTGCCAATTTTATCCGTGATCTTGCAGTGAGAACATACTGCGGTCGAAGATCAAACTCATGGTCACTAAAGTCACTGTCCGAATCAGCCCATTCACGTCGCTTGATAAGCCTACCCAGCGTCGCATAGGGATGAGCAGGTCGGTGTGAACGTATGAGGGCGCGTGGTGTGGACACATGTGCGTCAGGTCGCGCTACTGGCGCTGCTGGTACTTTGGCAGGTAATCCGAAATCAGACCGCTTGGGAAGCGGGGGCTGCCCAGGAAGACGCTAGATGATGTAATGAGTACACCACAGCAGTCGTCTCTGGATAGGACCCACACGAAAGGGAAATTGGCATGTCATAAAACCAGTTTTTCCTGTTTTCAGCTCTGCCTGAGCGTAAATTTATGAGATGGGAACAGCATCATCCAGACAGGAGGTGGAGGTCGTTACCTCCTCCACTACATATAGCCCATCGTAACGGAATCTAGGTAACATGCTGATGTTGAACAACAATGTGGACACCAGAAATAGGGGATATACCCTTCGGAGGGTGCGTATGTCGAATTGCCTTTGTGACCACGAATGACGCGAACAGGCTTCTTCGTCATGGCTGATACCTGCACAACGATATCCGTGCGAGTTGAAATGATACGAAAAGGAAAGGAGAAACGGCGACTTACACGCAAGGCCTTATTACCAGTGGATTCCCAATTTTGATCGGAGCTTTGTGGACCGTCGAATGAATATGCCTATCACACTGTCATCACGATATCCGCGTAGGATTATTGAAATAGCTGACAGATTGGCCTTGCCTATCATCCTTGGGAGTCCGTCCTCCTTTGAAAGGAAACCAGTATAGCATACACATCGATTACTTGCAAGAGTCCGTACCCTCGCCAGTGTAGACACTATCGTAATCTTCAGGCCATATTTGGAAGAACTAGGTTAGAACGTACAAAGTCTCTCCGTCATCCACATCGTCTTCATATCGACCTGACCTACGACGGTACCCAATATCAGTATACGCCCGACCCCTCCAGAGGTCTCATACTCACAGAACGATAGAATAGGCTCCAAAAGTGCCAGATCCGTGTATCCCCCCTATGGGCGGATTATGCACGCCTTTTCTGCTACACTCAATGCGTGTTTCGAACGTAGAACCGACTGGGAAATCGGGTATGTGACCATAGACTGATCTAAGAAATGCTCCGTGAGTCTTGCGAATGTCTGTACAATAAAATGGCACTAACTTTCGACGTTCCCGCTTCCTGATCGGGGGGGACACCTCCCGCATTATAACTCCCATGGCTGCGGTATGAGTAGCATCGTCCATTGAGATAGTGGTATGGGGCAACTGCGAACAGTGATCTGATCATGATAATCTCAATTATTTATTTCTCATTATTCATTTCTGTACATAACTCTCCTTCGGTACTTCACCCTGTTGCGTCACCAAGTTATGCGAAGTTGCAGTTTTCCAAAACGTTCCACCAGTGGGATGACGGGACGTGGATAGCAAGTCCTCGAAAGTGTTCGCTTTTCAATTGTCTCCTCGCGTCCCAATAACGCTATGTCGACTGCGAGAGCTCAAACCAATATCCTCATCACTGGCCCCACGGGTACGTGAGCCACTCGCGTTCGAGGTCGCCATTTGACGAATGCTGCTTTCGCAGGATACATCGGGGGCTCTGTCCTGTCCCGCTTTCTGGATCGTGCAGATTTCGAATACTTGAACATAACCGCGCTCCTCCATTCGCCCGAAAAGGCTGAGAGACTGAACGCTTTGGGTATCAATACCGCCATCGGCTCCCATCAGGACGCTGACTTGGTCGAGAAATTAGCGATGGCTGCGGACGTTGTTATTACCATGGTAAGTCAAGTTTTGAACGGTCCCAGCCATCCAATGTTATAGGAACAAGGCAGATGTCGATGACCTCCAAGCTGCCAACGCGATTCTGAGTGGCCTCGAGAAGCGCTACCACAGTGACGTCACTGGGAAACGTCCCATCTTGATCCATACTGTGCGCACTCTTTCGCGTTGAACTCCTGTTCCCTAGCTGACGACTCTGTCCAGTCCGGGGCTGGTCTGTTATTGCTTGGCTTTGAGTATGACAGAACTACTGACCGATAATGTTCTAGGTGTCCTTGCCGACGACGCCGCTGGAGCCTATGCGTCCACCAAAGTTTACGACGATCTCGATCCAGATGACATTGAATCGCTCCCGTCTATTCAACTTCACCGCCTGGTTGACATGGCAGTCGTGAACGCGGACAAACAGGGTACGCGACCAAGTCCCTGTATCAATCAAGTTTCACATCGGTTTCTCCGCTCTCCTTCGACAGGTTACGTTAGAACTTATATTGTTGCCCCATCCACTATCTACGGCATCGCCATGGGCAAACTTGTAGACTTAGGCCTCCAAAACTCGCACTCCATCCAAATTCCCTCTTTGATTGACGCGTCTTTAGACCGCCGTCAGGGTGGGATGGTCGGGGAGGGCAAAAATATCTGGCCCAACGTCAGCAACAGCGATAGTATGTCGATTTCTACCACAGACAGACCGTCGTTCAACAGGCGCAACAGTCGCCGATCTCTTCCTCGTTCTCTACGACTCCGTCCAGAACAACCCTACCACAGGACATGGCCGCGACGGCTTGTATTTTGGCGAGAACGGCGAACACAGCCTGTATCAGGTCGGCAAGGCCATAGCGGAGAATCTCGTCACGGTTGGCAGAGGCGTGAGTCCCGAACCTACGCCGTTTACCAAAGAGGAAATCGGCAAGTACTTCGCGGTATGCACGTAGCGCGTTCCTCTGTTGGCAAGACACGTCTTCAATCTTCGTCCTAGGGGTCCACTTATCTTGGCTCGAACGCACGTTGCCGGGCTAATCGCTCGCGTTTGATTGGCTGGAAACCGAAGAAAACAAAGGTCGATATGTTCGCCAGCATACCAGACGAGATTGCCGTCGCAATCGCTGGAAAGAGGAAACCTGTCAAGCTCAAATGATTCCTATTCCTCTCGCTATTAGAACGACATTTTCTACTCCTGCTCAAAATCGTAGCATCAACGCCACCGAGGGTCTCGATGCTGTTTCCATTGTCATCGACGTAATTCCAAAGATATGTGAAAAACTTCTCAAGGAAGTTGCAAGATAACTCTGTGGTCTATGGTACGCATCTAGACAAGTAAATTCGTCCACCATCCCTCACTTCCATCCAGGTTGTAGATGAATGATAAATGTAAGAATATTCAGTCTGACCTTTGTCAAGCTCGTGATTTTGAGACGTAAACGTGGCCTTGTAGCCTAGAGGTACGATACTTGCTTTGGTTTTGCAATTGCACGTCCATCGGCAGCGCACAGCAATTTGTTTCAATCATGTATTATACATAGTCCAGGTGATCCCACTATCTCAAGACAGCGTCCTATAGAATTTGTACCCATACAACATGATTGCATTAGTATGACCTAGCATTGTCCCATCATGCAACGCCAAAGTTCGAGGGCCATCGCACTTTGGGGGGGCATAGCCTGTCATCTGTTGTCGGAGGAACATCGACATGGAGGTGGGCATGATAGTCGGTCGACGGCCGGAAATTTGTATGTGCGGGAACCCCCTAATTCCAGGGACGGCACTAGATGCCAGATTCCCGGGGTTATATGCCGAGCATACCCCACGTTAGGATAGCGAGACAGAGGACAATCACGACACTCTTGTCATTCAACGCTACGCCTCCATTGCCGGAAATATGATGGTTCTTGGTTGAGTTGTTGTTTGAGTCCGAGTCCAGAAGCACACTCTCCCCGAGCGTGCTCGGAGCCGCTGTGGGTTGTGTACCCATCTCCCCACTACCGACGATGACCAGTTTCCCAATGCTTGGAACTTTATGGACAGTCACGAACAACAAGGCGGGGCCCGGTTGGAAGACGTTTGGATTGGGAGCTTGGGCAACATGTAATGTGATCGTTCTGTCGCTCTGGACAGTGAAAGTGTTGTTGAGCTGGAGATAGCGCTGGCCCATGTTCATCGCGTGTGTGGAGACGCCGCCTCGGAGAAGCACGACAGTTGCGCTTTTCGCCGCGTCGTTGGCGGAACCAGTGTATGAGCTTGCGAAGAGTGTGAGATCAAACGCATTACCGCCGTACGAGATGGATTTTGGGATGCCAGATGGGACAGGACGCGTCGTGGCACTGAAGTAGGGAGGATAGAATATTTCCGCTTTGTATGTCGTGGGGAAGACAGTGCTTAGATTGACGTCAGTATTGGGATTCGATCCGGCGATGAGAACTGAGGCATCAGGAAGGAGGATGGCGGTAGAATGATACAGGCGGGCGATCTGGGAGTTTCCTAGACCAGTATTCGACCACCGTTGACCCCTCGGTGCGTTGGGATCATAGATCGCGGGTGTACCCACTGGACCCGCGGCGAGTGACATCCCGTACGGCATGTCTGCGGACGATGCCGTCTCTCCCGTTGTAAACGAGTAACCAGCAGTGCCAAATGCTGCGCCGTTGATAACGAGCATCCTCCCGTCGGGGAGAATAATAAATTGCCCCATGGTCCTTCCTTCGAGCATGTCATCGTCCGCCTCGTACTTTGGATCTGAACCATCTGGTGGCTCGGGAGTAAGACGCTGGCAATCTCGTGAGGCGCGATGGCTCCATGTGTTGACAGCGGGTTGGTTATAGTTTCCCCAGGCATCATCGGGCAAATATATACCGCCGCAAAAGAGGATCGTGGGGTTGTAATTATTCGCAGGAGTGAGAGGGAGCATGGCGACAGCACCAGATGCTGGGTAGACCCGAGCGACATGATTCGGCATGTCCGGAAGCTTGGTCTCGACGTTATTATTATATTCCCAGATGACTACGGATTTTTGCTGATGAGATGGGATCCGAAGAGAGAATATGATTCTTACTAGTGGATATATTTGCCTGAACGAGCATCTTCCCCGAGTTTAAAAGGTATGTGTGGGCGTATGAATTCAATCCTGACGTCTTTATCATGAATTGCATGGTTTGCGCCGGGCGCTCGTGGGAAGGGTAAAATTCGTAAGTGCTTTCTGCTGCACCACTCTGAAATTCGGGGTCGACGTTAGGGTAATTTCGGTTGATATAACCACCGTTGACAAAACCGCCAACCAAAACCACCGATCCGTCAGCGAGGGCCTCAGTTCCAGCGTACCACCGCTGCTTCTGCATGGAGAGAATGCTGGGGTCGTCGTACCACTGGCAACTCGAAGAAGACGAGGACCCCGAGTTGGTGCAAGGGTTCAGGATGCGGATGGCTCTCGAGCCATCGAAATCCTGATATTCGGCGTCCCACACGCCAAAGCCATTTGCGTTGCGCTGGGAACCTACGACTCCCCCGCGCGCCACCGCACCATTTCCACCAAAAGTAGCGTATGATCCATTGGGTAGATGTATTCCGGAAGCACAGAAGGTGTTTGTTCGGACGTCCATCACAGTGGCCTGTTGTGTGGCGATGTCCCTTGAATTGGAGGGTGAATAAACGATATCAGAAATGAACGACATTGATTACCACACAGAGCCCCATGCCGGGTGTCCATTGATTGCTGCGGCATTACCTTCGGCTTTATCCAGAATGTATACTTTCTCCTCACTCCCAAGGAACATCTGATCGAGTCTTGTTAAGGGGAACACCGAAGGGGGTACCAATGACTCACTATCAAAGCGCTGACAAGCGTATCACCAGCATGTACAAATGTGCCTGCATTTATAGCGAAGGTCGGCGCCGAGGCGAAGGCCAGCCATAACGAAGACTGTAAAAACCGCACAATCATGCTTCACCCCTGGTATACTTGAAACGCGCGAATAGGAAGGACAGAGGCGAAGGGAAGAATAGGAGGGCAGTCGATGGCCAAAACATTTTCATGCATCGGTCGTTTTCATCTAGGTGAGGTTTTACCATGTGTGCTGCGCACTCGTGTTTTTCGCTGGGTTTCGAGAATAGCTGAATCGCCGCCATCCTTAGACCCATTTCGTCGGCCGCTCATGACTTTGGCTTGGTTTTATACCCGTCATGTATAGGGGTAGTCTGTGATGTTTATGACGCGAATGGGGCCCCCACAAATGGTTGTTGCACTCCGAACTAGAAGTAGATGCTTAGCAAAATGCACCGAAGACAGAACAAGACGAGTTTACTTTACCGGGCCATAGGTAGACCGGACTAAGGAATCCTTTAGGGTGTAATATACACCGCAGTTACTGATGGAACTGAGGATAGGCCAGAGGCAATCTGGACACCGCGAGGTTTAGCTGACAGCACTAGGACTAGCATGAAACGAGCTTGAAGTTCGGCCGATTTTGCCTACATCTATCCTCTTTAGATGCTGAGCGTATACATGCCATACTGTACTTCCAACCAGGGATCCTTACGAAAGTTGCCGAGTAAATAAACTTGGGTAAGTGTTTGGGTCATGATCTGCAAGTTCGTCCGACGCAATCGGACTCGAGACACATCCAGATGCGACGTTCGTTCCACCAACTTGGACGGAGTTCGGACGAACTCATCTCCATACTTCCAAGCTCAACGGGTGAAAAACTTCGTCACCGTCCTCTTGAAACACTTCTATCTGACGACCCCACCACTCGTCACTGCAGTTTTGCATTTTCGCCTGATTGTGTCTGAGTCTCCCGGATCGATTCTCCAGTTGGCTCTCTTGATAAGTCCTCGTCTGTATATAGATGAAGTCTTCCTACGTCACGCGTTTTGTCCCATTCCCTCCACCCCGAAATATGGACTAGATGTGCCTTGTTCTGTTCAGCTTCCGAGCTTGCTTTGACGTATCCATCCCGTTCGTGTTGGTAGCACCTTCCATCCCAGGTGTAACGCACTTCAAACTACACAACAGCTGTAGTATTGACTTGATTTTGGTCATTTGATGACCTATTCTCTCAGCTGCACTGGTTGGTTTTTTCTTTTGGACACGCTCTGTTCCGAATGGTTTCCAGACTTAAAAGTAGGTTCAAGGTGGGGTCTGGGGATCCTCAGCAACCGGCAAGGGGTTGAAGCTACATGGCACGGCAGGGCTCATCACTGTTCAATTTGCCGGAAGGTCTGGTGGTGAATATTACCCGCATCGATCTCACCGATCTCACACTACACGATTCTACAGCTCTCTTTGAAAATCGTCGCCCACCACTTCAAGTTCCCGATATCTATTGACTTCTGAGGATGTTATGCATTAATGTTTCAGATAGTAAGACAGCTGCTAGTAAATATGTCTATCCCTTCGACATGTATATGGGCTTGCAATAATAGCCTTCCTGTGTCCACTTTTGTCATACTGTTCAGAGTCAATTGCCAGGTTGCAAAATCTTGCTTACTTGGATTAGTGCCTGTGTTCCACATCCTCTGGTGAAGCGAGCTGTATCTATCGCCTTTTGTTACTGGGTTTGCATTGCAAACATTGAGCAGATAGACCTAATCTTGACTGAACGTTTTTCACATTTTTATGTCTGACCGATTCCTGGGTCCTACCTCTGCCCGTCAAAATGAAGGCTTAAGTACTGGCAGTCATGCGCGACCAAGATCTATTGAATGGAGTGCCGAGTCAGTCTCGCATGGCCTTGCGAAGTCACGAATCTTCTGATTCCCATATGAACAGTCTGCTACACACGACGGTTCAAGATGGGAAGAAAACTATTCAAGCTTTCTGTTTCCGTTACTGGGCCTAAATCCATGTCTTTTGTCAATGGGCCGGTATGACGAAGCTCATGTTTGATAACACCAGTTTAGAGAGAATAACATTGTATCTGGGCTATAATTAGCAGGGCTCTGAATTCAACAATTAAGCCAATTGCTCACTGGATACACTTACTCGATCGTTGGTTAAAAATATTTCGGGCTTCGCGTCCTCCGCGAGTAAGGGAGGCTTCTCTACAGGAGCGTCCTTCGCCAGCTCCGTATCGTCCGCCTTCCTCCTAACAATCATTCTCGTGCGATGCACCATCCACAACAAGAACAGCAGGGTATATATCCCAAGGCTGCGTGAATATGAAAGAGCATGGATAACGTTCTCTTTCAGTGAACCTTCCATCTGTATAGACGATGCAGCCAGTACCACCACAAGTCCTATTGTTATGGGAAACATGGTGCGACGAAATGTCCGACCCGGCGTTTTTGAGCCCATGAGCGCCTCGGCGTACTCATCAGCATGGAAGTCGATTTTGACAAGAAAGACATAGACTGCACCAATGAGGAGAAGGAACAGAAGTGCCGCCATGAACGCGCAGAACGTGGATTTCGTGATTGGTTGGGCGAGGATGACAGAGAACAGTTCATGGTCGACCTGCATCGAGAACGAGGGTTGGGTAAAGACCGTGGGTATACCAGTATAAACTTGAGTTCCACCCATCTCTTTGAACCAAGTCAACGGGGCGGCACAATGAGTACTTGGGGAGACAGAAGGAGGCGGACAAAAGGGATTTGTTGAATTAAAACGGAACGTTTTCACAAGACCAGTCGGATATCACAGCCTCTGATTCACGCTCACGGGCCCCTATTGACTACCTAGAAAAGATCGTGTGTGTGGTCTGACCCCCCTAGGGACGTTATTATCACATCAACTCTTTTCTAGGTATGTCTATTTCCTCTAGGGACATGGCCGAATATCAATCCTTCTCTAGTCAGAGGCTCTTGATCATTCTTCGCAGCCCACCCTCCTTCAACCCTCTCATGTAGTATATTTGGTGGTATGTGATGCTTATGTAGCCGGACCATCCCAAAAAATATACTAGTTCAGATCAGGGACAGGCCTCATCAGCCCTCCCGACACGATCCGGACCATTTGCCTATAAAGTTGTGCCTCTGCATCAACGCTCGATTGAAGATTGGATATCCTCAAACAACATGGTCGGCACAGCCACATGATTACAATGTTAGTGCTGTGACTAGTAGGACGTCTTGCGAAAGGCTAGCACCATTTGTCTGATGGCCAGCGTACTAGCCATTGTTGTTCAAATTGGTACTGAGGATCTAGGTTACGAGGTACTCAATGTTGACTTGTGAAGGTGGGGCAACAGCTGAGAGGAAATGTCGATACGAGTCTGTATAAATAACCTATGAATTCAGAAACACACTATAAGGACAAACTAAAGTGAAAGCTCTCGAGCAGAGCATAAGCAAATGGAGTATCATTATAATGTAAAGATACACAGCCCGTGGGGCTCGAGATGAGATAGATACAAGTAAAGTGAGTAAGGGATGAAAGTAAAAGGTTCTCCTGCATCATGGTGGAACATACATACTTATGGCTGAAACGCAGTGCGGCGCACCCAGGATAAAGACGCGTCAATCACCAGGACTATGGACGGCTTTCCAATCCAACACGCCGGTGCAACATAAACATTCATATGCTCACCGTGCGTTGCAATTTAGATGAAATTTCTGACCATGTGTTGGCTACAACTCCTCTACCATTGCAGTAAGCGTCGATGAGATGTTCTTGGGTCCTTTAGGTGGCAGAGCTCTGCGGGCAAGGCTGGGCACAGATAGTTTTGAGAGATCTACGTGATATTGGCCGCCATTACTCTTTGCTGTTTGTTGACCGGCCTGAGGCGTTTTTCAGCACCCTGCTTAATAGAAATGATCCCCCTCCACGGTGTGTTTTTCGGATTGAAGTCTATTATGAGAAACAGACACCAAAGTTATCCTGTAATTATATTACGCCACCCTATGGATGGCGGGTTAGCGTAATGGTTAACGCGCCAGTTTCCGGTGTAAGGTCAGCTGGAGATTCCGAGTTCGAGTCTCGGGCCTGTCGTTTTTGCTCGTCCGCTTCCGCCCTCTCGATACTCATGATCCATGACTGATGGTTCTTAACCACAGCCCAAGGATACTTGTCGCGCCAGTTTCGCTGTTCCACCTGGAGATTTCGAGTTCGTCGGAAGCTGGGGACATCAACGAAGGTGCTGAACGCCGATGAGCCTTTCCTTTTTGCGTCCCGCTGTTCGATGTGAATCCATCATCGTATTTCTCCTTTATTTTGGGTACCAGCAATAGCGTCATGTAAGTCCTAGGGATTCTGTTACTGGGCGTCGCTGGTAATCAAATACGTCGCCGCCACTTTATGACACACTGGTGCTCTGAGTAGCTGCAGTACAAGTTGATTGTGATTGACTCTCGGATTGATGATCAGTTTTCGATGGGGTCACACATCCTGCGAGCTGCTTTGGGTGGTGGCAAGTGCAAGTGGCCTGGTTTCGAATCCCAGCAAGGCCCTCATATGGCTTTGTGTCCTTTTCTGGTAGTGTGGCGGCAGTCGAAAACGCCAAGAAAACTGCTTTTGTCTTATTCCCATCACCACCTTTTTTTACAACAAAGGGATAGATGCCATGTATAAAGTCATGTATAAAGTCGATATAGACGAAGATTCGGAAACTGACTGTCTTGCGCTGCCCCCGCAATACTTCTGATGCCCTCGCATCCCTGCACAATGTCCTGGCAGCCGTATTATCCCTGCTCACCATACTCATGTTATTGGAGCGGCACTTCGTACGTGGCTCTACCGCGTCCTTGCGTCTTCTGCTGTTCACGTTACTCAACAGAGCGCCACCGCCATATTCCTTCGCTACTGCCCAGCAGTCTTGTGTCCCACTTCCAACCAGCACTACCCCATCCGTCATTCCCCTGCCTGCTCGGCGAAATTGGCAGTGGCCACACTATCCAACCACGCCGCTAACGCCCTATAGCTTGAACGGACAACATCTGGAGCCCATTCCCCCTTCACCAGACCTGTACTACCCCTATTACTACGTACCGCCTTCACCCGTCCATCCTTACTGGGAACATTCTGGAGACGAAGCACAGGCAGGGATTTGTTTGAGTCCTTGTGGCGGCGCCTCACCGACGGTTCCACGACGTCGAGCAACGAGATTCCTAAGGAGGAAGTCTTCCTCTTTCCACTCGCCACTTAAACCCAAGTTCAAGAGACTTCGAAATCCACTGCGGTCGCGCCAACAAGTACCGCTGTACAGATTCAGTGCGTCCTGGCCCATAGAGGAGGCATCCCTTGACTCCCTTAATCTTGCACCTCGTCCAAATAATTGGAGGATAGACTACACACCACCCCATGTTGCACGTGGACTGTCTCGGCGTATTTCGCGCACAGTACGAACGGCGGTCGGTGAGTTCCATTGCACCGTAACCACAGGAAATCTGCCAGCTGATTAAGTTCTATAGAAAAGAGCGTTGGAGAAATCCATTACTCTCTAAGTCCGCTGCTCCACTATACATCAGCATCTACACATCCTATTGGGTATGATATCCGACACGATCCGGCTCAGACCAATGTCCAATTCCTTGATCTTGCACGACCGTCGAACGATATCGATTTCTTCCAGCTGGCAACATCTCCGCCTGTGGATGAGCTCTGCCTGTTCCACCCCCGGTTACCGTGGTACATCCATGTGGGCGCCTCGCACCCGAATGGGATCACCATCGGTGACATTCTGACACAGATTCACGAGAGCCTTGCAAAGCCCATCAACAGGCGGGATTTCTATAACGAAGAGTTGAACGCTTTTGACCGCGAGGAGATGTCCACAGCGTTCTACTATCGACGTGGCGAGGATACCGGAAGAGGCATGCTGCGCATGGATTTCCTGGGATTTGATGTGATGTTTTTGGGACTGGCAAAGACCAAACGCGGGCTCTGGGAGATCAAGACGACCGAGGTGATACCTTGATCGACTTGCTTTGAAATTCGAATATTTTTGTTCTGCCTGTAACCCTCAAGGCCTCAAGTGTCGCCGATATCTTAATCTGTCTCATTTTTATTGCACCATATGTATTTTTGTCACTCAGATGTAATAAGCATGCCTGTTTCCGTATACTCAGAATTAGGAGACTGGTGGAAAAGGTATATGTACAAGTGGTATCAAGTCAGCGCCTGAGTATGCCGTAATCCTTGGTGACACTTGACCCCAATACATCATATACAACATCCACAGTTCGTGCAAAAGGCCTTTATCAGAACTCTCTCTGATGTCGCTTCACCGACGAGTAATTTTCAGGCAAGGACAGTGACTAAACGGTGACTAGTGTTCAGACATCGACGCATAGGTTCAGCATCTGAACATACCAATTCAAGAGCTCCAGGTTCACGTCCTTTGCTCTCTCCAACTGCTATCGAGGGCATCATCCACCAGAAAATCGTACCAGAATAGAGCGATTGGAGCCGTCGCGAGGTGCCACAAGGCATGGGCATCGATGATTCGTCCCCACGGTGGAAAGTCAAACAGTTCCAAAGCTGTTGCAGCAGTCGTAAGAGCCACGAAGATCGCCGCTTTCCCAACGTAACTGGGTCGATAAGACCCGGGCCTCGAGGGGAACCTCCTAATGATGGAAGCGGGAAGAGAATAAAGCAGCCACAACGCATTGTGCGTGAGACCGACTATGAGGTTGAATGCCATATTGTAGGTATAATCGAAGCGTGGAAGGAGACACAAATACGAGACATGAGCGACATATGTAATGATACAGAGTAACGACCAGGCTTTGTACGCCAAACTCGTGGTCTGCGAAGCGTTTGATAGTGTGAGGCGGGATTGACCACGGTAAGGGTAGAGGTGGAATAGCCGGACCGCGGTGTAGTAGAGTGCGTAGAGGATCGCCAACGCAGCAGAGAAGTAATCCAATTTTTCGGTAACGGAGAGGTCTACGAGGCAGCGAACATGAGATGGTGCTTACCATGAAACCGAATTGAACTCGCCTCGAGTATGGAACACAGACGACCAAATCCAGGCGTTGATGCTTGTGAACGACCAGATCAGATAGAACGATCTCATGGGATGTGCTTTCGGGATCCGATTTCGCACTTTGAGCGCCCCTTGAGCATGGCACCAGAGGTTCAAGAGGGAAAATGCCACCGAAGCGGGTTCTTGCATGCCAGCCAGGCGCCAGAAGGGCCATTTCCCGTAATATTGTTGGATGGGAAGACCTTTATCGACATCCCTATCGGTAATCTCGTGCATGCACGAATACTTGCAGTCGTCGTCGCATGTCCAGCGTGTGAGCCGCAGCGGCAGTGGCAAAGGTGCAGATTGCGCGGCTAGCTTGCAACGGTTCGCGGAACAAAGGGCAATGCAGTCCGTGAAAACTTGAGATCTGTCTCCGGACGACGCGAGCGCTGCCCCAATGACGGTCGTTAAGAACAAGAAACAGGCATTTGTGTGCATTGGAGTAGGGGGGATCGATGTTGGTTGGTGAGTGAATATGTGGGAATATTGCTGCTGACATGAACATCCAGGATTGCGAAATTCTGCTAAGTCTCGTTCCAGCTTCACGCTGGTCGCAAAATCGTGCAACACCATCCCTACCTTACCAAACATTCACCGCTTTATACTACGCAGCAAGAGACCTGCACATACCTCTTGGGTGCGTCCTATACCTTGCATATTGTCGATAAATACGGTTAATGGTGGCGATGCAGTTTTATCAGAAGTTTTGGAGTATTTGTGGACCTTGCGCAAGGCATCTCGTCGCTTCAAGATGGTCCGAACCTCACAGGCCGCTACATTTTCCTCCTCACCGTATTTCTTTGACCGAGGAGCCAACGGTACCGCTAAGCCGATTACAGAGCATATTAACGTAAGTCAACGACAACACATGCTCTACGTCTAGTTGCAATTGAAAGGTACATCTTCAAGCCACATTCTCGACCTATTGTATCCTACTATTCACCGAGAGGCGTCGGGGGACATCACTATGGAGTACTAAACACTTCAACTTTAGGATACGCCATTGCAGCAGCTGACTTGGTCTTTGTTTCTAGGAACGACATCCTATGAAACCGCACCGTCTAACCTTGACTAATGCATTGGTCATGGGATACGGGCTCGACAAGCAAATTCATCACATCTACGATCCACGGCCCGCAACCCAAGCCGAACTTGAAGAATACCATGACCACGACTACATCGACTTCCTGTCCAGGTGAGCAAAACACCATCGTGGGCAATGCGGCTCACATAGCCTTCCATCCCGCCAGAGTTACTCCGGGGAATCAGACCCAAATGAGGCAGATGATTGACGTCTTCAATTGTGTCGAGGATTGTCCCATCTTTGCTGACATGTTCGACTTTTGTCGCATGTACGCTGGAGGATCGCTCGCGGGGGCACGGAAGTTATGCGCAGGTACGACTGACATTGCCATTAACTGGTCTGGTGGTTTGCACCACGCCAAACGCGGGGAAGCAAGCGGATTCTGCTACGTCAACGACATTGTTCTCGCGATTCTCGAGCTTCTCAGGTTCGACGTTACTACTAACTAATCCACTACGTGGTGTGCTAACACGATCGTAACAGATATCACCCCCGCGTGTTATATATTGACATCGACATACATCATGGAGATGGTGTCGAGCTTGCCTTCTACCAAAGCAATCGCGTAATGACCGTCTCCTTCCACAAGTACACCGGCGACTTCTTCCCGGGCACAGGAAAACTAGATGACAACGGTAGTGGGCCCGGCAAACATTTTTGCCTGAATGTGCCTCTCCAGGATGGGGTTGATGACGATATGTACTTGTCAATTTTCAAGACTGTGATTGACGATACGGTCACCGCCTTCCGTCCATCTGCTATCGTCCTTCAATGCGGCGCCGACTCCCTGGGATGCGACCGTCTAGGCGCCTTCAACCTCTCCATTGCTGCGCATGGCGAATGCGTTAACTTCGTGCGCAAATACAATGTGCCTCTACTCGTTGTTGGCGGAGGTGGATACACGATCAAAAACGTCAGCCGATGCTGGACATACGAAACGGCTGTGCTCGTAGGCGCAACGATCCCAGACGAGCTCCCTGCGACTGTGTATGACGCCTTCTTTGAGGACTCACACTGGAAGCTGCATCCCCCGCTTACAGGCAAGGTCGACAACCAAAACTCGCCCGCTTCGCTTCAGCGGATCACGATCAGCATACGAAATAAATTGCGTTACCTCCAAGGTGCGCCGAGCGTGGCGATGCAGGAAATCCCTCCTGACTTGCAGGGCTTAATGTGTGATGAAGCGCGCAACGCGGAGGAGAAGGACGAGGAGACGAAGGGCACCGGTAAAGCGGGGGAGTTGAGAGTAGATACGAGCACAGCGCGAAACGAATTTTTCGACGGGGACAATGATGTCGATCGTGATGAGGACGAGACACCATCTACATCTGCCAGAGGGAGAGGGACTGGGACTCCTCGCCGTCGTGGAGCTCGGCGCACCCGTGCTGGCCGTGGCAGAGGGAGAGGGACTACAGTATCTGCTACAGCGCGCTTAGACGGCGATGGAGAGTCGGGGGAAACGACCGCGCCACCGACTCGGAGAGGCAGAGGTAGGGGCAGAGGTAGGGGACGCGGAAGAGGCAAGGCCGCGGACAAGGATAAGGACAAAGAGAACAGCAACCCTGCGGCCGGTCCGACCACCACTACACCCTTAGATGTTGAGGTGGAGGTACGAACCAGTAGTTATCGAGGAAATCGGGTCCAATGCTGAAATTGCTTTTGTGTTTAGGATTGACTGCTCATGTTGGCTGTGTACTGATATGCGCGGCCGGCGTTCTGGTATATCTCTCATGGACCCAGCCACCAAAGGTGCCCCAGCGCGATGCATCTCCTGAGTGGCCGGAATTGTACTGCCTTGTTCCGAGGTCCTGGACCAAACTTGGTGCTGGTAGTAGGACCTGGCATCGCTAGCGCATGTTATCCCCGTCTCTGGAAAAAGATCTTGCGAGCTTCGATTCCGAAGGCCAACAACACTCCGTACTCGAGAACGAACTGGTCTTTTTGGGACGAGCACGGCTTGGCCTTACGATTGTGCGGTCCACTTGACCAGTGACACAACATTTGGCAAGTAGTTGAACTCCAGATGTATCAGTTTCATAGAGCCAGGGTTTCTCTTTGGACCTCAATGCCAGTGTTTGTGCAAGGCAATAACCTTATGCAACATTCGAACGAACGAGGACATTATGTTCCTTGGCGACAAAGTACGGACGCACCTTAGCGCGAGGATTGAACATACACTGCCATCCACACCTGACCCTGCAATGCATCCACCCTTGGTGTATGCGATCTACAGAATCGTTATACCCGTCTCCGCTTGTAAGCATATCCAGGCGCAAAAAATCGTACGGTGCGTAGACACTCCTAGCGCTGGGTCGAATCAGGGATGGCTTGTCACTAGGCCCCACCAACGACCTGAGCCGCAACAGGGCCATTATACGACTAGGAATACTGAGTGGAAATCGGGAGTGTTACAAGAATCCGGGTCATGAGTGGGAAGCGAGGTCTAGGTTTGCGCGTCTCGGCGGACGCGTCGCCATTGCTCGTCGACGTCGATTCAGTCGGATGGGAGGAGCAGAACAGGACAACAGACCATTCTGCATACCACACTTCGATGACCTCATCAAGGTGAAAAAAAAGTTCCTATGGAGGTTCTCGTTACGGAAATGACAAGATGTGTTCGTGCACATCGACACACTGAAGTGCATCGTCCTGTGCCGCGCTCAGCAAGTTGGACTTAAAAGCTTGAGTGTTGAACATGATGCGGCCCAAAACAACTTGGGGTCTCAAATGGGATGTGCCTTTCTACCGAGTCGAATGAGGGGGATCTAAACCCCGATGGAACCAACATCTACTGATAGTCGCATTTCCGTTGGACATGCAAGGTCTGTGATAACGGACGATGGATCCTTCAGAGTCAACTTTGAAAGACGAACGCGTCCTACACATAGAAGCATCACAACGCTCTCAAGAGTTCGCTCATTGATCCCACGAAAAAAGTACAGGTGCCGTTTTTCGAATTCCATTTCGTGTTCATGGGCTGGTTCTAATATATAGTGAATAATTGTAGGTGGGGGTCATGAGTGGGTGCTATTGATACAAGTGTTCCTCGCAGAGGGTTTGTTTGGAGGTATGCGTGAGGTCATTACGGCGTAAATCGCCAGTGTTAAAGGGTAGGAAGAGGCGGATCGTTGGTATGTCGAAGAACGAGAGTGGAGCGAAGGGGCGCGTGAAGTACGCGATGCGAAGGCGGACAGTTGTGTTTCGTTGTTGGTGTAATGTTTTTTTGGGATGTCGATGGTCGAATGTTCATGACCGCATCACGGCCCAGGCTGTAATGCCGCCGATAGCTGCCAGTAAGACGAGAACGAGCAGCGCCCAAAGGCAGCGCTTCGCCCAGCGAACCTCCGTCTTCCTCATCTCCATAATAACGCGCTTGCGTTCTGCCTCCGTCTTATCCGCCATCCACCCGCCTTCGACATCATTCTCGTCATTAGGCGCGCGCAGAGGCGACCACAGAATCCAAGCACCCATGATCCAGAACGGGGGGAACACTAGAGCGAACGTAACGTTGGTCAGTGATTTGTCTATCTTGGAAGAGGTGAAGGGACGAAAGACTCACGGAATCCGAATTTGAAGAGGTACCGCGCGAGCGTGAGGGGCTCGGGGGCTTTAAGTGTGTATGTCGGGGGCTGGTCTTCGACATAGGGCGGGAGCGTCTCGGTAGCGCTGAGGTCATGCCGACTCTCGTGCGTACGTGAGGTAGTGAGTGTGTATCCGAAAAAGTCATCGAGCGGGCTGCGCTCGGACACCACAGTAGGCGGGCTACGTGTAGAGTGGGTGAGCACTGGGGTGGGTGAGGCGAGAGAAGTCTGTGCTTCGATGTCGATGGTGGTGGTGGAGGTGCTGGCTATGGGGGTAGACATTGTTGGAATTGAGCTCGAGTGGTAATGAAGTAGACTTGAATCTGGAGTCGGGCAGGGGCTGATGAGGAGGACATCGTAGCGCCGCCGTTTATATATTGGTCACGGATGCTGGATTGGTGGAGGAGAGGTCGTCAGGGAACGTGGAAACGGATTGGATTACCAACTACAACCGTACATATACTAAAATAGATGTCAATATTGAGGTTATAGGCTCTTGTGAGTGGTTTCGGGAGCTTTTGACCGGAATCAAGGGAGGAGGGATAAGGGCGAGGAATGCGCAGAGCAGTAGCGAAGTTTTCTCGTCCTTTGAGAAGGGGATGAAGCTTATGCACCATGAAATCGTTGTATCTCGACGCGAGGCAAAATTACTGTAAAAGGCAAATTTTTAGTGCCTACTTTGAATGGAAACGCAGGGCGCACCAATCAATCACGAGCTTGGCCGCTTCCTTTGTCGGTGCTTCCTTTGTCAATCCCGACCAATTGATCAATGACAGCATTGGCCTAGAACAAATTCCAACGAAAAGTCCGTACGGGGAGCTAGCAATACAAGCTCCTATGGAAATAGCCAATACATACTGCCAGGGAAGTGCTACGCCAACGCGCCTTTGCCCTCCTTCCCTCTCGCCAATGCCCCCCATACCGACATCCCCACCGCCAGTCCCACACAAAAAAACAGCACCGCCGCCCACATACACTTCTTCGCCCACTTCATCTCGACCTCCCACCTCCTCTTCCTCCCCTCCGCCTCCCTCTCCGCCATGGCCTTCTCCGCACCAGACAACGACGCGTACGGATCAAACGCCCCGCTGCGGTGCGAGTGCGGCGTGCGCATCATGAACGCGCCGACGAACCAGAGGAGAGGACACACTATATACGTATGCATGAGGGCAGCAGCGGTCAGCGGCGTGGCCATCAAGGGAAAGAGGGGGAGAACGCACCGAAGCCGAGGATGAAGAGGTACATCGGCAGTGTCCGCGGCTCGCTTGTCGGCGGCGGATCGAAGGTGTACGACGGCGGCTCCATGATGCGCGTGTATGGCGGGGGCACGCTGTCCGGATCGCGGTCAGGACAACTATGGTTGGGTCCCGAAGGGTCCAAGTCTTGTTTCGAGAGCGGGATCGCTAACGACGGGGCGGGCTGGTTGATAGAGGAGTTGATGCTCGGTGGGAAGGCATCCCTCGATCCCGAGGCAGTGGGACTCGGAGGTGGCGTAGAGGTTGAGGAGGCAGCGCGGGACGGACCCTTGTACACGGCGAGCGGGAATGGCAGTCTTATGTCGTTTGTGAATGCCATCGCGGCGGCCGTCATAGTCTGGGGTGTGCGTGCGGAGCAGGGAAAGTTATACAGCATAGAACACCCGAGTATTCATAGGCTGATACTTAGTAGCGCTAGCTACCCAAAGTCGTGTCGCGTGTCCCATGCTCGCCCCTGATGCTTTTATACAACCTAGGGAGGGTCGGACCATTTGCAGAGGGCTGGGTATTACCGGGGTAGGTGAACGAAGGATTGTTGAATGGGGTTCTCTGTCCATTCATCACATCATCGTTGGCGATTAACCGGACTTGTCGGGACGGTCGCCTGTGCTGTGTCTGGCTGAGCCTATGCCACCTACGCGATGCAAGGGGACCCCGATGATTCTTCAGGTCGCCGTGGAACCCTATGACACGGATAGCCCAGGGCATGGTGTGCCTGTGGACGACTGCATATAGGAAACAAAAATGCAGCTCTGAAACAGCTATCCAGTCTGGTGCAGCCCCATGACCGCCGCAAGCGCGTAGGAACTTTCATATCATTGTCAAGCTAGTAGAAGACAGGTGGGGGATCCGAGCGCGGCCGAGTGATGTAGCGAGGAACAGGCATTGCTTGTTACGAGACCCGGTGTTCTAGCGTCCATTATCGTGATCATTTTCCGATAAAATGAACAAGGTTGCCGGTGTCCGGCTGCTCCCCTTCGACTTCTCCCATCGACGAGTCTGGTAAGGCTCAAACTTTTTCTTGTGCTATACCTTCATTGCAATGTGGGTCCCAGCTTACTGTACTTACAGAATCAGGTGCCTGGCTCAATCACAATAAGACACATCGACTGCAGTCGGCGGTCGCTTGCCTCTCGTCCGACTCTCAAAACGACCGAGCATCAGGTCTCGGGCCTCCAACTGCGGCTCTACTACGCGTTGACGCCCTGCCCTAATAATCCAAGCAGCCTGGACTCTGGGTGAATAAAAACCTAGGGCGCGGGCGGGGGGCGAATCCAGGACTGATCGACAGAATCCTTGATATCACGTCCATGTCCACACGCAGGGCCGCTACACCAGCGGCGCGGGGGTCCTTTTTTTTTTCTCAGTTGACATTGACGCAGGCCAAGTAAGCTCTCCATGGTTGACGTTCGACGTTCCCTGCCGCTGCCGGCACCGAGCCTCCGATAGGCTTTGGAGAGGGCTTACTCGCGTCCCACACTGGTCAATGGTCATATTATGGATAGCCTTGCTTCTGCCCCAAAGCCGGTCGCTGTCAGTGCCCTCCGCCGATGCCGACACTGGTGATTGGCATATGCATTTGCTCGCAGGCTCCATGAAAGATATGACACACCAACCCTATCAGCGACAATCATCCCTAATGACATGCAATTCATATGTCCCGCAGATCGTAACACGACGTTACGATATGTTGTGGTTCATGAAGTGTACAAGAAGCTTTCTGTTATGTTATTTCATCTGAATTGTTCCCAGAGCGCCCACCCCCACTCAGCCCTAAGCCTACGTACGCCTACGTACACTCCGGCTCCGGTGCTCCGCCATACGCTCAGCCTGGGCTCACAAGGCACAGAAAGCGTTGCTACGTTTCGCGAGCGTGGAAAACTGACTGTCCGCAGACCGAAATGATAGAATAGTGTTTTGGTACCGACTGATGGCTGGCTATCTGAAGGACCATGCTGGCTACGACCTGCATAGGGGTGCTGCTTCTTTCTTCCGCCCATGGGAATGCTAATAGCGACTCGACTCGAGGTGCCTTGACACATCCTCTTCCCTTCCGAGTATGGATGATTGCTAAATTGGTAGGCCCTGACTGGCATCTGCAAAACACGTCAGGCTTGCACTCGAGAACTCCCAGAGCGAGGATCGAGCTAGGAATCGTACGGCCTGAGTGGGTTGTGGGCATGGGCACAATAGCCACCATTCCGCTGTGCCCCATTAGAACGTTCAGGAGCTCACTCGGAAGCTGCTGCAAGGAAGATAAAAATGACCGCCATCCATGAATACCGGCTTGACTTGACGTCGACCTGCTAACGGGTAGTGGATGTGCCCAAATCAAACTTGCGGTTACTATTCACACTGCACTCCATGGCGTCTGGGCAAAATGCGGACAACCTCATGCAAGTTGAATTCCAAGTCCTGGGATCGAACCAGGATCCTTCTTGGTGGAGACTACTCATGCATGCTAATATGATTAGCTATGCTTGCTTCGCCATCATGCCGCTGGAGAAATGACACAGAGCGGTGAACAAAGCACATTGTTACATGATCCAGCCTGATCATGCATGAGCCCTGCGACTTTACCTGTTATTTGTTTCGAGCTCAACGATCTTTCGCTCACGCCGCCTTTCATCCAATAAGAATAGCGATCGTAATAATGTACAAACCACGTCCGTATACCACGTATAAACATCCTATGACACAAAATCTATACACTTCACTTCCTCGGCGTCAACACAACCGGAAGCTTGCCCTTCATCATAATGAAGTAATCCAACATGTCGTCCTCCCACCTCTCCGGCTGATACCCCTCCTCGAAGCGCATATCATACCTCTGCATCATCAAGCACACGAGCATCCGCATCTCCATCCACGCCAGATTCTTCCCAACACAGTTAGACGGCCCGAACGAGAAGGGGATGAATGCGTTCTGGTTGAGGACGACGTTGGACTGATCTTTGAAGTGACCCGGCTCGAGCTTCACTTGGAGATCCTGAGGGAGCCACCGCTCGGGGAGGAACGCATCCGGGAATGGTGAGAAGTAGCGCGGGTCGCGGTGCAGAGAGTAGAAGGGAATGAAGGTGCTCGTTCCTTCGGGGACATAACTAAGGGCGAATGAGCGCGTGTTTCGAGTGCGAATAACGGCTTCGACTCACTGGGCTCCGATTGCTTTCCCGACGTCGACGTAACGTTGGCTGCCACTGAGCACAGGTGGGAGCAGACGCAAGCTCTCGTTTCTGGTTCGATGGGGTGAACACGTGGATAAGAGATGCGAGTGGCAGATAGACGTACATCGAAGCGTTCAAGTAGGGCATATGTGCTTGCTTGGCGTAGTCCATTACATTTTCACCGAGCTCGTCTATCTCTGCCTGCAGGCGTTTGTACGCTGTGGGGTGGCATAGGAGGTAGTAGAACAAGTTTGTGATAGCGCTGGAGGTCGTGTCCGAGCCAGCAACAATGGCCAAGCCACCTAGAATGACAAAATCGTCTTGAGATTCGGTTCCGCGAGAGCCAAAGGACAAATATTTACCGTCGCTGACCACCTCAAACACGGTTGGTGGGGTGCTGGAGATGCCGTCTTCGTCGATCTAATCGTATCACAGTCAAATCTTATCAGGACAATCGCCCAAAGTGGGACGCACAAGATGATGGAATAGATCCTTGTGTGGCGACCCGCGCTTTTTACGTGCCATCGCGCACTTCTTTGCGTGCTGCCGGAACGCCTTGAGGTCGGTTGCAAAGTAAGGGAAGCGCAAGAAGAGTGCCCCAAGCCAGGGAACGTGGCTCATGAAAATAGCGTTCCTAGTATGACGGCGTGAGGGAACGAAATCACGGCGTATGAAGCAAGTTTACTTCTGACCAGCCTCCAGGAGGTGCCAAAGACCATCGACATCACCCTCACTCATCATCTCGGTGCCTCCGCCGAACCTGCATCAAAATTTTTTTAAAAAGCACAGATCAACAAAGTGCGTTACTCACGCCAGGTCGTTCATAAAATCGTATCTGTGTAGTGATCGGTATCATCAGTCGCATGGGAGAAAACAAACAACACTGGTTACATACGCGAAATACGAGATCCACTGTGCCATATCCACCGCGCCGGCTTGATTCCCGAGTGTCTCCACCAGCTGCGTGCACCGGTTTGTGATCATGACCTCGTAGCCCTTCAGCGCCGCGGTGCTGAACGCTCGTGTCCATGGGCGCCGCCGGCGCGTATGCTCCATTTTGTCCCTAAGGGAAATCATAGGCCGAACAGTCTCTGCCTCAGGGATACGGCCGTCCCAGACTAAAAGTGGATATTAGAATGACATCCTGGACAACGGAATGATGGAACGCGAGACTTACACGGGCCTTTCTGCAAACCCTGCGGTCCCATCATGGGCGCAACTGCGTCAACATCACGGAATGATAGTTCATTTGGTCCTGCGTGGCCTGGTTCAGCGTTTTGCCGAGGCGCGGATAGTAAGGCCGCACTCACCCACTCTGACGACGTCGCCGTACTGCTGGTGGAGCCTAGCGAAGTAGGTGTGTTGTTTGCCTCGCAGGGATAGGAAGCCCATGTAGAACTTTGAAACTCTGCATATCAGTGGACCAGGGTATTTGGCGAGCGGGTGCCAGGGTGACAGGCGGTACGTGAGTATTGAGGTCCCGAGTGTAGCCCAAAAGATTAGGAAGGTTGTAGCGGTTGCGTCGAGGATGGACGAGAAGTGCCGTGTGAGCAAGAAAGTAAGTGCTGCGGGGAAACCAAACAGCAGGGCGGCTAGATGTAGGGGCTCGTGTGTTTCAGTGCGCTTAAAGATGAGGTGGGTGAGCTGGATAGACGTGAAATTTGTCAATGAACTACATATGATAGTGAAAGAGCGAGATGAAGCACTCACAAGGCCCGCTCCGACGACGGAGAGAAGAGCGTCTCTGTACGACAGAGACGCGAGACGAGAGAAGAGGTCCATGAGAGATTAAGTGGACACACAAACAGGCTACAGTCCTTATAGTCGATCATTGGCATTCCCAATGGAGCTGGACCGAGTTCTGACAGCCTTCTTCAGTGAAGAGTGAATTCAAAACGTATGAGATCCAGATCCAAGCCAGGGTCTATAATTATCGCCATCAGGCTTCTCGCTGCTCGACGCGGGTGCAATTTTTAGACCACAGGCCAAATTTACATGTCGGGAGGTTGAATAGAGGAAACCTTCAGTGTACCTATACGCAAGGATAAAGAAATGCATGTCAGTCGATATCGTCGTCACCTAAAAAGCAACTTTGCATACAGCCCTGAAACACGTGAACCACATCATGATTCATTCCATCACGTCTAGGACTCGAGTCTCGTCTATAAGATCCCCATATCCCAGCACTGCCAACGGGTGTCGTGCGGACTGCGCGTTCGCAAATAACACCTTCCTTCCCCCAAGCAGCAGCCGGAACATCATCGGGTCCATGTCGTTGGGTCCATGACCAAATAACTATGACAAGCAACGCTCATGAACGACTCGCAGAGCCGTGTTGTATTGGCCAGACCACAACTGATCGTGAATATATACGAACCTTGACTGACGGGCCCCGCGTAATTCAATGTCAAGCAGGGCACGATCTGGTCGCGATGATGGACACTGGACAGTTGCGTTTCGCAGCGTCCACTTTGCGTGACAGTGTGCCCCATGGAGGGCTGTCGACAATCACGCGGTTTGACCTAAGACCGACCTACCTACCTATCAACGCGGATACTCCAGTCTCCTCGTAGGCATAGATACGAAACCGTGTCAATGCGTTGAATTGTGGTATAAATGCGTAAGTACAGACCGTCCCCGAGATCGGCATGTTACATTAGGTTAGATATTTAACATAAATTTTGCCCCTGCCCACTGTGTTGCGTTGTCCTTGCGGACATCTATTGCTTTTTCGACTCGTCAAGTGCCTGGACCTCGAGTAGGGGATCCAATGCTGATTCTGGTTGTCGATAGGAATTGCCGACACGATCTGCCCATGTGAAGTACTGAGAATGGAGATCAGAAGAAGCAACGATATGGGAGATGAGAGATCGGACCTGGCCGTAGTTCACAGTGAAGAAGATGTGATGGAGGGTATGATGAGCAGGTCCATTGATTACTTTTTCCAGTGCGTGTCCGGTAATCATGTCAGAATCATGGATCTAGAAAGATGACCAAATGATCAGCAAGGCACATTAAATCCCGAAATAGACATACATAGATGCTCCAAAAGTTAACAAGAACGAAGAGTACCAGGTATAGTACACGATGAATAGGGAAGATGAAAATGAAGAGGTGATACGGGACCGATTGCAGATACCCATCGACGGGGTGGAAAGCATGCGATGCAAAGGGTGTAGGGACTGAAAAGGAACCAGGGACGTCAGTTAAACGTTTCACGGATTTCATAGAAGTGGACGTACTAATCCATTTGTGGTGCGGCTTGTGCAGGGTCTTGTAAAGTATTGGTATATGGAGCCAGCGATGGATCCAATATATACAGTAGTCCGTGAAAAGCAGGTATCTGTGTTAAACGCGTCAGGCACAGTTACAGGAAGCCAAAAAGATGGGACGGACAGCGGTACTGATGCAACGAGATAAGCATAACCATATGTGTCGAGTCCATCGTATAGCCTCGAATATCCCATGACCTCCGCCTGGAACCACGGCAAAGTCAAAACCATCATCACCGGGAACGCTCGCAAGCTGCACTGTATCTCCAGTTTGACTTGATTCTTCAGGAAACGTGGATGGCGCATCATCTCGTGGTTGAATATGAAAGTGTACGATCCCCACGCAAACAGGAAGTACAGGAAATGGATGCCAATGAGGGTCAGGACACATAACGAAATCATCTGCCTCGGAACGTATTCCCTAGGCCATGCAGACAGTTGTGCTATTGGTGGTGCGGAGCCCGTGGTGGATGAGTATAAAGAAGCGAGGCCGTCTGTGGGAATTGGAGGGTGTGGTAGACGTGCAACCATCTGTGACCATTTCGATGCGGTGTTAACGACTGGGATCACGAGGGTGCTGTTGAGCGATGTATGGGCGTCGGTGAAAGCAGAGAGTGGGACAAGTTTCGCCCAGACCTTGTCGAGAAGAAGGTCGTCGCAAATGCTGAGCACTAGATCCATGGTCGAAATGTGCCTCACGAGACGGGGTGTAATGTGGCGCTAAGGCTGGCGCTTAGTGTCCGCGAGGAGTGGTGACGGTGGAGTAGATTTAGAAAGTAATCAGCTTTGGCATCGCCAGTTTATATGTTTCCTGCCGAACATCAGGCCACATTGCGTTTTTTAAAAGCATCACATGATCGGGTTGTGATTAGATAACCACGTGAATCACCTTGGGCGGTCCGCCTTCTGATCCGACTTCCTTGTCTGCCAGACATGGCGGGGCCGCACTAGGTCGCTCCTGTACTTTCGAGGTCTCCAGACATGGGCCGGCCTAGATAAAACGTTTGGCCGATCACAAACGAATTTTAATTCTTGCAAGATACATGCTATGCACCGATTGCGAGAATAATTGGGGTTTGCAGGGTCATGATATCAGGTAGTTGGGGTCAAAATGCATGCAGGGTTTGGTTAAAATGTTACATGATCACGAACCTCATTATAGGCCGAGCAATTGGCAATCCGCATAACTAATGCGGTCGACATCTACGACATATACCTCGATGCTTGACATCTCTCACAGAACTTTGACCGCAGCAGTGATTAGAAAACGAAGATTTAGGTGAAGTACACGCACAAGGCATATTAATAAATGAGATAATTATATCGCAACTCTTCAAGTTTCACTCGTTCCAATTCCACGTATAATTTTGGATCCACTCTTCACGGGAACACACTCCATTCTTGTGCGTTTCCTTCCATGAAATGAACGTCTGTGTATACAGGAGCAGAGTTTCTATCTCGCGGTGGGATGATGACTCTTGAGTCATCCAGAGGGCCCCGGACACGTCCCAAAGATGTACTGGGGCGTGACGCACGCGCAGACCGCTAGACTTACGTAGCTCGGATGCCTGCGGATCCTCTAGTCCATAGACTTGAGATCTCCTGAGCATAGAGATCCAGGATTGCGCGAATCGTATCGCCCAACGCAGACCACCTTGAAATCCGGGCGTGCGATCTGGGATACCATCCCGTCGCACGCGTTCCCACCAAGTTCACCCAAGGTCGATCAGGACCCACAGGCTTCCTGAGAACGCGACCCACACAAAGGGGAAGATTAATGCTAAACAACCCTACCCCCATCCATAGCAAGCCACAGAAAAAACAGACGTCGTGAGAGATGCCAAGTAGGGCCTGAGGACATAGCTTATTTCAATCTCCCAATAGGATGAGATCCAGAAGAAATAGTCATGACGCGTGTAATTGATCCGGCATGTGTGTTTCAAAAGATTGCATGAACAAGGATAGGCGTGTTGATATAGCGGCTCCGATGTTCGGTGTCGGGCACCATGAGGCGGGCGACAGGCGATGTCGCAAGATGCAAGCCGAAGGATCGCGGCATAGATCCATCGAAACACATCGCAGTGGAACCAGATTGAGGGTTTTAATTACGAGCCAAGATGTGGGAACGACAGGGTGATAGTCATGCGTCCTGCTGCAATTGAGCGCGGCAGTGGGTATGCTAGTTCCGTTTATGGTCCATGACACTCCGATATCACGCATTTGCTTACAAGAAAAAGCGTAAGAGCCGCGTGAAAATGAACTGACGCGCCTAAGGTGGCCCTTGTGTGTCGGTGCGACAAATGGTTCCGAGAGCCGTTGACCGATGTCCGGAGGTACGCATCAACGTACGCGATGACGCTGATTTGTCCACTATAGTGCTCGCACGCTTCGTGTGAGCAGTAGACTTTGTGGTATCTCCAGTTGAGGATAGTGTTCTCAGCGATGAGAAGTGGGGGTGATGGTGGTGGGAAGCAAAGACCATCCAAGCGGAGGTTGAACACAAACAAGCCTCTGAGTTCTCCATTTCGTTCGTTCAACTCTCATGCACCATGCATTGTTGCTTGTCCGGTTTCGCAGTGCCCACCGGCACGGAGCCATGGGTATGGAATCGCTAACCAGGTCACTCTCAAAACGGCGAGTTTTTTAAAACAAAAATCTGGGCCATAGAAGTGCCACGGTCAAGCGGCACTCTCAGCACCTCTCTTCAATCGCTTGAAGCATGATTGGGCCTTTCGTGGATTGCCCTGCCTTGGTATTTGTGAATGTAACTACCCTAGAATGCTATCCACGTTACCGTGAAACCGCCGCAAAATTCTCTCAAGCCTCCCAGGACGTCTTTTAGGAGGCTGCCTTGCTGTCCTTCTGAAGCTTCGACTGTGTACATCTCCCCTTGCCTTGTCTAGTCTTGTCAAGAGAGTCTCGCTACCCAGCATGTTTGCGTTCCGTGCACTCCTCGCCTTCGCAGCTATCGCAGGCGCCCTTGCCAACCCTCTCGAGGCGCGGCAGGCGACCAATACCAACCCTGCCATCCACGACATCGTCAGCCTGCTTGATATGCAGCTGCACATCAACATCCCTAACATCCGTAAGGCGATTTCTCACCCCCTCGTACCTTGAACGCTATCGTGCTCAAGATATGCTCACTTTGCCACACTACAGTGACGATGCAGGCCAACCACACGGCCACGGACGGTACCGTCGGCACTCAAGTCAACCAGCTCATCACGGCGTTCACCGCCGCGCACGATGCGCTCACCAACACTCCCGTTAGCAGCGGCTCCACCACTGTCTCGCCCACCAACGACCAGATCAGCATCATCTTCTCCGACGTCATGCAGTGAGTGTTCTCCCCCTCCTGACCTATGCCGTAAGAAGTGCAGATTGAACCGACCCTCGCGCTCCACAGGGTCCTTTCGACCGGTCTCTCTGGCTTGACTCCCGCCGTTGTCCCGTCGTTCTCGACCATTGTTGGGCGCCTCGATCCCACCGTCTCCGCGACTGTCACTCAGTTGAACACCACCCTCCCCAACTCCGTCAGGCTCGTGCACATTATGTGCGTCTTCCTACCCTTCCCTCTCCTCCCTTTCTGTATTTGCCTCAGAGCATAGTGCTGAGTGATGTTTTTTTTTGACTTGCATAGGATGTTGGATGCGAAACAATTCTTTGTCAGGGAGGGAACGTGGCCGCAGACCCTCGCCGCGCTCGGCTTTTAAAGTGCTGCCCTACAAAGGGCTCAAAGTGGGATAATACAAGTATTTAAAGAGAGGAATGTTCTTGAGTGCGTTTGAAAGTTGTGCATAAATCTATGTTGTTCCACATTTAGAATCTGTCGCGTCCCGTACGGGAGCTGGCAAATGAGTAGTCGCCAAGGCCGAGGTATAGTAATGGAGCATCACCGTTGAAAATCGCTCTACACCTTAACATGACCTTGCAATAGTCTATTGTTGTTTTTTCCTTTTTTTTTGAACTCATGGAAGATAAAAATATGGCCTCTACTTAGACCATGGTATTGCGGCGTGGATTGTCTGAATCCGTGCTGGGTTCTGATTGAGGACGGCGTACGGTAAAATTGCCTTGTAGGGGAATTCAACAAATTGTTCCCTAATCTGGAATTTTTGGCAGGTGATGCAATCCGTTTCCAAGTGCCCTGACCCCTGGATTGGCTTCGTTCTCCTCCACCAATCCAGCGTACGTGACCGACATATAAACGGCGGCGCTACGATGTCCTCCTCATCAGCCCCTGCCCCGCATCGACTCCAGATTCAAGTCTACTTCATCACCACTTCCAACAATGTCTGCCCCCGTAGCCAGCACCTCCGCCACCGCCATCGACATAACTGAAGCACAGACTTCTCTCGTCTCTCCCACCGCGGTGCTCACCCACTCTACACGCACCCCCCCTACTGTGGTGTCCGAGCGCAGCCCGCTTGACGACTTCTTTGGTTACACCCTCGCCGCCTCACGCACAACTGAAAGCCGGCATGACCTCAGCTCTGCCGACGTGCCACCACCCTACGTCGAGGACCTACCCCCGACATACGCACGTAAGGCTCCCGAGCCCGTAACTCTTGCCAAATATCTCTTCAAATTCGGATTCCGTGAGTCTCCTACGGTCGCTCTTCTAGCGGAGTGCTCATAGTCATATTCAAACGTTACAGTGTTCCCACCTTTCTGGATCATGGGCGCTTGGATTCTCTGGTCGCCTTTGCGCGCGCCCAGCAGCGATGACAACGATGTGGAGAGCGGGTGGATGGCAGATAAGACGGAGGCGGAACGCAAACGCGTCATTGAAGAGATGAGGAAGACGGAGGTCCGTTGGGCGATGCGGTGCCTGTGGGCACTGCTGATGCTTGTCCTTCTCGCTGCCATGGGGGGGATCGCGGCCTGGGCCGTGCTCCGGTCATGAATTTGAACGCAAGAACCGCACTTAGCCACGTCTGCCTCGCCTTCACCCTCGAACCTCTACACCTACACGGCACATCTCCCCGTATCAGCATATTCATCTGCTTCCCCTTCACGCATACACCCACACTCATTCTTCGGCTGTTCACCCAATGTGGCCCAACCCCCCATGGATAATTATACCCTGACGAATTCACGCATACCCATCCACGACCTCTGCGAGGAAATTGTATCAATAGCACGATACCATTACGACTACTATATATGATTACTAGAACCGCGTTTTGCGAAAAAGAGATGGGAATTCGAAACAGCTTTTAGACTCCTTTGCGTGAACGAAGACCTTGAAGTGGATTCTGGACCATTAAAAGTGATGGGTGAGCTCGTCCTCGCAAGATGTTTGAATACTCGATAGTAACCCATTGATTGTGTGTGCGGGGCTCGTAGAGCGGTCGAAGGATATGTGCTCGTTCTACATAACTGCACACGCACGGTGAACACCTGTTCGATCCAGGGTCTCGCCGGATAGTCGGCTGGGACTGATGTTTTTATTCGTGGTCTCCTTGTCACAACAGCCGCGAACAGGTGTGCTCTTGCCACCTCAACCATACTTTGACTTATGTCCCCGGTGGTCTTGTGCGCGACCTGTGAACGTTATACCTATGACCTGCCATGATTGCTGACATGTGCTGACATTCGAAATCGCGGCACGGCATCAAACACGAGTCTCATTTGATTTCATTCGCTTGGTAACGTTGGCTAATCTAACACTGGAGGTGTCGAAACTAGTCAAGCACAGGTTTTTGAAAGGCTTGCAAGCGACCAGCTCTTCCGCGAATCTGACATGTTTTCTAGCATCTTGTTTTTTTTTCTCCGCAAGAATTCGCTTACAGCAATAACATCCAACCCCGTCGACGCAGACCCGATCCTGCGATGCGATCCTCCAGCTTCCGAATGCAACATGCAGCTTTCTTCTCTCATCATGCCAGCTGGTTCAATTTTGGCTAGGGCAATGCATCATCTCCCCGACATCTACGCTGGATCAAGATCTTCTTCCAAAAAAGGTTCATACGGTCGCCATTTTAGTGCCGTCTGGCCGCCAAGAAACGCTTCAAAGTCGAGTCCGACGCATTTTTCAAGGCTGTTCCATTACCTGGCATCGTGGCTGGTGTTCCACTGCTCCATACTGCTGGTCAGTGTGTCGGCGGCTTGGCCATGTGCGGATCGGTTCTGTGTCACAGGCGGCGCCCCATATACTTGTATGTGGCACAGAGCCCCTCCGAAGAACGGACATGGTATAAACTCGTCGGCGACCTTGGCTCCACTAAACCCTGAAATACGTCCTCTCATCGCCTTACACGGCGGACCCGGCGGACCACACCACTAGACGACTCCCCACACCTCCCTCCTCGTTTGACTAAACGACTCTTTAAGTTCCAATTCACCGCGGCTACGCCTTAGAAACCAGGATAGATGCGGGAACTGCTAAATAATTGACGAGTTGCAGTTGGGTAGCTTACAACCACTCAGCCTTAAATCGCAACGTCGTAGTGGCATAACGGTCCTGCGTGGTGTGTGCAGCAGAACAGCCGTAGGCTGCCTAATCTCGGTTCGAACCCGGAGCCACGAATAGTCCGGCAATCGTGTGCCTTTTTCCATCTACACTCTGCGTTGCTGTTTCTGCCTTGGATGCCCATCAACAAAGCCCCACATCTGCACAGGATCCATGGATGGGTCATTGTCTATCGTGTTAATGTACAGTGCGAATTAAAGACTTCAACTGTCCTGTTTTACATACATATACAGAAGGAGAACAGGCTCCCGATACCTTCATGAAACCATGAAACGAAATGCCGAGCTTCCGTGCCCCACCTGAATGAATTGTTGCCTCCGGCTCCTACACTACAACCACAATCTGAACAGGGAAGCGTCCGATCGGGTCTAATTGATTGATCCCCACGGCCAGAAAATCGGTACAGTCCTGATAAATTCAACCCGTCCGAGTGAGAAATTAGAATGGCACGAAAAAACCTTCCAACCACAAACCTCTTATACTGCTGCCATTTAGGATCATCACCGAACTTCTTGTCGCCAGCTTTCTCAAGGGGAGGTACGCCCGAGACCTTTGGGGGTCAAGATGTCAATATCACCCATCATGAAGAACATAAGAATGTGGCGTACGTTCCGCACGAGGAACCAAGTGAACAGGGGACTCAACGCGGCGAGGGCCACCGTTCCACGCGGGAAATGGACCGTCTGCAGACTCGGAGTGGCGAGGGCCCAAATTGCGGTCCATATGCCGATCTCGCCTATATAGCTAGAAGGATCGGTCGTGTAAATACTGACGGTGCGAATAATCAAAGTGTAGACACTCACTTGGGATGCCTGCTGATGCTCCAGAGGCCGCTGGTGATAAACTTCTCGTCGTGTTGTTTCTTGTCTTTGGCGTTCCTCCATGCTGTCTTTTGATAGTCAGCGATGACCTCGAAGAGGAGTGAAGCGGTGAAGAGGCCGAGGGCGGCGTAGTCGCGGATGGAGAGCTGGGGGTGTAGACCTGGGGGAAGGGTGTTGCAGAGGTAGACGGGGAGGCCAACAAGGCTGATCCATGTAGCTTGTGTGTGTTATGAAGGGGTCGTATAGTGAACTTATAGAGATAAATACCTTGTGCGATCCAGAAATAGGTAAACTGGCGAGGCTGCGTTTTGACGACGTCGAAGCGCGAATCGCCTCCGGTTTTGATGGCTCTCTGAATGGAAACGCATATAAACGGGCGTCATTGGACATAACGGGCCGAGAGGAGGCGTACATGAGCCAAGAAGGATCCGAGTCGTACGCTCCAGATACCGAGAGCAGCGCTCAACAACAATTGCCGGGGCGCGAATGAGGAGAGAAGGGGCAGCGCGATGGGAATGCCGTCATAGAACCTGGCTTTGAGAGCTGGATAGTACAGAGAGATAAAGGTGGACGAAAGAAAGCCGAAAGCGCCGCATAGGTCGTAGTATTTTTCGTTCTGTTGTGGTACAAAGACGACGGCAAAGACTAAGGGGGGTTTTAGTCGGTTGGACTTGGTCGAAATTCGGCGACGACGAGCAACTTACGCGTTTGCAGGCCGTACGCGCTAGCCAGGGTGGGGAGGAGACGCGAGAAGACTGCCATTGCGTTCAAGATGGTGGACGTGGTGGTGGTAGAGGAGGAACCAGGAAAACCGAACTACGACGACTGCCGATATGATAACCTTTAGGTCACTGATGCGGGTTGATCGATCACGGAACGTCATTTGTTGCGGTGGTCATCGAAGGCTTCGAGATCAAGCAAAGACAAACATTACTCTCTTTGCAGCACTGTGACTGAGGGCACTTTTCCTTTACATCTCCTTCTCGCTGTGTGGAAGCCATAACTAGAGGAGAAATAAAACGATGCAATTCATCTGTGATACTGAAGAAACAGCACAAGGAATTTGCGATCAACTTGGTAGTGTGCGTGGGGGTGTGTGACGGTGTGATGTAGATTCGTGACACCACCACCTTGTGTTGATTCTCAAAGATTCCCACAGCGCTGACGCTGGGTTCTCCAACGAGCAGGCTCCATCGTTTCTCGCGGCCAATATTCCGTTGCGGACCTCGCATTCATATCGGCGAAAAATCCGGGACACATATCAGGGAGAAAAATTGGGCAAAGCAGGCTAGGCTACGGGGTTAGATCTTAGCCAGGTTCGTGTTTTTCTAGCAAAACGCCTTATTTTATTCCGTCACATACCAATAAAGCTTTATCTTAAGGGTGCCATAAACGAATTTACGACGTCAACGGGTTCGGAATCGTTTAAGATGCACTCCTGCTACCAACGCAGAGCTAACCGCCTGCCATTTAGGTAGTCCTCCACTGCACGCCGTGGGATATCAAGCCTCCCTTTGTCGCCCATCCCTAAGTCGCGTCTGTCCGCGGTTCTTAGGCTGCACGCTAGATTTCGTCCCGTCGATACTTGATGGACAATCCTCAGCACTACCAACCACTCTCGTATGCGCTGCATCCACCGCAGGCTCAAGGTCAGCCCACGTACACATCGACCAGCATGTTCAATTCAAAGACAATGCCCGCGCAAACTACTCATCGCGAAGAGGAGGAGGAGGAAGAGGAAGACGGGGACGACGAGGGCATTGTAGCGGCGCAACTAAATCGAGAGGAAACCGATGGGCAAGGGAGCAACCCTTCCTCGCCTCCACCCAAGCCGATGGGGTGTGTATATTGCTTTTATGCGACCAATGCAGGCATTCTGAACTGAAGTGCTGTCTGTCTGAAAGTACAACAGACCCGAGAACAGGACAACAACAACAAGACGATTCGCAGGAGCGGAAGCGCCGACCTGGTCGTCCTCGTGGATCCAAAAATAGGAAACCCCGCGTCGGCCAAGCAGCTTCGAAGCAAGAAACTAATTTCTATGCAGGGGTTACTCCGCCGCAACACCCTGACGTTAACGCGCACAACCAACAGTACTATGAGTTCCAATGGCGAGTGCTGAACCTGTGTGCGGAATTCTACGGTGCTGCTGAAGAACTGGTTGTAAGCGATTGGAAGCCTTGTCACGAGTCAACCTTATTTTTAACTGATGTGAAACGATAGAAAGGAACACAACCACTGGTCATCGCACAATGTTATCAAATGGGACCAGGAAACAAAGTCGACCCATTAGTCATGCTCAATGAAGCAAAACGAATCTGTGACACACTCGTGAGTTTGTTGTTTGTTTAAATAATAATAACCGTCTCATGCATATGACCCAAGCTCGCCAACCCATCTCAGTTAATCTCACAACCTCCACCACCCATCTACTCCGCCACACCCACCTTATACCAGCATACCCAATCACAACCCGCCCCCTCAACCTCCGCCGCCTCCCGCCACGCCGCCTCCACAACCAAAGCTACAACTCCGAGCACTGTCATCTCTAACCCCGGAACCTTTATCATGCCCCTCGCGCCCGCCCAGACAGGCTACCCACACACGCAATACTCGATGTATGCGCCCCCAAGCCAATACCCCACGTCCTCATACTACCAGTACTCATACGTCACACCGGGATCCTATTACTCCCAACAGCAGCCGGCACAGACAGCCACACAAACGCAGCCTCCGGCATCAGCAGTCGCGCCGTCCCAATCTGTACAGCCGACACAGCCGGAGGCGTCTTCGAGCGCGGGTGTGACGACTGTACCGGCGACGGCGAATGTTATTGCTACTGCTGGCACTGGTGTTGGGGGAAATCAGGGGGCGTGGTCGGAGGAAGAGACGGAGAGGTTGAAGAAGCTAGCAGAGGATAGCAGAGCTGTAGGACCTGGGGGTGAGATGGAGTGGGATTGGGTTGTGCACCAGTGGGGCAACGGGCGGACGAGGTTTGTGTTGCGCCTCATAGGGTCACCCTACTTAACTGTACGACCTTTCTTCAGGCATCAAATACTAATCAAAGCGACCTCTCTGGGGCTGAAGGAGAGCTCAACAAGAGGCGTGAAGCGGCGGCGCGGTGAGAATGAAGGCGCCAATGACACCGCGAGCCCCTCCGTCCCTCCCACACCCACCGCCGCCGCCACCATCAACGCAAACACCAGCAACACCAGCAATGCAAATCCCACCACCACCACCATCACCCCCTCCAACGCCCCCTCCGCCTCCCCCGCGCACAGCCAAACAGCCTCCACCCCCGCCGCTTCTCCCGCCCTACAGAACCAGCAGCGCCCTGCGCCCAAGACCACGGCGTCGAGCCTGCCCTGGCCTATGCCCACCGTCGCTGTGAACACGCCCTCCCCCGTGGTAACCGCGTCGAGCTCCGCGGCCAGCCAGGAACAGCAGCGCACGAGCTATTATCGCGCGCGCCCGAACCAGGATGCGACGGGCGGGGCAGCGGCGGCGGGGACATCGAAGCCGCCGTCGACGGCGACACATCCGTATATGTATCAGCCGAATGGGAACGCGGGGGCGTCGAGGTTGGGAAAGGAAAATGGGAAGTGAAGGCGTGAATGGATGCGTACGTGTGTGTGTGTGTGTGTATTCGTTGCGCTAGCCGTACTCGGTCAGGGAAGCGGTCCTGCGTGTGACGAAAAGAAAAGAAAAAAAACACGCGAGGGTTTCCCTTTCCCTTTCCCACTGCTAGTAGCTTCCCCGTGTGCCGAGCGGGAACGTGGTCGTGCTTTCGTACGCTTTTCTTGATTTATTTACTTTCCCTCCCTCTCTCCTCGCTAGCGGTCGCCTTTCCCTCCCTCTACTACCTCTGTTTGTGTGTGCCTCTCTGCCCTCACCCCTATCTTATTATCCCTCTTTACTTGAATCTTCCCTCCCCTCCTCGAGTGCAGAATCGGCCGCGGGCTGTACTCCTCCCCCCCTGTATATCGTTCTGTAGTTCAGTGCTGGTGCTGTGTGCGGTAGTATCCTGTGTATATGCTGGTCGCTCTGTCGGACGTTGGTGTCCCTGTATTGACGAAGGAACCCTCTGTACGGAAGTAATGTAGCCTGGACTTTAATTATATCGCCGATGCCCCTGGCGACCCCAACGATTACCTCCAGTTCCCAAAGCAAGGCTGATGATGCATACTGTAATCACACAGGAACGGATTCGAAATACCAGTTTCAAATTGCCACATCCAAATCATAAACTACGATGTTACACAACTCGTTAAAACTCAACTATATATTATACACACAACAAATTACGATGCTTTCAAATACGTTTAATCAAGCTCATCGAGCTCGTTGAAGAAGCGCCTAGGAAGAGCAATATCAGCAGCCGTAGCCTGGCGAAAAACGCAACTTTACTCACTCGAGGATGTCCGCAGCGCGAGCCACCAGCTTGGCATCAGGCTTAGTGTCCGTCTTGGAAGAAGCACTGGACTGGCTTCCAGTGCCGCCGCTCTTGTGCGAGGAGCCCTTCGAGTGACCGCGAGCGCTGGCAGTGGGCTCAAAGCACCGGGTAGTGGTGGCCTTGACGAAGTGGCGGACAGTCGTCACATGGTCCTTGCCAACATGGGTGTTGGAGGAGAACACTGCACCAGCGGCGGCGCCCTTGTGGTGGTCAGCGTTCTTGTGTTGCTGAGGCGCGGGTGTGGGTGCAGCGCCGGAAGGAGCTTCTTTGCTGGTGCCGGTTGGGGTGGCAGCAGCGCCGGCGGAACGAGCAACGACAGCCGGAGAAGGAGACGCGTGGTTGTTGCCAGCATGGGCTTGGGCGCTCTGCTTCTCGAGAGATCCTTTGTGGAGGATCTTCGACCCCTTGTGGTTAACGGAAGGAGTCTCCCCAGCTTTGCAAGCGGTCGGACGAGGGCGGACGGTCACAGTCAGGGTGGTTGCAGAAGCGTTGGCAGCGCCCTTCTCGGGTGTCTTGGTTCCCTTGTCCGTTGGCGTTGCACTGTGATGGTGATGCCAAATTAACATTGATAAAAGGAAGGTCTGGTAACAGCGATACTCACGCATGAGAGTCCACGCCACGGCGGACTACCTTTGCCTCGGACTTCTTCCCATTGGTGGTGCCAGCAGCTTCAGGGGAGGGTATTGGCTTGTCGCCTTTGGGCCCTCCCTTCTGCGGGGAGACCCTAGAGTGACCACCAGCGCTGGCAGTGGGTGCAAAGCAGCGGGTAGAAGTCCCTTTCACGAATTTACGGACAGTCGTCACGTGGTCCTTCCCAACATGGGTGTTGGTGGAGAACACCGCACCAGCGCCGTCCTTGTGGTGATCAGCGTTCTTGTGTTGCTGAGGCGCGGGTGTGGGTGCGGCGTTGGAAGGTGCGTCCTTGCTGGTGCCAGTGGGAGTGACAGCAGCAGCTCCAGCGGAACGAGCAACGACTGCCGGAGAAGGGGAGGCGTGGTTGTTGCCAGCATGGGCTGCTTGGCCTTCAACGCCCAGCTTCTCGTGGGGCCCTTTGTGGCTGCTCTTCGACCCCTTGTGCTTAACGGAAGGGGTCTCCCCAGCTTTGCAAGCGGTCGGGCGAGGGCGGACGGTCACGATGATTGTGGTCGCGGAAGCGTTGGCGGCACCTTTCGCGTGTGAACCTGCCTTGGTGGGGTCTGTGACGGCTGTATCCTTCGAGTCTGCAACTGTAGTCTTGGTAGGTGTACGCCTGTACACGAGGCCTTCACCGATAGGGCTATGAATTGTATATTTTAAGTGTATGGATATCGGAGAATTAACAAGGACCGCCTACCCCATGGGAACGGCCAAGGCGGAGGCAGCGTTGAGGGCGACGACGGCGATAGCGACAGCGGAGGTAGCGTGCATGATGAACAAGTTGATAAAGCGTTAAGAAGTCGTAAGGTTCGAAGGTGAACAAGTCAAGTGAGTAAACTGAGAAGTAGAGTTGAGTGGATGTGGCGACCAGCACCGATTTGAGTTGTCGAGCGAGTGAGAGACCAGCTGCTGGAGAAACCTGGAAGAAGGCACCTTGGCTTTTATATGTGAGAGGACATCGCCTCCTGAGATGGCATGGAAACACATCAAGGACTACGAAACCAGGGTGGGCTGGTGCATCACAACATCATCTTAATCATAGACGCGATATTGCGCAGCATAGCAGAACCATAGTAAGAGAACTGACCAGCCCTTCCAAGTTAAGATAGGGTGTGCAGGACTTAAGGAAGGTAGAGCTTCCTGCACAAGTCTCTCCAGAGGGTGATAGGTTCAGTGGCACTACATCGACCACACCCCTGATTCCAACTTCACCCTTACCGCCCACGTTTGACAATTTGATGTTTCGGGCTCCCACCCATTGCATGCCGAGTGGCTATGACCTGAAGTATGGATTCTCGTCTGGGTCAGCCGGGACGAGCGGTGGAAAAACTGAGATATTCAGCACTGAGGAAAACCAGCTCTACAAAGTTGGCCGCATCGAGGTAGCTTAAAGAAGTCAATATTATCAGCAGTGGCAATGTCAAGCCCGAACGAAGTGGAAGGAATGAAACAATAATTAGCAATAACACAGCCACTGTAGCCCCGTGCATCAACTAATCGGAGATCTTGGTCGAGTACTACTTAGCAGCAGGGAAGTTGCCATATTTAAAAAGATCTATCCATTACACTGGCAGCTCTACAACAGTTGGCGACATGCTTTAGGGACGGGTATGTAACAATCTCGGGGGCAGCCTTTTGCCTTATGGATAGGTTTGCCAAAAAAAAAAAATGGTTGTGCCTAGGATTTGCTTACACCAAAGGGTTGCCAAAATGAGGGTCATAACGCCCACACCAACATTTTTACGGTCAGCTCGGCATGCTTGTTGGCTGCGCTCAACGCGTTGCTGGCGTTCCTGGCAATGTGCCGCAACTCACTTATAGCAAAATCTAAACAACTTTTCATCCTAATACCAACCAATTCATATCCCAATCCTTCCACTTCCCGATTTTTACAGATCAGGACCTTGTATATCTCCCATGTATACACCTGGAACGACTCCCCGTAAAGCTCACGGTATTTGGATGAACACTTACTTCACAATCATGTTTTTGGCATTGGTGTAGGCAAATATTTCACTCGCACCTACGCTCTCTATCATATCTTTTCATGATCACAAGTGAGCAGTATACGGAAGATGTGTATATAGTGCTAATAATAAGGCCTCGGGAGACAAAATACAGTTGGAAAACGCGTTTTGGCATGCCAATATTCTTGGCAACACCCCCTGGTGATAGTACTTTTCAAGTCAAAACTCAATCCCTAGTTAGTTGAAGCATCGTACTAGGTAGGAGTTTTGCTGGGCACTTCGCCCGTGCAGAAAAAGAGCCTGACGCGCTGGAGAACACAAAACAAGTCAGTTTCTATTATCTTTATACTTTAGTCGTCTTCTCATATCAGCTCATCAGGACACCAACTGGATGACAAAAATGTACCAACGCCGAACGCCCACGCGAGTCCGCACGATTACGGTGAAAGGCATAGAACGGTATAGTATGACACCTCGGTGCATATGGAGTCAAATCCACATGAGCAAGACAAGAACACGCCACTCTTGTAGGTGGGTATCCTGATAGTTTCAGCATGACCAACCGTTCCTTGTAAATACTTGGGCTTCGTACGTCCAAGCACATTTAATCCGGCAAAATTCATGGGGGCTCGTCACTCTATAGCAATGATTGGTACGCCAAGTTTGCGAGGTTTAGACATGAAGGTGTCTTCGAATTGACCACGGCCACAAGCTCCTTGTAATTACCAGCTCTGGGAATCCGATTGATGCTACGGATCCGCTATGATCTCCTTCCACAGGGAACGTATCGGTTACTAAATCTGTTAATGTCTATTGGATGCGTCGAGCTACGAGTGGCTACAAATCCACGGCCCCCTCTCTGGCGTCTTCGTCCTCCGCTTGACCTTTGCTATATGTGAACCTGGAGGCTGTAATTTCTAAGCCGAGAAATCACCAGTGGGATCCGGTTTGCGATAAGCAAAGGCTATTCTCTTCTTGCATCAGTGCTGTTATCACCTTCCACCGTGAACAAAATGTTGTATGTCTTTTTATCGTGTTCGGAACGGGATGATAGCATTTGCGCCTAAAGGTGACTAGTTGCTGGATGTTGCCATCATGTATAGTGGACTCATGCTCATATACTCATAGCAACATCACGTACATTCACTTTTACCTTAACACGCGAGTTACGTTGGTTTCTCCTCAAAGGAAAAGCTATGCCATGCGGGCATACCTATCTGTTATCTTTCTTATCTTATCTTGACAAGAGATAAGTGTTCTCCGAGATTTCTCATGCAACCTGAGCAACCTGTTTTTCCCGCCAACCATCCAGTTCCAGAATTATCATAAGGCCCCTTCACGATGCGGCTTCTCCCCCGTGAACAAGATAGACTCCTCCTGCATCAGGTGCGGTCACGGATTCCCGCCATTGCCAAATAAGGTTAACGCCGCACGACCAAATAGGTCGGCTTCCTCGCCCAGAAGCGCCTTGCCCGGGGACTACGCCTCAACCAGACAGAGACCATTGCGCTTATCTCCTCTCAGCTGCAAGAGCGTATTCGCGATGGTGAGCACTCAGTTGCAGAGCTGATGCAGCACGGCAAGACATTGCTCGGGCGACGACATGTTCTACCGGGTGTCCCAAGTCTACTGCACGCTATCCAGGTGGAAGGAAGCTTTCATGATGGGTACGATGCCACAGCGCTTGGCTAGTCCAAGTGACTTACCCACTTTGGTGCAGAGTATTCCTTGTCACAATCCATGACCCTATTTGCACGGAGGACGGCAATCTCGAAGCTGCGCTCTATGGATCCTTCCTCCCTATTCCCTCTGACGACTTGTTCCCACCAACAAACCCAGCAGAATACGGAGAGGAGAAGGCGCCAGGCGCTATCATCGCGGGAAAAGGTCGAGTGGTGATCAATAAAGGCAGGGAGCGGATCAAACTTAGGGTTACAAACAACGGCGATCGCCCGATACAAGTAAGCTTCTTCTCTGCTGCCACCTACTTGCACATTACAACACAAATTCTTAGGTTGGATCCCATTACCACTTCGTTGAAACCAACCCTTCGCTTTCCTTCGATCGAGGACAGGCTTACGGAAAACGACTCGACATACCTGCTGGTACTGCTGTCAGATTTGAACCCGGAGACGTGAAGACCGTAACTTTATGTTCTATCGCTGGTGCGAAAATTATCACAGGTGGTAACCTCCTCGCTTCTGGGGTCGTGGATCTGCGTCGGACCGATGAGATCGTGAACACAATCCTCCAGAAAGGTTTCGGCCACGTCCCTGAACCCGGTGCGCTTGAGATATCCCTTGACACCGACATGGGCCGGGATACGTATATCTCCATGTTTGGCCCTACCGTAGGCGATCGTGTGCGCCTTGGAGACACCGCCCTTTGGATCGAGGTCGAGCATGACGAGGTACGTGACCGCCGAGATATCATGCCCTCTACTTCTTCTGATATTTTGCAGACTGCTTATGGTGATGAGGTCAAATTTGGTGGAGGTTCGGTTTCGAACTATTGTATGCCAAGCTATTATGTGCTGAATGTGCCGCCAGGAAAAACCATTCGGGAAGGAATGGGACAAGCAACCAATCGATCGTCGTTAGAAACCCTAGATCTCGTCATCACCAACGCCTTGATCGTAGACTGGTCTGGGATATACAAGGTAAGTATTCAAAGCTAACTGCGAGCGCTCATCTGTCTAATTATCATGAAGGCCGACATTGGTGTCAAAAATGGGTTGATCTCGGGGATAGGGAAAGCGGGAAATCCAGACGTTATGGCTAACGTCCATCCCTCGCTCATCATCGGCTCGTCGACTGAAGTGATCGCTGGGGAGAAGCTGATCGTCACCGCTGGAGCAGTCGACGTACACGTTCACTATATTTGTCCCCAGCAAGTCGAGGAGGCCCTTGCTTCGGGAGTCACGACCATGATTGGCGGCGGCACCGGCCCCAGTGCGGGAACAAATGCAACTACATGTACTTCGAGCCCGTTCTACATGCGGCACATGCTCGCAGCGACCGATGCGCTGCCAATGAATTTCGGGTTCACCGGCAAAGGCAACGACGCAGGCCCCACAGCCCTTGAAGAAATTGTTCAGGCAGGTGCGCTTGGCTTAAAACTACATGAAGATTGGGGGACTACTCCTGCAGCGATCAAGAACTGCTTGGACGTAGGGGACAAGTATGATGTCCAGGTGAGTGCTACGTCGCAGGCTGTGGAGCCGTATATTGACGCTCCTCAGGTCAATATCCATACCGACACCTTGAACGAGAGTGGTTTCGTCGAGAGTAAGACATACTGGATTGTTCCAGTCGTTCGTGTGTTAAAACTAAGCGCAATCCAGAGACAATCGAAGCCTTTGGAGGTCGGACTATACATACATATCATACCGAAGGAGCTGGTAAGGTGAACAATACCATTTCTGCCGAACTTGCTTGAACTGTACGGTAGGGGGCGGCCATGCACCTGACATCATCGTTGTTTGCGGTCTCGACAATGTCCTGCCCTCGTCCACGAATCCAACGCGGCCGTTTACGCGCAACACTCTGGACGAGCATTTGGACGTGCGTCTTGGTTATTACATCGTGTTACTCTACTGATGCGTGCATCCCATAGATGTTAATGGTCTGTCATCATTTGGACCGAAACATCCCAGAGGATCTCTCCTTTGCAGAATCGCGTATTCGAGCTGAGACTGTGGCCGCAGAGGACGTGCTGCATGATGTTGGGGCCATTTCAATGATCAGCTCTGACGCACAAGCGATGGGGCGCGTCGCTGAGGTTGTGAGTCGTACTTGGAGAACTGCGAGCAAGATGAGAGAGTTCCGTGGCCCTTTGACTTCGCTAGGCGACGAAGAAGGCAAGGACAACGCACGCGTCAAGCGATATATCGCGAAATATACCATCAATCCGTACGTCATTCATCATAACGAAAGTAGAGTTTACTTATGTATTCGCTACGCCAGAGCAATAACGCATGGAATCAGTCATCTAGTCGGCCATGTTGCAGTTGGGACTCTCGCAGATCTGGTCTTATGGAAACCAGAAAATTTCGGTGCTAAGCCTGAGATGGTTATAAAATCTGGGGTTATCGCTCTAGCCCCGGTACATTCATTTTTGTCTACCCTAGGCTTCAATAACCATATTTGCAGATGGGAGATCCGAACGCCTCTATTCCAACGGTTCAACCTATCATCATGCGGCCCATGTGGGGTTCGAAGGCCGGTTCTGCGGCACTCAATTCAGTGTCATTTGTCTCCAATGTCTCACTCACGTCCGGCACAATCGCTTCGTACAACCTTTCGAAACGGTTCGAGGCTGTGCGCAACTGCCGCACACTCACAAAGAAAGACATGAAATGGAACAATGCTACGCCCAGAATGACAGTCGATCCCGAGAGCTACGAAGTCCGTGCAGACGGCGTTTTGCAGGACATTGAGCCGGCCGAAATACTTCCGCTGGCGAGGACTTATAATCTGTTCTGAGGATATAAGGGATCTTTTATACATTTAGCTGGGTAATTTACATTCAAGGATATCAATGGAGGGAAAGCATTGTACAGTAGTGGCTAATCTATGGGATACATACCGGAGGAGCTGATGGGATTAGAAAAGAGACCGAGTCTCCATATGAACATCTTGGTGGTCGTCCAGAAGAGCGTCATCAACGGGGTTTTCATCTCCAAAGTTGTCATAGTCATCAAAGTCATCAAAATCGCGGAGGGTAGGACTGTCGAGGAGGTCATCGTCGTACGGTTCTGCGTTCCTATCATCGACATCCATCTCGTCAGTACTCTCATCCCTGGGTGCTGGTGGACCATAAAGGAACAACGCCTGACGATTCAAGTAGGAGAAAACCAACAGCTTCTTACAAAGCGTCTCCTGCCGACAGTCACGACAGTGGTTCCTGGTCTTGTTGAGCCAGTATTCCTTGCCTTTGGAGAGCGCATTAGAAGCCCATTCGCAGTCTCTATCCACGAGGGCTTTGATGATTAGCAGAGTCATAGGAACGCACGAGGACTCACTTCCTAGCGCGAACCGGTATCGCATACAGCGACGTCCTGAACCGAACACTTGGGATGCTAAGCGTACCAGTTGGCCCCCGGGCCTGCCGAGAAGAGGAAGGCATACAAGCCCAAGCGCGGAAGGGCACCTTTTCTCTAAGTGGGTTAAACATGGAGACCATCGAGGGTGCATGGGGGTTTCTCCGCTTATTCTCGGATAGCACGTCAACAAATCCGGTTGGAGCTGGCTGTGACAACTTCTTTACAGGGGTGGCGCAGGGCCCTGGTGGAAGTGGATGCGGGATTATGGCGGAGACTGAGGCTGAACTCGACCCGGTCCCTGGAGTAGATGACCAGATGTACCGCTCGGAGCCAATCGGAGCCTGGGACATGGTACGAAGGGGTTCACGTTCAGATGTGGGTCGATGGTGAGAGTGGGACGGTTTAGCCCACATCCAGGATGATGACGACGCAGGGATGGTCTCGGACGAAGATGTGGATGTGGATAAGTCTTGAGAGGTCTTTGAGGGTGTAATAGCCCAGAGGTCGGATGGTGGCATTCGAACACTGGGCACTCGGGAGCGCCACGACCGATTAGGAATTTGGCCCCCATCCTTGAGGCTAGTACTTCTTGGGGAGGCAGTGATTTTGTTCACGACGTTGAGAGGACTTGAATATAAGAAAATGTGCTGCAATGGGGAAAGATCGTCTTCCGCACGAGAAGCAACATCGACACCAGAACTCACGACGTTTTCCGTGTCAAAAGGGTCCAGGTCCACTACGTGCATGTTCGGGGTGGTATTTTCGCGAGTGAGGTGTGGAGTATCGGTGATCTTGGGGGGCCATGAATCTCGTTCAGACATGCTTATCTTCGCGTCGAACACTGGACAGCCTGCAGTTGTTTGCATCAGCACCTCGTCTATCTCTTCCTCGAGAAGGTTGGCATACCAATGGATGTGAGGTGGTGTTGATCATCTATGGCGAGTGGTGGGCTGTTCATGTACAACATAAGGGAGGGAAATGCCACAGCACCCTATCACAAAAAGACGGTTATAGAAGGAATCCCAGCGCGTCGCCTTTGTATAGGTTGAACACCTGCTGCCGGCAGCACTTTTCCACTCGGTTCTGAGTCAACATGAGGCAACAGATTCGATCGCCTAAAAATTATCCGAACAGGGCCGCCATAGAGAAGGAAAGGTGGGCCCTCAAGACAATGGACATGTTTGATCCTAAGAAAAGACCTGGCCAACCCTCTGGACGATGACAAGTGGTCTTTGTGTTGCATTGCGGTTGTATCGTTACGAGTTGGCAGAGGAACATTTAGCTGTGACTCTGCGATTGCCATGATCAGATCCAGGGACTATAACTCCGGCTAGTTTGTGCCCTTGATCACAGGGTCAAGCGTCGCGTGTCAATAGGCCTCGTCGCGCCTTGACCCTGATGCCGATGATGGTAGAATATTTACTGCGCGGGATGGTGCCTTTTACGGAGTCTTCTTTTCATTTGCATTCCAAACTTGTCAAATATGATACAATTATAATGTTTTTTTGACATGTAGAATAGGATAATACAAGACGTAAGTACGAGAACCGGCGGACAGACGTAATCTTAGCGAATGTCATTCCAAAAACAAAAACGAAGTCTCGTCGTCCGTAGCCATGACACAACCGGCTGCATGAGGCGCGCTTGAGAAATGTGTAATAGCTCTTTTGCGAATTGCTTCCACAGGATGCTCCAGGGTCGTACCCGAGATGTGCGTCGCCGCACCTGGGAAAGGGAGTAGATAAACGTCTGCTGTGTTCCCCTTGGATGTGTCCCATAAGGGATCTACGGTAAAATAGACCGCCGAGTCGAGTGACTCGGCGACAATATTCTCGTGGGGTACCGTAGGCGTAGTCGTCATATGAGGTGTTCGCGGTGCCCGGGGAACTGCGGGGACATGCGGAGGCTGCAAACGAGGAAGAGGTGCGTAGTAGGCGTTAACCTTGCCCAGCTCGGCGGGCCCAAGGGCTGGACCTTTCAGATTTGGTGTTGATTTGGTTATGCTCATCTTGTTCTTGAGAAGCTTCGACTTCTTATGAGTCACTGGGCGGCGTGAGCCTTCATTGACTGTAGATGTGGGTGTAGTTATAGAACTAGCTTCGTTTGGTTTTCTGTGTATCACGAGGGCGTCAAATCTTTCACAATTGCCACTAGAATGACTGGTCTTACTTGCACCCGAACATTCTCCAACGTTTTCCACCCCCGAATCCTGATTTGGTCGACGATTTCGATGATGGCTGGCGGCGAGCTGAATCCTCGTACGACGAGGATGCGAGGGAGGTGCTGCTCGGCGCATGAACCATGTATGGCGAAGGGGAAGCGATCTTTGCAATAAACCAAAGTCAGCCAAGTAAGTAATTGCAATTTGCGCCACCACTCACCTCGGCTTGGCCTCGCCAATTATCCCAAACTAATTCTAACCTCTCTGGCGTCATCTGCACCTGCTTCTCAAGGAATGGCGTCTTGGGAGGATCACGGGCTCGCGTGACTTTCGTCGTCTTCGATGGCATATGATCTTGTTCTGTCTTTTTCATGGAGCACCAAGCAGAGCCACCCTGCGAGGGGTCAACACGCGACCTTGTAACAAGTGTACGTGGTGCAACTGTGTCCTCAAGGGGGGAGGGGAGTTCTTGGAATTTTAGGCCACGGATGTTACTTTCGCCGCTTTTCTAGTTCCCAAGCGGAGGTTAAATGCGGGCCACTTTTCGTCACAGAAACAGAGAACAATGCATAGTTTTCTCGTTTGGTGGCAGCGCGTCGTGATCACATGCTTTGATATGACCAGCACGGGACTTGAATACGATTGTCTTTCGAGCCTTGTGGACAGTTTGGGCGGCAAACGCGCTTGTGCTTGCCTCCTACGATCTGCAGTGGCTTTCGATTAATACGCGCAATGGTTCCTGCGCAACGTGGACAACCCTGCACTTCCTCGTGCTGCTGGGTAGCCACTGATATGCTACGTAAGGTCATGAAGAACATTATCGATCTAGACCTACAGGCTGCTTCATGGACTCACATGTTATGACCCCTTTATGCGACAGTTCTGGGCCTCATTGTTACACTGGTCTACCTTGGCCGACAGCGGCAAACAAGATTATCACGGCCTTTATGTTTGCGTACATACTTCGCTGCCAGAAGGTTTGCTTCGTAGCCCATTCCTGACCCTGAGCGTTTGCTGCATGATGTATTACCTGTCGGCTTTTCCAGCGTGCGCAGCCAGCATACCTCGGATCTTCGCGTACCCTTTGTGGGGTTCACCACAAGAGTAGATCTCAACTTTGTCTAAAATAAGCGCTGTTCAATTTCGAAAGTCAATACAGTTTTCTTTTACAGCAAACTACATGGTTATCCATACCTTACATATGCACGCATCATCCCCGTAAGGCAGGGAGAGATAGTTAGTTAGCACAGGTCTGCTTTGCATGACTGTTGGGTGAAAGTGGGGAAGGAAATGAAATTCGGTTCCAAAGGAACGGTAACAAACCACCAGTCACGACCTGCGACTTCCTCTGTCACTCCCAGTGCCCACCAGCAAATGTCCAGAGCTGACCTCAAGCTCGACGATCCCCTCGAACAAGAGGAAGACATAGGAGAGGCGAGCCCGTATCTCGGCATAGTCCTGACCCCAGCGAGCTCGTCGACGGTATCGTCGACGGAAGGGAGTATCACGACAGCGACACCTGCCCGAGCAGGCTTCCCTCAAGGCTTCAATGTCCCGCATATTCCGCCCAGTATTTCCCGGAAGAAGAGCCTGGGGCAGCTGAACTCCCCGTCTTCACCGTCGCTGCCAAAGCTCGCGCGACCCACCCTGCTTTCGCGCTCACAAACCCTCCCGCGGGTGTCCCAACTGGAGAGTAAGCCACGGCGGCGGCAGGCGGAGCTCAACCAGCTCGACGCCAACCCGGAGATCATAGAGAACATCCGGCGGTGGATCATTGGGATAGCGATCGGTTTGTACCCATCGAGCACGCCCGAAGCTTGCGTCCACCGTATCTGAGAAGGTCTATTTGCAGTCGATTTCGACATAGACGATGGGCCGGTGATTGACGGTATATACCCGCCGTTGGTAATGCTGCCAGCCGAAGCGGAGAACCTGTGAGTGGTTTGCGCTTTGTGTTGTCTGTATACTTGACGTCAGTCACCAAAGGGCGTTCTCGTCGTTCCCGGATTCGTTACAGTTTGATCAGGGGTCCCAATGGCATTCTTTCCGTATTCGCGAACAGCTGAATCATATACACGCGGAGAAGAGACCACCGACTAAGGATGGGTTCATTTATGGGTACGCGCATTTCACACAAAAGAGGGACCCCACTTCGAAGCGAGGCTACGAACAGGTAGTTCCCATCTATCAACATCTATTCGGGTACTTATCTCCTCCCAGCGTTCCGTCGTGATACTCACGCAGCACCAGTTCCCCGCGTTTTTCTCGTTACTTATATCGATCTTCGGACCGCTATTCCAGCAACATGAAATTCCAATGCTCGAGGCCGCCTGTCAAAATATTGCAAAATGGTATGATTGCATCTCCCTTACAGGCCGTGATGCTGACTGGCTGCGAAGTAAAGGCGAGACCCCATTCCTGGTGAAATACTCGAGCTCGGTTTCCTGGGTTCTGTATTCCGGCTAGTCCTACCCCGTACCACAGACGAGCAGCAGTTCACGCCAAGCCCGTCAATCGTCGGGATGTACGACCCCAAACACCATGTCAGTGAACGATGCCCCGTGTCACATTGTTGGCTCACAAGGTCCGACAGATTGCAGCGTCATCCCCGCCTCTAATACCACCACCTATGCTGTTATTTGAAGCAGCCCTGTCGCAACTTTGGTCGATATGGGAATGTCTCGTTTTGTGCGAGCCATTGCTCGTGTTCGGTACTTCTCCAGCACAAACGAGCCAAGCGGTATGGTGGCTTCGGGACCTCCTACGGCCAGTGAGTTGGTTTGACCATGGTTCTTAAATTTCCACTGATACATGCTCTAGATTCCGCTGGCCGGGGACTGTCGTCCTTATTTTACGATGCAAGACGGAGACTACTCACTCTTGGTTAACCGACTACCACCGAAACCTGGAATTCTTCTTGGTGTGACAAATCCATTTTTCGAGAAGTCATGCGAGCACTGGCCCCATATCCTCAGCCTTGGGCGCCGAAGATTGTAAGCGATGGAATCTGACACTAGCGCATGGTACTCAACCCCTTATAGCCTCAATACAGCCCCAGTCCAGAAATCGACGTCTGTCACTCCCGCCGGCCCAGTACCAGGATGGAAATCGAAGACGCACAAACGATATATCTCTAAAGACCGTACACTTCTGAAACAACTAGAAATAGCCGTGCGTGGAGACCAGCGAGCAAGTACGTGCGCCCTGTTCTGATTTGCGGCTCTAATTGAAATTTGCAGAGCTCAACGTGTCTCTCATGCTTCGGCGCCACTTTCACTCTCGCACCACCGAGCTCATTTCGCCCCTGGCACGATACCTCAATACTCTGATACCCACCCCCGTAGAGGTCGCAACGTCCTCAACAAATACCCTTCGTCTCAAACCATTTAGTTCTGCAAATTTTTTCGCGTCGCTCAAGGCTCATGGGAGCACGCTACCCTTCCGTTCGACGAGCAAACGGACGGAGTTCTACGAGCGGCTACTGAAGACGCCGGGGTTTGGGTTGTGGCTTGCGCAGCAGGAGGATATTGTAGAAGGTGTCCTGAAGGAGAAACGGACAACATAGGTTAGCGCCGGCGGCAAGCTGGCGGAGCCATTGAATTAGACGCACGGACCCGGGATAAACAGCCGCAAATAATATGCAAAATTCGGATCCTTTAGAAGTGGATGTGTTCGGATTCTTGTTCTACAACTTCCATCATCGTCCTCCGCTGTTCTCATTTTCTTCACCTTTGTGTCCTCCTGTGTATCCTGTCACTGAGTGAACATCACTTAAAGATTGTACAAGCCTCTACTCTGTATCAATAACGCATGTAAGATCCCTTCCCTGTCATTGTCTAACCTTGTATAGAGCGCCAAATCCCTGTATATGTCTGCACCCCATTTGTGTTTCTTTTGTTGCCTCTCTATCTGTCATATCTGTCGTTGTTACTCAAGTGCGTCCTGTGATTCTTAACCTACAGAACAAAAGAGTTTTGGAAGTTCGCCTTTACCACATCTTAAACTTATTGAGTCGATCGACGCAACAACATGCCTGAAGACGATTATGATTTATACGGGGAAGAGGACGGATACAGGAGACACCAACACCAGCGAGAAGAGGTGCGCATCACCGTAGCATTACGCGCCTGTATCGGAACTGATGCGCAATTTGGCCACGTAAGGATGTGCGCCAGCAGAAACAAGAACCTGTGGATACCATGGTGTCGGCTGTCGAACCCAACACTGGCGACAAGCGGTCAAGAGAAGACGACCACGACCGGAATCCTTCCCCAGCTTCACGACAGAATGCTTCTAGTGGACACGGCCAGCAGCAACAAGACCCTCAGATGCACGGTGTTCAAGTTAGCCAGAATCAGATGTCAAGCAACAACTATGGTGGTGGCGCCTCAATGGCCGTCAATCAGCAAGCAATGGGGAATCAGATGATGAACGGTAGCGGAATGGGCATGGGGTACGACGCTTTGTATATCGGCGACTTGCAATGGGTCCGTTTGTCCTGTCGTTTAGTGCATGTCATTCTGAGGTTATCTCACAATGTGCTCTGTTTACCCCCCTTTTTTCGTTTGTATAGTGGACAACTGATGAAGATCTCCGCCAAATCGCGAGCAGTCTCAGAGTTCATATCGACCACAAGGACATCACGTTCTCTGAGCACAAGGTCAACGGCAAGAGTAAAGGGTAAGCAGGCGCATATACCGCCGCAGATCTGTGTTGAAGTTTTAACCTCGGCGATTAGCATTGCGTATGTGGAGGTCCACGACCCCGAAGGCGCCCAGATTCTCAAACAGTGGTTTGACACAAAGTGAGCCCACGACCTTGAATCACATCATGGCACAATTTGTGATCGGCACCTGCCTTCCACTTCCAGCGACTTCCAGAACCGGCGAGCCACGGCCACACTGACGAATTCAGCACAAGGCAATCCATTTCGTACTCTACCCAAAGGTACGTTACCTAACCCTATTACCGCCGGTTGTAGCCTCACTGACGATTGTCCCAGAACCCCCTCCACGGGGCGCCGGCGGTCAGCAGCAGATGTCACCCGCGCCCATACCAACAGCTGGCACGGGCATGGGCCGTGGGGGTGGGGGCAACTTCCGAGGGAATCAGATGAACATGGGCATGATGGGCGGCGGACGTGGAGGCATGATGGGCGGGGGGATGATGCGGGGCCCCATGATGGGCGGCGGGATGGGCATGGGTATGGGCGGTGGCTTCATGGGTGGCAATGCCGGCTATGGCGGAGGCGGCTACGGGGGCGGTCGTGGAGGCGGTATGATTCCCCAGGGACCGCGAGGCGGCATGATGGGTGGTGGCCGTGGGGGGATGATGGGCGGTATGGGTACGAGTTTCTAGTTTCTTTAGTCTACGCACTCGGATATGTTTTGCTTACTATCATGCTTTTGTGGGTTTTCTTTTCGATGGCGCGTTCACTCAGGTATGGGAAACATAGCCGCAGGAAGAGGAGCGTTCGGCATGCAGGGCCATATCAATCCCGCATTCATGCAAGGGCCTCAAGGCGGAGACGGACCCAGGAAACGGTATCGGCCTAATGAATAGGGGTGGAGACTTGGTATCTTATCTACCACTCACACAAGTTTACCGAATGCTTTCACGCTTTGCCTGTATACTTATCAATATCTGCGATGGAATGGAACACAATTGCAACTCTTGAGCGCTTCTCCGGTGGCAAGGCGCCGGGAATATTTGCACCACCATTTTTGAGCAGTGGAGGTATAGCGGACTTTCGACTGACGTTTACCCATGGTCTGTCAAAGAACCCGTCAAACTGCCAGGAAGAGTTGCACTTGTTCACCTCGGCGAGAAGGCCATGTGATGCTTTTTTTTTCCCTTCTAGGCATGGTCATCTCAAGCTTAGGTCTCGGTTGGCGCCTGCCGTCCAGAGTGACCCTTCGCTGTCATGATCCAACAGGAGCAAGATTGAGGATGACAGAATGGCCGAGCTTTTTGGGAGGATGCGCTGCAGATCCCCCATATGCCCGGCCCCGCTTAGGAAGATCGTCTTTCCCCCTTCCTGCCACAGGCAGCGATGCCAGACTCTTCATTAACCTTTGAGACGGAAAACACTGCACACGAGATGTTCGTGATGTGCACCTATCTTTCTGACCAATCTCACGCCGAAAATCCATTCCAGATTCGCTCATAATTATCTGCATCTGGTGGCGATTAGTGCGTTCGGAGAGCTATTCCAGCCCGTTACATTTAACTTATGTCGATCCTTCCCAAACCTGTAGCATTTCTATTTTATGACCACATGATTACGTCCAGTGAGAGTTTCGCGAGACACCCTCCCATGTTTTGGGTCTGACAGCCCTGTCGTCGATATAGGAAATGAAATCGATTACTTATGGCGACGTCCTAAAAGTCAAAGCGCATATTGGTTCTTCTTAAACCGGTATTTCGCATTCTTCGGCAACATTGCGGTGACAATACTAGGGTTCACGACTTTGACTCCTCAGGTGTGTTCTCCATACTCACGCCCTAAGTATATGCTTGCTAATCTTGAGCGTGCTTCTAGAGGTTCGCTTCCCCTGATCTACCAACCAGTTTGCCTGTGACGTTTCTCCACCTCATAGTTGCAGGCAGTATAATTTGTTTCGCCAGCTTTTGCTCGTCTTCAATCAGGTGCTCGTTTGTGGTGAGCGAGACTTACAGAACTACGCAAGATTAAACTCTGACCGAGAACCAGTCCTACTTACTTTAAGAATATACGCCCTGCATAATCGTTCTTTGCGCATACTTGCATACATGGTCGGAAGCGGTGCGGTTTTAGTCGCAATTTCATGTGTATGTTCCTCCTTCTCGCACACGACCCACATCCTCCTGCTAATACGACCTTGCCCAACTAGTGGGCGTTGTTCGGGCAAAAAAGTGCACCAGCGGGGCAAGGATCGGGCTGTCATATTGGCCTTTCATCGGTAACGTGCGTCTAGATTCGAGGCTCGCCTTTTGAGATCAGTCTGGGCGGCTTCTGATTTGACCCATTCGCAGAGCTATTCGTGAGTATGCTGTTCGATCTAGCGTTTCGTTGCCTTTTGACATACCAAATGCGTGTAAGGTCTTGCGGGAGCTTGGGAGGCACTCTTTGTTTACGACACGATTTTATTCTGCCTCACCATGGCGAAGACATGGAAAGGGCGACGCGAGTTCGCGATTACTCGAACTAGCCTTCCAATTATCTACCTTATCTTCAGGGACGGTGAGCACCATCCTTATTGTTAGCCAGACAGAATACTTACTGGTATTGACCGCAATTGCAAGGGGCAATATATTTCGCGTGAGTTTTCGGCTACAAAGCTGTACGAAGAGCGGCATTTTTAGCATGACATTTCAGCGTAATGGCCCTTGCAAATCTAACCAACATAATGACATTTTATGTATGTCCTTCATGCTCTTATTGTTGGTCGTTCGCTGATCCATTTGTCTGCAAGTTTTGTGGCGTATGTCTGTTCACTCATTCTACTCTGATTTACATTGATAGCAGGCCTCGACAGCCATTCATGCGGGGCGGTTTGTCCACATTCGCGAGCGCGTACGCATGTTTTTTGTACTATAAGTCCAACTGACAATATCAACTAGTATCTCCGTCACGATGATGTCGCGACTTATGCTCAACCTCCACGAAACTGCCGATGCCGGATTATATTCCACGACGAGAACTAACTTCACCAGCACCAACATGGACATGGAATGCCAGTCACCCACTACCGGCGTCGAGCTGGACACTCTATGGAGCGACGATGTCCAATACAGCACTGCAGGGCATGTACGGAGCTTCAGGCTCGATGACCCCACCCCGCCCGCGTCGTTTTCGCTGCAGGCTGCACCAGCTTGAGGTCCATAATTATAAACCAGTCTTAGGCTTATTCTCATGTTTCCATCTCTCACCTCAACTGTATTCTTCCGTTGTATACCCATAAACACCGTCCTCCCCGCATTGTATTCCATAGATAACCCACGTGTCCGAGTATCTCTTTTCCTTAGTTTTAGCTGTTCTGCCATTACGTTGTAGTCACACGCACTGTGAAGCATATTTACCTGAGCAACCCAGTCCAACTGAAATGACTGCCAAGAATATTACATATATCAATGTTCTGGACCGTTCGGGCCCGCCCCCCGGTAGACTAGCATCACATAGGATCGGCCTTCATGATGATGTGTAGTCCACGGTAGGATGGGTTCGTGGAAGAGTTGTTCGACTCGAAGTACTGGATGGGTGGTTTCCTAGCTGTAGCTGCTGCACTGCGCCTTGTTTGAATACCAATGTGACCGTCGATAGATCGCATGCTGGCGGGTGCGGGAACCGAGCAGTAGAAGGCGAACAGTCGGAACATCGCAGACCATCCAAACATCAGGGGATCGACGAGAACGACAGTGATCCATTTCATTTCACCTTCCTGGCTTTCGCTTGATAGCATCAGTAACTGGACAAAGTATCAGGCTGACCAAAGATAACTAGATAGCGATGCATACATGACGCCGCCCCGTCCTCGTTAGGCTACTAGTTCGTCTCGGCAAAATTCCAGTCCGCGATAATGGCTAAAGCCTCCGAGCCACTCATCTAACGGACGTTCTCAGTCTGGGACGTCCGTCGTTTGCCGCGTATAGACGCAAGACACAACGTGTGGTCATAGCGGCAGGATATACCAGGAAAGTCAGCTGGTAGGATGCGCGTCCAGTAGTCGCCAGCTGTGATAGAAATGGAATGAACGCACTGCGAATAGCCAAGGCATTGATCAGGCATCGTCGCCAAAGGATAGCAAAGTTTTGCTCGCTTTCTTGGTTTTCTTCTTTGATGGTGTGTTAGCCGTTTTGCTATCTTTGACGTCCTCTGGTTCGCCAATGATTTTTCGCTTCTTGCTCGAGGATTTGACTCCGCCTTTCGACGAGGAGAATGATAAACTGCTAGATTGCGCTTTAGCGGCAGTCGCTGGTTCCTTGGACGCAGACGCGTCGGAGGCCGACACTTTCTTCGATGCCGCTTCCGCTGGGTCCGGGAGGGGAGGGAGGCCCTTTTCTACGTCCATGGAAGACTAAGTCAAAACACGGACATAATAGGCGTCGCACCATACCTTTCCGCCTGACATTCTCCGCTTCATGTGCCGTGAGGTGTTTGCCCTCTTTCAGTACCACCACTTGTGGTTTTTCGTCCATATCATCTTCGTCTGCGCTTCCCGGATCATCATCAGGCCTCTGGGGAATTGCTGGCCGCCGCGGTATCGGTGGGCGTCCAGAACCGTCGTCCTCGAACTCATCGTCATAATCCTCTTCTTCGTCAGGAACACCAGCGATTCGGTTTTTGAGTTTTTGTAGAAAGGCCGGGGTGTGCTGGCTGTAAGACAGTCGGGACGAAAGTTGATGACGGTTAGGTTCTTTTGGTGCCATTGAATCACTGTAAGACGTTCTATGAAGGTTGTGGTCGTAGATGTGTGTGGATGCTTGTGGCGACAGATTGGTCGAAGTCATAATTTCCTTTTCCGGCCTAGGTGTGCTACAACCACTCAACTGTCCATTCTAGACTTCTAGTCAAGTCCAGATCGCGTTATCTGTTGCCTCGAGGTGTTCAAATGTACTAACTAGCCTGGTACTTGTACCACTAAACTCAAAATACGACGAGTCCCGGATCTTCGCCGGTGTCATATCGCGGCAATGTTGGCCCTCAAAACGATGACCCTTCTCAATCTCATCATGTCCAGAACGTGTGCCGTCCTACCTGTACATGTTGTCATTCTGGCTTAATGGGTCGCCTTCCTAGCCGGAGAATTTAAATAAGGAGAAGACCGTGCCGGGTTCCCTTGGGCTGCGCCCTCGTTCACCCGACCTATCGTTCTAAATCAGCAGCACAATGTCGTCCGCTCCGGTTGACGAAGAGACTCCGCTGCTTTACGCTCATCCAATTACACGCACCCCGATCCCGTGGTCCCAGTACTCCATTATACTGTTCATCCAGCTTGCCGAGCCGTTAACCTCCCAGGTCATCTATCCGTTTGCACCACAAGTTCGTCTGGCTACTTTCAACGGGTCTGGTCGCTGCACTCACAGATCAGCAGCTCATTCGGGATGTTGGCGTCACACATGGAAATGAGGCCCAGGTCGGATACTATCTTGGACTTATGGTGAGGCATATCGGACTCCCTTCTGTAAAGCAACCTGTGCATCATTTCCTGAGCATATTCTCGACAGCAATCGATTTTCTATACGACCCAAGCAACGACGATTCTCCCCTGGAGTAGGACATCCGACCACGTCGGACGCAAACCGATTATCCTCATTGGTTTATTCGGCTTATCCTTGTCGATGTTTTGTTTTGGGCTTTCAACAACGTTTTGGGGCCTCGTGATCAGGTGGCTTTTATCTCCAGTCCATGTTGATGCCAGAATACAAACTAATCTGGAAATGCTATTATATAGCCGCAGCCTTAACGGCGCACTAAGTACGTGTCTACTTCAGAAACCCTGAAAAATATTCACTAGCTGCGACAGATGGAAATGTCGGTGTTATCAAAGGGTACGAATGCCATTCTCGCAAAACATTCAATTTGGTCCAATCCACAGGGTCTCCTGCAGCATGATGACTGAAATGACAGATAGTACAAACATCGCTGAGGTGATTATGATCTTTTGGCTTGATTTCGGGGTACATCTTAACGCTTGTGTGATAGATGTACGCCTACATGCCCATTGCGTGGTCGGCCGGAGGTGCGGTGAGACGTTCCTTCCATGGCCTCAACGGGCTATCGCCGCTGAACCTTCTGCATCGCAGATCGGTCCCCTCATTGGTGGGTCGCTGTCTCGACCCGCCGATCGCTTCCCCAATGTGTTTGGCAACAGCCGATTTTTGAGAAATTATCCTTACTTCTTACCCTGTGCCATCCCCGCCGCGTTCTCTGCCATATCCTGGCTTGTTGCATATCTATTCTTGCGGGAAACTGTCCAATCTCCTGTTCCTGCTTCCTGCCTACTCTCGATCCGGAAACGCGAAAGTAAACCAGCACGGGATGATGTCGCGAGATGTGAGGCACTACTCGTCATCTCATCCCCGCCAGTCCCAATATCGGATAGACCGAAGCCACTGCGTGAGCTTTTCATCCCGCGAGTGCTCATCACAGCCAGTAACTATGCCCTGCTCGCACTTGTGGATATCGCTTTTCGTGCCCTGCAGCCTCTCTTTTTCTCTACTCCGATAGAGCTCGGCGGGCTCGGCCTACCTCCGTCATCAATTGGCACCGTGCTATCCGTGTACGGAATTATGAATGGATTCCTCCAGGTGTTGTTCTTCGCGAAGATCCACAACTGCTGGGGCACAAAGAAGACTTTTGTGGCCGGGCTGTCTGCCACTCTTCCAGCGTTCGCGGCGTTTCCCGTTATGAGCCACCTGGCGAAAACACAAGGCCTTAGTCTTGCGGTGTGGATCGTAGTCGCAGTGCAGACGAGTTGTTCATTAGGATTGAACATGGCATACGGTATGTACGGGTAACAACATGAATTTTCCAGAATGGGTGGATATTTACAGTGGACCGATAGGTGCAGCTTTCATTTTCATTTCAGCCGCTTCGCCGAATCGGGCATCGCTTGGTACGATGAATGGCCTGTGTCAAGTACGTTTGCCAATTCCTGAACGCGGAGCAAGTACGTTTCTGATCATTGCACTGGTACCAGATGACTGTAAGCATCATGAGGGCGATCGGACCTGCCGCGTCGACCTCGTTATTCTCGTTGTCCATCGAGCACCATTATATGGGGGGATATCTTGTCTATTATGTTATGCTCCTATTGCTAGGGGTTTCGCTATCGTTTGCTTCCTTGCTTCCTTGCAAACCCTGGGGTCAATAAAATTGCTAGTTTCGTTGTCCGCTCGCGGGGACTCGCAAAGCATTTTCTGCGCACATCGTCTTTAAACATCGCTCACTGTGGTATGTACATTACATAATTGAGTTCAGCACCTTTCGCGGATCGCTCATGACTTTTGGTATTGTACGGTTTGTACCCCTCACAATCGCTCCGTTAATATGCTAACAGGCCTTGACCGGAATGCTTTCCCTGTACGCTCTTCCGTTGCTTCCGTATTCAGGCACGTGCCACATCCTCTTGCCAGTCTTGGCGGACCAAAATAGAACCTGTAGGCACAAAAACATTTAAGCAGGACTGTCCTCCGGATGCACATGGCTGCCCGTTTGCATTTCAAGACACCTGACCTTTAATTTCTTCTCTTCAAAACGTTGTGTGAAGAAATATATCATACAAAGGGAGCTCCAAAGAGCTCTCGCAAATACTCTCACAGATGTCCTCTCAATCGATCCCAATCACCGTCCAGCATGAGTGGACGACTATCGATTGCCCGGAGCTGGTATTCTCGCGGTTCCCAAGCCGTCGGTCGGTAGTGTATGGAACGAAAGGCATGGTGTCGTGCTCCCAGCCCCTGGCTGCCGAAGCTGGGTTGGAGATTCTTCGCAAAGGGGGGAATGCCGGTACGTTGAACTTGCGTCCTGTTCACGCTTTACGAAAAAATGACGATTCAACTCCAGCCGATGCTGCTGTCGCGGTTTCTGCAGCGCTGAACGTCACCGAGCCAAGCTGCTGTGGTATTGGAGGGTAGTTCGATCGCTCATTTTCCTTGCTCGTGTTTTAACTTGGTGCCCTCCGCCAGCGACGCTTTCTGTCTGTTCTACGATACCACAACCAAGGCTGTGAAATCGCTGAACGGCTCGGGACGCTCACCGGCGAAGTTGACCTTGGAATACGCACTCCAGCGGGGCTGGGAGGGTAATATACCCATGACTGATCTGAACACGGTTACCGTGCCAGGTAAGAGAGTCCCTATAATGCAGCCACAAGAAACTGAATCGATTGTACAGGAGCGACGGCTGCTTGGGTCGATACTATTGAACACTTTGGAAATGGGGAAGTTACGCTCAAAGACGTTCTCGCGCCTGCTATCAGATTGGCAGAAGAAGGGTTCGTCAATAGCCAATATGGGATCACAATGGACTTCATTTTTTTCATTGACCGCGAAACAGTGTCCCGGTATCCGAGATTCATAGTCATAATGTAGGTCGTCAAGTTACCTCTCGCTCACACCACCGACCTTGATCCTGGCTCAATAGTGGCAAGCCTCTGAGGTGAGTCTTACGCTTCTTCTCGAATTACGCACGACGGAGAACTTTCGTGCCCATCAGAGATTGCTTAACAATGCTTCTCCGGACGGCGGAGATATGCTACTCAATGGCAAGGCACCGCTTCCCGGCCAGTTAATCAAGCTGCCTTACCTCGCCAAGACGTTTCGGGAGGTAGTGGCACATGGAAAGGACGGTTTCTACAAAGGAAGAATCGCCCACGCCATCGTTGATCTCATTAAAAGCAAAGGAGGGGTCATGGAACTGGAGGACCTGGCAAATCACAAGAGCTCGTTCGTGGATCCGATTAGTTACACGTATGGAGGAGATGTCACGCTGTACGAGGTATGATTCGCAACCGCGTGGAGCTCGAACTTTCTGACAATTACACAGTGCTCTCCAAATGGTCAAGGTAGGCATACCATCAAACCAGGGCTACCCAATAGACCTAACTGCCCTCAGGCTTAACTGCCCTCCTCGCGCTTGGGATTCTCGAGAACATGCAAGAGCAAGGGCTTTGTCGGGCGCTGACATCGATGGAACACAACTCAGCAGAGTATCTTCACACTCTGATTGAAGCCCTACGGTGCGGTTGGTGGATCCGTATTGTATATCACATGTTGACGCCTCTCTAGCATCGCATTCGCGGGTAGTCCCTTCATCGATGAACAGGAAACAGCCGTCTGACGAACGTGAATCAGATACCCAATGGTTCATCACAGATCCCGATTTCTCTCCTACCCCAGTTGAAGCGCTCCTGCGCAAGGTTTCAAAATACTTCAATACACAGAATATACCACTGAAAGGATTTCAAGGATTATCTCGCGAAACGTGCAAAGCTCTTCAGCAGGCTAACCACGAACCCAAATCTCATTCATGTACGCCCCGCTACGTAATCATTTTGCTGTACCTGACCACAGTATTTCGCATTAGGGGAGTCCTGTAGCCTCCTCGGACACGGTATATTTCACAGGTGCCTTTTTTGCGATATGCGATCCACAACAAGCTAATTCTTCCCAGTGACGGATCAATGGGGGAATGCCTGTAGCTTCATCCAGAGCAATTACGCTGGTTAGTGACCAATCGTGTGATTTGATATAGATAATGCTCACGCGTCGGTGACTACCAGGGTTCGGGACGGGAGGTAAATCTTGTCTCGCAGGAGCGATTAGCATGCTGAGCTATTTCTTCAAGCCGTCCCCAGCGAGTGCGGTTTTACCCTCCAGAATAGAGGAAATAGCTTCGTGCTGGATGCTTCGCACCCCAATTGTCTCGAGGTGGCCACACTTTATCTATCCCGCTGATTTTGTGACCTCACACGGGCGTTGCAGGGGGGTAAACGCCCGTACCATACCATCATCCCAGCTCTAGCAACGAGAGGCGACGACTTGTTCTTGACCTTTGGGGTCATGGGAGCATATATGCAGGTACTCAATTCAAACCAAGCAACCACGCGACATATCTGACTCGAGTTGACGCATTTGTCAGCCCCAGGGACATGTTCAGGTGTTACTCAACATACTAAGGGGTTTCACCGTGCAAGCTGCGCTTGACGCTCCTCGCTTTTGCATTTCGCCTGGCACTCCTGATACAAGTGCCAAGCAATCCGGAGTGGCAGGAGATATCAACAGTGAAGTATATTTTGAAGACGGGATCACAGCTGAAACCATCCAGCAACTAACAGGCAAGTCGAAAGAATCTGCGTTTGTTCTGTTCCACGATTGACGAGGTGGCAGCCATGGGACACGATGCTCGTATGATGTCTGGCTTCGGTCGCGCGATGATGGGTCGTGGACAGGTAATTCAGAAGATCAAAGATGCATCTGGTAAAACGGTGTGGGCAGCGGGCTCCGATCCTCGTGCAGATGGCCATGCGGCTCCTCAGATCTAGGTTGTTCTTACTGGATTCCACGTCCTTAATTCAGCATCGGAGGTAGATTTGTGCTCAGAAATCTCTCTTGCAGTCATTCTTTCACAACGGAATTCTACATCTCAACGTCGCTCTGCTTTCGTTGACATACGCGCGCACTCCAAACATATCAACTCACGACATTCGATCCATGCAGGAAGATGGGAGTATGCCATTTGGTGGTTCTATCTTACAGTCATGGGTAAATGTCGAGAGCACAAGCTGGATTGTAAGACAGTGGTGGTCTGAGGTTAAATCTAATTCTTGGAACGTTACGGAAAGTGATCCACTGAATACCACAACTCAAACTGGACAAGCTTGATGTCGGAGGAGTGCATACGTACCTCTGAATGCGATTTTGATATCCTGCATCCTGTAAACGCTGCACAGCTGCTAGCTGTGGACAACCACAAGGAGAATGAGTTTCTTCAAAAACAAAAACAGGAGTGGACTTCAAACTGGGGAAGGTGCAACAGGTTCATAGTACCTGGAACGACTGGTTTGAGTTCACCAGCCTTTGTCTACCTTCCGACGCACTACTGAAGTAGTACCTATACGTTCTGGTCACTGCCCTGGTTCAATAGTCAATGCAACTCATTGACCACGCAACCCAGCGTCCAACTTCGCCTCGTCAACGAAGGGTCGTTAATTGACAGAGGGATGTTATCGCCGGGATATTAGGTGCTTCCACCATGATGTTTTTGCGTTTTATGATTATTGATTGGGTGATGGTTTTTCTGATGGAATTTCCTTGCATCAAAAACATCTGGCTATAGACAAAACTAGACACAGGATAATGAATATGCAAGGACTGAACTCTTTTTCAAGCCTGTTCCCACGTGCCACGTCGGTTCCTCGTTCTCAACATCTCGCAAGAGGTAGTAGCCACTACTGCATGTATATCGAACCACTGCACCTCTGTACTTCTCATATGGCCGATGTGAGTATTGTTTCCACTTGACTATCATGATACTTTTCATATATCATTGATACGCTGTTCCTGTCCAATCGGGAGAGAACGGCATATGCAATGACATTGAAGCTTCACCACGGCGGGGTCTCGTGCACAATTACCTGATGGGCCCACTACTAACTGCGCTCAACGGCTTCTCTGTCTGCTTCTACCCTCCAGGTAGCCAAAACTTACTGTTCGGAATCTAGAGCCGACTTTAAATTAATTAATGAGTCAGAAAGTGTATTAGTAATCTACTATTTTCCATATGTAAGTGTTCATCTTCATAGAAAAGCGCGAAGACTGATCCACTTTCTCATCATTTTACGACGCGAAGGTACCAGTTGGCTGTTGTTCTTGAGCCATCATGACCACCTAGGTTGACGAGGAGACCCCCCTGCTTCACGGGCTGCCACGAAAGAAGACTCCTCTTCCCTGGTTCTAGTTCTCTATAGTGCTGTTCCTACAGCTCTCGGAGCCTCTGACTTCGCAGGTCATATCCCCGTTCGCGCCCCAGGTGCGTGTGATCAACATTGTTGGTTGGCATTGTTCGAGCATTCGATTTTAGCTTATGCGGGATATCGGCATTACACATGGAAATGAGAGTAAAGTTGGGTATTACGTTGGGCTCTTGGTGCGTTCGCCCCATTGATGCTCACCTCATTCGCGTTGTTGATCTCCACTCCAATGGCTAGCAATCCTTATTTTTCTTGACCCAAGCCTTTACAGTACTGCACTGGAGTAGGACTTCAGATATCATCGGGCGCAAGCCAGTGATTCTTGTCGGTTTGTTCGGATTATCTATTTCGATGTTCTGCTTTGGCCTTTCAAGAACATTTTGGGGTCTCGTCTTGAGGTCAGCCTATGGCATACTGTCAGTCATACTCAGGAATCTCACAACAGTATCGCAGCCGGAGTCTCAATGGGGCTCTGAGTATGTGTTTGTTTTATGTTTTCTTCTCCGTAGTTGACGGTGACCCGTAGATGGGAATATCGGTGTGATTAAGAGGTCAGCACGCAACCGCCTTCGTATCTATGTCTGTCTGACATCAAGTGCTACAGTATGATGGTCGAGCTGACCGACTCGACGAATATCGCACAGGTTAAGTTTAACGTATACTTTTAGCCGTTTGTTGACTGTTATATCCAACAGGCGTATGCTTACATGCCCATTGCATGGTCCACTGGTGGAACAGTGATGTCTATTACTTTTCGAGTCAGCCTTCATCATTGACGATTCTCTGACAGCTTGGCCCCATTATCGGCGGCTCCCTTTCAAGACCAGCCGAACAATATCCGCACTTGTTCGGCCATAACGAATTTCTCAAAAAGTATCCTTATTTCCTGCCGTGCGCTGTGCCCGCCACATACACTGCGTTGGCATGGCTCGTTACTTTCCTTTTTCTCAAAGAGACTGTCAAAAGTCCTGTTTCGGTGTCGCGTCTCCTCAGACTCGGCAAGGTTAAAAATAACCTACCTACAAAAGCCTCTATAGGATCCGAGGAGCCCTCGAGTGTCGTAATCCAACCTCCTGATGTCGCCAAGCCGCTACCCCTACATGCTCTTCTTACGCCACGAGTGCTCATTGCAGCTGGGAATTACGCCGTCCTTTCATTGGTGGACATCGCATTCCGGGCAATTCAACCTGTCTTTTTCGCGACTCCTATAGCCCTTGGGGGGCTTGGTTTGCCTCCCTCCGCCATTGGCAACATCCTTTCAATATTTGGAGTGGTCAATGGAATTGTCCAGGTGTTCTTCTTTGCAAGAATTCATGATCACTTTGGCTCGAAGAAGACTTACATTACGGGCATTGTGTCGGCTTTTCCGGCATTCGTAGCCTTCCCAATCATCAATTGCATGGCTAGGGCACAGGGTCTTAGCAGCCTTGTCTGGGTCGCCGTCTTCGCTCAGACTTTCATTTCCATTGGGCTGAGTCTTTCATATGGTGAGCCTAAATTTTCCGGGGTGGGTTTTTGCTAACTCCGATGCAGGGGCAATCTTCATATTTATTGCAGCAGCTTCACCCAATCGCGCATCGCTTGGCGCAACGAATGGACTAAGTCAGGTGCGTTTCCGCAAGTCCTGGCAATTACGATACTGACCCAATAGCCCTCTCCGCAGATGACTGTAAGCATTATGAGGGCAATTGGTCCCGCGGCGGCCAATTCTTTGTTTTCCCTCTCCATCGAAAAGGGTTACCTGAACGGATATCTTGTGTATTACGTTCTACTTTTGGTCGTGGGTGGTGCGATGGTTGTAGCTTCGATGCTTCCTCGAAAGCTCTGGACTTCATGAAGTCCATTAGACATCACGGACACATAGACCTTACTCTTCACGAGCTTACACGACTAACGCAATAGAATTTACGCCATGTTATCGTGATCACACAGCCAGAGAGAGCTGTGCGAGCAAACACAACCAAACTCAGTAATCCTTGGGTTGATCCGTGCATGCCACGATAGCCGTGTGGTCTACAATTGCAGGCCATTTGTGGTTGCCTACTGCCACGATCTTCCTCTTCTAATTGCCTGCCCACGCTATTTCAACATGACGACCTTCCAAGCCCTTATGGCGTTGAGCGAGACACAAACAAGGCAGTCGCAGAGCGCCGTTCAGACCGCACTAGCCCAGCGCCAGCAGAAGGAAGAAATGCGGCGAAAGCAGCTGGCAGAGCAGGAGAGGAAGGAGCAGGAACTCGCCAAACAGCGAAGGATGAAGATTTTTGAGGACGAGAAGCGAGAAAGGGAGCGGCAGCAGAAACTAGAGCAGGAGCGGGCTGCCAAAAAGGCCATGTTGCAGAAGCGGGAAGAGGAGGCCCGAAATGCTCTTCTATATGGACCCAAGAAGGCCAAAGCGCTCTCAGCTCCACCCAGCGGTTCTTCACCAAAGTGGCCGGCTTCTTCGTCGCAATCCCGCGTTCGGGAGGAGGTTCGCAAGCGAAGGCTCCCGGGCGGCGGCGACGATGACGCAGTGCCCGAATTTCTTACAAGGGAGGAGAAACGAGAGCGCAAGCAGCAGATGGAGATGCGTAAGCTCTTCAACGCCTCGAAACGCACCTCAAATGCGGGGAGCTACTCGAAAGCCGGTCGGCGCCTGCCTGGTGGCGCAGTCGACGTTACGACCACGTCAGAGATGGCGGATTCAGCGACATCGTCGAAGTCTGTGAAGGAGCGAATCGCTGCTATGCCCAACACCTTGACCAAGCTTAACACGGTGAAGCGGGATACCCGCACAATCGACGAGATCCTACAGGACAGAGCCAAACTGCGGGAGGTCAAGGTTCTCGACGGCGATGAGGCGCGCGAGTTCAACGACTGGTTCGGCACTTCAAAAAAGAAGGAGGCAGTGAAGAAGACGTCAGCTCAATCGAGTGCGTCTACCGCCACCTCTCGTGCGAATACACCTGCCTCCCGTAAGTTCTTTGCGAGACCTGCCGTCTCATGCACGTCTTACCTCCTCTTTCGCGTTCAGAAGGTGGCAGCTCCACGCCTCAGCTTTCCGGTGCTGCTTCGAAGAAGATGGCTCAGCCTGCCAAGGCGTCGCTATTGAAGACTGCAGCAACTAAAGCCGCTTCTACCTCCTCGGTGGGTGCTAAATCTGCTCCGCCTTCTCGGCCTGTTCCCTTGGACTATCCTTCGAAAACACCCCTCGCCAAGCTCCCGAAACCCTTTGCGAGTTCAACCGCTGGCAGCATTGGCAGTTCGAGCACCGTCATTGGCAAAAAGCGGCCCCGCTCTCTAAGCCCATCCGATTCTGAATACGAGTCCCCTCCCCCTCCCAGAGGGCGTGGCTCTTCCAACATCGGTGATACCATTTGGAAGCTGTTTGGTCGAGAAAGGAATAGCTATGTCAGCAAGGACGTCTTCAGTGACGATGAAGACATGGAAGCCGATGCCATCATCCTTGAGAGGGAGGAGGAGATGAGGTTTGCCCTGTCATGTATTGTTATCCCGACCATCACTGAATGTACGCCCTCTTCAGCGCTCGGATCGCTAAGAAAGAAGATACCCTTGCCCTCGAAGAGGAGCGGCGTCGCGAGGAAGAGAAACGAAGACGCAAGAAGGAGACCCGCGAGCGACGCAATTAACATTATAGGTCTCCGTCATCAGATCTCCTTGCCGCCTGGGACAACGAACTCGGTACGCCGCCCCCCGCCCCCCAATTTGACCTCACCCCGATACATTTCTATTCTCTGATGCTCATGCAAGTCACACGGATGGATGGACGGACTTCTCCCTCTAGCACTTCTCACTATTCTCAGCATGCGACCGTCATCATTGGAAACCGTCTAGATGATCCATGTTCCCAGTACTCATTCGTAATTGTCCCTACATATACGCTATCACACACCGTACGTCAAGTTGTAGATCCCTTGTACTCTTCGCTTTTGTACTTCATTAAACTGTCTCTGGTCTAAACATACCGTTTCTTTCCAGAGTTCTTGTAGTAATATTTTCTTGGAAATTATGTAGATGCCATGTATAGAGCAATTGCATACAGTACTCTGAAAACATAAAATCATTTATATCAACCAATTGGAAAGATTGAGATGTGGTCATGTGGAGGAGGTAAGTGTTGCAGCTCTGCATGAGCTGATCATAGGTCACTGGTCAACACAACATACTACCTCAACACAAGCAGTAGCCCTTACTGTCTTTGCCATAGCAGCAGGTGTCACAATGTGCTTCACCCACCATTTCAAGGTATATTGAATTTATCTTGAATGCATTCCCATGTAGATTCTGTAAGGGGACACTATCACACTCCATCATCAAATTTCTTTTTCTCTACTCCACTTGTTACATATACTTACTTCTCAATGTGGCATCTTAAAGGCTTGTAGGCTTGCACAAGACTAGCTAAGGGGAAATCCAAAGTTTATTAGACAAGGTATTGTAGATACTGGAAACAATACACCTGGCAAAGGGGAAATCCAAAGAGAACAAATCTAAGGATCCCTCTGCCAGATGTGTCCTGTATACATGATCCAGTGGCTGATAAACTGTACAGTTATAGGCCCCTCATACTGTGGTGTGGAGGTGAAATGATGAGCCACCACACATGGCTTTCTGAGGGCCAAAGTCTAAAGTCTAATGAGGCAGGACTTCAAGTTGATAGCAGAGGTGGACATCAGGAGTGGGGTTTGTCCAAACATGTCATATCTAGAAGTAAGTATATGTAACAAGTGTAGGGAAAAAGGAATGTGATAATGGAATGAGATAGTGTCCCCTTACATCACCCCCTCCCCCCCCCCCCTCCCTTAGAGTGCAGCACCTCGATGCATTGCAGGATCCACAAGATATATCCCACAGACTTGGTGCAGAGCATCCGGATGATGCCTATGGAAGTCACAGATGAGGTTGCAGGAATGTGACAAGTTCACCATAGGCTCCCAGGAAGCCTCCTCATAGCCATACCCTCACCACTTGACCTTGTACTGGAGTTTGCGACAGAAGATGCAGCTGTCCAGGATCTCCTCCACTTCGTACTCCTCTTCATTGTCAACAAGGGTTGGAGGTGGGGGTGGAAGTGCACAGCAGCTGGGGATGGGGTCCAGCAGAGTGTTAGGACTGGCGTCCTTAACTACTCAATCTAAGCTTTCGTTCCGATACTCGTCGGCTATTGGCCTAGACGAGTTCTCTACCCTAGCCTCGACGGCGAACGGATAGTCGATGACCTGCTTCAGGGAAGCAAGGTTATATTCTACTGGCTCTGTAAGCACAGTTGTCGATTCGAAGATCGAGTGGCGAGGACGTTGTAAGTCCTTGAGTGCGATGAAAATAAGAAGGTATATTTCCAATAGATCAAGCTGAAGAGCTTGACCTATCGTTCTACTACTTATATACTTGGCGAAACGACCACAGGATGAATACAGACTAGACTGGAGATGGGGGTGGGTATGGTAACGATGACAGACCTTCCATGTAATGATGGGGGTAGTGAAGGGGAGTGATATGGGTTGTAACAGCAAGGCTGTGAAAACAACAACGATCTGTCAAGGATAAATATAGTAATAGGTGACGACACAAGAGAGGGAGAAAGGAAAAGGGAAATCGTAACATTACCCCCCTACTAGGGGCAAAGACACCGGCTTCGACTCCATTACTCTCCGACCATGTTGTGGATCCCCTCTTCGTCGAACGCATCCCCTCCAAGATCCTGATAGGCGCCTTCGAGGCTTCGGTTAATGACGCAGTCGTTATCGGTATGATCTGCGTCCATCATCCCACACCATCGACAGATCCGGGTGAGGCATTGACTAGCTTCGTGCCCGCGTCGGTCGCATCGTTGGCACGTTGGTATTTCGGCTGGTAGCATTAGAGTGGGAGTGGTGGACACGGGTCTGACTTGAGGTAGATGGTGCGCGTCGAGGGAAGGGGGTTCTACAGGGGGGTCCCCCATCAACCGAAATGCCCTTTCACGTCGCAAGCGTCTCCTTGCGGCTCGAGAGAGGGGAGGATCGGGAGTGTTCGGACTTGGAGGGGCAGTCCGGGGTGAAACGCGGTAAGGAGGAGGCGGTGGAGGGTCATAACGTCCGCGGACGTGAGTGAGGATGTCGTGGTAAATGAGTTGCCGCAGGACGGTATCCTGGATGAGGTCTGCCGATTCTAAGGAGGTTTCGACGTCCTGCCTTAATCGTTCCAGGGTCGCGAGGTTTTGCAGCGCGGTTTCTCGACCGTCTTGAGCGAGTCGGAAGAATTGATGGAATACATAAAGAGAGCGATGGGGCTGAAGGATGGGTAGAAGGGATTCGTACGCATCTAGCGTACGGTACCAGTCTCGAAAATGTTCAAAGTTTTCGACGAGGGGGTGATTCGGTGCGAAGGAGTCTGGTAAGGAGCGGATTTCGGCCATGAGGGGGACAGCGTCGTTTTGGTCTGGTTAAATAAGATCGTTCATAGAGGTTCTAGCTCCTCTGATGGGACACTAGTGGGGTGCTGGTCGCTAGGGGGAGTGTTCCATCATAAGAAGATTCTATTACGACAGTTTCCCAGTTCGGAGATTGAGGGGAGTAAACTCTGGGGATATTCGACGGTCGTGGTGGAAGCGAATGGGAGCGAGGGGGACGAGTACGGGTTCTGGCTTGAGTCGGTTCAGGAGGGGTCGGGGGAACCAGTTGGACTGGAAGCGGGATCGGGTCGCAGAGAGTAAGTTCCATGGGATGGTAGGACAGTCGGTTTCCTCCTTCCTCTCGTTCGAACATTCTTCGCTCCCATTGCCGACGCTTGTGGAAAAAGAAGATAGTCAGCCCAATCATCCAGACCACCATCACGATCAGGGCAGCGAGTATGAAGGCGCTTGACGTGGTGTCGGTTAGCATGGTGTGAAGTTGGGGGTGAGTTAGAGGTGTCTCCTTCTTTTGTAATCGCTTAAAATTTGTCGGGCGTTCTCCAAATGGGATGCCGGTTCCCACGTGTTTTCTGCCGACGAATATCCCTTCCATTTAACCAGGTAGCGGTAGCCCTTTCCGATCTTCTTGTGTGCTACGATGGCTTCTACCTCGTATTGTTCTTCTCCGTCGATTAGGTCAGGAGGGGGTGAGATGAAGTTTGGTCCGTGAACTTCGTTTTCTTCGTAAGGTGATAGAAGGCTGGCATGGAATACTGGGTGAATCTTCCATTGCTCTGGGAGTTTCAATTGATAGGTTAAGGGACCTAGGGCCTTTGTGACTTCGAATGGCCCTTCTCTTTTGGGTGCTAGCTTTCGTGTCTGGTAGCCGATCTTCAGATTGGTGCTCTCCAGCCAGACTTTATCCCCCTTTTCGAAAGGTTTGAAGTTACGTGTCGTATACTTCATCATTTTCTGTCGTGCTAGTTCATGTGTTGCCAGGGCTTCGTCTCTCGCGCGTTGCAAGGCGACGATCCTTTGTTCGACTGCAGGTACATCAGTCTTCGGATAAGGGGTGGGGATGCTTCTAGGGTCAAAGCCCATCATTAGGTAAAACGGAGAGGCGTTCCGTGCGGAGTGCATGCGGTTGTTGTGAGTGAATTCTGCTAGAGGTAGCATGTCCTTCCATGTTTCAGGGTTGTTCGAGCAGAAGATCCGTAAATATACTTCGAGTTCTTGATTCAACCGTTCTGTCTGTCCGTCCGTTTGGGGGTGGTAGGCGGTACTCAGGGCGAGTTTGATGCCTAGTAGCCTTCCTAGTTCTTTTGTAACTCGTGCTGCGAACTGCGGGCCTCTGTCTGAGATGATTGTATCGGGGAGTCCAAACCTTTTATAGACGTTCTGCATAAGGAGGTCTGCCGTTCCTAAAGCGTCGATTGTTTTCATGCATGGGATTAAAATTACCCCCTTCGTAAGGCCATGGTCTACCACGACCATGAGCGAGTCTGATCCATTGCGTTCCGGCAGATCCGTAATAAAATCCATGGAGATCTGGGCGAAGGGTCTCGTCGTCGAGGATCGAATCGGCATAATGGGTGCTACAGTCGGGTGAGTGTTAACCTTCATCTGTTGGCAAGTGGCGCAACCGTCGACATATTTCTTTATGAATGTATGCATCCCGGGCCACCAGTAGTCACGCTTGACTAGTTCCAAGGTTTTGAACTGGCCGGGATGTCCAGTTGACAGGCTGTTATGGTACCGTTCGACAATCTTGCGTCGGAGATCTAGGTCTTCAGGTACATAACACTTGTCTCGGAAGAACAGCATGCCATCATCAATTTTCCAGTCCTCCAGGGCCGACCTGGTGGGTGGTATCCCCTTTGTTTTCAAGGTGTCGATGGCATCTATCATGGTGTCATCCTTCATCAGTGCTTGGGCCAGTGCACTCTTCAGATCCAGGTCCACTGTCCAGACAAACAGCTCGTCAGGTAGGACTATAATGTCTTCATTATCTGTGTCTTCTTCCGGGCAGAGGTCAGGTCGTCGCGACAGTGCATCGGATTGCACCATCTTCGATCCGGGAACATGGATCAGTTTCAGGTTGAACAGGGACAGATAGAGACTCCATCTCGCTTGTCTTCTGTTCAGTTTCTGAGCCGTTCGGAAGTACGTTAGGTTCCTGTGATCAGAAAGTATTGCCGTAGGGAATCCGTTGCCCTGGATCAGGTGTCGCCATGTTTCCAGTGCGCGGATTATTCCTAGTAACTCTCGGTCATAGATTTGGTAATTTCGTTGTGTTGCGTCAAAGGCATGCGAAATATATCCACAGGGATGCCAGTCTCCATTAATGTCCTGCTGGCGAATGACCCCTCCGGTTGCCCATTTTGAGGCATCTGATTCGATCAAGTACGGTTTTGTCCTGTCTGGCATGATTAAGACCGGAGCCTTCAAGAACGCAGCCTTGAGTTTCCCGAAGGCATCGTTCCTTTCTTCTGTCCATTCCCAGTGTGTGTCCTTTTTCGTCAGTTCATGTAGCGGATGGGCTAAGTCCGCGAAGTGGCTGATAAATTTCCGATAGAAGTTTCCGAAACCTAGGAATGATCGTACTCCTTTTACTGTCGTAGGGGTCGGCCAGTCTTTAATCCCTGCGAGTTTTGTCGGGTCCATAGAGACGTGATTTGGGGTGATGATCATCCCAAGATATTCTACCCTGTCCGTCTCAAAGGTGCATTTTTCCAGTTTGAGGAAGAGATCGTTTTCCTTCAAACGTTGTAGTACCCTGAGGGTGCGTTGTCTGTGTTCATCGAGGTTGTCCGAAAATATTAGGATGTCATCCATGTAGATGACAATCCACCCTTCGTTGATCATGTCGCGGAAAATTTCGTTCATCATTCTTTGGAATGTTGCCGGAGAGTTGCATAGTCCGAAGAACATCACCGTCGGTTCGAAGAGTCCACGATTGGTTTTAAATGCGGCTTTCCATTCATCGCCCTTTTTGATCCTGACGTTATTATATCCCCATCGTAGGTCCAGCTTGGTGAAGATGGTCGCTCCTTTCAGAGTTTCCATCAAATCACTGATTAAAGGGAGAGGATAGGTGTCTGGGATAGTCATGTCGTTCAGGTACCGGTAGTCTTGGCAAGGTCGGAGAGATCCTTCTTCCTTTTTGGCAACAAAGAAGAAGGGTGATGCCATAGGTGAATTCGAATATCGGATATACCCCTTCTTTAGGTTTTCTGTAAGGAATTCGTCCAGTTTTTCCTGTTCTTTTGGGGATAGAGGGTACACCTTGCAATCTCGGGGTACTGCATCCGGTTTCAGGTTTATGGCATGGTCAAAGGTTCGTCGGGCTGGCATCCGCTCGGAGGCCTTCTTTTCGAAGACTTCCTTGTAGTCCTGGTAGTAGTCGGGTAGCATTTCCTCTATGGTCTTTGGTTTTGGCTTATCCTTTTCTTCGGCAGTACGAAGGTGAGCCAACTCTTGGGCGATGGAAATTTTCTGCCTTATCCAGATGTGTTGACTGTAGGAATGGGTTAAAGTATGGAGGGCTTTGATAAATCGTCCCATGGTTGTGCCTTTCCGTTTGACCGTATATTCGGAGGTTCTGTGTTCCTCCGTCAGGGGAGCTTCTTTTCCCTCAAATATGCCCAGGACCGGTTCTCCCTGAATATAGCTGATGACTAGTTCATCTTCAGCTAGGAATGCTTCTTCGAGGGGGAGTTCTTCGGGTAGTATCCTGGGGGTACTGTCTTGTTCCTTTATTTCCTTGACTGGTGTTTCTTGAGGGGTTTCGAGAACTGGTTCTTGTACCTCGTCTTGGTCTTCCATAATGATCGGTTCATCTGGTCGTAATGTTCTGCCAAAGAACTGGGGTTCTTCGTCCTTGACCTCCTCGATGGTTGGTTTTGGAAGAATCTTTGTCTGAATGGCTTCTTCCTTGGGAAGCGATTCAATTTCGCGAGTGTCCGATTCTTTTGCCTTTTGATCGAGAGTTGTCTTGACTTTAACTCTCAATTGTCTGATTTCCTCAGCCCTTCTGATGGCTGATCCGAGGGTTCGCTTCAGGGGTGTCGTGGTAGTAGCGGTCCCTTGTGTTATTAGTCGCCGGATTTCATCCTTCTCCTTGAGGATGGAGGAGAAGGTTCTTCTTGCACGTTTCGGGTCGATTTCGAGTTGGCCAGTTTCCCAGTTAATATTCGGGTTATATTTCTTGAGCCAAGAGAGTCCAAGAATCATGTTTTCGTCTCCTAAGTCTTGAATAAGGAAGAGGTCTCGTGTCACGAGCTTCCCTATCCTGTTTGTCAACCATGTATAATGGGTAATGGGTCCAGCTTTGTTATATGTTCCATCCACGTTTCTTGTCCTGATTGGTTCCCGGAGTTTCTTCACAGGGACGTTGTTTTCTTTGGCAAAGGTTCTGTCCAGGAAGAGTCCTTCCGCTCCCGAGTCTACGAGGCTTTGTGTGTCGACGTTTCTTTCACTGATACTAGCCGAAATGGGAATTCGAAAAGACTTTGAATTTTCGGCTAGTATTACAGTAGAAATGGAAACGGTGGCAGGTGCTGACGTCGAGGCAGGCCGCCGTATTAAAAACCCTCGTCTTCCAGGTGTTTCATACATTCTTCTTTTTCACTATTGGGGAGTTCGGCGATCATTGCCTTCATCCTTAAATAGGCATCCTTCCCCTTCTTCGGGTCGTTCTTCTGGAAATTAAATTTCCGGGGTTCGTTAGGGAATTTCCCTTTCCGGTGATCACTGGCCCGGTGACCGGGTTGGTGGCATTCGAAGCATAGCCCCTTCTTCATGTGGGCATCTCGTTCTTCGAGAGAGAGGCGGTCGATATCCATTGCATTAGGGTCACGGGGAACGTGTCGTGGGGCTTGCTGGTTAGAATGGGAGGTCTTGTGAAGCACCCCGCGGAATCGTTCCGCCAACGCCTTTGACCTACGCCATTGGTTGTCAAATCTGGAAGCGGCCGTATACCAGTCGTCGAGGGTCTTGGGCATCTTCTCCATGTCAAATATTTTCTCAAGGAGTTTACTCCTGAGTCCTTCCATGAAGTATTCGATCAAGGGGGCGTCTTCCTTGATTCTACTTCGTCCCACCTGGACTTTGAAGTCTGCGATGTATTCATCGGCAGTTCCGGTTTGCTTCAAGGTTCGGAGCCTTGTTCGGGCGTCGCCTTCGTCGTCTATGGGCTCGAAGGCTTTCCTCAGCTCTTCGGCGAATGCTTCTTCCGTTCCCCAACTGTCTTTTGTAAGATTCTCGTTCAAGAAGTTCTCCTTCCATGGTCCGGCAGTCCCCCTTTCATGTAGGAGAGCAGGAATGCAATCCTCTTGTTGGGGGTGTTGTAAATTTCTTCGTTGAGTTTCAGATAGAGGCCCGAGTCCAAGATGAACGTCTTGAACTTGCTACGGGTTCCATCGAATACAGCCGGAAGGTTGATCTTTATTTCTCCATTGCGATGAGTTGGGGGCGTGGTCGTTTGGGGATCGGGGTTCATGGATTGCTCTGCCATTTCAGGTTCCGGAGTCGGGGCGTATAGGGGAATGTATGGATCTGGGTTTCGTTGTTCGATTAAACCGAAGGTAGAGTCGGCAAGCAGATCTGGATCAGGGGATCCTTCACTGGGTGTATCGTATTCTGGTTCCGAGTTCGAGGAGTAGGTATCGAGGGATCCTAGTCCGTAAGTTCCAGACCGTCTGGTCCTGGAAGTCGTCTTGTAAATCGGGGGTGGCCTTTACCTAGGTAGGTAGGCGATCGATGTCGAGCTTGATCTTTTGTTAGGACTGGCGTCCTTAACTACTCAATCTAAGCTTTCGTTCCGATACTCGTCGGCTATTGGCCTAGACGAGTTCTCTACCCTAGCCTCGACGGCGAACGGATAGTCGATGACCTGCTTCAGGGAAGCAAGGTTATATTCTACTGGCTCTGTAAGCACAGTTGTCGATTCGAAGATCGAGTGGCGAGGACGTTGTAAGTCCTTGAGTGCGATGAAAATAAGAAGGTATATTTCCAATAGATCAAGCTGAAGAGCTTGACCTATCGTTCTACTACTTATATACTTGGCGAAACGACCACAGGATGAATACAGACTAGACTGGAGATGGGGGTGGGTATGGTAACGATGACAGACCTTCCATGTAATGATGGGGGTAGTGAAGGGGAGTGATATGGGTTGTAACAGCAAGGCTGTGAAAACAACAACGATCTGTCAAGGATAAATATAGTAATAGGTGACGACACAAGAGAGGGAGAAAGGAAAAGGGAAATCGTAACACAGAGCAGGTCGGAGTTTGACAGCATTGAACACTGGGTGAAGACAATTCATGGCACAAGGGAGACAGAGTCAGTAGGCAAAAGGGCTGATCTGGCATTCAACAGTATATGGTCCAAGGTAGTGGTGAGAAAGCTTCTTGGATGGCCGAGTAGTATGAATGTCAGAGGCGTCCAAATACACATGATCTCCAGGCTTGTACTCTGGAGCCGGAGTATGATGCTGGTCATAGTACCTGGCCATGTCATCCTTTGCCTTGATGAGTGCTGCTTTTGCCTCCTCTTGTGCCAACTTCATGTGGTCAAAGAACTTGTTGGCCAACTCATTGTTTGAATTCTAGGGGCGGGGTTCAAAGCCCATGCGTGGATTCTGACCAGTGTCAAGCATGAATGGGGTGTACTTGGTCGCAGAGTGCACATGATTGTTGTACTGGAACTCCGCTTCTGGTAGGAGATCGTCCCAGTCATCCTGTCACTCATTGCAGAAAACCCAGAGATATTGCTCCAACTCCTGGTTGACACGCTCCATCTGACCATCAGATTGGGGGTGGTATGCTGTGGAGGTGCTAAGCTTGATGCCAAGGAGGTGATAAAGCTCACAAGTAAACTCTGCAACAAACTGTGGCCTGCAATCGGAGACGAATGCATCTGGAAGTCCATGCAACTTCCAGACATTCTTGCAGTAAAGGTTTGCAGCACCCATCGCAGTACAGGTAGTGTGCATTGGAATAAAGTGTGCTCACTTCCCCACAGAATCCACCACCACCATCACCACATCATACCCATGACTCTCCAGGAGTTCCACAATGAAATCCACAGACACGACATTCCAGCGACTCTCTGGAATGGGTAATGGGTGCAGCTTACCCATCAGAGCCTGTCTCCAGACTTTTGTCTGCTGACAGAGGTCACAGGTGCTGGTGTAGGAGCCAATATACTGGGACATCTGTGGCCACCAATAATTCTGGGATACCAACTCCAACATCTTCCAATGACCAGGGTGTCCGGTGACACAGGAGTCATGATGGAGTTTGACAATCTGGCGCCGCAGGTCTGGGTCATTGGGAACATAGATTCAACCACAGAATGTGAGAACTCCCTGCTCCTCCGCCCACTCTGCACTCTTCACTGACCAAACTCCAGAGTGTGCAGACTTTAATGTAGCAGTGGCCTTGGCCATGATGTCCTCATGCATGTTCCCTCTGTTCCCCCAACAGATGTCCCGCAGAATCTGTTCCTCTTCACCCACAGGAGCCAGACCCTCTAGAGCACAGATAGCAAAGAACTCCAGTCTAAGCAACACAATGTCCATGTTGTTAGAACTCCCATCTCTGTGATCTGGGTGATGAGACAAGGCATTGGGTTTGCCCATGGTCCATCCTGGGCAGTGATGCAACACGAAATCAAAGTTAGCAAGATACAAAGACCATGTTGCCTGCCATCAATTGAGCTTCTTGGCAGTCAAGAAATACTGGAGGTTTTTGTGGTCAGTATGGATCTTGATCTGGTGTTGCGCACCCTCCAGGAAATGCCTCCACTCCTCAAGTGAACAGATAATTGTGAGCATCTCCTTGTCATGGATCTCATAATTCTGCTTGACCACATTCAGGCTTTTCGAGTAGAATGCGACCAGATGCCATTTGTTATCCTCCGGAGACTGTTAAGACAACACCGCTCCCATGGCAAAGTCTGAGCTGTCCACTTCTACCTGGAAGGGTCAGCCATTGTCAGGAAATATGAGAACAGGTTCGGAGATAATGGCATGCTTGAGGGTGTTGAAGGCATCCTGCTGTGCAGGTCCCCACACCCACGTAACATCCTTGGCCATAAGGTCAAAGAGAGGTCATGCATGATGCGAGAAATCCCGGATAAACCGTCGGTAGAAATTGGTAAAGCCTAGGAACGACTGTACCTCCTTCTTGTTTTTCAGAGTTGGCCACTCCACAACTCCAGCCACTTTCACTGGGTCCATGGATACCATTCCATGAGAGATGACAAGTCCAAGATATTTGATTTCTGTCTTTTCAAATTCACATTTCTTGGGCTTCAGGAACAAGTGGTATTCATGGAGATGGTCCAGTATGAGATGAGTGATGTGATGATGCTCCTCCAGAGTTTTGGTGTAGATAAGGATATCATCAAGGTATATGCAGACAACTCCTTCTGCTATAAGATCACAGAAGATGTCATTCATCATCATCTGAAATGTGGCCAGACTGTTGGTGAGTCTGAAAAACATAACCAACAGCTCAAAGAGCCCCCAGTTTGTCTGAAACGCTGCCTTCCACTCATCTCCCTCCTTAATGTGGATATTATTGTAGCCCCACCAGACATCCAATTTGGTGAAATATTGCACATCCCAGAGGTTATTAATGAGCTCAGAGATGAGGGGGAGAGGGTAGTGGTTCTTCACTGTCAAGGCATTCAATGTCCAGTAATCCTGCACTAACCAGAGGGAACTGTCTTTCTTTTTGATGAAGAAGACTGGAGATGCCATGGGTGATTTTGAAGGCCAGATATGACCAGACTTGAGATTCTCCTCCAAAAACACATCAAGCTCTGACTGTTCATTTGGGGCAAGGGGATAGACTTTGCATGCACTCAGAGTTGAGCCTGGTTCAAGTTCGATTGCATGATCCCATTGCTTTTAGTCAGGAAGCTCATCAAATGATGCTTTGGAGAAAATGTCCTCAAAATCTTGGAGGTGATCAGGGATGGCATCGTGAAAGTACTTTGGCACAGAGTTGCATGCAAAGGCCTTTGCTGTAAGGGGACACTATCTCATTCCATTATCCCATTCCTTTTTCCCTACTCTCGTTACATATATTTACTTCTAGGTACGACATCTCCGGACATTGCCAACTCCGCTGGCCTTTCCCTGCCACCAACTCTGATGTCCTGTTTCGTCGGACTCTGGACTTCGGCCCTCGGAATGCCATGTGCGTCGGCCCATCGTTTCGCCTCCGCTCCACAGTATAGGGGGTCTATAACTATACAGTTTATCAGCCACCGGATCGTATATACAGGACACACCTGGCAGAGGGATCCTTAGATTTGTTCTCTTTGGATTTCCCCTTTGCCAGGTGCGTCGTTCCCAGTATCTACATACCCTGTCTAATATACTTTGGATTTCCCCTTTGCCAGTCTTGTACGAGCCTACAAGCCTTTAAGGGTCACCCTTACAGTAGAACAAATATCTTTACAAGGTCCGGGACGCCCGAGAACATCGTCAAGTGTTCAGATAGCCTCGCATCAACACTTACTTCCATCTCTGAACTTCCCCCACCTTGTCTAGTAGTCATGGACCCCAAACTGGATGTACCTACCCTGGCACCTGCTGTCGAACAGCCTGAGCAGGAAGCCTGGCAGAGGCTCATCACCATCAAGGGACAACTACAGACCCAAGCTGGCCAAATTGGCCAAGTCCTAAATTCAGTCACCGAACTCCGGCACATCATCGAGCAGCTTGCCATAGATACCGCTTGTCGTGTCCCCAACCCCGTTGCCGCACCGAACCCCGTGCCAGCAACTCCGGCTGCTGCGCAGCATTCCCCACACTCTACAGATCGCCTGCGTCCTGCGCCCCCTGACTCCTTTGATGGCGAGAGGGAGAAAGGGCATGCCTTCATCAACTCCTGCAATCTGTTTATGTCTCTCGTCCCAAAGGCATTTCCGGACGAACAGACTCGCATCAATTGGGCCCTGTCGTACATGAAAGGGGGCCGTGCCGCCCGTTTTGCAGCCCGTACCCTGCGTTACCCCAAGTCCTATGGCGGAGTTCCCCGTTTCCGATCCTATGCAGAGTTCCGTGCGGAGTTCGTCTCTTCATTTTGTCCTCAGGATGAAAAGTGAACAGCTGCGACCACCCTAGAGACTGAGGACTACTACCAGGGAGCCCGGTCTGTTGACGACTATATCGACGCCTTCCAGGATCTCATGGAGGAGTCCAACTTCCCGGATGGAGCACAACTTGTGTTTCATTTCCGACGTGGTCTTGCAAAAAGGATCGAAGACAAAGTCGCAGGAATGGTGGATGGGCGCCCCTCTGATGAACATGTCGACCAATGGATCGAAGCCGCACGCTTGGTTGACTACGACCACCGGGCTAATTGTGACTTCCATGCATCTGCCAAACCCCAAGTAACCCCGGCTCCGATTCTGGCTAATTGAACTCCTGGAGTTGTCTCATTCCGTCCATTCTCTGCTCCCCCCATTCATGCCATCCCTCCGGGGGCTGCATCAGTTACGCGTTCCCTCCCCCCTGGTGTCCCAATGGATATTGACACCTCTCGTCAGCGCTTGCGAACTCCGGGCGTCTGTTTCCGATGCAAGAAACCCGGACATCTTTCCCGAGACTGCCCAGACCAGTTTGATATCCATGTGATGACGGCTGAAGAGCGCCAGGACTGGGCTATGAGTCTCCTGGTCGAGCAGGATACCGTTCACACCCCCGAGCCAAACGAACAGGCCTCCGGAGCAAGCGTGGAAGGCCAGTCCGGAGAATCAGTGGAGGATTTTTAGTTATGCCACAGGTGAAAAGTACGCCCCTGTTGGCAGGTTCCAATCGGTTTGCATGTTTGTCTATAGAGTCTGCAGAATCCCATTCCATTGCTGCACTCTCCCCATGTGAACTCGATTCAAATCAAGATGTACCCCCTTCTTCTCCTGGACTCCCGGACATCGGAGTTCACAACTCCGAAATGCTTGCCCCGCCGTTACGTTCTTGCTGCTATTCCAAGTCCTAATTCCCTGTCCCTCAACATGGAGATAGAGACCACGGACACTCAGGAGATCCATAGCCTGAAAGCTCTGGTGGATTGTGGCGCCTCTGGACTCTTCCTACACACCCGCTTTGTGCAACAGAATAATCTCACCACACGCCCCCTCTCTCAACCCATTCCCGTGAACAATGTGGATGGAACTCTGAATGCGGCTGGCTCCATCACAGATGTTGTGGACCTGGTCCTGCGTTACAACGGACATGCAGAACGTGTGGTGTTTGCCATCACTGATCTCGGTCGACAGGACATGATCCTCGGGTACACCTGGCTCCGAGAGCACAACCCAGAGATTGACTGGGCAGCTGGGACAGTCTCAATGAGTCGCTGCCCCTCCCGCTGTCAGACCTGTAGAGAAGAGGTGAAAGCAGAGCGTAAAGCACAGACTAAACTCCGGGCTGCTATACGTGTGTGCCGTACTGGCAGAGTTCCTCTACCTGAACCGGACTTCGATGATGTCCCAGACTTGTGCCCGGACTCTGACGATGAGGACGATGATGAAGTTTACAAGGGCTATATCCCAGATATGAGCCCCGAGTCAGACTCCGAATCGGATTCAGAGCCCAACACAGGAATGGATACGGAGGCCGACCCCATGGAGGAAGGTGATCGTATATTTGTGACGACTCTCTTCGGTTACCCGACTGCTGAGGAGATCCGAGCAAGTCAGACGACATCTCAACACCTAGCAGAGGCCTTTGCATGCAACTCAGTGCCAAAGTCCTTTCACAATGCTGTCCCCGATCACCTCCGAGATTTTGAGGACATTTTCTCCAAACACTGGGTGCAAAGGACAGTATTTTGATGAAAGATATTCTAATAAAATGGTAAAGGTCCTTCTTATATATCCTAGCCATTGTCAGCAGATATATTGTAGGATAATTTTTACATTTCATCAAAGAACATACAGTAGAAACATTTATTATATTGTCAAATAAAGTATTCCAAAGAAACTTGAAAAAAGTTCACAATATCTTTTATTAACACATTCAAAATATGTTTATGATAATTTCAAATTATGGTGAATATATTTTAAATAACATAAGATATAATAAATGTATCTTGTATATATCAAGGAAAGATATTGTAAACATCATCTAAATTTGTTTAGGACATTATGCTTGATTATATAATCAATTATTCTACTATATGTCATTTTGATCAAATTCAAAATATATCCTACAATATGTTGGCTGGAAATGGCAGTGATATACAAGGAGGACCTTTACCATTTTACTAGAATATCTTTTACCCAAATATTGTCCTTTGCACCCAGTGAAAGCATCATTTGATGAGCTTCCCAACCGAAAGCAATGGGATCATGCAATCGAACTCGAACCAGGCTCCACTCCGAGTGCATGCAAGGTCTATCCCCTTGCCCCAAACGAACAGTCGGAGCTTGATGTGTTTTTGGAGGAGAATCTCAAGTCCGGTCGTATCTGGCCTTCAAAATCGCCCATGGCATCTCCAGTCTTCTTCATCAAAAAGAAGGACAGTTCCCTCCGGTTAGTGCAGGATTACTGGACATTGAATGCCTTGACGGTGAAGAACCGCTACCCTCTCCCCCTCATCTCTGAGCTCATTAATAACCTCTGGGGTGCACAATATTTCACCAAATTGGATGTCCGGTGGGGCTACAATAATGTCCGCATTAAGGAGGGAGATGAGTGGAAGGCAGCGTTTCGGACAAACCGTGGGCTCTTTGAGCCATTGGTCATGTTTTTCGGACTCACCAACAGTCCGGCCACATTTCAGACGATGATGAATGACATCTTCCATGATCTTATAGCGGAAGGAGTTGTTTGCATATACCTTGATGATATCCTTATCTACACCAAGACTCTGGAGGAGCATTGTCACATCACTTGTCTCGTGCTGGATCGTCTCCATGAATACCGCTTGTTCCTGAAGCCTGAGAAATGCGAATTCGAAAAGACAGAAATCGAATATCTTGGACTTGTCATCTCCCACGGAACAGTATCCATGGACCCAGTGAAAGTGGCCAGAGTTGCAGAGTGGCCAACTCCGAAAAACAAGAAGGAGGTACAGTCGTTCCTAGGCTTTACCAATTTCTACCGACGGTTTATCCGGGATTTCTCGCATCATGCACGACCTCTCTTTGACCTTACGGCCAAGGATGTTACGTGGGTGTGGGGACCTGCACAACAGGATGCCTTTGACACCCTCAAGCATGCCATTACCTCCAAGCCTGTTCTCATATTTCCAGATGATGGCCGACCTTTCCGGGTAGAAGCGGACAGCTCAGACTTTGCCATGGGAGCGGTGTTGTCTTAACAGTCTCCGGAGGATAACAAATGGCATCTGGTCGCATTCTACTCGAAAAGCCTGAATGTGGTCAAGCAGAATTATGAGATCCATGACAAGGAGATGCTCACAATTATCTGTTCACTTGAGGAGTGGAGGCATTTCCTAGAGGGTGCGCAACACCAGATTGAGATCCATACTGACCACAAAAACCTCCAGTACTTCTTGACTGCCAAGAAGCTCAATCGACAGCAGGCAAGGTGGTCTTTGTATCTCACCAACTTCGATTTTGTGTTGCATCACCACCCTGGACGGACCATGGGCAAACCCGATGCCTTGTCCCGCCACCCAGACCACGGAGATGGGAGTTCTGACAACACGGACATTGTGTTGCTCAAACCGGAGTTCTTTGCCATCCGTGCTCTGGAGGGTCTGGCTCCTGTGGGTGAAGAGGAACAGATTCTGAGGGACATCCGTCGGGGGAACAGAGGGAACATGCATGAGGACTTTGTGGCCAAGGCTGCTGCCGTGTTGAAGTCTGCACGTTCCGGAGTTCGGTCAGTGAAGAGTGCAGAGTGGGCGGAGGAGCAGGGAGTCCTCACATTCCGTGGTCGAATCTATGTTCCCAATGACCCGGACTTGCGGCGCCGGATTGTCGAACTTCATCATGACTCCCGTGTCGCCGGACACCCTGGTCGTTGGAAGACGTTGGAGTTGGTATCCCGGAATTATTGGTGGCCACAGATGTCCCGATATATCGGCTCCTACACCAGCACCTGTGACCTTTGTCAGTGGACGAAAGTCCGGAGACAGGCTCCAATGGGTAAGCTGCACCCCTTGCCCATTCCAGAGGGTCACTGGAATGTTGTGTCTGTGGATTTCATTGTGGAACTCCCGGAGAGTCATGGGTATGATGCGGTGATGGTGGTGGTGGACTCTGTGGGGAAGCGGGCACACTTTATTCCGACGCACACCACCTGTACTGCGATGGGCACTGCAAACCTCTACCGCAAGAATGTCTGGAAGTTGCATGGACTTCCGGATGTGTTCGTCTCCGATCGCGGACCACAGTTTGTTGCGGAGTTTACTCGTGAGCTTTATTGCCTCCTGGGCATCAAGCTCAGCACCTCCACAGCATACCACCCCCAATCTGATGGTCAGATGGAGTGTGTCAACCAGGAGTTGGAGCAGTATCTCTGGGTTTTCTGCAACGAGCGACAGGATGATTGGGACAATCTCCTGCCGGAGGCGGAGTTCCAGTATAACAATCACGTGCACTCTGCGACCAAGTACACCCCATTCATGCTTGACACCGGTCGGAATCCGCGCATGGGCTTTGAACCCCGCCCCCAGAATTCGAACAATGAGTCAGCCAACGAGTTCTTTGACCGCATGAAGTTGGCACAAGAGGAGGCAAAAGCAGCACTCGTCAAGGCAAAGGATGACATGGCCAGGTACCAGTGATGTGCTTGTCGGGGTCTGACCTAGGGTCATGACCTTTTGTCTGTGAGTCATGACTTTTGACCCCGACAAGAGAACGACAAGGCGTGATCAGTTGCCTTTTATATACAACATCTACTCCCAGCTGCTCGTTGAGGTGAATATATGTATATTTGAAGTGATCATATGAACTACAGTACCAAGGATGTATGGGAATTCAATGTTATCATTAAGAGAGCATTGAGAAATGAATTATTGTAGTTTGTAACTCTAATTTTCGTCATCCTCGTTCATAAAGTCATGAAAATCGGCTTCCTTCGCAAATCCGGTCTCCCCAGCTCGCCAATATTCCGTGAGTGCCTTCGAAGATGAAGAGGAGGAGTCAGAGGGAGGTGGGTAGTAGAAGAGGTTCTTGAGGGTCAGATTGGTACGGTTCACAGCAGGGGTCGGGGTGGTAGATGGCAACATTGCTGGGGCTGGAGCATGGTCAGCATCATCGATGTCATTGGATGCCTCATCAATCAGTTCCCGCGCGATCCAGGCAAATTGAAGGGGGTCACAGGTAGGCTCAGCCCTCGCCATGCCAGTCATGGTCATGCTTGTTGACATTTGGCCCAGACCACTCGGCACTGATGATTGTGGGGTTGCACTCGCGTCATCCGAATCATCTGAATCATCATCCTCACCGAATTTGCGCTTCTGACAAGGTGGGTGGCCATAAGCAGAGATAGTGTCTGCCTTGAGGAGCACTTCCTTCCGGATCTTCTCTGCGTGAGTCCGATTTCGATGTTTTGAGTGCTTGACACCAAATTGACTGAAGATCTGTTCGGTTGCAGCAGAATTGGGCATCGCACTGAAGATCCGCATGGCCATTTCAACGAGGGCACACTTGCCTTGAGGAGGCATCTCGGTTTGCTCCAGGTTATTGCCAAGCACAGGGTTGAGCTCACGCCAGAGATTGATCATGTTGACAGATCTCTTCTGAAGAATGATACGCCATGGATTAGATTTATGACTTTCATGAGAGTGAGCTATACGCACCTCTTTAATAGCTGCTTCCTTATGATATGCAAGGCTCATCCCATCATCAGAATATTCCCCTTTTCAATTGATGTATTCGTTGAATGCAGTGCGAAATTCATAATCAGGTGCATTGTCAGTTTGGAAAAGCCTTTTGTATGCATCGCTCACAAGTCTCCAGAGATTCACAAAGGACTGGTAAGGTGAGCCCCTTGCAAAAAAGCTTGCCCGAATGTATGGATTGAAGATGACAGCGAGGATGAAGATTGGTCGGTCCGCCTTTGCCCATCTTTTCTCAAGACTAGCCAGCACTGCCTGTGAGATTGATTCGTCGAAGTGGCGGGTTTCATCAGAAAAGATGCGATAGAGATTAACAAGCGTGATGACAATTACGTCGAGACGTGTGTTGTCACTCTGTGTGACGTTTGCGGCAACTGCAAGAGGTTCGAGGTGAGCTTTGATACTGCGTAAATGGTGATAATCAGCTAAACAGACATTGGCTACTCAGAATCTAATAGACATACTATCGGAGATTTCCCCAGAAGTTATAGCCCTCAAGTATACCAATCACCTCTTCTGCCTTCTCCTTCGCTTCTCGCTTGTCCCCAGCACACAACAGAACATCATCCTTATCATCCAAGAGAAGCTGTTTGAATGCAATCTCAAGTTCAAGTAATCGGCGAATCGCAAGGTAATGGGATGTCCATCGTGTGAGTACCGGAAGAATTAAACACCAGATCTTCTGGAATTTCTGACGTTGGACATCTTTCAGCTTTCCGAGTGCATGACTGTGGTTATTGAACCACTTGATTACTTCGATTGCACCCTCCATGCATCGTACAAACACATTCTTGACCTTGAAGATGTCACCCACAATGAGATTTATCTAATGTCTACATGAGTATGGTAATATCATTGGCTTCAATTGACGGACTCGCCTGATGACACCAACAGTCAAGAGTAATTATGCAAGGCATTTTTACGTTCAGCAAGCGCCGCATCTTCGCCGATTCGCCACTCGCATCTGTACACCATGCAACAACAATGATCTTCAAGACTTCTGTGGCATATTTGATCTCTGCAATGACGAGTTCGAGGAGGTTCTCAGCAGTCTTATGAAGGGCTGAGATGTCTGCAATGTTGAGGAGATAGGGCTGGGATTGGGGGTCAGTTTTCGAGTCTAAGCCAATTATGCTTTTACTCACGATGTATTCTACATTCATTATGAATGCGATGATCGACGCCTTCATTACATTCTTCCATCCATCACATTCTCCCGTAGCATAGCAGTTCTGGACATTTGGCTTCATCTTATCTATGACTTTTGCGACCTCTTCATCAAGAATCCGAGTCAAGAGCTCCTTACGACCCGGGATCAATGCCATTGGAAGCCATTTATTGAAGAAACCACGCCAGTATGGGTTTTCGACTGCCCACCATGCAATATTGCACACCACGAGCAAGTGGCATAGGTCAGCATTAAATTCTGCTTGAGTATCACATGAGAATCGCCGATGAGGAGAAGTTTCCCCATAGAAAACTGCTGGATCCACCATGGTTCAAAAGGATTCATTTGACCATGTCCGTGACAATGGTGATGGTGTCTCGATTCCGATGGGCATGTTTGAGAGTGATGGCTGTAAAGGTGTAGGTTGTAGTCTCATGGGTGTGGCAATGGGGGTGTAGTCGTCGACAGTGCAGTTCTCTTTTTCGAGGCGAGTCTTCTTTCGGGCATAAAGCATGCATTGTGCTTCTTGTCTGCCAGCTTCTGCAGCATGCTCACACTTCGACAGATGCTTCCACATCTCATCCACTTTCCCTGGGCGGGGGGGGACAGTGGAGAGATCTTTTATGCATGTATCTTGGTCAGTACTATGAATACATTATTTTAAAATTAAGACGTACAGTAAGCCCACAAATCTGCCTCAGTGCGTGCAGAGGTGGTGGTTCCTGCATTCAGATGGTCAAGCTCCATGTTTCACGTGATCAAGACCTTCGCCTGAATACATGCACAGCACCATACCTCCCAGTGATGCTTGTCCTGCTTGTATTTTCTCGAGCCCTTGTGATAATGTTTCCAGACCACGTCAGTCATTGGAAGGAATTTGGGAGGGAAAAAATGAGAGATCAGGTATTTAACAATCTCCTCACATGTATTTTCTATGGGAATCTAAGGTACATCATCCTCACAATTATTGAGGGGCACATTTGTTGGTATCAACAGGCAGAAGGACGCGTCGCAACGTGCTGCACATGAGGAATTCCATCAATCACTCAATAACTAATATTATCTTCAAGGTCATGGCCTGACTCCTTGACGATAGTCATGACCCTGTTCAGACCCAGACAATCGCTTGACCCCGACAAACAGACAGGGGGTCAGGTTTGTCGGGCACATCACTGCCAGGTACTATGACTAGCGTCATACCCCGGCTCCGGAGTACAAGCCCGGAGATCGTGTGTACTTGGACGCCTCTGACATTCATACTACTCGGCCATCCAAGAAGCTTTCTCATCGCTACCTTGGACCATATACTGTCGAACGCCAGATTGGCCCTCTTGCCTACCGACTCCGCCTCCCTCGTGCCATGAGTCGTCTCCACCTGGTGTTCAATGCTGTCAAACTCCGCCCTGCTCCACCAGATCCCATCCCCGGCCGCCGTGCGCATCCGCCCCCGCCTCCGACCCTTATTGACGATGAAGAGGAGTATGAAGTGGAGGAGATCCTGGACAGCCGCATCTTCCGTCGCAAACTCCAGTACAAGGTCAAGTGGCGAGGGTATGGCTATGAGGAGGCTTCCTGGGAGCCTATGGTAAACTTGTCGCATTCCCGCAACCTCATCCGGGACTTCCATAGGCGTCATCCGGACGCTCCGCACCAAGTCTGGGGATTGTATCTTGTGGATCCTGCAGTGCATCGAGGCGCTGCACCCTAGGGGGGGGGTGATGTAAGGGGACACTATCTCATTCCATTATCCCATTCCTTTTTCCCTACTCTCGTTACATATATTTACTTCTAGGTACGACATCTCCGGACATCGCCAACTCCGCCGGCCTTTCCCTGCCACCAACTCCGATGTCCTGTTTCATTGGACTCCAGACTTCGGCCCTCGGAATGCCATGTGCATCGGCTCATCGTTTCGCCTCCGCTCCACAGTATAGGGGGTCTATAACTATACAGTTTATCAGCCACCGGATCGTATATACAGGACACACCTGGCAGAGGGATCCTTAGATTTGTTCTCTTTGGATTTCCCCTTTGCCAGGTGCGTCGTTCCCAGTATCTACATACCCTGTCTAATATACTTTGGATTTCCCCTTTGCCAGTCTTGTACGAGCCTACAAGCCTTTAAGGGTCGCCCTTACATTTGCTAGGTATTGAGATGTCATCTGACTTGCTTAGATCTTTTCAGCAGTTGGGTAACTGAAGAGAGTTGTTGCAAATATATGATCACCTTCCTCCATGGGGTTGGCCTCTGTGTCCGTTGCTGTGTTGGACTCCAAATCTGATTCTGAGTCTGACTCTGGGCTCATATCTGGGATATAGCCCTCATAAACTTCATCATCATCCTCATCATCAGAGTCCGGGCACAAGTCCAGGACATCATCAAAGTCTGGTTCAGGCAGAGGAACTCTGCCAGTACGGCACACACATATAGCAGCCCAGAGTTTAGTCTGTGCTTTACGCTCTGCTTTCACCTCCTCTCTACAGGTCTGACAGTGGGAGGGGCAACAACTCATTGAGACTGTCCCTGCTGCCCAGTCAATCTCCGGGTTATGCTCTCAGAGCCAGGTGTACCCAAGGATCATGTCCTATCAACTGAGATCTGTGATGGCAAACACCGCACATTTGGCATGTCCATTGTAACACAGGATCAGGTCCACAACATCTGTGATGGAGCCAGCCGCATTCAGAGTTCCATCCACATTGTTCATGGGAATGGGTTGAGAGAGGGGACGTGTGGTGAGATTATTCTGTTGCACAAAGTGGGTGTGTAGGAAAAGTCCAGAGGTGCCACAATCCACTAGAGCCTTCAGGCTGTGGATCTCCTGAGTGTCCGTGGTCTTTATCTCCATGTTGAGGGACAGAGAGTCGGGACTTGGAATAGCAGCAAGAACATAATGGCAGGGTAGGCGTTTTTCCCAGCAGGGTAGTCCATGACGAGAGGGAGGTTTCCCTGGCAAACCAGAGTTGTGAACTCCGATATCTGGGGGTTCAGGAGAAGAAGGGGGTATGTCTTGATTCAAATCAAGTTCACATGGGGAGAGTGCAGTAATGGAATGTGATTCTGCAGACTCTATAGACAAACATGCAAACCAATTGGAACCTGCCAACAGGGGTGTACTTTTCACCTGTGGCATAACTAAAAATCCTCCTCTAATCCTCCAGACTGGCCTTGTAGCAGGTGCTACAGGTCCTTACGGTTCACGCAAGTATGAGCTTGACCAGACTATGGATTCAAGTATACCGTGGTGAACGAATGTAAGGACTTAGGGTAAATATGGGTAAATAGAGTGTATATAGGGGATGGCGCCAAACATGACCCAAATAGGAAGGAGGCCCTGGGCCTACCTGTTACACCCCCCCTTGAGACTGTGGACACAGTCTCGACCAAGAGAGAAAAAAAAATTTTTTCTCCTACATCCTGTGGTGCGTCCTCATCTGCTCCTTGTGGTTCGCTCCTCAATGTAGTGGTGCTCGCACTGGTCAGTTATACTCCACTCCTAGTGGTGCCGCTCTGTATATACCTCCCATATCCCCCTTCAAAATTCGTCCTCGGGTCCACCTATCCTCTCCCCCCTCCGAAAAAAAGAATGAACGCCAGATGACGATCGAGAGGTGGGTGGGTGGGGAGATGATGGTATAGTCGCCATACGATGGTAGCATAGTCATAGAATCATAATTGTGTCGATTGACAACATGGCAGAGGCGACTTGGATGAATTTCGTTCATACATGACAAAAATCAGAGTGGTGGACAGCAATGAATTGGCGGATGGCACAGTGGGCCAATTACCGCAAGGTCATACACGCGACGGACTTGGTTGGGTGACGATGGCTCCAAAAATGAAAATTCCCGAAAACGGGGCTGGTGGCAAGCCTTCGCGGCTGCATGACTGTAGAATGGCAGTGTAATGGTATGTTGCAGGGCATAACATGGTTGAGTATGGTGTGTACTCGATGGGGGGTTTCGAAGTGGCTGGTACTTTGAAACCTGGGACTCTGAGGCTTTGGAGTGCTGAAATGATGAGGCAGCCTTCGCGACTGCCTGAATATGAGATGATGACATCCGGAGACGTCGCGTGGGTGTATAATGGTTTGGTTACCATGTATACTCGATTGGTGAGTTCGGAGGGGCTGGTACTCCGAAATCGAGGAACTCCAAGGCTTTGGAGTGCTGAACAAGCCTTCGCGGCATCGTAGGTGTGAGACGGCGACATCAAAGATGTTGCGGAGAGTGTGTGATGGTTCGAGTACGATGTGTACTTGAACAGTGAGGTCGGAGGGGCTGGTACTCCGAAAATGGGAACTCTGAACTTTGGAGTGACAAAAAGCCTTCGTGGCTTCGTAAATGCAAAACGGCGGCCTGGGGAACGTCGTAGGGGGTGTAGGGATGTCGATTACGGGCGCCGTGGGTGTCTGTATCGAGAGTACGCATGGGTGGGGTGCATAATGTCCCCAGTGACCAAAATAGGCCACAAAAAAGTTTGAGCTGTAAATGTTGACAACGGCGACGAGGGGATGGTCCAGGGACCATATAGGGATGAACTAGAGGTGGATGGGGTCGGATCCACCATGAAGAAAGGGTGGTAGCATAGTCTCATGAGTTGGTAGAGATGGGGGGGGATTGGGGTGATGTTCGCAATTTTCGGCCTAGAGAGCTAACGACGACGCGCGGCACCGTAAACCTGGATATCATCGGAAAGCCCTCGTTGAGGCGCATCGACTGATCCAAGATTTAGACAAAACAGTCCAGCAGTTCCCGAGATATGGCTCAATCAAAATTTGGCCAAAAATGCGAATTTGGGGGATGAGGAAGTGGGTGTGGGGGTCCATCCAGGAGTGTACAGAGCCCCAAGAACAATGTCTTGGAGATGTAGAATAGTCCTAAGGACCAGAGGCCCTTGTTCCAGAGATAAAGCCCAGTGTATCTGACACATCACAATTCCTCCCCTCAGCACAGCACCTATCTCCCACCTAAACCTCTCCTGATCCTTCCAGCAGTACTAGGGTCCAAAAAGCGAAAAAATTCGGACCCAGGAAGGACTTTAAAAGCCCAGAGGTGGTAGAGAAACACCCAGATGGGTGTCAGCAAAGAGCAAGATAGAGGTTTTGAGAGTTGTAGAGCAGATAGAGCAAGTTTAGAGCAAAAGCAAGGGTTGGTAGACTTGAACTCTGAGCTGGATAGCTCAAAAAAATGTAGCAGGTGCTACAGGTCCTTACGGTTCACACAAGTATGAGCTTGACCAGACTATGGATTCAAGTATACCATGGTGAACAAATGTAAGGACTTAGGGTAAATATGGGTAAATAGAGTGTATATAGGGGATGGCGCCAAACATGACCCAAATAGGAAGGAGGCCCTGGGCCTACCTGTTACAGGCCTTCCATGCTTGCTCCAGAGGCCTGTTCATTTGGCTCAGGGGTGTGAACAGTATCTTGTTCAACCAGGAGACTCATAGCCCAATCCTGGCACTCTTTGGCTGTCATTGCACAGATATCAAACTGGTCCAGGCAGTCATGGGAGAGATGTCTGGGTTTCTTGCATTGGAAACAGATGCCTGGAGTTCATGAGCGTTGATGAGAGGTGTCAATATCCATTGGGACACCAGGGGGAAGGGAATGCATAACTGGTGCAGCCCCCAGAGGGATGGCATGAACAGGGGGAACGGAGAATGGATGAAATGAGACAACTCCAGGAGTCTGATTAGCCAGAATTGGAGCTGGGGTTGCTCAGGGTTTGGCAGATGCATGGAAGTCACAATTAGCCTGGTTGTTGTAGTCAACCAAGTGTGCGGCTTCGATCCATTGGTCGACATGTTCATCAGTGGGGCGCCCATCCACCATTCCTGCAACTTTGTCTTTGATCCTCTTTTCAAGACTGCGTCGGAAATGGAACACGAGTTGTGCTCCGTCAGGGAAGTTGGGCTCCTCCATGAGATCCTGGAAAGCATTGATATAATCATCAACAGACCAGGTCCCTTGGTAGTAGTCTATAGTCTTGAGGGTGGTCGCAGCTGTCTGCTTTTCATTCCGAGGACAAAAGGAAGAGACGAACTCTACATGGAACTCTGCATAGGATCGGAAATGGGGAACTCCACCATAGGACTTGGGGTAACGCAGTGTACAGGCTGTAAAACAGGCAGCACAGCCCCCTTTCATATATGAGAGGGCCTAATTGATGCAAGTCTGTTCATCTGGAAATGCCTTTGGGACAAGAGACATAAACAGATTGCAGGAGTTGATGAAGGCATGCCCTTTCTCCCTCTTGCCATCAAAGGAGTCAGGGGGCACAGGATGCAGGTGATCTGTAGAGTGTGGGGAATGCTGTGCAGCAGCCGGAGTTGCTGGCATGGGGTTCAGTGCAGCAGCGGGGTTGGGGACATGACAAGCTATATCTATGGCAAGCTGCTCGATGATGTGCCAGAGTTCGGTGACTGAATTTAGGACTTGGCCAATTTGGCCAGCTTGGGTCTGTAGTTGTCCCTTGATGGTGATGAGCCTCTGCCAGGCTTCCTGCTCAGGCTGTTCGACAGCAGGTGCCAGGGTAGGTACATCCAGTTTGGGGTCCATGACTACTAGACAAGGTGGGGGAAGTTCAGAGATGGAAGTAAGTGTTGATGCGAGGCTATCTGAACACTTGACGACATTCTCAGATGTCCCGGACCTTGTAAGAGAGGCGACCCTCAAAGACTCGTAGGCTTGTACAAGACTGGCAAAGGGGAAATCCAAAGAGAACAAATCTAAGGATCCCTCTGCCAGGTGTGTCCTGTATATACGATCCAGTGGCTGATAAACTGTATAGTTATAGACCCCCTATACTGTGGAGTGGAGGCAAAACGATGAGCTGATGCACATGGCATTCCGAGGGCTGAAGTCCAGAGTCTGACGAAGCAGGACATCAGAGTTGGTGGCAGGGAAGGCCAGTGGAGTTGATGATGTCTGGAGATGTCATACCTAGAAGTAAATATGTGTAACGAGTGTAGGGAAAAAGGAATGTGATAATGGAATGAGATAGTGTCCCCTTACAGAAGTTGCATGGACTTCCAGATGCATTTGTCTCCAATCACGGGCCACAGTTTTTTGTGGAGTTTACCTGTGAGCTTTATTGCCTCCTTGGTATCAAGCTTAGCACCTCCACAGCATACCACCCCCAATCCAATGGTCAGACAGAGCATGTCAATCAGGAGTTGGAGCAGTATCTCCAGGTTTTCTGCAACAAGTGACAGGATGATTGGGACAATCTCCTACTAGAAGCAGAGTTCCAGTATAACAACCATGTGCACTCTGCGACCAAGTACACCCCATTCATGCTTGACACTGGTCGGAATCCGCGCATGGGCTTCAAACCCCGCCCCCAGAATTCAAACAATGAGTCGGCCAACAAGTTCTTTGACTGCATGAAGTTGGCACAAGAGGAGGCAAAAGCAGCACTCATCAAGGCAAAGGATGACATGGCCAGGTACTATGACCAGCATCATACTCCGGCTCCAGAGTACAAGCCTGGAGATCATGTGTATTTGGACGCCTCTGACATTCATACTACTCAGCCATCCAAGAAGCTTTCTCACCACTACCTTGGACCATATACTGTTGAATGCCAGATCAGCCCTTTTGCCTACTGACTCTGTCTCCCTTGTGCCATGAATTGTCTTCACCCAGTGTTCAATGCTGTCAAACTCCGACCTGCTCTGCTGGACCCCATCCCCAGCTGCTGTGCACTTCCACCCCCACCTCCAACCCTTGTTGACAATGAAGAGGAGTACGAAGTGGAGGAGATCCTGGACAGCTGCATCTTCTGTCGCAAACTCCAGTACAAGGTCAAGTGGTGAGGGTATGGCTATGAGGAGGCTTCCTGGGAGCCTATGGTGAACTTGTCACATTCCTGCAACCTCATCTGTGACTTCCATAGGCATCATCCGGATGCTCTGCACCAAGTCTGTGGGATATATCTTGTGGATCCTGCAATGCATCGAGGTGCTGCACTCTAAGGGAGGGGGGGGGGGGAGGGGGTGATGTAAGGGGACACTATCTCATTCCATTATCACATTCCTTTTTCCCTACACTTGTTACACATATTTACTTCTAGGTATGACATCTCTGGACATTGTCAACTCTACCAGCCTTGCCTGCCACCAACTCTGATGTCCTGCTTTGTCAGACTCCGGACTTCGGCCCTTGGAATGCCATGTGTGTCAGCTCGTCATTTCGCCTCTGCTCCACAGTATAGGGGGTCTATAACTATACAGTTTATCAACCACCAGATCGTATATACAGGACACACCTGGCAGAGGGATCCTTAGATTTGTTCTCTTTGGATTTCCCCTTTGCCAGGTGCGTTGATGGTATGCTAGGGATTGTCTGCATGTAAACCACACAAACAAACACCAACAAAAAGACAGAGTCAGAAAAGTTCCCGGACATGGTAATAGGACTTAGGAGTTGGGAGTTGAGGAACTCCGGATAGGGTGGTAGACAGTAGTCCGGACTTCGAATGTTAGTCCTAGACTGAAAAGGGCAAAGAGGGAATCCAAGGGACTGAGTTTGTAGGATAATATTGGAGGGTCGCAAATGACAAGGACGACCAGACAGCGGGGCTATAGAGACGACGATGACGGAGTTACGGAGATAACAATGAACATGGACTTCAACCAAGATGTCAAAGTTGTTCAGAATAACGACGATAGAGATGAAATACGAAGTGTGGATGATGACAGTGTATTGGGGTTGGACTATTGGGGTAGTACAACTTGTTTTTATCTACTGTAAGTAAGTAGTTTTTATATGTCAGAATTTCGGAGATGGAAAACCAGGAGCCATATGTACAATGATAAGTAGGAGTTGGGTAATTGGTGGATAGTCTGGTGGTACAAAACATGTGGTGAAAGAATCAGCATGAGGCAATGGAAATATTGAAATAAAACAAAGAAACCACTGTAACTGTCTAGTGGGGTGCAGGGTTTACGACATGAGGCACACATGTGTTTGGGATTGGTCCAAGAAAGGCAACATCGGTAGTGTGAAATCAGGTGATGGCGGACCAGAAAGGTACCAGTCACGTGGAGATTGTCACCTAAGTCCTATGTCCGATGGTGAACGCCGTATTCATGTCCGGAGTACGGTGATCCGGAGTTACGATGGGACGTCTGTGAAATGCGAAAATATCCGGGTTTCGATGCCCAGAGCGAGAGGGGACTTATCAGTGTCATTCCCAGTATCTACCATACCTTGTCTAATATACTTTGGATTTCCCCTTTGCCAGTCTTGTACAAGCCTACGAGTCTTTGAGGGTCGCCCTTACAGATAGCACATATAAGGCCATGTTGAAGGGATGAGTGGGTGAATTGAGGTCTTGCTTTCATGAATGAGGGTATGGGAACAGCTGTGTAGGGGTGGGTAAGGAGTCCCGAAGCCATGAGATATGCAGGGTATTTGTGTTAGATATCATAGGATGATCGAATTGGCATCCGTTGTATGCATATGATGTCAGAAAAACTCATATTTGCTAATGTTGCCAAGTTCGGATTTCTGCTAACATCTGAAGACATTTTTAGGATCAAATTGATGATTTCTTCATGGGACACTATTTCCGTAGATGCATGTTGATGCATGTTGATGGGCCACGATCCAATTTTGACTGGGCATGAACGTCGGCATGGATGATCTGCCCTCCTCCCTACGCGATGCCGTGTGATGGGATCAACCTTAAGGGACCTTAAGGTCACCTAAGGTGGAACACACGTCACCTTAAGGTGACCTTCACCTTACCTTGCGGCAACACTACTAAGTCCGTGAAGAGCGCCTTATTCTGTTATATTGATGGCCCTGCATTTTGGTGTGCCTCATTGGTTGTCAAAATTCCGTGCAATGTTCGTTCAACCATCTCAAGTTTCATAATCAATTGCCCTGATGCCTCTACGACAGAATAGCCTGCTGTCACCAACAGTACGTTCTTGGAGTTCATTGGGATGTTTAGATTGATAATAAGGTGATGAGGTCAACCCCACAGATGCTGCACCACTATCGAAAAAGCACGAACGAACATTGTCAGCGTTGAACAACGCAATTAATACAATCAACCTCGTGCGGGAGCTTGTGCCATTGGACCCCGCGAGAGGAGTCCTGGCTACAGTTTCGGGTATTCTTAGCATAGTAAAAGTGCGTATCCCATGGACCTTGTGTGCGTCTGGATGGCTCACATCGAACGTTGAACAGGACACTATCGTCAACCAAGATGATTTTGGGGAGCTGGCGGAACAGTGCCATCGAATTAGTCTCGTAATATGGCGAGCCACTTCATCGATTCCCGAGGGTGAGATCAGCCCTGCAATTCAACGGGCATTGCTCGAATTGGAGCAGTCAGTGTCCCAATTCATATAAACGCTCGTTTCACTCAAATTTTCAGGTCTGTAAATGAAATTTTAGATGCAGTCAACCAGAGGAAGAAAAAGAGATTAGGCTCCAAAGTTTTGCATGTGACGATCAACAAAGATATCATTACGGGCTGGCAGAAGGATCTGGATCGCTTTCTAGCTATCTTTAACGTGAGTTTTCACGTCTGACCGTTCGAAGTCTACTGCGGGGGCTCACAGATATTTCAGACTGAACTAAATATCACGGCAAACCTCAAGCTTGACGACCTTCGAGCCGCGTTTGAGGAATTCAGGAGAAATATCAACACGCAGGGGTACGCCTTCAGCATACTTTATGGTTCGTATCTGACTATTCCAAGGGAGACTCCAGTACCCGACGCTCTTCCCGCGAAACCTGCGATATTCTTTGGACGAGACACCCTGGTCAGAGATGCCATCGAATCTTTACTCGCAAATCGCCACGTGGCACTCATTGGCCCAGGTGGCATGGGGAAGACGAGCATAGCACGAGCTGTGGTCAACGACGATGACATCTCGAAAAAGTTCTTGGAACGCCGGTTCTTCGTACGATTTGATGATATCGACGCTTCCCAGGTCAATTACGCGACTTTCCTCGACCGCATCGCCCGAGCGCTAGGAATCTCGTCCTCTAAAGCGAACACCCATACCCTAATTTCGAAATTGCTTATGACCTCTGATGATATCCTTCTCGTTCTAGACAATGCCGAGACCTTCCTAGACGCGGAGAAGGACGCAGGCCGGATCGTTGAGTCTATTGATGACTTCGGGGCTCGATCGAATGTTTCTATCATGTTAACGACAAGAACGGCGGGACTTCCACCGAATCTGACTTGGCAGCGCCTCCGAGTCCCAGCGCTCGAGGAGAGCGCAGCATGTGAGGCGTTCAAAATGATCTGTCGCTCGCCAATAGAGCCCGTCATGCTCAGCAAGCTCCTTTCATCAGTTGACTTCCATCCACTTTCCATAAACCTCCTCGCGCAGGTTGCGATGCAGAACGAGTGGTCGCCCGAGGAACTAGTGGGCGCGTGGGACCGCCAGAACGCACTCCTTCTCGAGCAAGGTAGCGGAAAGATCCAAAGTATCGCGGTCACGGTCGAGCTATCACTCAACTCGCCGTCGCTCAGAAAGCTCGGGAACGTGGCGCGACATGTCATGCAAGTCATTGCCTACCTTCCACAGGGCCTCAACAAGAAAAGGATAACAGAAATGTTCCCTTCCAATCCCGCGATTGTTCAATGCATCGAAACTTTGTGCAAGTATTCGCTGGCGTATCATAAGGGAGATTTCATCACCATGCTTGCGCCTATTCGACTCTACATGTCGACGAAGGACGACCACGCCTCTCCTCCAGATATACCGCTTCTCTCACAAGTACAGACCTATTATTATACCCAACTGCAAGTCCTACCCGATGACATCGACAAAGATCTGGTCCGAACCGAAGACATCAACATTGAACACGTCCTTGCCCTTGCTCTTTCGAATTCCGCAGATCGACAGACATTCAGGACCACCTACCATTTCGTAACCGCCCTCATCATCCATAAACCCCGTCCGACAATCCTGCTCCCAAAAGTCTTGTCCGCGCGTCCGCAGACCTCGTCCTGCCTCGAATTAATCTCATGTCTGAATGTCCTCAAACCGATACTCGTAGACAAGGGACACTGCCTCATTTCTCTCGGCGGAATTTCGTTGGAATTCGGGCAACTGGCGGAAGCGCAGGAAGCTTTTGAGCGTGCGCGGGATGCATATCTTAGTTGTGGACTTGCAGGAAGGGCTCACTTGAAAATGTGCGACATCACGATGTGCGAAGGCCATTACACACAGGGGGATTATCTCAAGGCAGAAGCGATATACCGAGCCGCAATTCGTCGCCGGACCTATATACTCTTTAAGGGAATGCTGGACGATTACACCGACGCGTTCATGAAGGTCCGGTGGGCGGAAACGAAGGCCCTCAGAGGGGTGCCTGGTGCTGTTGAATTATGCATTGCCGCGCTCAAGTATTACCGACGGCTCGGGAACGTTGAGCTTGGTATACAGGCGCGCTGGACAGCTGGGTACGCCGAGCTTTGGGACGGCAACTACGAGCGGGCACGACGACAGTTCGAGGAGTCGCTCCCCGAATTGAATGAGACAGACTATCCGGAAGAACAGATAGCGACCCTTGTCGGGATGGTCGACGTTTCGCATTGCCAAGGCAATACATCGGAATCGAGGGGATTTCGGGAACGAGTGCAGGGGTGCATACAACGTCTGCCGGATCCGGATATTCCGTATGCTGTTAGATCGTCATTCGTCCTCGCTGCGCATATGGCTGTGGATGGAGACGTTGAAGGGGCGCGCCGATATATGCACGTCCGCACCGAAAATGTGACGCGGTCGATAGGTGTTGATTCACGGGTTATGGACTGTTTCTATGTCGCGGCTTGCGTCGAATTGCGTGGGGACGATCTCGAAGCCGCCGTGGAACTGTTCTCGCAGACTATTGAGTATTGCAAAGCGTTTCCGGAGCTGCGGTTTCGGGCGCAGGCGTTGGGCGGGCTAGGAGAGATTGCGCTTCGGAGGAAGGATACGGTATCTGCGAAGGCTAAGTTCGACGAGGCGAAAGCTTTGTGCGATTTCATGGGTGTCAAACCCGAATGCCTCTATACACACACTTCGTATTATATGCTGAGCGACATGTTCAAGGGTTGGACACTTCTATACGGCGGACATGTACCTGCGTCGTAGATTTACTATAATACTGTAATGCGTAACGCAGGCCTTGATTGTGTCAGTTATTCGGTCCACATAACGCGTCATGTTGGTAGGTTTTGACTTGGCTACTGAGTGCATGAATTCAGCTCCCAAAAGCAGGTGTACATGACAAGCCGGAAAACCCTTTAAAATGAAGGGTGGGTCATCATGTGCATTGCTCATCGCGAAGGTGATGTGAGTTCGGGGTGTAGGCTCTTGAGGCTAAGCCACCAACTATCATGAAAGCATAGCAGAAAGAATATGTCTAGAAGGTGATATCAACATACAAGACGGTGCCTCGTGCCGTGCTCTTCCCCTACCCTCGGGCTTTCCACAATGTTGTGGAGTCACCGACATGCATCGCTACTCGACAGCGCAAGGGGGAAGAGTTCAAAATATAACGCTCACCCCCCACTCGAAAATATGACTCGAACAGCTTGGCAGATGAACGTAAGCACCATATCTACTACTCATTCTCGCATTTCTCCCTCACTGGAGTAAACAGAAAAACCGACCATTCACAATCTTCCCTTTCGCGTTTTGTTTGAAGTGTGTGGTATGGGAATGCGGGCACGCGTCGTGTGACTTGGTTAGTGTACAGCAGCGCGAGGCGGATCGTTTTTCAAGGAACGGGTAGACTTCACTTGCAAAACCCCGTTCAGCAAAAGAGCGTGCTTACCATTCAATCTGCAACAACGCCGGCCACTCACTCCCAAGTCCGTTATCTGCCCTTGCGAGGTATTATCGCAGGTGGTTGGTCAGCAGGGAGGAATATCTGAGGGACTTTTGGAAAGAGTTTGAAGAGGAAGAATATGAACGAAATGTTCTTAAGAATGGTGAGCTGATCCACCCTGTCTTTTTTTTTCTCGTTCCCCATTTCCCTACAACAGCATTCTAAATACGACTGACTGCTAACTCTCACTCTCCCCTCTTCCGCAGACTGGATGCGCTTCGTTCTCAAAGGCCACAAAGGCTTCCGGCTGACCAAAGAGGAATGCCTCAACGGCCTCTCCTTCGACGCCCTCACCCAAGGTCTGGGCTTCCACAACGGACGCATGCACTGGATCGCCCCACCCCCCGTCCCCCCGCCCCGCCGCGACGCCGAGTCCAACACCAAGGACCATGACCACGACGACGCCGACGCCGAAATTTGTGCGAAGAACGGGGCTCGGGCAAGGGTGAAGGAGCGGAAGAAGTAACTCAAGGGGAAACTTAGAGCGCAGGCGAGGGAGCACGAAGAGGCCAGAGCTAAAGCAAAAGCAAAAGCGAAGGACAAGGACATAGACATAGACAAGGAAAAGAGAGGTTAGACCGAAATCGATAAAACGGCGACGACGACGAGAAAGTACAGAATGAATGACAAAGATAAAGATAAAGATAAACGCCTTCACCGTCGTCTCTGGTTCCCCAAAAAACGACCCACCACACGGTCGCTTCGTGCTGAAATCCCGGGACTGTACGACCATGTTATCCGTGAGCGGGAACAGTCCCTGCTCGAGGAACTGCGCAAGCAGCAAGCGATGACCTCTGCCTCTGCCTCCACCCCAGTCTCGGTTTCGGTTCCGGTAGATCCAGGCGCCAGATCCTCGTCGTCGTCTGTAACGCACACGATGAAAGTCGAATCTATGATGTCAGGTATACCCTCCTCCCCACTCTCCACCGTCTCTTCCATCTCCTCCCACTCCGGCTCCCACTCCCACTCCCACTCCCACTCCCACTCTGGCACTGGTACTGGCACTGGCACTGGCACTAGTTCCGGCATTGGCACTGGCTTTGGATGTGGATCTGGCTCGGCCCCACTGTCGCTCTTTGGGGGGTTGTCGTCGGGCCATTTCCATTCGAGCTCGAGTCTTAGCTCTGTGCTCGATACGGGTTCCGGATGGGAGCAATACCGGTTTTGTGTCTGCGGATGTGGCTGGGGCTGGGAATGCATCTGGAGCGGGGGTGGGGACGGGCTGCTCCACACCCCGACATCGACCCCTGCGCCTATAGGTATAGGAAACGGAAGATCAAAACCCCCTTCATTCGAGCCACCCGTACCCACACCCGCACCCGCACCTGCGGCTACTACTACACCGTCGACGACGCCTGCGCTGCCCCTTCAGCCGGAGAACGAGAGGGCAGAGGAGGGGGGGGAACGTGCCGGCGAGGTTTGTAGCGACGTGGAGTGGGGGGAGGTTCCTGAGCTTGGGGTTGGGTATAGGAAGGTTGAAGGGCAGGAGGAGATGCACATGCGTGAGGAGGAAGTGGGAGTAGGCGTGGGCGTAAATATTCGTGGGAAGGAGGCGAAGAGGGAGAGGATTGAGGAGGTGGAGAGGGCTGTGGTGATGATGAGGGTGGGGATGGGGATGGGGATAGGGATGTTGTTATGGTTGGTGTTGGGATTGGTGGGGGTGTGGGATGTTGCTGGTGCTGTTACTACCCAAGCTCCTACGAACGGAAAGGGGAACGGGATTGGGAGAACTCCGACCGACCCTGCGCTCCTCGCGAGTGCTGTGACGTATGCGCGGAAGCTGAACGCGTTGAAGGAGAAGGAGAAGGAGAAGGAGAAGGAGAAGGAGAGGAGCGCCGATCGGGATGGGGACGTGGAGACGGCGCCCCCTCCACTCCCTCCACTTGTATCTTTTTTACCTTCGAAGACAGCAACACCACAACCGCTACCGCAACCGCAACCGCAGAGCAGACACTCCACACATTCTGTATCTTACCACCACCACCACCACCACCACGACTCTCCACCACCGCACTCCCAGATCCAACCGAAACCGCAACCGCAACCGCAATCATAATCACAACGGGAGGCTCAAACTCAAACGCCACCGCCAACGCAAGAGCAAGAGCAACGACCGGTATACGGGCCCCTCTGCCACCTGACCATCCGAGAGCGAGAGTCGCTCAGAAACAACAACTATCACTACAACAGCAGCAGCTCTTCCTGACACTGTATGTACCGCGTCCGACGCCGACGCCGACGCCCGAGGCGATGCAGGTGGGCCGGCCGCGGGAGCAAGGAACGGTATACACTTTGACGCAGGCGCAAACGGGTGGAGGAGGGGAAGAAGAAAGGGGGATGCAGAGAATTGGAGGGCGGGGAGGATTTCGCCTGCGGTGTTGGGGGCGCTTGGGACTGGGGAGGCGCTGATGGTGGTGCTCATGGTGGTGGCGGTGGTAGGGAAAAGGAGAAGACGCAGGAGAGGGGGCAAGAGAGTGTGACAGGGACGGGGACTGGGACGGGGATAGCGACAGGGGCAGTGACGGGTGTAGGAACGGCGTTAGGGAAGGACTCGCCGAAGAAGAATATGGGGGGATGGGGGATGGAGCGCGAGAGGCGCTGATTGGCGGGAGTAGTAGCTGGGATGCGAGGGTGATCAAGGCGCTGGAGAGGGCGCGGATGATGAAAGTTGGAGCTGGGGCTGGGGCGGTTGTTCGGACGGGTGTGGGTGTGGGTGTGGCTATTCCTGCGAGTGCGAGTGCGACGGGTGGAGGTCCGGGTGCTAATGGGGTGAGGAGTGGGCCTGGACATGAGACTGCTGGTGTAAACGCGGGGAGTGAGGGCGTGAACGGCAGCGCGGGAATGAACGGAGGAAGTTCGAGTGCAAGCGCGAGTGCGAATGCAGCCCCCAGCAGCTTAGGCGCCTTAATGTCTAGCACGACCATCAATATCCCAAGCGGGAACGAAAATACTACAACGACGACGCCTGCAACTACACCTAAACAGCCGCCCCGGCACTTACTACATTCCTCAGTCATTTTATGTGAAGGGTCAAACACCTCAGACTGGAACGACTGTTCCACCAAAACCGGCATTGCCGCTCTAGGAGCAGAAGCTAGAGAAAGAACATGAGTGTTTTTATTTATTGGCGCGGGTTCTGGTCTTTGGTCTTCGATGGGTTATCATCCCAAGACGTCGATCTTTGTGGTAAAAGATCGCCCTTATAATTCGTTTTCACTGTGCAACGAACCATTCCTAATTCAAACTACTCTTTATGGTCGCTCTGGAACGCGCCCGTGCTGCGAATTCCGCTGCTACCTACGGTCATGGTTCTGGTTCTGGTACTGGGTCGAGTTCAGGGTCTGGGTCTTCTGGGCTGCCTGCTGCTAACACGAATCCCATGAACAACTCGGCTGATTCTGCTGCGTCTACGACGGCTATGAATGCCGATGAGTCTAAATCTACTGCGTCTCAGGGACTGGATCAGCCCTTCAGAGATTTTCTCAACCGCCGGGAGAACAGGTGCTTATGGGACCTAGGCCTCCGTCACGGTCACGCTCGAATACATCAGTGCAGGATTCATCAGAGCTGCAGTCTCAGTCACACTCTGATACCCCCACGCAGAGACGCAAAACGACGAGTCTCGAGTGTGTTCCCAGCCACCTGTACAAAGAGTGTTTAATATCTCGCCGCCACCACAGCTGTCAATAGGATCGCCACAGCGACAAACAGGCCCCGTATTACCGCAGCCAAGTCACGCAGAACTGCAACGACAGCCTTCCGACGGTGGCAAGCCACTATCGCTACCCACCGGGACCTATCCTGAGCCTGCTACCGCCTCAAACCCAGGCACAGCCCCTTCCTCCGCTTCCAGGTCAACCGCTCCTGGGAAGCTCGCTCGAGGAGTACGCTCTTACCGCTGCTGCGCGGACTTCTTCGTCTTCGACAGATAACGAGATCGAGATGGGAGAGTCGAGCGACTCTCGGCTCGAGCAGGAGGGCCCTCCACCACTACAAAATAACCTCCACACCGTTGGGGCTGGCTCACCGGTGTGGCGCTTGGCATTTGGCGTGCTGTGTTTTCCTTTTACGGGAGGCGGTGCGCCGTGATGGGCTGGTGGGATGGAGAGTGGTGGGTACCATGATGGGTTTCTTGGTTTGGTTTGGCTTGGCGTGTACGGTGTCCCTAGTACGTCCTCGCCAACCGAATACTTACTACCTACTACTTCAATCTGCCTTTGAATGTTCCTTTCGGGTAATTGGAAACACTAGCGGTCTTCGCGACCCTTCGCCGATGCCTCGCAGACGTTCACCCTTGTATTACAGCGTAGTTTTCGCTGCCATTGGATGTTCTGTCTTTGAGCCACAAGGGCCACAGGGTGCCACCTCCTTGGTAGAATGTTTCACAGTGCTACGAGCTGTTGGTAAAGATCTTTGTGGCCTGCCTGATCAATTACTTGGAACTGAGAGTGGTAGAACCGAAAACCATAAGTTTCGACGTTTCCGCCGAAGTCCACATCTTGCCTCCCGTACCCATGTGCCAAAATTACACGATTACTTTGTGCAAACAGTGACCTCGGGATTCAAACGCATACTAGAACAGGCAAGCGAGAGTTTGTGCTGACCACCCAATCTTGATGAGAATGATGTAAGCCCACCCCAGTAGTATCGCCCATTGTCCTAAGAATTTGCGTTAGCGGCATATACGTAGCTTTCTGCAGCCCGGACGTATCTTCGACGTAATCAGCGTGTCCAGGCTTATGAAGGTGGTTCATGAAATGTAAATCACAACCTAAAAGTTAGCGTACACCTCAGGCACCATGACGACAAGTCGTCTGCCTATGTCACCGCTCAATGTCAGTCAAAGTGCACTGGTCGATTTGAGCGAAGTGGCAGGCGTTATGTCCGCGCCGCACGAGACGCTTGCCGTGCTGTTCCAAACCACAAGTCTGGAATCGCCCGCCATGCCCAACAGGTTGAACCAAAAAACAAAGCGCTGCGACCCCTTTGAGGAGAGTCTGCTCGACTTGGACGAATCGGAGTCTGAGGTCTCGCTGCACGACTCGGACGATGGTCAAGACATCACGACAAATAACGCGGACTTGGCGCTTGAACGGGATACCCGCACGATCGACGATATTTTGCAGGATAGAGCTAAAGCTTTGGAGCGAGCAGCCGGGCCTCAGGATGATGCACTGGCGTCCACTGAGCACGTTGAGAATCCGAAAGAGGGAGTATCAACTGCCCTAGGCATCACGGTTTCCACAGTTTCCCAGGCGGCTCGTAAATGCATCCTGAAAAACCTACCATATGTCGTGCCTAAAACCGCTTTTCTTTTAGAGAACACTGACTCCCCAAGCGACCGCTCAGACCTAAAGGTGGAGGTCGTTGCGCATCGGGGGCCGCCAATGCCGGAGGTTGACGCCGCAACGTCAGCGCCCGCCAGTCCCGGTCCTGAACTGCCTGCCCCCTCTGATAATGCAGCCCCAGTGGGACTGGATTCACCAGGGGTGGCATCTGGGAGTCATACTGTCGAAAGTAACACAGGCCCGGGTGTCTTATCGGGAAGGAAACGGCCTCGCTCGCCAGACAGTTCTGAGTCTGATACCCCTTCCCCAGTTAAGAGACCTTCATCAGGCGTCGCCACCACAATCTGGGCACTTTTCGGCAAGAACAGGGACGGCTACATCGATAAACGTGGCTTCAGTGAGGAGGTGCACGGTGAGGAGCGGAATTTCAGCCACAATGGGGTAATGGAAACCAATTGGGTGGCGGACACACAGGAATGAATAACCTGCCCAAGAAAAATGAAGGTTTGGAACGGCTAAAGACGTGCTGGCAAAACGCCACTGCCTTGGATGCTCACTTTGCCTCTGAATGTGCCGCTTCGAGCAAGGTTGTTGCCGGAACCATGCTGTATCATCTAGAAATGCTGCAGGAGTCGTGCGCTGACTAACCTGTGATGTAGTGTTCGTGAAAATGCACAACTGTCACGACAATGGGGGCACAGCTGGGTTTTGAAAAGATGTTATTAACTCGTCGAGAAACCAGTCTCGAGAGCGATTTCCACATTACAGCAATACATCTACTACTCGCTCTGCCGCTAATGGGGGTCTCGCCTATAAAACAGCGCTTGTCAACGTATAATTTAGCCAGCGTGACAAATAAGGCTTACGTGAGTAAGGACGCCCGTGGAACCGCAGAACGTGGTTGGAGTGCTCTCCGATAGTATGCTTTGCCTGGCCCACGCGGTCGATAACTACGTTTCACTACTGTTTCACCACCAGGAAGAGGCGGAATACTCGGCACGTCTGGATTCTGGGATGGGTTTGGACGGTCTGGATCGTCCGTCTTTGGTTCACTGGGCTTCGGCTTGCCAGATTTCGTTGGGTCGCCCGAGCCAGAAGCTGAACATGTCGGTGGCTCATCCCCGCCTTTTGAGTCTTCAGACTCGGGAGGCTTGGACTGCTTTGGACCGGGCGCCTGCGTCGGCGATGGACACGAAGCGGGATCGCCTTCACAAGCGTTTGGGGGACCATCATTGAAGCCATGGCCTGGAGTCTGGGTACCCGTGGGGTTGGGGATGGCGGGTTCTGTCGAATTGCTGGGGGGAGTTGACTCCGGCAACCCAGGCGCGTCATCATCACCAGAGCCTGACTTGGAATCCGGGGGATTGGGAACGGCAGGCTCCGTCGAATTGCTGGGGGGACTCGACTCCGGTGGCCCAGACGTGCTATCATCACTAGAGCCCGACTTGGAATCCGGCGGAGTGGGAATGGCTGGCTCTGTCAAGTTGCCGGGAGGCGTGGACTCCGACGGCCCAAGCGCGTCACCATCACCAGAACCCGACTTGGAATCCGGGGGAGTGGGAATGGCGGGTTCGGTCGAATTGCCAGAGGGACTCGACTCTGGCGGACAAGACGTGTCATGATCACCAGAACCTGACTTAGGATTCGCGGGGTCAGGGTTGGCAGGTTCTGTCGAATTGCTAGAAGGGTTCGAGTCCGGCAAACAAGACGTGTCGTCACTGTTGGAACCTGGCTTGGTATCCGGCGAGTTCGGGACGGCGGGCTCTGTCGAATTACTGGGAGGGGTTGGCTCCGGCAGCGCAGACGTGTCATTATCGCTAGAGCCTGAGGGAGTGGGAACAACAGGCTCTGTTGAATTGCCAGGGGATTCCGGCTTGGAAGGACTTGACGCAGTCTCTGCGGGATCGGTAGAGTCATTCGAAGGACTACTGGCAGTTGGCTCCGCGGGGCTTGTAGGGGTAGGAGCGGTGCAGGATTCCAAACCACCCTGATCTCGGGGCATATCAGAGGCGTCATCTGGATTCACAACATCACTGGATGTTGGGGGAGGTGGGTTTATGTTGGAATTTCCGCCGCAGGAGTTGGGTTGTGTTTCACACCGCTTCTCATTCACACCCTCGGATGTCGCACGCGCCTCATAGTACTCATAGAGCTGGCGACGAGGATATCGACGACGTCGAATTGGGGGAGGGGGAGGAGGGGGCGGTGGCTGCTGCGGAGTAGCAGGGGTGTCACGGGCCTCAACAACACTACGAAGAGCACCAGGTTCTTCAGTAGCTAGGCGAGATCGACGTATTGTCTGTGATCGCAATCCCCTCGGAAACATTTGCTTGTCAACAATGCGGACACGTATGTCTGGAACTGGCTCCACGATGGAACGCGGAACATCAACAACGGATGATGTTCGCGAAAACCTGCTAGTCCAATGCAGAATGAGAAGCTGCAGGGTGAATCTGATGGGAACCTGCAAATACCTCAGTGGAGCACCGAAACCAGACGTCGCACTGAACAGTAACGTGGCGAGGAGGAGGGAAGGAGTGGAAATCATCTTTAGTCCGAGTGAATTTACCAAACAAGGTCGTCGATTCTGAGGAACGAAGGAACAGACGTCAACTTGTGGAAAGACAGACTCTGGGGCAACCTGCGCCGAAGAGATGAGGGTGTGAGCACTGCTAAGGATTCTTGATGCTCTCCTCCTCCTTATATACCCAAGCGGGGTTCCCAGGGCGACTAGTGCGCAAAACTCGTAAGATCATTTGCTGCATCAAGATTCATTGATCGGGCTGCGACACAAGCGACCGACTGAATTTTCCGAAACTAGTCTCCGCTGAGGTCGTAAGTAGAAGAGACTGTCGACCGCGAACCGTTCATAGGCCTAACACTCTAGCAAGTCTAGTTGTCGCGCTTGAGAGGCAACACTCACTAGTAGGTGGGGGAGTTTCGCACTTATCGAAAGATTTGAAACTGACCAAATCGCCAGCGCTAGCGTTGACCAATACTGTTACCAGTTGAACCTGAAACGCGATATCAAGCTCCAAAGTATCATGCACCCTGGATGCATGATGCACCAGAACTGCTGTGGCGATGCATCAGTCATCAGCTTTCAATGAACAACAATCCGTGCTAAAGGGGAGCATAAAGAAATCGAGAATTGGAGAGAGTGAAGCATCTTCTCCCCAAGCCACATCGAGTACTTGAAGAGATTCAAGAGAATGAGGAATCCGGCACCTCTGAAATTGAGATCAAGAATACGTAAGCCGATTCAATCACCCCTCTTGATGTTTGGCTAGTACATATTCGCTTCAATCGGGTCGTATTCACGTTTCATATGGTTTCGACTCCTCCTCCTACGCTTTCCGGCCTTCAAATAAGGAAAATCCAGGAATTCACCTTTTGCTCAGCCCTTGCACGTTGTCATCACCAACCTCTCGCTGTTGAATACCCTGATTGTACCGGACGGTTTGCGGTCATGAATCCTCTGGCGCACCGACGAGTGGATCGGAAGAAAAGATCTGCCACTACACTCGAACGATGACGCATATTTCAACAATGGTCGACGGTGTGAAGGGCCTGCGAATTGTCGTTGGAACTGAGGCAAAATATCGCTAAGTCTTCCTGTGCATGAAGCCGTTGACAATGTCGCTCTCCACCCCAGTCAACGTGCTAAGCTGCTGGCAGCGATCGAACCTATGAAGAAACTGGAAGAATCTCAACATATTTTGGCCGTGAGCTTCGTAAGCCAAGACACTCGGTTTGTTCCTGTGACTGGTTGACAATATGTCGTGCAGGGAAGGGCAGAAGGGTCCTAGTATGTATCAAGAAATGTCTCTTTTGCAATTGCACCAAAAATCTGACAACTTTAATTATGCGTAGGCTGGCTCGCACCCTGATATTCCGCTATTGTCAGTATGCCCCAGTACGCATAGCAGGTGTATCGTCCGAAACTGGGTCAAGCCTGTATTTCTTCGTGTCCAAAATTTTTTTTTACATCCTACGTGATACCAACACATCGACTCAACAACCGCTTGGGATCGGGGGAGGAGTAAGACCAGAGGGAGGAACCAGCTGTCCGAAATATCCAGTGCAATGCACCTGCGACTCCCACATCCGCCGAATCGCAGGCAATACTGTCCGGCCGTTCACGACGAGCTTCGTGTTGGGTACAGGTTGCTTCGCCAACCTCGCCGAATTGAAGATGCCCGGGTACGACAGATTGAGCTCGATAGCGCTCATGTTCTGTGGGGTTTGCAAACGGTCCCCCGTTTTCTTGGCTACGAAGTCGAAGATGTTGGCGCCGACGTCCCACCGGCCAAGAGTGTGTAGGCTCCAGTTCGCTTCAACGGTCGCGATGCAGGAATAGTGGTCATAGAAGCTGTCGTCGGTTTTTCCAATCATGTTTTTTGGCACGGCACCGCCAAGGAGGATCGTGGAGGCGCGATTGGGCAGGGCGCCTGCCCCGCTCTCATCGAATGCTTGTTTCAAAACCGATCAATGGATAGTCACAGTGTGCTTGCGCGTGCCCGAAGAGACTCACTGAGGACCACGAGAGTTTTGTCATCGTTGAAGTGAGGATTCTTGAGCAAAGGCTCTACGAAACCTCTGGCCCAAGTACCCGCAAATGTAACATTCGTGTCGTGTCCGTCGTTTGCTGCATACCGGAACGCGTCACGACGATCCTTAAAATCCTGAAAAGGACGTACTCATGTTAGGGGTCATAAAAATCCACTGCGGTAACCTATTGGCAGCCAAATCTTGCTCGAAGACCGTGAAGTTCCTGATATTCGCAAGTCTTCTCGGGTTCGAAGTCACAGACTCGAAATCGATCAAAGGACTTGTGCAGTCGTGAGCTACGATAGTGGGGAACGAGGAGCTACTTGGCATACTTGTGTTTCCTAACATAGTCATTGGCGCCAGTGTTCGGGTTAAGGAACTGGAAGCCCTGGAATCCAGTAGATGGCATGTCTTCCTGATATTCGGCCCACGAGACCCCTTTGTCCTCCAATAAGTCCGCAACGCTGGAGACGTTCATGGGGATATTCAAGAGGTTGTCGTTGTTCATTCCGAAGTACTCCCCACCAACAGACTGTCATGAAATGAATGTGAGGTTCTCCTGGTGATTGAGCATCAACAAAGAGCCTACTGCGACATAGTTCGGCTCTGAAGGATGGGTCAATGCAAAGTAATTGGTGAGAGTAAGGCCTTTTTTTGCCAGAGCCTGGAGATTGGCTGGAAGCCGGATGTCATGGTGGGTTCAACACTCTTATTTAGAGTAACGTACGATCGGCCGCGGCGGCGTCGAAATTAGTGTTCTCCAGCCAGATAGAAACAATGCGATCAAAGGCCTTGCCTTTGACGACTTTCCTATGGGAAGAGGTGTGCTCCTTATGACCGCTATGGTCATCTGAAGACGCCTGAGTATAATAAGCCAGGTATTTGCGGAGGGCAGGTAATACAATAACACATACGTGGACGACCAGAGACGTTGTAAACAGCGACAATACCGTGCACAGCACAAAATGCATTGCAAGTAGACGAAGCGCGCTCGAGGATGGTCAAATGAGCATCCCCGTCGCGCGTTTTATACTCACTCATCTACATTAGATCCTGATCTAACCAAAATTTAATTTACGACAACACCGTATGGTCAGTCGAACGTGTGGCTTAGTGAATGAATATAAATAGCAAATGAACAGGTGGTCCGTGATGGCGAAGCCGACGTGCTCCGCTTTGAGAAACAAAAAACTCACGCAACGCTGGGACGGGCAGGAACGTGGATGAAGACGAGGTGAGACAATTCTAACTGGTTCGTTGGATTGTCAACGACAACTGGATCATGTCAGCTTTGGTTTTGCAGTCCCATACCAACGGTCGAAGTGATCCTCCGGTCCATGTGCCTTCAAGTTCTGACGCCCGCGACGTGTCTATGCGTAGTCTATAATGGTTCTCAACGCAATCCATCACAGTCTTTGAATGAAAAGGCTTGCCTTACTGTCCCAGAATCGTTCTGAGGGAAACGTTCCCGTCGCGGTCCAAAATTAGCATCGATATTGCCGTAGGAGACAATGTCATTCATTGGGAGGTGAAAAAAGGTAGTCTGCAAGCTTTCGAGGGACTTCAGAGGGTGCGACACTGGTATACGGGTAGGGTGTATGCTCCGCACATCGTCCGTGTCGTTGTCCGGAGGGTAAAGTTATGAAAGCATTCCAGCAGAGCAGTCTGATCCAATTGTCACTGACGATCCAGAGATCCAGTTTAGAATTGAGTAGTCCTTTCGTACATTGCGGGGGATAGGCCTACTGGAACCGTTTGCAACTTGCTGGAACCGCTGTGGATTAACTGTTCCTATCCCGCTCCGTGCGACAATGCTGTTCATTCGCTGAAATTTTAAGACGGAGCTGTCGGCTCCCGAAGGCCTACCCATTCGCTATATATACTTAATCAATAGCGCATACGTGGAAAATCCCTCTTTTCGTCGGGACAGGAAAACCAACCGGCAGGAATTCCCTCTGAGTTTCGCTCATGTATACAGCCACCACCTGGTATCCCACTCTCCTCAGTTTTGACAATCTGGGTTGCGAATAATATGGTTCGCTCCAACCCAAGTCCCCCAAAACTGAACCAGGCATTACTACCCTTATCTCCTCCAAAGAGTGGTCTTGACGGAGGTTCCCAAAGAGAGATATGAGCCTGTGACGCCTTGTTTGAATTCGAACACGCGGAGCCGTGACATATATATCAGACTAATGTGCATGTGCTCGTGACGAACACCTTGAGATCCAAATTTGTAATCTAGGATTTTGTTGGATGAACATGGACCCCCACCGTATTCGCTGTACATTTAGTTCCAGATGTTCAAGCGACTGTCCCAGAAGCCTGAGTAGCTCGTCAACGGCATGGGGTTGGCTCATCCTGGAGATGCGCAGATGACATAGAGAGTGCTGATTTAAAGAAGTGTTTGAATGGAAAATCGAAGCATCCAGCAATTGATGGAGGTAGAGATATCCAGTACCTCCAGCGGTCAGTTGCCTATGTCCTGGTAAAGTCCTAACTTGGGAGCGGCATGGGTCGGATGGCACCCCTGAAAGTCATCAGCGCTGATGTTCTCGAGCTGTAGGATTTTGAGTTTGGAAGGAGCACTGAGCAGACCTGCGAAAACTGATGATTTGGGAGCGGTAACTTTTGTCAACTTGAGAGTCGATAAGAACGGGCATCTCATGAAATCGACCAGTGCACGGCGAAGTGAGATTGGTAGATTGTGCCAACGCACGTTCTGCAACGACAACCGTCGGACGCACAACAGCGTTTTTAGAATGTGTGCAAGGGCTTCCTATGCGTGTCCGGATAACGTAGAGGTGTTCCAGTGGAGATTCCTGAGTTCTACTGATGTGATATAGTCCACGAGTGATGGGTCCTTGGAAAGACACCCATGAAGGATTGTGTCTGTCGCTGTGGGGCGTTAGCAGTCGAGGGATATGTCAAGAACGAGATGGACCCGACTGCGGTATGTCCATGATCGATGGACTTTCGATCAGCTGAGAAGGGTGGAAGGGTTGTCTTGAAACTGGTCGATGATAGCGTCGATCAATTCTTAGGGGAATGATGACATTAGTCGAAGTGATTGGGTAAATAGGTCTGAATTACTATGGTCAGGGCTTATAACAATTTGCGCGAAGGAATCCCTGTAGACACGGCGCCATCTTGACTCGGAGCTGGTCTCAATTCGACATGCTCGACTGATGGGTCATGATGAGTATATTTCGGCTTACGGCTCCGCCTCTACTGAGCGAGAAAGCGCCCAAAATTTCATCGTCGATGCCTGTGCAACGAGGTTGTGGGCAACATTCAAACCTAACTTGTGACGGTTCCGGGATACAGTAAGTTCCACCTACCACCGCTCACAATCAGCCGCACATAGCAAGAACAAGTCCTCGTTTCGTGGTCGAGCGTCACTGACGAGGGGACTATCCAGCACGACCAACAAATTATTGAATATCGATGTTGCCAAGATTATGACAGGAAAGCCCTGTTTTCAACTGCGTTTCAGTTGAGAATTTCGTCAAGATATTATGAAGCGAGGTCACAAACCTGCTGACAGATCTCTTGCTGTCATTGTCAAATGCAGGAAGGAGAACGACCTCACATATGTCACCGCAACCGTGTGTCGAAACGTCGACAAACAGATGTGACTCCGGACCGCCCAAGCGATTAGCCAATGCAACATGTTCTCACGACTGCCTTCAAGCTTCGTAGCACCATCGCTGACCCTTTCAAAGCTCTACGCAAGCTTGGCTTTGTAGAACGGCTCTTTGAATGTCTCAAAGTATGCTGCAGCAAAATTCCGGTAAGAAACAAGTCTCGCATAATGCTGCGAATCCTTAGCCATAACTTTAGACCATGACCATGCCCGCCATGGCTGAGAACGTGAACGGCCTTGTACCTGCATTTTTCCGAAGAAATCGCCTGAATCTTGCTGTAGATCAACGGTTCCATGTCTAGGGCGTGATTACGCTGAAGTTCGCGTGCAAGGACACGAGCCGGAGACCCACCGACCGCCATTGATTCTCAGTACTTCATGTTTACGGTCCTGTACGTGGTCTTCTTTCCCGAATTGCCACCTTTCTCGTCATCAGAACGCCTAGCTCATCATTTCTTCAGAGCAGTAAAGCAGGTGACGCCAAAATCTCCCACACGAAGGTCATGGCTTTCTGGATTTCGAGTTCGAAGGCAGGTGGCACGCGAAGTTCACTGTAGCTCGCCAATTCTTTCAATCATACTTGCGTTATATTTTGGGTTGGTGCATGTGGTAGACCTCAGCGTCAAATTCTTTAGATCACATGTATCCTGTCCTGGAACCGCTACAAAAACCTCAAGAATCGAGGGCGAAGCTCAAGAAACGCTCTTCGGGCTATCATGCTTCGCATAATCCTTGCTCTTCTGTTGCCCGTCCTTGGTGCAATTACTGCTCCAACGGCTCCGATTGTTGACCTTGGATACGCGAAATACCAAGGGACTGTTGATCCTACGACAGGCAATACTGTATTCCTCGGCCTGCGTTACGCGGCAGCGCCAGCAGGTAGGGGCTATTGATCCGGGCAGTCATTGTGAATTTCTGATAACATACGTAGGGAGGCTTCGTTGGCAGCCGCCACAAAGGCCTGTTACGGTAGCGGGCATTCAGCAGGCCAATGCTCAACCGTCTTCATGCATGGCTACCGGGGCAGGGACATCTCCAACCAACCCATTACCCAGCCAAGGTCTGGGACCCCAAGCTGCTGCTCTTGCCTCAGAGGACTGCCTCTTTCTGAAGTGGGTGTCTGATTCAATACTTGCTACAAATCTCACGTGACAGGTCCTCGCAGCGTTTTCACCCCCGGTATTCCTTCTTCGTTTGCAGAAAGGAAGCCCGTCGTGGTTTGGATACACGGGTAAGTAGCGTGCATCTATCTTCCGACATGAAATGTACGAAACTTATGTACCATAGGGGTGGATATCAGGCGGGAAGTGCGTCGTCTTACAACGGACAGGATCTTATCCGTGGAGCCAGCGGTGGCGTGGTTGCCGTAATGATCCAATATCGATTGGGGGTCTTTGGCTTTCTGGCAGGAAAGGAGACGAAAGCTGGAGGAGCTCTAAATGCAGGATTATGTGGGTCCCTTGTTCGTACGCTGCCAGTAGCTGACAACGCAAATTAGTGGACCAAGAATTTGCTCTTCGCTGGGTGCAGGAGCATGTTGGGCACCTTTTTCGCCACTAATTTGTCGATACCAACTATCTACATAAACAGATCACGAAATTTGGCGGAGACCCAAGTAAAGTGACTATCTGGGGAGAATCCGCTGGTATGTCATCGGGGTTCATATTTGATTGTAATTTTGCATCATTGACGATTCATTGCTGCAGGCGCCGGTTCAGTGCTTCAACATGTCATCGCTCATGGCGGTAAAACCACACCTCCCCTTTTTCGGGGGGCTATCACAAGCTCGACCTTCCTACCCTCGCAGTATAATTTCAATGATCCGATACCCGAAGTCGGTAACAGTTGGGTATTTTTGGCAATATAATCAATTAACCCAATTCGTTAGATGCTGTACAGCGAGGTTGTATCTCAAACTAAGTAAGCGAGGTTTTTTCCGTTCTACGTCGCGAAGTCTCAGGTTTCCTTTAGCTGCGCCTCTGCTGTGGATACTCTTGCTTGCCTTCGAGGCACCGATGTTGCATTGCTGCAGGCGGCGAATGTTAAAATTGCCGCCGACGCATTCTTCGGAACTTTCATATTCGTACCTGTTGTTGATGGTACCCTCATCACACAACGGGCAACAGAGGCGCTAAAGCAACATAAAGTCAACGGGGTATGTTGTATCCTCCAACGTTGTCCGAGTCCTTCATTGAATTTCGTCGGTTCGTGTAGAATGCCCTGCTTTCTGTCACCAATACTCTCGAAGGTTTCAATTTCGTCAATCAAAACACGGCCTCGACGGTACAAATTCCGGACTATATCAGCCAGTTATTCCCCAACTTCGGGAGCCCCGAAATCACGAAAGCGGCGGCCCTGTATGAAAATTTGGGCACTCCAATTTCTCAGGCAGTCGCTATCATGGGAGAAGGTAGTTCCATTTGCTCGTCGATTTACTCAGTCCATTACTAATCTCTGTTCTGTAGCTATTTTTATATGTCCAACGTACTTCCTGTTACGTGCTTTTGGACGGTCGTTCAAGGTGAGCACGACATCTATACGTCGTTAAGCATACAAAAGACTCAGAAATATCACCAAGGGAGCGTTCGCCATCCCGCCTGCTCACCACGGAGACGATATTCAATATTACTTTCCCTCGTACGAAAACCCGTTTTATTACCATCGATTCCTGAGAAAAACGGAGTTTTTTATAGCCAAACTCCCACTGGGTTCCCAGCGTTCAACAATACTGCATTTGACAAAGCGTTTTCTGAATCCTTTATGGACTTCGCGATGTCGTTAACTCCTAATGTCAAGTCTGACCCTTCGAACATAACTCCGCTGTGGAACCTTTGGACTGCCGGGGATGTAGAGATGCTGTTTAACAAGACCGTGTCAGGAACGCCAGTTGTTCAGCCCATCAGGACATCCAGTGCCTTGCTGCAAAGATGCGTGTAAGTATTTGAACTTCCCTGATGGACTTAGTGTCTAGTGCTGAATATTCTCGATGTTTAGATTCTGGGAGAGTGTTGGTGCTCTATCTGGTCAGTAGGATGAGAACTCTGGTTACATACTCAGAATGGACGATTTCGTTTCTTGGTCTGTCCTCTGACGAGGTCATCGACGATCTGTCTCTTAACAATTGCTACAATACAGCAAGCAGCCCAGAGGGGGCCATACAACGCAGCAAGCAAGCACACATGCGTTCCTTGTTATTCCGCCAGCATACTTAAGTTTTTCCGATAGGTTACTGGGGGACACAGTTCCCATCAAACATCTATGTATTTTTGGAACCGAGCACAATTGTGTCGATACCTCACACAATGCACTGATTCCACCTGACACATGAGAAGCATCCTTTCGGTTTTAAAGGGACATAAAACCTCTGTAGGATGAAGATTCCAGACAGCATCAGACATTCCAATGATTTTCCGTCGCAGCGTCACCTATACTCTACTCAGCGGTTTGGCATTCCATCCCGTAGCTATCGTTGCGGCTGCACCCCCTGTGGTAGACCTTGGTTACGCAAAATACTCGGGAACGTTCAATGAAACTACCAAAACTACTCAGTTCTTGGGCATGCGTTTCGCAGCTCCGCCAACAGGTCAATCTTTTGCGATTTCATCTGATCTGTCTTTGACCATCGAGCAAGGTACCCTGCGGTGGCAGCCGCCTCATCCACCAGCGACTACCCCTGGCATTCAGAAAGCGGAAACAGAGCCAGCCCATTGCTTCTTTGCTGGTCAGGGAAACGCTCCGGCGACCCCCTTCCGTGACAATCAGATAATCAAACGGGATCCGTTTTTTCCTTCTGAGGACTGTCTTTTCTTGAAGTTGGTGCTGGTCCTCCGCCACGGATTCAAATCTCACGCGAAATAGTGTATACCTCCCAGGTCAACTATCTCGAAATAAACGCCTTCCGGTCGTTATCTGGATTCATGGGTAGTCACACTCTTCACTTTCCTGCATACCGCTGATTTTCTTCTAGGGGTGGTTATATGTCGGGAAGTGCATCAGGATTCAACGGTGCAGATATCTACGATGGAAAAGACCTCATCCGTGAATCAAACAACGGCGTGGTTGTTGTAGTTATTCAGTATCGTCTCGGCGTTTTCGGGTTTCTACCTGGCAAAGAAATCAAGAAAAACGGCGTTTTGAACGCAGGGTTGTGTAAGTCGGTTTGACATTCCGCCTTAAGAGGGGCTCAGAACTCGTACCAGTGGACCAACAGTTTGCTTTTCAGTGGGTGCAGAAGAATGTGCGTTGCCGTCGTCCAGCAGAACTTGCGACTGACAAGGACATTTTGGTAGATCCAGAAATTCAATGGTGATCCTGGTCGAGTCACAATCTGGGGACAATCGGCAGGTGGAGGGAATTTTTCTGTACATGTCACCCATGATTCATGCATGTTATTTCTCACAGGTGCTGGGTCCGTCATGCAACATGTCATTGCCAACGGCGGAAAGACCTCGCCCCCGCTGTTCAGAGCAGCTATCACGAGCTCATCCTTCCTCCCTTCTCAGTATGGTTACAGCGACCGCATTCCTCAGGTACAAGCTCGTGCTGAGCTCTGGATTCCCAAAATTTCTAACGTTGATATAGATATTATACAATGAAGTGGTGTCGCAGACCAAGTAAGTTTGTAGGGGTTCGTACGCTGCTTAAAATATTCACCTCACGAAGCTGCTCTTCTGTATCCGATACGCTTGCTTGTCTCCGAGGGGTCGACGCCCTAACTCTTGAAGGAGTGAACGCGAACATCGGCAATAGTGGCTTTTTCGGCACCTTCGTGTTCGTTCCCGTCGTAGACGGGGAGCTCATTAGAGAGCGACCAACGGAGGCATTGAAGCAAAGAAAAGTCAACGGGGTGCGGCCGTGATCTTCAACTGGAATATGCTGACCGCTGACAGCATTTTATTCCAGGACATTGTTTTGACAGTCACTAACGCCTTCGAGGGGGCGCTTTTCATTAATCCAACAACACCTCCTGACGTCGATGTGAAGAATTATGTGGCACAGCTCTTCCCCAACTTTAACGCCAGGAATATTGCTGCCGCTGCTGCGCAGTACCAAAATGTTGGGTCACCCGTTTTCCAGGTCACAGCGATCATGGGAGAAGGTTTGTTACGTTACCGCCCTGTATTCAACACTAGGCTGACTAAACTTCAAACGGCTAGCAATTTTTATTTGCCCCACATATTTCCTTTTGCGTGCGTTCGGTGGCCGCGGGTTCAAGGTGAAGTTGCGAAGCAAAAGGTGTACTTTTGTGAAGATCTTAACTTTCAATCGTAGTCCGAATTTGCTATTCCGCCTGGAGGACACGGAAATGATGTGATCTACTATTACCCTCTGTAAGTGTCCTCTGGCATGCTTGATGGGCGAACGGTTGATAGAGGTTCAGAGGCAACGCCCCGCCTTTCAATAACACCGCTTTCCAGAAAGCCTTCGCGGAATCGTTCTTGGACTTCGCCATGGCCCTAAACCCAAACATCAAGTCAAGCTCGTCCACTATCACTCCGCCATGGTCATTATGGGCAGGCGAGACGGAGATGCTATTCAATAGGACAGAAGGAGGTCTGCCAGATGTACGTGTCATCAAAACATCAGACGCCCTGCTGGAAAGGTGCAAGTGAGTATTATCTCAAATCTAAGCAAACACTGGATGCTGAAGGTGGCTTAGCTTCTGGGAGAGCGTGGGTGCTTCGTCTGGCCAATAAACCAAGGCAGGACCTGAGAAACCGCTTGTATTGAACCAATGATAAGCCTGTGAAGTACTCCTTTGTGATATTGCCAAGCAAGAAACACGATAGTTTTCTGAAACAGGTTGTGAGGCATAGAGTATCATTTCTGTCACGTACATCAGGTGTAAGTAAAGATCTGGAGTGATTGCGTCCATCATTGCAAGTATCATCTATTTTAGTGGCTGTCAGCCTCCTCCCACATCGTTTCCGGTAGACGGAGCGCAAGAAGGATCGCAAAGCATGACGCAACAAAGAGGATAGCGTAGACTGCGTATCCCCCAAGAAGATTATGTTCCACGGAGACGGCGAACAGGGAGGTGGCCATTGCTGGTCCCACAGCTCGTGTAATCGACACGGTCGTCTGCGAAAGGCCATTGGTCGCGCCTAGCGAACGTTTGGTTGGGGCGGACGCCGTAACATACATGAAGATGCAACCTTGGAAAGCGAGAGCAGAATGTAAATTAAGCGACCAGAATATTCGCTGGAAAGATGTACGCACCGAAGGCCATATCCATCAATACCATCAAGACAAGCATAACGGCGATGCATATCCATGTAAAGGCATTCACTCCGTAACATTGGGCATTTATGCTCATGATCGGGAACAGCGTGAAGATAGGTAGGAAGGTCGAGATCCCATATATGAAGATACGCCTCTCTCCGAGGTAATGAATGATCTTTGCAAAATAGAACGCCTGAAATAGCCCACAGAGTGCGCCATACGATCCCATGATGTAGCCTATGGTCGCGGGATCAAATCCCATTCCACCTATCTGGAGGGGCATCGCCATGAATAGTGGAAGAAGCGCATTTAGTGATATGTTGAGGAACGCGAGAGACATGTAGTTCGAGACGGATATGATAACAGGATACACCAAAAGCTTCCGGAGAGGGACGGGTTCATGTTGAGTCTGCAGAGGGAGAGCGTCCGAATCTGAACTCAATGGAGGGCTTGTGCGCGTCCATTTCTTTGGGACGGTCTGAATAACGATTGTAAGTACTTGAGCCTCGACCTGCAGAAAGCAGGAAACATACCTCCTTGAAGAATACCAGCGTGATTGCAAATGCCACGAGGACAAAACTTGATGTCGCAACACAGGGAAGGAAATAAGGGTACTCTTTCCAGAAATTTCCTCCGAAGACGTCAGGGAAGCGCTCAGAGGGCCTGGACAAAGATCCTCCCATCAAAGGTCTAGAACCTTGTTTCAGCGCTGAGAAGTAGAAAAGAATTCGCCACGAGAGAGCGCACCCCAAAGTTGCACCGGTGGCCCATATGACGGGCATCAGGGAAAAACCTTCCGCTCGATTCGTTGAGTCCGTCAATTCACCCATGACACTTTTCATTACACCTGTTTGGCGGCCTGAGTCGCGAGTGTTCGAAAGCGATAAGGAATCAACTAGATACCAATGTTTCCGTTCAGAAGACCACACAGGCATCGACTAGAAGAGCAAGGATGTCATTTTGTGGACGGAACCGCGGATAGAAGGAGACCCACCTGATCACCAATCCCCAGAATGTCCGAGAGAGGCCGAAGCTCAACATAGACGCCGCCAGTCCGAACAAGCCAACCAAGAGGATAGGTTTGCGACCGACGCGGTCTGAGAGGCGACTCCATTGTAGAACGGTAACTGCCTCAGTAGCGAAAAAAAGTGACTCCTGTGTCAGGTAAGGTCTAGTCAGACCGGTTAATGTGGGAGCATTTTCTGGGTCAACGCACGATTAACCCGGCATAGTATCCGACCTTGCGCTCGTCACCCCCCGTGATACCCAGCTCACTCACAAGCTAAAGAGCTTTAATAAGCACAACTGAAACGAATACTCCTCGCTTTCTGTCGCACCTGGTTGATGTAAGGGTATATCGACTGACTTGTGATCGGTTCACAGACTTGGAGGAAAAGGATAATTGAAATCTGAAGCCATGGCAAAGGGTTCGGTTGTGCGCGCTTTTTGGATCGAGACAGCAACGCAGTCTCTTCATCAACGTTGCGCCCGTCGTTGGCCATACTGGCAGATGGAGTCATGGCAGAAGAACAAGCGAAGTCCGAAAATCCAGCACACAAATGCTTGTAGGCAATGTAGTTCTAAAGCGGCTTAAACCCTATGAGGATATTCAGAACTAAACCCTGAATCTACCGCATGACGCGGCACTGCTCCACGGAAGTTCGCGATACTCACTATTTGTACACCCTGGCCTCGGGTTTGGGCAGGTGGAGACTCGTTGAGGTCATGCATAAGAAGAAATTTTGAAAAACTGGGACGAGTGCCAATCTCATCGACCTCGGCATATCGTACCGGTGGCCCGAGATCACTACTCAACCTCATCAATTCTAGTTTCTAGATTTATTTTTGGCCCCGAAGATTGGGAGGAAGAAGAGAAGACGTGAAAACAGCAGCAAAAGCCACTCCCATGAGGACACCATACACCATATAGCCCCCGGCAAGTTGTTTTTGCAAGGAGATCGAAAAGAGCGAAGACGCAATAGTTGGCGCTAGCGTCCTCACTATCGAGCTTTTCATCTGTGCCAGGCCATTGACGGCCCCAATCGCAGCACGGCCAGGTGCTGCGTCTAGGACGAAGAGCTGAGTGCATCCTAGCGTGCTAAATCAGAGTTGAACTGGAAAGGAATGGACCCCAGCGCACCATAGCTCATGAAGACAAAGGAATAAAAACACAGTTGAACAGTAAGGACCAACCATACTTTGAAATCAGGTTCTCCTGCCCTTTTTGCTAGCATACTCATCACGGGGAAGGCTGAAAATGTCACCACGGAGCAGCTGAAGCTAACAATACACAGCCTGCGGGGACCAAGCCATCGCATCATTCGTGCGAAGGCAACAACCTGGAAGCCCGCATTGAGGAGACCCCATGTTCCCATTGTCATACCGATGGTATATGGGTCAAAGCCTAAACCTCCCAGTGGAACAGAGGTTGATAGCATGAGTGGAAGCAGGACTCCGTGGCTTTGGTCAAGGAAAGCAATGAACCCATGACAGAGGATCGCGATCACGAGCTTTCGAGTGAGCAAGGCTCGAAATGGAGGTGATTCGATGTCTGCAGGATTGACATGTGTGTCGTCTACTGGCGAGGATTGGTAAACCTCTCTCGTTCCATAGTCTGAGTTTGAGCCCGTGGTTTCCAGGAGAGGCGCTGTAACGCCTTCACCTATAGTAGGTGCAGGTGAGTAGGCTCTTTTCCTCTCAATATCCCGCTGAATAGCTGACGGTAGACTCTACCAGAGGCGTAGTGACTTATGGAATGCCTTTTCATACGGCCAAGCAACTCACCTCTTGTAAAAGAACATAAGCATAGAGGTAGGAGCTAAAGGCGATGGCTCCCGCCGCTGCACATGGAAGAAAGTATGGGAATTCATGGAAGAAGAGAAAATGCCCAAAGGTATCAGGCCACCTGAGGGCAGGTCTTGCCAAACCACCACCAATAAGTGGCCTATAATATAAGTGAGATTTAGAAAAAACGACCAGCAACCTTTGAAATCTGAAGCCAATTACCCGAGGGTAATTCCTATACTCCAGACGGCTGGATTCCATCCGAATGCGAACGGGACATCAGCAGGATCAGTAATCTGTCGAGATGCGTGGCACGATTAGGGGCTCAGTGCGCCAGCTACGCATACGTTGAAGGTACCTCAATCATCACACTTTTCGTTACTCCTACGTAGAATGGGTTCAATAGGTCAGCCGACCGTAAAGAGGATACTCACCGATATTACCGTTGAACACGCCTTGAAAACATCTTGAAATAACCAGCATCCAAAAGTTTCGTGACAAGCCAAAAGTCAAGATGGCGATAGCGAGTCCAAGGGGCCCAAGCAGAAGCACAGGCCGTCGCCCAATCTTATCTGACAGCCGTCCCCAGTGATAAACACTCAAACATTCTGCGAAGAAAAAGGCGGATTCCTGCGAAAAGAAAGGTGGTCAAGTGGGTTTTACAGACACGACAGACTGGGAACGGTACGAACAACAATCCCAGCGTAGTACCCGGTCCTTGTCTCGTCTCCACGCGTTATTCCCGTTTCTCCAACGAATTGGTTGATAAAAGGATAGATAACCGTATTGGTAACGGGCTCCGTGAATTGTATCAGCCAGATGATAGTCAGCTGGATGGTCGGGAATGGTTTCTTCGGTTTTGGTGGCGTTTCAACCGTATGCCTGTGCTCAGCATCTAAATCACTCGAGTCCATGAAAGATGGGCGAGGGGATCTGGGGGAGAAAGCGAGCCATTTAATTAGAGCTCCAATCAGGTTTCAGTGAGATGACCTGGCTTCGAAACTCCTTATCAGATTGTTCCATGGATTCGTACCATTAACCAGGAAGTTGGTGTGGATAAGTCGGATCAGCGTCAGTCAGCTTCTCGACATACCCTTCGGGCTAACTTTATCCGAGTGACTTGAAAAGTAAGGGTGGTTATGTTGCGTGCGAACACGCAATCTGACACTGTGCCGTATAGTTGAGGGCTTGATAACAAGAAAGGGGTCTGTGTCTGGTGACTCTAGTCAAGAACGCGGCTCGTGTCAGCCTGGAAAGTAGTGGAGGTAGAATCCATGGGTGGACCCTTAAGCGCGTTGGTAGCAACGTTGTTAAACGCGGTCACCTTACTACTTCTAGTATCGTATGCGATCATACATCATACAACATCGTATGTATCATGTTTGTCCCTGATTTCGTGGATGTGAATTTCACGGCCTTTTGAGTTGTCCCCGCAGAGCCGGAGGAAGGAGGAGTGACAAAGACCATCCAGCGAGCACAACACCCACAAGGACGGCATACACCATATATCCGCCGGCCAGGTGCTTCTGGAGCGAGAGAGAAAAGAGCGACGATGCTAACGTGGGTGCTAAGGTCCGGACTACTGTACTCATCATCTGAGAAAGACCATTCACGGCACCGAGTGCAGCGTTGCCAGGGGCGGCGTCCAAGATGAACAGCTGAACGCAGCCTGTAGAAGACAAAGTGTTAGGTCAACTAGCAACACTCATTGTTGTGACGAACCGTAGGACATGCATGCAATGCAATGCAAAGTGAGTTGTGTGACAAGGATGCACCACACTCTAGTGTCAACACGGCCCCCATGTTTGGCCGCGAGACTCATTAGAGGGTACCCCGTAAAGGTGGCTAGGAAGAAGGCGAAGCAAACGATGTAGGTCTTCCGAGGGCCTAGCCAACCGACAATCCGTCGAAAAGCAATTACTTGGAAGATCGCGTTGCTGACGCCCCATGTACCCATGAGCATTCCAATGGTAAATGAATCAAACCCCAGCCCACCAAGCGGGACCGATGTGGACAGCATAAGCGGTAACAACACTTGGTGGCATTGGTCGAGGAAGCAGTAGAAACCGTGATTGGCGAGTGCAACCAGAAGAGATCGAGTGAGAAGGGAACGCAAGGGAGGCGGCACATGGTTGTCTGACTGGGTTATGTCCTCCGATCCGGGTGCGAAAGAGCGACTATCGCTGGCAGCTTCTGTCGTCCCGTAACTGGTAACGGCTGCCTGATGGTCTAAAAGAGGAGTATTACGGTGCGATTCGTACTTGTTCCGTTGATGATGTCCATTCAAATCGGAATGCCCCTGGGGGGCCTTCCGTTGGTTCGCGGCGGGCAGGCTCTGTGTTACTTAAAGTAAACACCGCATATATAACGAAGGGGAAACATTGGCTCACCTCATGCAAGTAAAAATACGCATACAGAAACGAAATGAACGCGATTCCTCCAGCCGTTATGCATGGAAGAAAATAAGGATAGTGGTGAAAGAAGGGAAGCTTTCCAAAGGTGTCAGGCCACCGAACGGCGGGCTGCGCCATAGTACCCCCGATAACCGGTCTGCAAATCAGGCACCGGTAAGCGCATTCGCGTTATGGTGAGCGTGATACCGTACCCTAGCGTGATTCCAGCGCTCCACATGGCTGGCAGGTACCCAAAAGTCCTAGGTAGATCCGCAGGGTCTGTTATCTATCCTTGCACGTCAGCAAAACTCGGATCGTGCGATCAGGTAGGCTCAAATTGACCTCGACCATCATGCTCTTTGCGACACCTAAGGGCAGCCCGAAAAAGACGCCCTCTCATTTACATTTCTCACGCGACAGCAGGAAGAACATACCAACGTTGCCGTTGAAGATTCCCTGGGTGCATCTGGAAATGACTAACATCCAAAAGTTGCGCGACAGGCCGAAAGAAGTCATCGCAAATGCTAGTCCGAGAGGTCCAGCAAGCAGCACAGGCCTCCGCCCAATCCTGTCGGACAGTCTCCCCCAATGGTACACACTGAGACATTCTGCGAAGAAAAAGATAGATTCCTGTGCATATATTAGCCCGCGCCAAGTCACAGAACGTCCAAACGAACAATGATGCCAGCATAATATCCCGTTTTGGTTTCGTCACCACGAGTCACACCAGTGTCGCGAACGAACTGGTTGACGAAAGGGTAGATGACAGTCGAGTTTATCGGCTCTGTAAGCTTGATCAAGAAAAGGATAGCAAGCTGGAAGGATGGGAAAGGTCTCTTTGATCTGGGTGGGTTTGTAGTCTCGGTTTCTCCATAGCTCGACTCAGGATCGTTGTGGTGGGAATCCATTGAGCAGAGAGGGAGAAATTAACGGATTCCATACGTTCTTATAGCCGGTTTGAAAGGATTAACGAATTAAAAAAAACCCTTAATCGGTAGGCTTGATTGGGGCGAGATATTCCCGATCACGGCGCGTTCCGTCTATACCTGTTCAGGGAGAGCAATTACGCGCTTAATCGGCCGCGCTTTCGGAGCAGATCACATCACAGCAAAACCAGTGGTGGAGAAGGAAAGGGAGGAGCAGAATTGTTACATATCGCGGCAGGTATGATGGGGATGACGCGAAAAGTGGGGAGCGGACTTTGGTACCATTCGGAGCAGCCCGCGGTCACGTGAGAACATTGCCTTCGAAACAGTGGTACCAAATGCTGCTTCTACCAGCTCGCGTAGTAATCCCAGCTTGCAGTGACGCATTCAGGGAGTACACAGTGAATGTCTCGTGGAGAGAGAAGTGGTGTGTATAATACTCTTCTATTCGCATCCCTTGAAAGACCACTGACAGATCATCTCCGGTTACATAGATCATGGAAGCCACTGGACCCGAAGTCATTGACTTGACCGGATTGTCAGATTCTTCGGAAGAAGAGGAGGAGGGTGAAGATAAATCTGGAAATGAGCAAGAATCCGAGTGCAGTAGCTCCGAGGACGAGGACATCGAAGTCCCAATCGACGGACTATCCCGCGCGGGACTGCATGAGGCAATCGCAAGGGTGAGCGAGGAGCGACTGCGACAAATCGTAGTTCACCTTGTCGATACGTTTCCGGCCGTCGAGGACGCGCTGACGCGAGAACTGGTGACGCTAAAAAGAAAGACGCGAGACGTCGTACCTCGGTGGGAGACCTGCAGCAACTGTGATGAGGAGTTTGACATGGGCACGCGCAGGGAAGAAGAGGAATGCATATTTCATCCTGGTACGTGCTACACGCTTCGTACTCAGCACTGCTTACACCTTTCTCTCATGCTTGTAGGGGAGCTGGAGGTCAACGAGGAAGAATTTGTGGATTGGGATGAGGACTGCCACGGTCCAATGGACACGGCAGAAAATCGCCACTCATATCCTGAAAACTTTACATGGACTTGCTGCGAAAGAAATGGGAGGAGTGAAGGGTGCGTGCGGGGGGTACACCGGCCTTTACCTTGGAAAAAGCGGCGGACGTGAGAGCGCGGACATCAAACGCTCTACTTGTAAGCTATTGCTTGACCGCTTTGGGATTCCGCCATCTGATTGACATGCTTCTGAGACCTTTCAGTTGCACGATTTGCATTCCATAATGCCCGCACCCGTTCTCTATCTTATGCCTTTATTGTTTTCCGAAACCCATATGTTTCATTACCGGTTGTGTGCGGAGATTCGGCTAACACTGAGGTCACGGTGCCTTTTACGATTGTTTTATTCTCCAAAGGACATCATCGACTTGTTGTTTTCTGAACATCAACACCGGACCCACTGCAGATGGTTTGGGCTAGCGCTAAAGCTCAAAGGGTGCTTAGCCCGTCTGGGATGATGTACCGTTGGCTGTGCCTTTGTCTCCCATTCCACTTATAAACCAATCTCCCCCCCAATCCATCAAACCTTCATACCTACCGTATACTCCTTCTGTAACCCCGGCCCAGTCACCTATCTGAAATCAAGCTCAAGGTTTTTCACTGCTCGATCTACCCACCATGCCCACCGCAGCACCAAGGATCCGAACCACGGGTCTTACCACCTTCATTGCCCGCCACGACACCTACACCTCCGGTGCTCCCTCCCAGTACCCCGACTCTGATTCTGACAATAACAGCAACCCCACTCTCTCCTACACCACCACCCTCCGACTCCGCGCGTCCATCGCTGCGGTCCCCGAGACCCTGCTCCGCGAAATCATGGTCCGCCTCGTCGATCGCAGCCCCGGATTCCAGCACGCCGTCGCCAAAGAGCTCTTCGCCGCTTCGACACCAGCGCCAGACAACATTCTGCCGTCGCCGCGCCGGAAACGTCGGAGATCGGGCAGACGCAGCCTCGACGCCTCTGCCGACCGCCCATGTGTCAATTGCGGGCAGCAGTGCAAGGTGGACGGGGGTGATCGTGACGCAGTGTGCGTCTACCATCCAGGTATGTACACCTACCTATATTTATACACTTCTGCGACTCGGGCGCATGGCGCACCCACGTCTATTCCATCCATCTTCGGAGTCGATCAATGACATTGACATGTAATAACACTCACGTCATTGCTTCTTACAGGCAGACTGGAAGAAGAGGTTTATGATTTCCCGTCGCGTACACCAGAGGGCCGTACCTTCCAGGTGCGGCGTAAGATAACGATGTGGAGCTGCTGCGATGAGGATGCAGGGAGTCCAGGATGCGTCTCGGCCATGGGACACGTACGAGCAGGGGGCAGACCGCGCGCGGCGAGCCACGCCACTGCCAACGCCAGCACCGCCACCAGCATCACCGTCAGTGCCAGTGCCAGTGCCAGTGCGAGCGCCAGCGGAAGCTCGCAGGTGACCGAAAAGGCACCGTAGGATGTATGATGTGAGACTGGGGCTGGGTTCGGCGCTGCATCGCAAAAGGTGTGTAGGCGTTCCATGGCTCTTCTGATTTGCAAGCCACAGATTGACGTGTTGTGGCTTGTTTTTTCTGTTAGCGCCTGGCCTCGACATTGGCATCTCACCTCACAATGCACTTTGCAACCACCATCCATCCCAACTCACTCTCAGTTGCTGTATGATATCACGACATCCGACTGATACCCACGATCCCCTTCCCTCCCATTTGACCCTGTATTCTATTATGACATCCTTTTTGGCCCAACCTCAAACTGTATCTCTTCATGCATCTTTTCGAGTCTGTCCCTTACTACTCCCACTCGTGCCCGTTCCCGTTTCAAACATTCGAAGACTCCATTCATACTCGAGCTTTACATCTGTAACAAGATTAAATTGACCTCTACATACTTTTATACCCGCATTACTACGATATCTCATCATGGTCACTAGTATGCCATCATCTTGCCGTGATATCTTTACGCTATATTCTTCCCCATACGCTGTGATGCTCCATTCGCGAGGTATACTTCCGTTCCCCACTGTATACGCCTGATCATAAATCATGATGTATGAAGGATAATAATCATGGCGATAATGCTCAGTACATCCGCCCAGACCGTCCGTGACGCTCGCAACGAACCGATCTTCTAATTGCTGACACAAGTCCTTACACACCATCTTCCAATCTAGCAACGTCAGATGGGCTTCCAAATATCAGTTAGCGCATAATTGACAGGCGTCATGGTTTTGAAGTTTCTGTGGCAATCCTATTACTGCGCAAAGCGGTAAAGTTGATGTTACATGCCGTAGGTGTAACAATCAAATCCAGACGGCGAGAATACGGGTGTACAAGGTCATAGCTACGCAGTGTAAAAGCAATATGTCTGTAGCAGTAAGTATAGTAGATGCTAGTGGTGGCAACATGGGAATGAATAATGATAACTGGCTGAGGGTGGTGTACAATGAAGGATGATCATGACTCATGGTGACTGTCCCGGAGATCCGAAAGTGGAAACGAATACGACACTCCTGCAGGATAGCGTGGCATGGAGGGCTGGGCGCGAAACCACGAGTGGTGGCGTGGCCCTATACATGGTGGCATTCTGGGTGCTGCCACTCCGACGGCGGGTGTGGGCAATAATAAATAGGCACTCGGCACAAATATAGGAGTAGCTCAAGCCCCGCACTCAACCATCTCCCAGTCCTCGCCGGGCACGATGACCCACGATTTTGTCAAGACGGGGGGTGGTGGAGTGGTGGCATCTGCCATGACGATGTCTTGAGGTTCGCTCTCCTGCGCCGCAACGATGCGTTCAAGCTCTTTGGTCGCAGTCATGATGGACACAGCGAGGCGTGGACCCATGCGCAAAATCTTCTGACCCTCGGGTGAGCCTTTCATAGCTGTCTTGAGTGCCTTGCGGTACAGGTCAGGCTCAGGCTTTGATCGCGGGAACAGGGGTCGGCCTGGGAGTGTGCCACGACTTGGGGCTAAGGGTGAAGACTGGCGCGGTGGTGTGAATACCGTGGGTACTGCGCAGCGGGGAGCGGGGTTCATGACATGGGGCTGGGTAGACGAGGGCGGGTGGAGAGTTTTCGACGGCTGCGGCGCGTGGAGGGGAACAGTGGGGAGGGGTGCTGGGTCTGCACGAATGCGAATGGTTATAGGTTCGACTGAGCGGTTCATCTGGGCCTTCCTGCGCTCACGGTCGCGCTGTTCTTTGTAGTATTGGAGCGTACGGTGGTAGGGGACGAGCGACGTCGGCTGGTCGCCAGCCCCTGTCCTCCGTGTCGTTGACACCGGGCGGATGTCAGAAAGGGTGATGTAGGACTCTGTGCGTCGGAGAGTGGCGCCCATCTCGACTGCTATGCGGGGTGCTTTCGTTGGACGAGGACAGGGTGCAAAGGCGGACGACTGGTGTGGGTAGGAGAAGGAAGAAGTCCGTTTGCGGGGCTCAGGCAGCTGGAGGGAGACAACCGTAGCCTGAGCTGCGAGCAGCGACATTTGAAGGATCAGGAGGGGCTGTGGCAAATAGCTGGCCAACGTCTTAATATGGCCGTCCCAGAACAAAAGCAGGTATAAACCCGGAACAAGTACATGCGAAACGCAACAAACTGTCACGTGATGTGAGTCACAGCCAGTTTGACTCCATTCGGACGCCGGATCACTCCGATCACCTTCGTGGCGGTGCCCGGAGCTCCTTGCAGCACCTCTTTGTCTCGCATCCCAGATTCCATTGCGAGCCCGCTCTACATCGTTCATCTGAAGACTGGCTCATGCATGAGCGTCTTGGCGTTTCGTCTCCTCGATCTGTCTTCTGTCGTTGCTGTGATGGGTCGTTCGACAGCAATAGGTGCACACTTGCGATGTGCCATCTCGACGCATGATGGGAATGATTGGCAGACGCTGTCCAGCCTAACGCATCCGTTTTAGATGATACCTATGGCATGAGGTGGGCGCGTGTAGGCGGGAAGGACAAATGGAGCTCCCGAGTTGCCGCCTAGGGGCGGGTTTCCCAGAGGCGGTGTGGCCACCGACTCGTGGACGTCCATCGTGACTCGTTTCTGCCGCAGCGCGATCAACACGCGGTATCAGCTGACAATACAGCCTCTGTTGACGCAGCTTTGATACATCTGGCCCGTAGCCACCTGTATTAGGATAGCAGACAGACCAAAAGGCGTCTTGCTGGGACGGATCCCTATACGTGATAATCATGTCAACAAAGTACGACCACGCACCACCGTTCGCAACTCACTCCGTGGTGTTCGCGTTTCTGGATTCCAGCGATGGGTGTATGGTATGGAAGGATGTGGACGGATCACAATCATGATGGCGATAAAACGGGAGGGCTGGTGAGACGCAGTAATCCCGAGGTATTTAAATGTATGACTCTGCCTGTAACGAACGGTCTTGGTTGAGGGGTGGGATTGAGCCTGTCAATGATCATGATACACCGAGTATGTGGAGTACAGTGTTCCTTGTTGGTGATAAGGACTGATTGGCTTTGAAATTTGAAGCACGTTCTAATATGTTGGGAGTCATGGTGCGAATGGAGCTGAGTATATGCGTTGACGTCCCTCGTGGGCATCGCTGACTTTGGTGGAGAGTCACTGAAGATTGCGGACTTGGAAGATCATATCGATCATTGACAAGATGGCACCTTCACGCGAGTCACGGCTTTTACAATCGAGGTTGCCTTGGAGTCAAGAGATTCAAGCTATCTGCATTATGTCGGTGTCTTGATTCTGACTAGGGTGAATTGGGGAATGTCTGATAGAATATTTTGCAAACTTACACCAGACACACGACGAAGGATCAACCCGCATCATGCGCTCAGCGCAGGCGATTGCTACGCGGTGGTAGTGATTTGTCCTGATCGAGATGGTTGAGGCAGCCTACATGAAAATACCCCGACGCAGCCGCATACAACGGACAACGTTGGATGGATTCCAACAATAAATATTTAGCTCTTGCGAGCAGTACGACGTTAAGCGGACAATCGCCGTATGTCATACGCCACAAGGACACTAGCGGTCAGTGAACGTGAGATATTAATCCACCAGCCTGTGTTTCCCTGCGTCGATACTGATTGTCTTTCGACACTTCCGTCTGCGCCTGTTGATGCCGCAACGCTCAACAGCAAGGGCACAGGACTATCGAAAGCAGGGGGACTCAAGTTAATGATCAGAAGGTGGCAAAATATCCAGAAATTGCTAAGAGAAAGGCCCTTGCATACCGAACTACTCAGGAGTGCGTGTTGTGAGTCAGCATATGTAGATGATGTGCAACCAAACGTCCGTAGATACGGCATGCTTTCTTCAAGTGAATTGACTATGTACTGAAATTGGATGTTCAAGAGGCAAATCACTTGTCGAACTCATCCAATACCTTCGCAGAATTGATGAATTTCGTTTTTTCCAAATCCCAATCTACCAATCAGACGTCAGGATGACCATGACCAACGAGGGAATGACTCTTCTAACCATCAGGTATGACTGTGATGTTATCTCGCAAGAGCTGGAGAACACCGCGTGTTCGCAGCGTGTATGCCGGCCAGTCCGCTAGTGGTCAAATCAAATTAGGTCGAGCGTGAGGAACTTTTGAAGTTCAGTCGACTAACCTCCGGGATTGAGGTCGTTGACGAAATTGATATAGAAATCAAGGAATTTGTTCGCAAAGTCCGTTTCGACCTGAGCAGCCGGCGAGATAGGGCCAAAGAGGAGCTGGAGTTCAGACGCATGCGCGACTATTTCCCATCTGAGTCAACCGAGTTCGACCGAGCGAGTTGAAGTGCAACGCTCACCTCCAAGGGACGGGTCGTTTCCGGGAATAAATTCCCTGAAGTAGTAAGCGAAGGTTGGCTGGCGTGGTGCTGCATTCTGGAAAAACAGCCGGCGGGGCGCTAAAAACATCTCATCTGTATACCATGCCGCCGCGCGATCGAAGAGCGAGTCCCCCGTGTTGAATGGCGCGCCCAACGACGGGTCGTTGGCAGGGAAGAAAGCCCGCATTTGTGCGAACACGTCAGAGGTCAGGGTGCTGTTGTCGATGACGAGATGTCCGATAAAGTTGTCGAATGCGGCGTCCTCGTCGGATGCTGAAAGCTGGAGCCCGCGAAGCGTTGTGCTGAATGTTGCTCCCTCGTTAACCTGGAATGTGATTGGCGTGAGCGAAAAAGCAGGCAACGTAGTGGGTCGACCGACATTGGTACCAGCGAGGTAAGGAACGTGTACAAAATCGCCCCGAAGGATACGACTTGATGCCCTGGTAGGAATGAGGCTGCCCGGAGGTCCAACCGACGGCTGCCAGAGCTGATGATTCAATGTGGATTGGATCATCGTATTGCTCGTGGCCATTAAGGTCTAGACTACAGGTGAATAAAATTCGACGAGCATGTATTGATTTTTGACCTCAAACGGGACCCTTTGCAGACAGGCAACGGCGTTCCGCCCTGCTGAACACCCGGTAGCAGCTAGCAAACGTGCAAATGGCTTTCCTGGTTTGTCGTAGGTGCTCGCATCCGGCGAATTTTTACTGATGTCGAGACGACGAGCATAAGTCTTCCTCATTCGACATGAAGCAATTCTGTACACTCACAAGGGTCCTGTGGATGAGTCTGCTATTCCCGCACGGAAGAGTTTCTGAGTCGACGGGAAGACGAAGTGCGATTCGACACTGCCTGCACCAGCAGACTGCAAGGTTATCAGGCTTAAAAGTTGGAGGCGAATTAGCGGTTTAGGCTACCTGTCCCCAGATCGTGACCTAGGCGGATAAATCAACAAAACCTTGGATGAGACGATCAACACTTTTATACTTTTGCGGGATCACCGCCGAATGCTGCGATGTTCTGTTGTACAAATATAAGCGCTTGACGTTGATCAAGTAGTCCGGCATTCAGATCCTGGGGTAAAACACTGGCGCTGGAAAGCTGAAATTTGCCTTAGGCATCGCTCAAAAATATATCACAGTACACACAAATCCAAAAGTATTGAGACGGTAGTTTCTAGCAAGATGCAGATGAGGAAGGATCCCCTAAGAATGAAAAGTACCGCTCACGTCGAAACGAAAATGATAGGCTTTCCATTTGTTACGCTCCGTTGAATAATGCCTAATGGCAAATGAAACGATGATATTAGACCAGTCGAAAGCAAGCGGGACTCTCTTACGAGTTGGATCATAGGCAGCCATGGAAGCCGCGCTGCGTCGGGAATGGTTCGTGAGTAATAAAAAGGCAAAGGTTGAGCAAGGATGACCGACCCATTTGTGTACGCACCACCCTGGGATTACGGTTAGGTGGACTCGGAAAGAATGAGAAGTAGAAACACTTACATGAATCCAAACCAAGACCGGAAGGCCTGCTCTCGACGAGGTACCTTGTGGCCTAAAAACCTATCCGCAACTGTAAATGCTAGATTAGGCATTTGGGTTGATGGAAAACAGTACGTTTAGAAATAAGCAGTCTTCAGCGATCGGTGCACCCAAGTCAGAGGTAGGCTGTGGACAGGCATTTCCAAAGGTTGAAGCGTCCACCACCGCAGATGAGGCTCTCGTGACGGGGACTGGGGCTTTGAAGCGGAGTGATCCAACAGGTGGTTGGGCAAATCGAATCCCGAGCCACTTTTCGATTCCAGAATCCGTCGAGACGCCACGGAAGGTGCCACTTCTCAGGTGAACATCTAGGGGAAACGAGACTGTTGAAGCCGCGAGAGAGCCATGGATGGTAAGGAGAGCCAAGAAAACGAGCGAGCAGATTGCTCGAGCCATTTTGACAACGACTTGGAGAACCCACGACTGTCCTCAAGCTCCGAACGGACGCATGGTACTTAAGTATTTCGGTAGTCGTTGCGCCGGAAGTAATAAGAACTTCCGCGAGGTGAACAGAGCGTGGCACACCGGGTTGGATTTATGTCGAGGGAATTTTTGGCACAAATCGAAGCCTGACGGTGGGAGCGAGGCTGACTATTTCATGGCGCTGATTACACTGTGTGAGAGAACAACCTTGTTCCCATTCAACGGCGCTGTCTGTTGCAATTGGCCAGCACTTGCACGGTGTGTATGGAAGTTCATTAAACGAAGTTATAGAAGGTTTTTTTGGGACATTTCGATCATCATAACACAGCCAAAGCCGTTGCAGTTGTTGATGATGCCACCCTAGACTCGACTAACTTGCGCCATGATATTTCAGAAAGTTTTGGACAGGCTATCCGGCTCTGGAAACTCTTCCAATGGCGTGATTACGCGCGGCGTACTTGGGCTGTTTAACGTTTGTCTGTACGTGTTCGTCGTCTCTACTCTAATTGAAGGTTGCCAAACCATAGTACACCGCAGCCACGCGCTTGCATACTTGAAGAGGCCTTTCGCGGACGGGTAGGATTTGACAGTTTCCAATCATGACGGGACCCCAGAATGCTACATGTGGGTGGACAGCATACGGTATACGCCCTCGCCAAAAGCATCTTACGATGAGGTCGTTCTGTGAGTGGGTGACGCCGACACAAATATCTCCTTTGACTCCACCTGGGTCGCACCGGATCCTCTAGGAATAAATTTTGCAAATGTGACAGCAGTGAAAGGTGCCCAAGTAAAATTCGATTTCGTAGGTACGCCCCCAATTCCCGCGGTCTCCTGGGAATTAGTTGCGTTTCATTCTCGGGTACGGGCGTCACTTGGTTCGGATTTATTCCGCGCGCCCGATTACCCGCATAATCTAGCCTCCGGGTCATTTTCCATTGATAGGGCGCACCTAGATCGTTCCCTGAGGAGGGTCCTCCTACCCCGCATGCTACGAAGCGCGTGCACCACCATCTATTTTTCTCGATGCCAGAATTGCCACTCACGCCACACCCCAGCGTTACGCACGACGGTGCCGACAGCCCAGCAACACCACTCACCCTCGACTTCCTGTATGTTACTACCAACACCTCGAGTTCGCATCTCTTTATGACATCTACCCCAACCGGGATGTCCCCCAGCGATCCCCAGCATAAACCAGGAGGTAACTTCTCCGTTGGAGCCATTATTGGAGGTGTCATTGGTGGCCTTGCCCTCGTAGCTTTCGTCGCCTTGCTCCTCTAGTGGAGGCGTCATGAGTCGAGACAAGGAAGCCGTTCCCGCCGCGACCCCCTTCACATCAATGCATCACACTTTGGAGTCAAGCTCACACACCTCGGCGACGTCTCAGAATATCGTTAATTCCTCGCATTTTGGAACAAATGTCGCGGCACCCCAGCCGATACGTAAGAGGCGGGTTGCGACTCTGACGAATATTCTATCACGTGCCTACCTGAGGGTGTAGACCGAAAGTGTTTTTAATCAAGTTTCGTAGACCAAATTCTAACATAATCAAGGCTTCAGCTTCAACCATCTTTGGAGAATCGACATAGACTGTACATTAATCTTAGATATGACAGGGGCAAATTACATGGGAGGCAAGCGGTAAGGTCTCTGTTTTATCACTGAGATCGATATGCAACTCTCTCAACACAGAAATGCGGCCAAGGCGCGATCTAAGGACTCTACTGGGCGCATACAAAAAGATTTCTTTGGCCGTCGACGTCTTGACATGCTCTCCAAGGGTCTCACGAACAGGACGCAAGCCATATCTCCTCGCTCTCCTACTAGGAAACCCGGCGCTGGGATCTCTGGGATCAATTTGGCACATGCGAAATCAGGGGGCGGGGCGGAGAGGTCCTCATTGCACAGCTATATCCCAGGGGCGACGCGTGTACCATCTACGCCAAGATCGGAGAGAGGGAATCATGTTTCGAAGGTGGGGTCAAGTTCGGGGAGTAGTTGTCGCTCGTCTCGAGTTCTTGATGCGCTCGATACTGAACGTCAGTTCTTCTGTTCTTCTTTCCTTGTGATGTTTCGGTGAACAATATGCCTTTTGTAGCGTTGTTTGTAAGGCAGACTCTAAACCGAATCCTTGCGCTCCCGGACCTCGCATGTCTCCCTGGTCGACATTCACATCGGCCAACAAGTTCCACGATCTGGGGAGCTGGAGACACTATTGCGGAGCCAGATCACAAGAGACAGGTACAATCTCTTCTTTGGTACCCTACATTTCTTCAACCAGCGCTGTCAGAAGAAATCAGATTGCCAGCCATCCTCGGCGGATCGACGCAGTCCTCACCTAAGAGATGATCAAGCTACGTCGACTCAAGCTAGCCCACCACGCTACTCTTCTGGTAGGGTGAGCCTGCACCACTCCCTAGGAGATGATTCTCTGCTCGGCCACAGCGAGAGTGGATATCAAAATTTTGTTGCTGATGTTGGACATCGTGCTCATAGCCCGCGAAGTCGGACATATTTTCCAAATAAAGGTAGCGGCATACACCCAGTCATCGTCATGCTTAAGACAGTCCATAGGCGACGGAGCATGGCCGGACCTCTTGCTTCCACAGCCTCTCTACCCGCAAGACGGACGTCCACAAACTATCTCTTCACTACCTCCATCGTCGGAGCAAGGTTCTTCGGACTATAGTCTCCCGGATTCACGCAGATGTCGTTCTCCTGGCTTCCAAGTTCTCGAAAACCGTTTACGAGACCAAGACCTGCTCGTTCCCCGGACTCCTCCACCAAAACTCGTTTTTTCCTCCAATAATCTCTACGAACATGAAGACCCCTGGCATACGATTGGCGTTATTCTTGGACTGTCACCGAGGTCACCCAGGCAGGATGAACGCCGTTCTGACCCTGTTTCCCCGGTATTCACGACCGCGACTCCTCTCACCCAAAATAGACGTCAAACACCCAACTCAAACTGGTCGCCCACCCGAAGAGGTTACTCCGTGGAATCAAATGCTAGTTTTGACGCGCTTTCTTACGATAACTTCTCACCTACGCCGGCATATCCTCGAACACCGTCACCAATGACGAACTTGGACGAGATACAATCGCCGTTTCGGATTCTTCTGGAATCCAAAAAGACACACGCCTCTTCGCCAATGCGGACTACTGCTCCAGTTTCAACTATGCTTAATCTAACTGAATACGACAGAGGGCCGCCTACCTCACCTAACTCGCGACGTCTATCCGCCTTGGCGCGCGCTCTGGCAGCTTCCGACGGTCATGAAGGGGACGAACAGATGCGCTCACCGTTTCGGCGTCTCTTGGAAGCAATGAATGGTACTGTTTCGAACAAGGGCTCGATTTCTACTCTCAACTTAACTGGGTACGGTAACTCTGACGCGAAACTGTCTTCGCCAGCGACATCTGGCAGCTTATGGAAACAAACAACGCGCCCGCTAGCTTCGACGGATTCAGCTTGTTTTTTTGACTCGATGGCTTTCAATGACAATGGAATGACGAACAGACAGGACGGCGGCGAACGAGGAGCTACTCAGAACCGTTCTGTGAATGGATTGGCGTCCTACCAGGCACTCTGGAAGCATACTCCCGCCAAGGCGGATGCAGAAGACGTTTTACCTGAAGATTTGTACAGATGTCCAACGACGATCGCCAACGGGGGCTGCTCTAGGCAAACACAAAATTTCACTTCGTCGCAGCCACCGGCTTCTTCGATGCTAAGTAAGCTCGAGCTGACGTTGAAGGAGGTGGATGGAGTATTTCGGGGACCCTGTCTTTTTCCTGAGGACGACGATGAGCTCGACGAGTGAGGTCATTGAGCAAACCGGAGTTAGATCGCGGTTATGTCACTATGCTCTCTTTACAAAATTTCATGTCGCTATATGTACCATACAGCTTCGCAGTGTTAACTTTTTCGTTGTGCTCATCGTTAGCTCTCCAGGTAATCCAGTCCAGCAGTCTAGACCAGTCGTGAAATTTGAAATACGGTGAGTAAGGGAGGACCGTGGGAATTTCGGATCGGCACTGCCTCTTTGACTCGAGGGTCACGCAGCTTTTGTCCTGAACCACGCTAATACCCGCCACTTTGGGCCTTGTCCTCCTTCTTCCTCATCATCATATCGTCGCCAGGCCCGCATAATCCTATGTTCTCGAGTCCCACCCCCGCGCCGGGCTCGAGGGCCATAGCCAGCAACGCTCTGCGCAATGCTGGCCTCATCGACCGCGATGCGACCATGCGAGACCTCACAGACAAGCCAGGAGGAAGGAAGTCATCCTCGAAGATCAGAAGTCATAGGCCTCGCTTGTTAGACATGAAGGACTTGCGGGATCCACGCCTGGTAAGAACTAGTTCTCCTGAATTCGTTATCAAGCCACACAGGTCATGCGCCTGGATTGTTTCTCGTCGTGTTCGCCTCTTATCGTACTGCAGAATTGCTCACCTATTTTCCCCCTCGCAGCGCGCAGCTACGTCAGTTCAAGGCGGCCCATCCGACCCTCTTTCCATACGAGGCGCCGCACGCGTTAGGCGCAAGCCCGTGGCTGGTGGGCTCCCTGACGTCCCGAGAGTGAAGCCAAAGTTTAAAGCAGTAGAGGTGTGGAAGGAGCTTGTGCAGAAGCGGTGGAATCCGGAGGCCCAGTTTCTCAATCTCGAGGTAAGATTTTGACGGTCCTGACCGGCTGAACACATTTTCGGAGCAGAGCGAATCCTTTCTTCCATGCCCCCGACGAATGTTCTTTTCACGCCGTAACGGGTCAATTGTTTTCCAACACGAGTCCTGATCGCATTATCTGCAGTCCTTGATTGACGACGAGCTGATAAAGAAGCATAACCTCGCGCCGCCAGGCCGCGGAGGTGATGCACGGGACGCCGCCGTTATATTCAAGATCGCTAGTCAGCTCAAGCCCAAGGTACGTATCACCTTTGTTGCCGTCACCCTGCACGCCTTGACTCGTCTACGCAGGTCCAAACGCTGTCACTTGCGAACAACAACCTTACAGGCACACATCTACAATTTCTGAGCCACTACCTCCCCGACCTTGTCAATCTTTCTTTACAAAACAACAATATTCGAACTGTTAAGGAGCTCGGCTTTCTAGCCTCTCGGAGAGGAAGACTACAGCACCTTCGCGAGCTAATTCTCGTGGGAAACCCCGTACAGATAGAAGGCATGAAGGTTGAGAATGGTGACAAGTACAGGAGGTACGCGTGGTTTGTCCTTTCCGCGACTCTATCTTAAACCGCCGTCCAGAGATGTAACAAGCCGGTTTTTGACGTTGGAGGTCCTCGACCAACAGGCTATTGCCCAAATAGCCTTCGATCGCCCAGGGCCCTCGTCGACTCCAGCCGAGAAGCCAACTGCGACGACGTTCCCATCTGAGATGGGCCCATCATTTGTCACGGGCGTCGACGGGGCCATTGTCAGCAACTTCCTGATACGGTCAGTACTTCTGTCTTCGAATTCGACTCCTTCTCACATCACTATCCAGTTTCTTTAATGCTTTGGATACACAGCGCAGCGCACTCGTCGATGCTTATGACCCTGCTGCGACATTCTCCTTCTCTGCCAATACAACTATCGCAGCCCGCGCCCGCGTGCAGGGCTTCCACACCAGCATGCCAAATCAGACAAAACTCACTTGGAAAGATTGGCTAGGCGGCGGATCGCGCAACCTCGCGCGAATCAATCTGGACTTTGACCGCGCGCTCAAGAGCCTCCACGTCGGTGCGGAGGACACTGTTAAAGCGCTGATGGCGCTCCCAGCCACGAAACACGAAATTTCCGGTCCCCCGGAGAAATTCTCTCTTGATTCGTTCCCTGTCGTACATGGGCAGGGCATGGGACTCCTCTTGACAGTTCATGGGCAATTCACAGAAGGTAAGCGCTTGATGCGTTCTGCACTGCTTCCGCCCCTGACGATTTCGGTAGTCGGCACGGAGGGTATTCGATCATTTGACCGTTCGTTCATCTTGATGCCTGCACCTGAAGGTTCCCGGTATGTTCTAGCGTCCTTTATTCATTCTCGCGCGGTATCGCTGATCCTGTTCTCTTTGGCTCTTCTAGCGCAAAACTAAATGGCTGGGACGTCGTTATCGTGTCGGACCAGTGGACCGTTCGTGTGTATTCTAGCCATGAAGCATGGAAGCCCGGTCCGCTGCTTGTGCAGGCACTATCGCGGGAGGAGCAAGAAGCGCAGAAGGCTAAAGCCGTGGCAGCGCCGGCTCAGCAGCCTCAAGCTGTACCATTTGACCCTCAAGCAACTCTAGCTTCCATGGTGTGTCAATCCTGTGTATTTCCCCATCTTTGTGGGGATACTGACGTGATTTGCGTTTTGCTAGCCTGAACCACAGCGGAATCTTGTGATGCAAGTGTGCCAACGCACTGGGCTAAACGTGCGGTTCGCCATCGATTGTCTGGCAGGGAACGCTTGGGATTTGGATAGGGCAATTGCGAACTTTGAGCAGGTCAAAGTATGTGAACTCGGTTTGATTTTATATCAGGGGGGGCTTACATAATGTCTTCCAAAGGCGACGTTGTCTAGGGATGCCTTCCTATAGGACGTTTTCTGTTCTCTCTCGCTGGATTTGCCTGCTATTCGATTCACCCAACGTCTGAAGGGCCGGATGGATGCTTGAAAGAGGCAAATTTGGGCTCAGCGCCTATACTGGTGGCAGACCGTCACCAGTTCTTCGATATTCCATATCGCTCAATGTCCACTCTTCTCGACGTTCTCTTCGCGTTATCCTACCTTATTCCTAGCTCCCAATCCCGTCCATCTTCATCACAACCAGGCCCCCATCATCATCATTATTATCATTGCTATCGCATATAAATCGCGCTCCCTCACTCCCCATTTGTGTTGGACTGTCGCTCGTCGCAGACCTGGTCTCCCACCCTCCTCTTCCCTACTCCCATAATGTAAACCTTACATCCATACATCAACTCATACAATTCATACGTACTTTGCATGCCTCCCAGTCTCGTCCCTCATCATCGCGCTACGTATTTTTAACAATCAATAACGAGCACCACTTCTCTCTATGGCTTGTAAGGTGCCTCATCATCGTGCGCGGCATTACTGAATCCGCGTATGGAGTCTCCGATGTCGTTTTGGACGTCGCATATGCTGCCGAAATTTGTTTGGACGTCAGCCCTCCCCTGGACGCATCTGATCGCTGTTGCCCGAGCCTTGCCTGCATGTATGATGGGCGTACATCTCCTTTCATCGTTAATTCGGTGTTTATGACCCCAGAGTTTCCGTTGTTGGAACTCTAAGCAGTTATAGTGTTCGCAGTGTTCTAGAACGCGCCATGCGGAATTAGAATGTGCAAGCTGTGTGCTTGCAAGCTAACTCTCGAGTCCGTGCTAGTCGATCTCGGCGATGTCATTGTCACTGCAGGGTATACTTCGTGTGACTGAATTAATGTAATAGGGAGATAAAGAGGCATGGGGAGAACCAAAATCGATAGTTGAATACCTGGGTAATTGTACCCTGAGAAATAAGATAGAGTTCAGAGGCGAGTGGGCAGTGTGTCCATGGGTGCAAATCACCGAATTACGGTGGCTTCTGGCATCTTTCTTCGTTCGAATTCTGCCGTATACCGCTCACCTCAGTCGACCACATATGGTGTCAACGGCAGCCCTTGTACTTTCCATATTCGTGTGCTGGATTTTCCCTTCCCCGTCAAGCCTCGAGGCTGGAGAGCCGCCCATCAAGTCACAAGTCGTGATAAGACGCTGTTCGTTCGAATATTCAAACTGAGCATCGCGAACATGAGGAGATGCGCCGCCGCCGTACTTTGACAATACGAGAATTCCGACTCGGATGAATGGTTGCATAGCTATATGACAGCATTCACGGACGGAGAGCCCTCTCATTATGTGTCCGATGGGGTGGAGGCAGGCTGTGGAACAATGCCGGGCCTCGTGTGCTCGCTTAGAACAATCGGGATTACGATTCCTATTGACCGACAGTTTATGCGAATATCCAAAAGAGTATATGCTCAGGGTCACAGTTTTTTTTTCTGATGCCTCAATGGGCCTCGTTGTGTGCACTAGTGAGCCTCCATTCAACGTGTAATACTACTTATTCCGTCGCCAACTTCTCTACTTGTCCCAAAAAATACACGACGCCAAACTGGACGAGAAAACCAACGCTGTTCGAATCATTCGTAGACTCTGCTTCTGAACTCTTTCTGCCTGCTTCTCTCTCTGCTTCTCTCTCACATCTGGATTCTATCGCTCGCAAGCTTTACACTTCCTAGTATCTCCTCTCTTTCTCTGGGACTGTCACGACTTATTACTACCCCTCTTCACAATGGAACACCCTCAACACTCATTTGACCAGTTTGCATTGCATTCCGCCGCCACAGCGGGTGACGACGACGCCGTCGCTCAAACGCTTGAACACGGCGCAGACATCAATGGCTTAGACAGTGCTGGGAGAACTGCCCTTATGTGCGCTGTCGCCGGCGAGCAGTATGTCCACCTTTTCATCTGACGGCGATGATTGACCGCTGATGTCCCTCCTCGTGACAGCTGGCAGAATATCGACGCGTCAGACGCGTCGTTCATGACGCCTAGACGGCTAAACACCATTCGCCTGCTGCTCAAGCACCCGCATGTCTCCCTGTTCACTCTCAACGCCCCGCAGGACTCGATGAATGGCGTGATACCTCTGGGAATGGCTGCTTGGCTGAACATGGAAGAGGCCGTGCGTATTCTTCTCGAAGACAGCTCTGACGCCGTTTCCGTCGATGGTATGGACGCTCATGGGGCGACTGCCCTCATGTGTAAGTTCCGTTTCCCCTCTTGTTGACGCGTTGCCAACCTGTCCTCGTTAGACGCTGCACGAGACGGTGGCTTGCGCGTAGTACAACTTCTGGTATGCCCATTATCTAAACATCGCCGCTTCATGGAACTCATGATGATCTTATAGCTATCGCACGGCGCTCGTCCTGATTTCCGTGATTGCAATCATCGCACCTCGATACAGTTCGCTCTTCACCACCCTCAAATTCTATGGCTCTGTGAAACTATCCTTCGTCGTCACCGATGGCGGGAGAGCCAAGTACGTTCGACTGTCATTCAGACGCATTCTCGATATTAACGACTAGCACAGTCCGCGGATCGCAACAAACTCTTCCCTGGCTCCGAGGACCTCTTGGAGCTCGCATACTCTGCAATGCCATGCGACAGTCTCGAGCCGCCACCTCTTTCTATATTCACAAGTCAAGCAAACTCTAGATTGACCGATACACTCATTTCCTCTGTTGCTTCGTCGGACCTCTCGTTCTTACGCTCATTACTCTTCTCTCCCGCTCTTCCATCGTCATCTCCGCAGGCGCTGTACCCTATGTCCGCTCCTCTGCTTGTAAACCGCCCAGATGCCAAGGGCTGGAGCCCCATCCATCATTGTGTTGCCGTAAAGCTGCCTTGTATTGACATTTTGGACGCACTGTATTGCGCCGGCGCCGAAGTCGCGCTCTTCACGACCCACGAACATTTTACGCCTCTTCATATTCTCGCGCAGTCGGCGCGCCTGTCGTGCGAAAACAAAGAGCATGCATTTGCATTGTACCACTTCATTGTACATCTCATCCGTGATCTGCGCGCACCCCTGTCTGCCAGAGATAAAAACGACGAAACATGTATTCATCTTGCCGCGGAGCATGGCAATTGTATCAACTTGTTGATAATTTTGCTGGAGTTTGACGACACGGGCTCTATTCGTGAGCTGCGAAATGCACGTGGGTGAGTCCCATTCCCTGCCTTAATTTCCAACCCAACTTGCTCATGTTCATATTCCCGCACACAGGCAGACTGCTTTGGACGTTTGCAAGCCCGAGTTTCGTGTTGCCTTTGGCGAGAATGCTGAAAAATTCCGCTCAGTGTCTTCTATGTCCACACAGACCATTCGACCAACCGGATCTTTTGCATCCCTGGTTTCATTCTCGGAGTTACAGTCTCCTGTCCATGATGATGCCCTCTCCCTGTGTACCCCTCTGGAAATGGACATCGAGCAATCGACGCATCAGCTTCTGTTTAACCTCCGCGCGACTTCGCTTTCTATCAATCACTCCCGAGGTCTAGCTACCCTCAGCCACCTGAGCAACCTCCTCGCCGAAGTCACCCATCTCAACCAAGGCATCCTTTATCAGTTCCGGTCTCGTGTCCAGGAAGCCTCAAAGGAGCTACAAGAGCTACGTCTCAATTCCGATAAAGTCCAGATCCTTCTGGATCGTGTCACCCAGGCCGCTGTCGAGAAACTGGGCGATAAAGGATTCGATACCTTCCGCCGGAGGAAAGCGAGGGATTCGGAGGACTCGCAGATGACCATGTTCCACCAGTCGTGCAGGAGCACGTCCACGATGTCGATCGCGAAGACGAACCATGTTGACGAGAACCATGTATCCGTCGCCACTCAAACAATCCTGCTCGACCTGCGGTCTTCTCAACCCTCCAAATCTTCTGGCCGTTCCGTGACCTGGTCGGAGTGGCTCGAAGGGCTAGTATCATCCGATGCATCCACATACAGCGATCATCTAGCCGACCTCACCGAGGTTGAACGCGAGCTCATCGTGCATCGGCGAAAGATGGAGGAAGCAGGTGCCGAGTGGAACGAACTAGCGAGTCCTGGAATGGATATGAAGCTCAAGCAGCTGGAGAAGAAGCACCGAAAGCTGGAGGACAAGATACGCGTGCTCGAGTCCGCCGACCGGAGAACTGAATCCCGAGATTCTGGTTCGCCAAAAAAGGGGAAACTGAGAAAGTGGATCAAGCGGATGATCACACCAGAAAAAACGTCAGCAGTCAAACTCCAAATTGTTCTTGACATCGATGAGCAGGGCTGTGCTGTGGCGCGGCAGGTGAAGTCGGCGGAAGATCTCTCGGAGGCTGATGTGCAGTATGACGAAGAGGATGTTGCTTTCGATGTGCGAATTGAGGCGGCATTGGGAACATCGAACGTCGTACTCAATGCCTCCAAACGCGATCTCCATACCATTGGACAATGCTTGGCTTCGGTAAGTGTCCTCAGTTGTTATGAGTCCTGAATAGTTTCCTGATATCCCTTGGCCCTAGGCGGAACAATTTATACAACTCGCCAACCATTCCATCTCAAGAGCTGAACGTGTTGTCAAAAGGGCCGTCAAGGTCTGTCTGCATACTTACTCGTCAATCGTATCCTATCTGATCACACTTGACAGAAACGCGAAATCATGATCGCAGACCTTCGAGCCTCCACTACCTATGGGGGCAGAAACACTCCCACTCCAGGGGAGACGGGCACCCCTGGCGCTCTGGGCTACTCACTCCTTTCCCTCCGTCCAAGCATCGCTTCCTTATCATCTGTAAATTCTGCCCACTCTTCCTGCCCTTCCGTCGCACCTACCGTGATGGAAAACGATGACGATGATACACGAGCCATCCGCCGCCTACTCTTACGCAAGATCGAGGCTGGTATCGTCGGCTCATGGGACGAAATGGACAAAGTCCTAGGCTGGCTGCGTATCGTAAAAGAAGCCATCCGTGGTGTCAAAAGGCGCGCTTATCTGTGAAGAAAAGAAAAGAAAAGAAAAACATCTGCAAAATCTTTCGTTCTTTGGGATGTCATTTGTTTTCTCCTTTGTGACTTATATTGTATCTATACTGTATCTACACCAGTAAAATAGCCACTGTTGTACATTACAAACGCCACGCTGTACACTACGCATACATAGAGAATCAAACACATCGAACTTGAATCCGTCTTTCGTAACATCCATCTCAACTTAGACATGGCGACGCTTTCAAATCAACCGAATTGGCGGGGTAAACGCGGTCACGCGGTCACTCGGAGTGTAGGAATTGCGACATCTTGTTCCCAGGACCCTAAGCCACTGTCTCAAGCTTCTCGCGAATTCTCATCCAAAACACGCAGATAGGTCTCCATTGCCGTCAACAGGACCCCAAAATATATATCTACCGTCTGATCTCCTTCAACTGATGCGAGAACAACTCGCGACATTGATAATGCGTGACCTCACCCCTGCGCAATTGAACACCCCATTAGCCAACAAAACGATTCCCATGACACCTCTCAGAGTAGAACTCACCGCGGAGCATGGACTGCAATCACACTGTTACCTATGCGCTTATGGCACTGCGGACATCTGCAAAAGCCGGTCAACAGACGCCCTCACTACCACCTATTTGTGCGTGGAACCATGGAGAAACAAAAGCACGCACATGCGACTATCGGTTACTTTCACCCGCTTCTTCTGCAAGAGCATCAGATTTCTGCTGAGCTGGTCATTCCTGGCCTTGCTGATATGGCGGATGACGCTCGTGTCGAAGATTGGAGCCCGTAAGGCTTCGATGAGAAAGCCGCGGACGTCCTGGGCTGTTACGAGAGGCGGAAGGAGGTTCAGTGTCTCTACGGCATCGAGCCGTGGATTGTGGCGGCTGATCAGATCCAGAGCGGGGGAGAGGAGGTCCGCAGTAATGCTGACAGTCGGCCGAAGGTATATTCGTAATAGGGTGAGGAAGACATTGCTCGTCTCCGCTCCTGGCTGATAAACGCGTTTGCAGTATCTGCGACGGGCATCAACAATTCCAGAGTTACATTAAGGGGAAGTGACGCATACTCTTCGGCTTTAATATAGTTGTGCATTCGATATACGTAAAGCTCGAGAGCTTGATCGTGCCTGCCTAGCCGTCCTAAGAGGATAGCCCGCGCTTCGAAGAGATCTGGTGTTGTGGTTAAGCATTACTCCAAGGCTAAGAGAGCGCCCGACATACCTGTCGAGGATAAGGCTCCATACAAGCGGTCGACACTGTAATGATGATTGGAACTGACAAATTGCAAGAGCTTCGTATACACATTGGCCCGCGATTCTGGAATGTTATATGTGGCTTACGGTGACGGAGGTTAGCTGCGAAGATGCTCACCTTCATCACCCCGTTTCTTTGCTGACAGCGTCATGCTAAGATAAAGCTCCGCAAGCCGGTCATGGAACGCAGGGGTCTGCTCGTCTCGCTCCTCGATGATATGTTCCAAAAAACGTGCCGAGATTTTAAGGTCGATGCCTGCCAGAAAATCAGACACTTCTTGGCGTGGTAGCTCGACATCTTCAGAAGTGAATATCTAGTTTACATTCTTAAGTTTATAACTCGCTTTATTATTATTGAGGGACGCACCTCGAACGCCATGTTGGGGTCGGTGGCAAAGATCCACCGCGACGACTCGAAGATCTGTTGAAGATGCTCCGGCCCCAGCTTCTGTAGATAGTGTATCGAGGGTGCCAATCTATCCTCCGGGTCTTCCACTTTCTCGCCCAGCCTGTGTTTAACCCATGTTACCTGAAAGCCTCACGAACCTTCAACAGGATGTCAACGTACTGCCTTAGTAAAGCAAGAGCCTGTGCATGCATTTTTTTGCCATGATACAGGTCGATAAGCTCCGCATATTTCTATGAAGGAAAACGCATTAAGCATCACAATAATACCCCCAGAACACAAAGGTTCATTACCTGGCGCGCAAGCAAATCCTCCTCAACCTCTGACACCTCGCACCAATTCGGCACCCGACACAGCGATCCCAGCAACGACGGCCGAATCACAAGGTACGACTTATACAGCGCCGTGTCCAATATCTGCGCGAAGCGTAACAGCTGTTCGGGCGTCAGTGCCGCCAACGGTGCGTTTGGCAGCGCAAAGAGGTCCTCAATCGGCGTCTCTGACAAAGGCGCGATCGCATCAGACTGGTTCTGCGGCGTGATGTGTACGGCGGCGAGGGCGGCGTGGAGCTTTGGACGTCGGTCTGAGATGTAACGGACTAGGGTCTCTACCGAGCGGTGCAAGTCGTCTGATGAGAAACCGAATACTCAGTATTAGCATCGCGTCAAAGGAAATATCAAGAGGGTGATTACCAAGGACGGGGCGCTTGGGCTTTGCTGTGACAGATGGGGGACGGTCCTCCTTGATGGCCGCGGAACGCATAATTGCGCCCAAACCAGTCCCTATCCGCCCTCGTATCGACTCGGGAACGGGCGGCGAGACGATTGTGTCTAACAAGTCCGCCGTTGCAGACTTTGTATCGCTTGCTGTATCCTTATCCTTGTTCTTGTCCTCGCCAGTCACGTCAGGAACCGACAACGCTGATGACGAGTCGCTTAGAATAGGTGTTGGGCCGCCGTAGAGCGCGATCCACCCCTCGCGTGGTACGGCCAAACGTCCCGCGACCTGTTCGGGATACAATGCCACGACTTTCGCGGGGTTGAAGTCGAGCTCGAGGAAGGTGTCGATGGCGTCGTCAAATTTCGCGTCGCGATAGTCGGAGACGGCATTCAAGGCGCGGATTCGCGTCCTCCGAATGTCCTAAAAATCAAGTGGCGATGAGTGTGGGAAGCTCAAGGACATCACGGAGGCGGGCTATCACCTTGTCGGGAAGCATGGCCTCGTCGATCGTATTAAGCAGCGCGAGGGCATTGGCATATTGGCCGTTTCGCACCAGTTCGTCGATCTGCTCGGCCCATGGTCTCATATTGACTTTCCAGAGGGTACTGCCCTCCGTCATCGCGGCCGTCCGGTCTGTAGGTGTCGTGACGAGGAACAAAGGCGGTTTTTCCGATGGCGATGAGGTTAATAGGCGAACAGTGGCATTGGCCGGAGGTATCGTGGTCCCCGTCAGTGATGTGCTAGAGACGGACAGGTCGAAGGGGAATGGGATATTCTGCGTTGTGTGCAGGGATATGGAGGAGCGGATCTGGACCACGGTTGTTGGAATAACAGTAGGTGGCGGTTGGCTGGAAGCGCCGGGGCTCGACGATTCTGTAGGATGTGCTGGCACAGATCCTGGGGGAAGAACGGAGAAAATGTAAGGCTTCACAAACGCTGCAGGACGCGTATTTTCGTTAGTGTTCGTCAAAACTAAAGCGGAGATAATAAACACCTAATTCTTCTGGCGGTGCAGGCCACTCAATCATAGCAGGACGCGACAATTTCGCGTCTGCACCAACTAAGATCCCTTCGCCTACGGTGCAACCATCTGTGATTATCCACAACACCACAGTCATAGAAGACCTACTGTCTTTAGCAATGAGAGCTTCTGTTTCGCTGATGCGCACACATGCTGGCTTTGGTTTCGCACCAAGGCCTAATGTCATATATCCCGTCAGTCCTGTGAATGCACCCATGGCACTAGCCCCAGCTGAGGTTGTGACGGGAAGGGGCGTTGAAATGTCCGTTGCAGTCATGGTAGGTATTGAGAACATGGCGTAATCTGTTGGCGAGTACGCAAAACACGCGGTGTCACGGTCTAGGAAAGATATGATACGCGCAGAATGGGGTAGCGGGGCTTCCTAGAGTACATATCAAATGGACGCACAACAAAAGGAGAGGCTATGGACATACCTTGGGTTCTTGAGGCTCTCCGTCTCTCCACGAGTAGATAACTACCTTCCTCCTGCATCCCACCAAAAGTTGCGTCACCAATGTCGGGATAGGCTTAGGCTTTGCCAATTCGACGCCGGTAGAAAAATCGGGCCGCATGTCCGATTGTATGTGCTGCACTGAAGAATGAACCGCAAACGAGAACGCAGCTTTGGCTTTGACCAGAGGAGTTGGGGGCGAAAGGGTCGGCAATGGGAACAAAATCACAGCCGCCTCTTTGGAGAACAGTAAGTCAGCAGTCTTGCATGAGATAATGAGTCGGACCTACCAGAAAGCACTACCAATGAATTGATGTCTTTAATAAACCCAAGCTGTTCGATGGACTTTCTTGTTAAACTCTTCTTCACTTCCACCAATGTAATAGTCTCTCCACCATCACCTAACGGACGTAAAACAACTTCTTGGACTACAAGCAAAAATACATACTGCTAGGTTCCTCTACATGGTATGTATGCAGGTTTCCTGTCGAGGTCCCCACATACAACCGATCGCCTACCTAAGTTGTCAGGTGGAATGAACTCCAGACTCAGTCGCGCACTGGCATACCCTGAACAGTAAGCGCATCAATCCTCTCCTTGAATCCCGAGATTACGAGCGTTGGGTGCAGAAAGGGAGGCATTGCACGTCGATCCGGCACGCCGTCAGGCTCAGGAAGGGGGTAGCTATCAGTGAGTCTAGCAGGGGTTCAAGGTCTTGGCTTGTACGCAGGTCACGTGCAAAGTGATATCCGCACTAAGAGGACCACTCGCTATGCTTGCGAGTCTGAGGTCCGATTCTTATGCAGACAGAAATGGGTCTCAGATGTGGTCTACGTCCGATCCCCATGCTGACGGAAGTCCAAAATTCCGACCGAAGGTCCGGTGAAGTGTAGGACGGAAATGCCTGGTGGGTAGCATGGTCTGATTCGTGCGGACCAATGTACGTACTTCGAGTTGTTGTTGACCTGATTTCCAGGGATCACGATGTACTCAAGAGGCGCAGGGCGATGGTAAGAGTACAAAACACGAACGGATTACTAGGCGGACGGCATGGTCCCACATAAGGAACGCCGGATCGACGTCCAGGGAGCATCCCGAAATCCCAAACGTCTATGTTCAGCTCTTTGCGGAGTCCTTCGTTTTCTCTCATGCAAACTACGTAAAAATCCTCATTTGGTCTGATATACAGACAGATGCAGGGCTCAACATATCGCCAACATTGGCCGCCTACACTGAGTGTCCTGAGCGGTGCGTGTCCCGGTGACTTGATATACGACACAGTCACGCATCGTCGTACCAGTGGTCTATTTTGGTGTGCTTAGCTGAATCGGTCAGGCCTCTGATATTTCGTGGGGTGTGTATTCAGATGAAAATATTGCGAAGCTCTGACACATAGGTGTGTGAGTTTGGATGCAGTGTCCAGCTGTACTGATTCATGAAACCGATAACTAGCGTATGATACACGACGTTTTCGGAGCAAGACATGATAGAAGGGATCTCTCGGACGGTATCCTCAGAAAAGTAAAAGTACAAGGTGTGAGACTATATCAGCACCGTAGCGTTCGCTGTTCCGCTGCTGCACCACCGCGAACATTCAGTCGGGGTACGCTTGACGGTCTACGCGCGAAACTTACTGTGGTTAACTAATGCGTGGGGGATTCGTAGTTCGAAGCCACGTAGGAACAGTTCCTCGTGCACCACGATGCTGTTGGGTTTCGATATTCTTGGACTGCGTCGCATGGACCGCGGGGCTTGCCGTTCTTATCCCTCTTCGCTCTGGAGCAGTACTCCGTCTGCTCTGTGCTCCTGCCGCACTTTCTGATACGAATTCTACGAGTACACATTGCTGGCATGGGCTCAAGGTCAAGGCAGTCAATTCATTTGTAAGGAAAAGAAACTTACTGGTATAGGAGATTCTTGCTGAGTTGCGGCTGGTGGAAAAATTGTTTCTGGGAAGCCAGGCAGAGCAACCACTCGCTTTTATCAGCGCCGGAAGCCCCCTAGTCACGCAACCATACTACAAGTATCGTCGTCGAACAGGTTACAGCGCTTACGAAGGCATGAGCATCTATATCCATTGAGTGCTATCCTGCAAGTGGCGTTGTTCAGCATGTGGTCCGAACAAAAGGTACTTACGCTCCATGACTCGGAACGGGGATTTGTCTAGCTTTCCGATCCCATCAAGCGTGATGGGTGCAAGAAACACTCTTATTCAAGGAACGATCCAGAGAAGTGGGAAGCCGGAAGAAAACATCCGAAGGTTAACACTGGACACACTATCTCGGCTGCGTGTCCCAATGGCTCACGAGCGAGAAAGCATTAGGGACGCTATGGCGTCAGTTTCCTGTGAATGGATCTGTGACCCGATATACCTACGGTCGTCTGGTCTTCAATTGAAGCGCTCTGTCAGCACACAGTTCCAATTTTTTGGCGCTGTATCCATGCCGTCCATCTCAACTTTGGGCTGTGTTCCATGTTGCGCACATATAGACAAGCTGATACACCACACATCGGGCGCGTTTGATTCTACTGCGTTCGTATCGATGCAGGATGGACCCTTAACAAGAACCTCCTGTAAAAGTTTGAGGTGAGTCATGACTAGGTTTGTGCCAGTGTGTTTATTAGCGCACCATCTGATCTCGATTGGCCCAGGTTGGACTCTTGCAACCCTGAGTATAAGTGACGGAGGGCACTGATATTTCTGTTAAGAATGTATCCGTCATAAGTGAGATGCTTGATGGGTCAATATATTGTATCTAGGAGCAGTATGAGAGCTTCGGGAGCCTGTTATGCTGGATGCGAAAATTGATTGCAAAAAGCAGACCGACAGAGGACGTAATACAAAAGAAGAATATACATACAAAAGTGTAACGTCCTCCAGGAGAAGCATAAGAGCTAAAGAATGAAGAAACGGCTGCTTGTGTCTGTCTAGGAGACACCACATAAAAGCGGCCTGCCAGAAGAGATTAGGATGTTCTACGCACATGATCGATGTTTTGGGAATACAAGGAAAGTTAGCAGAACCAAAAAATCATGGGGTGTTCATCAGACGCCACACACTGGCAACAAACTGTGAAGTCATGAACACGCCCACAAGGTACATCCGAAAAGATCAAGCGAGGGTGCGGTTAAATCGTGCAAATGTGACAAAAATGGGAGCTTCGAGAACAGACATCGTCCGGATTCAGTGTCAAGTCAGACGCAGCCCAAGCTTCGACCAGCACTGTGAATGACGAAAACGAGGGCGGTGCTTCAAGTGTGGACCCTTCGATGCGATCATTCGCGACCTCAACACGTACAGCGTTTTGGGGAACAGGGACTTCCAGTATGTGCATGCTACTGTTAATTCGGTCTGGGCTGTGCGGAGGTTAATAGGGGCTGGGGGAAAGAACAAAAACAAATAAGACGTCCAATGTAGGTGACCTTCCACACAGCCCGAGGAACAACAGTCCAAAAAGAAAAATGGGGTCTAGATGCCTAGAGGAGAATACTGTCTACAATTCTGTCATGATGCGTAAATAGAATAATCGGTTGCTACATGTGTCTTGGACCCACACGGCAATCGGGACGGTTCGTGTTGTGAAGACATGTGGATTAGGCTGACGCTTTTAGTGTTAAACCACGCAGCAAGCTTTAGTCGTAATAGGCGTCGTCCACAGGCGACTCACAGGGCGATCCAAAAGCATGTAATTCCAGCACTACAAGATCTACTTGAATATTGTGGGTCCAAGGCGTCAAACACCACGATCACATCGCATATCACATGATACATGATGGACCGATCCCACGTTTGTGTCCACACAGCCTGAGCTTTCTGTTGTTCGAAAAAGTGTGCTCTCGCGTTCAGTTGCAATGTGCAAGTGAAGATACCAAACCCTTTCTGAAAACACGATATGAGTCTGCGAGTTGAAAGCAGATGGCATCGACTCCTCTGGTTCATGGTCGGAACCGTCAGCGATATCACTAGTAAATAAGTGGCTCACCTGGCACAATGCGTCTACGGTACCTGTAGGCAGACGGTCACGAGCCCATTGGTGACCGATTGACGAGCGCTCCTTGTTAATGGAGATTAGCATTGGTGCTGGATAGCGGAGCCCGAAACCTCTCTGGAACTCACCGTCTACTACAATGCTCACCGATACTTCGCTCTGTAAGTGTTCGGCCATGCTTTAGTCTCTTCAGATCTGTCGAGTTTACCTATGCTCATAGTACTTAGCAAGATTGCCACCAATTCCCCTGAACCGATGGTCCAGGAAGCTTCCGAATTCGATCTTTTTAGCCTCGAATATGGCGGGGACCATGAGATAGCACGCATCATATACAATGGCGACCCGAAAATCTACGATTCAGGAATGATGCTTACTGTGGCCTACGTACGCAATGAGAGCGTGCCAGACGCTGTCGAAAACCGAATCTTGAACTATGAGGACGGCGGTTTCGACAAACAACTAGCTGTACTGGATGCCCTCTATGAGGTTTTCCCAAGCATACACAAGTCCTCTCTATACCCCACGGTGACGCGCATTACGCTGAAAACAATAGACGGAAAGCTCACCTCGGCTGTCGCTGAAGACGTGGACGAAATCATTCCTTACCTTCCCATCCCTTCCCACCTATCTCATATTTCCACTGTGTCAATCACAGAGCTTCAGAAAGTGTCAGTGCTGGATATGGATGTTGACCGCGTGGAGTGGAAAGGCCAATCCTTCGCCTTCAAGAAGACAGGAGAACATCTCGAGGGAACACTTCAAGAACTCACGATTTTGGATAGGTTGTCCAACTCGCCGCATATCATCGACCTTAAAGCCATTGTAACCAACAAGGACAATCGCATCCGCGGATTTCTGATGCCGTATGTCCACGCCGGGAATCTAAGCGATGTCTTCGTCAAAGCGCATCAAGATCGGGGGGCGTCGAAAGAGGACGAGGACCTTGTCATCGACTGGTCACTCAAACTAACTTGGGCACTCCAAATCACCCGAGGCGTTGTCGAACTACACGCGATTGCTGCGTACAACGGAGACTTAAAGCCGCAGAACGTCCTTCTTGGGCCAGAGGGTCAAGCTATCCTCATTGACTTCCTTCCCATGGGCTTCTCCGATGAGTTTGCAGCACCTGAAATCCTAGCTCGACAGCACGACTATAATACCACTCTTCAATCGATGTTGACGAGCGCAGCAGATGTATACTCGCTTGGTCTCATCCTGTACTCGCTGACCCAGGAAAACGCCCGCGGGATCCGCATTCCTTCATGGCAAGATGGCCCGGGGAGTGCGCCCCGTTGGTATAGAGATGTTGTACAACAATGTCTCAATCTAGATCCAGCAGGCAGGCCATCCGCGCTAGAAGTGTTGTCTCTTTTGCAAAATGGGACATCCTAGCCCTCGTCATGACAATACCGTCGTTAGTGCACTTGTAGGTGCCTAGATCTGTGCATATCCTTATTACTCATTCGCCGAAGATATAGACGCAGTCAAGGCTTTGCATTATCCTGGATTTCCCGATTATTATCTTGCGTGGCTGCCTGGTGCATGCCATGTCGATATGCCCATCTGACCTTTACCTTTCCATCGCTCGTGTGCCTGCTTCATCCTGTATAATCCTCAAGAATGTAAATATACTGTGCTCAACTGGGGACAGTCCCTATTTAAGCTCGAGACGATCTACACAAGCCGTACCATTCGACTAAAATAGGAGGAACGCAGGGGTGGCTAACCTGACTTTCCTCGTTATATACAGTGTGGTTTCTCGGGGACGACGATGATCTGGTCTAGCGGGCTTGGTGAGACCGGCTGTACTTGTGATACTGGGTGGGATGCGTAATACGTATTGCCAGATGAACATACCAATACTGCCAAGCCCGCAGACACTCAGCCTAAGAAGATTTGTGATACCATTGATGGGTTCGTGTTCACAGGTTCAAATGTAGGATACCGCTTGTTCTGAACTTCGGGAGTGGCTATTCTACTTTATGCTGCCGACGATCCAAAAGGCTCCAAAACAATTTTTGTGTTACCCGTTACCTATTATAGCCGCAACAGAGGGCGGTTTGCTAGACCGACGATGGCGCAGGCATTATAGGAACCATAGCGGAAGAGTCAAGGGATCAGCGAGAAATACATTCATACTTGCGTTGCATTTAGAAGACGTACGATACATGATATGTAAGCGCTCAAGCCCTCGATCTACTGGTGAAATCAGTGCAGGAAAGAGTCCTCCATATCCTTACATCCAAGTACCCATCACTTTGTGTTCGCCAAATCGCTATTGGCGTATTCGCCGAACCGTGTCATTGCCCATACTACACCTTCAATCAGCTGGCCTAACTTAGATGCCTTCTCCGATAATGGTTCCTGCGATTGAGAGCTGCCTGAGATTGCAGGCGTCCCCAAAGGTCAGAAACTGCGCAAGAAGCAGGGATGCACAAGAGTAAGCTTAAGGGATCAGGGGGGCTACATGACACAACTGCATGTTCTTGCAACTAAGCTAAGCTTATCCCGCGATGATTTTGCATATTAAAGGTTAAAGTTATGCATAGTAGTCACATGAGTCAAGTCCGGATCTGTCGTGGCACATGGGGTGAACAATCGAGCTGGGATTGAGCAGAGGTTCCAGTGCAGAACAGTTCCTTACTCTACCGCACCGGTCCGTACCCTCCAAGTCAACATCAGAACTTACCTTGCTATCAGCTCCAACAACAATCCAGCTGGAGCAGGAGCAATCGAACATCTGTGTCTGGCTATGTTACATTCATGGAAGATACCCACCCGGTCATGCATCGTGTGTCGAAAGACCTAGGGGACCTAGGCTGGCAATGCTCTGGACAACCCCTGTATCCCGCTCGCCCAGACGACACATCAATCACCTCATCGGACCACACGCCTACCAAAACCTTTCCCTTTAATCTCCACCGAGCGTGCCTAATGTATTGTCCTTCGAACAGGTAATATGATCACGGACATGACCATAGATTCCTTATCCTGTCAATCTGCCTTCCGGGCTCATTGCCTCTCTCAATTGCCCCTGCTTTCCTTGCGTGACGATTTCTTCCAAGCTTGTGTTCACAACAGCCATGGTCGCCCAGGTTGACGAAGAAACTCGATTGCTCCCCTCATCTCAAGACTATCCGATTCCTTGGTTCCAGTTTTCGTTAGTTTTGCTGCTTATGCTCGCCGAGCCCTTCAGTTCCCATGTTATATATCCCTTTGCGCCTGAGGTGCGATCGCATCTGGTATATTTGTCTATCCTTTGAAATGTATCCTTCCACAGCTTATCCGCGATATTGGAATCACGCATGGCAACGAGAGTCACGTTGGATATTACGTTGGGTTATTGGTAAGTCTTTCTCACTAGATGTTCAGTCACTGGTGCCAACCTTGCTCACATTGTAAACAGCAATCGCTGTTCTACCTGGCCGAGGCGATGGGTGTGCTCTACTGGGGTAGGATGTCGGACCACGTTGGCCGCAAGCCGATCATACTGCTTGGGTTGTTTGGGTTGTCGATCTCCTCCTTATGCTTTGGTCTTTCGAAAACGTTTTGGATGCTTGTGCTGAGGAAAGTTGTCTCTTGCGATTCTGCCCGGAACAGGCTCATGAAACTATTCACTCAGTCGATGCCTCTGCGGTGCCTTGAGTATATACTTCATTCTCATTGCCAGTTTCTTTGTCTAATACCGATTTAAGATGCAAATGCTGGTGTAATCAAAACGTTTGTGCGGCACCGCCCTTTATAATGATCAGGCGCAGTAACATGGACTTCCAGCATGATCACGGAATTGACGGACACAACAAACCTACCACGGGTGGGTATTAATTGTTAATGGATACCTGTGGTCACAAGCTTACTATATCTGCAAGCTATGGGCATTCATTCCATTCGCCTGGTCTACCGGGGTAACGGTATGCTCTACCCTTTGTACCTGGCAGCCAGGCAGTGTTGATCTTCTGACGGACAGATTGCTCCCATTATCGGCGGGTACCTCTCTCGACCTGCGGACCGCTTTCCTGACAGCTTTGGTCAAAACAAATTTTGGAGAACATACCCTTATTTCCTGCCATGCCTGTTCCCCGCTGCGTTTTCCGCGCTCGCCTGGGTTGTGGGGTTCTACCTGCTCAAGGAGACCGTCAAATCACCCGTGCCCATATCTCAACACCTTATAGGACGAAGCAAACAGAGAACAGAAGACTCAATGCACGAATCGCAAAACGTTGCACCAGCAGCAAATAGCAAGCGAGTAGGACTCCGCACTATCCTGATCCCGAGGGTGATCATTGCCGTCGGCAACTACGCCTTCTTGTCACTCGTCGAAATCGCATTCCGGGCTATACAGCCACTTTGCTTCGCGACTCCGATAGAATTTGGTGGTCTAGGCCTGCCCCCTTCAACGATTGGCAACATACTTTCCCTGTCTGGAGCTCTCTCGGGAATCGTTCAAGTTTTCATGTTTGCAAGAATTCACAATTACTTGGGTTCGAAGAAGACATTCGTTTGTGGAGTGGTGTTTGCCGCACCGCTATTCCTCACTTTTCCACTAGCACGCATTGTGTTAAAAGCTCATGGCTTCGGCACTTTTCTCTGGATTATAATAGGTCTTCAAGCTATACTGCCCATCGGGTATGGTCTGGCATTCGGTGAGCTTCGGAATGACTAGCATTCTGTCAGCCATTCACCTGCCCACAGGCGCAATCTTTATGTACATCAACGCGGCTTCGCCAAATCATGCCTCTCTCGGCGCGACCCATGGCTTGAGTCAGGTGTGCCCGCACCCTACAACTTGGCGAGGACCTCACTCACTATCAACAACTAGATGACTACTAGCATCATGAGAGCGATTGGACCTGCCGCTGCCAATAGTCTGTTCTCATTGTCCATCGGAAACAACTACCTTAGCGGGGACCTGGTCTACTATGTCCTGTTCGTGGTGGCGTGCGTCGAGATTAGCACCTCCTCTCTTCTTCCGCAGAAAGTGTGGAGTCGATAGGACTGTCAAGACAGGTTTCCGAGAACTCCATTATGCGTGCTTTGAGAGACCCCCTTTCGTACTACATATACCAGTGAGTCGTCCAGGACCATTCACACTCGCATCAAGTAATTGTCTTGACTTGTGATGGTTCACGTACAAAAATGGTTAGCAGATCGCAAATTAGAGGATGACATCCACGATGACAGTAACTTTCAAACCTGTCATAAGTACGCTTGCATGATTGGATTTAGGTGCTTGACATGACACTGTTTGCGTTGGCCACTGGGGAATGCAAACGAGGAGAAATGCGTATTGATTCGGCCTGTACCTGCCTCGAAGTTGCGATTCCGGTTGAGGAAGTGCGATCCGAACAGGCGCCTGAATTTCCTCATCTCGTCATTTCCCATTTCGTTAGAGCACTCTCTTCTTCTGAAGCGAATAGCAACGAAGCTGAGAATTACTAATGCGTTAATATCCTTCGCAGCCCACCGAAATCCTCTTGCCTTTCGCCGATGGTCAACCTTATTAACGAAGTAACCCCCCTACTGCAATCGACGAGAAGAATCCCGTGGTTTCAGCTATCAATCCTTTTCTTCCTTCAAGCCTTGGACCCCCTCACTCTGCAAGTTACCTACCCTTTTGTGCCTGAGGTATGTTTGAGCGCCGATCCGCACTAATCACGAGAAATTTTCTGCAACTATGCTTTAGCTCATTCGCAACATTGGAATCACTGTTGGAAATGATAGTTGCGTCGGATACTATGTTGGACTTTTGGTGTGTTTCCGGTCTATTTGATCGATCATTGGGTGCTTATTGTATGACGGACAGCAATCGTTGTTCTATTTCACCGAAGCTTTGACCGTCCTTCATTGGAGTAGGATGTCTGATAAAGTCGGCCGCAAACCCGTCATCCTCATCGGATTATTTGGCTCGTTATTATCCATGCTATGTTTTGGTCTGTCAAGATCATTGTGGGGTCTGATTCTATGGTGAGCCCATCGTAGAATCGTGTTCTCGACCGATCTACTTAAAAATCACCTTTTGAAAGCCGCTGTATCAACAGTGCATTGAGTACGATGTCTTCTCATATTTTTCAATTCTCCCTGAGCGACGACTACATAGATGGAAATAGCAGTGTAATTAAAAGGTCAGCAGTCTGAATAGCGGCAAATTATCCGGCTTACGGCCTCGCTGGTAGCATGGTGGCCGAAATGGTTGACCCGTCCGACCTGGCACGAGTAAGGTCGCATCCGATGAGAGAAATCCCTTTCCTAATTGTCGGACCCGCTACTTAGGTTTACGCCTTGATGCCACTTGCGTGGTCTATTGGGGAGACAGTGGGTACACCGCCTCCAGTTACCGCATAGATGTCGATTCAGAAGCGATTAGCTTGGTCCCATGGTCGCAGAATACTTCTCTCGAGCTCGACTAGTCGAGCCTTTTCCCGGTTCAAATGTCCTCAATGAGATCGAGTTCCTCAAGTTCTTTCCATATCTCTTGCCCTCCACCGTACCCATGCTGCTCACTATTCTCGCTTTGCTTGTGGCTTCCTATTTCCTGAAAGAGACCGTCAAATCCCCACTCCCGGCTTCTACCATTCTGAAATCTCCGAAAAGCCTGCCACTTGACCCTAGCGTATTCCTGCCGATGCGGGAACTTTTTACACGACGGGTCATTATCGCGGTCGTAAATCACGCCTCTCTCTCGCTTGTGGATAGCACCTTTCGCGCCATCCAACCACTCTTCCTTGCGACTCCTGTGACCCATGGAGGTCTAGGAATGGATCCTTCAACGATAGGCAACCTCGTCGCCGTGTATGGAACACTAAATGGCTGCATTCAGCTATCATTCTTTCCCAAAAGTCATGATTATTTGGGGTCGAAGAACACCTTCATGGTGGGAGTGGGATCAGCTATTCCATCATTCCTCGTGTTTCCTATCGCAAGCTTCCTAGCGAAGACTCGGGGCTTCGGCGTTCTTCTGTGGATCGCAGTGGGTATACAGACAATACTTCCTATCGGTTTCAGCCTTTCCTTCGGTAAGGAAAACAGTTCCTTCATGTTGCGTCAGCTTACTGGCTGACAGGGGCGATCTTCATGTACATCACCACGGCTTCACCGAACCGAGAATCGATCGGCGCGACGAATGGATTAAGCCAGGTAGGTTTACATGCCTGTTATTAAGTAACTCCTAACCGTCCTCATTGGTATATGCTTCCCAAACAGATGCTCGCGAGCACGATGAGTGGAACGGGGTCTGGTTTTGCAAACGCACTGTTTTCCATTTCAATCGAGAAGAAATACTGGAGTGGCAATCTCGTCTACTACGTGTTAGCGGCGACCGCCGCCATTGCCTTGGTAGTCGCTACGTACTTGCCTCGCAGATCGCGGAACCAGTGAACAGCAGAAATTCCACAGAAACTATGACGTACGACGCCTACTTGGTGTGGCACATAGGCTCTATTTGACTGTAAGACTGTAGATATGGCGCTGAGTAATGCACCTTGATGCACTTAAATGCAAGGTTGGTGGTATCGTGTCATAATCATAAATCTACCAGGTCCAGTCAGTTGAATGACCCTTCTAATGACTTTACGTGGCTGCTTGTTTTTGTAGCAACAAGGCTAGGCGAGCCCCAACGAGGGAGATGGCAAGGAGAAACAGGAAAACCATGTTCCCCCCCGCGAGGTGGTGTTCCAAGGACACTGAAAACAACGACGACGCGATGGAAGGCGCGACAGATCGCATGACAGAACCTACAGCCTGTGCCATACCGTTAGTGGCACCAAGAGAGGCCCGGCTTGGGGCACAATCTAGGATTAGTATCTGTATCGATGCTACACCACTGTCAGCAATGCCTCGCCGGTAGCTCCCATGACTTACCGTACGCAGCGTTGTTTGACATAGCTAGAATAAGCTGTATGACAATCACCATCCACACGAAGCCGTCCGCACCCCCAGCCCGCTTGGCAAAGAAGCTCAAGAGTGGATAGAGGGCAAGAACGGTCGCGTAACTCAGATGCGAGATGATCTGGACATTGCGAGGACCAAGCTTCCGAATTATACGACCCAGGAACGTGAGCTGTACGATAGTGTTAATGACTCCCCATGTTCCCATGATGGTCCCGATACGGTAGGGGTCGAAACCGAGGCCACCTAACGAGGTCGAGGTCGAGTAAACGAGAGGCAGGAGGACCTGGCAACTCATGTCCACGAAGGCTAGGAAGGCATAGACCACGAGCGTTAACACGACTTTTGGGGTGAAGAGGGATCTAAGCGGAGGCGGAGCCTCCAATACCTCCTCAAGAGGAGCCGCTTCCACAATGACGTCGCTTGCGGTGGTGGAGCCATAGCTCGGCCCATCGTTGGAAGGAAGAAGCCCAGTTGTCGCGTCGAGAGTGACGCGTCCTACAGCTTGAGCAACAGCTTTTCTTTTCTTTTCTTGATACACGGCAGATGGCAGTGTCTGGAAAGGTGACTATGAGTAACCATTGCGCGATGGAGTGAGGAGACGATACCTCTTTTAGACCTATGAAAGCAATTAGGGCAGAAATGAACGCGATCAGCGCGGCTACAGCGCAAGGCAGGAAATACGGGTGACGGTGGAAGAAGAAAAGCCTTCCAAATAACACTGGCCATCTTTTTGCTGGCTGCGATAGAAGGCCACCGATGATGGGCCTAAAACGATGGCTCGGATGAGGTAAATATGAGGCAGTGTGGCTCACAAACGTACCCAAAGGTTGACCCAAAGCTCCACATGAGGGGCATCATCGCAAAGGCATCCGCGATATTAGTCGAATCCGTAATCTGATTTGCTGCGACTCAGCAAAGCAAGCTCCATGAGAGTAATGTGCAATGTACCTCTCCCATGACACTTTTAGAGACTCCTGGAACTGATATCAGAATGACATACTTTCCCGGGCCTCAGACACCGCATACCGATATTACCGTTGAAAATACCCTGCATGCATCTGGATACAACCAGTGTCCAAAAATCGTTTGACAAGCCAAAACACAACATAGCAAGCGACAGCCCGATGGGACCAAGCAGAAGAACAGGTCGCCGCCCGAACCTATCAGACGCGCGACCCCATTGGAAGACCGTAAGCGCCTCGGCCACAAAAAACGCGGATTCCTAAACGGAGAAAATGTGACTCATTGAATATTGGAGACTACAGGAGAGTAGCCTCACAATGATGCCAGCATAGTATCCCGTTTGGCGTTCATCACCTCTCGTTATACCTGTATCACGTACGAACTGGTTTATGAAAGGGTATATAAGTGTCGCCGTCACTGGTTCCGCGATCTGAATCAAGAAGACGATGAACAGCTGGAACTTGGGCAATGGCGTGCGCTCCGGTTTTGGATGCTCGTGAAGTTCATGCCCGTCGCAGATTTCCTCTTGCATCTGGGGGCGTTCTGGTGGTGGCAAGACGAAAGAAACCAGGCTAAAAGGAATTCCCTCGCAAGGTCCAGACGCGAATCACGACTGGCGGTATCGAGTCACAAATGAGATCAATATCAGCTCCGTCAGCTCAGCAGGACCCTCATCGAATGTCCATCCAAAGAACAACGAAAAGCTTAAAATAGTCGGATTATTTGTTTTTCGGCCCGGTGACAGCTCATACACTCATGTTCACCCCTTGACACCCACATCGCCCGATTTTTCGAGATCCCCTTGCGCAATCCTCTTGTTTTGATCAGAGCAAAGTATACCCGAATGTGTTGGGCAAAGTAGGAACCCAGATCATGAACTTTCGGAATTTGTGAAATTTCATCCTCTCAGATCGAAGGCTGATGTATATGATTTGGAGCGATTACTCCGATTTTTTTTCTGAGATCGTGTCTTTAACCATTAACGGCCTGGTATATGTTCAATTGTAAGCAGAAAGTCTACATTGTTGTGAACTTGAGCTTTCGAAGGTGTACGATAATCTCAAACGCCATCCTTGGCACTCGCCCGAATTGGCGCGATTTTGATGGCCCATCACTGATCAGCACTTGTTTTGGCGATCACGGTCATGCTCGTTGAATGTCCCTGTCGCATTTTCATCATATCTGCATTGCGGTGCAGTGCGGTGCTTCATCGAAAATCAAGGAACGAAAAATTTCCGCCAATCGCAATATATAATTGACGACATCATGGTATATGGAACTTCAGCTGTGCTCATCATCGCTCTCATCTTGGTTGGCTCCGGTAGCCCCAGACGTCACCTAGCTGGTCTCTTGTGAATCTCGAACGACCTTGCCTATCGCCTCGAATTGATCCACCCAGCACGTCGTATTACCATGATCACAAAGCGATGCAGGTTCTTTGCCCTTGCGCTCGTTTTCAGTGTTGCTTATACCTCACTTGCGGCCCCGATCAAGTATGTACTTCTAACAGTTGAAGGAGAAGCCGGCCGTTGATCATTCATAGGTTCCGACCGACAGCAGGGAACCTTGATGTTCGCACACAGATTGACACAGCAGCACCTAAAGCTTTTGATTTTCCGTTACGCTATATAATGCGACGCCTGTTACTCTCAAAGGATGGAGATACTAGCCGGTTCGGGAGGCGTTCTTCAGTCATTGACGAGCGCGACCCCCTAACGAAGGGGACCATCATCACGAGCTCCATCATCACTCTCGACACGGTCCATGAAAATGGCAATGCTAGTGAGAAGGCGGTCGACCATGTCCACGTTAATATGACGTCGACTACGAATACAACGATCATCGTCGAACATGAGCACCACAAACATTGCTCACAGAAACAGTCAAGCGGTCATACAGGCTCGCAACACGGACCCTGCGCCTGCAAACACCATGGTACAAATGACAGGAAGGGTCAAGGGAAGGGTCAGACGGCGAATGGGAAGAAGTGCGGCGGCGCGAAGGTGCCTCAAAATTCCCAGAATCCTTCAACGACAACTTCATCTCCCGCCACTGTCAACACCCCATCTCGGTGCAAAAAGGTAAAACCGAACGAGAACCCAACGCCGGTGAACGATCCGTTATTTGAGGCTCCTGCATCGAATACCACCGCTACTCCCACGAACAAACCATCTTCCGATGCAACTGGGGCCCCTCGACCAAAATTGAAGCCGGACATTAATTTTGATCCTCAAGGGAGCTTGTTTCCACCCATCTCGCGGTGAGTTGGCTGACAAAGCAGCGTAATGCGAATGCGCGTTTGGTCTTGTGCCGCTGAGAGCATTGGTCGACCCGTGGTTGCGTCGGGGTTGCTTCGCGCCTAACGCGCACTACGTTCGTTGCGTCGAGCATTCTGGATGGTGCCAAAGCTATGGGAGGGTAGTGCAGTGGAAGAAATTTTCGGGCGCTTTTCTAGTTATACCCGAAGGCGGTCTAGCCATTGCTCATATGCTTTTTTAATAGTTCCATCCTTCAATCAAATACATACTAGACAGCGTCCTCTAGAACGAACCATGTAGAAGGTCTAATCTCATCCTGAAATTTGAGTTTTAGATGTAGCACAACCTTGTGTTACGAACAAGTCAAGTAGCGCGGTGATATCATCCAGTTCCTGCGAGTGGTCTTGATGCAAATCTGTCTCTTGCTTCATTGGCCTGATCATTCGACCCGGAGCGGAGAGACGCGCCGCCTGCTTGGCTGCGCGATTGGCGACGCGTGCTGGCAGGATCAGAGGGCGCAGGGAGCTTCCATTTAGACGGTCGGGAATGGTGAAAGAGCCAGGGCCATCATAAAAGTCATTAGAGTGCAGATTCACATTAGAGATATCGACAGGAGCAGCGACCTTTTTCGAAACGACCTCGCCTTCAAAACCAGCGTTCACTGTCCTGGGCGCGAGGACCAGAGGCCGCAAAGAGCTTCTTGCTGGGTGCTCTGGGACGGCGAAAGCGCAAGGACCATCGTTGAGGCCAAAGTTGTCGAGATTCACGACCAGGACGTCGACAGGAGCAGGGAGGTCCATCCAACTGAACTCGCTTTGAAGGCCAATATTTACCATCATGGGCGTGGTGCTCGGAACGGCATTTTGAATGTCGACCAGTGCGAATCTATTCTGGACTGATAAAAATCCATTCTGCGTTACAGCTGAGTTACAAAACTTCGAGGCGGCCGAGAATTGTGGTTGAGGGTCTGGTTCAACATACGATCTTTCCTGGGTCGGCGAGTTGCCGGCCTCAGAGGAGCTCCCAGCTTCTGGTCGCAGATCGATCTCCTGGTATAGATCGGACGCGCTAGAGGAGGCGGAGCTCATGCCGATAGGACTCGATGGAGCGCTGGGTACCGTGAGGACGATCTTTGGAGAAGCAGGAGTCGCAGTCGCATGGCGTCCAGGTATAGTCAGACTACGCAGAACAGATACTCGAGCTGATGCAACGTCTGCGGTCGACATATCATATATCGTAGTCTTCATGGAGGCTATCCTGCGCGAAGGGGCCACAGACCGAGGGGATTGAAGGCTGCAACCTGGCCCGAGCGAACGAGTCTGTCGATGTCTTCGAACATGTCGATAATACGGCTCAAAGCTATAGAGACTCGTTGGAGGAATGGTGTTGAGCGAAAACTCCGGCGCGAAGTACGTATCCCCTGACATAGCGAACGGGTCCGCCTGGTCATTAATAGGTGGAAGGTCCTGTGAGATATCTTTGACGATAATCCTTGCCAGCCTAGTGGAAGCACTGCGCATCCTTTGCGTGACTGCCGCTAATGGAGTCCGAGAGCTTAAAGGTTTGTCGAGAAATGTAGGTGAGCTGGCACTCCACGGACTGAGGCCTCTAGGAAAGGAAAGAAAGGAAGATCGCATGCTGCTCGTCGAAGAAAACGTTAGAGGGGCACCCTTGAAACCGCGGCGCTTTCCAAGGTCCCCGATCCTAGCATCAATTCCCTGAGATATGGGACGTCTGCGATCTTCGATGTTGCCGGTGTTAGAATCACCTATCCAGGGACGATGAGGGAACATCAAAGGTGAATATGGCTTCACGGCGGTGGGGGCGTTATAGATGAACGGCATGGGGAATGAAAGGCTGTGGTACTTGCTCCGGTAATTGTGGGTGGTCTTCTTCTGACTTGCTTCTTCACAGAACGTGTCGCCTTCGACGCTCACCTCAGGGGTAAGTTGCTTGGTGGAAGTACGGCAGCTGGGCCCGGAATACGCTACGAACGACTCAGTTCAATTACAATTATTAGAAGCCGACGAGTATAGAGCTACCCACCTCGCGCGTTATGTTCAGCAGTATGGAAAGCTTCCAATAAAGCCATCGTTGGTTGCGAGGTCGAGCTCACGATAGGTAGCTCTTCCTGTGGCGGAGTACGTCCGATAGAGGTCACTAGACGTATCAACCATGAGATGAAAGAACAAAAGATTTCACCCATCGATCCGATGAAACCATTGCAGAAGGGCATGTTCGCTCGGCGCTAAAGTTATTAATGAGATACGTGGTTTACAGGCGGTTCCATGATTACTATACGCCAGTGGCTGACTGCCATTCTAAAACGAAAACTCTGTGGGGTAGGTCAGCCACAGTGGTGCAAGCAAGGGTTACACACGTTCTGAATGAATTTCCGTGTCCTTCTTGTACGGTCTTTCGGACATGGAGAGAATGCAACATGAGGCTGGGAGTGAAAGCGCTACGCAGCGCTTGTTTAATGGCTTTTAATATGTGTTTCGAGCAAGCATGGTGTTAGGGTGAGTCGTGACTGCTCAGATGAACCTATGCGGGGCGTCAGCCGAACAGCGGCCGGCATATTCCGACTGTCGGCCTCGTGGCTTTTTATGGTCACAGCCGCAAGACCTGGACACCAAGCTCTAACTCTTGTTTCGCTGACTACATACGCTGTTCGAGCATATATTTCTGCTCCGCCATGATCCCCTTATGCACAAAATTGTGTTATGGGTGGACTAGCTGGTGATTTCAGATGGAGTATGCTCGGCACGCCACATCATAAAAAGCAAAAACCCTGCAGCAGTGCCTTTCACACACCGAATTCTTCGAAGGATGATCTTCTGCTTCCCTCAAAAAGTTTAAAAGCTTTTGGACGCAGCCAAATACTCTCCTCGCCTCCATTCCTGCTCTACCCATTTTCCCCGTCTGCCTGTTGGCGATGGCTCCAAAGATCTACAACTGGATATCTTATTGGTTTCTATTCACAGCCCCATTGATGCTGTGGGATGCGGGTTACTGTCTCATGCGGTTCGTTTCTCACTTGATCGCGACGTCGAACTTGACACGCTAAGGAAATGCGGCTTCAATAATGCAGACCGCGTTCGATGGTTGGAGGGGACCTTCATTGGATATGGAAGCCGTACGAAATGTACGAGAAGGTTGACTATGTGAGAAGGCTCAGGTGCTTCCCCCGCGCACATCCTGATACCCTTGCATTAGGTTTATGGCGTCAAAGCCTTCGAAAACGGAGAAGGATTCGCTAGTGCTGCAGGTGAGGCTCCACGATTTCATCATCAACGCTAACCCTGACTGTCCGCAGCTGTGTTAAATGTTCTTGAAATTTCAATGAACGTACGTTGCTTCCCACACGACCATCGATAGGCACTATTGAACGATGGACGATCTTCCACCAGTTAATTTACTTGTATCACGCTCATATAACGCGATCCGACGTGGCACCCTTATTCGGCTACACAGGCGCCGTCATGACCCTCGCCAAAACGATCCTTTACACTAGCCAGGAGTATTTTTGTGGTGGGTGCTCTGTTGGCCATAACGATCTGCTGGTTACCATCCTCTTTTGGGTCATGCCCAATCTGTGCGTATCATCTTCGTTGGTGTCATGAGTGTAAGCTAACCCAAGCCTTGTGATCAATGCAGGGTATGGATTGCCTTCTGTTCCTTGATCATATGGAGATTAGGGCAAGATATTGCTTCGTCCGTCAGGAGCGGCAAACAGGTGAAGACCCAGTGATGCAGACCACCCGGAAATTCATATCTATCGTACGTAATAGACTAGATTTTATTGCTTCGCGCAAACGTGTTCTGTAATGGTTTCACTGAACTGACCCGCTATACTTCCAGAAAGAGCGAGATCCCCGCAAGGCGGAGGTTTTTCCCTTTTGATGCGTCAAGAGCTGAGGCGTACTCTCGCTAATTCGCACGCATGTAATCCATCAGCATCTGTTGCATCATTTGCAATGTGCTTCTCCGCGTTATGAAGCACCTCGTTTGATTACCACGAGAGCCTTGTTTGTTTTTACGCTCCGGCGTCGTTTCCCCTTGGATATTCTGGTGCTGTTAAATTACTTATTTTACCCTCTCCGTTTTCCAACCTGAAATGAGCAGGGTGGGAAATAAGAGCACATGACCCATTACTCCAATCGGATACTTTGCTTTGGGAGTTCCATCATCCTCGCGGCTTCGATAACTCTGGTCTTTTTTTCCCGTTGTTCGAGGCATCACTCTGGCTGGGAATCTGTTTTCACTGCCTAGGTATATCTGCTCTCTACTAGGCTGCCAGCATCATTGGTCAATGTTCAGTGGCAAATATCGCGCTCTAGATTCCACAAATGTACACAACCTTCTGAGCCGAGCGAGCGCCGAGCACAGTGAGAGAAAGAAGCAACTCCCAACAGAAGATCAAGCTCGGCGATGTCACAGCCATTACAGCCGAGAGATCTCGCCATAAGATGCATCCTTTCGTCTGAATGCTCCTCTTTCACCAGTCCCTACTACGATTGCTCTGTTGTCCATGAGCCTGCTTCCTGTTAACTGGCGTTGAGTTTTTTCCCCCTTTACGTCCACAACTATCGGCAGACAATGTCTGAATCCACCATGGCTCCGGAATCATTACATTCGACAGTAGGAGCTTTTGAAATCGGGGTCATGGTGTCAATTTTTCTATTCGGGCTGGTCACTGTCCAGACATTTTCATATTACAAGTGAGTACATGAAGTTTCCTTATTTAAGACGGTGAGGCTTGAACCGTACTACACAGGAAATTCCCCAATGATCCTTGGCAGATGAGGACCTTCGTATGTCTCGTTTGCTTTTGAACTTGTCCGATGGACAATAACGATATCTGGATTTATAGGTCGCTATAATATGGTAAGTCAAATCTCATTCAAGCCTCCGACATCGCGCATGACTCCTCGTGCAGGTTTATGGAGCTAGCGCATACGTCGTTGTCGGCACATTCGATATACTGGGTGTGTGACTCTGCGCCTCCCCGCCGCTAGCCCCATGTAAATAATTGGGCACTAGATTACTGTGATCAACTACGGACGAAGCGAATCGCTCAATCGCTTTCCACCATCTCTAATTGCTGCCGTCGTCCTCTCCGGACTTATTGGGCCTCCGATACAAGTAACGAGATGTGGTACTCAATTTACCGACATTCAAGCTCTTACGATGTGACCTTCCTCTAGGCCTTTTTTGCCCATCGTGTTCTCCGCCTATCCCGCAGATGGACCATCCCCTGCATCTGCTGGTTCTTGAGTATTTTGCGCTGCATCAGCGTTCTTGCTGTGGCTGGCACAGCGCATCGTTCGGATTCAATCACAGACTTCAAGCAAAACTGGAAGTGGCTTCTAGCCACCTCGCTTGCAATTTCGACCATAGTGGATGTATTAATTGCGGGGTCGCTGTGTTTCTGTCTTTGGAACCAACGCGAGGGTACGTTTAGAAGGTGAGCATATTTTTGCCCACCTGTTCTTCGGTATTGCTTACGAGTAACGTTAAACAAGGACCAGAAGGTTGATTGATAAGCTCATGATGTGGTCGATTCGTAAGTTCCCCTTATGGTTGCTTTCCAATGCAAGTTTCGGATGTAGACTGTTTGTATTTTGCAGAAACTGGCTTACTCACAAGGTTGGATCCCAAGGCTTCAGATCCATGTCCCGGGCTTACAATCCATTACAAACAGTATCGGGACGGCGACCATGTTGATCCTCGTGAGCAAGCACCGCTCCTGGCAGTCATGCACCCCCATCTTATTGCTTCACAGTTCACCGCTGTGGCCAATTTTGCTTGGTTAGCGGTGTTTTATATGATTTCTAGATGTACGAAGTCCCCTCACATCTCATACCCCTGTTCCGTGACTTACCCGCTGTTACAGTATTCTCAAATTCGTTGTTGGCGTCGTACGCAACTTGGAGAGCCATTCTTTCCACGAAAAATACTCATTTGACCTATTAGACTCAACGCTCGAGCATCGCTTCGCAACTTCGACACCAAAATTAATTTCATCAGCGAGGAGGGTATATCTACGTTCCCTCAGTCAAGTACGGTTTGTGCTTCTTGTTCAAATTTTGTACTCGGACTACTGTCTTACACGGAACGTAGATGCCACAGAGCAGTGCGATGGCGGTAGAAATGACAAGGACAGACGGCGCAAGAGTGGAGGATGACGCGGAGTTCTCCAAACGTGCAATGACCCTTGAGACCGAGGCTTCCTCCCGCCCATCCAGATCGTAGATTATGAAGGGTACTTTCCTTTCGTCCTTGGCTGAAATCCTGGCAGCTAGTGGCTGATAAACTATTCGGTCCGCATCAAGCGTCGTCACAAAAGCCAAGCCAATGATACCGAGCCGAATGTCACGATGGGGGATGAACTTCACGCCGAAACCCAAAAGCGTGATATGACCAAGTCCGCCGGGCCGCTAAACATCCGACTCCCACCATTCCAGAGCAAAATGCAAGCTGGATATACAAATCTGCAGAGATCCATTCTAGACTTAGGGTCTGGGACTCACGTTGATGGAAACCGTCGGCGCAGATATAGAAGTTCGAGTGTACCATGCCTTCAAGAAATTGAAAGGTCCATGCTTGGCTCCGGAGAATTCTATGTTTTTTTATGCAAGGGTTCGTCTCCGAACTCCTGGTCCCCAGAGGTCAGCAAAAGACAACCTTTCGCAGTATTTCAGGGTAGTAGGGAACATACGAGCAAACGTTATCCTGGATATAGAGCCTTGGCATTCATTTTGCAAGAACAGTCCCGCGAGTTCTTTGAAATGGCCCCTTGGGAGGTATCATGACACTTCAGTCCAGCCTACCTCTATTATCCGTACCAATGGGTTGGACAGGCAAGCCATCTACGGGACTCAGCTGGGAGGAGTTGTATGGTTCGCAAAATGCCGAGTCAGGAATCAGGATGAACAGATCAGTTCCGCCACTAACCATCACAAGGATCCTCGCTCTGGACATTATACTTATATTGACCGTCGGCACAGCTTCTCAAAACGGTTCCCAGGCGCTTGGTCTACTAGACCCCGACTTACACGTCTAGCAACGCTCCAGTGACACTCAAGCATGCCAAGGGTGAGAGAAAGAAGGGACAGCCCGTCACACCAGATCTATCATGCTCGGCGACGTAACGATCAAGCCGAGTTCAGTTGGCCATAAGAACTACTCCTCCATATGCTCCTAGTATTTCTATTCGACTCTGGGCTCTTCAACTGCGGTCACACAAAGAGGTCAAACCGTCCATGCACTTCCCCTCTGCCAGCTTGCCCCAATTTTTGTGACCTTGTAAATCGCAAATTCTCGGAGAATGGAGGCCTCAACGGGCCCAAAATCATTCGATTCCACAGTGGGCGCAGTCGAAGTCGGGGTCATGATCTCGCTCTTTCTTTTCGGCTTAGTGACCGTCCAAACCTTCTCGTACTACAAGCAAGTCTACGGCAGTTCTTCGTACTTGTTTCTTCATACTTATGAATGGCTCACCAGGAAATTTCCAAACGACTCTCGGCAAATGAGAACCTTCGTATGTCGAATTTGCTCGAGAAATGTGCTCTAGATTCTTATCTAAACATATAGGTCGGCGTTTTATGGCGAGCATGTGTTGATTCGCGTTGAAGGAAAACTAAAATCAGATATCCTGCAGGTTTTTGGAACTCGTGCATTGCGTGTTGACCACGCATTCGGTCTACTGGGTATGTGGTTATGATGAATACGTACTTCCATACCTTTCTCAACTCAAGCACGCCAGGTGACTGTGACCCATTACGGACAAAGCAGTGTCCTAAACCTTATCCCTCCAACTCTGGGCGCTGCTGTCGTTCTCTCCGGAATTATTGGACCTACAATACAAGTATAACATCGGCTTTTATAGACGTGCAAACTCTTACGCCATTACTCTACTCCCAGGCTTTTTTCGCACATCGTGTTTTGAGACTCTCGCACAACTGGATTGTCCCAAGCATCTGTTGGCTGTTATGCGTTTTGCGTTGCATCAGCCTCTTCGCTGTGGCAGTTGCCTCATATACCTCTGATACCCTCACACACTTCAAGCACAAATGGGACTGGCTTCTAATCACCTCACTTGCGATTTCAACGGTAGTAGATGTGTTGATTGCGGCGTCACTGTGTTATTATCTATGGTTCCGGCGTACTGGGGAGTTCGCGAGGTATGGGCAGCTCTTCCGTTTAAATTTGGCTTGTGTTTGACGGACGGCTTCGAACAAGGACTAAGAGGATGGTTGATAAGCTCATCTTATGGTCGATCCGTAAGTCCACAGGTTGTATTTTTAATGGACGCTTACACTGTCGAAATTTGCAGAAACTGGCCTGCTCACAAGGTAGAACTGAGCAAGGTGTGATCTTTGGCTCTCGCTCACTATCAATGTACAGTATCGGAACGGTGACCATGTTGATTTTGGTGGGTGTACATAGCATCCAGTCACAACTTCCTATCTGATAGGTTCGCAGTTCATCGCGGTTCCCAATCACGCTTGGCTGGCGGTATTCTTCATCATATCCAGGCGTACGTTTCGAGCTTTTTTTTTTCCAATTCGTTCTCTGGTTTACCCGTATTTTCAGTATTCTCGAACTCATTGTTGGCATCGTACGCAAATTTGTTACCCACCACACCTCGCAAATATATTTATCGCATGACAGACTCAATGGCCGCGCGACACTTAGAAACCTGAACAACAAGGTTGACGTTATGAGTGGTGACCGTAGCAACTCGGTTCGCACCCATGGATTGTACTGCTACCGTTTCGATTGCCTGACGTTAAAACCTAGACTCCGCGTAATGTGAACATGGTAGCCGTCGAAATGACACGGACCGTGGACCGTTGGGCAGACGATGATATCGAGTCTCCCAAGCGTGGAGAATTTGTTCAACCTATTGACCCGACGCCTCGCTTCTTACAACCATAGCTTCGTTCTTGCTTTCTCTTGCTTTCTTTGGGGTATTGGATGTCTGTTATATATTCCTATCTAACTCACCGTTCTGCGAGGTCGCTGGAAAAGATGCAGAATGTATCTGTCACTTGTAAAACATCAACGATATGCGCGTGACGGGATGCTCATTATCTGTGCATACGCTAGCCATGCTCCATACAGCCTTGCTCGTTCAGCTAAAGGAAGCAGTCAGGACACGTAACCTTGCAACCTCCAATTCATTGGATCTCCGTTGTGGCTTTTGTCTTGGTGAACCCCCCCTCCGTTTTCACTATGCCTGCTAATAGAACGACACTTGTTGTGATGGCCGTTGCGGAGCATGGCAGTCCGGTTTCTATGTTCCACATGTGTCTTCGGGATTCGACAATATGAAAACGCACACCTGAAACTTATTCTTACTACGACCAAGTCGGCCCCAGCACCAGGTTGCAAAACTGTGATCACGGTGATGCTGTTTGAAAACTAGACTGATCAGCAAAACAGCAAACTATTTTTTGGGGGTTCCGGAGTTTCTTTGATTGCTGAGTTTCTGGAGGGAATAATTTCACACAAAATCGTGAACCAGAGGTTATACCGTGTGCCAGGTTTCCAGAAAAGGCGATTCGTTTTGACGCGTTTTGACACATGATGACCTCGGACTTGCAAGTCACATGTACATGGACACCCATTTTTGGTAAGAAACGTGTTTCGCGTCCAGGTAAAAGTGTGATAACCTTATTCTATTCTGTGGAATTGAAGAACGCAACAAAAGTTTTCGAGTTTGAGCTCATTTCACCTACACATGTCAATGGTTGCCTTGTCATACTCCACCTGTGACCACGATTAGGTGGTCACCAAACGCCGTACTATTTCCACCATCGTGATCACCAAGGATGATGGAAACAATGTCGTCTACTTCTCCAACCGGCGGTCCAGTGCCCCGCCACGGCCCTCGGCGATTGCTCTTGAACGCTCCGGGCCATCGTCTACAGCAATCTTTCGGTGATAGCAGTCCGTGGGGTGGTTGTCTGAGATTCTGAGATTTGGATTTAGGCTCTAGCAAGCACTATGCTCTTTCATCAAGCATTAACATATGGACTCTGATTTGAAACGGCCTTCAGGTATCACAACACAGGCCCCTCTTAACGGCTCCGAGCCATCGGCACGACAGGAGAACCTCAGTTGGCATTGACACAGAAGATCACATTCTCCTGACATGAGATCTATTTCAGGTCACATTCTGCCCATTAGCGAGTTCTTTTTTTTCATGATGCCCAAGGTGGTGCAATCGTCACACGTAAAGTGACCGGTTGTGCATCCCCTGCCCTTTCAGCTAGCCTACAAACCGCAGCCATTTGTGTCTACAATGAGCGCAGAAGAAACATTTGGTGCAACTGCGGGGGCGCTTGAGATTGGGGTTATGGTAGCGCTTTTCCTTTTCGGTCTGGTGTCTGTCCAGACGGCTTCATACTACAGGTGAGTTGATGCTACTGCTAATAAAAGCTTTCCTTTGCCACTTGAAGGCTCACAAGATGAACGTATGAGGAAATATCCGAACGACGTCTGGCAAACGAGGACCTTGGTATGTGTTCTCGCCTGTAACCTGAAATCCGAGTCATAGATCTTCACAATTGAATCTACAGGTCGCTATCATATGGTGAATTCATCCTTTTGCATACATTTGCCCCCACACATACGACGGAAATTATGCAGGATTCTGGAACTCGCGCATAGTGCTTTGACAGCACACTCGGTTTATTGGGTTCGTGCTTGTGAGCTGCTTCCAAAATGTTGTTTCTAATGTTAAACTTCAGGTAACCGTTATTCATTATGGGCGGAGCGAGACCCTCGATCGGTTTCCTATATCCCTCGTCGGCGCCGTCTTTCTGTCAGGGATTATCGGGCCTGCCGTGCAGGTAACGATCTACTTTCTTATCCTGCAGATCTTCGACTTCCCGGTATACTACTTTTTTGAAGGCCTTTTTCGCCAATCGCGTCCGTAGACTTACCGGCATATGGGCAATCCCCTGCATCTGTTGGCTGTTGTGCGTTCTACGCTGCATGAGTCTGTTCGCAGCAGCACTCACAGCGCACCGTTCAAATTCAATTTCACAATTCAAGAATGAGTGGCAGTGGCTTCTAGTCAGCTCGCTTGCAATTTCTCTAGTAGCGGACATAATGATCGCGGGGTCGTTGTGTTGCCATCTATTCTATCGACGAGGTAGCGGCGGCCTATTTGCGAGGTGAATATACACTCAAGTCTTCGTTCTTAGCCGTCACTTATGGATAGCCTACACCCAGGACTAAGAGGATGATTGACAGGCTCATTCTATGGGCGATCCGTAAGTCCTTATCATGAGATTACCTGAGTCAAAGCGCACCTTTTGCTCACAAATCGCAGAAACCGGTCTGCTTACAAGGTATCATTCATTCCATGCTGCGATGTCTACAGCTGTCTACTCCTTCTCATGGTCCCAAACTTAGCATTGCGACAGTGACAATGTTGATTCTCGTGAGTAATACGCAGCATGAAACTATAGTTAATTTTTCTGATTATGTCCCAGTTTATCATGGTCGCTAATCTTGCGTGGTTGGCAGTGTTCCTCATCATCCCCAAATGCGAGTTTCATCCTTGCCATAAGGTTGTGACTTGTCTAATTCGCTCTTTCAGTATTCTCAAACTCATTGATGGCATCGTACGCAAGCCCCCAAAGTGTCCTGCCTGGTATAATAACTCACCCCACAATAGCCTTAATGCGCGAGCGTCGTTCCAGATTGTCGACGATCAGGTTGATTTCATGGGCAATACTACCTTTTTGCGAGCACATATGGTTTGCACCATTTACTTCCCGTATTCGTCACGCTTATTCCGGATCTAGGCCCCGCGCAGCCTAAACATGGTAGCAGTCGACATATCTGGAATCGACCAGACGAGAGAGGAGGATTTCGCTGGCTCATCTCGTCCGAAGAACAACTACGTAGGGAGCATTGACCATGTTCGTCACTTCGATCGATCTCGATGATCTGAAACCTTGTTGCCATACATTTCTTGGGATCATCAGATACATGCTGTGGAAGACTCTAGTATTTATGTACATTTCACGACCAATCGTGAGCTAACCAAGAGTATAAACGTTATTGGCATAGGATACACCTAAAGACAACCAACGTTAGTAGAGTCATACCAAAGCTTATCCCTTCCGTTTAAGCTCTTGTGCGTGATCTTTCATGTCATCAGATTCTGGATCCTTGAACTATGCATCGGCTTCAGTTCAGGTAACGACTAAAGTTTCGAAACTCACAGAGATATGCTGAGTAGTAACAGTTGGAGTCTGCATCTGAATCTGGGAGCTACATGAAGAGAGCTCCACGTCACCTCTCTGAAGCAACAAGCTTAGGTCAATGTTGTCACGGAAAGCCTCGAACACAAACCCTACGAATTGCTAGGTCGCTTTGGCCCATGGAGTTGCCATAGCAGTTGTCAGCGCGTATGGAGCGACGAGCATTCAGGGTCCACATCATAGAGAAAGCATAGAGCTTCGGTAGGGCCTGATTGAACACCACGGTAATTAGGCTGCTGTGCCCCAGAGGTACTTGAGTCATGATTAAGTTGAGCATGGCGCTGAGGAAAGGTTATGAAGAGCGAGAGGTTATGGGTTGATTTAGTGTTATGGGTGGCAGAATGAGATGAACTTACCACAACGCGGCTGGAGCCGCCGTTTGGAATGTAAGGCGCACCAGCGCACGAAGGAGGCCAACGGTTCTATTATTCGTGATGTTTGGATGCGTGAGAGACGATAGGAACAGGAAAGGCTGACTGGGGCAAGACATCGTTGCGTGATTTGAGTAGCAGATAGGCCGTAAGCACTGTTAACAGCAAATCACCGGCTGTGTGAATGGGAATATGTGAGTTGGAGCTGTGACCAGGGCTAAGGGACAACGATACCAAAGACAGAGCTTAAGTGTGCACCAACTGTGGAGGTCATCAGTTCGGAAACGATGTCTATGAAAGGCAGAGGTTGCACTCACACCACATTTTGATATCTTTACTATTCATTTTTCCCTGCGCTACCTGCTCGGTCTAGTGCTCGCAAATAAGCTCATCGTCATTAATGAAGAAACTGACAGTAACTGACGGCGAAACAAACCGAGATATACGCAAACAGGAGAACAACCACGACTGGTAGAACGTAGAAGATATTCCTCCTCGATACGACCCAGAGACGGCGGAGAAAAAACACTTGGACATAGATACTGATTGTAGCAACCTTTTCCAAATGATCAGCAGAAATTGTGGGCTTCAAGTTGGAGAACGTCTGACCATCACAGGATTTCCAATCTGCCACCATTTCGTGGAATTCAAGAGAATTGCTCCCTCCAAATCCTTGAAGTGAAGGATGAAAATGGTCCAGGGTATCGCTCTGAAAGGGAGAATCAGAAACGATTATCAATCGGATGGCAGAACTGACACCGAGTGAATCGCTTTGAGGGTCGTTAACAGAGCCAATCCTGCGACGGCTAGTCGAGTGCCAACACCGTCGGCATTATGCCAGGTAAAGTAATAGGCAAACTATGTAAAAAAAATGATGAATGTTCAAGACAGCCTATCCGACAAGAAGACTCTCACTCGCCTGGGAGAATAGCGCGCCCTGGAGGAAGATATCTATGAAACAGCCAATCAGCTAAAAACCTTTCCATAAATTTTGTCGTCATTGATGTGCAAAGCTTGGAGCGTACCCAGGGCCCGAGAAGAAATACGACGCGTTGATGCTCCTCGTCGGTCGTCGCACTCGATGAACCAGCCATAGCGGGGGTGACTGGAAATTCATCGCAGGAGATACTGTGCGGTATATATAGGAGATTATCGCTGAGTTCCGTGCTGGGTCTGGCATGGAAACCAAATGAAAAGGAAGGGTGAGCGAGGCTTGGGAAGTGGCAAAGGTTCACATTCATGATACGGCTGGAGTATTCCAATATGTTGATCAGCGTAATGGTGCGGGAATATCCGTTGTCTTGACCCTTTCACGCCACCACAACCGCCATCATAATCAGAAACGGTGTGGACACGATGCATGGTGATATTTCTGGGTTCTAGCGTTATCACAAGGAGTTGGAGTAAAGTTTACACGCTAGGGCCTTGAACCTGCTGTTCGTTGGAGTCGACTGATCAACGACGTTGATGACCTAGTGATCGCAGAACTTTCGGCGAGCAGTGGCAAAGACAGGGGGTGGCAAGTTGAAATTGCCTCGAGGGCAGGCACTAGGCTCCCAATTGGAACGACAAGTTATATCGAGGCTCGGTCTGACTAGTTAAGCGAGCAGGCACTGCATTGTTTTTGGAAACCGCACCCTTCCGCCTCGCGAGACTGCGAGGTCCCCTGTACACAATGTTAAGCATGCTGAGATTTTCCCTTGCAGCACGGTGCGGTCGCTGGTCATCTGGTTGATTGTCAACAAGGATATGGCGAGCGGTGAGAGGGCTATGGGATGCCCGATGGATGACGGTATTCCGATGGATTCATGGAGGTTGGATCTCACGAAGCGATGTCAAGAGGCGAGGACGTAAATCTGCATGCAGGGAGCAGATAAAACCCTAACCACGACAGCGTACCTGACCGCCAAGGACAATGAATTCGGGGTGGGTCAAGTGGTTCGAAGACCTCGATGTGGTCTAACTGACTATGGAACAATGCTGCGTAACCTGAGGCGTGGTGGCGGTTGTTAACGACTCATTCTGCCTTGCGAATTGATGCTCCATTTTGCCCTGGCAGAATCATGGCCGAGGACAAACGCGCCCAGGTGATGCAAAAAAATTTGTATCAAGTCGCGTCGAGTTTAGCGATTCAGAACAAAGCAGTGGTTATCGAGATACGAGACAGTACTTACACTACATCGATGTCACGATATCCTTGACTAGGAAGATGACTTGGGTGTATTGTTATGTTGCTAGAATTGTCGGTGAGTCTCAACGCAAAATTGTTGGTCCAAGCGTTCCACCGACTTGGGGTTCCCAAAATTTGTTACGTAATAATTAACATACATCCATGGAGGCTATGCTCCATGACGTACCTCGCACCATTCTACATGCTATGTAGGGAGCCTGCTCTTTCATCCTTACCACCATGTCTGCTCTTCTTGGGAAAGCAGGCAAAAAGCTTTTCGAAAAACATCTTGAGCAGTATGCTCCACAAGACCCGCTCTACGAATTCTACACCAATGCCAAAGGGAAAAAGAGACGGAGAAAGGTCTGAACATAAGAATTTCATCCATAAGCTAGCCTCGCCTTACTGAACGCATATGTGCAGCGTGTTCTTCCTGCAGGACTCTCCGCGCGCGACGCTAAAATTCTGAAATCTGTCCAACGACGTGCTCATTACCTCGACAAGGGTTTCTCAATCTGTGGTCTTCGGTTCGGCTGGACATTCCTAATTGGCCTGATACCTGTCGTCGGAGACGTCACTGACGCCACGCTGAACTATCTTCTCGTTGTCCGTAAAGCTCGACAAGCGGACATCCCACCGTGGCTCCTCCAGCGTATGCTTTTACACAACGCTGTTAGTGCAGGTGTTGGGTTCATTCCATTTGCGGGGGACTTGGTGCTCGCCATATACAAAGCAAATAGTCGGAATGCCGCGTTGTTGGAGGAGTTTTTGAGGATCCGAGGAGAGGAATATCTGAAGCTGCAAGCGGAAGCAACAGCCGAACCACAGAATGGTGAAGAGAAGAAGGGAAAGCGTGTCAGCAAGAAGGACGTGGAGCAAGTTAAGCCTGGCGCGGGGATTGTACAGGGCGAAGTCGTTCCTATGGTGCCTAGTGGGGTCGCAGCCACTTCGAGTACCTCCACGGGTGCAGGCCCCTCTTCCGAGAAGAGGGCGCCCGCGAACGGTAAGAAGGCGTTTGGGAGCTATTTTGGCAAACTCAACAAGTCGACTGCTGGGAAAGCCCATCCTGATGACAAGGGAAAATTCGTGGAGCATGTTGGGTCCGCTAGTGGGACATAAGCGACGATCTCGGATCAAGAATTCCTTTGGGTCCATAGTCTGTATATCGAATACCCACCAGATAGTTAGGGATGTACAATTTTACTACAGTATTTCTGTATTCACCAAACCAAGAGCTAGATACCAAGTCCATCTACGCATTGTAATCGTATAAGCTTATCCTGGTACTCAAAAAAGCCATTGAGGGAAGGAAGGCACTTGGCATGGATGAGGCTGTCCAGGAGGTCGAGAACACTCACAACTCCTTATGTCATGGTGTTGCACAGTGTTGACATCTATGATGTCCAGCTTCTGTTGGCAATCAACGCGGTCACCCCCTGAGTCACATGTTTCGTTGTTCCTTCAACTTGCCGTCATCGACTCGGACGGCCCACATGATGTCGACATGATGCGCCGCTCATTAGATGCCCCCTTATGTGCCCATTGTACATGGCCAGGCGCGTGCTCCAGACTAATGCAACAAAGAATCATTATGTGGGGCTACCTGCTTGGGGTTTTAAAGCATCAGCGTTGTCACTATCAGTCAATTTCACCATCACCACATCTCGAGTTCCTTGTTTCCACCGGGCTCTTGCATCTGGTGGCGGTTTTGGTTTCTCATGTGGACCCAGCTGAGGCTCAACCCTAGCAGCGCCAGTAGTATCAGGCATCTCTCTTGTTTTTTGTCGCTCCTCTACCACTTCCGATTCTTACAGGATGCCAAGCCTTAGTCAATTCTCCTTATACCTTGCAAAATTCCGAATGGAGAGCGAAGTATGCGGTCTCTTTATCCGGCTCCGACACACTCGCTACGCTCACATCTTCCGATGCATCCGCATCGAGGGAGGTGTTGAGCGACTTGGGGTTATATCCTATGTTTTCCGGTGATGCGATCGCAAAACTACACATGCTTAGTACAGCCTTTGCCAGGCTATCCGGAGAACACGACGATGTGCCATATGTTACAAACTGCCCAGATTTTCTACTCGGCCATGGCTTGAGCCCGCTAATCCGCAGAGCATCCAGACCTATAAAGCACCCCATCGTTTGCATCTGTGCTAGAAACTGAAGCGTCATGTTTTCCGTGAACTCGAGGCTCCTCATTGCAATTTCTGCCTTCGTGCTCCCGTCTCTGGCCACGAACAACTTCGCTGGCGTGGGTGCGTCCAACAGTATTGGCGGCACATCGAGTTATACCTGCAGAACGCAAGCTCAGGTGAGCAGCTTCATTCTACTTGCTTGAAAGTGATTATTGAGTATATTTTCTGCAGTGGAACGCTGTCGCCAATGATGCGAAAAATTCAGGCTTCAACTCCATCCGTATCACGGGTTTTGATTGCAATGCTCTGGACCTCGCTTCGTCGGCCGCAGCAGCAGCAGGTATTCAAGTTCTTGCCGGCATTTACGTCACGGTACGCTCGACAGTTTCCATCATACCTCGTTCTAATCCTCGGTCCAGGGCACGATTGCTTCCAGCATCACGCAGATCAAGTGAGACTGCATCGCACTTAACTGCGCTTCCAAGTTCTAACCTACATCTGCAGCAACGAGGTGCAGGTCTTCCGTGCAGCATATGCGAGATATGGGGCTGGCCGATTTGTTGGACTCACCATCGGAAACGAAGTGAATGATTCTGTTGGCAATATCATGGCCAAAGTATATGACGTGAGAGGTACATTGTTAACTTTTTTCCTTTTGTTCCGCAGCATAAGGGATGCTGACCCGTCCGTCAGGTTACCTCGGATCCGTTGGGGTGACGACTCCCGTGTCTACCGTACACACGTGGGTGGCCATCCGCGACAACCCTGCGCTCTGTGGTGCCGATTTCGTAGGCGCGAATGCCCAGTCCGTTCCACATGTATTATTTTCCCCTCTAGGATTCTAACTTATCGCTGCCTTCTTCCGTACAGTGCTTTCTACGACGGCGGCCGCACCTCTGGACAGGCTGGAGATTTCGTCTTTAAGACTGTCGTGCCCGCTCTGAAGGCCGCATGTCCAGGAAAGAAGGTTATCATCACCGAGTAGGTTATGTCGATCGCTGCCTCGCAGATTGCTTATTTCCGTAACCCACCTCTAGATCTGGATGGCCCTCCCGCGGTGGAAATATTGGCGTAGCCGTAGCATCGCTCGGTGACGAGCGTAACGCACTTCTCAACCTAAATTGTGCTTGCAGAGACGATAGGAGCGTCTCCGTTTACGCGTTCGAGTACGACGACCAGATCTGGAAGGCGAACGATAACGAGCGCAGCTTTGGGATCTTCGGGAAATTCAATCTCCTGGGCGATGTTTTCGCGCCCTGCTGAGACCTAAAACAATGTATAACTAGACCCTACAAAAACATGTATGTATGCAACAGATTCCGAGAGCAGAACTATCCCAACAGTCAGCGGCAACAAGGGAAAACCTTGGTCAAAACAGGACAGGTGCCTGAGCTTCGCATGCGGTTCTGGGATTGAGGTCTTGAACCGCTTCTGGATGAACAACGACGACCGATCTCTGGTGTCGCGTAGGTGACATAGAGCTCAACCAGGGAAGCAGGTTCTTGCGTGCGTCGAAGAGCGGTGAGCGACCTCGACGCTTCGTCTCCACGCTAAAAGCCTCCGAAGTCCATGAGCCAGATTCGAAGCGCGGTGGACACCTGCGCGCGGCGAACGTCCTTGCCTTGGGAGAGGTGCGCTTGGGCGAGACCGACTCTGGGATATCATACAAGCAACGCCTCTGGAAGTGATATGTTTTGAACAATCGTATACCGCGAGACCGAAATCTTCCTCTGTAGTGATTTGAAGAGGACGCAGGGGGAGGAGCAGACCGATGTTCGGAAGTAGAGTTTGTTTTCTCATCAGCCACAGTCGGAGAGGGCAAAGGGCACCCAGTGGACGCTACAGGCAGAGCATGGTCATAATGCTTTGGCGGCCTTAAGACAGAGGGGAGTCCGAGTCCGATACCGCTGGGAGCCTTCCCCGCCCTGGGGTTTGCAACATGCGCAGGAGTTGCAGCAAAACCGGTCGGGTGATAACGTTCACTAGAAGTGGGTGATGTTTGTGTAGAACCGCCACAATCAAGACCGACGGGTTTACCAATAGGAGGGGAACCCAGAATCCCACTCATGACGCCCTTGGGCTCGATAACGGATGCCAGATCGGTTTGGTGTGAAGAAGGAAAGCGTCCAGCGCGAGTTGGTGGTTTCACGCTTGCGGGGAGGTCCACTAAGGGGGATACTGCATTTGACAATAGCTCAGGCTCCAACTTTGGCTTTGGTGGTAACTCAGGCGAACGCAGACAAGCAGGATAGGACGACGGGGATGGGAGCGGCAAAATAGGAGAAGGCGAATCCAAACCAGTAATTGGAAGTATCTTAGGTTTGGAGGGAGAAGGCATGTGTACTTGAGCGGCACAAGGACGAATGAGACTTCGAACCCTCTAGAAAATTATTGAACACAACCGCGGAACAGAAACACGACAACTCACCTCTGTAGGTATATAGCAGCAAGTCTCTTCGCCATCCAACGATGTTTGAAATATACCTAGACCGTGAGTTCCTGGCAGTGTCCTCATTTTCCTCGTGAGGTGCCTGGTTCTGTTTCTGATGGTGCCAATGTTGGCAAGGCTTTCACTCTCAGATTCATAGCCAATGTCGACGTTGTCGAGGTCAGCCTCAAGTGATTGCAACGTCCGCTTACACGACGATTGCCTAGGGGTAGCCTTCGCGTCCCAAAGCGGTGAGCTAGAGGCCGGAGTCCGCCGTGCTGCTGCGCTGCAAGAGGACTTCGCATCTTTCAAGGGTGAATGGGGCGGTGAACAGTCTGTCTGGGAGTCAGAGGATTGTGAACCCGAACTGAACAACGAGGACGAGGAGGAAGAGGAGGAAGCGCAATTCGAAACAGCCAGTGGCTCGAAAGCGGGGACAGTCAACAAAGTAGGAGAATGCATGACTGAGGTCAATGTCATGAACTGCAGCGAGCCACAAACGGACTATGATTCGAACTTCGGGTGGCGGACTTCGTCAATTCCCTGATCGATCGAAAAACTCGAATAGTTCCGAGACGAAGCCTATCAATAGTGGACCTCCACGGAAAAGAGAAGTAAGGCTGAGATAAATTCGAAGAGGTATATGCTAGGTGATAAGGTAGAGTCCGAAGTGAATATACATCCCAAGTGGTAAGTGGTTGTAGTACAATTGGGCTAGACTGGCACGTAAGGTACAGCAAAAACGAAAGGGAGCGCATCTCTTGTGCAACAGTGAATCTGGTTACCAAAAACACCAGCCATATTTATTATCGCCTGAGCCGGGGAACGATTCACAGATCAGTTATATCATCGAGGAACCCGGGAGCATTCCACGCTGGTGGATGCAGCTCAAACCTAACCAAGCCAACCCCCCATTCCGCTTGGGTGCCCGCAACCGCACCGCACTCCGCATTGCGCGGGCGCTTCAGGTGGCGGCTGAGCGAGGAACTGCGGACGAAAACCTTTCGACACGCTGGATGTGGACACTGAAAGCGGCCGGAAAAGTGCGTCTCGCGATGCTTGAAGCACTCGAACTTTGTTTTGGAGATGTGGCGGCACCCATTGATGCGGCACACGACCTCGAGATCGATCTTCTGGCGCTTCGCGTCGCGAGCCTGGGTCTGCTGTGCCTGAGAGTAAGCGTCTATTACAACGTCGTGTGCGGGGTGGGGGGGACGTACCGGTAGTGCCTTCCTCTTTGGCTTCGCTTTTGGTAAGTTGGCAAATGGATAGTCCGTGGTTGTGCAAGGCTGCGGCTGTTTCCTAACCGTCTTCTTGTAAGCCGCAGAAAACGGATCCTGGAACTGAAACGGCAGGTAATCGCCATCCTTAGGATTATCGTCGGCTGACAAGGACTCCAGGTCATGCTCCCAGAGGTCCATCCATGGGGTGTTCCTTTCCGCCTCTGGCGTTGGGCACGAGAATATGGACGTGGGTGGTGTGGAGACCGAAATCGAACTGGGGGTTGAAACCGAACTTGCAGCTGAAGTCGAAGTTGACGGGGATCCAACATTGTTGTCAGATGCAGAGGCCATGTCAAACCAAAAATTGTCCATCAGGGAGTCAGGCGTAGTAAAGGTGCCTTCAAAAAAGGATTCCAGGGATACAATTGGCGTTGGATCTTCTGATGGTGGATCAGGGAGTAGAGGTTTCTCGACAAGCACGGCCTGTGGATATTGTTCAGTGAAGGTCGAGAGACGGGTTAAGATTGGTGCTCACCTTTGTCCTGTCCAGCAGCTCCTGAAGCACAGACAACTTGATCTCCATGAACTCATCATAACAGGTCTCATATTTCGTCGTGTCAGGCTCGATCTCAAAGACAAAGTCGCGTGGAGTAGGGACCGGGCTCGCAAGCTCGAATTTGAAAGCATCGCACTGCGCCTGCGACAGCGCGAGGGGTTGTGGCGGTGGCGGCTCTTCCCATGTTGGTTCGAGTTTACCACCGATAGTCCAGGGCCAGGCGGGTGGCGCGAATGAGTCAAGGAATGTGGTTGTTGGGTCAAAAGACGAAAGCGACATCGAGAAGGGATCGTTTGAGACGTTCAAGGAATTAGTCTGGTTATTTCCACAGTTCAACGAAGTACATGTGAGACAGAGCGAGAACGCACCATTAAAAAAGAGTCCATGTTGAGCACTAGGCCGAGTCGTTAAGTGATTATAGAAATTGTAGTAGAGAACGAGATGGACAGAAGGACCCAGCTGATCAACAGCCTCTAGTAAAGGATGGTGGAACGTACATGAACTTCAGGATAGCGTCTTATATATATGGCACTGTCAATGGGAGCGTTAGCGTTTGAGAGCATAATGGGCGTCTTTGGCTCTTTGGCTCGGAGTGCTTTGTCGTCGGTGGCGATGCCCCGTTGAGCCACTCGCGAGTAGCGTGGATGGTGCGGCAATGTGATCATTCCCTTTCAGGAGAAAAGGGACCTTTCCTTTCAATGTCCAGAATTGGGTGAGAAACTGATGAACCAGCCGCAAGGAAAGACGCCTACGACGTCAACAGTCAATGAGATCAAACAAAGAATGTTACCTGACCGCTTTTCATGTTCGCAAGTGGGCTCATAATATCATTACATTGATAGATAAACAGTAAGTTGTGCTTCACCATTTGGCGTACGGTAAGAACTTCCCGCTAGAACGAAGGGTGAGTATCCTAAAAGGGTGAAGACAAAGACTGACGCACTCGAAAGTAAGCAATACGCGATCACCTCTCGGGTCAGGCTTCCTCTCGATATTGACTTTGCAGTCTATCATCGACATAATGCCATCCCCAAACTATTTAAAGTTTAGGCCAATCCGACGTCGCGTATAGACAGGACACAGACCTTCTCGTGAATGACTGCCTTGATGGCATGTCCATACACAAGCACACTCTTCACGGTATCGTTAGGCACCGCAAACGTGGAATAGGAGCCCGACGAACCTCATACAAACGATAAATGACAGGATCAGTGGGCGGCACGGGTCCTATACCACGGTGAGGCCACCAATGTTCGCCAAGAACGCTGAGAGACTCCTGGGCTGGGATCCCTAAAGTCTCGGACACTTTTTTCAACTCTTCAGGGCTGAATTTGGCCTGTGACACTCTCAATGAACGTTACATTCGGGCGAGAATGGGTACACACCTGACCATAAAAGGCAGCAGCAAGCCACACCTCATCTTTGCCGATGACTTTGGCAATCTGATCGAAAGTCAATCCTTCAACAGGGTGAGCAAAGCAATATCTCCAAGACTGCTACCGACCTACCTTTGCGTGCCTTAGCCTCAAAGAGCTTAACGTTAATAGGTGGTAGATCAGCATAAGGAGGGGTGTTCGTTGGTACAGTCTGAAAACCGATCAGATAAAATCAGTAGCAGGATCGCACGCCACATACTGCTGAAGCTTCGGGCATGGCGATAAAGCAAATGGGTAGAGGAATGCAGATGATGTGAGACTTTATAAGCTACTTCTGTGAGAAATGTGCATCCTCCCCATGTGATGTGTGACGACATGAGATTCAGAAGCAGATGACTTGAGTTGACTGGGCGGCAAAACCGGCTCTGAAACGGGGCTTACGAGAAGAGTACAGATTGCTCTAGCTCGCCACTTCGTCCTTCGACGAGCTTAAATCATACGGAAAACGTCGTGTTATGAGTCCTGCGGTGGTGTTGGTTTCCATACATCTTTCGTAGCATGCATAAGTTCGTAAAGCTGCCCGAGTTGCTCCGCAGACATCTAGTTGACATTGTGAGTGGTCGGTACGGGTGGTCTGGGCGAATAAAGTGCTTACCTTTTCAAACACCGTGGGGTCTAACTTTTTCCCAGCAAAATTCTTTCCTCGAGCGTCCCGAGGTAGCTCATCCAGATACATCTTCCACTGTGACAAAAACCCCATGATGTGGACGGGATTCGTGACTTCTCTATGTCGACGAAATTCTGCAGCAACATTGTCAATCATTCTCACGGGTAAGAGAACCGTGTTACCAACCCGCTTTCACATATTCATCACCCAGACCGCGCATCTCCCTCGGTAAGAAGCGATGTGCTCGTAGAAGTCGACGATACAGCCTGACGCGAATATTCCCTTAAAACTGAAAGCAGTATTTGGTGGACTTCACGTACGGAATCGGGGGGAGTAGGGTGGTACTTGCTTCGCGCAGATTCAATGGCTTCGTTGCCACTGCTTCGGCGAGTCGCAATAGGGTGGAACGCATTGTCAGTCCTGAAAGCTAACGCCCTCAAGAATGGATGGTGAACCCGAAAAGTGGTGCTTGGTTCTACACCTGTTGCCAAACAACATCTCCGATGGTCAGTGTTGTGTTCCAGCTTGTTCTAGACTTCTGATGAATCGTTTTGTTACAGATTACACCACACTGGAACGCCTCCGATGGTCAGAACACCGTCGCCCCCGGGTGGAGCAGAACTGGAGACTATGTCGATTCTGTGAAAATGCTGTTGAAAGCCCAGAACATGCTTTACTGGAGTGTAACAGTTATGATATACTTGTTGAAAAACGCAGTAATTTCCTGGCCAACATGTACACTGACCTGCCCCACCTGCCACGTCGACCTACTATCACATCTACTGAACTTCTAAAATCAATGACATGTGAGAGGAAAATCATTCGGCTGTTGGCCAAGTATACACATGAAGTGTTGTCATTGTATGACACTGTCCCACTTTTCAATCCAATTCCTGCTATGCAGAATTAATACAACTGCTAAAACTACTTGGATGCCTCTGCACAGTACCCTTGTTCATTACTCCCCAGTGGACAACCTGACCTGCGGCCCCGCTCACTGGATGTGATGTTCTTGGGTCCGAGACGAAGATGTAGGATAATTGAATACCTTGCCTGTAATTACATCCGGAAATTCTCGGAACCCCGGTGTTCAGCGATTGGACCATGCCGGTAATATACTACTACTACTACTACTACTACACAGGATACATGTATAGACCAGAGATACTTCAAAACGCGGGAACAAGAGAAATCTACGCGACGGCGATAGATAATCCCATTGCACGCCTTCCGATCGGAGCTAAAATGTCGTCCGCACCACCAATCCCAACAAACTTGTCCTCACTTGGACCCTTCGGAAAATCAGGGGGTCGCTGGCCAGCAAGAAAGGTCTCCCTCTGCCGCTCGACGTAGGACTGATTGAGCGGGGTGAGCGGAACAGCAGGGATATACATAACTAACGATGTTGGATGACTTTTAGCTCGAACATCCTACATCGAATGACAAGCGACACACCTGCAGAATCTCCGGTCCCGGTGTGCTCTTGCTCTACAGAGTGCACGACATCACAGTGCCAGAAGACGGTATCACCAGGATATACTTTGGGCACTGAAGTCATCGTCTTCTCGAGCTCGAGATGAGGATGCAACTCAGGAGTCGGCCGTGGACCAGCATATCCACCATCACGAGGATAAATCCCAGGGAAATCTGGGCTCGAGATATCTAAGAAAAAATGCATCAGAACTAGGAGCATATGGGTGACCGCAATATGTACCAAATTCCCAGTTCTTTGCGTCGAGGAAGTCGGCAGACTGTGGGGAGACGGTGGATCGGAAGAACGGGCGCAATATGATGTATGCATTAGAAAGGTAAACATTTGGAAACACCCTGAGCGTTCCTTGTGTCGGCGCGGTCTCGCTGTGGACACATGAAGCATCACCTAACGAACAGAACGCCCAGCAACGGATCAGATACCTCATTGCCAACCAGCCTTGGAACGTCCTGAAGACACTCGACTGGATAAATAAACTGTTTGGCCGACGTCAGCATACCACTGCGTGGACAAACTTACTTGGTTGGGTCGTCCATATCGCGAGCTCAGGGCGTTCAGGCGTCCTTCCAGCTCGTACGGGTCATGAGAACGCCAGTCGCCGGACAAAATACTCGCGAAACACTTTCTGAAGGTGGGATCCTCCCAGCGTTCGATCGTACCACCTACACGGCTGCATTAGAAGGGTCGAAGCGGTATCATAAGAGGTTAACACCAACCGTCGACGTGCGGGGGGTGAACATCCCAGACAACCCCCGGACGCCTGATACGGAATCGGTCAGCATATGTAAGTGGGGTGGAGAGGTCGACACCATCAACAGACGCTGCTCGCTCGGTGTGGTATAAGTTGTTCAACCACACTTGAGCAGCGAGCATATTGGGATGGGAACGCGCTTCGACCTGCGATTTGGTCCAGCTGTAAAGGTCGACATCTAGGCTGAGGCATTAGAGCTCGACAGACGAACTATAATTGGAAGAACTGCTTGTTATCCGAGGGGACACCTGCACCATAAGCCGTTTAAGAATCTCATCAAGGTCGAGTATTACTTCACCACGAAATCTACCTTCGACATCCGGATTGGCCTTGATAAATTCTTCCAAGAGCTCCTTCCAACGGATAGCCTCCTTATCAGGGACGACATCTCTGATCACGACGCTTCCCCGCCTCCTGATCTTCTCGATCTCGTCTGCTCCGAGCCTGTCCAAATCTGCGAAATTGACTTGCGGGATGTACTAGATAGACGGATCACAAGAACACAGGTCCAGCGACATAACAAAAGCGACAACGACCCGACTTACATCCGGCCCCGCCTGAGCAATGTCTGCATTGGCCTTCTTAAGCTCGGCGATAATCTCACCCCATGCCTGGGTAACACGGTCCTTGAAATTGGGGTAGGAAGCTGCGATCTCTTGCTTCAAATCGGCAAAACGAGCTGGGAGTGGGGCGGCCATGATAAGTCTCACTGCTTACGAAGGAAATAGACGTGGACTCCTTTACTCGATTTATGTATCGGCGGCAGAGGCATGAGAAGCCCCAGACTCAGGAGGTTAGGCCCGAGATGCCGATCAAGGTGGGGTAAGGAACATAAAACCGAGGTTTTCCCGCCCTGAGGTAGCGTGGAATGAACCCTAATGGACCCTCTGAGACCCGTTACATCAATGTTTTGGTGTACATCTGGTCATGAGAAGGTGATCTTGGATCTTGCAGCGGGCCATCATCGCTCTCGTGATGTCCAAAACTCTAGGAAGAAAGCTGAGACGTTGATTACATGGGACAGTGTCAGGGCCGAAGGCTGGAATTCGATTGTGAAGGGGGTGCCAATTTCCAGAGCCGGACTCATACAGGACTAGAACGGACTTCGCTTGTCGTCTTTTCGCTCATGTGGCCTCCAAAATTGCGGGGTGGACGAATACTTTGTACAGCCGACGTAGGGACTGTGTAGCAGTTGATGGTACATGAGGCTCAATTTGAAGAATGCCTTGCATGGATCTGGAGGTTCAAGACGCATCCTTCTGGCATCCTACTTTAGACTTTCGATAAACCCGCCCAGCAGAATCTAACCCCAGGCTCGTGTAATACGTCACTGCGACGAGGTAATGTTACATAGAGATACAGGTACGAAGATGATACAAGTTGGAAAGGCGTTCTAGGACGAATCAGTACGTCCGGAAGAAGGTGACGCATCTGCGTGAAATATGGGCTGTAGCATGGGTGATCGGGAAGGCTACCTCACATGCACATTGGGAAAACTTTCATCTTGTGGAGATAGTCGAGGGCAAGGCCACCCCAAATGATCCATCCCAACGTGCCATTGCTTTGAAAATTGCCTGTGCGGGCATTCAGCTTCAAGCTAATCTGATGAACAGTATACATCGCGCTTACGCCAGCAGCTTTCTGGAACGTCAAGGTCGACGGTTTTGAACTGCCAAAGCAGGTGCGCTACCATTCCCCCGACAGAAATCACGTAGTACGCAGGGCCTTGATCATTCATCACACCAGCAGCGATGAACATGGCCACAAAGGTGATCGCGAAGACCCAGAGTGCCGGTTTGATATAGGATCCAAAAAAGAGAGCAGTGGAACGAACGCCGGCCTGTTCGCGGAGGCCAGTCAGGAGATAAAGGGACCGATCCAAAATGGCGTACCTTGACATCGTCTTTCTTGTCCTGGCATGCGTATATGGTGTCTGAATATATCAGGCTTGAGCCACCTATGTGCTGAACGATGTCTGACGACGCACCATACAGCATGGTCCAGCACCAGCAACCTGCCATAACGGCAGCGATAAAGGGATAATTCATCGACCCGCCCAAAGAGATCCATGAAGTCAAGAAACCTTGTGCGAGCAACGTAAGAACATGTTGCGAAACTGCTCTAATTTGAATCACCGAAGTTCATGGCGAAACCCAGCCATGCTTGTGGCCAGTCAGTGACACGTTTCATAATGGGGTACACGGCGAAGCTATGCGACAATAGTCAGGTATGATCCGATGCAAAGGAGATGCGTTCCGCATAACTTACAGCGGGAGAAGCTGAAACAATGCCACTTGCAGCCTGGGGGCAACATGGCATCAGCACGACTAGAAGAGACAACACCCAGCGAGTAAACTGACGCGAGACCGTCCATTGTGGCGTAAAAGAAGGCGATGCCGATCAGGTATTGAGTCAAGAGATAGACTACTGCGGCGCTGACGGAAACGCGGCCACTGGGAATTGGTCTGCTTTTTGTTCGTTCTAAGCCATGATGTTAGGTCACAGGTTAGGATGTCGAGGAGTGAGATCTTTACCGACGCAGGCATCTATTTTGTGGTCGAAGATGTCGTTGATGGTACATGCCGAGCCCCGTACTATAAACGCTCCGAACAGGCATCCAGCAAGGTGATTCAGATATGACTGCACAGGTATAGACTGATTGTAGGCGGCCAAGGTCGTGCCCCACGCTGCGACATCCATGAAAACAGAAATTACTGAACAATAAATGGAAACACACCGAATGGCCAGAACATGAGCTTTGTCCCCGTTGGCTGTGATTGTTTTGAGTCCATATTGTTCCGTTCTCGTAGTATGGGATTACCTTTTCTATCCGTATCAACTCCAAATATGGATGCCAAGCCACTGGAAACAGGTGAAGGGAGTGTGGCGCTGTACGTGGTACATGGGTATCCTCGGATTTAAGGAGAGGTTTGTGGGCATGGGTTCGTTTCACTGGAAGCTCTTCAGCCATGTGCGGTGCGACGTATTTCGCGGTGCATTGATCACGACCTCATCCTGGACATTTAAGAGATCCAAGTCGGGGTGTGGTCCTGTTTGCAGCTTGCTAAATCTGGTCCTGCAAACAAGGCTGGAGGATCGGTACCGTGCCATGATCAGGTGAGACAAGAGGGTGTTAAACAAAGCTCACTTTCCGAGGAGTCACAAGCCACAACGAGCTCAGCGATCTTGCGAGTTCTTGGGTGATATCCTGGGGCATTTTGACAAGTCAAGCTGGAATAGACTGCAGTGTCCCAATCCCTTCGCTATAACGAATATATCGCGTCATCATCGATCAGCTCGCTGGATTCAAGGTTTCATTAGGGTGTTCATTAGCTTCTCTTCACATACACCTCGTCTCTGTCCAGATGATCAGAAGGAAACAATCAGTTTTGGTGGTTCTTGTACACACCCAAAGAGGAAGCTGAGACTCCGGCAGACACGGGTCCTTCAAAATAAGCCACTGCGCGGTTTTTCATTCTTGTTCTCTGGAAGGACCTCGACGCGCCACTAATTACCAGATCACTTGACCAGTGTTTTGCACGTCTTGTTTCGCCATGATAACCGATAACACCCGAAACACCCTCGGCTCTCCATTGACACTCGTAGCACTTGTACTTGGTGCGCTACAGGTCATCCAAGTCTGTCGTTATCGTCGTTAAAAAAGTGTTGCCACCAAGGGCGAAGCTTTGAAAACCTATGTCAGCATTGGTCAACTCCTCCAGCTACACGATCCCGAAATTTGCTTGGACATCGAATGCCCCGGCATCGAGCAGATCGAACATTGGCTCATTCATCAGCGGCCGCTGGTGGGGCGGTGGAACAATAGCAGAAGATCCTTGGCGAATTCTTAAGAGATCTCTTCTGTGTTGGCAAGATCTAATGGCATTATCCAAAAATAAACCTGAGGCCAAACCAAAGCCATCCAAATCTCGCTTTCTCACAGTCCGAGTTGCAAGCCATCCAAGCGACCTTGACTCTCTTGCATCATTTGTTGGCGAAGACGTCGCCTAGGCCATTCCTGGAACGATATTCCTGTTTTTATCGGTGCTTATCCAATGTGGAGATTCAACGAGACGCAATCTGTATATAAGCTTTGCTTGTGGGTACGAGATAATCCCCATCAACGCCTGGGGTACAGGCATGTCTCAACTCGACGCGGCTACTGTTGCAGAATACATCCTACCAGGCAACGTATCAGAAAGAGACCAGTATGCCATTATTGTATATTAAATCACCTATTTCGATTCTTAACAAATTACTTGTCAGACTAGAAGGCCAGCATAGGCTCATCGTGTCGTTAAACGACGGAAAGGTTGTCCTACCGGTATACAAGCCATCTCCCGGTGATCACATCCTTGACTCTGGTACAGGAACTGGTCAGCCCGCTTGGTGTATTCGTTTGAAATAATATTTATCGTCGCATTATAGGAATCTGGATCCTTGAGCTCGTGAAAACATACCCTCCGTCGGTCACATTTACTGGCATTGACATATCTTCGGACCACTTCCCGCCTGCTCCTCCCTCTAACACCAGCTTCCACGTCCGTTCAATTCTTGATGTCCCCGATGAGTGGACGAACAAGTTCGCATTCGTCCACCAATGGCTACTGCTTCTAGGGATCAAGGCGGAGCACTAGCCGACTACGCTAGAGATCATACAGCGCATTACCAAACCTGGGGGATGTATACAGCTAGGCGAGTATGGGAAAGTCGTCAGCGGTCCTGCTACCACGCATTTGGAAAGCATGACATCTGCGTTCTTTTCCGAACACGGGTTCTTGCGTGATTGTGCGGAGAAAATTCCGTCGATGCTTGAGGTCTTGGGCTTGCTTGACGTCGAAGTCAACAAAGTCCTCATTCCTCTGGGCAAATGGGCCGGCCAGAAAGGTGTTCTTGGCCACAATAATTTCTCAAGATCATATCGGACGGGGTTTAAGCCCGCGTTTCTACGCGACGGAGGGTATGGGGTTATTCAAGACGAAGCAGAGATGGATGCCTTGTTAGAATAGGTGAAGCAGGAATGGGACGTTACTGAAGGATCTGGAGTGGAATACTTTATATTTGTCGCGAGGAAAGCCTAAGACGAGGAAATAAAGGGACTACACTGAAACGGCGTAGCTTATTTAAACAAACGACACGGACATTGTATGAAGTAGAGAAGAATTCGAAATTGCAAAACTCGTTCTACTCGTTGCAGCTTTGGTATCAGCGCAGGCGACCAAAAATGACATTCAGAGTACATCTGTTCATACAAAAAACATCCCGACATGCAACACGCTATACGTGCTCTTGTTCCAAGTCTATCCTGGATGCAATTTTCTTGGAGTCACTGACCACATCGGTGACCCTGTTCAAGTGGACTTCGAGGTTTTGCATGCGAATGGCGTCACGGCTGTTCGAACTTCGGGCGGAGATGTGGCTTCTTGAGTTGCTGGTGCCGACACTGCTCGCGAATTTCGAGTTTGGTCGGTGGAGTGCGATGCGCAGAAGAATCATGTAGAAACAAATGGATATTATTGGCATGGTCTAAAAGAACGCTGCACGTAAACGACATAGCATAACTGCAATTAAGGTCCAAAGACTAACCATATCCATGATGATGCTGTGGACATTGGATTTTGTGACGAAGAGGATGATAACGACCGTTAATGTAACGGAATATATCGCACCAGAGTCAAGGACTACGCGTGTGAAGTGGCGAAGAGGTGATTCGGTAGATCGGATAGCTGTGACTCGACGGTCTACATTCCAGAGACGAAATGCCAAAAGACCTGACATCACGGTTCGTCTGAAAAAGTGCATGATTAAATCAGGAACTCTTACCAGTACTTATAACGTTTGCGGCCAAAGAACTTGAGAAAAAAGCCGTCACCCAGCGCGTTAATTGGTCGCCAAAGACGTCTGTATGGTTTGCAGCATTGTGTGCGTGTGCGAAGAACCATAACAAGATGCTCGCAGTTACTGCCAACACGCGGCCGACGTAAGCTTCAACACTGCTATCTACTGTTTCGCACGTACCGAGTGTGATAAGCCAAAGCATTACAGGAAGAATCACAACCCAAAAGTTGCCCCACACAACGAAACATCGATATATCTGGAATGTTGTTGTTTATGAGCTTACTAGGAAAAACCAGCAGTCGGGCAGGTACTCACAACAACGCCATCTCCGAGAAGTGTTTGGAGAGTGTAAATAAGGTTTCGGAAAAACCAAGTGAACGATCCCACATCGGCGAAGTATACAATGGGCCCGTCTAAGGTATCGCGGTGGTGGACAAAGCCATCAATGAGCCTATGGATGTCCATTCCCATATGCTATTCATGAATGTCAGTGATATCATGGATTAATGCAAGCCTAGCTTACCATTGTGCTGAATGCGAGGAAAAGGCAAGCGGTCGTGAGCATAGCGTAGCTCTTCTCACCTGTCTTAATGCGGCGCCGGATGAGGGCGTAAGCCGTCGCTCCGAACATAAAGGCGGAGAATCCTTTAGGAAATAATGGTTTAAATCAGTGAAGAGCCAGAAGCCAACCGCAAGGACGAAGAACCACCATAAAGGATGCCTTCAAGACTGGTGGATAACGCAGTCGCATAATCGAGAGCAACTCCTTTTCCATACATCGAAATACGTCCCGGGGGGAGGGGGCAGGGAAAAAATCTCAGCGCTAGGAGAAGTCTGCACGGAGTGCTGAGTAACTAGCCCGACAGTGCCGCAGTGGTAGTAAATGACGATCGCAAGGCCACCTTTTGACCGCTACAATATCTTAACTCGTCGCTGGCGGCGGTAAGTTCTGCCAGTGTAGAGCAAGGTTCAAGAGGTAACACGATCCTGATGATTCCGGGTTTTCTTTTCTGGTCAACTGGGATGGCAGCTTATGTTTAGCACTGTTCGGTCCCAGGCTATTGCCACTGATATGTGAGTGCGGATGCCTGGATCAGGACGTCAGGTCAATTCCAGCAACGTGATAAGACTTACCACGGAGATATCCTAGTCACCATTCTGAGCAAAGGCAGTCAATTATATCATTCCGAAGTTCGAGCTACACTGTCGGTGCTGAGAATGTTATCCTCGGAATCGAAGTTGATGATCCCCCGTTACTGGGATTATAGCCAACTTCTTGCTATCGCCCACCCAATTAATCCGACCGATCCGTTTATACCCTCCTCGCTCACCAGCTCCCTCGGAGATTTCAAGTCGGACAACTAGATATCTGGTTGGCCCCGCAGCTGTGAACCCTCCATCATCACTGACTCGGAATCCTGATATCATACTCCTACTAGGCTTGTGTAGGCGTACGAGGTTCAGGTCCGATGATCATTCGACCGGCTCTTGGGGTGACGCCGAGAATGGATCCTGTCATGACTAGTGTCGCCCCAGTTGGAAAACTGACGCTTCTCCAACTTCGAACTGCCCTTCGTGGCGCATCCGGTAATTATCGGGTGCAGGCTTACTCGAAGGCTTCTGTCAGAATTGTTTTGCCACGCTGTGCCCGTGAGAAACCGCGTGGCAGAGATAAGGAATGTCAGTATTTTTTTGTCCTTCCAATGGGAGAGATCGATGGAGCCTGAAGCTTGAAGGCTTCTTTGACTTCTTCTGACACACGCTCCAAGTCGCCAACTGGACACACGGGGTGGTCCGGATCTCTGCGGGTCCACAGTTAGCTAGGGGCATGACACGGGTTAGAACTTGAATGGTGGCGTTAAATAGAATGGAAAGCACTCCAGCGCTACGAGCCACAATGCTCGGGCTCAAGTCTCTATTACCATTCCTCATTCTCGGTTTCATGCTTATCATCCATCATTGGAGACGGAAAGGAAGTCTGCTGGGTCCACGACCTCACCCACTTGTCGAACATTACTTGCAGATACCTCGTCAGAAAGCCTGGAAATATTATGAGACACTATCAAGGCAGTATGGTAAGCATTGAGCGCGTTTTACTTCGGCATGCAGGCTCTTCCACTCACCAGTCTGTCCGAATAAGGTCCCATCATAGGTATTTCACTTGGTTTTCAAGAGGTCGTTGTTCTGAACAACGCGCATGATGCAGAAGAACTGTGTGTGGAACTGTTTATGCCACGCACCCTTCATCCCGACCCTTTTCCTATCGTTACATAGCTTGGGCGACGGTCCGCAAACTACTCCTCCCGTCCACCGCTGATCTTCGCTAGGAAATATCAATCAAACAACAAACGACTCTTGTTGATGGGCAACGATGACAACCTGAGGAAACAACGGAATGCTTTTCTGCAGATGCTTCAGCCTAGAGGTGGGTCTAAGCTGCGAATAGGTGGCTTAACATGTTGGACTACTCCAGCACGATCACGTGACCATACCCGTAGATAGACGTGCATGTTCGTAGGTTAGACCATCCTATCACTATCACACTTCGTGAGCATTGCGATAGGCTCCTGCGAGTGGGTCACTCGGCCTACTCCAATGTGACAGTTTCTGATAACAGTCCTCGGGGGCTATGAACCAATTCAAGAGAACGAGTCTCTGATGCTACTGTACAATGATCAGACCAACCCAAGCAGACCGGCATTACATTCACAGTGTTTCTCGTCATCCATCGTCTTTTCTCTGACGTACGGCGGTAGAATCAGCACGGTGACACAAAATCGATCATGACAGTTCTGTTCAACTTCATACGAAACGCCCTGCCCGGCGCTCATCTTGTTGACATGATCTTTCCCATTTTGGACAAACTACCTGACTTCCTTTCCCCGTGGCGCAGGCAGGCTTTGGAGAACGCACGGGAGGAGGTGAAGGCCGGTACATTCCCCCTTGATTTCTGATATTAGCGTTCTCACGAGCCCCTAGTTATTCGGATGTCTGGCATCGGGTGTGAAAAAGAAAAACTTGAAGGAAAGCCAACATATCGATATCGAATGTTTTGCAGCCCGTTTATGGGATCAACAAGCCAAACTACGGTTGGATTTTGAAGATGTGGCCCGCAGTGAGTGCTTCGCCTCACCATTCCTAAGTTTGGAGTATCGAGCTGAACCGATGTTTCCGCAACGAAGTCGCTGGCACCTCATTCGGTGCTGAGACGGATACAACGGATGCCACCATCGAATGGTTTCTCATCGCCATGATCCTCTATCCTCATACCTTGGCCACGGCGCAGGAGGAGATTGATGCTGCCCTCGGCGGTGACGACGAATCCGTTCCTTCCTTCTCTATGATTGGACAGCTGCCTTACTGCGCTGCTCTGGTAAAAGAGGTCTTTAGATGGGCGCCAGCTGCCCCAGCTTGTTTTCCACATTACTCTGAGGCGGATGACAAATATAAGGTAAGATTTATTGAGTTGCTTATATTGGCGACCCATTCTTGAGTCTTCCATATTACAGGGATATTCAGTGAGCAGTTAATCTACACAATCATTCTTTACCGCGGGTAAAATAAATTTTAATGTAGATAAAAGCCCACACGACGGTTATTCCTTGCATCTGGTCTATGGTGGGTACATTGACGCCGACCTTTCATGGGTGTACTGACCTTTGATAGCACCGCAATGAGAAAGAGTTTCCAACACCAGAAAAGTTCATCCCAGAACGATTTCTCCAGGACGATTGGATCCCTACTTTCGAATCATTGACCGAAGGCCATTACACCTTTGGATTTGGTCGTCGGTGCGTCCTCTGAATTTTCGACGAAATACTATCAACAGTAGAATCATGGTTGACTTTAGAAAATGTCCGGCGTACAACCTCGCGAGTAAATCCGTGTGGATTGCTCTTGTTCGTCTTATCTGGGCATTTGACATCATTCCTATGCTAGATTCAGCTGGCGCGCCAATTTATCCAGATCCGAATGACTGTACTTCCGGCATGAGCTCGTAAGTTAAGACACCCTTCCCCAGTAATGTCGACGGTTTTCAGTGGTATCCATTCTAGTCGACCGGCTAGTCTTCCAGTACAGCTTCGACCACGAGCGCTAAAGCGGGCACAGTTGATCAAGCGATTGAGAGATGCCTTGGTATGAGATGAAGGCAATTGCAACAAATACCACAAGTAGCTTGCCTGTACTTACATCGGGAAATTCTCAGAACCCCGGCATTCCGCGATTGGACTATGCCAGTAATATACTACTGCTACTACTACTGTCGCGCAATTATGTTAAATCGACTGGTTCGATAGTGCGGTTTTTTTATTAAGCCGACCCATGCCAGCCCCAGGTTGATCAATCAGTGAGAGTCAATGTAGCGGACTGGATCCGAATCTCGGGGTTTGGAAGCAAAACAGGTGTGTAGCATTCTGTGAAGCAAGACTCAGGTCTAAACATTAAAGTAGGTGTAGCGTAAGCGATGGAGTGAGCCCGAACAGGAAGGAAAAAGATAATGAAGAAGCAGAACACGACTTCTGGCACGCACATGCTATTGTGCGGCTTCTTCGTCATCATATGCCTCAGTCTCCTCGTCCGCGTCAGCAGTGGCCTCTTGGTACTGGAAGAAAAGGGAGAACAGGGTTAGATCGAATCAAACACCAGGATTTGTCAGTCACACCTGTTGATATTCAGCACTGTGCAAAGGCAGGTCAATCAGCAGTCGGATAATAGTCTTGGCAAACGTACATGAGATCTTGTGTATTGCTCTCTGCCTCGCTGAATTCCATGACATCCATGCCTTCTCCGGTGTACCTTCAAGTTCATTAGAAGACAGAGCTGTACCAAAGAACGTTCAGCTCACCAGTGTAAGAAAGCCTTACGCTTGAACATGGAGCGGAACTAGAAAGCATAACGTAAGCGACTATGATTGTCGCGCAATGACAAGATGTGCACCGTTTCAGAGGTTCTCTTGAAGACTTCTTGGATGGCGGTTGAGTTCGACAGGGCAGTTGCGGACTGTGTCAAGAGCGAGATGGAAGGGAGATCATTATCGTTCAATGGGAGGCGAAGAGAGTTGGCCACGCACCTGTTTCTGACCGACGGGGGGAACAGACACCAATGACACTGATACATTGTCAGGTATCCACCTGCATTACCGTCAATGATCGGGCATCTTCGGCAGGGATCGCACAAGGACGCACTCGACAAACTGTTGCGAGTTCTTCGTCTGCAAATCGCGGACAGATACCTGCCGAGGGTGCACAGGACATCATCAGGGCCGCTCCTCAGGTGTGTTGGGCTGTGAGACATACTTCTGCCTGCAGGGAAGCCAATGTCATCAAGTTCTACAACTCGCAAGGACGTCACTTACTTCTCGTGATGGAATCTTGCCCCGGAAAATCACAGCAGCTGTGAGGTAGCGGCTGATCGCTGTCTCGAATCAGCGCTTCATATGGTTATTTTGGAAACTTACCCATGGGCGGGGTCGCAAGCGACGAGGAGGTTCTTGCGGTCAAAGAGCCTATGAGAAGGATATGAGCCTCAAGATCTTATCGGGAGAATCATCGAGTCATACGATCTAGTTAACTCGGGAACCGAGAAACCCTGGAACGATCTCGCTTTTGGATTATAAAACGGTGCGTAACTTGGCATAAGGAAATGCAACTTATGATTGTCAATAGAAAATCAGTGCGAATGCATGAACCGAATGCGGTGAGAGGCGCACGCGAGGGAATGGGACGAGGTTCATTCCGAGCTTTCGTAGATCCCTATTTAGAAATTGTTAAGGTGATGTCGTCACCTAGGGTTGTAATTACGAACCCGTTCAATTGGCCCGGGAAGCGGAGACTGGTGCTAACTCCGCACATAACTCGAGCGATAAGCTTTGAAAATGAGACAGTGGATGGAGGGTAAATTAGGACGAACGCACATCATTGAGATCTCCGAAGTTGGGGCTAGGAAATTTCAATGTCCCCACACAGATATCGTAGCTAAGTCATTTTCGCATCAACACCGTCACGGCCAGGTTCTTTTCGGGGAAGGTGACTTACAGCGCTTCGTTGTCAATGCAGATTGTCAGATCACCATTATCTACAAGTTGATGCACAGAAAGCATCGCATTGTAGGGCTAAACACGCGCTCAGCAGCCGGCACGGTCGGAGAAGCGCAAGTCATACCTCTACGACAGTTTCAGACACCTGGATTGACGTCATCAATATGTCGTTGAGGTAATAGCGGTCAACATAACACGTACTTTGGGAGAAGGGATAATAGAAAAGGTGGCAAGCATCCTATCAGGGAATTCCTGGGACGAAAGACGTGGTAAGACTACTAGAAGCCGATGAACAGGAGGTTATGGAAGACTGTACCTCTCGAATTTTAGAAAGTAGGAGGCTTCCTAAACCAGCTCCGGTGCCACCTCCAAGTGAGTGGATGATCTGGAAACCTTGTAAAGCATCGCACGGTTCTGCTTGCTTCCTGACAACATCCTGTAGCGGATATCCATGTATAAGACTTAGGAGCATAAAGACAACATGGCATACCATGATCGTGTCGATGAGTTCAGCACCTAGCGTACAACAACCATGTCAGAAACGATCATAGGTCCCTGGAGAACAATATCGCGCACCCTCAGTGTAGACTGCACAGAATTCGTGTCAGCTCGTGCAGGGTCAATCAAGGGCGGCGTACTCACATCCCTTGGCCCAATTGTTCCCTGCGCCGGATTCACCGTGTACGTACGTATCAGGGCGGAAAAGATCGCCAAGCGATCCGCTACGGAGCTATCGCAGAGCTCAGATACTCGTCAAACATGACAGGAGGTAGACGCAGACACACCCGATTGCAAACCCCTGCCTCGAGGTCAATCTGAATGCTCCGCGGGACATACTTGTTCGCTGACGACGATTCAACCTCGGTGAAGTACACACCAGCCTATCAATGTCTCCAATATGAGTTTTCACCCTCAAGAATCGACCAATTCACTTGTACTTACTCGTAAAAGCTGTTGTGGGTCTGATCCTTTGTACATCTGCCACTCGTGTGAGTTGCCCCTCCATGGGCAGACGGAAACAAACGACAGCTCACCCCATGCTCATCAAGGCCGTGCTCCGCTATGAGCATCTTCCAGAACGTCTCTCCGACCTATGCTGCTTTTCAGAAAATTCGTAGACGCGACGATCGATTGGTGGCCCCATGGCAGATACATACTTGGTTCCCAGCCTGGCCGACCTACAGTAGCCAAGAGCAAATGCTTTAGTGCATGCAACGAAAGAACTTCGCGTTTGTTACCTGGACATTGATGATTTCGCGAGCAGACTGCATTTTGGGGGAGGAGGGGGAGGAGAAGAACAAGGAATGACTGAGATTCGAGACCGAAGCTGACAATTAAAAATAATATATTTTGATGACGCTATTCCATTTGTAGATCGGCGGGCCTCGGCCCTGTGCGTATTCAATATTGACTTTTCTCGAAAGTTGAGCAGGACTCTATGTACCGCTCCTTGAAAGGGCAAGGCATGTCTACTTGACGACAGTCGTCGAACAGAACAGGGCTGCAGGTAGTGCTTTGTCGTACGACCAAGTTCAAGCCCACCAATCGCTGAATTCACGCTGTTGTTGACGTCAACAATACCCATTTTGAAAATGCAAGCCATCTGCCAAATTGCCGGTGGACCTGCCAATAGCTGGAAGAGCAGATTTAAGCAACTGATGTCAAATATCGTAGGGGGGGTCTTCAGAGTCTGGTAGATTCACCCTAAGCATACCCGGTCGAACGAAGAGTCCGAAATCGTAAACCTTCACGGCATCTGTGGCCTGGTCGAGTACAATACAGAGGCGGATGATGGTACAAACACCCGTACAACAGCGTCTTTCTTTCTACGCTTTGCATGGCCTCAAGACACCTCAATGGGCAAGTCGTTTTATCCTCATTATGATCGCTGTATGTCCGATCGTACTCAGTGTCAGTCGTTTGAACAACTTGAACAGATGCAAACTTACATTGGGTGTCGAACCCCCGATGCGGGATCTGCTCTCATAACCCTTCGCATCCTGAAGGATGCGTCAGCAAGTGAATAAGAGAGGAAAGGAGTAGACTGACCCTGCCTAGTGGTGCCCATGTATGAGTACTTGGGCGTGAGGTGGCGCTTAAGGAGCCAAGTGCTGGACTTCGAGCCAAGCTGTAGAGGGGAACATCAGCAAAGGGTAAAGTAAATCAGCTTCCGGTACGTACTCCAGTCTTCCGGTTGAACAACTCCATCAGGAGAATGAACGGGCCCTGTCCGATCTTCATAATCGTCTATAACCACAACCTCACCCAATCACTCTTAACGACGGGCGACTGGACATGCTTGCTCATTAACCCCATCAACTGTTGAAGAAAATGCGTCAATATCCATAGGTTCTGAGAAATATGTTGACCTACCACCAGAGTGCGAAAAGTGGCACAGTACATTGCGATTGTTGAATCGCGCCATCGTTGTCTCACTAATGGCGATTTCCAAAAACGCCGGGAAGGTCGAAAACATGCCAAACGTAACCTTGTCGAACCCAAAGCTCGCCGCTGCCGAAAAGTTGCTCCACTCCATGACGCCCGAGGGCACAAACACCCCCGAGTGCTTCTGATGGATGACCTTCAAGCCCGTCGAGCCCTCCAAGTCGTTGTCAATGACCACGACCTTTTTCTGCGCCTCCTCCTTCGACAAGCCGTCGAGCGCCTTACTCACAGCCTCGCCAAAGGCAATGCCCGTCACGCGAACCTCTTTTGTACACCCGATATAGAGGTACGGCTGCGGGTGGGGCTTGATTCCTCGTAGAATGCGAGTAGTCCCCGTACCTGTATTCATTCAGATACTCCACCGCGCCTTGGATTGGGATGAAATCGTGTCCGGCCGGCGAGCCTTCAATATGCGGGACACCCGGCGCCATCTTGCGATTGAGGACCACTGTGAATTATGGCATGGCGTTATATCATGTAACTAGCATGGATAACGGGGTGAAAACTTACGCGTGGCGGGCCCACTATAGCAGACGACGCTGCAGAGGCCTGCCCAGACGGCGCCGAACTCCTCGCCTTCAGCTCGGATTACCTTGAGTCCGTGGCCCTCAAGTGTACGAGCAATGTCGAAACGTGCCCAGCGATGGTGACGTCATTGATGATGATCTTAACGTTCAGCCTGCTTGGCAACGGCGAGGCTGCCCGCCTCGGCGTCGTTGCCCTCTTGCTGCGAGCCACCAGAGCCGAGGCAAAAGGTGACTTTGTCTCGGTTTGCCATGGAGACGCCGTTCACCATTGCCCTGCGTCATTGTAAGCGTCATGCTCCTCTCTGAAGAAATGTGAAGAAGAAATGGCGTGCCACATGTGGCCGAGGCGGCCAGATGAAAACTCTATCCAGGAGTGAGGCCGAGTTCGGGTGCCCTGGAAGCTTGGAGTCGACATCACGATAACGCAGGAGGTGCTCGGCGGGAAAAGAGCCCTCGAGAATGACAAGCAAGTACTGCATTGCAACTCGATGTCCTATTCGAACCAATATTCAACAGCAAAAACGGGTAATTAACAAAACATTTACCGGCTTCGTAAAAAAATGACGGGGTAGAAACGTTTCTGCGCGTGGTCAAAGAGGGCGAGGATCATGCACACCTCCAGTGCGGTATCATATCCTCCACCTGTTGTTAGTACAAGACCAGACATACGCTGTTCGTTTTGAGACAGAATGTTGAATACCACCAGTGTGTCCAGTCGCACCCCGAGCATGGCTCGTCACGGTGAAAATGATATCACGGAATAGCTGATATTCGCTCGAAGCGTAGTCCTCTGAGCTTGGGAAAGTGTAAGCCTGCTAGGATTGAAAGAAGACCTGTGGCCAACAAGACGTCAAAGCAACCCCGGTAACCCACGGCGCGGACACAAACTTGGTGTCAAACTTCGAGAGATCAATAGGAAAGTCTGGGTAGTGACATTGACATGGCAGTCATGGTGATACATAGTTTAAGGGTGAACGAGGAAGTGGAGCGCCTGAAATAGTAAATCTTCCTTTATGTAGCGGGATCCACTGAACAGAGACATGTTCATAATCGGCGACTGCGGTTAACCAAATAAAATTGCTTCCATGAATCTTTGCATTCCGCGATCTTTACGAGATACGCTCTATGTACGAGTCCTTCTGCTGGACATCCTTAGTTCTGTAAATGATAACAAAGTCAGTAAACGCATCGTTTAAGAGGCTGGATAGCCAGATGAAAAAGGGAGTAAAAATCAGAGAACCGAGTTTCGACGCGGCTCTCACCCAGAGGGGAGCGCTTCGGACGGCACTTCCTAAAGCTTTCGGTGGAAAATCGTCATGTGGAGATAACAGGAAAGAAGAAGGAACTGGAGGCAGAGAAACGTAGTACTCACCAACTGCCCATCATCGATTGCAGAAGCAGGGAAAAAAAAATGGTATTTAACTAAGGACAAATTGGAACTCCGCCAGACTTCTCTCTCACGATCGCCGAATTGGACTTATGTTTCAGATAACTTGATAACAGCAATTTTATTCGCAGCACTCACTGACTACTCCTCCGCATTTTATAACGACAGAACTGCACTTTCAGGAGTACTCTAGACCTGCGAGTATACTCATTTCCTACACAGTGAAAACAAACTTGACGGTGAGTCTTATCAAATGATGTTCTCATAGTGTTCGACGACATACATAAAATCTCACAAATTATCCTTTTAACTTGGCAAAAGACCATGGAAATGTCGAATATCCCGAATGCAGGCTTTCATCCGAACGACCAGGTCCAAGCCGCTAGCAATGCTGAGCAGAACGGTGCTGTTGCCAGCAGCAGCGCCGAGTCTCCACCGAAGCGCAGGCCAGGTCGGCCCAAAGGCAGCACCAAGAAAAATATCATCGGGGAGCCAACGGTACCGAAGGTGAAGCGTCCCGTAGGGCGCCCACGCAAGGATGGGTTCCCTGCGGGCTCTGTAGGCACTCGGCCACGTTTGCCCAAGCAGCCACGAACAGTGAGTGCTGGCTTTGCATTAATTACATGTCTAACAAGCAAAGCAGAACGGTTCGGCCTCGTGGGCAGCCCCAATGTCCGGCGTCGGGTACCCACAACATCACACACCGTATTCGATGATGTCCTCGGCAAGCATGCATGTTCCGATCGACCCGAACTTGCAAGACGACTGGGCCGTTCTTGCGCGCACAAACCCCAATGCATTCCTCACAACCCTTCTCTCCGCACTTGCCGCGCCTAATCCCGTCTCCAGCGCAGGCCCGACCGTCGAAGAGGCCTTCAAATCTCATCTCAACTCACTCACACCAATGCCCAACCAACTCCAACCCATCCCCTCGCTCTACTCCATCCTGAAAACCTTCTGGTTACCCTCCTCACCCGCCTACTTTTCTCTGACTGCCAGCGCTTCCACCGCGCGCACGCCTTCCGAGCACCGCTTCCTCTACTGGGACCCACAACCGCTCGTCTTCAACGGCATCGCCTGCCCGAACTGTGCCGCGCCGCTCATTAACCGCGGGCGCATCTCCACAGGTCCCATCAAGATCTACGACATTGAGCGACCCTTCTTTATCATTGGCTGCGAGTACGTCTGCCGATCTCCGGCCTGCACGGGGCCCATGCATCCTGACGGCCGCAAGTTTGCAAGCACAGACGCGTCCGTCTTCCGCGCGCTGCCGGTCAAGCTCAAGGACGAGTTCCCCGCGCGCCTGATGTACTCGGACACCGACGCGGGGAGCGGCTCGAATATATGGAACTGGGGTGCGTTGGGAGTGTCTCTGAATTTGTGGAACATGGTGAGGGGGTGTTTGCGGGCAGGGATGAGGAGGGATGTAATACTGCAGCTTGTGGATGCGGTGCAGCGGGGGGTGCCAGAGGATGAGCCGGTCGAAGCGCCAAAGGTGGAGGATGAGGGCGAGGATGATGGTGAGGGTGAGGGCGAAGGGGAAACAGAAGGAGGGGGTGATGCAGGTAATAGTGTCGGACAAAGCGGCGGCGCTGGGCCGAGTTCTAATGCAGGTGCTGGCCCCAGTGGATCAGCGCCAGGCCCAACAACAGAGCTTCCTAACGTATGTGTTTCCGTCATCTCTTGAAGAATAAGACGAGCTCAAGGATACAGACTTTTCTTCAGACCTACCTTGACGCATACAACGACGCATGGAAGGCTAACAGCGGTGTCGCTCCCACCTCCGCTTCAGCCAGCGCTCCTCCCAGTGCTGGCGGAAACGCCAGTGCTAGCGGAGCCCCGCAGGCCGACGCCGGTCCGGGTACCAGCATGACGCCACAGCTCAAGAGTCCGCACCCGGCTGCGCCCGCACCCACGACACAGGTGTACGATTACACCAAGGGCTTTGCGGGGTATCCCTATGCCGCGTATGCCTTCTTCCCGCCCAACGGCGCCATGGCCATGCCCGCCCCCGCCGCGGACAATGCGAACCCGAATCTGAAGAGGCCATACCCGTTCCCGGATGATAATTCTAGCTCAGCGAGCACGGGGGCGGGGGGAGGAGGGGACGCGACGAAAAGGAGTCCGAGGCATTGTTGTAAATGTGGCTCGCAGGAGTGTAAGGGTAAGGGTGGCCGCTCGTTTTGCTCGAATGGGTGTCAGGACTGTGGGAAGCTTGATTGTAAGGGGAGGAATAGCAGGCGGCCAGACAAAAAGTGTAGCGAGGGGTGGCTGTGAGCCGTGCCTTGCCGGGAATGGGGTATGGATTTCATTTTTGTTGTAAGCTTTTTGGTGTGCGTATACTGTACTGTATGACTTGTGTGTTTTGTAATCTCGCTCTCGACGACACAGTTCCTATCGACCGTGCTTGTCCTAGATCGTCACTTTATTCCGACCTGTTTCCAGCTCCACCCTGGTGATCTAGTTTGTTCCTCTTGCCTACTTCACCTTGCGCCACGTTGAAGACATCTAAGGAAGTTCGATCCCCCAAGTACCTTGGGCAAAGCTGCGTATATGTCCACGTGACCATCGCCGAGCTCAGATCTAGACCAACATGAATGCTGCAGCTTCCAAGATACACTCATTTCTCTCTGAGACTACGACGACGCTTTTATGTATTTTTGTTCAATACTGGCATCGCTCCGTGTAGTGCCACAACTCCTTCCACTCGCACAACGACTAGCTAAACATCACACGCTACCACTGTGGGTGAAGATCTGCGTTAGGTGCATGGTCGGAAGCCCCGAACGACATAGTATCATCCTGCCGGTGTGTGACCCATCATCTGCTCAATGTTCTAGAAACAGACGCACGGTTTCCTATGTTCCTAAGGTCTCGGACTTGTTCGCTCATCCGGGAACAGAACATCACACACATCTGAATATTGGACGACAGTTCTCAATGACAATCGCACCACCTTAAAGCCAAAGGATCACATCTGCCTCATTGAATGTGTTCGCCGCCATATTGGAATATGTCACGAGGTTCTATTCAAGATTGCAAGTGATGTAGAACCGCGGTGAAAACCAGATGATATCAGACCATACAAGCGAGGGGTGGGTTAGAGGGGGCATATACAGCTAATACATTTGTAAAAGCCGTTGTTATCTCGCTTTTGATTTGATTCGCCTGTGCAAGGAGAACAGACTAAATGGATGGTGAGAATCAAAATCAGGTTTTGGAAATTTTGCACTGACTGGTGTGCCGCTGATCAAGGTGTCGAGCCAAAGCGTCGTGTTTGAACTAGTGTCCACGAGATCCTGATTGAATAACGCGACGATCCCGGCAATTGGAGAACTTTCGAAGACTGGCTTCTTCGCGCTCATCTGCTCCAGCATTCCCTTAATCATAGGGATATAGCCTCCAACTTCGCTTGCCATTAGAATGAATTCTAGCCCGTCCTTTTCAGTAGCAATTCCGTCTCGAGGGATGCAGTACTGCTCATAATGGCGGGGATGAGGTTCCTGGAGGGATAAGTACTACCGATTGAGGACCCACTTTGACTTCTATTGTCCCTGCGAGAGTCGCAGAAATCACGTCTTGGAACTTGCGGTGAATGAACTAGCACAGAAAAAAATCGTATGAGGAGCATGTCTTCAAACAAGATGTATATTATCCACCGTTACTTGTTCCACTGTTCCTCCGAGAGCAGGAAAGTTAGCGACGCTGCTGTTGAGAGAGGTAAGATGCGAAGTAATATTGGCCAAATGTTCCTCCGCAGGTTCAATGTTGCGCTCCTCGATTAGTTGGGCGGAAACTACAAGCGGGATCAGAGCAAACAGCAGAGACAATAGCATGGTGGAAAAGCGATGGCACGTAACATGCCTCTTCAGCTTTCCATAGACTTATAAACATTGGTCATGGTCACCAGTGACACTCAGCGACATTGGGAATCAGATTCAAACATTGCGTTGAATTATGCGGCTTCCTGTCATCAAGATGTTCAGAAGCGGCCAGAAATCGGGCTGTTGTTCCACCTTACTGTTGAACAAGATGATCTTGGCAGCACGTCCTTGTGATGGCAAGAATCCGACATGGAACGCTTGACCTAGTTTGGACAAACTTAACGAGCCAGAGCAGCAGACGCCCTGTAGTAGACATGACCCGCATTGACCGGGAAGATTGATTGGTCGAATTGGCGACCGTGTCGCGATTTTTAACCTTGCGGAATTCACGAGTTCACGCCAGCATCCAGCTGCCACGACCTTCCTCGTGGAGGCAGAGTTCTGGGATCCTGGAGGCGGGGAGCTATCAACCTTGGTGGTGCAGAGTGAAATTTTGAAGCGGGTTTGGTCTGATGTGATTCGAAGTTCGGAGCAATTGCTGGTGAGCAAACGACGCTTTTTTCACGATTTCACCCACTTATCAGAAACGGCGCGGTACAAAAGGAATAGGCAGGTGAATAAAAACTGATGCTTCACGTCCCCAGCATAGATAGTATGCGAACTAGCCAATAGATGCATGTGTTGGCATCATAACATCCTGGTCGAGGTCACGGAAACAGGAAGCGACGAGGTCAACCGAGACGTTGTGATAGAGGTGGTTCGAGAAGTAGTAGTTGTCGTTGGGCCATTGGTTGTGCTGGTTGTGTTGGTGTTCGTAGTGTTGTAAACAAGTATCGTACTCTCGAACGCTGCGGCGACCTCTGCCTTAATCTCGCTTGCAGTGTCGTTTATGACACCAGGCTGAGATACATGATGAGCATATTCTCCCGCGCATGCGTGTACATACTCACCGGTGCACCGCTACTCAAACCATCTAGGTAGGAAATGGTGGATGCGTTGTAAATGACTAGATCCTGGAAAAAGAGGGGTACAGCTCCGACGGCTGCAAACGCAGGCTGCTTCAAGCTCATATTGCTGAGAGTGGCCAGGAGGGCGGGTGTGTACAGATTTTGAGCAATATCAAGCATCTTTATTGCATCTGAAATCTCAGCGGGTCGTCCATTTTGATCAAGACAATACTGAAAAAATGATATTTTAGAAACAGACTGATCTCAGTCTCAGACGGAACTCGGTTGGTCACTTACCAGCACGGTCTCCGAGGCATTTCCGGTGGCCTGGGTTAGGTTTGAATACCTGAGGTGGATATCCTAGGAATTGAAATGGAATGAAATTGTACTCCTCTGCGTGAGGAAAGACCAGTACGCACCAGTACCTGTAGCTGATTCCCGCCAGAGTTGGTAAAGTTGGCAATGGCAGCATCCAGATCCTTGAGCTGCACAGCAAGATTTCCCATGTCTGCAAGTGCAGGTTCGACGTGGCGATTCAATATTGTTCCAGAAACCAGCATAGGAATTATTGCGAGGCTGGTTGTGAGTAACATTGTGTGCTTGGGGTGGCTACGATGTGAGGTTCGTGTGGCCGTATTTATACCATATTACGGTGGATCACTGGCAGCTAGGTGCGAGAGCAAGGTTCAGCGAAACAGGCGATGGTCAAGGATAGCGCTTCTGACGGAAAGAAGGCACAACGATCGAATGATAGTTGGGGGGAGCGATTCCGAAACCAGCTGATTGGCATACGATTGATGGTGTTCGATCGTATATTCGGCTCTGGTTCGGAACAGATGGTCGGAGGCACCTATCAGTGGGCCGCTACATCATTTCTCAGCTTTTTGATATTCTATGCGGTGGTTAAAGAAGATAATTCTATGTCTGAAACACAAAAGAGAGTTTCAGAAAGCGCATGCCAATGAGGATCTTGAGTTTACCACAAGGTACATACTTCAACGTTCACGGACGAGAAGTCGGGAAAGGTCTATGGGTGACTGACGGGCGGATACAATACTTTAGACTTATGTCGGCATAGTTTTGGAGTTCACGATAACCTACAATGTGTGTAAGCAAGTACTAGGATTACTTCACGTTTACTGTCACGTACTAGATTTTGTGGTGGATATCATTGGTAGCCAATGGCCTATCCAAGCATTACCCTGGTCAGATTCTGTCCAGATGGGAAAAGCTCTGCTGATAGAACATCGGAGAAGGAAAAGAGAGCCTTGGTGCATGGAAGGAGGGGTGCGTGATGTAGCGGAACCCCGACTGCGACACGCGGAACTTGTTGATTCGACATGTAAGACGAGAATCTCTGCGTTCTTTCGGAGGCTGAAACAGAACACCTGTCAGAGTGGTACCAGGATATGAAAGTGGATGGATCAAAGTTCGCACCAAAAGCTACCAGAAAGCAGCCTGGAAGCACCATTGGCATTCGCTCCATGACAGCTTCTGCCTCTAAGAATACCACACACGTCATGTCAAGCTTCAATCTCGGTCTCCGAGAAAGCTCTGATGGTCCAGGTCGCTGTCGCGGCACAACCGTGCGTTTATCGTTGCTTCCAAACCGCTTGCGTATATGATAGTGGACAGATCCAGAATATTGATGCTTGAGAGCTATTAACATGCGACCAATAAAAAAAGGCTGGAAGGATGCAGGGTTTCGGTGAGCGGGCGGCGACGATTTGCGTCTACCAGGAGGTGTAGGGTGATCTTATCTAATCTAGTAAATCCTAAGTGATCGGGTTTTCCCGAGCCTAGTCAAACATAACGTGCATATATTCTCTCTTCTCAGATTTCATCTCTCAATCCCTCACAGTCCTCACAGACCATGCCGATCGCGTGCCTATCAGCAACTCTTCAGAATTGACAGTCGTTTGATCAACGATTCTCAAAACTGATCTTCCTCACTCCGAACGGAGCAAACTTCAACGGCAGTCTTTTGCACGCTGGTAGCCGGATCAAATGTAACTTCGCTAGTACCTAAATCCGCTTGGTTGCCTATGCCCTTTGGCTTAGCCTCGATAGGGCAACGAAAGGTTTGAACAATCGACGGGGACATGCTAGCCCTGAAAGTTGTTGGCGTGCCGGGCTGCACAGTACTTGCTCACTACCATGTAATTCTACGGACGCTACCAACGGTATGGTCTATATGTGTGTAATATCTCGCACGGTCGAAGGACTTTTTTTCTGCGCCCTACTTCGATGAAAAGTTGAAACAGTTTGTATCTCTCCTCGCGTCGTCTAAACATCTGAATTGACCAAACCTACGGACAGAGACTCAGAACAGAACAGAATACAATCGTGGGCATTCATAACACAGAAAGCAAATGCAGATAGAAGCATGCACTTATGATGGACCCGTTGTTCTCGCAGCCTGTCCATCATGCTTGTGTTCATCAGCGTGATGTTTTCCTCCACCCAACGTCCGAGATCGTGTCTGGGATGGAGGTTGTCCGGCTTGCGGTTGCTGAGCATCGACCTGCTTCTTAATGCAAAAGGATGTCGGGTAACTCCCCGGCCCACCATCTCTGACCTTATGTCCTCCTCACCCTTCGTCCAAGCCCAGCTGTCCGTACAGCTCTTGGAACCGCTGTTCTATGGCATATATGTCGTGACACTCGGCTTCTGTCTGGAAGCCCTACTTCGAAATCCACGAGGGTGGAAAGCGTGGGCCGAGATTTCGAAGACGATGCTCATCGTCGTATGTCTCATGGCGTTCTTCGCGACTTTTGATGTCATCCTCGGCTTCATGATCAACATGAGTGCCGTTTTGTATCAGGGCCCAGGAGGTCCCGAGGCTGCGTATAATCGAACATCAAGTTGGATGAACATAATGGGCGTAAGTTGTTACGTTTTTAATCGTTTAATTCGGTCGGGCCTAACGCAACACTATCTGTAGGTTATGAATGTCATCATACAAACCGTCCTCGGCGATTGCATGCTCATCTATCGATGCTGGGTAGTTTATGGCCGCTCCTGGAGGATCATCGCCGTTCCTGTTGTCATCGCCGTCTCTGGACTTGTCTGCATAGCTTTGTCGATATATTATCAAGTGGTCCTCCCCGAAGGCTCCCAGCTTATGAGTCCGTACCGCGAGATCGTCATCGCCACATGGGCTCAGACGATATCTATTAATATCTTAACTACTTGTGAGTCTATTTATCGCCATCGGATGCTGGCAGAATTTGACTGTCGTTGCAGCTCTCATCGTACTCCGCATCTGGCGCGTTGGCAGACAGACATCGGAGATACTAAACCTAGACACAGATTTCAAGTCCACCTATGACCGTGTCATCAAGACCATCGTACAATCCGGCCTCCTGTATACAGTTACAGCGTGTATGACTGCGATTACGTATATATCCGGGAGCTTCGCCTATCTGCCGTTGTCTGGTATGGTGAGTTATAAATCGGCAACTGCATGATTCTGTCTAAACACGGAGTAGGATGTCCAAGTGATCGGGATATCATTTAACTTGATTCTTATACGAGTCCATGGTGGACACGGGCATAATTCCCATGCAGAAAATAACACACGGCCACCCCAGTCCACTCTACGATTTTCGATAGGACCTTCGAATTCAAGCTCCATGTCCACATCACAACCAAGTTTTCCATCATCATCCATGCCAAATGCAGGAGATGACCAGGGGGTCGACGTTTACCTCAAAGTTGACGAGCGGGGCGAAACACCGTCAACCCCGAGCTTTGTGGACGAGAAAGTCTAAGGTCCTAGGCGGTTCGGTGATTAGACCCCCATGCTTTCACTCTACTTACAGTGCGGATAGTATGCGGTCGACCCAGGTATCAGGGGTAGGCGTCCCCTCTGGTGACCGAGCACCATTGTGATTGGTACATTTTACAAACTCGGTCCGAATTCCAAACGCCTTGTAGCTTAGCATGTTGGCGTGGTGGACTCACCGATATCCACGGCTAGTTCAATCGAGATTTTGATACACCTTCGACATTCAAGCGCGGGTTCTCGGTCGCTTCACCTTCCTAAACCGTTTCGTCAACTGTTTTTTTTTCGTGGTCAACTCGCTATGTATATCCGGCAAAGGATGCCTCTTCTTCTCGAAGAGCTGTTGTAGCCACCCTCTCACGTCCATGGGATATACTTGAGGCGGAAGGGCGTCCTGCCGACGCAGGTGCCGAGCGGACATGAGCACCGTGATGGGGAGATGCTTTGAGTCGTGACGTGTGCGGAAGTAGGCGAGCATGCGACTTCTGACCTCTACGACACCTAAGACATAACCCGTGCAAGCCGTCGAAGGAGTTTCCGTGCCACCTTTACATCTTCTGGTTTCGCTGACGTACCTGTTCAAGTAGCAAAATCCAAAAAGGAAAAGTGGCGCGGGTGCTGGCAGAGCTCTCTGAAGCATAGCGGCGTCGCGGCTCCGATAGACTTTGATGCCCAGCATGATATCCAGGGTGTCTCGCGTGATCCCAGGAACAGACCTCCCTGCTGGCCCAGACTCGTTCGCAGCCAGCTGGCAAAACATCGTCAGACCCTATCGAGCTCAGTAATGATGAGTGAAGTAGATTTGTAACTTCTATAACATTTTTGGTGAAATGACCCCTCTGACCTGGGGTCAGCTCCAACCATTTCAATCGAAGGTGGGTGTCAAATGACCTGACCGGGTTATAACCGGGTCGGTGCAACAACTATCACCCGCTCTTTATGCTACCGCAAGTTCGTCTGGTGTCGAAGTATCGTCCGCAAAATGTTCAAGAAAGCCTCGCACCTATACGAGGACTCGGGATGACGTATAGGCAGGTATTCAACGAGATAAGAGCCCTGTGACAAGAATATAGCACTCACAGAATAGACAGACAAGACAAAATACATAGGGTAGGAATGAATGAGAAAACGAAACATTGTAGAATTCACCTTGGTACAGACATGTACAGTGGATAAACAAATATGCTAAGCTAAGCGCATGACCTCATTGCATTCCCTTTACCCAACACGGTCCCTGAACACATGTACTAGTACGAAGACGGCGAATTTTTCGCCCGCATGTCGGTATGATGTATGCTCATTACCAAATTCGCTTCAAAAGGAACATGAACCGATGAACTTGTCTCACCAATAACTTCTGCTGGGTGAGGTCTGTATCTGTCTCCTCCTGTCGCGTAAATGGTTGAACCGTTAATCGATACCCCTCTGCCTCTAGCCTTCTGCGCAACTTCCTGGAGACTTGCTAGTTCAACGGTTTCAAGACGAGAAACAGAGGACGAATTAGAGTAATATATGCAAAAAGACTTGGTGAACGCTGGTGAACGTCCCGCCGTCATCATTCCCAAGGTGGAACCTCGTTTGACGCGGTTCCGAAACCGAAAGGGGTTAACAAACAATACCTAATTCCTGCTTTCCCAAATGCACCTAGGAAACCTCCCTGTTGCTGACCTCTGTGGACAATTCCGTCTATATTCAGCAAGTACAAACCGCGGGAACGCCCCTGACGATGTGATCTAAGTCACGCAACTAGATCCACTGGAACCTGTTATATAGCCCTACTTCCAAAGTTGAAGGTCCCCACGCGAAATCCGTCAATTGGCAGTACCAACAGTATAACCCAACACCTGTAGCAAGCAGCTTTTATTTTCACGATGGCTTCTGCGACTGCCCAGTCGTCTTTCTCTACGCAGCCTGCCGAACGCGATCCATACCGATATCAAGTAGGATTCGGAAATTCCTTTGCCAGTGAAGCTCTGTAGGTCATGTCCTGTTATCGATCGTCCAGTACTAATGCCGATTGAAACACACTCAGGCCTAACACGCTCCCGAAAGGGCAGAACAGTCCCCAGAAGTGTAAATATGACCTTTATGCGGAACAGGTGAGCGAGAATACTGCACTGCTTGTGTCTCCTTCTCACGGAAGCACAGTTGACTGGCACACCGTTCGCTACACCGCGTGCCCAGAATCTCCATTCGTACGTCCCTATATGCATACTCTGCTGAGTCGTGCAGGCCTGACAGATAAATATTAACATTAGATGGCTTTACCGTATCCGACCCTCTGTAGCGCACCAAGGATTCACCAAGTTGCCTGAGAACCCTGACGTGTGTCGTTCGCTAATTCCCCTCTCACAGCCGATTGCTAACATCCGAAACCCATGACCACAGCTCGAATCAACCTTCCTTCCTCTGAATCCGAAAGTCCATGCTAGTCCCACCCAGCTTGCATGGCACCCCTTCGATCTTCCACCCGCCTCCGCCTCCGTTGATTTCGTCGATGGTCTGAAAACCATTGCCGGTAACGGCGATCCGACACTGAGGGAAGGTCTCGCGATTCACATGTATCTCGCCAACACGTCCATGGGAAATCGGGCGTTCTGCAACAATGACGGAGACTTCCTCATTCTCCCGCAGTTGGGAAGACTCGATGTCCAGACCGAATTCGGCAAGTATGTGTCCTTCATTCCACATGATGAGCGGCGTCGAACTGAGGTTTTTCTTTCCCCCAGAGTAATGGTGCGCCCTGGAGAACTCTTCGTGATTCAGCGCGGCCTCAAGTTCAAAGTGAAACCATCTGCTCGCTCCTGGTGACTTACTTACGCCGTACTGGCAGGTTAACTTACCCGACGGTCCTTCGCGTGGTTGTACGTTGGTAATTCAGTACCCCGAGATCAGGAAATTCAATCAACATGTCCTGCAGACATTCAAGAAATCTTCGGCTCCCACTATGCTCTACCGGAGCTCGGACCTCTGGGCGCGAATGGTCTCGCGAACCCGCGTGACTTTGAATTCCCGCTTGCTAGTTTCGATATTGACCAAAGCCCATGGAACAGTACGTATCTCCGAACTATGTCAACGAGCCCGTCATTCATCGCCTTCCAAACTTTAGTTGCATACAAGTACGCAACTCTTCGGATGGACAAGAAATCCCAGTTCATTCCTTTATTAGGGTATGCGGAAAGCTCTTTAACTGCTCTCAAGAGCATACACCGTTCGATGTAGTTGCCTGGCATGGGAAGTAAGGGGTTACACCGTTGACTGCTTGGCCTTTCAAGAGGTGCTGACGCGTCTTACCACCTAGCTATGTCCCATACAAGTATGCCATGGAGAAGTTCGTCAACGTCGGGAGCATTTCAAAAGATCACATTGATCCATCTATCTTTTGTGTCCTCACCGCCCCGTCGAAGCAGCCGAACGTTCCTCTCGCCGACTTCCTAATCTTCAGCCCGAGATGGGATGTTGCGAGCGGAACCTTCCGTCCACCAGTAAGCCCTGTATCACCTGCGTCTCTTCGTCTCTGACGAACAGAGCATAGTATTACCACCGGAACGCCGCCACGGAGTTTATGGGGCTGGTTTATGGTGTCTATGGTGGCCGCAGCGATGGATTTCAGCCAGGTATGTCACTATCGTGCTTGCTCTATTTGAAACTACTCAGCTGATGGTCAAAAGGTGGTGCGAGCTACGAGACTGGGTTCTGCCCTCACGGTGGTAAGTACCTTGCACGGTTCATAGATGGCTTTACCTGAACTGCATGGGTAGTTTCTTACGACGAGTTCAAGATGGCTACGGAGACTGAGCTCAAGCCAATGAGAATCCACGAAGGGACGATAGGCATGTATTACCTCCGAAATTTTTCTCATATCTGAAGCTTATAAAACGTCGCAGCATTCATGTTTGAGACAAGCATGATGCTGACCATCACAGACTTCGCGATGAAACGCTCAGGAAAGCTTCATGGTGAGTTTTGCAGGCATTTTGATCTCATATGTAGTGAATGTCCTCCCCAGAGCACGAACCCAAGATGTGGGATGATTTGAAGGGCCAGTTCATGAACCATCTGGAGGAGATCAACAACGAACTCAAGGCTGCAGGACGACCTGCCCTGATCTCTGCTCAGAGCAAATAAAGCTCTCCTACATCACGGTGGCTTTTACGACCGAAGGAATGTGTGATTACGACCGTGACGACATGATAAGGATAGGAACATATTATGTCTCGAGATACCGGCTCTTATGAAGTGTCCAATTGTAAGATATGTGTAAAGTAATGTAAAAATAAAGTGTGTCTGCATCTCAGGATAAAGACTCCAGGCACTACAGGGAAGTTGTCCTCCATGCACCTCAGAGACGTATCTACTGTTCAAGTGCGGGTTGGCACTTTGGCCTAGGCTTTACCCCGGGTTTCTTCGTTTTCTTCCCGCCACAGGAACCTTGTTTTGCATGTCTCTTCGCAGCGTCGCGCCTCGTGAACACAATTCCGCATCCTCTTGGACAAGGAACCGAGGGCTGCTTGTGGTCTTTGGTTTCAAGGTGGCGCTCCAAATCGCCCCTAGTCGAGCACACCCGTTCGCACTCGTCAAACGGACATGCGAAGTACACCTTTCGGGATTGTTCGTTGATACTCTCGCGGAGTGCCGGACGTGAGGTAACGGTGGGACGTAGATCCTGTTTCTTCGTAAGCTTCTTCAGCGGCTTCCTCGCTTTACGCTTCGTGACGGGCAGCTCGAAATTGTCATCGTCATTATCCTCATCATCATCGCTGGTGTCTTCGTCCCCGTAATATGGCGATGATTGAGGGGACAGAATGGGGTTCGATGATCGTAAAGCAGCAGCATCGGCGTGCGAGTCTACAACCATGTCGTCGTCCTGGCTAGCGATAGGTAAGCTCGCATTTTCTTTTGCAACAACCGACGCAGTGGGCTTCGAGGAAGGTTGACGAGTGTTGGTGGGGCGTGATTGGACTTGTGTACCTAACGCTGCCCCGCGATGGACGAAAACGTTCGAATCGCGGTATTGGTCCCTGCTGGACATGAACTCATCCAGGGTCGGCCGGTAAGAGAATCGAAACGTGTAAGCCAGTTTAGGTTTGGAGACGGGAGAGTCAGACTCCACAAAACGGCCTAGTTCTCGCGGAAAAACGAAAGTAAACTTCTCATCTGTCACGACCCGCCAAACAGATGGGTCTGGACCGCTGCATCCATCTTCGTGAGAACCGGTTGAGTCCAGCTTGCAGAAGTCGTGCGGAAGGTAGGGGATCGTAGTTGTGGGAATGAAGGGGTTATCGAAGATATCCTTGGTAGGAGGCTGTTCGTCGACAATTGGACCGAGCGGTATTTTTGCTGCAGCTTTCAACAGTGCAACATGGCTTGGACAAGAGGTCACTGGGCCGAACGGGAGTCCCGGCTGGTAGGTACAGGACGTAAAATGGACGAACATCTTTGAATGAATGGCGATTTAGGGTATTGGGATCCGCAGATGCTTCGATGCGGGCTTGGAGATGAAATCCATGGTGCCCATGGGAGGGTTTATATAACAGGAAATGCACCCATCTTTGACTTTCCCTTCCGCTTTGATAGGTTTGGCCAACCGACGTCCAGCGGCCATGTTTCCGTTTTCGACAAGAGATTTCCAGGTGTTAGCAGAGCAAACCTATCATGTCAATGCATTGTGTATTCGTGGCCGACTGAGAATCTAGAGATGCGGCGTTCATTTCATCAACACCTGTGTTTGATTCAACGGTTTTTTCGGCCGTTTGGAGATTTTTCAAGCGTACAAGGCCAGTGGGGACGCTTTGACCTATACATATGGACCCTACCATTGTGAGAGGACATTTCCAGTCGAGCCAAATCAACGGCCACTGAGCCGACTCAGACAAGTACCTGGCCGACATATGGTATTATCAAAGCAGTAGATAGAAAGGTCGTACTCGCCTGCATCGACCCTCGGGTCCTATGTGGACCTGTGCCAAAGCGGCAACAGGTCATGTCGTGTTTGGTTCGAGTCGGAAGTAAAATAAATGACATCATCCGTCCCTTAAGACTCGGAGCTGACATCAGATTTCGAGTAGAGTCAAGTTTGACGGGCGCTTCGTGAATAGGTCAATGTGCACTTGAATTCTGGGTATATTGGTTCGTAATCAAACACATGCAGGTGGGACGGTACTGTTATCAACAAATCCCGCGGCAGTGACACCAAGGCCGCGACTGGCAAAGGCTTTCCACAAGATACAGGCATTCGCACCACCATAGCGATTGACATCGGCCTGGATCCATGCGTCTCGTGCAGCGACAACTAGAAGAGTTTGAATCAGCTAAGCAACGGGGTTGGCACAGTTGACATACAGGTAGGATTACAAGGTTGCAGAGCGAGAGCATCAATGAAGAGGTGGAGGAACACAATGTTGCCCTCTGTCCCATCTGGGTTTGTCCTTGCTGTGCTTGACCATCCGTGCTCTGTGACCAGAGCTGCGTATACATTGTGAAGCATATTCGCCCACACTTCGCCAATGTCTGCCAAAAAATTGTCGGAACCTGCAGACTGCTCAGACTTGGAAGTAACGCACTGTGAACTTCGTTGAGGGCAGCAATGCTCGAGTAACGAAGTGGATTGGTCGTCCTAGGAAATGACTCGGTCTAGTTTTTTGCAACAAACGAAGCGACAAGTCACGTACGCGCTAGTTGAATAGGGATGCGTGCGGATTCCGGCTGGGTTGTTGATAACATATTGACCCAACACATAGTCAACGATGGTCTCGGACTTCTGTTCCGTCCATCTTGAGAAGTAGCAAATAAGCGCACAGCTCCAAACAAAGTGTCAAGAATACGAACTCAGCCATAGCATCCGACCAGCCTTCACCCATGCCACCCGCTTCGGTGGTTTGCAAGCAACGTCCAGTTCCGCCGCCAGTCATGCGGTTTGTTATTCCATGGGTCATCTCATGGACGATAATGTCGTTCTCCAGCGAACCATCACGTCGTACCTGTGTGAAGAGTGAGACAGATGGCACTGTCGTATGTCAAACGACGAAACTTACAGGCGTGCGTGTCCATACGAACCTGTACAAAAATGGTTAGCAACCGCTAACCACGTAACGACGGGAAATAAATGTTGCCTTACATTCTGCAGGTTCCGGATTGACCACTATTTCGAAGCAGATAAGAAAGGTGTCATTCTTGAGAAAGAAACGACGAACTCAGCAGGCGTAGCAAAGTTAGCGTTGTTTGTGCCAGACGAATCCTGTACGGACATCAACACACGGTCGTTTCCCTTCCCTCCCTTGTTGAAATTGTTTGTCTGGAAGTTGAACGCAGCTTCGGTAAAACCGTAACGGTAGGCATAGTCATGAACGCTGTTGATCACATAGAACGCATTGGTCCGAGCAGCATCGATATTTGAGCCCTCTGTGGGAGCAACGGCGTCGTTGTATGTATAGTTAAAGGTGAGGGGTTCTGTGCTTTGGAATGTTACACTGGTTTGAGTCCCTTTGAAAGCGACGACATTGTTCCCACTGTGGAAGATACATCAGGCCTTCCCATCCATGTTGAATCGAAAGACTCGGCTTACGAGGTGTTGTTTGTCTTCGTCGTACCGTCATCGTGCCAGCCTAGTGGGGACGCGAGCAAATCTTGTGGGTCGACAAAGATTTCCTGGCCCTCGGGTAAAGTCTCTTTGGTAATGGGGAGGACTTTGTACTTTGGAGGGCTGTCACTTTCAAGTCATCAGATACAGCCTGTCGACTCACAGTGGCATCCGAAACAAAGTCGGTGACGGTAAGGATTTCTCCAGAGTGAGCATCCACGAAGGCTTCATACCAAGACCCGGTCTCTTCGTTCTGGATCTGGATCACATGGGCCAAAGCGACGGAACCGTCGGGTCTGGCGAGGTATTCGAGTGTTGCTGGGTGACCATTGTATTTGCCTTCAAGTGTCTCTTCGGTCTTCGGGATGATGGATTCCACGGAGATTGATGGCGTTGAGGGCGCGATCTTATCTAGAAAATTGCTATCTGAGTAAGAATATAAGCAACCATCAGACGACGAGTCTTACCCGTGTTCACGAAAGAAGAGCCAAAGGAAACAACTTTGTTATCCTTCCAGGCAACGTTCGCCACAGCGTTTGCAAATGATACACCCTCCTGTATCAGGTATTAATATCGATAAGCGAGGAGAAGCTGGGAAATGATACTACATACATGTGCTTGCTTGACGTAAGCGACTTTGGCGGTTCCAGCGGTAGAGCTAGATTTGAACGCAACTTCGCTTGCGTCAACGCCGAGGCGTGATTTCACAAAGGACACTGAGGCGTCCGAGAGGGAAAGGGGCACAAAACTGGCTGGCTGCTGAAGACCAGCACCGAAGGTCTATCACATGGGTCTCTTTAGTCCTGGTGATATATAACAACCAGAAGCGGCGCGTACCTCAAACTTGGTCTCGGGGTGGAATGCCTCGATTTTGAAGCCGCTGCGACCGATATTTCGTGTACGGTGTGTTGAGTGTTTCGAGGATGCACCAGCGATCGACGCGTATAGGACAGCGAGATAGACCGACGTAAAGAATTTGCTCAAGAACACCATCTTGGATAGTAAGCGAGGGTAGGTTGTAGGGAGAAGCTCAGGTCTTCTTGGGTATTATAGACTGTCTCCCCACCTTTTATGCACCTCCTGAAATACTTTCAGTTGAGCGGGATCACATTGGGTCGTTGAGCATGTGCGCTCAGAGGACGCTGACTGGCACTAGAATGCACCGAACTGCCCGAGTTATTAGTATCGATGCTTCTGTATTTCTGATGGTCAGTTCGTAACTCGCATTAGTCGTAAGAGGAACGGACAGACGGAGATGGGTCCACGTGGATTAGGAGGACATCTCAAAAGGCCAATGTGATCGAGCATCGGACAACGATCGAGAGGGCCTACCGGAGAGCGGAAAAACACCGAGTGATGGCAGGGTGGTAAGAGCTGGACGTGGGTGTCGAGAAGCGATTGCTTAGAAGCACCGAAGAACGCCCCTTGTGAAGCGCGAGTAGAGCGCAGAAAGCTCTTTGACTAACGGTGCCCTCAAAGTATCGTGATTGGGTGAGGGGAGGAGGAAGGGCGTTGGTTGCCATCTATGGACAGCTTGCTTGTGCGCATGAATCTGTGGTGGCATGCCATCTGACACTCATGCTGACATGCTGTGGAAGACGGAAGTCTGTTCCACGTGGATAGCGACAAACACCTGAGTCCACCTCGTGGATAGCATCGACAATGAGTGTTGGAATCAGTAGAAACTGCACAGCGTTGTTCATGTTTATTGGCTATCTACGGTGTCGTCAGCTTTTTGGATGATGGCTTTAGAAGAGCCAACATCCTTGTTTGAAGGTCATCCATAGCTGCGGTCTTCTATCAAGATAAGACACAGCGCTGACTCGGAGGCGAGCGGAGGTAGAAGTATTGAGGTGTGACTTCTTGTGTGCCACTCACGACCTGAATATTGGGCGAGGAGCGCCCAAGAAACTGATAACGAGCGTTTGCCTCGAACGCACATCGTTCTGTTCCTTAAATGCCCCGCACCGTTCGAACTTCGACGGACCAAGATCTGGGCGTTGCGCGATACTGAGCGTACACGTGGCTCAAAATTAAGCGGGGAAGCATATGAAAGCCTTCCGGTTCCAAAGTATCCACGCCGATGGTACCCGTGATAGAACCCAGCACCGCGGAGGATAGGAATACAGCGGATACATAACACCGCTACAAGAATGCTCCATTAGACTTGCATATGCTGAGGTATCTTCGAATCCTTGATGAACAGAATTTTGAGTTTTATGATGAATGTAGCAGTTAGTCATACGTACCATCTGTCTGAAGAAAACCCACCACGGCAAGACGAGCCCGGCCAAACGTGATAAAGGCTTCCTAAGACTCGTGCACTAGCTTTTGGATCCTAAGTTCGGCCTTCAAGACTTGCATGAACTTCGGTCTTGGAGGATCAGTATTCGCCGATGCTGCGTAGAAAACCGCATCTAAGATTATCGACGACACCCTTGACTATTACGCTAGAAATAGAACATGATACATACCCACCTTGCGCTCGAACGTTCCACCTGGCTGGAACGAGCACAGTGGCTTATTTAAGAAGCTGTGTACCTTTGAAACAGAGGGTACGTAGTATATTAAAATCAGCTCCTCTGATGGTATCTGCACCATACTTTCCTAGAGGTCCCTGTAGAACGCTTTGCCTTCCTCGTTTGAAGTTCCCGAAGAACCGTCCCCGACCCCGATACCATCGCTTCCAAGCTATGTAGGTCCCCGCGATGTATTAGTGAGTGACCCCCACTACATGCGTGTCGAGTAGGCATCAGAGGGTCATGCTACCGGTTCGAGGGGCCCCATAGGAATATCAACGGTCAGTATCATGGGAAGGGTTAAAAACAACCCGGTATTTTGCCATGTTGTCCAAGAGCCCCCGATCAGTGATGGATTGCAACGGTTGAAGTGTTCCGCGAAGTTCAACATACGCCGCCCATTGCTTGCAGCGTACTCGCTCATTCATACGGAATGAAGTTGAGGAACGCCAACACCTACTCATAGCTATTTATCTCTGGACTGTGGTCTTCCTGGTGCCATAGCAACATGCAATTCCATCCAACTAAACGAAGCAAGCTGGAGTACGTAGTATTACCCGCTTCTTATGCTACCATAAGTTCGCCTGCTGTCGAAGTATCGCCTGCAAAACGTCCAAGAAAGCCAGTGGCCTTTCAGGTTTGACAACAGCGCCCCTACAATACTGACCCGCTTTGTACTAATAATCGTGTGTTCCCCAGGAGCGTACAAACTCGGACCCAACAATAATGCACAGACGTCCTCCTGAAGGAGTTGGAGTTGTGAAGTACGTGCCATTCGTAGGTTCTTTTGGCCTTGCATATCTCATGGCTTGCCAGCGATCCAAAAGTCAGCATCGAAATCAGTGGAGTCGCAATTGGACCGGTAGGCAACCATGCCGCAGCCACAGCCACCCTCCCGCCTCTTCGACGAGCAAACGGAAACCACGAACAACGCAGGCGTCACCGGTATTCTACCGCAGAGGCAGCACTTGTTAGGCAGTTTCGGCGGTCCCAAACGGAATTATCGCCTCGGGAGCTCCAGATTCGAGCATTGGAACAGGCAACCACAATTCTCAGTTCTCATGCACAGGATGCACGGGAACGGGCTGAGAGGCTGAGGACACTTCTAGAAGACCGTGATATGGATCCCGAGGTTTATGAGACGCTGAAGCGGGAGAGGTGGTTGGAGGAGAACCGTCAATCTGTCGTCGAGCAGGAAAGAAAGGCCGTACGGCAGAACCTCCAAACGTTGAGCAAATTCTCCCCGTGTGACGGAGACTCTGCACCACCGGCCAGCCCGGAGGATCTGCAGACAGCCGACGAAGTCAGACGACGTAGAAACCTGGTCAAATTTCTTGACACCTCGCCCACACATCCCTCCGTTCGTATCCGTAAAGCCACCTCTGCCCTGTTTGAGCGTCCTTCCAAGCGAAGAACCCTGGATAGGGTATCACCCATGCGTTTGAGGGCTAAATCCACCATTACGGATTCAGCTTTCAAGGTCCAACTTCTGCGACCTATGTCCTTGGATGGATGGACTGGTCAATCACGTCACGCCTTCAAATCACGGGATAACGCAACTCGTGAACCACGGGACGCCCCTATACCTGCACCTCTCCGCGTCGTTACAGAAGATCAGTCCACGCCTGCAGACGAGATGTCGCGACATATCACGACGGCATCCTCCAGCACATCTAAATACTCCGAATCTTCGACACCTCCCACCACTGCTACTACCAGTACCCCGTACACACCAATCCCTCGACAACCTGGCTCCAGAGCAAGGTCAGACTCCGACTGTTCAAACGGGACCGCGACCATTTTCCTCAGTCCGTCTGCACGCTCCCTAACTGACATGCGACTTGATGCCGCGGATGTCGATGCGCCAATACCTGACTACGCACTGGACCTCTTCTCGCGGTTCGAATCCGGCCTCCCCATAACCATGTCAGATCCCCAGACCCCTCCTCCCCTACCAGCACGTTCGTCCGACGTCGGCCCACGACAAACACAACCGCAATATGACACACTACCCACGCACCATTCGTCATCGTCCCTACAGGTCCCTCCGTTTACACCACCACAACAACGGCGCGCCCCCAGGTCGTCGCGCATACGACGATCAAGCTCGTTCCGGCAGTTGAGCTCGCTGATCTCGATCCCTGAATCTTCGTCTTCTAGTGAGAAACGAGCGCAGGCTGAGGAGGACACCGCGCCTTCCAAGGTGTCTTCGGCTGCGTCTCTAGCGCTGCCACCTGCATCCCGAGGGGCAAAGGAGGACTTGACAACTAAGATCAAGAAGCGGTTTTCGGCTTTGCGCATCGGGCGATCGTAACTGGTATCTTGATTTGATTTTTTACTCCCTCTTGGTTACTTGTGCATAACACATTGACTATAGACAATGCCATGGGACACTACTCACGTATATGATATCCGTCTTGGTATTACACGTATGTACATACCCCCTATTCCTCCGCACATTGCATCATCATCAATTGAAATCGTAACGTAAACGGCGATGCTTCTCGGATTGCTTCACATGTTGGGAACTGATTTCGTGCTTGTGTTTTTCTTGTTCTGCGCGCTGTTTCTTTGTTTCACCATCAGCGCCTCTCCATCCAAATGGCCCTCTTGCCCAACCCTTGGGATGGCGCCTTACCCACATCCAAAGAACAACCAGGCATCGTCGTCACCCTGCGCTCCTTTCACAATGTTCACAAACGGTGCCACAGTGGCTCGTATCCCTACAAACTACCAAGGGACAAACCAGATTGGCTCCGTCACTATGAGATTCTTGGCCGGGGTCCACCCCCTACTGATGTGGACGGCAATCCTGGGGACATCTACGTTGACGTCAACCCTCCTCTCGTGGTGTACTACCGAACCATGGATGACTGGGAGGCATGGAACGATCGCCCCGCACTAGACGGCACAGTGGAGAAATTGCCTCTCGTTTGCCACCCCATGCTTATCGACCGCTACCTTTGGAGGAACCAACAGACTCTCACCTGGGTTACTGAAGGCACTATCAGATCCACCTCAGATAACGAGATCCTGCCCAAGACGACGTTGGTCGACCCGACCGACACAATTGTGGACATCTTCCGACATACAAGCAAAATGAACATAGGTGGTGGTGCTGATGGTCACCACCCTAGCTTTTCAGTTTCGCAGATCTCGGGCACTGCTAGGAATAGTAAAAGACAAGAGTCCACACCTCAGTCCATAGGTAACCCACGCAACTCGCAGGGGTACAAAAAGAGAAAGCTCGAGCATGCGACCTCACGGGGACAAGGAAACTGTGCGGTTCTCTGGATTGTTCATCGTCCTACAGCTTTTCACTGACGGCAGGTTCTTCTCGTTGTTTGGTCAACAGCTGCTTCCACAGGCAATACAGACGACAGCGAAGATGATCCAGCAAGCGGCGCCCACGAAGATATTGTGTTTCTCGGACGCTCCGGCTCTCGAAGTGATCGTACTGGTGATTCTCTCAGCACCAAGGCCAGCGAATGCACGCCACAAAATTTAAATCTGACACACACACTCTGAGCCCATGTAACGCACACTAAATCGTTCCCCTACCGGCAGTGTCTGCGTTCATCACAGAAGCGGACAAAGCCCGCCTGTCCGCAGAACAAAGAGCCGAAAGATTACGCATGAAGCTTGTTGAAGGCACGTCCAAATTCCTATGCGTTATTCGCCTTCTGTACGCAGGCTCACCAGATGCTACAGTGGGAGACGCTCTGAAGAAAGAAATCCGCGCTCGGATAGATGCAGAAGCCAAAATTGTTGCTATGGATTTAGCCGGTAACATACCTTATAGTAACTCAAAACGATTTCCAGGCCTCTCATTTCGACGGACAGACCGGAATGCAAGTGCCAAAGAACATGAACTCGAAGCCTACAAGGAAAAATTAGCCAGAATCGCAACGTCCCGTGAGCGCCCCTTGACCTGGTCCGTTGCTAACATCCCTACATCCGAAGACGCAGAGGAACGCGAGCAGGAGAGGAAAGCAAGAGAAGAAGTTGAATCTCGACGTGAGCTGGTCGTCCTCTTTCTACGTCAAGGAGATACCTGAACCGGGCGATTGATAACCGTTATCAGTGAGGAGGGAGGAAGCGCTTCGGCTAGACGCAGCCATGCAAATCACGGCTCTCAAAGTTGAGAGTAAGTTCCGTCGTTGCCTGCGGATTGTGAAGATATCACTTAGGCGTAATTGCTTCTATCACAGTCGAAGAACTTACGGCTCTGAAGGATGACACAGCAAGGCGACTCGAACAGGGTACACATTGTTCCGTGTCTTTTGTGCCGTTGCTCACTGGCATCGTTTATTCTGGTCGTAAAGCTTCTGCTGTTCAATTGGCAAGTGATGCTACTTTGACCAGAATTAAAGCCAAAATTCGGGAACTCGTGGAACTAGAGGGATGGCAGATGTAGGCGACTGGAGAAATCGGCGGCACGAATAAGCATGGCATGATGTCAGATGTTTTCAATTTGGTGTAACTCTTTACGTGTCCAGGATGTCAATTAGAGATTAGGAAAATAATGAGCTATATAGTCCGGATTGACGTGCAGGACAGATTATACAACATTGCGTCCAGAGAGACGGTGAAATGTCGTCAACGATCGAAATCTTAGGTTATTACAACATTTACAGCGTCGTGTTCCTGGGCTGCATCCGCGAGTAAGCGAGGCGTTAAGTTCGTCACGAGAGCTATTTAATCCAATGGTGGTGGGCGCAAATAGAATGGGCGGACGAAAGCGGTCAAGCGCTCATTTAACGCATACGTAGTGCCGCCGACGTCGAACGTTATATGTCCAAGTGCATAGTTTATCAGCGTGGAACGAGTTTCCTAACCTTCGATTGGCAGTGTTATTGAGCCATTGAGCCGCCCTCTGTGATGGAAGAACGCCATGAACCTCAAGAGTTGGATATATTTCCCATTCATGAGTCGCGAAGAGGTGGCCATTCTGGTCGTAAACAGACGTATACATGTTCACCGTCGTGGTCCCAGACCGATACCGTTGAGGGCGCTTGAGTTGAATAACGAGAGATGGAAGATAGATGCACTTGTCCGCTCAGTGAGTTGGGTGAGGCCTTCGGGATCAACAGCGATGGTAGGATGGGTCTTCAACGGTTCTGCACTAAGAGTACGCCAGCGGGACTTGAGCAAGCATAGATGTACAGCCGAGGAGCCAGGTTGTTAGCTTAGGGGTGTGCTTTGCTCGTATGATCCGTGAAGGGCTGCGCGGAACCCTGCCAGGTCCAGGACCGGTCTTCCAGAAGCTGCCAAAACCTTTCAAGCGGTGGCGTCGCCTCTGGTAGAGATTCCAAGCGTGAAGATGTCAGGTGACGCGAAAGCGCGTCTCGGAGTCGTAGGAATGATGGAGTTGCATGGGCTGCTAAAAACGAGGAGTGCAACCGTACATGCTAGCACACGTCAAAGTGGCTTCCGCGACAAATTGGGCCTGTTATAGTGGATTTTTTGCGATCTGGGAAGCGTTTCCTCACTAACATGACTTGCTGGCGATACACAAATTCCAGGTGATGGCAGTGTGACGCTCTCGATAAAGTCGAACCAAAAGGTAGACAAAGAGTTTAAAAACCAGGCAATGTTCAATATTCAATGCTTCCATGTTACATGCCAGAAGAGTTGTGCGAAAGGGTGGGCAAATAGGAGGATCAATGACATGGGCAGATGTTTGGCACCGGTCGTTGGAAAGGACGCCGATTCCGATACACCCTCAGGCTGAGGGGTCTGCGGGGTCCTTGCTGATAACAGGCAAGACAATCAGTGATTGCGACAACTTCAAATCACTGTTCGTCCTACAACCCCTGCGCATCCTCGTGCAGGATTCAGCTCAATCACAGACTGTAGTCTGTGATCTTTGCAATTTGGCCAGTGCTTTCTCCTCTCGTTTTCGGCAGGTTTCGACTCTTCACGACCAATTCTTGGCTGCACAGGTTACAAAGAGTCCATTCCTTCATGCCCGTGTTTATTGAGAATGAACTGGATGTATTGGGGAGGGACAAAAGGAATGAATGTAGCTCGAATGGACTGCATAAAGAGAGTTATAGGATGGGTAACATGGTTGTATGACCTCAAATCGAATCACAGAACAAATTGGCGTTATACAGGGACCCCGCAGACCGCTGCATCGGAATTTGCCGCTGGGCTTCCCTTGATCAATCTAGACCAGCGTTTCAAATTGAAATTCCAGCACACTCAGGCTCGATGCCCTCATGACCTTCGATACAAGAATGCATAACGAGGGATGTCGTATTGGTGTGAATGAGAGCTAGAGAATGAAGAAAGGTTTTTGTTCATACAGCCACTCGCTTTACGTGGCTGCCAGCATGCAATCTCCATATGTCATAATCGCTTTATACTTATCTCCTTCCAATCTTCTTATCCAAAACTCAAACTTCGTCTTCAGCCATGCGTTGCCCACGCTCGATCCAACGGAGAATCAGGTGGACTGCAGCGAGGCGTTAACGTGCCCCCCAACGTGACCGTCCGACTTCCCCAAGGTCGTTTTTGTGCACATACCGACCAGTGCACCTGCCTGGCAGCAGCTGCCATCCCATATTGCTGTTGCTGGGCTCTGATTTCCTTTACGACGAGTTGACGACCAAGTGGAGGCGATAACGAGGACCAAACCATGCCGCAATCGCAAGATATGGCAAATTTAGCACGACGCCGCTTTTACGGAAGGGAATGGAAACGGAATAAGCCAGTACGTGATCTTGACAATGCGCGACGTCCATCAACCTCTGAATCCTATGCTGCCATTCTCGATAGCACCTGCCCAAATCGACTTCTCTACCAATATTCAAGTTGCTACCCATCGATCGACCCATATTCACCTGTCGCCAATGTGGTTTTCTAAATACACTTATCCCGCTTTGTCTATGGTGTTGCTGGACTTCGGATGCGGCTCTCCGCGAATTTGAACAGTCCATGCCGCGCGCGCGAAGAGTCAGTGCTCCCCCTAGGGTTTTCTGGAAGCGGGCGACCGTCGAGCTGGCGTACCCTTGGGGCTCAAATTCCGTTTCAAGCGCAACCATACCCTGGTCCTTGGGGGAACAGAAATTTAATCTATTGGTCGATGACATGCCGACGATACAACATACCCTGATACATGACAGAGGCGCACATGAGCCCCATCATCGACGCCCACCAAATCCGGAGTTCATGCCGGATCACCTGATATACCATCGGGATGCACCTCAACCACCGTCCGAAGCAACCGAAGTTGAAACTTCCAATGTTACCAACGCAACACCTCTGGTACAACGCCAGCTTAAATAAGAAGGCGCGTTACTGACCTGTTATCTTCTTCCCCTTCATAGGGCCTAGCTCCCAAGTTACGACGACCAAGCTGGTCTAACGAAAGTGCACGTAAATTCAAAGGCGGAGCAGCAGGCATTGCCCCCCGCCGCCAGCCATCTTTCCACCTCCCACTGCTGCGTCATTCCGTTTCGACAGGCGTAGATCGCCGGACCACAATGCACCTCATACGCACGGTCTCCACGAAATCGCTGCGCTCGACACACATTGTCATAGACTTTAAGGCCCTCCATGAGTCTTACGACCTCAAGCTCAAATCCGATGAGCTTTCCACGAACTCCGCCCCGACACAGCGGACACTTCGGCGCAAGAAGCGCGTGTCGCTCTTCCGCACGTCCACACCACCACCGTCACCACCATCGCGTCCCCAGTCCGCTTCTACGACAGAACCCGTCGCCGACGCGCACTCTGAATACCCTCTGCGCAATGCCTCCATCGAAGACCACGTCCTTCTAGCTCCAATGCACGAAACTAATAAGAATACATTAACGCACTCCCGGTCCGGATCCCAGCCGATAAATACCGTCCGCCTTGGGCATCCCAGCCGGCCCTACTACACCGCCATCCGCCCCAACATGGCCACGTCCCGCCCCACCTCACCCACCTCCTCCCCCCGATCCCAGTTTCCCTTTGGACCTCCCCCAACCTCATTTCCACGCCCCACGCGCCCCACGTCACTCCCCGCCCCAGCCCGCGCACCCTCGCCCGGGATACTCTCTGTCCTCTCCTCCACGTCCGCCCTCAGCGACGAGGATAGCTCGCCTCTCGACTCCGCGGCGTTCGCGTCGGCGTCGGCGTACCGCCCACGTTCGTCCTCCACGAACGATCGCCCACGCCCGCTGGCATTCGGTTCGCTCTCACGACACCGCGGCGGGGGGTTCTCGCTGAGCGGGGAGACGGAGCTGCGCATGGCGCTTGCGCGGGAGTGTGAGGCGGATGGGACGGGGGAGGTGTTTAGGTTTCGCGATATGGGGAAGAAGCATAGGGGTGCACGGGTGATGAGGAAGGTGAAGGAGTTGAAGAAGGGGCTGAAGGGGCTTGTTATGGGAAGAGTCGGGTGAGAACTTGGGGAACGGTTCATGTGATTTGGTCATTGCCTTCGCTTTCGCCATACTAATATGTTCTGCGCGTCTGACTCCCGACGACGGAACTTCTTCGTTCTTGCTCCCTGCCTGATACGACCTGTCGACGAAGATGGATTGTATTATGACAAGTACTTTTTTCGGTACACGCCACGCATAAGTATATGTGATGTAATATACAGATTAATGCACGAACGTCCTTTTCGCAAGTGGAAGATAGTAGCGTTCGTATGGTGCATCGTATGGTGCAACCTTCTCCGATGAAAGCGCTGGTACAGGACCGCAGACAAATCAAGATTCACCGTCTCTTCGCATCTCAGATGCTCTGGCCCTTAGGTACTCTTCCAGGAGAGCGGCATTCCTGCTATTTGCTTTGTATATGGCAAGCAACACATCACCCACGAATGGAATGAATCCCACACCCACACTAACGGCGTTATGGAAGAGCATGTGCTGAACCAGCGACTGTGGAATATCTGCCTCGCGAGCTTTCCGGACAACGAGAAGGTAGTTGAGCAAGGCGGTAGCCACGTCTCCGGCGAGGGGAACGATCCCTATTAGGAATGTCCAGCCGAATCGGAAGCCAGAGATAGAGAAACCCTTGTCGAGGTAATGAGCACGCCGCTGGACGGATTTTAGGACTCTAGCGTCGCGCTGTGATAGTCCTTGAGGCGGGTCACGCTGCGTATATTTTTTTTGGTAAGATAAACATTGCGTAAAGTCATGCTCATTGCCAGGACCTGTCTTCGTTTCTTCTTGCCCTCGGCATCTGGATAGGATTCGTAGAGCGGGTCTTGGGGAGCGTATTGTTCGAGATGTCGTTCGGAAAGCCTTTTCCCTGCTTTTTCAAAGAGCAAGGACATGGTGGGTCGAGAAGCAAGCGACTCCCCGTCTATGCCTGGTTTACTAAACAGCGAAGCGGACGATGACATCAAGTTCGCCTGATTTCCACCGACTTGTACGTTACGTAATACTACAGTTTCTATTATTGGTTGGACCGCTGCAACAATGGTCCTTCTGACGAGAGGAGTTGCCGCCTGGGCTCGATGATGCCTCCTTCGACAGTTTTTGTCTCCTCGAAGAGCAGTAATTGATGACAGTCAGGATTTGCGTCTATTTTCTTCAAAAGCGTCCTCCAGCACCTGGAGGCGTCTTCCGCTTTGGGACTAGGCTAGGGCAAGGTATCCTGGGTCAATCATGTCTTCGGTTGCCGGGGAGTCCAAGGTCTATTTTCGAAATTCCGTTGGTGATTTTCGGTAGCGTCGGAGGCTTATCTATTATGAGTCGGACGATCTACAACTCTTCACACATCTTATTCAGTATCCTATACCAAATATCTTTCTATGCCTACCCTCGTTAGCTGCCCTTTTGTCATCCCTGCAACACTCCAAGATAATTATATTATTACGTAATATCCATCAAGGTACAACGGAAAGCTCCGAAACCGAGCCTCGACAACTATGGGCTGAACATACACTACAACGCGGCTCACGTTGATATATTGAATACAGTAAACCCAGGGTAGGATTGTTTCCAAGTTCTGCACAGTGAGATGCAAATGGGGTGGTAAGAGCGGTGTGTGGCACAATCATTTGCCGGAGTTCCAAATTCGGCATTGAGCGAGCGTGATACGTTGGCATTCCATCGCCCATTACAAGACTGAAAAACATCGTGCAAAGCACTTTGACCGCACAGTAGAGGAAGTGATTAATCGTGTATATGCATGAAAGGGAGAAATATACAGAAGACACTGTGTTAACACCCAAACCCAAGACCTAAACGAGACCCATTCAAAAATACACACCACGCGATCAGGGACAAAATCCCGAAAATAGGCCCCGAACTTCTCGGCAACCATACACCCCTCGAAATTGACGACTTCATTGAGAGATCGTTAGAATCTGCTTCACACTCGGCAAAGAAGTCTTGCATATGTACGTCTTACCCCGCCCAGAAATTGAATAGCATCTAAGGACCATCTACCACATTTACCATCACAGATTTCAGCTCCGAGGTTGACCCTGCGTATGTTCTTCCATAATGCCAAATGACAAGGCCCACCTCCTTGACCGTCGTCCACGTGGATTATGACCATAGAATTGTCCGCTGTCCCGCAGCCAGTTCACTGCACATGTACAGGCTCCTTTTTGCCAAGTTTTTTTTTTGATTACTTCCTGTGGCTTTGGTGAAAGAAAAGAATGGAGAATTAGACTTTTTTCTAGGTTTTCATGGTGCATCGCTTGCCCACTATTGGACGAATCTATGCCTCGGTTTCAGACAATTATCCTATGATGATGCAAGTGTACTGCCGGGAAATGGCGGACACCCTTCTTTCGCGGTCGCCAGGGTCCCATAGCCAATCATTGAACCCCACATCTGCGATCCCGCTGTGCGCTCCTTGGGGCTTCCTAAAGGGAAAAGACTAGTTATTCACTGGTAATTGATTTGAAGAAGAGCAAAGAGCGCTGCAGTGCGCTGTCAGTGAGCAAGCAGGAGGCTTACAACTCGAACACGGCTGCGCCCTGATACCCTCTTGACTCCCGAGCCAATTTCAAATTCGCCACCTCCTGACCCTCAGAGAGGTTTTTCGTCAGGGCTCGATCAGGCAACTGCTCTATCGTAAGTTCTGATACGCATACATTCCTTGGTTCACATATGTTCATCTTTTCTGATTATACGGTATCAATTGTGGGTGGCGTCGAGACGGTGTGGACAACGGATACGTTTTGCATTGATTGATATATTGAGTTTCCCCAGTCCCTTGTGGGTGTCCCCCGCCACCAGCCGACCACTCGCTTACCCTTTTTTTCAATCTAATCGCCGGTCCCAGGACTACGAAGGGGTATATAAATCGTGAAGTCCTCGGTGACTAATTCAAATCTAATCCCGGCATGGCTAGTTCATCAAGTTCTGTGATGACTTACGAGGAAAGTCAGCGCTCCATATTCCTTCTAGGACCCTGGGTACGTGCTAACTTTTGCACGCTGGTTGGTAGTCGCCAAATTTTACTGATAGGCTCCCCTAGCTGGTTGGCTCCTTCCTAGATATATTTCTGCAGGGCGCACTATGCTCTCAGGTGAGCGAGATCTTACTTGTCAAAGAAGCTGCCTAGCTTACCGCTCCTCGTCTTCTCGTTCTAGTTTATTACATACTTCACCTGGTATGACAAGGATACGCTAGGCCTCCGACTGACTGTAGCGGGATTGGTCTTGATAACAATTTTGAAGACGATTCACTCATTGTCAGTTCTATCGTCTCGTTCATGTCACGCTACTCATAGTTCCTTCAAGCGCACTTATCTGGATCATGCTTATTTTACATTTCAAAGATCTGGATGGAGCCATCAATCTAAACTACACAGCCTGGTGGCAGAGTGGGGATCCCGTAATGGTTGATTGTCTCATTCGCACCTCTACCTTGTGATTCCTGCTAATCAATTCACAAAGGTTGCCACCATCGGCGCCTACGTCCAAGTGTTTTTCTGCTACCGTCTCTGGCGTATATCAAAAAAAAATCTCTGGTTTGTTCTGCCAGTAGCGGTTGTCCTTTCCTTTGCGTATGTCTCGATCTGCGTGGCGGTCAGTCGGTCTGCGTTCCTTCCTTTCAAAACTGACCTTTTCGGAATAGACCTATTACATAACTCTGGGAGGAGATCATATCGGGATGTGGTGTGAGTGTCTTCCACTTTCTGTGGCCACTTGTTCTAATTCAGAGCCTTGAAAAGTCGCCGCACATTTTAGTGGTGTCTTTGGTACAGTTGGCCGATTAAGACCCGAACGTCCCCCTTACTCAAGCATTTCTCATAAATACAGCTGGCGACCTAATGCTGACAGTATTTACCGCCTACCTCCTACTCGGGTCACGCAACGATGTCCTGCCTCAGTCAGCTTGCTCCCTTCTCCCCGTCGCCCCACCCGTCTAAGCCCCACATTACAGAACCGTTGGCGTACTTCGTGCGCTGGTCCGTCTCACCTTCCAAACGGCAGCTCCAGCCGCGTTGTGGTAAGCTGACCGCACCTTACCACGACTGACCCGCTGGCTGATCACGATAAACCATTTCATTCTGTCACCTTCTATGTCGCCAGTGCCATGTTCAACTTGATATTCTCTCAGCTGTACTCAGGCGAGGTGAAACTGATTTCGGTGGCGTTCAACCAGGTGCTACCGAAGCTCTACGCCTTCTCGATGATGTGGACTCTGAACGCTCGACGATCCATACGCGCTCATGCCGGCTATGATAGCGGCGTGGATCACAGCGGAAACACATCAAGTCGAAGAGTACGTGTTTTTGCACTCCTTTAACAAAGCTAACCCTGAATTTACTCCTGTAGAGAGGCGATGTAGAGCTTTCGTCGTACGGCCATAGAATTCAAGTGTGCACGCATACCGATGTTACGCAACATATCGATGTGAGTTTCTGGGATTTCCCTGCCACCCGATGCTGGAACCGGTTCCTAGTTCACCGAATCTGGAGAAACGAAGGATCAATCTGGAGAACTTAAACGCAAGCAGTGATTGTTCCATGTCTGTATGTTATCGAATTAGGCGCGGCTTGTCTTTATATTGGTTCCAAATGGCTGTTGAGAATCTTCGTACTCTTGGTCAGCTCAGTTGGCAATGGTGATAAGGATATCGCGTCGTGATAATTGATGCCATGGTCTAGACAGTGCGTCCGGCATCTCTGCAAGGTTTCTTTGAGGGACATTGACTCTCAGCCCTAAGGCAAGACCGCACGTTATGCCAGAACGCTGGATCTCTGACGTGATCGACTACTAAACTACATCCTGTGAGATAGTCCATTTCGTGACATTACTCGTCGTGACTTCCGCAATCCTTCTCTGGAGGCTCCCGTTCGACGCGTGGAAGTACAACCAAATGTACGTTAGATTTTCTCGTGTGTATGTGCTGGCGGCGATATCTGTAGAGCGCATTGCTGGTGTGCGGAATCCGGTGCTCCTCCAGCCAGCGTGCTTCCTATAACTCCATTCCACGATATCCAAAGTCTGGTCCTGGACGAACAGACGGATCTCTGCGAGATTGTTCCATGTTACGGCCGCAAAGCGTGCTTGTGGTGCGAGGTTCATAGAGAACTTGAAGCCATTTCTCCAAGCGAAACGTTCATAGTAGAGCTCACGCAGGTCATGATTCACATCCTGATAATAAACTCTACATTGCCAATAGTGTGGGTCTGCAAGAATGTGAGACGTCAATGGGAGGTGTTGTCAAACTGAAATAGAAACGCACTGCGCGCAGAGACCGCGGTAATAGCTGTATGGGCAATCGCGTCTCCCGCGATCCGGGTATTTCCTCGCCAGCCTCGTTTTCCAGGACCAGCATAAGTCGTTTCGTAGATTCCCTTGTCGGGCATCTGATAAAAAAGGCTGATCCAGATGTTTTCAATGTCGGTGTAAGCCACCGCTAACGAGCTCTGTGGCATGACATGAGTGAAACCTTTCATTCCAAGGAAACAGCTTCCTTGACAGAGTTCTTCCAACGAATGGTCCGTAGACTGAGTGTATAATCGGATGCCAATGAGTTCTCGTCCGTCAACAATGTCATATACCCACTAAAAATTCATGAGGCATGATCGGGAAAAAGAGGAGCATTCATCTCACAGCGAATGAGGCGAGGCCTGCACCAGCCAGACTGCGAGGAGCGTCGATAGGTCTTGAAGAATGATATTTGTGTGTAACGAGAGGGACCAGATGTTCATTCATACGCCGACCAAAGCCCACTCCCTCAATCGTTTCTGCTGGGGATCTGTCGCAGACTAGCTGATCAAGCTTGCCGTTTTCATCCAGAACGTACACACGCAGGTCAGAGCCACATGAAACAGCGGTCAGAGACGTCCTGTTCTCAACGGCATTTGATCTGCCAGCTGTGGGCTCGGGACTTGGGGCAGGCAGGGGGGTATCAGAGGAGGGACCTTCAATGAAGTCGATGGTTTCGTCGCGCAGGTCAGCAGCTGTGGGTCTTTGACGCGGGTCGTGAGCCCAGGATTTCTCTATCAATGACCACATGGCATCTGATAAATTAACGTCCCGGGATGCGGTATCATCTAGGCGCTCTGGACGCTCCTTTTCGCGCACGACAAGGTCGAACAGAAGTGTCTCATCTGTCGGACCGAACGGGACTAATCCTGTGAAGATCTGTGATGCTTAGCTGGATTAAACATATAGGGAAGAAACGCTTGACATACCTCGTATGCAGTCATGGCCCAGGCATATATATCCACTGGTGTCGCAAGCCTTTTTCCCTTCATGCGCTCAGGTGCCATCCATCGCTTCGTGCCTGTGACGATTGCGGTCGTTGATCGGAGACTGACATCGACTTTGATCATGGACAGCCCAAAATCTGCGATTGCGGCACTACCGTCCGATTTGATAAGAACATTTGTCTAGACACAAGTGGCCATGAATACAAATAGTCTTTCAATGCCAAAACTGATACCGTACCGCTTTCAAATCTCCGTGGATAGTGTTCCGGGCATGTAAGTATGCCAGTCCTAATGCTATCTGGTGGACCTGGCGAATATGAGTTTCGAGACTGGTCAAGGATTTTGAAAGCCATACCAAGAGCACGCGATTCGCGGTCGGGTTCTTCTCAATATGCTCCAACGCATTACCGTTGCACATCAATTCCATCACAATGAATGGCGGTTGGTCGTAGATACTCGCGCCCAGGAACTCTGGATGGATGGTAAGATATCGCCGTTAGCAAGTAGCATTAGCAACTCACGGAGAACGTTGGGGTGCCTGAGATGCTCCCATACCTGATGACCGTGATTAAGTTTTAAGTTTTCCTCCCGTAACATTCCACCGTTGGCTTACCTTAATCTCGTTCATCAGCATCTGTGGCGGAGGATCAAAACCTGTCAGTACGTATATTACATCGGGACACGGATGGATTACCTTGCCTGAGGTATGTGGCGCGAGTTCCTTGACTGCGACGGATGCACCAAAGTATGTAGCCTTATACACGTTGGAAAACCCTCCAGAGCCTAGCATTTCTCTGCGATCAATTTCGAATGACGACACTGACCATGATTCGGCCTTAATGACTTGGCCGCTCCTGCGTTGTAGTACCTTCATGCCGTGTTGCAGAAATGAGAGCTCGGTCAATCGGTCTGTGGTGGCACCAAGCCTTGTGATAGACTGCTTTATAACGTAAGGAAAATTCTCGTTAAATTTCAAGAGTACTAGATGACCACACCTTTTGCATTGCACTCATGGCAGATAGAACAGATGCTTGCTGCACATCGATCCTTCCAAACATCTCCGACATCATTCTATCTTGGTTCTCCATCAGAGCACGAAGCAGTTGTTCAAGGGCTTCCCGATCCTGGTGACGGGCATCCTGAAATTGAGACTGCCAGAGCGCGCTGTCGATTTCGCGAGACAACTATGACCAAAACACGTCCGTCGTCAAACTGCAGAAAACCGGAAGAGAGGAGCACTTACATGGAAAGCATGATATATATGTGACAAGCGTTGATGAAATTTCGTGACGGATGAGGTGACTTCATCCCCTTGCAGCAGGCGTTTGAGGAAAGGTTTCTTCGCTTGAATCTGAACATAGTCGCGGATTTCATCTAAGATGCTGGAGATTTCGTTCGCGAGTGCAACGTCGTGTGTGGATAAGTCGGCACACACCTGTGCAACGGCTCAAGTTCGTTCTTGATCGAATCGACACTTTTCGAGTTGTTCCGCACTTTCTGATCCAAAGTGCTGATCAGTAAAGCGATTGAGCCGACGAGCGCTTCAAGCTGGTTGCGGCCCTCTTTAACCTATCGGTCAGGTGTCAAGAATAGCAAGACATACAGAGCCTGGTTAAGCTTGCACACCTGGTTGATAAGATCCCAAATCAAAATGAAGCTATTGAGGACAAGTTGCAGACCCGGAACTGGGGCCAAATTCAGGACCGGAGCAATGGCATCTGCAAGGCGTCGCATTCCGCCATGGTTAGCGCTCATCGATATGGTGGTAGTGTGAGTACTGCCTACGCACCTGCCAACTATGCCCCGAAAAGAAGTTGAGGCTGTGACCCAGTTTGAATCATGACGATGCGTCAGAATGTATAATCTCCAAGCTCTCGAATTTCTGCGCCTCGATGCGGGCAACGAGCTTCCTCCGTCCTGCGTATCACTGGAACCCTTTACTTGCTTTGTTCGCAAATTCTGTTCGCGACGAAGTCGCGATGGTTTGAAGTGAAGCCTGAGGGAGATCAAAATTTGAAGCGGATCCTAAAGTTTAACAATACCTCGTGGATCCCACTCGTCAAGTTCGCTTGAACGTCACAAAGCCGCGCACTACATGAAGTTGGTCGGAGGAATCCCGTTTCTCCATTTTCAACCCCTCGGCTCGCAATAATACGTTTCCGGCGGTTATCCACCCCTATGTTCCCCATTGAAACGTCAAGCGTTTACTCGTTCCGTAACGGCATCACGCGCACGACGCACAGGGCTACCCCGCGCAGGGCTCTAGACGGACCAGAACTAATACTACCTTCAGAAATATGGATCGAGATCCTTCGGCACGCCACCTTGGTTCCTTTCATCCTGGACCCATATGATACCCTCGACTTTTCTTTGACGTCTCGGCGGGACAAACGGCGGCTCTACCGGCAATCTTTGGTTCGTATTGTGCCGTTCTACGTCACGGTATCTTGCTAACACAACAGTATACACATAGGTCACGAAACGGCACCTGGTCCGTGTATGCAAACAATGGAATACCTGGGCAATGCCCTTTCTCTACGAGACCATCTTCCTCGGCAGAGGCAGATCGTTACCTGCCCTTCGCGATGTTTTGATAACAGCATTCCAAAAAGCAGGGACCCTCGACGAAAAATCTCCGCTGGGTTGGTGGACTAAGCGACTTGATCTCGCGCTACGAGATATGGGAAGAACGGAGGTCGAGGTCGGGTGCATTTCTGACATCATCGGATGTCTTCCTAATCTCAGTATTATCAATTTCGCCATCACTGCCCCGCAATTTCAACAACATGCCAAGCGGGAAGAGCTCACCAGTTCTATTCTACGGAGCTTCCCAAGCTCAAATTTATCTAAGCTGCGTGCTGTTACCTGCGAAGGCAGGGCCTTTTTCCCAGACCCCGATGACTGGCATGCTTTCCTTGTAGGAGCCGTAAATATTAGAGCCCTCCGCTGTCCTAATGTCGGGACGGACCAAAGAACTCAACGTGTTTCTTTGATGTCCCTCGAATCGCTCGCCATGGACGATGGGGACTCATTGGGCGAACTTCCGTCACTTCGACATCTCATCGCCGATGCCCTCCCTAATACTCGATCGCTCTTTGAAAGTCATGGCTTGAACCTCCAGGTGGTGCAACTCCACTTTTTTAGCACTCAACCCACGGTCAGCCACCTCCTAGTCTTGCTTTCCGGCTGTTGCCCCAAACTCAGCCGTCTCGACATTTCTGTCACGACTTGGGACTTTGTCGGTTGCCAAGTTGGCGAGCTGGTACTACCTACCGCGGTACGGGTGTTTGGACTTCAAAATACCTCGAAGCAGTCCCCCCCGCAGGGGTATAGGAGCCTCTTTCTGGGACTGGAGCGCATGAGATCTGGCCCCGCATTGGACTATATACAGCTTATCGACCGAGGGAATGTGGCTGATTTGTGTCAAAAACATCCGAGAGCGCTTGCGAGGGGTCTTGAAATGCTTGAGCGAAAGGGTTTGGAACTGAGGGATCAGGAAAGTACTGTCATAAGACGGACGCGTCCGAGTTTGGCTGGACACTGGGCGCCTCCCTCATGACATTTCATTCGAAGCTTACGCCGCCAAGTTGATCTGGGGTGTTTTCACACCTCGAACACCGCCTTCGGTACATTCGCTGGAGCGGACAGAGCGGCTCGTAAGAAGGTGCAGGCACAAAAACGAGGTCCTCTATATGGCATTGACGTCTCCACCATCATACCTTGCGAGAGGCACACTTTTGGTTTTCTCCCCCTCCCTCCCCTCTGGTCCCGCTGTTACCGTATTACCACACACAAGATTTCTGGGAAATTAGGTTTCATGTTCGTGCCGTCATTAGGAAAGTGTATGTAGGAGAGATATAGGACCGCCAATCCGCAATGGCCGGAGCCGACTTTGCGGAGAACCGAATCTCCGATTGGATGGGTGGCGGCGTGTATTGAAATGCCTAATGGGGACTACTTACAGCCTAATGAAGGTTGAGTTCTTCAAAACGAGCGTCATCAAGGCTGCAGCGCGTTGCCTGGAATCGTCTTCTTCCAGTCGGTGCCGCAGGAACTAAGTACTAGAGTACCCCCTCATCCTTTTATGCATCATTGGGCTGCCAGGGATTCCATGATCTAGGTCATCGCCCATCGCGGTCCTAGATCAGCAGTGGCGGGACCTGCTGCATTCATTTGGCGGGCGACTTCTGATTCCGACAGACGCTGGCATGCATGGATGTCCAATTCCTTCTTCTCGATTCTTCCAAGTTGGTTCTTGTCCCGACTTTCTGGTGCCTGATTCCGCTACTATAAGATGGCCGGAAAATACGCTATGCTTTCTGTATAACCTCTACGACCATGTCTTTCACCATCAAGAAAGACCAGTACATTGTTGCGACAGCGACCCAATGTGATATCGCCGCTGACAGCGACAAAGTCGCTTCCCAAATCTGGTTTCGTACACCTGCAAGTCTATTTTTTCAGCATACTCACGAATCAATTAATCATATCATTACCTTCCTTCCAGGCACTCGATAAGGACCTCATCGAGAAGATTGTCCAAGTCCAGCTTGAAACCAAATCTCGCGATCAAGGCTGGGTCTCCGCTCCTGATGCTGGTAGTTGGAGTTGGTTCGACATCATCGTTCTTGATTCGCCGGAGGCATCCGAAATCAAGGTCAAGGACGGTCTCGCGCTAGCCTGGCTGAGCCACGACAACGTTCTCGGGGAAAAAGAATACACAAAGCAGAGTGGTCCAGCTCTAGGCAGCAAGCACGATATCTTCACCGGTCTGGAGGTGAGTCTGAACTGCCCGATCATGCAGGCTCATTTCTCAAATATATTTCGAAGGTCGGCAATGCACTAGGTGTACGCGTTTGCGCCCAATTCCCTGGATGGGAGAATCATGTTTCTGAGGGTCGTTTGATCCTTCGGGTATCCGAAAAAGGTGTGAATGATTCGCATCCTATGACACAATAGCTGAGCGCCTGTATTTTCAAGGTCGTCACGCCCTGCCAACCCCCGATGAAGATAAAGCTGCATACCTTGGAGTCGTCACTGAGCAAATATCGAAGCTCGGGGAGACGTTTGATACCTATCTCAATGCCGCGACGCCTGCTGATGCCCCGCCCGCCTATTCGCAAGTGCGCGCGATGCTTCCGACGGGGCCTCTGCGCGCCGATCAAAAGGCGGTCGCAGAAGAACCTCCTCTTCGACTGTTGTCCTTCGGTAGCTCATTCGTGTGCACTGGCCTCTCGTATTTGCTCACATACAGCTTCCACAGATGGCGGTGGCGTTCGTGGAATCTCATCATTGTACATCCTGCAAGCGATCATGGAGAAGCTATCAAGCGACCCAAATATTAAGCCTTGTCAATATTTCGATATAATAGCCGGGACAAGCACAGGAGGGTACGTTCACTTCCTTACCTGGGTGCTTTATCCCTGTTCTGATGTTGAATACAAAGATTGATCGCAATAATGCTTGGACGACTTCAAATGACAATTTCAGAGTGTATCGAGATGTATACAACTCTTGCCTCGCAGATATTCTCCGCCAGCAACGTTGAGAGGATGTGGAATTTCGCGAACACCGGAGCGTATTATAAAAAGGATAATTTCGAGAAGGGGTTGAAGGACCTAATCAAGAGAAAAACTGGAGATGAAAACGCCCTCATGCTGGATCCGGATAGTAACAACCAGTGCAAAGTGTACGTATTGTCTTCCACGCCGGAAATTCACATCCTATCCTAAAACGTCCACATGTTTTTAGATTCGTCGTTTCTGGACAATCCCAGGATCTGAATCACACAAGTGCCGAACAGTTCAGGACTTACGCTACCAAATTTCCCGATGCCTTCGCTGGCTGCGCTATCTGGCAGGCCGCCAGAGCAACTTCTGCTGCACCCACATACCTCCCTGCCATTGAGATCAACGGAGTCGAATTCGTTGACGGCGGGTTGAAATTTAACAACCCGTCTATCTTGTATGTGTCTCCCTCCTTCCTGCTGTTCATTGCTAACCGTTTATGTCAAGGCTCATGGGAGAAGTCAATGCCGTGTTCGGTATCGCTCGACACATCGACTGCCTACTAACAATCGGTACTGGCATGCAACCGAATATCGCCATAGACAGGCAACCCACCAATGGTATCGAAGTCCCGGGGTATGCAGCGTCCGTAGCCAAGGCAGCAATTAAGGTGGCTACAGATTGCGAGAACACTCATCAGCTTGCCCAGACGTTGTTTACTGGACGAGATGGTGTCTATTTCCGTTTCAATGCTGGTGTGAGGCTGGGTAATGACTGGGCCCCGATGATTGAACTGGATGACTGGAAGGGTATGCCTAAGTTGGTGGCCGTGACCGAGACATATCTTGGGGGTCAGACGAACCGGGTCGACCAATGTGCGTCGGCATTGGCAGATTGATAGTCCCTAGTATTACGTTTAGTCTAATTGTAAGCCCACCCATAAATATTGTATTGTACTCGTTGTATTGCTGTATATATATACCTTCCCGAGGACTCGAGCTTGGACGAGCGTTGGAACGTCTCATTTTCAACTTCATATCTGTTCCCCCTCGAAAAAACTTCTCAGCCATGTAGCTTCTTCCTCCATTTCCTCCATAGATCGTGGATGTCTGGCTTCATCGGCGTCGACTTTCAGTGGTTCAGAAATTCTTTGAGAGGCTTGCAGTTCAGCTGGCAACGACTCTTCGTTCCGTTCCAACGCGGGATAAACCTCATCGCTTTTATCTGAAAAGCGATCACCTTTGAACTTGCGAGGCAAAAGATGGAAATGGGTGTGGGGGACCGTCTGGCCCGCGGCCTTGCCATCCTAGTTGTATGAAGTGCATAATGAGCCCGGAAATCATATGTTCTTGGCCACGCAAATACCTGGCAGGCAATGGTCAAGCTATCCGCGCCGTAGGCACGTTCAATGACTGTCCCGACGCGTCTCACGGAGAGCATGAGAGAGGACAGTTCTGAGTCTGTTTGACCAAGGACGGGCATAAGAATCCGATATGCCTCAACCTCTGGGATAAGTCTGACCATTAAGATCGGCTAGGCGTGGAACTACTCGGTTTGGGATAACGAGTACATCTTGTCGACGGTACCTATGAGCTCATTGAACGGATAGATATTCGAATTTGAAATCACCTACGCCCAGGGACGATCGGTTTGAGGTTCACGATGGCATATGAGAGCGATGAACGATAAAAAGCTTGCCGAGTGACCTCTATGGTCGAAAACAAGAGTGGGCTCATTTCACCACAGAAACGGCTGCTGAAAGCTCGAGGTCTGGGTCGAGCAAAAGGCAACACAGCCACCGCCTTCCTCCTCTCCTTCCCTCACCGGATTCGCGCTTGAAGATGAACCTCCTGGGCCGACAGGCACTGCCAACTCGACTTCCGACAGGATGTAGGCACGTTCCAAGTACCGTTTTCCCGGCAGATTATTGAGACCGATCCTCTGACCAGGTGTTTGAAAACGTAGGTCACGTCAGTCGTGTAGGCGCACAGAACTTGAACGTCTCCATTTTACTTGCAACAGCGCCGCTTCGCCGAAATGCCTCAACCAAAATAACTCCGGTCGACCTCGCTTCTGATTGTTACGTTCCGCCTAATGGGAATAGGACGGAAGGCGCCCTGGTGATTCTACACGGCCTCTTGTGCGTCAACACGCTCTACCATGCTTGAGAAATCTAACTCCTACATACTCCCTCGCCTAGCGGGTCAAAACGAAATTTCGCGTCCCTATGCAAGGCGTTCATGCGTGATTTGAACCGTCCTGTCTACGCACTCGACCTCCGTAATCATGGGTCTTCCCCCACGGCTAAACCCATGGACTATGTGTCCATGGCAGTCGATGTACATCACTTCATCACCAGAAACGACCTGCAAGACGTCTCATTGCTCGGCCATTCGATGTAGGCGGCGTTGCAAAAAACCATTTAGATATGTGCTGAATACCACAGTCCAGGGGAGGGAAAGTCGCCATGGCGCTTGCACTTTCAAGACTGTCCCCCGACCTTTCGAATCTCATAGTTTCAGATATTTCGCCTACTCAAACTTGTCTTCCGCCTGCCTTCACTACCTATTTGAAGGCTATGGCTTATATCGAGCATCCCACCTCGAACATCAGGACAAGGGAAGAGGCAGATGCGATACTGGAAACGCAGGAAAAGGCTAGTATGCTTCAGGTCGCTCTGTGCATATCACTCAAAGGGCTATAGAACGTGGCCGTCCGTCAATTCCTACTGACCAATCTGAAGGTTCCGTCAGACCTTGCGGAAGGGACTGTGAAGTTCCAAATCCCGGTCGACGTACTCCTTGAGGCAACTCCCGCGCTTGGTTCGTTTCCTTTCACGCCAGACGAGGAGCACCGATGGCGGGGCAGAACTCTGGTCTTGAAGGGTGCGAAGAGCGAGTATGTCGAACCTTCGTGTTCTTGGGTGATCACTGAACTTGTACCGTTTCTAGTTACATCAAAGATAACAACATTCCTCTCTTCGAGGATTTCTTTCCTAACATGGAACTAAGGGGCCTTAACACAGGTCATTGGGGTGGGTACCTTTCCCTTCGTTCTTCTGGACCTCAAATCTTTATCCCCCTGTTCGTTCACAGTTCATGCCGAAAAACCCAATGAATTCAAGAAGATGGTAGTTGACTTTATACTTGGGAAGGTGCATTAATTAGAGGATTCTCGAGGTCCTGGGATCTCCCGAGAGCGAACACGATGTTTTACATATGGTACATATTACAAACCATGGACACAGGACGGCTAGATAACCTACAGCTAGTCAGACTATATGTGTACACAGCAACTAATGTGATCGGATCCTGAGTGCAAAATAGAGACTATGCAGGAGCTTAGCATATCATAGACCCACGGAGTAGCAGAAGAACGACCCACGATATGCGGAAAATTATGAAGATCGAGACAAGGATCGCCACCCACTTGCCGTATGACACGGATGCAATCTCGAGGTATGACAGTATGTCTTCACCAGAGACTGTGCAGGTTTCGGGCGTAGACGACGGATACGCGCACACACAGGAGTCGTTCGGCTGCCTTTGGCATTGGAAAGTCAACCCACGAAGGTCCGACTATCAAATCCAAGCAATCAGACGGGAACGGCAGAAGAGGTCGTCAAAATCTCCCACATTTGTCAAGAGCTCGAAAGCATATTTTTGATAGTCCATGAAATGGAACGAATAATACCAGAACCGTGGTAAGGACCTGGCTTTGATGCTGACGTGGTCGTCAGTAAGTGCAATTCTAGCGTGGATGTGAACGTTACGAACAAATATCCTCCAACACTCATCCAGAATCCGTTGACGCTAGTATGACAGCATGAGTTACGGAATTGATAATTCGCAGAAGGTGACTTACAATGCAGCTATTGCCAATGCGGCCACAAAAACGGGAAGGAATGACGCCACTACAAGAACTTGGCTCTCAGCGACCAATATAGCGAGGAAGAGGAAGGCGAGGAAGCGGAAGAATGCTGTCCCGCCCTGATGTAGCCCCTAAAGACGATGAACATCAGCTAACCTCGTAATCGACGCCACTCAGAGACCAGCACGTACAATCGCCCAGTAACAGATGAGGGTGAACAGCACGGTACATCCGAACAGGAATGGTATGTTGACCAATGTGTTCGAAATCAAGAAAGGAAGGGTGCTGTAAAGGCCGTTTTTCGTTTCTCTGTAATATACAGCGCGTTCTTCCAAAACTATGTTTCAGTCAGTCTCTGCTGGATACGTGGATAAATACATCACTCACACCCCGGGATGCCCGCGACCGACATCTATCAAATCAGCTTTAGCACAACCATGAGCACAAGCCAGAGGGAGACCAACTCACGAACGCCAAGAAAGCTACACTGTAGAAGTGCACAGATAACCTGTCATTGATCGTGGAATCTTGATGTCCGAGCCGTATCCATATTGTGCTGCTCAAAACTCGTTATCAAGTCTGAAGTAGGACGGCAATAGTTCGACGCACGCGAGCATAAGCCCCATCCCTGGATATCACGAGTTAGCGAGACTCGCGGGCTAGTTACACACCCTCACGCACCTCCATACATCCCTGCACGTACACCGTAAGCGAGGAGATTTCTTGAATAGTTCTTTGAGCTTCGTTCAGATAGGACCATTGTGTTCCAGAACAGAGTTCCAAGGGGTCCTGCTTTTCCATGTTCGTCTGCAGCCTCATCCTCCAGGATCTGGCTGTCGTCGTCATTTTCCGTGCTGATTGAGAGTGTCGGCGTTTTGGTCGTAGAGACATGATATTCACGTAGATCATGTACGCTGGAGCCTTTCGGCTCGGCTGATGATGCAAAGTCGTTGTTGAGGAAATTCATGGCGTGTTCGGCAGGAGTGTGCTGCATAATAGTACGATCAGATGCCGACGGTAATAAGAGCGGGCTGGATACTTACGAATCGTCCGACCGGCCGCCCCCACCGCTCGAAAAATCCTTCCAGGCCATCGACGGGGCCAGAATAACAAGTTTTACCTTCCGCCAGCATGAGAAGATTGGTGAATTGGGCTAGGGTTTCAAGTGAGGGCTGGTGTATCGTGGCAAGAATGATCATGCCCTCTGCAACCGCCAAAGTTCGAATCGCCGACATAACTTCCCTCGCAGATGTGCTATCAAGCTAATGAATGGCTTTAGTCATACGTCTTGAAGCGGAAAAACAGCCTTACACCGGATGTAACCTCGTCGAGGAGCAGAATTCGCCTAACGAGAGATCATGAACGGTGAGAATCAGGAACAGCGAAGGCGGCTCACGGGTATGTCACCATGGCGCACGCAGCAGTGACACGGCGTTTTTGCCCTTCCGACGAAACATGAGTTTACAGTGTTTTCGGCTAGGGTGAAAGACATCATCAGACACACCGCCAGAAATTCCTCTCGAGATTGGTGTGCCGATCTGCTGGTCTGCGCAAGATTCCAATCCCAATGCAGCAACAACACGATTGACGCGATGAACGACATCTTTCCGGGAAAGTAGCGGAAGGCTGTACCGAAAGTTAACGAGGATCCATACAAATTCAATAGAGAAAGACTTACTGCAAGCGGAGTGCATAGGTTATAGACTCGCGAACGGTCAGTACACCAAGAAGCGCGTCCTCCTGCTCCACGAACGTCGAAATCCGTTGCATCGCGTGGGCACCGATCGGGCGGTTGTTGAGCCTCACCTGCGGAGATACGGCGAGTTAATCAGAGGCACATACACAGGTGTCTGATGCAGTAGACTCACAGAAGAACCCCCAGTCGCGTGTTTCCGAAACGCCATCACATCGAGCAGCGTGCTTTTCCCTGGTGTGCAAAAGCCCAATCAATGTGGGTCCCTGAGTATGAGTTCTAGGGTTCGACTTGCCTGCACCTGAAGGACCCTTAGGTGATCGCAGTTTTAATTTGTTGGATACAGCGTACAGAACGGCCTTGTAGGGGCTCACCATGATCGCAAGTAGCTCTCCAGCTTTCACCTCTATGGATACATCGTCAACCAGTCTCTTCACTACGCCACCCTTCAATGTGACCTCGTAGCTCAAGTGCGCAAAGGAGAGAACTGAGTTGGTCGGCGACATGTGTGCGTACCCGTGCATGGTAGTTGAGAGGACAGTGGACAAAACTTGGTCACTAAGCGCCCGGGGATCCGTATAACATGGAAGACGATGCTGCCGGGTTTATATACAGGAGGGACAGCATGTTGATACGGACAGAGCCGAGCTGGGTGGAGATATACTAGTATGTTTGATCGAGCTAAGTCTTGATTCGATCCCTGTGATAGCACAACATTCCAGGACATATGCCAGGGGAACAGGGCGGTGCATTCTATGTGGCGGGCTTTGCCAAAGGCGGAGATATAACACGACGACACCTCCATACGCCGTGAAACATAGTGAACGACTAATGGCGAGGCGCCTACACCGATTATGTTGTAAGATAGCGACCGGGAAGCTTGCTTGAAGCTTGTACGAAAAAGTTAAACCCTGATGCGCGACGAGCCGAGGTTGGAGGACATGGTAGGTATACGATCTCGTTTCGGATCAAATTCCTCCGAATCGAAGGAATTGTGGCATCTCCTTTAATACAAAGTCTCCCAACAAGTCCTATCAGGGTCCCTTCCGTCGAAAATGGAATTACCTATCTCCCTGCTCATCGTGCTATATCGCGAGCCGGATATATGGACGTATTTCGTAGATCGGTATGCGGAAGAGTACTCACAATTAACTTGCGCCAACAAAGGATCGGCATGATTGAGGGCCCGAAATATAGGGTAAAACTATTCAGAAACCCCCTTTCTGCCAGAAACCCGGGGTTTCCGAGGGTGTTTTGAGAAACCCTTGGTATATGCTCAAATCGAGTTTTTGGAGAGCGGAATGATCACGGTGATGGGACCGGCTTGTTCTGCTTTGTCATCAAGCGCAAACAAGACCAGTCGCTGCATGCCGTGTCAGGCTGCCGGCTGTCAAACAAGCATTGCAGTTGCTCGCCGCCTTCGTCGATACCCGCGTTCGTGCACTCACGATCTCAACGTTGAATAAGTTCCCAAGTTTCTTGCAGCACTCGACCGTCTCATGGACATTTAGAGAATATTTTAGAGTGCTGGGGTGATGCAGGAATGTCGTGATGGTCTGGGGTGAGCTTTCGTTGTCTCGACATTGGGCCTCTGCTGAGTGTAAGCATTGCTGTTCAGAATACGCTCTCATCTACCGCCGTCTTCTCTATCTGCTCGAAGAACTTGAATTGTATTAGTTTCTCAGTATAACCAAGGCTTTTGCTCACTGAAAGACCACTGTACAACCCTCCTCAGAAGCTGCCTTTACTGACGGGGTGAGGTCGGCCATCATACATACCTGGCCAAACACCGGCTGATGTCATCAGATCTTCCGGAGGGGTTTCTTTGATCACATGGGGTTTCTCAACAAGCTGGGGGGGTTTCTGACGGAAAGGGGGTTTCTGAATAGTTTTATCCCGAAATATAGATCCGGGTTGCAAGGGAGACACTGAACACGTCTAGATGAATTGATATACGGAACCGTCGGCAGCCGAATATACTCCTCGGTGTTCGACGTCATTCTTTGACACTTCATAGTCGGATCCCTGTCGAAACCGACGGGATTGAGACTCAAGGCGTAACACCAATTTGGATACATGAGTTACGTGCACGACTAAGAGGCAGCCGTACACCAGCGCAACCCATGCCAAACGGTATAGCGACGCCCAGGTGGCTTTGACAAATGGACAGTAGCGACGTTGACAGTCCAGTCAATTCGACAATAGATGACGGTCCGCGGACCAAATGCTGGCAGGTCTTTCATGAAACAGAAATAGGTGATTGCCTGTGATCGTTCGCCAGTCACTGTGCACAGGTGTAACTCACCTTAAGATTGAGTACACAAGACGACATTGGTTACCATCTGCATAGTGCAATATATCAGGCAATTATTTGTAGCGTTACTTTCTGCGACCATACAGGGACAGGCCTTGAGACGCGCCAGACAGTGAAAACAAGAAATCTGTGCCGAAGCAGTTTGTATGTTGAGGGGAAGCGATCAGCCTCGGAACTCTACAAGAACAAACAAGCAAGCTATTTGTCTGGTCTCTGTTGCAACAAAGTCTCAACCCCAAATCGTTCCAAGCATGGTCACTTTGACTATCTCATCTGCTAACAAACCGCCGCCTTTTGCCCGTGGACTTCCCATTACACTTGAGTGTGACGAGGACACCACAATCGCAGATGTGAAGTCTTTGGTCGCCACCAAGTTCCCAAAGGTGAGCTGTGGTCCCTGTCTCGCCTTGGCCTATTGTTGCGCTTGATGAAACCAATCTCAAACGAGAATATTTCGCGTGTTCCTCTGGACAACTACTGTTCTTCCCGAATCACGTTCAAGGTGCTCATGCGTGTTTGTTTCAGTTCTACCCAGCGCGTCAAAGACTCACCTTGAAAGGCGAAAGAACCAATCTGGATGATGGTAAAAAGATTGGTGAAGTTGTCGGGAAGGAGGGTGGAGAATTTCAGGTGAAGGATCTGGGGGCGCAGATCAGCTGGAAGACGGTGTTCCTCATCGAGTATGTACGTGAAATTGAATTTTGGTCCTCATCAGACACGAAACTAACTTGTGGCCATAGGCTGGACCTTTTGGTTTTCATCCACTGATCTATCACCTACCCCGGTTGTGGTACGGGCAAGACGTCCAACATAGTGACTTGCAAAAGTCCGCTCGCCGTCTTCATTTTTCCCGCTCCCCTGCTCAGTGCCTGACCGTGTCTTAGGCTCGGTTACGCCATGGTTCTCCTGCACTTCTTAAAACGCGAACTTGAAACGATGTTGTCAGTTGTGTAATCCAAGTGATCCATATTCTCAAAGCTTACGTCGTGCTTGCAGCGTCCATCGGTTCTCGCATGGTACAATGCCTTTCCGAAATGTATTCAAAAAGTTTGTTTACTCGTGCCCTTTCCTTTTTGTTATCTTACGCATGGACTGTTCTTCAGCTCGGCCCATTATCATCTTCTGAGCGGTAATGTGGTTTCAAACATCAATCTTTCTTATTCTAAATGCGACACTACGGACAGGTCTTGCACTCGCTTATGATGTCTACCGACCCATGTTCTCAGCAACCTCACCCTACATTAAAGGTACTATCCGGGACGATAAAAACTTCCTCTGGCTATGCACCGCGGTCTGGGCGGTAGGCCTTTCCTCGCCTTAATTCTCTTAATGCCGCGCTCATCTTTCACAGCTAGCGGAACTAGCCAATCTCCACACTCATCTTACACTCCGGGCACTCCGCCCCCCTGGCACCCGTGTCCGCGCAATTCCTTACGGATTCGGTTTCACTTATCTATCGTGCCCCAACTACTTTTTCGAGAGTCTGACCTGGGGTGTCATTTGCGTGATGACCGGGAGTGTGGCTGGTAAGCCCGCATGTGCCCATGGTGGCGTGACGGTACATCTCTGACATATCTTTCTGTAGCCGCTGTGTTTACTGCTGTCTCGACGGCGCAGATGGCGGTGTGGGCGTTGAAGAAGCACAGGAACTACAAGAAAGAATTCGGAAAAGAGTATCCCAGAAGATGGGCCATGATTCCTTTTATTCTGTGACCTTGTTACGATGACAAGGAGCTGCGGCGCGGATGCCGACGCGTAGTTGTCGCTTATCCCCTTTACGGTTAGCGTGGCGCTTAGTCATTGATCACCAATTTCAATTTCACTCATGCTTCCGTTTCCTGAACCTCAGCAAAAGTCTGAGTGACCGTGCGTCCCCTCAGGTCTCCTGTTTCTTCCGGCTTGTTACCCTATTGCGGGAACTCCACGCCTGGAGTATGGCCTTACAGTCTAGGTAGGGTCTGAACTATCCTACAATGATCACTTGCCCACATCACGGTCAATACTCCCCGTGGCTCTGACGAGAGGTGCCTGTTGAGTGGTATCAATCTGCATCGAGAACGGGCCATCTGACCCGCCCCTCTTGCTCGAGACCCGAACCTGGACATCCGCCACCCGGTAATCAGCACCATATACCTTGGCGCAGGGATTTTTGTCCCGTTGCCTGTCATCAAGTTCCGCAACATAAAAGCAGGCCATGGGTCATGTTTTCCTCTTGATATTCTTGTCCATACGAATCGCTTTCACGACTTACGATGCAGTTCCTCCTCTCCACTGTCCTCCTCGCGCTCTCTGCTGTCCCGTTTGCAGTTGCCTCCCCTGGTGGCCTCGACAAGCTCCTGGAGGCTAGGCAGGCGGTGGATAACATCGTTTATGTCACCGATGCCAACTTGTTCTGGTGTGTGCTATCCCATCTCGCTGTGCTTGACGTGGTACTCACCCTACCGTACAGTATGATCATGCCCCGGTATGCCATTACCGCTCCTGAACGTTTCACGACGTCTCATGCGTCGGATATGACTTAGGTATCCCCACACAAATATTGGCGACAGCGAGTATCCCGGCGGGATGAAGACCTATTGCTCACCAGCAGGAAGGTACTCATCCCAGCAGGGCCAGCTGCCCGCCGCGTTCTGGCGCAACGTTGAGTTCAAGACTGGCAAAGGAAAGAACGGCGGGCGGTACGCACAACGTAAGCTTTGCTTTGTTTCTCGTTTTCCTTGCTAGGTCTGACTTGCCACAACTACGATGATAGTGACGGGCTGTATCCGACCAGAGCTCCTCAGCCGCCTCAACCCCAACGATGGTGGTGGACAATACGACTCGAGCGGCGGACCTGGTGGCCGGGGAAACCCTGAGGGAAGTAAATGCTTGGGGTGCGTGTCTTGTTATTGCTCGTCCCTCGTAGAATCGAAGTTGATTTTCGTTGGCGTAGATACAACCACTATGTGGAACTTGTCGAGCCTTCCGGTCCTCGCGCGTGTATCAAGTGCTGCGATGACCCTGCGGATTGCCCTACTAACAAAGGTGAGAGGCTCGCTTTCTGAATGGACCAAGGTATTGACTTCATTTGGCCCGACAGACACGCAAGGGTGCCCGAGTGTCATCAGCGGCAACTACTTCGACTGTGCATAGAGCGTGCAAGGAAATTGCAGAGACACTTTGATACGGATCGGACGCGTGCCCTTTGGACTTTTTTTCGTTAATTGTTGGGTTGGATTTCACGAAGCTCTACGATTACTACACATCTAATACCCACGGACTTTTCCATGTGCCATATTATGATCACGCACGGACTTTGTCAGAATGCCACGAATTAGTACTTAGTCTGCACCACTTTTGGACTGTATAGTTTCTCCTTTCTTACACGGTACTTGAATGTCATTACGCTCAAGATTGGACATCAGAGTGTGAAGTTTGTAAATTCTTGCACCCACTTTACTCCGGGCCGGTTCATTCCGTCGGTTGGGAGTCAGCTTAACAACGACCTGTGACAATGTTATTCTCGCTTTTAACACGCCTTCCGCGACTTCGACCTGTAGCAACGCTCAGGGCAGCTCCAATATGTAAGCTGCGCCTCTCGAATGCTAGCGGGGACCTTGTCGTGCTCATAGTTGTATATGTAGGCTGGAAACATGGTTTCTCAAGGCAAATGACGTCCGATGCACAGAACCAGAACGTGGTGGACCTTGACTGTGCCTCTTACATTCCACCTAACGGGAACAAAACTGAAGGAGCCTTGGTCATCCTTCACGGGCTGTTGTGAGTCGCTGATAATGAGGACTCAGGACGCGCGCTAATTGTGAAGAAACTAGTGGATCAAAGCGAAACTTCACGTCGCTATCCAAGGTCTTCATGAAAGACTTGAACATCCCTGTTTACGCTCTTGTAAATTTTGCAACAAACTCTCAGAGTGCGCAGCGTATTCATATGAAGCCGTAGGATCTTCGCAATCAAGGAACTTCTCCACATGTCAAGCCCATGACCTACTCTGCCATGGCCGCCGACGTCCTGCACTTTATCCATTCACGCTCCCTTTCCAACATATCCCTCCTCGGGCACTCTATGTACGTCTCTTCCCCCACATCATCAACGTAAGCTAAGTTGACTTGGCAATATTAGGGGTGGAAAAGTTGCGATGTCAGTCGCGCTAGACCCTTCCCTCGATAAACCTTCCAATGCACACATCCTGGCCAAGCTGATCGTTGCAGATGTCACACCCGTGCGTTTTGAGCTCTCGCCGGAGTTCAAGGGGTACATTGAGGCGATGAGGAAGATCGAGGAGATGCAGCACACATCACGGAAGAAGGCACTTGTGGTGCTAGAAGCTTACGAGACGGTACGTGGTCTCCCTCTAATACAGCCCCACGAATATTCTGACGCAGGGCGCAGGACGAGAGTGTGCGACAGTTCCTGCTGACGAACCTCAACGCCGTTACAGAGAATGCGCCGTACTTGAAGTTCCGCGTCCCGCTGGACATCCTCGACGAGGCTATTCCCGACATAGGTTGGTTTCCTTATGTACCCGGTGATCGGTCGTGGGAGGGGCCCGCGATGTTTATCAAAGGTACTCAGAGCGCGTGAGTACTCAACACCTCGTACTCCACGGTATCCTTATGGGCTTCCTTGGGTTAGGTATATAAATCGCCATAGCCTCGCGCCGATAAAGGCGTTCTTCCCGAATTTTAAACTAGAAACGCTCGATGCAGGTCATTGGGGTACGCTAGATCTATTTTCGTTTATCTATGGCTATTCGCTGAATATTCTTTACCTTGGCTGGCAGTGCATGGCGAAAGGTATGTATCAACTCTTCGCATTCACTTGGACGTGTTGACACCAAAGATAGGCCGAGTGAATTCAAGAGACTCGTTGAAGACTTTATCAGAAACTTTGAGACATAGACGTCTTTAGACCTGACTTTCTGTCCAAGTTCATATAGATATACCATAGATGTAAAGGTGAGGTACAAGAATATCTACAATGAAAATCCTAGAGACTCCATCGAAAGGCCGGGCTTTTTGCCTCCAGTACTAGTTTAGGAATAATGCATGACCTACCCACGCTACCAGGTTTCTCATCGCCCTGTCCTCTCACCAGTAGCCCTCCTTCTGCCAGTCACGTACGCGTTATTGTTACAAGCACGTGCAACGTTCATCGTATTTGAAATTGACCTAAATTTAACTTAATTGATATTCGGACTTCAGGGACGCGACTCCTCCTGCAACCAACCTCTTTTACAATATGGCCATCACATTGCACCCCAGAAACACCAAAGTCCTACGGTAGCGAAGAATACCCTCCCGCAGAGTCTTTCAAACTCGTTATTCGTTTGAACGGACGAACCGTTGGGCACATCGAGCATTCAAAATCAATTAAAAGGCTGTTGTGGGCACTGGCGATTTTCACCTGGCTATAGAGCATTTTCTCCGGGAACTTGTATCCCCCTTCTCTGCTACCCATATGCTCAATGGACTAGGGCATCTATGACATTTTGAAAACGGTTTTTGAGCAAGACAGCGGTCCTTCCAGAGAGGCGCGGGAGTAATTGGGAGAGAACTTGATAATGCTGGTTCTATATGTCGCGTATTTTTTTTTTTTTGATCTTTCCACTGCCTTGAGGGATCATTAACGTCCCTGCTTCGGTCATCGAGGAGCTAGTCATTGCTGTGAGCTCCGATAGGCAGCAAGGCATCGGCACGTCTTCTCTGACGCAGTTCCACGAGCTAAACACCGGATCCCCCTCATCTTTGCCTGACCTGCGATACTCACTGAATTTGCGTCAGATACCCATTTGTGGATCAGATTGGTCTTCTCGTGCATGTTATTGCAACGTGCGTTTGCCCCACCGACTTAGCCACAACTAGAAGACTCTAAGTGAATCCATTTAAAGCGGCTATCGTCGCATCGGTAACTCCGCATATTTCGCATCTATCCAAGATCCCAACCATGCCTCTCGGTGCCTCTTAGCAACACGACGCCCCGGAAACGCCCCGTCATCGCCGACCACCTGCTGAAATCCCCACCGCTTTTCCTCTTCATTATATCCTGTAATCAAAGCATAAAAAAACCTGCGATATCACCGGGACGTCGATATAAACCCAATGCGCCTCCAAGACGACTTGGAGCAGACTCCGTTGCACCATGCCGCAGCGGGTGGACATATTTTCGCTGCGCTCGCGTTTATGGAGCGGTCTATTGGTGAACTCTCACGAACTGGCGGGGGTGTAACAAGGGCTTCGTGGGCGGTGGAAGGAGACGGCTCTGGGGTACCTTACGTGCTGTATTTTTCCACCTCGCCATCAAAGGATATGACATGCTTTTACCTCCCCCCCCATATATGCGACATCTATCTGAACGTCATCCTCTCGCTATAGATGGCACGCCAGACAAATTCCGTGGTCTACGAATCCGTCCGACTGGATGTTCCGAAGTATGTAGAGCAAGACATTCGCACGTTGGTTGGTCGCATTTCAGCTGAGAGGCAAGGAATTGAGTGATGGTATGATGAATTGCTGCGCAAGCTGCCGCCCCATAGGCTTGATTCATGTAGCTTACGTATGTCACTCCTGCACCTTGAATATCAGAAGAAAAACAACATCAATAAGTAGAATTAGGGATATCCAGGTTCGGTCCTCGTTATCTCGACATCATGGGATACTATACGCTCTCCACGCTTCCCCAGTCATCTCATCCCCGCCAACCCATCCGCTCACAACGCTAGCGACACCCGTCTTAATTCTCCATCCCAGCAGGATAATAATCGACGTAAAGATCGGGTGAATGTCGAGCACAACTTCCACCACCCCATCAGACTTGGCGTCTAAAACGAGTCGGAGAGGGGCGAAAGCTTACCGCGGAGGCCGAAGCCAGCGGACATCCCACCCAGGACGTTGCGGATGACCCATTCGCGGTCGATCTGGTCGTCGTCGATGACTTTGAAGGCGTTGATGAGGGCGTTGTCGTATAGGAAGGCGCTGTGCCACGTATCGGGAGACTCGGCTGGTGAAGGTGGTGTTGGGGTGGGCCGCCAGACCGTTAAGAGGAACAGGAGGAAGAGCTTCGTCAAGGAAGAATAGAACAGCGTGAGGGGTATCAATGAAAATCTGCGAAAAAAAAAACAGTCAGAGGGTTGGAATAGACCCGATAGAGTATATAGTGTGTAGACCTGAATTCGCGTTTGATGTCGGAGCTTGGAGGTGCACTTCCTCGGTGTCGCCAAGTTTGCACCCATGAAACGAGATGTAGCACTATGTAGCATGCGACCATGACACCGAAATGGAACGCCAGAGTTTCTGCATCCATGTTTGAGTCCTACCGGTGACGGAAAGAGGCTTTCGTGAGCTTACCAGCGCAACACCCCAAGAGGACGCGGAGAACGCCTTTCATCGTTTCTTTCGTCCAAGGCGAACCCGTCGACTGATCAGAATCTAGAAACAGTTAGTTCACGAACACAACGCTCCTAGTGTATACCCACTTAGATGGCTCCACCGTATGACTTCCATATGAAATACATGAGTAAGGGAGCAAGTGGACAGAGACATATCTCATACAAGCATCCAGCGCTACAAGCGCACATCCGAGGCGCAGAACAAGCAGCCATCGTTCCTGTACCATATTTCTCAGTAAACGAGATTCCGACTGCAGAACACACGAACCCGTTCGCGATTCCGTGGGGATGCACGGGAGCCTCCTGCGTCTACGGCTGTATCCTCTTTCGCTCCCACCGTCGCTCGTCTTGGTTCCATACCCCGGTTATACAAAAGATGACGATAGACACCGCGTTTTAGCAGAATAAGGTCGAGCAGCAGAGTCAATGAATCATGTTCGACGTATGGGTCTGCGAACGAATGGCATTTTGACTAGTCTTGCCGTTAATCATGAGCTCCCTGTTGTACAACGGGTATAAACAAGAAGGTCACGGACGCACTGTTCCAATCTAAGGTTATAGGCTGACTGGTATACGGTGTAGAGATGGGGTGTGAAGTTGGTGCACGTCGTGCAGATGGGCATTAGCAGATGAGGGGAAAGCGTGACGGATTCAGGTGCTATCACGTCACTGTCACGTGATCACGCGTTCCATGGTTGTGACTTTGTAATGGGTTCTAACTTCGACTTTGCAAAAAATAGTCCTCGTATTGAATCTACTACCTAGGCTGCCGATGGCCGATGAATTATGCTCTGTATTACTGTTCAATTGCCAATACGTCACAGTCGCCGGAAACATCCAGAACAAGGTCGTGTACTTGAACATGCCTCGAGTACTCAGCAACACCTCTTAGAAATCCGTCATGGCGATCACACTACGCAAGACCAAGTCAAAGTTTGATGACCTCCAGAAAGACGCTGCCGTCGACACCAGCAGGCTGATCATACGTTCTGACGGCAAAAAGGTCGGCCACATCGAGGCCTTTGAAGTCGACCACCGTGCCGCTCAAGGCGTAGGTGATTTTCACGCTAGAGTTGGCCACCTTTCACAGGTATCTGATACTATCCTCCTCCACTGATTATGCACTGACCGGAACAGGGCTTCTATAATTTTCTTAAAGCGCTCTTTGAACGGTATGGCGGTAAATTTCGTCCCAAATTCTACGACGGTCGACCGTACCAGCGAGGCACTGGAGTTTTTGGACGAGAGCTTGATCAAGCCGATTTTATATGTGAGCATACCCCCGCCATCTTTGCTCCCTTCAATCTGACCTATGCACATCAGTTCTTGATGAAATGGTGATCGAGTCCGAGACTGATAGGCGGCATGGCATGGGTACAGCTACACTCGCAAGGATTCACGAGTTGTACAGCGATAACTACCGATTCATTTTCACCTGGCCTGCGATTCTCAATGGATACGAAACGGCCGCGGTGTCTCGGAAAGAGCAGATCGACCGTCTGGTCTCGTTTTACCGCAAGGTGCGTTATCACGTAATAAAGAAACCCAAAGTTGCTCCTGTATTAATAACCTTCATCTAGAGTGGCTATCGACGTGTTGGAAATACTTCGTACTTTGCATTTGCGACGGATCCAGACCATCCCTCTCGCCGCCTGTCCGCTGCGAAGGACGCTACAGGAGAGCCACAAAGCGCTCGCCCAGCGGCCGACGTGCCCTTCGCATTCCCCCTCCACGACAGAATTATAGGGACTGACCCGGGTCTTTTCGACGTCATCCGTGATATCGATATCAACCACGTCCATCTCCAGGATGACTATGGGCAAACGCCGTTGCATTACGCCGCGGAAACTGGCAAGTTCTTGGCGGCCCTATCTCTTCTGGAGCGCTCGACCGGGGAGCTGTTTGTTCGGAACGCTTATGGACAGACACCTCTTGAGGTTGTGGAGGACAGGATCGCCGAGGCAGAGGAAGCGTCACGAGTGGCGAACCCGAATTTCCCGACTGTCCTCGGGCAGAGCAAGGAAGAGCGTGTTCTCGAGATGTTCACTAGGCCTCTGGCCCGGCTGCTTCGAGAGTTTATGGTTTACATCCTAGATGCGAGAGGGAAGGGGTTGGGCGATGATCTGATTCATAACCATATCAAAGCAAGGATCGCGCCGGAGAGGCGAGGGTTCTTGCAACGCCTCCGATATTATGAATCACCCGGGTATCAGTTCCCACCTCCTCAGCCCTGGGCTCAGCCTATGTCCTCCTCTGCCATGAACCCCTTCTCCTTTGCTCCCGGCACTCTTAACCCACCCGCTTATTACGTTCCTACCTTCTAGAATCATGTTCTGTCAGCAACTCTGCATCAGATCCACTGTATATTACCTGCACCATTATTATTTCTATTTTAGATACAGCCCTTGTATGCATCTTGTACCATTTTTCGTAGATTCAACTCACTGTACTTAGTAATCCATTGCTTCGATCTCTCTCTGAAAAGTCCGTCTGGTCTTAACTTTTGCTGGTACTCCTAGTCAACATTTCGATGCAGAACGTGTGGGCGCCAGGAGCAGCCGATCGAGAATAAAGAACATTCATGACACTAGACTGCCTGCCGAGAGAGCGGCCGAAGTCAGCCAGCGATGATGTAAGATTCGCGATCACGATGCATGATGCCATGTTACAAACACGTGGTAGTCAACGCGTCCAAGTGGGCCTATATGCATACTACCCCTCCTTCTGTTGCGGTAACAGCGCGTTCAAGTCCTTCTCACACTCGGACCACTCCCGCCTGGCAACCTCAACATGTTGTGGAGAGCGTGGCTCAAAGACAGCGGGGAATTTGAAAGGTACACTTGTTAGCTGCACGCACAAGGTCGTCAGTAACGCGACTTGCGCCAGAATCTGGCCGATTTACCTCTCCACTGAACCCCGCGTCGCTATCGTCGTATCGGAACGGCCGGCCTGTCTTGAGGTCGACCTCTTCGGATTTGCGAATGTTGAAGGTCCAGAGGATCATCGCGATGGTGATCCATAGCGTGCGCTCAGCGAATGGGATACCCGGGCATACTGTCGTCCCCAGTGAGCTCTTCGGCAAGCGTCCATCCAAAAAAAATAAGGTAGCACCACTACATACCACGTCTTCCGAACCCGAACGGACCTGTCTCGTAGTCCGGCTTCAGGTTTCCGTCGGCGTCGAGGAATCGATCTGGCCGGAACCGGTCGTGGTCAGAAAATCTCTTCTGGTCGTGCTCGATTGCCCTGGGGAGTCTGCTCGTTTAGTGCCTCACGTCCAAGATTGCTGAACAGACTGACCATGGGACGGCGAACACTATGCTGCCCTCTGGAATGAAGTACTCGTGGCCCTCGTATTCGACCACGTCACTGGCGGTAGATAGGTGGGGCATGCCGTAGCGGGCTATGGGTGCAAGTCAATCGCTTCTCCAACCACTATAAGTACAGGGGAAAGCTGGCGGCACACCTGCAGGGCGCCAACGAACCGTCTCTGTTGTTTTTAGACTTGTCATTTACTACCACAGCGTCGGTTAAAGGAGATATTCAGAATCGTACCGCGCAAGATAGCCTCGACATATGGAAGGTTAGGTCGATCAGTCAAGGATGGCAGTCTATCAGCGCCAACTACTGTGTCAATTTCTTTCTGTACAGCAACAATCCAATCGGGATATTGGAGACATCCTAGGACGAAGGTCTGCAGCGAAAGTGCGCTCTATCACGCTGCAGATCAGTAGGTATAAGCCAAAGGGAGCAAGGGTTGTAGCGTCTCAATAGCTGCCTGAGTAGGCACCATGCGTGTGAGTTTTTACACGATAGAGATGTCTCAACTCACCCCAGTTAATTGCTTTATGAGACGACGCTGGTCTCCTTCGGGCTTGTCTTCACCTGCAAAAACAGCTGCCCACCTGTTATGGGGACCCGACTTTAAGTGAGTTCAATTCTTGTGGTTACTGTATCAGAGACGTACGTGTTCATCCCAGCTGCCTTCCCGGACACGGCTTCTGTGATGAGTTTATTGTAGATAGCGTCCTCTCGCTCGCGGTAAGCTTTTGCTCGAGTTCGCCATGGCATTGGGCCAGGAATCTTGTCAAGAAAGGGCAGGACGTTGGTGATACTAGCCGAAGGAGTGCAAAGCTTGACGAATTCAGCGATAACCTGTCCTCAAGCGATAGGCCGGTGATCCTATGTCTTGATCCACAATATTACTCACGTACATGACCTCTTTTAGATCTGGCTCATGACCTGTCGGGCAGTGCATGCCAAAAGCGGCCGCAAGAACCACACTAGCTGAGACTCTGTCGTCGATCGAGAGGAAAGAGGTCAACAGCTTCCCTTGCCAGTGGTAACGAATAAAGCATTCACATACCGATCCATGTGATTGAACCAATCCTTGCCGCCATCGTCCAAGAGGCTCTTTATGGTCAGCATGGCCTCGAATTCTTGGAGCGGTTCTGTCTGGCCTGCCCGCACAGTCGTCATGAGTCCCGCGGTCAATTTCCGGCCGATGAGATGGCTTTCGTTTTGTTCATACAAGCTCCACCACTCCTGAGCCGGATCGACGTGATGACGCTGATGAGATGTCAGCCGATCGCAATAAAATAGAGAGAATAGAATCGGGACAGACGACATATGGCACGACGGGACGTGATGAGAACTTGACTGATCGCTTCTCGAGGATCTCTTTGGCCAGTTTTATGTCGCCGATCAGGATGACGGGCTGTTTTTATTCGATGAGGATTAATGAGAGAAACTACGAGGCATCACTCACGTAGCCGGCTAAGTTCAATGATACGAGACCTCCATATTGCTCAAGCAGAGTCCTGAAGTATGTACCGAGATGCTAGCGTATGGGGTACAAATAATGACTTTTCATGACAACCGGATATGTGGTGGACATACTGCACTGGGAAGTTGGAAAACATTCCCGAGAAAGGGCAGTCCGCGCGGGCCTGGGGGCAATTTACGGCCAAGGTTTGTGATCAAGCGCACATAGGCCGCCCCGAGAGTGAGCAGGAGGACCACGGAAGCAAAATATAGTTGGTGGAGTTGAGCGCTTTCTAACATCTCAAGGGCCTGTTTCAAGGGGAAGAAGAGAGGATATGTTGTTCAGGGATGAAGATGCGAACGAAGGGACGGTCGGGAAAACCACAATCGGTGCACCTTAAGCCATATCAGGAGGTAGACACGGGTATGCTGTCAAAGTGGAGCACTCTATATCCGCAGCCAGTGTCTTTCAGACCCACGGTAAGGGTCCCAGACCGCGAGCAGAGACGTATGCGTGTGGGTAACATGGGATCCACCTTAGGCGAGATTGGTTCAAAGAGTAAATTTATCAGTAGCGGATTTGAAGTCCATTCCGACGAAAGATACTTTAGCTAACGGTTACAGGAGCGGCATGGGTAGGCCACTTCATGATGTTAACCCTCCATCTCTTCGTTGCCCTTTTCGGGTTCTGCGGGGGTTGGGTCCCTTCTTTCAGGATACCATACAACCTTATTGAGCGCGTATTTCGATCGCCGTCCTTCCAGATATAGTTCAGCAGGAATGTGGCTTCCGCTTCTCTGCTGTGGGGCAGTCTTATAATTCACAGCGACAGTATTCTTTTCGTGGTCAGCACCGCTGGGTAATGTGTCGTCAAAATCGTTCGAATGGCGTCGAACCGGGACTCATACCGGACAGTAGCTTCAACGAAAATAACATCAGCGGGAAATCCGCTCAGGTAGTTCATGGCTGCATCACATACTGCCTCCTCGCAACGGCTCCGCATAGGTTCCTCGGGAAGGTTGTATTGCCATTTAATGTCGAGTGGCATCTGCACTGGTTTCACTCGAGCTACACGACGGGCGGTAAGCAGAAGACCGTAAAATATGAAATCCTGGTAGACGTACGAATGAGAGATATGCAAGGAAAACGAAGCGACTGTCCTCGAACTTACTGATAGAAGGTTGACGGTGTCCAATTTATACCTGAGGATACCCTAGGTTCTCAGACGCTCGCTGTATTTTTTTTGGCGAGATTGAAAAGCGAAGGAAGACGCCGACCTCGTGAGGCTGAGTCTGTGGGCTGTGAATTGAAATTGCAAGTTCCTGGTGACTCCCGCACCTAGCGGATCCTCTACCACGATAATAGCATCGCCGGTACGAAGACACATGATCTGAAGCACAGAATTCTTGCAGTAGAGGCAGCACAGCGCTTGTAAGAATTGACGAAAACATTCCGATGATCATGATGGGCAGACGAACTTGCGAAAAAGTACCTCTCTGACGGCATAGGCGACCTGAAACGCTAAGTATGTTGATATCGCCAGTGCCGCAGGCAGTAGACAACAGATTAAATGCTGTCCGTAATGGGAGAGTATCGGCTCCCAGGTACATTCTCCAAGAGCATAGCGGCGCGTAAAACGTTAGACACCATTCCACCTGTCGCGGGACTATAAAACCTCCTGCGATCAGAACAGAGATAGGGACTCACGTTTTCAAGAATGTGATGCTCAGGCGCTGGCGATGAAACAACATTGGATTTCCATTCCTGACTCGGGAACGGTTCATCGTGTCAGTACGACTTAGAACCGAGTTGGAGACATGTTTCGGTGTTGTCGGTATAACATATAACATCAGCTCCTGACCGGTGGGAAGCGGGGTTGCACGACCTCTTGCTTGGGAGAACACCCTGTGCCCATTTATTTCACGGGTGCGGAGTGCGTATAGGTTTCCAGAGTTGTTCCAGAGAAGGTCGTTCCGAACACGGGTGCAACGGACGTCGTTTTGAATAAATACATAGCTTGTCAACCAATAAACTCAGGGTTCAATGATCCGGTCGCTCGAGCAGCACCAAGCCAGTGTAGGTATGAATGAGAAGTCGAAGCAAGTAGCAGGAGAAGTATGTTGTGGCTGAGTTTGCATCATGACGGGAGTTGAAAAATGCATGATCCGCGGGCCTTGCCAAATCAACAGCTTCTAAGTTACTGAAATGAAGAATTTCAACAACATTATGTCTATGGTAGTCTAGGAGTTAGTGTTGCCGCGAAGTGAATTGAATTGAATCTAAGCGGCAATTCGTGTCCAGTTCGCGAAAACGAAGTGAACTGGTGAGGCCTCGCGAACTATTGAACAAACAGGTCTCAATGAGATCCATCACCATAAACAGAAGGCGAACGCAGCCGCCTCGCCCTCGCCTGCATGTACAATTCATTGTGATTTGCATTACAGTTTGGTATACAGTATGAGCATAACGATAACTAAAGTATGGCATCGATGTGCGGATTCTATTTGTCATTAGTGTTAGTCAAGTGGAGTTCAAATCTCTTCTGAGCCTGCTGTGTTCAAAAGAAGCTCGTCGAGCTCTGAAAGCCTTCCAGTGCTAAGCAGCTCTGCAATTGCAACTGGACAGACAGGGGAGAGCCACTACACCGAGGGACCGAAACGACAGTAGGGAGGAATCAACCAAACGGGCAGGAGCCTATTTATATTATTCTATCACTAGGGTAACTAGTACATACTGGCAAGCGTGAGAGATATTACCCATGAACGTCAACGAATCGGGGTGTCGACGTCGACAGACGTGAAGAAAGAAGTTCAGCCATACTCCCATCATCTGCCAAGACTATAATATCTTCCAAATCTCTGAGGATTCGATCGACTTGCTCAGCAGCTCCAAATAAATTGGCGACACGAGCACACGCGGCGCGGACGGCAATCAGGACTGGGTCGGGCAACAGCATTTTCTTATTCATGGCCTCGGCTGCGGCTGCGGCAGAGGGCTCGACGCTGAACGTGACACGTGATGGGGTGGGCACTGGGTACCGGCCAAGTAATCTCCCACAAACGTCATAAGTATTTTCCTGAATACACCACGTAGCTTGAATGGAGCATGACGGAATACAACAATGCAACATACTTGTCCAGGTACTGGTTCAAGCCACAGATTGAAAGAGTCAAACGCCGAGTGCAGGTTGATCGCCATGGTTATCACATTCTGAAGGCTGTTAACTTCGCCGCCATACAGAGCTTTCGCTTTATTCCCAAGACCAAACATCTCGAGTATTGCGAAGACTGTTGCAGCATAATCCTGTGGAATGATCAGTAGGAAGAGTCGTATCAGAGCGATAAAGTACTAACCTTGTCACCGTCTTGAGCACTCTCTGAAAAGATGTGGGCGACCTCAGTCTCGACTACCATGGGATTATCTAGGGCCTTGGAGGCTTCGTCAATCTCATCAATATCAAGGCAAGACTGCATATCATAGACCCCACTGATGGCACATCTGTATCCATCGCGTAGCAACGCCTGAAGAAGATGAACTGAAGTCCAACATAGATGCGTCAGTAAGATACCTGCTTTCTGACATTCGGTTTTGTCTGGGGAACGTTGCCTAGTTCTTTCAAGATCCGCCCCTTTACGATGTCAAAGGATGGTTAAGAGACATGTCGGGATGGTGTGGGTCTACCTCCTGTGTTGGAACGAACTGGAAGTTGTTTAGTGCATTTAAACTCGGGATGGCGTGAAAATAGTCGCGCAACTCACACACCTGTAAGAGGTAGTAGCGATACCTGAGACCCAGTTCAACGAGGGCATCGTAGATGGCTTTGTTATCCGGTTCGTTGAGGCATGAGGTGATCTCCGTAACCATACGAGCATACGGATTAGATCCTAGGTAACCATCATGAGCATGGTCCCAGAAGTCCTGTAGAAAGAAGCCCAAGAGACGAATTCCAATGAGAGGGTCGTTAAATTTGGCTTCGGTGCGGGAGGGGTCCTTCAGGACGGTATTCTCCGCCTGCAGTAAGGTGTGCCAGATGTTGAGCCCTGTTCCACGTAGTCCGCATGTGTCAAGAGAAGGGAGGGCGGTCATAATAATGGGGTGTGCGGCGAGTGGTGAGCTGTAACCGAGAGCTTACCAAAATGAGTTCGTACTTATGGTGAAGTGATATGTGACTTTATCTTATCTTATCTAATATTATCAATGTCGAAATGCTACACCCGCCTTTCCTGGAGGTTCTGCTCCAGATTCCTGACTAGGGTCAGGTAATGGGTAAGTACATGTGTATGAATTTTCAAAGATCCTTGAATATTACCTAGACTGGAGACGGACCATGGTGCATGATACATGATGTACATGATGTCAACCCTGATCAAGCGCAAACCCTTGAGTAAAATAAAGGAAAACAGTCGACCACGATTTTTTTGCCAGCAAAACCTTCATACAACACTGTTGGACCAACATGATAGAAACTGGGCTTCGCTACGCACAGTCGCGGCTCAGCCATATGTTGCCCTGGACTTGCATGATTATCTCGCCCTCACCTTTCCCAATTTTCAGGCGTTGCAAAAAACAATATCGCGACAACCTGGAGTACCTAAGCCATCGCACTCGTATATACTACCGATGTCACTGTATCACTGAACATGACAGACACCAGAGACCTGAATTCAACCCCGCCACTTTGGACCCTTGCTGGACGACAGTACGTGTCGGCTTTGTTTGATACATCCGATGTTTACTCATTACCGTCTTGTTACGGATTTAGGTGGTCAATTCAAGAATGTCTGCATGATCACACACGAAACTACTAGAAGTATACTGTCAGTTTGAACTGCACCGAGAGTTGCACCCCAGCACACTGAGGTCCATGGAAGCACGCATAGTGCTAGTCATCGGAAGTCTGGTAAAGCCACTTCCAAGCGGTTCTATATTATCGTGTCATAGAAGGAGCACACTCGGCGGTCGTCATTGATTATTCAGTCAGGATCAAGGAAATATGGTCGCTCACGGCTGACTGTCGCGACAACATTGTCAGCCCCGTCACCTGAGCCACAAAAGCGAAGACATCCGAGCTGCTTCGCACCCAGGCTTCTTGACCCGCTCTTCCATGGCTACCATCGTGCAAAAACTATTCCGCTCCTTTATCAACACACTCTTTTATATCCGGACTGTTATCCAAGCTTTGTTTTCGCTTCGCTCACCAAATCCATTTCCATTCCGTGAAACTTCAACTGTGGTGCCTTACCCACTTGACATCGATCTAGAAATTGGCTCGAAAGAGGTGGACCGACGCGAAGGTAGGTTTCCCCCCCTGGATCTAACGAAATACTTAATCTCACCAGGTGCCATGCGGGTGCCGTGTCCTGCGCCGTCGCCAGTGGCACATACGCCTTCCCAGAAGGCGGTGCAGAAGACTATATTAGCGGATTCCCATCGGCAGGAAAGCCTGAGATGTTCTCCAGCCTTTTCCACACCGCCTCTCGGCAATGCGCACAATGTTCAACAGGGTTCGCCCGATGCGGTCCTCTCAGGTTCGGCCAAAGCTATGGTTCTCGCATCCTGGGCTATAAAGAGCATGACGATGAGTGATCATGAGCGTTCGCTCCCGCCCATCCCCCCGTCCGCCAACAACGAAATCACGGAGGACATTATTGCACCTTGTGATATTACCCCGGACCCGTTCTTGGTTACAAAACCCGCTTCCCCCTTTTTATTCGTCAATGGGGACAGCGACCTCCAGCTGGAAGACGTGCTGCCCATCTCGTTCAAGCTGCCATTCTACACTAGCACGCCGAAAAGACCTCGGAGAGACGGGAAAGGACACAGGAGGGCTCCGCTAGCCACCATTACCAATATAGCGCATCTCAATACTCCTGCCAGTTTTGCCGAATCGCTCCCTTCGCCCACTACGACAGAACCCCTCGTCGACACCCCCTTGAAGAAAGGGAAAGGCCGCAAGAAGACTGCCCTCGCCACGATCACCAATATTGCGCACCTCGCTTCCCCCCTTGCGATAGAACCTCTCGTCGATACGCCCCCGGTGCGGAGGCTGCTCAGCGCATCGCACACACGGGGTCCTGCCTACGAAGACATTCACTCGGCCTTGTCAACCCCAACCAGATGTCCTTCTCCCGGCTTGTCGACTTCCTCTCACGGAATACAGTTCAGTCCCGTCAGCCCCCTTCGGATCGTCAAACGGAAGGGAGCCAAACCCGCAGGTGTACAGACCCCACCGACATCAGAAGCCTCCGTCGGTGTAATCACACCCGACCAGCGGAACAACCCCGACCCTTCAAGTGTACGGTCCTCAGCTATGTCAGATGTCTCCAAAGTTGTAACCTCCACCGTCCGGGACGCATTCGTGGAGACTCGTGAGGTGGACCAAGACGACGAAGGTATGGCCGCTCGTGAACTCATAAGCCGAGCGTCGGTCTGGACCTGCGACTTCTCCCGAAATGATGCGGACATGGACGCTGTTGAGCAGGACGAGGAGAGCGAGGAGGAATATGGCGAAGAGCCGACCGTTCGGACATCGTGCTCGGAATCCCCGCCACCTCCCTACGCTTTCTCAAATCCCGGTATCAACCCTACCGTCGCATCGGAAGCCGAGGGGACGATACTCCAAGCCACGCGCGGAGCCTCGGCTCGCGCCTCGACGGAGACCTCGTGCTTAGGGGGAAACATGCCTCTTTCTTCGGTGGATTCTTGCCTTGACGATATTCTCGCGTCTTTCGAGCAACTGATCACCACGATGCCGAAGTTCCACACCTCCCTCGCTAGGTCTCAAGGTGCTCTTTCGGCTACGGGCGGGACGGAGAAGTTCAAGAAAGGTGTCAGTGCAACCACTGCGTTGGAGACTGTACGCAGTGCCCTCAATGACGCTCATGGCGGACGTGCGGCTCAGTGGAGTGACGTCCTGCAGCTCGATAATTATCACGCATCTCTTTAGTCAAGTATTGTTCTATTTCTGTGAATGGTTGAAACTTGTTGATCGCTATCCTGAGAAAATGATACTCGTATTAGTACTGAGGCTGGCAGACTCAAGCGTGCAGTGCAATGCGATGATTAAACCCGAAGAACACAGCTGCAAAACCTAGTCCAACCCAAGGGCACCACCACTAGCAGGCGACAGCACTCTTCGTACCGGATGCGCTGCTGCGGGACCCCCGAACATACTCGACAACATGTCACCAAACGGATTGGCTGCTTGGGCTCGTGGAGGGGGAATTGCAAAGTACAGGTTGCCTACTTCATTGAGCGCCTTTACGAAGGACGTTAGGATCTCTATATTTCTGGCTGACAAAGAGGTACATACCGCCCGGACCTCCGGCATCGCTAGTATCCCGCCCCGACTCTGGTATGTACCGCAAAGCCTGACCCAGCTCTCCCTCATGACCTTGTTCTTTTCACCCTGCGCGCGTTGACAAGTCCGCACGGCAATCTGTGCAAAGTTAACCACCTGGTCCTTCGTGAGAATCACCTCGTCGTCTGAGACGACGGGTATACGAGGAGCTTGGGGGTCTTTAGAGAGGGCAGACGTGAATTGCGTGATGAAGGTTCGAGCAGCCAAAATGTTGCCATTCTGGAGATATCTAGAAACGGGTTCAGCGGTAGACGTAACAATCAGCGAGGGGGCATACGGTACTACTCCGCGTAGGGCGAATGCTCCTGGGGGAGCGCCTGCTGCTGACCATTCTATAAACATATCAGCGAGGAGGCGAGCGCTGTCGCGTTTGCCCGATGCGAGGAAGTGTGTTTCCGCGATATCGAAAGCGCCTTCTGTAATGCATTGAGGTTATGACATAATTCTAACATGCAGAAGATATACTCGCCTTTGTAATGCAGCTCTCCGACATAATGGTGAAGATCTTGATCTCCTGCTGGGCAGTTGCCGTGTTTCGCTGACCACCTACGCCTCTTCATATTTCTGTCAAGAGATTAATGAAGCTGAAGGCTCACGCGAGTGCTTTATCAATGAGTGTTTTCCTCCACGTCCCAGCTGAGCCAGTCATTGCGATCAACTGCGTTAATCTCCCTGTCTGAAAGCGATCAGCATTTATCATAGTTTCCTTACGGCATCACCCACCCCTGCTCTCATCTGACACAGGTTCTCCCTTCGTATCGTATACGTCCAGCAAGAATCCGGCAAGATCCACTCCACTCCCTGCCTGCCCGTTCTTCAAGAGTTCTCGTGCGCATTGAAACAGAACGTCGACCGCGGTATCGTACTTCCCAGATTTTACATATCTGGATGCAAAAGTACGGGCTTTCTGGTGAGCTTCATAAGGAGCCGTGGGGATTTGCGGCAAAATGGCGTTGAGAGCCCGAGATGAAGACGAGGCCATTGGTGTGGGGGGAGAGAAGAGGTGGTGTTTGGCAGATGCCTCATAAATAAATTCAACGGGCATGCCGGCCCGATGAAGGGAAGACACAAATGCTGAGTTCGAGAAAAATTTTACAAAATACATGATGAGATCGTGAGTTATGAAATAGATACTGGTACAGAGATCGATATTACACCGGAGAAGGCCATGGGTATCCAAGAGCATGGCTACAGCAGAGAAACCCCAGCGAAACCTAAATTAACAGGACGTTTTCGGAGCAAATGGGAACTTGAGCGATCCGTCAGTATTATAGATCCCATAGCCGGGTTCCTGGGTTTCGGAATAGATGTGCACGAACCATCCCACGCCACCGCCCGGGACTGCCTTGAGATCGGCGCAGTGATTGTTGAGCAGGTTGAAATAGTCCTGGGGTAAATGGGGTAAGTGATCTGAACAAAAACGAGAGCCCGGCGCCAGGATCTGATAAGCATGACGAACCTTTTCATTCTGGACGTTTGCAACAGCACTCGGGCTATTGGGTTGGACGCCGGAAGAAGTCTTCGAAGGCCAGCCGTTCTGTGGTGCGAATCAGTAACAGAAGAGAAATATGGAAAAGAGCGTTCACTTGGCTAAACCAGATCTTCTTGCCCTGGGCTTGCGATATGAAGTAATTGAGATCGGACAGTACGATGGGCCAAGAGTTGTTTGCTTGGGGGTAAGTATGTATGAACATGATGATCCTTATTTTGTGAAGCGGAACGGACTAACCTATTGACGCCTGAGTAGAAAAGAAGGGCAAGATGTGCGCATCGATGTAGTCGATGGCCTTGAGGACGGCCGGTCCACCGTCATCCTTGTGCAGCTGATTATGGGATCAGAATGTCAATATAACAGAAGCTCCTTGGTGGAAGGTCCTTACATCCCTAAAGGAATACGCCAAATCACTGACAGTCACCGGAATCTGCAGGCTAGACAAGTTCTTCTTTGCCGCATTTACTTGTGTGATGAGATCGGGTGGATCTAAGACCCAGTCGAACAGTGGCTCCGATCCAAATTGCAACGCGCGGGTCACGAACTTGGCTTTCGGATTAGAGTGAAGGATGCCGAGGAGAGTATCGCGGCGTCCGATCCATTCATCCGTGCCATCGAAGCCAAACTAAGATGCGAGTGAGCATGCTACGTTAACAATTTCATCACCGATTAGATTGGACTTACCCAAATTAGGGCTTGAACGCCGACGCCTGCTCGCCATGCAGCATCGACGATATCATTGCTAGAAGGTAAGAGGGTCAGTTAGGAGTCACAAGCCGACCGCTAGTCACGTACTAGAATCCTGCGCGATCACAGAAGCCATACAGACGAACATATCGCCCGTTGAATCTAGTGCGGATGTCGAGGAATTCTGTCCTAAGCTTGGTAAGGCTCTGACCTACATGTGAAAGACATCTTAGCGCCACCAGTTACGATATTTGCGACAACGCACATTCAGTGACTTCGTAGCTAAACCCAACGAAGGCGTATTCCGTGCTGGGGTCACACCACCAGTTGGTCAGCGACGTGGGCACGGCACTGGGCATAGTGAAGCCGATAGCGGGGAAGCAGTTGGGAGGTGCATCGGCTGCAGGACGACGCGCGTCAATCTCGGTGGTTCGTGTGGGTTCCAGAGGGTGCGCAAATACAAGACTTTGCCCGGCGAGGGCAACTGCACAGAGGAATGCCGTAGGGAGAGGCCTCATCTTGCGTGAGAGAGAAAGGACTGGCTCCGTTCTGATGCACTCTCGAGCGTAGAATGATGTTTAAATAGCCTGGCTCCTGAAGCATTACCACCGACACGTCCTGCCTTGAGAACTAAGCATGCGAAGCAGCGACCATCTGATACATAGATATATCCCGAAACGTACCCATTAAACAATCAACATCCATGGAGGGGTTGTGAACTGATGAATGATAGTTGAATGAGCGTTACGCCAGCCAACCAGGTGAGAAGGAACAGGAGACAAGGCGACATCCCCTGACACGGAACCGTTCATAGAGGTGTATGGATTGGAAAAAGAAGCTTGCCATTAGCTGTCACTACGGCGGTGCCGCGTGATCCAGAGCAGCTACGTCGGCTCAGACACACAATCTGGAACGCGTCTGCCTAGGTGCATTGACAGTTACACATGCTTCTCATAGCCCATAACGCATGGGTCGTTGGCTTCGAAGCGAAGGACAGAGGCAGAAACAAGACGCACGCCAGATTTGACGATGCCTCGGCGACTGGCGGTATGATGCATGGATGGAATCAAAGCTCGATGTGCCACCAGGCACACGTGACTGTATATCCGCATAACCAGGAAAAAAACCAACAATGATGGACCACGGGCGTACAATTACAACGGGTCTTACATGGGAAGGGAGGCGTTTCGAACAAAAGAGCGTGCGAGGTTTCGGCCAGAGTTCGTCACACATGACCCGCATTCTTCGGTAACAGTTGCGATTGCACGTCGTTCACAGTCTCGACACTGCTCGCAGGGTAATCGTCGGAGCTGCCCTTTACCGTGGCATCTTGAGGTACGGTTGCATCCTGATTCGGGTTGAGAGTCCAGTAGTGATAGCTGTTGAAAGGCACGAGTGAGTCAGATGCAGACGACGAATTAACGTTGCTCGTACTGCTTAATCGTGGCGTAGAACGCAGAACCAAGAAGCGAACCAAGCATAGGGCCAACCCAATACTATCTACGATATCACTAAAATAGTCAGGTATGATGGCAATCAACGCACCACCCAGTGATGTGGAGTCGAAAACCTGCTCAGCACTGCCGGTCCAAAAGATCGAGCCGTGTTCATCGACGCGCCTGTATAGTATACAGCAAAGCTAGGGTAAGAGCTTAACGCCTCGGCAGCAAAAAAGAAACCAAATGCAGGTTACAGGTGGCACGAGAAGAGTGTAAGGCCAATGCCGACCTAACCCAAGAGGCCATTAGCGGCGCTGCGATGAAAGATGCGATGGAAGGATTACGGGAGCAAAAGCCGTGGCCTGATGTTTCTCGGCGGCCAGCATGAGAACCGATAGGACGAGGGCCGACGTAATGAACATTTCTATAAAGATGCCTTGCGTAATAGTCGTTCCGTCTTGAAGGGAAGTACTGAACCAAACCGCGGAGTAAATGCTTAAGGCTGATGGAGATCAAACTGTAACGTACTTTGCTGCAAGACCCTTCGAGGTGAGGGCGAGGAGAAGAGCAGAACTAGCGATTGCGCCTAAAAGCTGTGCGATGCAGTACAGGATAAATCGAAGAGGCTTGATGACGCCGACCAAAAGAAGGGCCAGAGATACATTGGGGTTGAAGAGGCCCCCAGTGATGCGAAAAAATAGCCACGCCGAGACTAAAAGGCTAAATCCCATACAGGTAGATATGTACAAAACTTGCTGGATGTTTGAGGCCGGCCGTTCACTTGTCAAATTTTCTGCAGTTGCGGCTTGAATCCCGCCCAGGCCAAGAAGTAGAAAGAACGCAGTGCCAATGAACTCCAGGGAAGCTGCCATAAGATCTTCACTGATGTTCTCAAAAATCTTTGCCAAGTCCATCTTGAGGTCCTTATAACGGTGACTAGTGAAGGTTACAATTGACGTTCGAGGATGACTGTCGGTGAAAACAAGAAGTGGAGTTCATGAATAACGATCACATGATCAGACATCGAAAATCAAATTGTTACTCTTCTGTGGCTACCGCGTCGTCCTATCTTATGGCGCAATTAAAAAGTACACGATGGGTCTCTAATATTTCTTTCAGTTTCTACGACTGTAGCATGTAGCTCTAGTGGCAGAAATGCCTAGCTATGTCATCCACTCGATTGTACTGTTTCTAACGATTTTGATTATATAATCATTTTCTCGGGTCCCTGAGGGTGACGGACCCCCGCATTTCCATTTCTTTCAACAGAAGTTTCTTGCCTTCATTGTCGTCGTCCTCGACTTCTTGCACATAAGGCACAGCTCAATACACTGTCTCGCACGCAAAAAAGACTCATGGGATCGAATACCACCACAACTGGAATGTATATTCGTTTTGATCCCAACAAAATTGTTCTTCCTCCAATTTTCGGGGGACCAGCTCCCCTCGATCAACGTGGTACGCCACTGGCATGCGGAGGACCATCGTCTTCTGGTACAAAACGTAAACGCGACACGAGCTCCACTCCGGGTATAAGGTTCAACAATTTTGAGAAGGTTCTGCAGAGGGTGACTCAGAATCAGCAGCATCATGCCGCGAAACCGGTATGCCCTGGCCTCCGTTCTCGACTTCGTACTATACTGACAAGATCTTGGTAGGAACACGACGGGGTGGTGACGAAGGACGTACGTATACATAGGGAAAATGAGACTACGTTTCGCTTACAGGTCGGCGTAGCGATTGAAAGTATATGACAGCAGAGATCAACTCATGCAAGCCCTCCGGGACTGCTTCAGGGAAAGCCACGACATCAACTTCGCCGCCAGCTACCGTACGCATGATCCTAGTGTATCACACAAGCAGCGTATACAAAACGTTAACCACGAAATCTGGAAAGCAACGGGATACAGATTCACGTGCGTCTTGATTCCGTTCTCAATTACAGGACATCTAAGCCTTATCACGCAGAGTCAAGGACCATCCACGCACGAAAGACGGACACAAAACGAGACTTTGGTGCTCGCAAGACGAATCTCACAAAAACAAGCCATCTAAAACCTCGCACACACCACGGACTTCCAGCGATGGCGCCGCCTTGGCAAAAGCTCGATATCCCTGTCGCAGTGGTCTCTTGATATCCTCGAGAGACGACGACGACGAGCCAGGGACTGTTATCGTAGTCGTTCGGATGCATCACCATTTTGCACACGAAGCTTATTACGATCATACCCTTCCTCCAGAAATGACCCAGTCGATATGGGAAAAAATGACAATCTTGTCGAAGGACGGCCTAAGCCCTTTTTCTCCCCCTCCTCGTTCCCCTCTTCAGGAGGCTCCTGCGGAGAGCGAGACCTCCGACGACAGCCCTGAAGGGAACTCGGCTGACGAAGACGAAGGTCCCAACTACGCGATGCTGGACCCGGAACCACCACTTCGTCCACCTCCCTCGTCTGACGCTCCCCCGGCGCTTGACTCGGAGACGTATCAAGCGCGTATGCGCCAGCACATCACCAACATTCGTGAATTCTGCGACGGGCTGGAGTACCAGTTGCCGTACAACGACTTCCGACTACTACAGGTTCTAGAGAGTGAAGGCGCACAGTTTCTTAAGCTTGTGCATCATTGCTTGGAGATGGAGGGTCGCCTGAAGGCAGTCCAAGCGGCAGGCTCTCATGAAAGTACGACCGTCCTGCCACCACAAACAGCGATCGTTGAAGAGAATCCGCCCATGGCGTCCTTACACTAATCATTGGAATTTTTCACATTACCTGGACGATGCATGCGTCAAAAGTGTCCAACGGGACATAAATTACTGTTGTCAATTGTATCGGGACATGAAGATGGCATATTATAGCTTGGGCACATTTTGGAGTACGGTGTTGACGTGAGGCCGATCGCCCATGAATCAAAGTATGTCTCAGAGAAACATGTGCTGTTGATACAAATTTCACGTAGGAAAGCTCCTTTCGTTCGGAACGTACTGCTCAGTTCTGGCGTGTTACCGCAGTGACGTCTTGTTCATGGTATGTAGCTGTGGGCTACGTCGTATGGATGCCTTCCGCGGTTCATGGCTCCCCGACACCGGGAACTAAGTGATATATCAAATTCCAAGTTCGATTTGTGATCCAATCGCGTCATGTCTTCCGCGCCAGTTCTATCAAAATTCGGTTCAGGGACAGCAGTCGGAATCGCAATGGGAGGACACCGAGGGTCGTAATCACGCAAGTGAAAACCGCGGTGTATCTTATCATCGTAAGGTTTCCCGGGTTGCGTATCCAGTGTACATCATTATTACGTTTCTGTGATATGGTTATGTATGACACCTTCGACTGGAAGAGGCAGCACGTACATGTTCCAAAAAATATTGTATTCCGTGTGGCTGCTCGCCATTGCTTCCCTCTTGCACACTATTGTCCGGTGTCGTTCCTCCGAATGGCAATTATTGCTGGGGCCGGTGACGGGGACTGTGGTACGCTCACGTCACCGTTGATGATATCTTGTATTGATGCTTCAAGAGCGTCCACTCGTGTTGACATCTGGCTCACTGAAAGCTCGTTAAGGCGCGGACGGACGAGCGAGAACAAAAACGGTGCACTTCGGTCCAAAATTTGTGAAGACATTTCATCAAATCTTGTGTCAAGTTGTTCCAGCAAGCTCTCAACCTGTTCGAATACTCAAAAACGCGTCACATGTGGAGGATTATTACGTGCAACTCACGAATGCAGTAAGCTCATGTGGACTAGAAATGTCGGCTGGGGTTATAGCGGGTGGCTTCGAAGCACTTGGTTGTTTGAATGACGGTGTGGGCGTTCTATCCTTGTCTGCATCTGCTTTCAACGGGGTCGCCACGTTCAATGGAAGGGCAGAAGAAGGCATTGTGGCATACGGGCAGAGGGGTCAACGTTGTGATCAATGGCGAACTCGTTGTACACCCCGCATAGACCTCTGAACATAATAGCATCAAACAGTCACCTGCCCTCTTTGCGCACGAGTCGTTACGGCAAAGGCACGAGGTAAAATGAAGGATAGATAGAGTAAGCCTCGGCACACAATAACGTGTTTGTAATCTATGACCTGAACAATATCAATATGGCGAGTAATTACAGGAGTGTTCCACGAGGGTCAGCTGGGGTTCTGCGCGTACGTTCAGTCTGAAGAAATTGGGATACACATAGCAAGACAAAGAAGACCTCCCAAAAAGGAAAGCAAGGAAAGAGAACACGATCGTGGTGTATGATAAACCATAGATGAACGTACACGCTGCAAACGCACAAAGACCATATGTAGTAGATGGCACAGTCCTATTGGAGGACGTGAATAGCCTTGAGGCCAGGTGACCTTGTCGGCATGGAAAGACAAAGGCGCTTCGAGAAGCCAGGATGAAGGAGACATCCGTGAGGCGCGAGATAGGTCGTGAGGTCATCAGTGGCTCAGGATTGGCATCAACGGCACATCGATACGAGGCTAAAGATATGAACGCCGGTGGTCCATGCCAGCGCGTTAGGCGAAATTCGATGAGGAAAGCTAATCATCCACGTTGCGCAAGGATCGACAACGTAGTGTACATTCCGCTCTTTCATCTGTCCATTCAGAACGGAAAGTACGTGAATCCGCGCTGTGGCCACGATATGGTAGGTAAGCTTCCATTAATCGTCAGCAGACCCATGCAAGGATGGAGTCTACATGTCACGAGAGCGCGAAACGAAGAATGGGCTCGAAAGAGACTGTCCATAAGTCATGGCAATCTGATGAACGAGATTATAGACCTGCCGAAACCAACGAAAGCAAGATCAGCAGAAGATAACATATCCCCATTACAGTGACGCCTGCTCTGTGGTAAAACGTACCTGAAGGTTTGGGCGATTGAATGAAGCGGTCCTGACGATGCTTCGAAATGAATTTCCGGGAGATGAATTCGGTCCGAATATAACGACGGTCGTCCACTAAATAGCGAACATGTGGACGGCAGTATATCGATGACCAGCGTAGGCGATAATCTGTAAACATGAATCAGGAACTAGAGGCCAGTGATACCGTGTGGTGGCAGCCTGGCCTGGGCGGAAGCCTCATATATTTAGGTCAGAGTCAAGGCTATGGTTGTTCAGAATCCGGAGCGGAACATATACACAAATGACACGGAGAACGATCCAAGTCGTACCTTGCCTACTTGGTATGAGCCAAGCGCACCGCTACCAGCGACATCGGAAAGAAACTTTCGTTGCCATGATGGGGTGCGATAAGTTCGTTTACAGAAGGGCAGCAATTCATCGAGACGGATATCTGCGAGTTATCGTTGTCGGATGGATGCCAAGTGTAGAAAAGTTGTAGACATGCCAAAACTCTGGGCTTGACCTGTCAGAACTGTTGACTACATGAGAGAACAAGTAGAACGCACGAAGAGAGCTCTAACTCCAGTCACCACTGTCAAATCCAACGATAATTTTAAAGACTAACATCCGTGCATCCACTTTACTCGCGCTTTAGGATGAAAAGAGTAATGCTGGAGTCAATCCGTGGCTTGTGGGTATATTTTTAAATCCCCGCGAATGTACATTTCCAGCAGTCACACTAGTCACTTTCACTCCAGGTCAACATCGACTTAGCTCCTACCAACAACAACCACAAATCCACTACTCACTGCCCAGCGAGCCACGAAAAATCGATGGATTATGCAGAAACATATAAACCACGATTCTTAGAAAATGCATGATCACCTTACACCTGCCTCACGGCCTGAAACCCAAAAGCGCCACGATTCTCCTGTGAGTTTTCGCGACTTCAACAAGGTTGCTATTCGTCAACTCCTGACGTGAAAATAATAGCTCACATTCCGGTCATATCAACCGTCAAACGTCATAACGAACTATCCGTAGACAGTTCATCACGGCTGTTGGTACAGGCTCCCTGGTTTCGTCGGGGCTCAGACCCTTTTTCGTCGACCGTTGGTTTCGCTTTCTAGCAATTAATCACTCTACCTAGGCCTCTTAGTCTTGCAATGGACACTATAAGAGCGCCGGTAAATGGAGGGCAGTATGATCCCAAATTTCTGACAATACAGTGGCAACCATTTCATGACAGTGAGTCGCGCCAAGCTCTCAATCTGGACCGATGTTGCTCAGTTGCTTCAAGTGCTACCCTGCTATATGTAATGGCTACTCAATGATTCCTGCGCAAGCTCCCCGTTCGCTCCGGCTACGATAATAGCTCTTGTGCCGTTAATCATCGTAAGGTCCCACTAAGAAGACTCCTGTAGCTCCCACTCGAATGCAGTTTGCCAACACCCTGAAACCATTGGGACTATAACGGTCAACACTGGTGGCTTGGTGATTGTATGACCCTGACCGCCGAATACCGAGTAACTGGCGATGCAGATCGACATCTGTGATCGTGTTGAATAGGGTCTTGGTATGGTTATGCTCTTTTGAACCTCAACGAACAACGTTTAATCAACCGACATTCCAGACTCCATTGTTTTTGCGCCATTTCGCTGGACACACTGGGCCATATATGTGCCTACTCACCGGCTGCGAACTCTTGATCACCATCATCCGTCTCATGATGGATAGAATTTCAGATCAGGTCGTATCCTTTGTTCTTGTCCAGCTCGGGTTATACTCTAGGCTTAGAGTATTGTGAACCGACCTCCAGGACCACCATAATGTAGCAGGTTTGCCTAGCAGCGTTGATCATGCAAGAACCCCTAGTCTGATCACTGTTCTCCCAGATATATTCACCAAATTGACGTCACCAACCACTAATCAACATTCCTTACCTACCTATTCAATCCCAACAGTGACTGTGAACACGTTCTGTTTCCTGTCATTGGCAATCACTGTCGCATCAATTTTATCCCGCACAATGTCATAGCAACTTCTTCTGGAGGATAATGACGTGTTATGTGGCTAACAATTGTTCCCTTTCCTCGACAGATCGACCCATGCAACATATCCCAGCTTCGTACCCTTGCACCATGGCTCCGCCGATGTCCTGTGAATGGATCATTAGTCACGGCATCTTACATAGAGCTTGATGTTCATCAAGACTCCAAAGCCCATCAAAGAAAGTCGCCGATCATTCTTGACAAGTGTTACGTTGCCGTTTATTCTTGCTCCTCGCCCGCTCATACAAACACACGGAATAAGTCCTGATTCAGCCCGTCCGATTCAGTAATGGGAACCAACAACAACTCTCAATGATATCTGCGGGGCTTAGGCGTCAAAGCGAACACTCGGAATACGAACACTGGGACGAAAATCAAGGACGACATGTAAGGACACTCTTCAGCTCTCACGTTGGGGTCGCAGCTCTTCCAAGGGTTCAAGCGTAACCAACTAAGTTCTGTCTTATTCAAATGAAATGCACGAGGTGAGCCTGGAATTCATCGAGATTCGAAAATCAATAACATACATATCTACCAGTCTAGTTCTCAAGCACAGGTCGCCTCGCTGCACCTCTTTTATCTCGTTCGGTCAAATGGACGCCCTGGGCTGACATGCTACTCACCAGAGATACTACAACACAAGGATATTGCCGAAAGACGAGGCACAACAAAAACATCACATCAACGGGGAGGTTGGTGTACCTGCAATCTCGGCAATGTCCGGCCGGCGGTTATCGTGTGTGTTCTGGACTCTGTGATCTATTGTAGAAACAGTTCAAACGGTCTCACTCAAGCAGTGCTAATGGGTTAAAACGTCAAGGAATCGGCGCATCTCTCGGCAGGGTGCATATCTACTCTTCAATTTCACCTTCCGTTTCGGGGCAGACCCACGTCGCATCTCACCGTTTCAAATTGACGGGTACAATTCGAAGCACGGCGATCAGTGTTGTACGCACACACCGTCCAACATTCCCGCTCCGATGGGCTTCTCATCTCGGCGTCGTTTCTTTATAGAAGGCACATTTCCACCGTCCACCATCGTTTGGTAAACGCCCCCTCCCACGTCTCCACCAATGGCTAGCTCATCACTCTTATACGCCCTCTCCCCAAACGACTGGGAGCGGATCGCATTCCATACTGTTGCGTCTGAAAAGACGTTTCTGGGGCCACCTGCTCCACTATGTGTCCTTTCACTTGTCTGCCGTCATGTTTATAACTCAATCTCAGTCCAAAACAATTCCCGTTTATACGCGAGGATATTCCGTTTCAAGTTCGATTATGCCGCTCCAGCGCGACGACTTACCGAACGCTGGTTAACAAGTCGCTGCCTCGAAAAGGAGCTGATTTCTAGATTCTCTGCTTTGCAACGGATAAGACGAAAACAATTTAGGCCGAAAGATTTGTGGACCGCGTATCTAATGTGCGTGTACCCTCTGAAGAATCAACAAGATATGCCTCATGTTCCCAAAGGATGTCCGAAAGTGACGGGAAGAACGAGAGTCAGCTTTTGGACTGGGCGGACTTGCGTGAATATCTAAATGGCCTAGTGGCGACCCGGATTTACCATCACGTGCCATGGGATGCTGACCTCACGAGTAGCTCCCTGCTTGTTTGGCTCCTTTGGATGACTTGCTCTAGAAGTGAGGAAGCCTCATAATATATTGACGACCGTTGAGACGCTAATGGAAGTCTATGTGTAGACGGAATCCTACAGGAATCGCCAGTAACCAACGATGTGATGTTGGCATTCCTTTGTCCATTTGTGACAGCAGGTTATCGAGTGAGATAAAAAAATTTCCCAGGCTGACCGTTGACTGAGCACAGGGAAGGTTCCTTCGGTTTATGGACCGGATTCATATTTCAATGTGCCCCTTTGCGAAACGGTAACGAGCACCCATTCGCATTCATCCGGACCTTCACCTCCCTATGTCGAGATAGTCTATTTCTCGCATAAACTCGTCCTCGCAGTTCCCCTAGTTTCTGCCGCAGCAACCCTCCTGACCGCCGTGCGCACAGAAGCACTGCAGACTTCCCACACATTCCCAGCTAGTGCACGCGCACTGCCTTCAGATAGAGCCATGGCTAACGCCTTGAACGTGACAGGTCCTACTCTGGAGGATGTTTCTCGCTTCCACTTCCGGGAGCGCATTCATGTCCCCTCCCGATGTACCCCGATTGTTGACGCTATCTTTGACGACGATGATGATATCGAGGAGGTCGAAGACGAAACCCTGATACATTCACACGGTAGCTGGAGATACGAAGAGGACTGGAGTCGACTCGTGAACTGCTACGATCCCTGGACGATGCCCTCGCCTTTGAGGGGCAAGGTTTACACTGTCGGATCTCTTGCCGGCTCTTGGGAGGGTCGTTTGATGGTGGGCGCCACTTTAGAGTTAGCCATGCTTGCAAACCGTCCCTAACATCGGGCTGTACAGTTGCCAGATTTCGAAGCGCATATTAGCGCTCTCTTGGACCCTCGACGTTCTTCCACTGTTCCGGTCCAACACAAACCGCTTTATTGGACTCTGCAAGAGCACCACTGTCTTCACCCGGACACACCTTTACATACTGCTACGGGACATCTAGGTGATGAAGATTTTCTCAATGCATGGCTACCGGGGCGGATATCCGTGAGATCCCTAGAGGTGGGTGAACCAAGCGACGCGTCCACGAGCTTCAGTCATCACCCATCTACGTTGCCAGGATGCAATCGAAGTTTTTGATCCCGAAACTGGCTTGAATACGCGATACGAAACATTCGTTCCTAACAGTGAAGCGCCGTATGGAAGTTCGGCTTGTATGAGACTCGAAAGACCTTGGACTTCAGACGTCGACGCCACAGACTCCGGTGACGAGGACGGTGTTCAAGAAGGTGCTCCGGCATCCCTCTCAAGGGACACAAGTGCTTCATACATCGACAATGACGATGAATATGAAGATGTAGTCGCGTAAGTCCCGTTTGCCGCACCGATTCGTACCCTCAACTTGATTTGCCTGAACTGCCTTTAGACAAAAGTCCACCGGGGTCTGTGATATACTATTTACAGGCGAGGTAAATTACGCTTCTTCTGTTTATTTCTTGTGTTAATTTGTGCAAAGACCGATGAACAACATGGAGACGCCTGGGGACACTTCAAGATCATTGGTAGGGCGCGCCCGTGGGATGGTCTCATTGTCTTATTGCGTTCTCCCGTATGCTATATACACTTGGCATCACTCCGCACTTCTGACCCTCCTTTCTCTTTAGCGCGATCCGGGGCAGGCTGAACTGGGAGAATGGGTCTTCAAGGGTTACCTACAGGACCAGAATCTCGTGGGTCGGTGGCGAGAAAAGTTCACCCCGGTAGATATGATTGGCTTTGAGGGCGCCTTCGTCGTACGCAAGACGGGCTCGGATACGGTATGACCATTGTCTACCTGGCTATGGTATTGTAGTTGCCGAATTCTTCGATGTTGGATATCGGCCCACTTGGCTCGGCCACATGTTTTGAGTTGCTTCCAAGTACGGGTTTCACGTCCGCGGAATTCCGCGAATTCGGAGGAGAATCTAGCACTTGGGGTTTGTACCAGAGGAATACAGCGCATGGATTGCCCGCAAAACCACGCGTTGAACCCGAGCAGCTAAGATTCCATACACTTGATCAGGCGATTCATGCATCCAACAGGCGTGGTCGCTTGACGGATTAGTGGCAGTCCCCTTAACTGCGATGGCGGCAATGGGACGTAATTCTGATGCTCCGTTATTCTCGTACCTACCAGACGCAAACATCACCTTTGCCATTCGCCCTTCCTCTTCCCATCTCTTTGCCTCTGTGATCAACGATTTACACTTCTAGACTTACTACACGTAATCTACCTCTCACACCAAAGTTTCGGAATCGATCAAAGTACATACCACTCATGAAGTCCACCCTTCATTCCCAGGAATATGGCCCCCGAGTTGAAGCTCCGTATTAGGATCGCTGATTATCCGGATGAGGCGATGGCCGAAATCTAGGAATCAGATTGGGATATTGTTCCCGTGAACCTGGCGCTTATGTTTCCCCTTTTTACAGACCACGACTCCTTCATCTCGAATGACCCCGCGCCATCGATCCCCCGTTTACACCGACGTAGTGGTAACCGCATCACGTAGAAAGCTGTAGGACGCGTCCTTCAGCGTAATCAAAGCGACGCTAAAACCAATCACGAATCAGGTATGAAGTGCGCTTGTTGCCCAATCCTCCTGGTGCGCCTGAAACCGCTCCACCATCTTATTCGTGAAGTCTCGACAGGCTAGCTCTGCGTTGCAAGTTTTCTCTCCTGTTTACTCATCGCTGAGTTTTAATTTTACTTATGCTTTCTGCAAGAGTAAACGAAGCGTAAACTAGAATGCTGGGATTCGTCGATAGCTAGCGAAATTGCGACCGAGCCAGGAAATTCAAAAAAACATCTGCTTAACATGGGTAGATAAGTCAAGTAAATCCTGGATACAACATGGACACACGAGTCCTTCTTGAGCAAGCTCGACCCGATAGCCAGTACCTGATGCCGAGACGCATCTCGTCTCGCCGCTGCATGCCGGGCTTGCATAATGATGCCAAGCGGCCCGACTCTTCTTCGTCCACGGAGCAGATCGCAATCATGAGGAACTGCGTCTCTGATTCTGGAACGATGAACGTGAAAAACGCCTTGGCTTCAATGGGCGAGGTTCATGTCGCATATTTTGCGTATTCGCAGGAGCATATAAGTCATAGAACCTCTTCGACATGGAATGAGGAGTCGTTTCGGAATTTAGAAGCTGACATTGTCCCAAGAAGTAGGAAAGTTCGCTGAAGTTGCGTGTGTTTGAGGTGCTGATATGGTGCGTTCCCCATGTAGCCAGGGGCATGTGAGGCTCGGATCTTCGTCGTGCCTAAAGCGTGAATGAACTCTGCAAAAGAAAAAATACAATACGCACACGAAATAAATAATTTGGTATTCCAGAAGGAGCAGTCGTCCCGGAGGTCAGGGGAGAAGACAGCTGACAAGTGGCGTAAGGAACTTGTCAACTTAATGGTCTTCGGGTAACGTTACCCCACATGAAAAACGTGCATCCTCGTAAAGGAGACGTGAACGCCGACGGATAGCAAACTGAACGCCTGGTTCCAGTCGCGTGCAATCGATTCGGAGCCAGATTAAACTGATTATGCAAGGTAGGTCTGGTGCCCAATCATAAAGGAAGATTGCTCTTAGACTCACCCACAACCTCCCGGCTCCTGCCCAACAGCCTCAAGATTACCCACAGTATAATGTCGAGCAACCCCGACGTACCCCCATTCACTGGATATGTGGAGACTACCCTCCATGCGTTACGCCTTATCCATGCTGCTCGCCAGGGCGTGATTCCACGTATAACTCGCCGCTTGAACGACTCGGAACGCAGGACGATGATCAAAACCGGAGCGGTTTTTGTCTTCAGCGTCGAAGAGAGTGGGATTAAGCGTTGGACGGGTGAGTTAATTTCGGCTGATATCAAAGGACCGACTGACGCGGGATAATCAGACGGGCTGTTGTGGTCGCCGTCTCGAATTGTAGGAAACTTTTTGGTGAGCTCTATCATACTGCGAGAATCCTCAGAGTTAACGAACTTACCACAGGTCTACCGCGAGATAAACGAGCGCACGAGCAGCCGTGGAGCTCATAAGAAAGCATACGCTCCGGAGTCTCCATCCCGCGGCATTTCAGGACGTAGGAATTCGCCCGACCACAGCCTCGTAGCGTTTAGAGGCCCAGGACATTTATCCCAAAACCATGGGTCCAGCGATCCAGGAGCGTTCAAGATAAATGGGCTAATAAAGAAGGTACGGCGTCTTACATTCCATGCGCCTATCGAGCGCCGCTGACCATGGACCTTCAGACCATAACTGTCACCATAGAGGGTTCCGACCTCCACTTGATCTCTTACTATACGTCGGACGACATTCGCTCTGGAAGACTTAAGGTGGGGCCGAAACAATAGTAACCTTGGACGTCGCAGCTGACGCACTTTCGCTCCAGCGTCCGACGAGCAGACTCGACATCATGGGATTGACCATGCCGCCTCATATATTCCGTCTCACCAATTTTCGTGTGCCACCCAAGGTAGAGATCGGGCCGGACGGGAAGCCAAGACTTGTGTACGTGGTTCGATCCCGTATTCAGCGCAGGCTGATTGACCATCAGCGATAGATGTGAAGGTGAAGACCTGGAGTCAACGACCTTGGAATGTAAGGTAGAGGAGCCGACCTACCGAGTGTCGGAATCGCCCCATTGGACGTCAGATTCAGATGAGACTTCCCATTCCCCCCGGATTGACGGCTCGTTTGGAGCAGGATCCCCGCTTTACCCACACCACCATAGCCTCCCGTCCCCTGCAGTCCACTCACGCGAAGGCACTGCCGACAAATGGCCCACGGCGCTCACAAATCTCCGCATCGTTCCCGTCGATCGCCAGGATTTCTCTGATTCATGGTCTCCTTCTCCTTCGCCCACCCATTCGGCGCACAGTACTATGTCGCGCCGCAAAGACATATTACAGGCGTCAAACCACCAGTCGGGCTCTTGGTCTGCAGGACACTCTCAGCCGACACGGTGGCGACCAGATACCTATAATTCTGCCAGTGGAACAGGCATGCAACAATTAGACCGTACCCGCGTCCGGTCAAATACCGTCTTCGAAAGCTCTTCTACAGGGCCGCATCGTCGAGAGAACGAAACTGGGTTGCATTTCAATCGAGAAGGTCTATCCCAGCGGCCACCATGGAGTCCACGAGAAGTTGCCTATGGCGAGAAATATCCACGTGTTCAAGTTCAGCCGTCGTTCACAGACACGTCTCCGTCCCCATCCTTTTCACAGAACCAAGGGTACCATCGCATGCCGCATTCCTTCGGAAACAGCTGGCCCCCGAGTAGTCAGGATAGTTCAACGGAGTCGGCGCTCCACACGATCCAGACGCACTCATTCACGTCGTACGAGACCCCGTACTTATCTTCAAGCCCGGAAGGATTCTCAACCGTTGAGGAGTACGGCGATGCTTGATCCTTTGTCGCAGCGTGCTCCTTTCTTGGCATGATAGGCCTCGAGTTACCACGTCCCAGTTCATGACATCTAGTTGACCATGCTTTTAGCATCAGTAGGCGCCGAGTCATACTCAATGTTAATGTATTTGCACAACATATACACACGCTTGTCGAATGAGCAGGAAACCAAGCGCGTGGGAATGAAGGATGCCCATAGGATCTGGGCTACCTAGTTAGTAAAGGAAGGCGTATGTTGGTCCGGTCATCGAGAGATTGAGTTGCGAGCTCTGAACGGGTCGGCATGCCCGTTCAGCGACATTGGTGACGTCTGTTCACCGAGGAAAACGTCGGACCGGGCTCATGATCCTACTGGATCGCATCAGGTTTCCAGGTGTTCAAGGCCAGAACGCAAGACTCGCCGCATACCTTCTTAGAGCTGGCGGGTCGCCGAAGCAAGTATTCGCCCGCTCGCCCATTGTGCGACATGTCGAAAGAGACGGCTTGGCAGCAAGGCATCATGTAGTTAGCAAAGCTGATGGCTTGGAACATGATAGACACCGAAATCATGGAGTGCACGAACAGACCACCCCGCCTTGCAAAATAGATGGTCGAGTCCGGCGCCCATGTCTCTATCTTCTTTCTAGGTTCGCATGAGCTGCCGAGCTGTCAAAGAAGCTCTGCATGCTATGGTTCTCATGGATTACATGCTCCTGCGTAAATTAACAAGAATTAGTAGCCTATCTAAGGCGTGAACTTGGAAGGTATTCTATCAAAGGATGTCATCAGCTTCCAACGTTTCCAAATTACGAAGCTACTGACCCTTCTTGAGCCCCGAGCCCGCTCCCTCGCAAGTTCCTCAATCGATCCCGGGCTCTGAGCGGGAAAAGGTGGTTCGAGGCAAGTTTGTTTGATGTTTATGGTCCAGAGAATGGTTTACTAATCGCTTCGCCTCCTTGAAGTGTCCGTGAATAATTTCCATGTGTGGAAGAAGGACCTGACATATAATATCAACACGTGCTTATTCGTCGGAAGTCTGATATTGGGCGATCACCCATGTAGAAAATCACTCACGAAATTGGCTAATTGTTAGATGATTCCTGCATTTGCGAAAAGGTCTGAGGCAATCCCTGGACGGCGGAAAGGGTAATTCCCTTGGGTCGTTGCGCCTCACACTTTGACTTCCTAAGGAATGCTAAGAAGTTGTCCTGCAACATGTCGCAAGTGAAAAAATTCTGTCAGATTCAGAGTATGATAGAAAACATAAGGAGGTCAGAACCTGAGCTAATTCTCCCTTCCTACGGCCAAATCGTAAGAATCTTGCGGGTTTCAAAAAATCCTACCACCTACCTCAGCCGAATAGGTAGAGGATTTCGGAGCTGCGACGGAAAGCGGGTGTGGCGGCGGCCTGTATATATGGTTGGCATGCAGAACCCCTCCGAATGTGATACACCAGACAAGCAAGCCTCAAGGAATGGATTACTGCTACGCTCGACGAAACTGACTATCAATCCAACCAGGTATAATCGGAGCGGGAACAGCCAAGTGAAATTCTATATTGCGGTAGACACGTAACGACATGAAGCAGTCCCAGTGACCCCACGACCAGAAACGCGACCGGCTGGAGAGTCTTTTAACTGCTCTGTGTCGTGGCATTATCCAATAGCACACAATTATCCAGCAGCAAGCAAGCTAACCCGGTGGGTTTTTAAGGGCCCCAACGAAAAAGAAAGGGGGAGCGCGGTCAGGCCGCGATTTTCAGGGTCTAGATAGGTCTCGGCACCTGGCAGTAGAGACACGATGCATTGTCCGTTTCTGCAGAAGCGGGTGATCAGGGCCATGACCTGTGTTCACGAATGCAATGCGGCTTCAAGTGATTCATGCTCCCGAAGTTTTTGTCTTAAGAAAAAATCCCGTGGCTGTCGCCAAAGTTGTCGCACGGTAAGGAACGACGAGATGGTGATGATTCGGGAATGGTAGGTGCCAGTAAGTGAGGATTGATATTGATAGGAGTGGCACGTTTCAGCGGAGTCGCAAACGTACGGAATTGAGTAGCTTTGGTGTCGGTAGGGGCTACCGGTGGGGACTCAGAAAATGGATAGAGCCGTCCAGTTAGCTGGTTCCGAGTCATTTGTTTCCAAAAGGTCTCGCGTTTAGATCACGTGACACGCCACGTGATGGAGGACGTGTGTCTCAGAGTCAAAGGTCACCCGTGGTCGAACAAAAAACCACTACCTGCCTTCAAGATGTCAAATCATCCAGCTCACGCAGCCGCTCAAAATAGTTCGTAAATGTGGAGCTTCTCGTTCATGGAACTGATTTTATATGTCGGTAGATCAACTTTCCCTTCTTCGGGCTCTCTTGTCAGAAGATCCAAAAGTGGTGAACTCCGTTGATCAGGTATCGCATGCTGCGGTCCATGAAGAAATAAAAACCTATCTCACCTGTGTGATTAGGATGAACGCACGCCTCTCCACTGGGCCGCATCTTCCGGGGCTATCGATATTGTCAGGTTTCTCATCCATCAGAATGCCGAAGTAGACAAGCCCGATAGTAGCGGTTGGACTCCCCTCCACATTGCTGGTATTCTACACCCCTTACTCTCTGGGTTTGAACTCTGAAAATTCGTATGGATTAGTAAGTGCAGGCCACGACGAAGTTGTGCAAGAACTCGTTGGTGCTGGTGCCGACGTAAACAGGTGTGTCATGTCATCGTCAAAGTCTATTATACTCTGAGCGCGAGAGAACAGGAAGAATGACAAGGGTATCACTCCACTGTAAGCTCAGATATCTCCTACCACCGACGGCCCATTTCGAACGCCAGGCTTCTGTGCACCTCAAGACACTATGCTGCATCCAAATCTCGTATAGATGTATACCATCAGATTGTCAGGACCGCAATTACCCATGCTGACCGTTATACTTCAGATTGGCAGGCTCCTGATTTCTAGGGGCGCAGACGTACGTCTCGTTAGCGTGAGCTTACGACCGAGGAGTTCTTATCCTCCCTGGTAGATCAACGCGAAAGACAAGGCCAGCCAAGTGCCTCTGTACGCTGCTGAACTTCTTCTCCCTTCTGGAACCTCCTGACATCTGACAATCTTAAGCCATCGAGCAGCCACGACCGGTTCAGTTGGGTTCATTCGGCTTCTACTGGATCCCTCGACCCCTGGGGCCACCAAAATTCGCCTAAACACGGCAGATCGTATCGGTATACACTCCTCCTATCTTTACCCCTCATACCGCTCATGCTCTCATCAGGAAATACTCCTCTGCATCTCACGATGGAGTCGGCGCACGCCGAAGCAGCGGTACTTCTTATCAATGCAGGCGCTGACCGTGGCCGAGTGGGTTTCTCTAACTGAGTATCAGTACTGCTGCGCCGTTGACATCCCCTTCACTTAAGCTTAACCAGGAAGGGGAAGCGCCGGAGGACGTTCAAGGTGTCGGTGGCTCAGAACAGAAGCAGGCAAAGCAGCATGTGATCGATTCATGCGGTAAACCATGATGTGGCCCCCTTCACCGTCGTCTAAGCTCGTTACGTATGTCGCCTGTCTCTCATAAAGCTTGAACTCATCTCCTACAGTGAGTCCCTGCAGCCTGAGGGATTGTGACTCCCCGTCTTACCGAAGAAAAAGAAAATGCTGTCCCTTTGCAAGTAAAATCTGTATTAAACCAATTGCCTTTTGTATAAGTAGAATTGTTTGACTTTTTTCCCCATGGACAGGCACTTTCAAGGTTTTCGTACCCAGCTCAAGTAAGACTCGTCAGTACCATGTTAGCATTCCAAGATTTTGTCAAACAATGACGCTCTCGGTGATCGATCCGCCATTGCCCACGTCCCGCCCTCCTGAAGCTTGAACTCGCAGTCGCTATGTGCTGCTAGAATGAAAATCCTTGCGGCTGTAGGCGCACCATCAGCATAGCCAGGCTCGTCCCCAACCGACATCAAGGGTCAGGTAAATTGTCAAGTCGTCGAGAGGAACTTCGATGATCGTAGGTGAAACTCGTTTGGAGACCATCACATCACCATCAAACCGGCAAAAAAATGTTAAAAGGATCCTTTCGCGGTTTCGCTCACTAAGCTAGCCTTCAACCCCTTCGCTCACCTCACAAGCGTGGTCTTGTGTGTCTCCGCACTCCTCCCTACAAGCTCCACATTCTCTCTTCCAGGTGAAGAAGAAAATCCGATATCCATCTAAATCAACCTTTATATCATCTTGAATATGCGTTTCTCGTTCACCGCCACCACTGTCGTCGTTCTCATTGCCACCGCGTTCTCCGGTGCTGCAGTCATTCCCCGCGCCAACGTTGACTTAGGGTTGGAGACCCGCTACTACCCAGGAGGGATATATGCCCGCCAGAATCCTCCCGCACCCTCACCTAAGGTTGTCAACCGACGGGTACACGCGAGAGATTTCCGTCCGGGGAGAACTGTTGTTTAAGGTTATCAAGTAAGGCTTCCTCTCTGGTCGTCATTACGTCTCTTATGTGTTGCTAGGATTATAGATGAGGATTCGTGGTGGAGGAAGACACTTTACGGATGGATGTTTTGCCGGTTAGGAGCTCGACTGAGGGATCTATACTTGCACTTCTGCATTGATGCTCTTGTAATTGTTCGCCGAATTCGAAGCACTCTTTGTAAGTTCGTGGGATTTACATCTCCCGAGGCAATATTATCGCAGTCCTAACGCCGGGCTACGGTGTCTGGATGATCCTGCTCAACTTCCGCCTAAGTATATGTAACCAACTCTAGGTGTAAATCACCTATAGTGGCAAGTCCATCCGATTCCCGTCGTCCTCCTAGATCCTCTGGCGGCGCTCCTTATCCCTATGTTCAGCTGGTCTCGCAAGACGTTTCTCTTCCCGGGTTCTCGTAAATGTTGGACTGCTTTCCTTCTTTGTCATCTCCACATGCATCAGTACATCAACGAATTGGAATCGAGTTTCCAGAAGTTCATCGTGATCCCGTGATAAATCACTCTAACCAGTTTTTCCTCGTGGGGCTCGTTTGCGATGTACATGCTGACTGTGCTGGACGCTCCACCCTGCCCCAACGACCTACTTACATCCGGACCATCTCTCACGTGTGTATCCTTGAAATTTCGGGTATAAAACTGCTATGTACTGGCCATTGGATAAATTTTTGTCGCCCATTATGCAGCTCTCTGTGTTTTTCGTGGCCATCGCTGGCTTATTCCTCAATGCCTATACTCAAAAGCTGCCACCTCCAATCATTGATACTGGGTATGCGAGGTACCTCGGAAATCGAACATTTCCGAATACTGTCGCCTATCTCGGGATCCCATATGCCGAGCCACCCTTGGGCCAACGCAGGTTCCGCGCCCCGCTACCACTCGATACGGCACGGGTATCTAGAGAGGCAAAAGGCACGGTGATCGACGCGACGAAGTACGCAGCTTTCTGTATTCAAGGCACCATTGGTGGTGGGTATGTGACTTCGGTAGGGAAGAGCTCGCTAATTTGACGCCGCAGCTGGGGATGCTGGCGGGGCTGGCAGGGAAGATTGTCTTAAGGTCGACATCTACGCCCCTTCAAGTGCAAAGAAGGGTAGCAATCGTGAGTGTAGGCACTCTCAGCCAGCGTTGTCGCGCTAACTTGAAATTTCTTAGTCCCCGTCTTGGTCTATATTCATGGTGGAGGTGAAGAAGACGATGTTTCGTCCGTGCGTCGAGGTCTAACGGCCTCACAGGGTATATCTTCGGAAATCCCGCAAACTGGCCCTTCAATCACTGGATTCATCAAAGCCCCAACGTCGTCATCGTGTCGGTTTACTATCGTCTCTCCTCATTTGGGTTCTTGGCGACACCGGAATTCCGTGATTCAAAGCTGGGTGACTTCAATGCTGGTTTCCAGGATCAAATTGAGGCCCTGCGGTGGGTCAAACGACACATTGTGAGCTTCGGCGGAAACCCGGAGAAGGTCACCATTAATGGCGAGAGCGCCGGAGGAGCCTCGGTTGAACTTCACCTCGTTGCCAAAGAGAACGAGAAACTGTTCTCTGGTGCAATTGCACAGAGCGTGTACAGGACACCTCTGCCGACACCGGAACAGCAAAAAGTAGGGTTGGCGCGAACATCCCTGTACTCTGTGACGTGCGCTAACCATTTCGTCAGCCGTTGTTCCAATTTTATTCAGAGCGCGCTGGCTGCGGATCGGCATCAGTGGACGCTCAGTTGGCTTGTTTACGATCGGCTAGTGTCAGTGCTCTGGCTCGCGCGCAAGATGCAGGAACCTCGTCCGCATTGTATGGTCATTCGCGCGCTTCAAGTGTCGTTGAGATTGCTAACTCAGCCATTAGCAACAGTTCCCTGTTCAGGACCTGGCACCCTGTGCTTGATGGTAAAATCCTCACGGATTTCCCCACTCGATCTATAACCTCTGGCACATTCGCTTCTGTCCCTCTTATCGTTGGGTACGTCCTCAGGGATATATCCGTCTGGGAGGCTCCTAACCTAAGATGCGAAGAGCGACAACAAACGAGACTCTCGCTGGTGGTAGCACCATAGCTGCAGCTTTGACAAACTATTGCCCAGCAATTACCACCACCAATGTCAATGAGATCGAGCAGGTAAATGGAACTCTCATAACTCCGTCCGGATGTCCTGAATGACGCGCGACAAGGCTTATCCTGAGTCAGAATTTGCTGACGATGTGCTACGTATGCAAACTCTTACTGGGGACTTTTCCGTGAGATGCGCCGTGAGTCATGCATCATCTACTCCATTTCTATTATTCCTCAATCATCATATGTCGTGTAGCGTACGATCTTGGGAACTGCATTTTCGAAGAAAGTCCCGGCTTGGACCTACCGCTACAACCAGAGAAATCCAACTTCGGGAGGTACTGGCGTAGGACACGCAGCAGAGAACTGGATGATGTTCCTCGGTACAAACACAGGGCGAGCATCTTCGTCATTCCACACAAATCTCTATTGACCTGGTACCACTCACACAGCACGAACGGCTCGACGACCTTCACACCAATGACCCCCGTCGAAACGTCCTTTACAGAGGAGCTGATCGCCTACTGGCTTTCCTTTGTGCGATCGGGGGATCCGAACGCACATAAGCTCGCTCGGTCCCCTGTATGGCCGTCTTATGACGACAGCCACAGGGCGCGGATGGTTCTGCAGCAGTCCACGTCGAATTCCACCACGAGCAGCAGTAGCTTTGTTGAGCAGGAGGTCGAGCCGGAGACGCACCGTTGTGGGGTGATAGCGAGTCAAGTCGCTCACCAACAAAACTGAATTCAAAATCTTCGAGCGCAGTGAGCGCTGAATACATAGCCGGACAGCAATATATAGGATGCGCTCCTCTTCAGTGAAACACTTGAAACGATAAGGTTAGAGCGCCGGACAACTGAACATCTCTGTCACGGTCCATCATGGTCATTGCTCCAATCTCTGCTCCGGATGTCAGGCATAGGCTCACGCGCATACTTGATTGCGAAGAATTCACGTTACTTGCTTACTTTACTTCCTATTCTGAAACCTTTCGTGTGCTTCCATCATATTTTTCTCGGCGCGTAACGCCTCTGTACATGTGGAGTCTGTGGCGACGCGATCTGAATTGCAAATATTTGTTTGTTCGAGTCCATGAAGGCAAATATCGCATTTTTTTTGGCGCGAATTCAGCTTGTGCCTGTGCTACAACGACTATAGGTGTACGGTATCGACGGTTTCACGAGGAGAGGAATATCAATACAATATTCCGATGGAAGCGTCTGTGCGTCCTCATATCATATCTTAAAGACCAATCCGTTTACAAAGCAGTAGACAGGGTTCGAATGTCCTCAACCGCTCGATGCAAGGCCTCTGGTCAAACCACAGGCGAAGTAAACTGAATATAAACTCCCCTGTGCCCGCGCCATCATCGGGGAACTCCTCTGTAACGACTCCTGCCGCGGAGGAACCGCCATTGGCAATTCCCATTTCGACTCCCGTACCATCAGAAAGACCTGAGGCGCTCCCATTGACACCTGCTTTGCCAGACTCGACCAGTGTTGTAGATGCTCAGTCTTCAACGACGAGCGCGAAGCGCAAAATACGGTCCACCCGCCCCCCGGATTCCAGCAGCAAGCGGACCAAAATAGCCCCGACGTCTGGAGGAGGCACCATCGCCAAGGATCATACCCCACCTACAGCACGGTTAGCCGATCTGGGCGGCGTTGAAGCGTGCGTGGAGAAGATGCTGGAACTGGTCGCGATGCCGTTGTCTCATCCCGAGATATACCTCCACACGGGTGTCCAGCCGCCGCGGGGCGTCCTCCTACATGGACCGCCGGGGTGTGGAAAGACGCTGTTGGCAAATGCCATGGCTGGTGTGAGTCGTGTTTACGAATCGTGGAATCAGGTTGTTTAGTGGCGTTTAGGAACTGGGCGTGCCGTTCATTAACATTTCGGCCCCTTCGATTGTGTCGGGCATGTCTGGCGAGTCGGAAAAAACCCTTAGGGACACGTTCGAAGAAGCCAAGGTTTGGGTGCTCGCATATATGCACATTTTCCCGCTGCTGACCCTTTCCATAGCGTGTCGCCCCGTGTCTACTATTCATCGACGAGATCGATGCCATTACGCCCAAACGTGAAAGTGCGCAGCGCGAAATGGAAAGGAGGATTGTCGCGCAATTTCTCACTTGCATGGATGGTACTGTACATTATCACCATTGGAAGACACGCTTCAGTAACTATTCCACCGCTTTAGATATGTCATGGGATAAAACAGACAACAAACCAGTCATAGTCATGGGCGCGACGAATCGGCCTGACTCGCTCGACGCGGCCCTTCGTCGGGCAGGCCGATTCGATCACGAAATCAGCATGGGTGTACCAGACGAAGAAGCACGAGCGAAGTAAGCATTTTCTTCAAAATCTGTATCTTTTTCGAAATGACTTATGACGTGAGCTCCAGAATACTAAAAGTTCTGTGTGCCAAACTCCGACTGGCTGGGGACTTTGACTTTTCTCTCCTGGCAAAGGCTACGCCGGGCTACGTCGGAGCAGACTTGTCCGCCCTAACCGGCGCGGCAGGCATCATCGCCGTCAAACGAATATTCAAACAACTCTCAGACGGAACCCTAACCCTGCCAACTCCGCCGCCCGACCTTGAAGTGGGTGACGACTCAATACAAGACCGGGATGTCTCCATGATCGTCGACGGGGAACCGCCTGTACCCATACCCACGGCCGAACAGCTGCTCATGCCCCCTGCTGCTGCCGCGCTCAACATAACGACCCCCTTCTCAAATATGGCCTCCCAAGCACCCCCAGGGTCCATCGCGCATTTCCTCAATGCTCATCCCGACCCACTGACCGAGGCACAGCTCGCCCCGCTCTGCATCACCGCCTCTGACTTCATACTCGCCTTGAAGCACGTGCAGCCGTCTTCCAAGCGCGAGGGCTTCGCGACTGTACCCGACGTGACCTGGGCGGACGTCGGTGCGCTCCACGCCACGCGCGATGAGCTACATATGGCCATTGTACAGCCCATCAAACGCCCGGAGCTGTTTAGTGCGGTGGGTATTGAGGCGGCGTGTGGGGTGTTGTTGTGGGGTCCGCCTGGCTGTGGAAAGACGCTGCTGGCGAAGGCAGTGGCGAACGAGTCCAAGGCGAACTTCATTAGTGTGAAGGGACCCGAGTTGCTCAACAAGGTATGTTATTGTTATGAGTTCGTAGCCTTGATTTAGATTCAAATTCCCGTTCCTAGTATGTGGGTGAGAGCGAGCGGGCAGTACGCCAAGTCTTCTCCCGTGCCCGTGCTTCTTCCCCATGCGTCATCTTCTTTGACGAGCTAGACGCCCTCGTGCCACGACGAGACGATAACCTGGTCAGTTCCCCCCTTCCCACCCCCAGCTCTACTAACTCCCCCTCTTCCCCAAAGTCCGAATCCTCCGCACGCGTCGTCAACACCCTCCTGACCGAGCTCGACGGGCTCGACGCACGCAAAAGCGTCTACGTCATCGCTGCGACCAACCGTCCCGACATGATCGACCCCGCCATGGTCCGCCCGGGCCGCCTCGACAAGCTGCTCTACGTCGATCTACCCTCGCCGTCTGAGCGCGCTGAGATTGTGCGTACCATGACGAGAAGGGTGCCGCTGGGGAGCAGGGTCGGGTCGGGGGCGGGGGCGACACTGGAGGGAGTGCATGGGCTGGTGGAGGTGCTTGTGAGGGAGCGGTGTGACGGGTTTAGTGGCGCGGATTTGGCGGCGCTTGTGAGGGAGGCGGGTGTGATTGCATTGAGAAGGACGTTGGGGGCGCTGGATGAGATGGACAGCAGTGCGGATGTTGGCGGTGCTGGTGCTACGGTGACGGTGGAGGTGGCTGACTTTGAGACGGCGCTGGGGAAGGTAAATCCGAGTGTTAGTCTGGCCCAGAGGAGGAAATACGAGGCGCTCCGGTCTAAGTTTGCGGGACTGCCAGTGCGCGCGGGCAAGGGCGAGGAGGAGAAGAGGATTGAGGAGAAAAGTAGCAGCAGCAATGGGGGTGTGGAATAGATACAACATACAAATGAGGTTTCCAGAGTTTATCTATGTGAATCTACATGAGTAACTTGGATTGGGAGGGGGAGGAGGAGTATATTATACTGGGGATTTAGGAATCTCCAACTTTCTTTACGCCCACTACAACGCGCTCGTTGCGTCTCCAAAATTCAACAATGATCTCAGCAAGTTTTGTAGGATCATCCTGATGGATATTTTAGACAACAAACGTCGGGCAATAGATCATACACAGAAGTTTCGGTATCACATACCTCTTGCAACATATGACCGACGCCCGGTATAACAACCATCTGGAACTTGCCCTGCATCTGCCCGATCATAAGCTCGTTGTCCAGGCGATCGGTGCCCGCCAAAACGAGAATGCGGGCTGTGCGTGTTTGAAGGAACGTGCTCGACAGCCCTTTGAACCAGCCTAATGTATACGTTGGTGAGTTGATATCATGGGAAGTCGGGTTTGACGTACTTAGCCAGTAGGGAGCCGTTGACCGCAGGGGAATCCGCCATTTGTAAGGCTGGACTGCGTTTGGGTCTGAGACTATGATTGAGGGGATGGAGATGCGGGCGGATTGTGCATTCCGGATTGTTTTTGTCGAGACGCTGGGAGAGGTCAGAAGGGGAAAGGAATAAGGAGATTGGTTGGCTTACTGCCATTCGACAGCGTCTTCTATACTATTGAATCCGTCTGGTCGAGCATTGAGTAGGCTGTGCATATGGGGCAGAGCATCGATTGCGGAACCTGACCAGTGGTGATTCTCAGTCGGGGGAACGAAGGTAGAAGTGCGGTGGCCTCACCCTCTACAACATCTAGAACTGCCACACCAGTGATTCGGTATTTCCGCGCTAGCAGTATCGGAGAGGCGCGCACGACCACCGAGCCACCCATACTATGACCGATCAGCTGACGCGACAGAATCAGTAGGAGATTTAGAGTCGTTAGCGGCAAGATTACCAAAAGTGTAGGTGCAGCCGCGGGGTCGGGGAAGATAGTCTGTATCACTTCCGAAAAATCAGTAACGAGAACCTCGATTGATAGGTCCTCGTCCGCTTTCTCTGCTGTCGAAGATGTTTTGCCTGATTTCGTAGTTCATAAGACACAAGACACACGGATGTGTGGACACTGATCCACTTGCCATGTCTGCGAGCGTCCAGAGCAAGGACCCCACACTCTCCCTTAGTCATTTCCGTAATCTCCTTCGCGAAACACGCAAACGTGAGCCCAGAGTATCCCGCGCCATGATGGCACACCATGACCGTCCCATCTGCGAAGGCTGGCGGGGTGTAATAAACCCTACAATCTAGCGCACGCGATGGGACGGATACTTGGACGGCCTGCGCGAAGAACGAAGCTGCCGAGACCGGTGAAAAGTTGGGATTGGGGGCGCGAGCTTGTGCTCTTGGGTGTCGCGTAGGCCTGTAGATACGGTTCAGACAGTTCAACATCAGAGCTCTGGAAGGCTGGGAGAGGACTTGCATGGCTGGAGGGCCCATACCGCTACCAGGTAACGACCCGATCACATCTACTGCCTCTTCGCTCTCGTCGTCCTCGCTGTCGCCAGCTATGTGGGGCGGGAGATCTGGAAGTTTGGCTATCCGCGCGCTTAGGGCTGAACGATAGAGATCAGACATTCTCAACTATCCTGTAGGGAAAGGAGAGGCAGGCAGTGGCTATTAGTATGAGAGGAATTGAAATGCAAGATAGCAAATCATGCAGACATGGCCCCAACTATGCAAAGATCTTATCTGTAACGACTAGATCTTATCAACATTCTCTTACACTCCTGCTAACCAGCTCAAAAGATAAATCCAAATCCTCTCCCTGGCCCGTGCCCAGTGACTACGTTGACCAGATGTTCTTAGCTGATTCTGCAGCCGGATTTGCAGCTTGCCGTGTCCTCGCCTTTTTAGTAAAGGCTGTGTAGTTTAAAAACGACAACGCAGAATAGCCTGCGTCCGATGTTAATCGCGGTCTTCCATGATGGGGCCAGCTGTCATGCGTAAACTTCAACGTCGTAGTCACCTCATTAATATCACAACCCCTTCGACGCGGTGCTCGCACAGATCTCCATGTTCACCACAGTACGGACATGATAGCTTTGCGAATACCACTCGCACGCCGAGTTTTGCCTCCTCTCGACTACAGCATCTAGCCTGGTTCTCCTTTCCTTCGTATACCGACGTGCTCTTTGGTATGCCCATCTTCTCAGACGCTAGCAATCCCATCATCAACACCGGATCCTTTGTCGATGTTCAGGGCGACCACTATCTTGTTTAAGGCGATCTCTCTATAAGCGAATCGGACGCAGGCACTTTACCTTCGGCTAGCGGCCTTCTTACAATGCGAGCACTGCTAGGCATGTCGATCTTTTGAGGCCGCAAGCGTTCTGAGTCCCACGCACGACTCTTTCGAGCGTTATCCTCTACCGAAATGTTAACCTGGTACCCGGGAAACGGTTTTTGGGTGTATGAAATTGAGGAACAATTCCGCCGCGTCACTCGCACTGCAGAACATGGTAAGAAAGCCAATTCGGCTGCCCCGGCATTTCCAGACAACACTTGAGCCCGTGGAAAGATTCTCTGGCTGCATGGGCCTGCTGGCGCAGGGGCTCCCTCCTTGTGTCGACAACAACTTCTGGGAAGCGACTTCTGACGTCCGGATATTCCCTCTCGCAGAATTCGAACGGATTCGCGTCTTTGAGAAACACTGGGTGTTCATGAGGTTCGTATCTAGGCCCTGGCCTTTCTCCAGCATACAGTAGAGCTCCAATTAATATAGTCCCAGGAACGAGGTTGTGTCCTAAGCGCATATTGCACTCCAACGCTAGAACGGTAGCGGGGGGACAAACTGACCGTTGCGGTATGGTGTGTTTGGCCAGTGCTGCAGAAGTCAATTCACTGTAACAAACAGCAAGTTACTCATGCTAGTTACTCCTGGGCGACTGTGATTGACTTCTCTACCGTCAACCTCAAGTTCATTAGGAGATTTGCCCACATCCCTTGAGATTTGGATGTTAGATGGGGACTTGGCGACCACAATTTGAAGTCACTGCGAAACGATCCAAAAAATGGCAATGTGTGAACCGCAGCAGGGGATAACGACAGCGTTCGGTCATCACCGCGCCTGATCACATGGACAGGCACATGGCGACCTCTGGAAATAACAGGTTCACGATGCGTCGAACTGTGAACCGTCCATATCGGAGAGTTGAGCAACGAGCCCTCACAATCAGTCTCCGCAGTTGACAGGCACCTGTGGAAACGGTTGTGTCAGGCAAGTGTTGAGGGTGGAATCAGCGCTCAAGTTATGGCAGGATCGGAGCAGTGTTGGTAATGGGGTCTATTTCAATTTCAGCGAAATCATTATACCAAAAAATCGACTCGATTCAAAGAACGAATAAATATTTTACGTGACGTCCACCTGGGATTGAAATCTGTGTCCCCTTAGACACAGTGGCATCAGGGCTTCATCGCGTTCGACTCGTCTTAGCTAGAATATGTTGTACGGTTCCACCCGCCGAATGCATCGAGGTTGAGGTATCAACCAGTCATCTTCAGCTTCGGGGGATTCACCGACGCCCACCAAGGGTTCCGATGGTTTTGGTAGCCTATTGGGTGCCGATTCACCAAAAAAAGGCCACGTAGGCAGATAGCACATTTCCTAGAATGCCACATTTCAGATGAAAAGTTGGACGCAGAAGCAGAAATAGAACCTCGAAACCGCATGCAGGTCTGCACTTGATCCAGATGCTCCAGTCCAACCAAGCGATGAGGTCGCCAATTTCTTCCCGCCACTTATTCAGCAGGTTTTCCAGCCTTCCAAAGTCGAGCGTGGGAGAGAAAGGCGGCTGCAAGAGGAGATCGAGACCTTCTGTAACACCTTCAGTCCACATCCGCACGACGACGCGACAGATTTCTTTATTTGTTTCGCGAAGTGCGTCTAGAATGAGGTGCTCGGATGGCGTGAGATTGGAAGATAGTGCCGAGCTCGAAGCAATGAAATCCGTATGCGCCGTCGCACAATATTTGAATACCGGAGCGGCCCAAGAATGATCACTGGCTGCACTGTGGGCGTGAGACGAGATAGGAACTGCGCTGTTGAGAATGTACGGCGTCAACATTATCCGCAGTTGTTGCTGGACAAGCTTCGCGCTGTCTAGAGGGGTTCGTAACGCCATTTCCGCCTCCGTCGAGTTTAGGAGATGATGGATCAGCTCGAGGCGATCGGCATAGCGCAGGGTGATGACTCTGAAAAGCCCCTTCCAGTCGATACCACTGCTCTTTCCCTCCTTTGTTAGAGTACCAGCAATGGCATTTCTTACGGCAAGCACGTCATGGGGGGTCATTCCCTCCAGGCGATGTTCATGTCGCTGCTGGCCGCGGCGCGGTGCTGTAAGACTGGGAACAAGGGCTGTATCATAAAAAGATACTAGACGAGACAGGTCAAGTTGGATGCGGGGATCGCCTGGATAGTGGTTGTGCCAAGAGCCAGCCTGGAGAACTGTTGTTATGAGTAGGTTACTATTGTTGAGAGTATGAACGGTTGAATTGTTGTGCTGTGGAGGTATAGTGGGTAAATCTATCCTTAGTGCGGCTAGATTGAGCTTCGAAACAATTTGCAGGCCGTTTGAGAAGTCGCAAAGCATAATTTCACTGGGGGATGTTTGATGAGATTGGGGTTCCTAAAGGCAACGGATCTATCATGAATACTCACAAGTCCACTTCCATTCTGGATATGAAGGCTTTCATAAATAAAGTATGCCAACATATGAATAGGGAGTTTACCTACCTGACAAACCCATCGAGCCCGAAGTCCTTTCCCCAATTGCACAGGTCATTAATTCTCCGATGTTCATTCATTGTCCAATCCGGCCGTATTTCCCCCCACGACAAAATGTCCTGGCTATCCATGGGCCCACCCCGCATTTTGGCCGCGCTGCTTCCATCGAAATACAAAATTTTCAATGGTCGCGTTGTTACAAAGGTGAAGTGCCAGCAACCAGCAGCAGCCGAACCACGACAGAAGAGATAAGAATGTTCTGGGTCGGTAGCGAGCCACTCCGGTACGGTAGGGACATCTGCGACACGCGTTCCATGATATAGAAGGGTACCAGACGGTACAGTCCCAGGAACGAGGTTATGCCCTATTCCAGGTATTAAGCTCGAATGTTGGATAAGTATTATGACACTGACCGTTACGGTAACGAGTGTTCGGCCAGTGTTGAAGGAGTGAGTTGATCGTATCGAACAAAAAATTACTCGTGTTATTCACTCCAGGACGAGAAGCGTGATAGAGGTCCCAGGTTACGAGTGTAGCCTCCTGAGATGCTCTCCCTACATCCTCTGGGATCTGGATTGGAACTTGGCGTCCGTACGCTGTAGTAATCGCAACAAGGATGCAAAGCAATTGTATGGGCTGCAGCATGAAGAGGAGATAACGAGAATGTTGGAATCCCCAAATATATTCGCATGTGGATATGTAACTTGCACACGGTTCCATGGATATGGAGTGACAAGATCATAAGATGTCAAATTTCTTCGCGGGGATATCGCAGTCAATAGCGGTCAGTTCCTATCAGCCGATTCAAGGTCGTTCGCGGCTTGTTGATACTTGCAAGAAGTACCATCCGAAGACATACTCTGACATTGATCCATTACTGCCCTGCGAGCAAAAGCCAAAAGCTAGATGTTAGTTAAATGCTGCGCGACAAGAGATCGAAGTTTTCACCTTTACGAAGTTTTCAGGCATACAGGCTTGTATCCGAAAGAGGCGGGTCTCCGTCCCAAAAGAGATAGTAGTTATCTAGGGCAAGGAAGTTTCGAAATTTGTATCTCCGCTTCGGCAGACTTTTCGTTGTGCTCAGCTCCCTTGGAAAAACAAGACACAAACGGGATGCGGGACATATATATATATGCAATCTGACGGTTTCTCAGTGCAGGTACTTGTGGGAAACACGGGTGAATTTTCATCCGTGAAATAGGCCAAGATTCGGACGAAAGAAGAACATTTTGAGCGACATATGTGATAAGGCTGCTGGTCCCTCTTCTGTTCTACGAGGCTCATATCTACTGTCCCTGCTAGTATATCGGTTAGTACACGCGCCTGTCATCCATTATGGCAACTAACCGCGCGAAAGCTGGGTTCGACTCCCAGGCAGAGAGATATTTTTTCGCGTTTGCATGCACGGAGAACGCATTACCTCCGTATAATTTTGAACGATTGTCTTCAAAATTGATTTTTGGAGTTCGGTATCGAGAATTCAACAATCATTTCAACCACATGGAAACTCTTGGTTGCCTGATTTGCCTGATTTCAAGGAAGGTCCGATTCAACATCTGCACTCCCTGGCTTACCTGCTACGGTTCAACATAATGTGCAAAAGTGGAGACAGGTTATGTCTAATTACAACAACGAACTGCATAGCTTGGCCTATCCTGTCTGCAATGCAATAGATTATAAGGGTATACTTTTGAAAGTATGTCGGCTCAGCCCGTCCTTCCCAACTTCCTCCGATCGTGCAAGTTCGTAACGTCCAACTCGTGGAAGGATATGTGCCCAAATGACCCAGTAAAGGAAACCCAGTCCGAACACGGCCCATCCTGCCACGGCATGTGTCCAGTAGGGCAGGGATACATATGGTTCCCCCCCTGGCGGAGGCTTGGTGAGCGGCACAATGAAGAGGAACGTGTTCGCGGCGCCGAAGAAAGCTGCTGCAAGTTGGGCTGGTAGGGAAACCTTTGCCCAATCGGGGCGAGGCTTGAAGGCGAGGTAGACGATGCCGAAGGAGATGGCAGCGTTGATGACCGACAGGGGGTATGAGATCTGATTGAGTCGTTCGAAGAGGGTCGGGACCGGAATGTAAAATTGGAACTTACGACGTTGATGACAAAATTGTAAGCATCACCAGGGGGCAGCGCAAATATGACTATGAGACAGACAATCCAATCTATCACGGACTCATCAGAAAGAAGCAAGAATGATGTGTTTTGTAGACGTACGAAGCGCGAGGCCGGCCAGAGGAGCGTTGAAGGGACGATTAGACCCCCAGAACTTACTGAATGGCAGGATACCCTCTCTGCCAAGTTCCTGGTTCACACGACCTTGGGAGAAAATCTGTCTCGTTCGCACGTTAACGCCATTGAGATACGGTGTGTGGCATACGTCGGGATTCTTACCACAGACAAAACATTTCCGAGAGCGGACAGGGCAACAAGAGCGGAGAGTGGTCGCTCAGCTCTAGGTCCGTAGACATTTCTGAACAAAAGTGCGGCAACCAGGCGTCCAGACCCTGTGATCTCCTCCTTCGAAGCACCAGCGAAGTACGCAATGTTAGCGAGCATGTAAAGCACCGTTACGACCGCGATTGCGAGAGGGCCAGCAATTCTGACTGTGCGTTTGGGTTTTTTCACTTCGGAGAGCGCATAGTTGACATTGCTGAATCCGATGTAAGACCAAATGACCTGCAAGAACGTTATACATTTTTCCCCCTATTTCCGCAGAAAATGACGTACACTATACAAGCTCAGACAGAACGAGGATGCACTGGCAGTGGTGCCCTCGAAAGCGTTCGTGAAATTGTGCGGCTTCTCGATCTTCATGTGGCCGCCAAGCGCGACAAAGCCAGTGACGACGATGAAAAGCAGAACGATGATTTTCACAACGCCAAGGAAATTCTGCAAGCGAAGTCCCCATTTGAGAGCGGTGCCATGAAGCAGCAGTGCAAAAGTGATACAGGCGAAGCCGACAAGACGTAATGTCCAACGCTTGGGTTCGACATCAGCTGCGCGAAGAATATATTCGCCAAAGACGAGCGAGTTTCCGGCGGCCCAGGCTAGAAAATCCGATGGAGGTCAGAGGAGTGACAGTTTACATTGTAAAGGTGACACGCACCGAGGAGAACACCGTTCGCTGCGAACATCGACGTGATCAGAAATTTGGGCTTGTGGAAAAGATACTCGAGGTAGTTCTTTTCACCACCGTTTTTGGGCAGCGCCTATGACACGCGTACATTGTGAGCCTGAGACACTGGATAAGGAACGCAAGATGCGCACCGTGCCCCATACGATATACACCTGCATTCCGGCAGCGGCGATGATAGCACCAATGAGCCACATAAACCTAAGGTAAGACCGCGATCAGAATACGTGTCGAATGTGTAGCATTTAAAACTCACAAAGATAGCCCAACGCTTCCGCTAAGGCCTAGAATACTACTCGGTGTGGCGAAGACGCTTTCGGAAACACGTCAATTTTTAAAAACTCCAGCGTTTGAGGAAAAACGTACCCAGTGCCTATGATACGATTGAAGATGATGAACACGGCAGACGCTAATCCAATTTGGCGTCGTTCTGGATTGCGCACTTCATCAACATCGACCTCGACCTCAACATCAGCAGTGTGGTTTAAGCCCTTCTTCATGTCTTGTGGGTAGCTATGACGTTCCTGACTGTTCAGACTGGACATCTGGAACGTCATAAAGCCTAGCCTGGGGAGAGATAGCTGGCGAGGCGATCCACGTCTGTTCGAGGGAAACACATAAGAGGGACAATTGCGCTTTTGAGCGTCATGCGCTGACAGCTGTTGTGGTGCCTTCGTGCGTTACGCAGCATTGTTTTCGCTACCGACCGCAACGCACGATGGCGACTGAATGGCGAGCTTTGGCGAAAATGTCCTTTCTTGTGCTCCATGTGGTGGTGAGTCTATTTATCAGCAATTTTTACGCTTGGTCCATTGCCGAAGGAGGAGCCCGAGAGCAACTCGGATCATGGAACGGAATGAAGAGCAGCCGTGTGAAGAGGGCTGGACACATCCGGATCCTAAGCCAGTGGAATCTTGTGAAATCAAGGGTGGCCCTGTGTGAGCAGAATATGAATGCCGATGTGTGCAATATTATGTGATTCTATAGGTCGTTCGCATCAGAATACATGATGACCGGATCCACAGGATTGCGGAGGAAAAAACTTCATTGACCGATAATTTGGTATTGTTGAAGGAAGGGCCAGTTGTGTAACAGATACAAAGCGAGGGGAAATTGGTCCAAGAATAGACGCCATTGCCCCCTGAGTCACCGAGGACGGAACCAAATGAGGACGGAAGTAACAGTGCTCGGATGCATGCGATGATTGCGTCGGGGACCAGCCCGAGACAAAGGAGACACCAAACTAGACGAATTGGGCGTGGTCGGGAATCAACAGCCTTGCGTCCAAAACGTCCTGGAAACCTTTATTGTTCAAAACAGTATGAGGACAACCAGTATCATCCGCTTCTTCCATGAGCTGGCTGATGAATCGCGGCACCGCTGTCGTGAATGCGCGACTCACAGCGAGTCGCAGATCACTGAGGGTTGGGCGGTTCGTGGTAGAGTCGACTATCCTTAGGGCCGCTCCCAAACGATATATCGTCGCCGTTCCGGAGGAGGATGGATCCAATTCGGTGTTCGTAATCAGAAGAAAAGGTACGAAATCGGTATTGCGCCAGATTGAAGGTTAAATCGTCAACGGGTGGGTATTTTTCGTTGTGAAACTCTCCAGCATCATGGCAGGCCTCAATCCCCCGTTCGCAGAGGCGGTAGCAGTAGCCTCAAGGGCCAAAACGTTGTTGATCGTGTTCGAAAATTCCACGACAACATCTCGGGCGGGCTGCCCACTCAAGGGGGCAATATATTGCAAACCATCTGCCTATCTTCCGAGTTGAGTACATGACTAAGCTTCTTCAGATCCCGAACACATGGTACGTACACGCGAGGCCTACTATCACTGGGGGGGTGATTATAGATTTTGATTGATTAGCCTCTAGAATGGGAACCAATCCACAGCTGAACATAGTGTTGGTGAGAAAAGTACTTGAATTAAGTCACTCAATTGAGATTCAGAAGGCCTTAGAGTTCCGAGAAGTTGTTGAAGTTCTACGAATGATATACTGAGAAATGGCGATTCTAGTTACACCAGTGGGTGTGGTTATAGATTTAGTCACATCAATGTCACAACGGCATATGCCGACTCGTGCCATTTCACACTTAGCGGTATCTCAAAATCATCACGCTGTGACAGGCAAATCCATAAACCAATGGACCAACCAGTGCCTCACGCAGCTCACACAACCCCCATGGTCATTGTCACTGTTCAAAAGGAAGCATGGTATGCCACAGGAGGCCTGCAGAAAGTTTGGGAGTGAAAGGTTTTTATATCATTGAGAACTGTTGTCCTCTTGTATCTGTGAGTTTGGTGTATGAAGATCTTTGACCTCACCAGACAATGGCAACAAGACCGTTTATTCATATAAATCATGGAGTAGATAAAGGACATGTATGAAAACATCACCTCACAATTTCAGGGTGTCATGTGCAGTGTGGAAGGAATGGGAGACAAAATGGTGTCAAGAAATCAGATCTATAATCACGATACCCTCATAAACACCCCCCCTGTGATAGTATATGACTATATAGATCTGCCGTTAGCTCAAACACTGGAGCAAAATTGATCGCTCCAAGTCCTATTCCTTCTAATAATACAAGTTCAGACTGGCCAGGAGATGGGTACTTCCATATTTCGAAGTTCTTGAACTAAATTGATAAATCAGGACGTGGACGACACCCAGAAAAACATGGCACACACCATTTTCGGACATCTCGGGGTGACACCTCGCAACTTCATTCCAAAAGTGCTCCGCCAAAGTCCCATCAAGCCTGTGTGATTCGATCACTAAACACGACAGAGATTCCGGCATGCCGTCTTGAACTTATGCGCCTTTTCGCGATAATCGGGAGGCTCCATACACGATGGCGCGGGCCACAATTCCACGATTACGCCACCTTTAGGATTGCGAGGGCATGCCTCTCCATAGCATGACAGGTTGGTAAACAACCTGTCCAACAATCCTTAGAAACAACCAGATGGCTCACCGTGACTGACTTTGAATGCTTGAAGTGGCACAACACATGATTCAGAAGGCGAGATGGCCGCTTTGACTCTGCACCGCGTCCGGAAGGCTGTTCAATGCCTGTTAGCCTCCGATGTCGCGTCAAGCAGAGTACCGTTGAAAGAGTGCCAGAGAAGTGGTGATGGATGTAGGAAACGCAAAATCAAACACCAAACAATGTCCACAACAATGCTGGAGCGACAGTAGATTTCGATCACGAACCACCAGTGACCACCTCAAGTCTTGCTCTAGTTGAAGCTCTCTTGATCAGTTACCACGACGGCATCTGAGATAGCATGCATACGATATCCTAAGACGCTCAGAAGTTTTTCTGGGGCCTCTACGGTCGGCTTCGGTGCAGTCAGTGATGACACCTGACGCTGATGAAAAATTTGCAGGTTGAACAATCTCCGACAACCACACCCGAGCGTGGCTATAAGGCCACCGGCCATCACTGGAGTATGAGAAGCGCAAAGCTTGTTTTTAACTCTGGGGCTTCCAGGACCAGCGCCCCGAGTTCGCCATGCTTCGTGAGGTTGAGCGACTTCCCGGATCCTTCATTTGTGACCATTGGTCTGACGAACGATGTCGATATATTCGCTTCGGCCAAGAAAGGCAGAATATTCTCCTCCAATATCGCCGTCTTTCCGCTCAGGTCAATGCCAAATGCCCAGTGAACCCCGACCCGATTTCATCCTCGGCGCTGGTCAACTCTGCACAAAAGTCGCGTACTGCTGCTATGTCGCGTTTGCCAAGGCTGACATCACAGCCATTCCTTAGTCCGTGTCATGCAGGGAAGGCGTGTGTAGCTTGGCTCGCCCATAAGCCGCTCGCCTGGACCTTACTGCATCTCGACGTCATAACAAAAATCCTTGCCGAAGCAGAAATCGCTCTTGTTGGAATTTATACGGAGAATGAGGTAATCAAAGTGCCTATCCAGTCCCTGTCGTTTTGCTGATAGACATTTTTCCCAGCTAGATGCAGACGTCCTTAAGACCGATTTCGAAAGGGCGCTTCAAAAAGATTATGAAGACTTGAAAACGTGGCTGAGCACAGCAGAAAGCAGCGACGCGGCAATTCTCGCCTCGATGCTTCAGAGTAATGAATATGGTAACCCGTACCAACTTAAAGAGCTGACCACGGCATTCACAAAGGCATGTCCGCCATACCACAACCGTCTGTTCGACACGCTAATTCCGAGTTCCTCCGGCAGCGCGTACGAAGTTTTGAACAGAAGACCACAGAAGATAAAGCATCCCAAGAGCTGAACGCGTTTTTACGTCTAGTAGCCCACGCGTTGCAGCGTCTCTCAGGTCGATCGTCGGATTACGAGATTCCTTCTTGGTCTGTGACGAGTTTAGACGTTGATTTCCACGCAGAGGATGGCCGTGTGCTCGGTCGTGGCGCGTTTGCTCGTGTAGTTGAAGGAACTTGGGATGGAAAGGTATGACCAGGGACCACTCCCCGTTATCTATGCTCCTGACCTGACTAACTCGTGCATTTTCAGCTTGTCGCTGTGAAGGAATTGAGCTCAAAGGTTGACCATGTGTCAGCGCACGATGTAAGTATCGATTATCTCGTTCCCTTCCGCAACTAACGCCTCCGATAGACCATCAGACACGAGGTGCAGATATGGTGAGCTGGGTGCACAAATTACATTTGATATGTATTAAGGATGGTGTTAGGTCTCGCCTTTCGCATCCCAATATCCTTCCTTTCTATGGAGCGTGTCTTGAAGCATCGCAGGTAGATACGCCTTTCGTTAGATGGCTCTCTATATTTATCGCACCCGCGAAGCCCTTCATCATCAGCCAAATATGTACAGCGGGGAACGTGCTTCAATACCTCCAACGATGTCCTAACGTCCGTCGTATCAACCTAGTACGTGACATCTGCTATGAAGTACCTCCGGAACTAAACTATGACCGTAGCTGCGTGATGTATCCGTCGGGATGATCTATCTGCACGAGCAGGGCATCATCCACGCCGATCTGAAAGCAGTATGTGCATCGCTCCGTAACGACTTGCCTCGTGGTCTTAACACAGAAGTGTAGTCCAACATCCTCATCAGCGACACGGGTGAAGCCCTGATAGCAGATTTCGGCCTCTCCCAAGTTCAAGACCAAGTTTCATCCTCTGTGCACGTAACCCGCACATCCGCCGACAAAGTTGGGGGTACCTTCCGCTGGATGGCCCCGGAAGTCCTCGAAGGCCGAGGCTTGAACAAGCCAGCTGACGTCTATGGTTTTTCTCTCACAGCATGGGAGCTCTACGTGGACGACGCGGTGCCCTTCGGGAGCGTCGTGGACACGCAGCAGTTTTTTGCGCTGGTGATGAAGGGAGAACGTCCGGAACGGCCGCCTTCGATTGAGGAGGGGTTGTGGGGACTTGTGCAGAGGTGTTGGAGGTCGGATCCGTGTGAGCGCCCGAATTTTATTGAAGTCAAGAGGACGCTGGGAGAGTTGATGTCCCGGAGCGGTACGTCTTCAGCGCCACTTTGGAATTAAACGATCATTGGATAATAATCCATTTGTCCAGATCAAGAAGCCACCCATCAGGTCTCTGGCGACAATGCGGTGTCGCAAGGCCCGGTTCTGTCTCCAAGTACACTTCCCACCTCTTCATGCACTTCAAATGTCGATGGTCCTTGCGTAGAACAACCTCCGCCGCCGTTGATCATTAAAACGCGAAGACTCCCGATCTCTGCGGAGACGGACACCAAAACTTCTTTCCTGAAAGGCCTAGTGAGCAAGAAGATCCCCGCCTTCTCCAGATCCCCCGAAGTCGCTTGTATAACTTCCAAGTCGCGTGATGGTATGTTTCGTCCACCTAATATTCAGCTGCAAGCCCCCTTGACAGATCGGATGGCAGTCGACAAACAACGTATGCCGGGCGACGAGCTAGCCTTCATCCATTCGGCCCGCAAAATTCCATCTCTTTCCCGCTTATTGGCCGACTCTTTGGACCCACTTTCAATGGACCTTGTTCTCGCCTTGCTATACAATCACTCCTTGAAAGGCACGTTTTACACTCATCCATCCCTCCTTCACCAATCTGACCACATGTTTAGCTGATGGTGCGTCCGGGATTCTCAATGAAGGGAGCCTATTGCCTGCTGTTATCAATCGCCTCGAACACCCGAAGCCTCCTGAGAACGAAAAATACCTGATGTCAGGGCTATTGGCAAATCTGGCCTGTCAACGTGAGTAAATGCCTCTCACTCTCGGCATACTGATTGAACGGCTGTCTCCAGGAGATGGCAGAGCCAAGATTTTGGCGCAACCAAACGCAATTTCTGCCCTACGAGCATTGTTAGCTCCGGCTGGGCCGATGTTGGTGCAGGAAAATACTAGCAGATGTTTGTATAACCTATCCACGGACGGTACGACCTGTCAGCTTCCCAGATGGGCATCCACCTAAACATGTATGCAGACGTGAGCCATCGCCTTCTCGTGAGATCAAACGAAACAGTAGCTTCGCTTGGTCGGCTTCTGTCTGTTACATCCTCCTTGAACATTACCAAGAATATCCTGGGGTGCCTCACCAATCTATCGCATAAAGGTTCAGATCTCAGTGTCCTTATAACACAAGCGGTGTGATTGACGCAAAGCTGCAGAACCAGGAAGATCTTCCATCATCTCGGTCACTGAAGCCATTGATGCACTGATACAAACCTTGGGAATGGGGAAGGAGGATATTATTATGGAAGAGGCGCTGATGTGTCTAGGGAACTTATCAGTAGATGGTAAGCGCATTTTCTCCTTCATGATATGAATCTGACTCGAGACAGAAAAGGGTGTGACAGCGCTGCTTGCCAACTCAGAGCTGATCCCCGGCCTCGCAATGTGTCTTTGCCATGAGACATCAGCCTCCGCCATCAAAGCGCAGACGCTGCGGTGTTTTCGGAATCTTGCAAAGTCGGGTACGACCCTTGGGACATTCCTTGCAAGGTGTTTTACTAACGGACATACGTGAGATGCAGCTGCGAGTCATCCTGCGATCCGCAATCGTCCAGTAATTCTGGCTGTGATTTGCGATGTGCTCGCTGCTCGAGCATCAACGAACCGGCAGAAGTACGCGTTACATTTTCTGCATAGGTTCACCTCGTCGGGTATGTCGAGCTCTCGAAATTTTTTATTCGGTGCTAACTGACCGACTGGCGTAGAGGTTGGGAAGGCATGGCTACGGACCGAAACAAGGATTTTCAAGAGCCTGCAATGGTTTTCGGAGAATGGGTCCTTGGAAGAGCAGAGCAGGGCTGCTGATTGTTTAGACAAGGTTCAGGATCTGCTTTAGGTCGTATACTGTTCGTTGTAGCGGCTTTCTGCCGTCCTTTCCGATTTTGGTGGTCATCCGATCTATGAACTGTTAGCTGAGGAGATTCACATGCCACTTTGAATTGTGCAGACTAGAGCAAAAAACAAGGACACGGGATCATGATGCATATTGACACATATAATATTCAATCATCAACGCCACTCCATCACATATACAGTGATTGATGGCTCCTTTTCACACCCCTACTCCTTTACACACTCATAGAGAAACTTCCTCATTTCTTACTCGATTCCGCTCAAACTTGATTTCTGGGATTATATATATCATCTCCATATTCTAGGAGATTCAGAGGTATGTCTGTGGTGAAATGAATGATGTATGCATTGAATATATTGGTTTGGCCATGAATTAGAACAATTTTAACTTTATTTTGGCTGATAGTCCTTTTCTGCCCCAAATTGCTGTGTCAAAATGAGATATATCCTGTTCAGTATATAAATCTGCTCATTTCTCTCACTGGGATCAGGAAGATTGGAGTGAAAGTGATTGAATGGCAGATGGAAAGATTTTGAGCGTGACATTGCATTTGGTGTAACACCTGACAGCATCAACAACAGGTGCATTCCCATTCCGAGTTCTATTTATAGAACAAGGTTATTCCTTGCTTGCGGCGTACCCAGCATCAAGTGATGGCTGTTCCCATCACTGTTCCCATCATCATAACTGTTCCCATCACTGGTTATGATCGTTAGCCTAAAGCTTACGTTATCAGCCCACTGCCAAACTAGTGCAATTAAGTGGGCAACATACTGTCAACATTACAGTGAACGCAAGCTTCAACGTTGGCTGTGTATCGGTTTTGTCTGCCTTCAGGCTGGACTCAATGTCACTTGCATCCTCTTACTGGGATTGGGCAATCCCCGCATATCGCCGAATGTGTTCGGCGATGTCACGTGACACACACGCATCATTTGGCACCCACACAAGTGACCCAAGCAATTTCAAGTGAGCACACAAGCACCATTGGCTCAGAGTCACTTTCAGGAGCTTTTAATATACATGTACAATAGTTCCTTCATACCAGATGATTAATAAAACATATTGAATACATCTATATCAGAAAACACCAGCTAAATCCCCCCCTCAAATAGGCTGAAAACTAAAACCTATAGATGTAAGGGGACACTATCTCATTCCATTATCCCATTCCTTTTTCCCTACTCTCGCTACATATATTTACTTCTAGGTACGACATCTCCAGACATCGCCAACTCTGCCGGCCTTTCCCTGCCACCAACTCCGATGTCCTGTTTCGTCGGACTCCGGACTTTGGCCCTCGGAATGCCATGTGCATTGGCTCATCGTTTCGCCTCCGCTCCATAGTATAGGGGGTCTATAACTATACAGTTTATCAGCCACTGGATTGTATATACAGGACACACCTGGCAGAGGGATCCTTAGATTTGTTCTCTTTGGATTTCCCCTTTGCCAGGTGCGTCGTTCCCAGTATCTACATACCCTGTCTAATATACTTTGGATTTCCCCTTTGCCAGTCTTGTACAAGCCTACAAGCCTTTAAGGGTCGCCCTTACAATAGAACTCATTGTATACTGATCATAAAGCCAAGGTCTTGGAGGCAACTCTAGCTGATTTTTTTTACCATAAAACACCCCATTTTAGGGTAGAATTTGTTGATTTAAATGGTTTAACTAGAGAAAATTGAAGTTTTGTTTCCAGAGACTTGTAGAGCACAGAATTCTGTTGGGACCACTCTCTTACACCTAAGCAATCCGTGTACTCTATGTTGAGTTCTATTCCTCAGAAGGTTTACTGTAAGGGGACACTATCTCATTCCATTATCCCATTCCTTTTTCCCTACTCTCGTTACATATATTTACTTCTAGGTACAACATCTCCAGACACTGCCAACTCCGCCAGCCTTTCCCTGCCACCAACTCCGATGTCCTGTTTTGTCGGACTCCGGACTTTGGCCCTCGGAATGCCATGTGCATCGGCTCATCGTTTCGCCTCCGCTCCATAGTATAGGGGGTCTATAACTATACAGTTTATCAGCCACCGGATCGTATATACAGGACACACCTGGCAGAGGGATCCTTAGATTTGTTCTCTTTGGATTTCCCCTTTGCCAGGTGTGTTGTTCCCAGTATCTACATACCCTGCCTAATATACTTTGGATTTCCCCTTTGCCAGTCTTGTACGAGCCTACAAGCCTTTAAGGGTCGCCCTTACAGTAGAACAAATCTCTTTACAAGGTCCGGGACGTCTGAGAACATCGTCAAGTGTTCAGATAGCCTCGCATCAACACTTACTTCCATCTCCGAACTTCCCCTACCTTGTCCAGTAGTCATGGACCCTGAACTGGATGTACCTACCCTGGCACCTGCTGTCGAACAGCCTGAGCAGGAAGCCTGGCAGAGGCTCATTGCTGTTGAGGGACAACTACAGACCCAAGCTGGCCAAATTGGCCAAGTCCTAAATTCAGTCGCCGAACTCCAGCGCATCGTCGAGCAGCTTGCCATGGATACCGCTCATCGTGTCCCCAACCCCGTGCCAGCAACTCCGGCTGCTGCGCAGCATTCCCCACACTCTACAGATCGCCTGTGTCCCACGCCCCCTGACTCCTTTGATGGTGAGAGGGAGAAAGGGCGTGCCTTCATCAACTCCTGCGATCTGTTTATGTCTCTCGTCCCAAAGGCATTTCCAGACAAACAGACTCGCATCAATTGGGCCCTCTCATACATGAAAGGGGGCTGTGCCACCCGTTTTGCAGCCCGTACCCTGCGTTACCCCAAGTCCTATGGTGGAGTTCCCTGTTTCCGATCCTATGCGGAGTTCCATGCGGAGTTCGTCTCTTCATTTTGTCCTCAGGATGAAAAGCAAACAGCTGCGACCACCCTAGAGACTGAGGACTACTACCAGGGAGCCCAGTCTGTTGACAACTATATTGACGCCTTCCAGGATCTCATGGAGGAGTCCAACTTCCCAGATGGAGCACAACTTGTGTTTCGTTTCCGATGTGGTCTTGCAAAAAGGATCAAGGACAAAGTCGCAGGAATGGTGGACGGGTGCCCCTCTGATGAACATGTTGACCAATGGATTGAAGCCACATGCTTGGTTGACTACAACAACTGGGCTAATCGCGACTTCCATGCATCCACCAAACCCTAAGTAACCCCAGCTCCGATTCTGGCTAATCGAACTCCCAGAGTTGTCTCATTCCGTCCATTCTCTGCTCCCCCTGTTCATGCCATCCCTCCAGGGGCTGCACCAGTTACATGTTCCCTTCCCCCTGGTATCCTGATGGATATTGACGCCTCTTGTCAGCACTTGTGAACTCTGGGCGTCTGTTTCCGATGCAAGAAACCCAGATATCTTTCCCGAGACTGCCCAGACCAGTTTGATATCCATGTAATGATGGCTGAAGAGCGCCAGGACTGGTGGAGACATCTAGTCTGGCCCGTAGCGTATCACAGTGCTCGGGAACGGTGGTGGTAGGATTGGTGTCTTCTACTACAGGATCTGTGTCTCTACGTATTGTATGATCATGTGATCGTGATGCAGTTACCCTGTTACATATGCCCATCCACAACAAGGCGATGTCCCCATCACCTGCGGGACTCTGAAACGACCTCAAACTGACCTCGAACTGACCCAGCTTCCCACCATGAGTGACCCTGAATGCACTCTCGCAGGGTCCCATATGCCCATCCACAACAAGGCGACGTCCGCGTTGCTGAAAACCTATCATCTGATCCATCCAAGAGCCTGCAAGGCAAGGCTGAGATGCAAAAGTCAAGGGTCTAAATCCCAGTCCAATGGCCCAGGGATTTCCATTGAAAAGGGAGGAGAAGTGAATGAAGGTCGAATCGTTGGTGCATGATAGTTGATGTCAGATGGTGGGGAATATGGAGTTGTATGGGGTGGCTGGTTCGAAAAGCCGTAAAGGGGTTTTCGAGTAATCCTACATCATTTATTTTGTCGCTGCAGAGTACCAAATGGCCAAATTAATCCTGAACAGAGTATCGAAAAATCGCGAGGGGGTAATTGTGGAATCAGACCTGGAATGTTCGAAGGAGACAAGAGATTCGAGGGTGGTGGAGCATTCAAAGGGGATTGTAGAGGTGGTTCAATAAAATCATCAGCCCAATTAAATGGAGTGGGTGGTGTTGCATTGGTGAGCTTGTGTGGGGGGTTGACGGAATTGGTCTGTGACGAAACCTCCTTAGTGGTCAGGACAATGGTTTTGGCTAGCTCTGCTGCTTCTTCCTTTGCCTCTGCCAGCCCTTGCAGCCTCCCTTCATCCCAAGCCTTCCCTTCCCAATCCTTCCAGTATGAGTCAGCCTTTGTGAGGATGTGTTCGTGCTCAGCAATGGTGATGACAGGTCCTTGCCTCTTCTGCTGTGTCTCTACCCCCAACTTAAACCCTTCCCTGACACCCTTCTCATATGCTTCCTTCCTTATCTGGTCCAATTCCTCTTCCCACAGTGGGGCTATATATGAAGTCGAATTAGAAGTCAAACTTGTCAGTGTTTGCCTGGTGTTTGCTGAACCAGGACTCATATTTGCAGCAGTAGATAATGCAGTAGCGGTAGCGGTCAATGGCGTAAGTTTGTCGGTTGACAAATGGTTTGGTTTCTGACTTGCAGCAAGTTTTGCCATGCGCTGGTGTTCATGCTTCTTGGCAGTTTTAGTGCCCATGTGTCCGGTTGAACACTTTATGATGCTTGTAGACAGTTGGTAGACACTTTAGATGGTTGGTAGACACTTTAGACAGTTGGTAGACACTTTAGACGGTTGGTAGACGCTTTAGAGAAGAGAGTGTGAGCAGCTTGCGAAGCAAGTTGACACATTACGAGAGTGAGAAAAAAAGCAAGATTCCACAGTGTACGCGTTGCAGAGTAGGAATCGCGCTGTTGTCACCAGATGGAGACGTCTAGTCTGGCCTGTAGCGTATCGCAGTGCTCGGGAATGGCGGTGGTAGGATTGGTGTCTTCTACTACAGGATCTGTGTCTCTACATATTGTATGATCACGTGATCGCGACACAGTTACCCTGTTACACTGGGCTATGAGTCTCCTGGTCGAGCAGGATACCATTCACACCACTGGGCCAAACGAACAGGCCTCCAGAGCAAGCATGGAAGGCCAGTCCGGAGAATCAGTGGAGGATTTTTAGTTATGCCACAGGTGAAAAGTACACCCCTGTTGGCAGGTTCCAATCGGTTTGCATGTTTGTCTATAGAGTCTGCAGAATCCCATTCCATTGCTGCACTCTCCCCATGTGAACTCAATTCGAATCAAGACGTACCCCCTTCTTCTCCTGGACTCCCGGACATTGGAGTTCACAACTCTGGTTCACCAGGGAAACCTCCCTCCTGTTGTGGACTACCCCACTGGGAAAAACGCTTGCCCCGCCGTTATGTTCTTGCTGCTATTCCAAGTCCTAATTCCCTGTCCCTCAACATGGAGATAGAGACCACAGACACTCAGGAGATCCATAGCCTGAAAGCTCTGGTGGATTGTGGTGCCTCTGGACTCTTCCTACACACCCGCTTTGTGCAACAGAATAATCTCACCACATGTCCCCTCTCTCAACCCATTCCCATGAACAATGTGGATGGAACTCCGAATGTGGCTGGCTCCATCACAGATGTTGTGGACCTGGTCCTGCGTTACAACGGACATGCGGAACATGCGGTGTTTGCCATCACTGATCTCGGTTGACAGGACATGATCCTTGGGTACACCTGGCTCCGAGAGCACAACCCGGAGATTGACTGGGCAGCTGGGACAGTCTCAATGAGCCGCTGCCCCTCCTGCTGTCAGACCTGTAGAGAAGAGGTGAAAGCAGAGTGTAAAGCACAGACTAAACTCCAGGCTGCTATATGTGTGTGCCGTACTGGCGGAGTTCCTCTACCTGAACCAGACTTTGATGACATCCCAGACTTGTGCCCGGACTCTGACAATGAGGATGATGATGAGGTTTACGAGGGCTATATCCCAGATATGAGCCCAGAGTCAGACTCAGAATCAGATTTGGAGTCCAACACAGCAATGGACACAGAGGCCAACCCCATGGAGGAAGGTGATTGTATATTTGTGACGACTCTCTTTGGTTACCCAACTGCTGAGGAGATCTGAGCAAGTCAGACAACATCTCAACGCCTAGCGGAGGCCTTTGCACGCAACTCCGTGCCCAAGTCCTTTCGCGATGCCGTCCCCAATCACCTCTGAGATTTTGAGGACATTTTCTCCAAAGCATCATTTGATGAGCTTCCCGACCGAAAGCAATGGGATCATGCAATCGAACTCAAACCAGGCTCCACTCCGAGTGCATGCAAGGTCTATCCCCTTGCCCCAAATGAACAGTCAGAGCTTGATGTGTTTTTGGAGGAGAATCTCAAGTCCAGTCGTATCCGGCCTTCAAAATTGCCCATGGCATCTCTGGTCTTCTTCATCAAAAAGAAGGATGGTTCCCTCCGGTTAGTGCAGGATTACTGGACATTGAATGCCTTGATGGTGAAGAACCGCTACCCTCTCCCCCTCATCTCCGAGCTCATTAATAACCTCCGGGGTGCGCGATATTTCACCAAATTGGATGTCTGGTGGGGCTACAATAATGTCCGCATTAAGGAGGGAGATGTAAAGGGCGCTCTTACTTAAGTAGGACTGACGTAGCACAACCGACTAGTGGGATTATGCAACGTGTTGGGTACAAAAGTAAAAGCTACATTATCTATCATGTGACCACTGGTTTTAATAAACCAACGGTCTCCAATTCAAATATGTACAAACATACTGTAAAGGGAAGGTCTCCCTTTACATCCTCCCCCTCTAGATTGATCCCACAGGGTCAATCTTCCAAGAAACAAAACTAAAATTATGGTATAATGACGTTGAAATTCTGCTTGACGTCGAGTAATATGATGAATATTTTTTGTGTTTTTATTGAGCAGCGACAGTTATGTCGACGCTCATTCGGGATCCGACAAAGACATCTCGTCAGGATCCATCGGTCGACCCGCATATTGTAACTCATATTCTGAGACGTGACCTGAAGTCACATCTCCCTCCACTTCCATGGGGACCATGGTGGGGACCATTGGTCCCACTACTGGTTCCGCAGGTGCAGTAACCGGTACGTTGCTTGTACTAGTCCTGAAGACTTGTACGGGGCCTGGCGTCGATGATGACGATGGCCCAGCAACTGGTGTTGAGGGCCCAGGGAGATTTATCCTGAAGCCCAGTGGAGATCCGTATTGAAGTCCACTACTAGTGGACGCCACAGGCGGCGGGGCTACCCGTTGCCTCGACCGGATGTTGAACCAGTCGACTGCGCCTAGCAGTACAGCTGGGACTGGTAGCGGGGTGTTGTGCGCCCACACGCGCATAAGGATGACCCCAAGTTCTGGGTCATCTGGATGTTTGGCGCGGGCTTCAGCTAACCAGTGAAGCCCGAATGGTTGGCCGTCGTCGAACCTAGCGACGGTCACTCCTCGTGCAGCGTAGAACGACGCTATCTGATCGATAGTGGCGTTGTCGATGGGTAACGAAAACCTCTCAAAGGTTTCCATCGCGGCCACGGTTATGCCGAGCCGATTGAGCATGCCTCGGTACAAATTGATTGTACCCAGTAATTCTGCGCTTAAGGCGAAGAATCGAGACCGATTCCTCATCACCGCAACGTCCTGAACGCGGCGCGGGGCGAGTTGGTTGACAATCTGCCAACCACACACTTCACGCAAGGATATCCCTTGCGTGCCGATTTGGATCCCAGGGTACATCTTGACCACGCAATAGCCACTTGGCCCATTTGGACGCATCGTCCATGAGGTTGGGGGTCGCAGGTCCCTGCGGCCCTTTGGGTTTCGGTGGGGCAGTTTGCCCGCCGACGTTGGCAGTCGCGATACGGTACCAGTCCAGTACTGTCCATCGCGCCAGCACTTCATTCTGGATGCCGGTTCGAGCGCTCCGCTTGAGCCGTTGACTGTCAGAAACGTATATCTGCATATGTTTCACGGCATGATGGTTTCCAACCATCTGTGCCTCTTCGATAAATCGAGTGAGTTGCTCACTTGATGTTGGATTAATTTTCTCCGAGTTTTTCACCACTACCTTGGGCATAGGCAGGGTGTGGACAGTGTTCTCCTTATCCAATACATATTGGACAAGGGGCTGACGCGCCGCGGGCAGCGGGCGTGTCGGTCGAATTGCAGGCTTCACATCCTGCGATCCGATGGGTTCTGATAACCCATACGCTTCGAGTGGGGTCGGGAAATCCAAATCCACTCCCTCCATGCGGTTATCATTGATAACCACTGGTGCCTCTACCGTTGGTAGCGACAATTCCACTAATTGACTCACAGGCGAGAGCCATGATGATGACGGCCCTGCCTCGTACGACGTGTTGGATGCGGCCTCATGTCAAGGACGCTTCTGAGCTTTCTCGCCGAGTTGGTCCTCCAACTCACAAATTTCGTTGAGAAGATCCCTCTTCTCATCGACAAGGCGGTTATAGTCACTCGAGAGGTCTCGCGCGTCTCGTTCCAGTCGGCGAATATGACGATGCATATCGTCACATTCTCGGCGAGCTTCCGCTACGGGTAGCTCACTCAGATGGCGTTTTTGACGCTCAAGGGCGTCTGCAATACCTGGCGCCCTAGTAAAGGACGCCATGAAGAAGTGCTCGGCGTACTTCGCGCACGCCTCGCACTCTCCTGGGTGACCAATGAGGTTCAACTGTGTGTTGAAACTCCATTTCGATGGATCTACGACTTCCATCTCTGCCTTAGGCTCTGAGCGGTACCGCTCGAAGCCTGGAGAACGCGAACGATCACGTTCGCGTTCCTTTCCTTTCGAAGCAGAAGAAGGTGCCTGAGCACCTCCTTCCCCCCATGAGGGTTGAGCGTTCCGCTCACTCCTCGGTCGGTGATAGTAGTGGGAGTCGGTTTCCCAACTCCCCATTGGGTAGTCTTGGTCGCGTGGGTTGTCGGGCTCTCTGCGCTCCATCCGGTGATGATGGTGCTTGGGAGAAAACAAACGACACGTCACGCATGTCAACATACTCGGAAAGATCCGAGAATTGTTGATGGACCGGGTCTGGACCCGTACTGGTCCCGGCCCAACAGCTGAACTGACACAAATGATGCGCCATCATTCATCCCGTTCATACGCCTTTTCCTGATGCAGAAGGGCGCTTATCGGCAGCGATGTTCCGCCGTGGGAGGTCAGGCCAGTCCTGCACTCCCATAACTTCAAGATAACGATCTAGAGCCTCTAGATCGTTGCACGTTCGGAGTGATTCCCAAGTAGAATCACCCAAACTCCAACGTACGAGGAAGGAAATAGATTTTCCTTTCCACCGGTGGCCCGTGATCTCTTCAACGAACCACTCAACTTTGTCTGGCACGCCAAAGTCGTACGCGTCGGGCTTCGACCTGTTAGGAAATAACATGTTGTCATTAGCATGATGCGGACGCAATCTGCTAGCATGGAAGCGGGGATGGATTCTCCACTTCTTCAACTCTTCAGGTAGGTCAAGGACATACGTCGATGTACTCGGCTGAGCTTTGAGGACCTGATATGGCCCTACATACTTGGGCAGGAGTTTTCCTGCTCATCCTTTTGGCATGGATAATTTATCCACCGACAGATATACCATGTCACCTTCCTTGATGACAGGTTCATCGCGCCGCCCCTTGTTGGCTTGATGGCGCTGGAACACTCGCGCTGCGATGATAGCATCGTGCGCAATAGCCATGTTTCTAACGGCCTGGATAACGAACGCTCGTACTCCAGGGGGAGCCTTCGTAGAAGGCTCTACAGTCCTCAGCATCGAGGGCATGTATCCATAGTTTGCCTCGAAGGGAGCTAGTCCCGTCGTGGCACTGATACTCGAGTTTATTGCAAACTCAACAAGCGGTAGTATGTTAATCCAATCTGTCTGGTCTGGCTTAACGGCAGATCTGATAATCTGCGCGATTGAATGATTTACTCGTTCCGTCGCTCCATCTGTCTGCGGGTGGAACACCATAGACATTAACAATTTAGAGCCCATCAATCGATGAAGCTCTTTCCACCACTTCAAAGTGAACTTTGGATCACAATCGCTAATGATCGATGATGGTAATCCGTGTAGTTGAACGACTTCACACATGTATATAGACGATAGCTGAGTCGCTGTCGTCTTCGTATTCACAGGTATTAGATGCACCTGTGAAGTCATTCTACATATAACTACCCATAAGTAGTTACATCCGTTTACTTCTGGGAATGGACCAATAAAATCCGTTCCAATCGACTCCCAAGGCTTAGTGGGAATCAGAAGGGTGTGTAATAACCCGGCAGGTTTTTGATACTCGCCCTTGGCTCTCATACAGTTTTCGCAAGTGGAGCCAAACACCTCCACTTCCTGCTGAATCCTGGGCCACCAGTACCAGCGGCGGATATAATCCGCAGTGCGTTGGGGGCCAAAATGGCCCACAATAGCATGCGCTTGGTCAATAATTAGACCATGCAACGAATAGATTCCTGTCTTGGAGGAGGGAACACATAGGACATTCTCTCCCCCTCTATTCTCGCTCCAAATAAGATCGTTTTCAATCTTAAATGACGGATGGTGCTTCGGGTTCGCAAGCACCTTCTTGAATAGAGAATCCTTCTCATATCCACTTTTAATGTCAGCGAGGAACGTATCGTTCTCCGCTAGGTTTTCGATGTGAGTGCGCAGGTCTTCGCCCTTCGCTCTCGACTCAAATACTGTTGGATCATCTTTCAATGATACAACTTGACTGATGATGTCTCCGTTTGCTTCAGCGCTCTTAGCTGCTGCGGCTGCCATTTCTGACGCCTGTATGTCGCGCTCCTGGATGACATCCCGGATCACAGCAAACTCAGCTTGCACTTTCGCTTTCTGAAGGCGTTCGGCAGTCTTCTCAGGTGTGCGATCAACCAGTTTGCGCACCCGATCGTACGGCAGATCCTCATGATTAGGATCCAGCCGTACGTCGGCATTGACAAAGTCATTTACGTTGGCGATATTGTCCCACGTATCGAATTCGTAGTAGCGCGATAATGCGTCTGCTACCTTATTCAACTGACCTTTGATATATCGTATATCAAAGTTGAATCTCGATAGATATTCCATCCATCGAGTCTGTCATCCTGACAGTCTGCACTGCGTTTGGAAAAACTCCAACACTTCGTGGTCCGTTACCACGTGAATACAATATCCAATGAGTTTGTCCTCCCATTTAAGGAGGGCCTCTAAAATGGCTATCATTTCTTGCTCGAAGACATGATAGTGTCTTTGAGTGTTGGAGAATTTCTTCGACATAAATCCTGCGGGCCTACATGTCTGCCATGTAGGTCCTTGGCTGTACATCGCGCCAACTCCTGCGACAGATGCGTCACAGATCACCCAGATGGGTTTGGCTAGTCGATGATCAATCGGCTTAAGCACTGGCGTCAAACAACAGATGCGCTTAATCGACTCAAAACATGTTTCATGTATCGGTCGCCAGCAGAATGATTGACCATTCTGCGTCATTGAAGCAAGTGGTGATGTGTACGCCGAAATATCTGGCAGGAAATGCGCCAGATATTGTACAAGGCCCAGAAACTTCTGGACGTCGTTGTAGTTGTGTGGACATCTCCAGTTACGGATGCGTCCCATCTTATCCTCTGCGGTGTGTAATCCTTTCGAGTCGATTACATGCCCTAAGCAGTCCACCTTATCGGCGTACAGCTCTACTTTCTCGGCTTTCAGGTAAAATTGATTTTCCCTGATTTTCTGGAACACGAGCTTGAGGTGCTGCTCGTGCTCCTCTATGGAGTTACTGTAGACAAATAGATCGTCTAAGTATACGTGAAGAAATATCCCGATAAATTCTCGGAATATCATTGTCATCACGCGTTGAAACGTGGCTGGCGCGTTACAGTCCCCGATCTGCATTGTATGGCTCACAAATGTGCCATAGATCGTGGCAAATGCGCTTTTAGGCACGTCAGGAGGATGCGTCCGAACTTGTTCGTACGCGTCTGAAAAATCGATCTTCGATTTTATCTTCACTCTCGCGACATCCAGTCGGATTTGATCCTGATCTGGAAACGGCGTAACGTCCTTGATAGTATTATCATTACGCTTTCGACAGTCGATTACAGTTCGTAATCGTCCGTCTTTCTTAAGAATACAAAGCATCGGTGCAGCCTGTTCCGTCTGCACCGCTTCCCACCATCCTGCACGAGTGTACTTCATGATTTTCTCCATAAGCTGGGGCTTAAGAGAATCAGGACACCTCGGCAGGTGGTAGCGATACTGCTTCGAATCATCGATTAAATTAATTCGATGATTCACTCCGCGTACAGGAGGTAACTCCTCCGGCACGCCGTTCATAATTTCTTGACACAAGGCTAACCACTGCTCTTTGAGCCTTGGTATATCAGCCTCGGTCAGCGGACCCATGTCCGCAACCTTACGTTCATGGTCCGCTGCCACAGCTCTAAACGCTGCCATGATGTATGTTACGATTTCCCGTCCCTTTTTCCTTCATGTCTTGTGTTGTCACCTATTGCTATATTTATCCTTGACAGATCGTTGTTGTTGCCACAGCCTTGCTGGTACAACCCATATCACCTCCCTTCACTACCCCCATCATTACATGGAAGGTCTGTCATCGTTACCATACCCACCCCCATCCCCGATCTAGTCTGTATTCATCCTGTGGTCGTTTCACAAAGTATATAAGTAGTAGAACAGTAGGTCAAGCTCTTCAGCTTGATCTATTGGAAATATACCCTCCTATTCTCATCGCACTCAGGGACTTACAACGTCCTCGCTACTCGATCCTCGAACCAACAACTGTGCTAATAAAGCCAGTAAGATATAACCCTGCTTCTCCAAGCGGGTTATCGACTATCCGTTCGCCGTCGAGGCTAGGATAGAGAACTCGTCTAGGCCAATAGCCGACGAGCATAGGAACGAAAGCTTTGATTGAGTAGTTAAGGACGCCAGTCCTAACAAAAGATCAAGCTCTACACCGACTGCCTACCTACCCAGGTAAAGGCCACCCCCGATCAACAAGACGACTTCCAGGACCAGACGGTCTGGAACTTACGGACTAGGACCCCTCGATACCTACTCCTCGAACTCTGAACCAGAATACGATACACCTAGTGAAGGAACCCCAGATCCAGACCCTCTTGCCGACTCTACCTTTGGCCTGATTGAACAACGAAACCCAGAACCATTTATTCCCCTATACGCCCCGACACCAGAACCTGAAATGGCAGAGCAATCCATGAACCCAGACCCCCAAACGACCACACCCCCAACTCATCGCAATGGAGAAATAAAGATCAACCTCCCTGCTGTGTTCGATGGGACCCGCAGCAAGTTCAAGACATTCATCTTGGACTCGGGCCTCTATCTAAAACTCAATGAAGAAACTTACAATACCCCCAACAAGAGGATCGCATTCTTGCTCTCCTACATGAAGGGAGGGACCGCTGGCCCATGGAAGGAGAACTTCCTGAACGAGAACCTTACTAAAGACAGTTGGGGAACTGAAGAAGCTTTCGCTGAAGAGCTGAAGAAAGCCTTCGAGCCCATTGACGATGAAGGCGATGCCCGAACAAGGCTCCGAACCTTGAAGCAAACCGGAACTGCCGATGAATATATCGCAGACTTCAAAGTCCAGGTGGGACGAAGCAGAATCAAGGAAGACGCCCCCTTGATCGAATACTTCATGGAAGGACTCAGGAGTAAACTCCTTGAGAAAATATTCGACATGGAAAAGATGCCCAAGACCCTCGACGATTGGTATACGGCTGCTTCTAGATTCGACAACCAATGGCGCAGATCGAAGGCCTTGGCCGAACGATTCCGAGGAGTGCTTCATAAGACCTCCCATTCGAACCAGCAAGCTCCACGACACGTCCCCCGTGACCCCAACGCAATGGATATCGATTGCCTCACCCTCGAGGAACGAGACGTTCACATGAAAAAGGGGCTGTGCTTCGAATGCCACCAACCCGGTCACCGGGCCAGTGATCACCGGAAAGGGAAGTTCCCTAACGAACCCCGGAAATCTAATTTCCAGAGGAATGACCCAAAGAAGGGGAAGGACGCCTACTTGAAGATGAAGGCATTAATCGCTGAACTTCCCGATAATGAAAAAGAAGAATGCATGAAGCACCTGGAAGACGAGGGTTTTTAATACGGTGGCCTGCCTCGACGTCAGCACCCGCCACCGTTTCCATTTCTACTGTAATACTAGCCGAAAATTCAAAATCTTTTCGAATCCCCGTTTCGGCCAGTATCAGTGAAAGAAACGTCGACACACAGAGTCTCGTAGACTCAGGAGCAGAAGGACTCTTCTTGGATAAGACTTTTGCCAAGGAGAATAATGTTCCAATGAAGGAACTCAGGAAACCAATCAGGACGAGGAACGTGGATGGGACATATAACAAAGCAGGACCCATCACTCACTATACATGGTTGACGAACAAGATAGGGAAACTCATGACACGAGATCTTTTCCTCATCCAAGACCTTGGAGACGAAAACATGATTCTCGGACTCTCCTGGCTCAGGAAATACAATCCGAATATCAATTGGGAAACCGGCCAACTTGAAATCGACCCAAAACGCGCAAGAAGAACCTTCTCCTCTATCCTCAAGGAGAAAAATGAAATCAGGCGATTAATAACACAAGGGATCGCTACCACTACGACACTCCCGAAGCGAACCTTTGGATCAGCCCTCAGACAAGCCGAGGAAATCAGACAGTTGAGGGTTAAAACCAAGGTTATTCTCGACCGAAAAGCAAAGGAACAGGATTCCCTAGAAATGGAATTGTCTCCCAGGAAAGAAACCAATCAAACTAGAATCTATCCGAAAGCAACCTTCGAAGAGGTTGAGGAGGATGAACCACAGTCTGTTGGTCAGACACTGGGACTAGACGAACCGATCATTATGGAAAGTCGGGAACGGATACAAGAACAAATTCCCAGTATCCCACCGGAGACACCTGTCGACAAGACCGAACAACTGGACGAACCCGCACAGATTCTCCCTGAAGAATTCGAACCAGACGAAGACTACCTCTCAAACGATGATCTAATCATCAGTTATATTCAAGGGGAACCAGTCTTGGGGATATTCGAAGAAAAGGAAGCTCCTCTGACAGAGGAACATCGATCCCCAGAATATACAGTCAAATGGAAGGGTCAAACGATAGGGAGATTCACGAAAGCTCTTCACTCGATCCGGCATTCCTATAGCCAACATATTTGGATAAGGCAAAAAATTTCCATCGCCCAAGAGTTGGCTCACCTTCGTACTGCCGAAGAAAAGGATAAGCCAAAACCAAAGACCATAGAGGAAATGCTACCTGACTACTACCAGGACTACAAGGAAGTTTTCGAAAAGAAGGCCTCCGAACGGATGCCAGCCCGACGAACCTTTGACCATGCCATAAACCTGAAACCGGACGCAGTACCCCGGGATTGCAAGGTGTACCCTCTATCCCCAAAAGAACAGGAAAAACTGGACGAATTCCTTACAGAAAACCTAAAGAAGGGGTATATCCGATACTCGAATTCACCGATGGCATCACCCTTCTTCTTCGTTGCCAAAAAGGAGGAAGGATCTCTCCGACCTTGCCAGGATTACCAGTACCTGAACGACATGACTATCCCAGACACCTACCCTCTTCCTTTAATCAGTGATTTGATGGAAACTCTGAAAGGAGCGACCATCTTCACCAAGCTGGACTTACGATGGGGATATAACAATGTCAGGATCAAAAAGGGCGATGAATGGAAAGCCGCATTTAAAACCAATCGTGGACTCTTCGAACCGACGGTGATGTTCTTTGGACTATGCAACTCTCCTGCAACATTCCAAAGAATGATGAACGAAATTTTCCGCGACATGATCAACGAAGGGTGGATTGTCATCTACATGGATGACATCCTAATATTTTCGGACAACCTCGATGAACACAGAAGGCGCACCCTCCGGGTACTACAACGTTTGAAGGAAAATGACCTCTTCCTCAAACTGGAAAAATGCACCTTCGAGACGGACAGGGTTGAATATCTTGGGATGATCATCACCCCAAATCACGTCTCTATGGACCCGACAAAACTCGCAGGCATTAAAGATTGGCCAACCCCTACGACAGTAAAAGGAGTGCGATCATTCCTAGGTTTCGGAAACTTCTATTGGAAATTTATCAGCCACTTCGCGGACTTAGCCCATCCGCTACATGAACTGACGAAAAAGGACACACACTGGGAATGGACAGAAGAAAGAAACGATGCCTTCGGGAAACTCAAGGCTGCATTCTTGAAGGCTCCGGTCCTGATCATGCCAGACAGGACAAAACCATACCTGATCGAAGCAGATGCCTCAAAATGGGCAACCGGAGGGGTCATTCGCCAACAGGACACAAATGGAGACTGGCATCCCTGTGGATATATTTCACATGCCTTCGACGCAACGCAACGGAATTACCAAATCTATGACCGAGAGCTACTAGGAATAATCCGCGCACTAGAAACATGGCGACACCTAATCCAGGGCAACGGATTCCCTACAGCAATACTCTCCGATCACAGGAACCTAACGTACTTCCGAACGGCTCAGAAACTGAACAGGAGACAAGCGAGATGGAGTCTCTATCTGTCCCTGTTCAACCTGAAACTGATCCATGTCCCAGGATCGAAGATGGTGCAATCCGACGCACTGTCGCGACGACCAGACCTCTGCCCGGAAGAAGACACAGATAATGAAGACATCATAGTCCTACCTGATGAGCTGTTTGTCCGGACAGTAGACCTGGATCTGAAAAGCGCGCTGGCCCAAGCACTGATGAAGGATGACACCATGATAGATGCCATCGACACCTTGAAAACGAAGGGGATACCCCCCACCAGGTCGGCCCTGGAAGACTGGAAAATTGATGATGGCATGCTCTTCTTCCGAGACAAGTGTTATGTACCTGAAGACCTAGATCTCCGACGCAAGATTGTCGAACGATACCATAACAGCCTGTCAACCGGACATCCCGGCCAGTTCAAAACCTTGGAACTAGTCAAACGCGACTACTGGTGGCCCGGGATGCATACATTTATAAAGAAATATGTTGACGGCTGCGCCACTTGTCAACAGATGAAGGTTAACACACACCCGACTGTGGCTCCCATTATGCCGATTCGATCCTCGACGACGAGACCCTTCGCCCAGATCTCCATGGATTTTATCACGGATCTGCCAGAACGCAATGGGTCAGACTCACTCATGGTCGTGGTAGACCATGGCCTTACGAAGGGGGTAATTTTAATCCCATGCACGAAGACAATCGACGCTTTAGGAACGGCAGACCTCCTCATGCAGAACGTCTATAAAAGGTTTGGACTCCCCGATACAATCATCTCAGACAGAGGCCCGCAGTTCGCAGCACGAGTTACAAGAGAACTAGGAAGGCTACTAGGCATCAAACTCGCCCTGAGTACCGCCTACCACCCCCAAACGGACGGACAGACAGAACGGTTGAATCAAGAACTCGAAGTATATTTACGGATCTTCTGCTCGAACAACCCCGAAACATGGAAGGACATGCTACCTCTAGCAGAATTCACTCACAACAACCGCATGCACTCTGCACGGAACGCCTCTCCGTTCTACCTAATGATGGGCTTTGACCCTAGAAGCATCCCCACCCCTTATCCGAAGACTGATGTACCTGCAGTCGAACAAAGGATCGTCGCCTTGCAACGTGCGAGAGATGAAGCCCTGGCAACACATGAACTAGCACGACAGAAAATGATGAAGTATACGACACGTAACTTCAAACCTTTCGAAAAGGGGGATAAAGTCTGGCTGGAGAGCACCAATCTGAAGATCGGGTACCAAACACGAAAGCTAGCACCCAAGAGAGAAGGACCATTCGAAGTCGCAAAGGTCCTAGGTCCCTTAACCTATCAATTGAAACTCCCGGAACAATGGAAGATTCACCCAGTATTCCATGCCAGCCTTCTATCACCTTACGAAGAAAACGAAGTTCACGGACCAAACTTCATCTCACCCCCTCCTGACCTAATCGACGGAGAAGAACAATACGAGGTAGAAGCCATCGTAGCACACAAGAAGATCGGAAAGGGCTACCGCTACCTGGTTAAATGGAAGGGATATTCGTTGGCAGAAAACACGTGGGAACCGGCATCCCATTTGGAGAACGCCCGACAAATTTTAAACGATTACAAAAGAAGGAGACATCTCTAACCCGTTCCCCCAACTTCACACCATGCTAACTGACACCACGTCAAACGCCTTCATACTCGCCGCCCTGATCGTGATGGTGGTCTGGATGATTGGGCTGACTATCTTCTTTTTCCACAGACGTCGGCAATGGGAGCGAAGAATGTTCGAACAAGAGGAAGGAGGAAACCGACTATCCTCCCATCCCATGGAACTTACCCTCCGCGACCCAATCCCGCTTCCAGTCCAACTGATTCCCCCAACCCCTCCTGAACCGACCCAGGCCAGAACCCATACTCGTCCCCCTCGTTCTAATTCGCTTCCACCACGACCGTCGAATATCCCCAGAATTTACTCCCCTCAATCTCCGAACTGGGAAACTGTTGTAATAGAATCTTCTTATGACGGAACACTCCCCCTAGCAACCAGCACCCCACTAGCGTCCCATCAGAGGAGCTAGAACCTCTACGAACGACCTTATTTAACCAGACCAAAAGGGCGCTGTCCCCCTCATGGCCGAAATCCGCTCCTTTCCAGATTCCTTCGCACCGAATCACCCCCTCGTCGAAAACTTTGAACATTTTCGAGACTGGTACCGTACGCTAGATGCGTATGAATCCCTTCTACCCATCCTTCAGCCCCATCGCTCTCTTTATGTATTCCATCAATTCTTCCGGCTTGCTCAAGACGGTCGAGAAACCGCGCTGCAAAACCTCGCGACCCTGGAACAATTAAGGCAGGACGTCGAAACCTCCCTAGAATCGGCAGACCTCATCCAGGATACCGTCCTCCGGCAACTCATTTACCACGACATCCTCACTCACGTCCGCGGACGTTATGACCCTCCACCGCCACCTCCTTACCGCGTTTCACCCCGGACTGCCCCTCCAAGTCCGAACACTCCTGATCCTCCCCTCTCACGAGCCGCAAGAAGACGCTTGCGACGCGAGAGGGCATTTCGGTTGACAAGGGACCCCTCTGTGGAACTTCCTCCCCTCGATGCGCACCATCTACCTCAGCTCAGACCCGTACCCACCACTCCCACTCTAATGCTCCCAGCCGAAATACCAACGTGCCGACGGTGCGACCGACGTGGACACGAAGCTAGTCAATGCCTCACCCGGATCTGTCGATGGTGTGGGATGATGGACGCAGATCATACCGATAACGACTGCGTCATTAACCGAAGCCACGAAGGCACCTATCAGGATCTTGGAGGGGATGCGTTCGATGAAGAAGGGATCCACAATATGGTCGGAGAATAATGGAGTCGAAGCCGGTGTCTTCGCCCCTAGTAGGGGGGTAATGTTACGATTTCCCGTCCCTTTTTCCTTCATGTCTTGTGTTGTCACCTATTGCTATATTTATCCTTGACAGATCGTTGTTGTTGCCACAGCCTTGCTGGTACAACCCATATCACCTCCCTTCACTACCCCCATCATTACATGGAAGGTCTGTCATCGTTACCATACCCACCCCCATCCCCGATCTAGTCTGTATTCATCCTGTGGTCGTTTCACAAAGTATATAAGTAGTAGAACAGTAGGTCAAGCTCTTCAGCTTGATCTATTGGAAATATACCCTCCTATTCTCATCGCACTCAGGGACTTACAACGTCCTCGCTACTCGATCCTCGAACCAACAACTGTGCTAATAAAGCCAGTAAGATATAACCCTGCTTCTCCAAGCGGGTTATCGACTATCCGTTCGCCGTCGAGGCTAGGATAGAGAACTCGTCTAGGCCAATAGCCGACGAGCATAGGAACGAAAGCTTTGATTGAGTAGTTAAGGACGCCAGTCCTAACAATGTACTCATTCTCAAATGGGTCGTCCTCTTCCTCTGGTACTACAGTGAATGTTCGCCATAATTCCTCACGGTGCTCTGCACTAGGGAACCGTTCGCGGGTAAATTCCTGCATGATCTCCTCAATTTCGCAGAGATCCTTAAGAGTATTATATTTACTCTTACCACTATTCAGGATGGTAGGCACTTCGTCTACCATCCGCTCTACATCCTCTCTACTGAGCGTAATACCATCTTCCATGATTACTGGAAACGGTGTTGGCAGTCCCGATCCAGGACTATACGCTTTCGCGTCATCTTCCTCTTCAATCGTGACTGAACGTCTCGCCGTTGAAGGTGGGTTAGCCCTCATCGAGCTCTCCCCCTTTTTCAGGTTGAACTTCCGACCATAGAGGGTACTCTCCTCTTCGGTCATTAACAGAGGGCCCTCGTTACTTAACGATGGTCCTTTTGGCACTGCGTCGATATCTACTTCCTTGACAATACAATCATCCGATTGTAGTTATTTGCGCTGTTCTCGGTCGAATTTTCGTGCGGCACTGCGCCTCACGATCTCTGCCTTCTCTTCTAACAGAGTGAAGGACGGTGCGATTTCTCCTCGCACACGAATACATTCATGCTCGAAATCTAGTACAATTCCTAGCTTTCGCATCGCCACGACGCCCACTGTAGCGTCGTACCAGTCTAAATTGGCAACATCGACATATATATTCATGTCGATGTTATGGTACTTAAATGGAACATTCGTTCCAAAGTTGATAACCAAGCGGCTTCCTCGGGTACCTAACTGTATGGGCACCACCTCTTCAAGCTGGTGCACCTTGATATTCGCAACCCTTGCGAAGTCAATTGAAATAATTTCGGCTGTGCAGCCGGAATCAAACAGCGTGAACGCATTCACACCGTTAATATTGATGAGTGCAGTCATACACTTGCGCTCCTCAGGCGTCCTTATTGGTCGCTTCAATACCTTTGAAGATTTCTTCAAAGTCACTGGCGGACGTCCTGTCCTCCGTGGTAGACTATCTTCTTCGCCGATTGCGAAGAACTGGTCATCGTCGAAGTATTCTTCGCCGTCACTGTCACCGCCGGACTCACTCACTTCCACCAATATTGGAAATGAGTTATCGCTGTCCGAATCACCTTGCGGATCATTGGGGGCAGCGCCCTCTCGCGACGAGGGGTCTAGCCAGACAACCTCGTCTTCATCATCATCTATGATGATGACGTCCCGCACCATGCTCATGCGGACCGTATGACAGTCATCATCATTATGACCGTCGTAATCTTCGTATTGTTCAAGGGCGTAATCTTCGCCTTCAGATGAGTATTGTGAGCTGACAACATTGTTGTCACACTCAGAGTGCTCAATATCCATAGCGTTGGTCGACGCCACGGCCTCACCTCCATCATCTTGGGGGCGTTCACTGATCGGAGGATCCTCATCCGACCAATCATCCACTACTTCTTGCACTGCGTGCAAGCGTACCGCTGACTTATTATGCGGACAACGAGGGTCCCTCAACAAATGGTACTCGCTACCACATTTATAGCAGGTAGCACCTCCCTCGTTCTTTACACCGGCTTTCAATGGTGGTTTGCGGGCGTCAGTGGTATTCCCACTTTGGCCCGGCGGTCGATTCTCTCGACTGGTCGGATGACTTCCAGTATCCTGGGGTCGTTTACTGCCTCCTGACCAACGATTACTATTGGTTGGGCCACTTCTGGCATGCGATTGTGGGGACTGTTTATTCCTCCCATCTGTATGGTGAGCGGAAGAACTTCCACTCGCCTTTGGCTTCCCTGTTGAGGACGTACTATCTTTAGTATGTCCTCTATACTCGTTGTAGCGTCTAGCCATTCTAGACGCTTGTTCAATTTTTACCGATTCGGCGAGGATGTGCTTCATCCTCGAGGTCTTGGCAGAGTATCCGCGATCGATTAACTTATCGCGCATATACTTCGGGATCTTCTCAAAGAAGGTCCGCTTAAACGTATAGCGATCGGGCGCATGTATCATGCACTTGGCATTGTGTTTGAGGCAATGGAACAGTCCATTGACTCCTTCTTCTGTCGAGAAATTAGCATTCTCGAAGGACTCAGTGGCTTCGATTATCGAAGACTCATGAATAAACCGGTCATACAGCCCGGTTACGACGTCTTTGAACATCCAGTCCCAACGACTACGGTGAAGACTATCAACGTTGTCGATGAACCATTTGCGGGCGGTACCTTCGAGGTACATCCCGACAATGATAACGCGATCTTTATCGTGTTCATCTCCACCAAGTTGGTTGATTCTCATCCAACTTAATAATTCTTGGAGCCATTCATCGAATGACTCCATGCCTCCGTCACCCTTATATCCTCTAGGCTGAGGTACCCTCAGACTAGACGTCTTTATACTAGGAGGAAGGGTTATAGCTAACCCAACCTTTTCATCTATTATTCTATAATAGTTGTCATGTACATTATGTATGTACTTCGAATCGCGAATGAGCCCATCATCCCCGTAGTCCCGAGGAACCCTATTAGGCCCTTGAGACGGTTGGCGAATATCCGGTCCAGGGGTAACACCTGGTGTCCGGCTCAAGCGTCAGTCTCTAACCAGCGCTGATACCTGGTGAGGGGTAGTACTTCTATCCCTCGCTCTATTATCGAACATGGCGTGACGATCATCACGCCCAGTGGTCCTATCTTCCGCTCGTACAGATGCCGGACGCGCGGGTTGAGCGGGTAAATCCGCTAGCGGGGTACCTCTTACAGATGGTGCCCTACCCTGTATAGGGGTAACAGGACGTGGATTATATGCATCCCCATCAATTGACTCGTCTCGATCCGAGACAGGTCTATCACGATCCTCATACGAGGACCTACTACCATCCGATGATGAATCGGATGGTTCATCTCCCGGACCAACACGTCGTCGGTAGGGCTGGGATGCTTGAGGCTGTTCATTTGAACGACACTCCTCGCTGGGCTGTGCAGTCCAGCGATCCACTATTTCATCAGTGCATGAGGGGCCCCGTCGATACGACGTGGTCCCTACCTTTCCTGTTTCAAATGTTCGCGATGCGGACGTTGTATTCTCCCATACGGGAGGCGGGTTTTGCGCACGTTCATAGGCTCTATGGCGTGCTCAAGCTTGCGAGCTAGTCTTGTCGTCTTGACGAGGCTGAAGCAGGCTCTGGTTTACTGCCTCCATCGTGGCTTCAGATGGGGGTAATGCAACATTCTCTGGATGCATAGAACGTCTACTACTGTGAGAGCGTATACCGCTCTCGCCCTCTGCTTGGATAACAGTCTCCCGTTTCTTGCGGATCACATTAAGTGCCTTTTGCACTTCGTGCTGAGGTAAATGGCTCAATTCTTGAGCCATTAGGTCCAAAAGCGCGTCACGCTCCTCGATGGCAGAAATATAGCTGCGAGGGGCCTTTGGTTTCGAAGGTCCCTCATCGCGTTTCTTTTGCGCACGTCTGCTCTGACGTGCAGCCGATGAGAGTTCGGTCAATGAACTTTCGGACATCAACATTAACGTACCGCCATTATCACGGCGATACTGAGGTTCGCCAGGAATTCCTGACGCACCTGGTCGAGCTAACGTCCTCGATATGTTATTGAAGGGCGCAGGGAACGGGTCGGGCGCATTTCGTACTCGCCGTGCCTCCCTCCGATCGTGTCTCAGATCACGATCAGTTTTTCGTGTCTCCTGAATAGGAGCCACTCCCGAAATGGGCTCAGATTTTATCTGAGCTCCTGGAGGACATCCGCGATCGCGGGCGTCCTCTCGACAACGAAGAGATTCTTCGTCGTCGTGGCCACGTTGTGACGTGGCTGTGGCTGCAGCCAGCAAAGCGGCTGCGGCCGGGGTTGTTGTCTCTTCTGAGACTTCCACCGAACCGCCGGGTGCATGTGCTGCGCCCGGTGGGTTGTCAGGTGGTGCGGCGCCAGGTAAGCCTGTCGCCGATCCTCTCGAAACTTTCTTCTTCTTGTTTTGTTTTGTTGGCATTGGGGGCTTGGTTGCAGGGGTGATCCCTTTGATAAAGGATGCTAAAAAATATGTAAAGGGCGCTCTTACTTAAGTAGGACCGACGTAGCACAACCGACTAGTGGGATTATGCAACGTGTTGGGTACAAAAGTAAAAGCTACATTATCTATCATGTGACCGCTGGTTTTAATAAACCAACGGTCTCCAATTCAAATATGTACAAACATACTGTAAAGGGAAGGTCTCCCTTTACAGGAGATGAGTGGAAGGCAGCGTTTTGGACAAACCGTGGGCTCTTTGAGCCATTGGTTATGTTTTTCGGACTCACCAACAGTCCGGCCACATTTCAGACGATGATGAATGACATCTTCTGTGATCTTATAGCAGAAGGAGTTGTTTGCATATACCTTGATGATATCCTTATCTACACCAAGACTCTGGAGGAGCATCGTCGCATCACTCGTCTCATGCTGGATCGTCTCCATGAATACCACTTGTTCCTGAAGCCTGAGAAATGCGAATTCAAAAAGACAGAAATCGAATATCTTGGACTTGTCATCTCCCACGGAATGGTATCCATGGACCCAGTGAAAGTGGCCAGAGTTGCAGAGTGGCCAACTCCAAAAAACAAGAAGGAGGTACAGTTGTTCCTAGGCTTTACCAATTTCTACCAACAGTTTATCTGGGATTTCTCACATCATGCACGACCTCTCTTTGACCTTATGGCCAAGGATGTTATGTGGGTGTGGGGACCTGCACAACAGGATGCCTTTGACACCCTCAAGCATGCCATTACCTCTGAGCCTGTTCTCATATTTCCAGATGATGGCCGACCTTTCCGGGTAGAAGCAGACAGCTCGGACTTCGCGACAGGAGCCGTGCTGTCTCAACAGTCTCCGGAGGATGACAAATGGAATCCGGTCGCATTCTACTTGAAAAGCCTGAATGCGGTTGAGCAGAATTACGAGATCCATGACAAGGAGATGCTTGCAATTATCCGTTCACTTGAGGAGTGGAGGCATTTCCTGGAGGGTGTGCAACACCAGATTGAGATCCATACTGACCACAAGAACCTCCAGTACTTCTTGACTGCCAAGAAGCTCAATCGACGGTGATGATATGCTAGGGATCGTCTGCATGTAAACCACACAAACAAACACCAACAAAAAGACGGAGTCAGAAAAGTTCCCGGACACAGTAATAGGACTTAGGAGTTGGGAGTTGAGGAACTCCGGATAGGGTGGTAGACAGAAGTCTGGACTTCAAATGTTAGTCCTAGACTGGAAAGGGGAAAGAGGGAATCCAAGGGACTGAGTTCCTAGGATAATATCGGAGGGTCGCAAACGACGAGGACGACCAGATGGCGGGGCTATAGAGACGACAATGACGGAGTTACGGAGATAACAATGAACACGGACTTTGACCAAGATGTCAAAGTTGTTCAGAATAACGACAATAGAGATGAAATACAAAGTGTGGATGATAAGAGTGTATTGGGGTTGGACTACTGGGGTAGTACAACTTGTTTTTATCTACTGTAAGTAAGTAGTTTTTATATGTCAGAATTTCGGAGATGGAAAACCAGGAGCCATATGTACAATGATAAGTAGGAGTTGGGTAATTGGTGGATAGTCTGGTGGTACAAAACATGTGGTGAAAGAATCAGCATGAGGCAATGGAAATATTGAAATAAAACAAAGAAACCGCCGTAACCGTCTAGCGGGGTGCAGGGTTTACAACATGAGGCACACATGTGTTTGGGATTGGTCCAAGAAAGGCAACGTCAGTAGTATGACATCAGGTGATGGCGGACCGGAAAGGTACCAGTCACGTGGAGATTGTCGCCTAAGTCCTATGTCTGATGGTGAATGCCGTATTCATGTCCGGAGTATGGTGATCCGGAGTTACGATGGGACGTCTGTGAAATGCGAAAATATCCGGGTTTCGATGCCCAGAGCGAGAGAGGACTTATCAATGGCAGGCAAGGTGGTCTTTGTATCTTGCCAACTTCGATTTTGTGTTGCATCACCACTCTGGATGGACCATGGGCAAACCCGATGCCTTGTCCCGCCGCCCAGACCACAGAGATGGGAGTTCTGACAACACAGACATTGTGTTGCTCAAACCGGAGTTCTTTGCCATCCGTGCTCTAGAGGGTCTGGCTCCTGTGGGTGAAGAGGAACAGATTCTGAGGGACATCCATTGGGGGAACAGAGGGAACATGCATGAGGACATTGTGGCCAAGGCCGCTGCCACGTTGAAGTCTGCATGTTCTGGAGTTCGGTCAGTGAAGAGTGCAGAGTGGGCGGAGGAGCAGGGAGTCCTCACATTCCGTGGTCGAATCTATGTTCCCAATGACCTGGACTTGCAGTGCCAGATTGTCGAACTCCATCATGACTCCCGCGTCACCAGACACCCTGGTCATTGGAAGACATTGGAGTTGGTATCCCAGAATTATTGGTGGCCACAGATGTCCCAATATATTGGCTCCTACACCAGCACCTGTGACCTTTGTCAGCAGACAAAAGTCTGGAGACAGGCTCCAATGGGTAAGCTGCACCCCTTGCCCATTCTGGAGGGCTGCTGGAACATCGTGTCTGTGGATTTCATTGTGGAACTCCTGGAGAGTCATGGGTATGATGCGGTGATGGTGGTGGTGGACTCTGTGGGGAAGCGGGCACACTTTATTCCAACACACACCACCTGTACCGCGATGGGTGCTGCAAACCTCTACTGCAAGAATGTCTGGAAGTTGCATGGACTTCCAGATGCATTTGTCTCCAATCGCGGACCGCAGTTTGTTGTGGAGTTTACTCGTGAGCTTTATCGCCTCCTGGGCATCAAGCTCAGCACCTCCACAGCATACCACTCCCAATCTGATGGTCAGATGGAGCATGTCAACCAGGAGTTGGAGCAGTATCTCTGGGTTTTCTGCAATGAGCGACAGGATGACTGGGACGATCTCCTACCAGAGGCGGAGTTCCAGTACAACAATCACATGCACTCTGTGACCAAGTACACCCCATTCATGCTTGACACTGGTCGGAATCCACGCATGGGCTTCGAACCCTGCCCCCGGAATTTGAACAATGAGTCAGCCAACGAGTTCTTTGAAGTACAAGCCTGGAGATTGTGTGTACTTGGACGCCTCTGACATTCATACTACTTGGCCATCCAAGAAGCTTTCTCATCACTACCTTGGACCATATATTGTCGAACGCCAGATTGGCCCTCTTGCCTACCAACTCCACCTCCCTCGTGCCATGAGTCGTCTCCACCTGGTGTTCAACGCTGTCAAACTCCGCCCTGCTCCACCGGATCCCATCCCCAGCCGCCGTGCGCATCTGCCCCCACCTCCAACCCTTATTGACGATGAAGAGGAGTATGAAGTGGAGGAGATCCTGGACAGCCACATCTTCCATCGCAAACTCCAGTACAAGGTCAAGTGGTAAGGGTATGGCTATGAGGAGGCTTCCTGGGAGCCTATGGTAAACTTGTCGCATTCCTGCGACCTCATCCGGGACTTCCATAGGCATCATCCGGATGCTCTGCACCAGGTCTGGGGATTGTATCTTGTGGATCCTGCAGTGCATTGAGGTGCTGCACCCTAGGGGGGAGGTGATGTAAGGGGACACTATCTCATTCCATTATCCCATTCCTTTTTCCCTACTCTTGTTACATATATTTACTTCTAGGTACGACATCTCTGGACACCACCAACTCCGCTGGCCTTTCCCTGCCACCAACTCCAATGTCCTGTTTCGTTGGACTCCAGACTTTGGCCCTTGGAATGCCATGTGCATCGGCTCATCGTTTCGCCTCCACTCCACAGTATAGGGGGTCTATAACTATACAGTTTATCAGCCACCGGATCGTATATACAGGACACACCTGGCAGAGGGATCCTTAGATTTGTTCTCTTTGGATTTCCCCTTTGCCAGGTGCGTTGTTCCCAGTATCTACATACCCTGCCTAATATACTTTGGATTTCCCCTTTGCCAGTCTTGTACGAGCCTACAAGCCTTTAAGGGTCGCCCTTACATTTACCCATCAAGCAGAGCTACTTTGGTGCATTCCCATGGCCCGATGTGGCAACAACATGCTGAAATGTTAAGGTACAGACACCTGGCACCCAATTGTAGTTCCCAGCAGAAACTGATAAAAAAATAATTTTTGTCACTGTTTTGGGTGTATATTTGAAACCACTCAAGAACTAAGTAATGTGCTTTCTGACTATTTCTTGATAAACACAAAGGAAATACTTTAAGTATATAATTTGTATCTCCAAAAAACCACCTTGAGTGTTCTTCGTCTGGTATTTGTGAGCTGAAAGGTTACTGATGCTCGCTGACCATCATTTACCTTCATTTACCTTCACTTACCTCTTGGCTAATTATGCTAATTCACTGATGATGATTTCTGACATTAGAATGCAGTCATTCCCACACATTGTTCTGGACATATATCACTATATTTTGATATAATAATAATCTATACTATATACTCACATGGCAACATGTCTTGTTGAACTGGGGAGAACCATGTACAAGCTCAAAATTTCAGGTGAGACAGCAGGGTCACTGTTTTGGTCAATTTATTACATAAGCATCCAAATCTGGCTGACACAGCTCTAGCCAGCATTGCCCAAACCCACTCTTACTGCAACCACATCTGATTGGGTACATGATTTGATAGTAGTATTACTGTTGAATCTGTGTGCCTTTCCAAAGCTATCCTCTCTCTTGTCGTTGTTGATGTCCTACTGTTTGTTGCTAGTATTAGTGGCAAATAAGTAGATGTCATTTCAAGCCCTGGTTCTTCTCTGGTTGATGTCAAGCTTCTGCCATTTGTTGCTAGTATTAGTGGCAAATATGTAGACCTTGTTTCCAGCATCGGTTCCAACCCAAGGCTCTCTCTCAGGTTGTCATCATCATTCTGCTATTCGTTGCTAGTATTAGACAAATAAGTGGACATCGTCTTGCAGCCTCATTCAAGACTGCATCCAGGTGTATCCAATTGTAGGCCATAGGAACCTGTGAATACATTTTTTTCACTGTGTAAGTACCACTACTACACTTGTAATCATGTGTCTCCATCTAGCCACAGGATTCAATCTCCTCTTCTAAGTGTTCTACCCTCCTTCCATCAATGACGACAGCATATCAATGCTCCATGCATTTGGTGAGTAATTTTCACTGTGATTTGTTCATGTTCTCATCACTGATATCTGCGATTTAATGACAGTACATGTTATTGCTGTATATGCTCAATGATATTCATAATATTACTGTTAACAGTAAGTCCTGTTCCTTTGAAATGTAGGCATCTGTATCTTACAATGTGTGGGTCTGGATGGGTCACTTAGGTGGCAAGGGATCCCCAGTATTTCTGAGTCCAAATTGATGGCGCTTTGTGGCTTCAGATCTGCTTATGTACACTTGATCCCTTTGCCTGTCTTGTTGTGGACTTTGCTTCTGACCAATTCTCCTCCTTTGTAGCTTCAGCATCTAGAACTTGGACCTGCCATTCATTGGCCCAAACGACCAAGTCACCATCTGACCATCTTCCTGGCTTCTCTTGTCTTCATTTGCTCCCATTTGCCTATTGAAGCCAAAAACCACTCTGGTTGCTACATTAAGTGCCATACACATTGAGGATCTCAAAGAGCAGCCACAGGGAGGAAGTGAGGAACATGATAACAAGTTTGAGGTGTAAAGCACATTTGAAGCACATGTCATAGCATGCTAGAAATGTATTGAATACATAGATGAAGTCTGATTGGTCTTCAATATCATGGATCCGTGGAGATGTTGAGGGGAATGTTGAGGAGAAAGAGGTGCAAGCCTTATCTGTCACACTGTCACAGCTGTGTTGAAGGAGCCATTTCCGTGACATTCTGGCACACCTGCGTTTTCAATGTCTCTTTGATGACATGCTTAGTAAAACTGCTTCATTTCATGGGAGGGCATTCTTAAGAGATTCCCAAAGGTGTTTAAAGTCCAAATTTTGCCAAAAGTCACTGTGAAAGAAATTTATTCCAAAAATTCAAACAGGTGTGAAAAGGAGCCATCAATCACTGTACGTTGAAAGAAAACACTGGCCGAAAAACAAAAGCAATCTCAGCTGCCCTTGATAGCGAGCCAAATTTATTCCAAGCCCTCAGAGTCAAGTAGCTCAGCAGCACCATTCTATAAGGATCCAAATATACACTTTGGTGCCCCGAGTCATGGAGGACAACAAGCTGCTATCCCTCCACTGGGATGAAAAACGGGACCCTGGGATGCCACTCTGTCACGGGAGTTGTGAACGGACACATCACCTGGCACATAACGCCTTCAACACGACGCTCACACCCTTGACCCGTCGGGCTTCGTATGCATATACGACGATCGACGGGACGCCTCATAGCCGTCGAAGGAGGGACCTGTAAGGGCTGTATTTTGGTGAGAACGTAGGGAATCCGAGGAGAGTATCAATGTTCTCTGATCTTGAGACGACCATGGCTGGAACACCAGCGGCTACGACGGGGCTAAGAAGCTCGCCAGAGCCCATCCCACTTCCCCTGCGCCGTCACGGCACAACAACAGACAGTTCTCACCGTCATCAACAGGCAGTGGGAGGTCCGGGTGTGTGCTCGGGTGTCCTGCCTCATGGAGGATATCAAAGTGTTCACCTTCCACCAGTGTGAAGAACGGGAAATTAAAGTACGATATCGTCATGGGCTGCTTCCATGCATGCACGACCTGACACACATACTTTGCGCGCCTCGCCATCCAGCTGTCCTTGTCCAGATTCATATATGTAGGTTGTTGTTGTGATAGTGACAGCGATGATGGCGACGTTGGCCTATCGGATTCCTGGTGCTGCCGTTGTGCCAGAGGCGATGGCTGGGTGGTCAAATTTGCTGCACGACCGGTGAACGCTTTACCATTTGTCGTGGCGATCGAGGGACGCAGGCGCTTCTGATACATACTGTCTGTCTCCGTGATAGAAAGAGCGCACATGACCTCATTGACCTCGGACCAACGCCTCTCCCACACAGTGACTGTTTCCCTGTGTCCCTTGTTGATCTCGCCCTCTGCGCGTACCATATTCCACAGCCCCGCCCAAGAAACGTGCATGGACCCCCAGAACGTAGCCTGGATCTTCGCGAGCCGCCTCACCGTGACAGTGAGACCGCGGTGCAGCAGCCTGAGGTATGTCGGGAGTTCGGCGGCCAGTTGCCCGCGGAGGGCGACGTAGCTCGTAGAGGTGAAGGGAGACGGGGGCCGGGGGTGCTTCATGGAGGTGTACGTGGCGAGATTGTGGCGGAAGGGCGCCCGCCCAGTCACGAAGGAGAGAACCTTCAGAGGTTGGTTCATCGATGCCTGTAGCGATACAATCTCCTTGATGAACTGATTATTGACATCGATCATGAGCTGGTGACACAATGGGACGAGCACCTCCTCTATAATGGCCAGGAAAGCGCTGTACGTCTCGCTTCCCTGCTCCTCTGACAACCCGAGAACCTTCCCAAAGTTCACCGACCAGGCTTCCAACGCGAGCACAACGTTGCTCGTCATTTTGACCCAACGAATCACACCCTCCGAAAGCTGTCGCATGAATATATCGATGCGCTTGAGCTCCGTCTGCATGCGTGCTACCTGCGCTGCTTCGCCATTCGCATCCACAATACCGAGCTGGGCAGACCTGGCATTGCTCCTGTGCCACAGCGACTTAATCGTTGCCAGGTGCACAGATGGCCTGAAGCCGACCTTCATAACCTCTTTCGCCGATAGCGCCTCTTTGACCACCTCCCACCCCCGGCGTCTTTTGTTCAAGTTTCGCACAACCTCCTCCATCTTTGCACGCGCAAGCTCCAGGCTCTCCTTGTCGCTGTGCATGTCCGGCGTCTCGTCAATTATGGATGCAAGGAGGGAGGGGTACACGAGGAGGCGGTGGACGGGTTTATTCAGAAGTGAGGGGAGGTCTCGAGCCTGTGAATGAACGGAACTGACGGCCTGCACATGTTGTAGGTAAGCGGCGAGAGCTGGTGTCTGAGGAAGTGCTTGGAGATGGGCCAGGGCGACGGAATGTCGGATAATGTAGCGTGAAAATATTCGTTCCATTTCAGGGATCTGAATACACTCAGAACGTGGGGGTAGACGTAAAACCTATTAGAAACATACTGTTTCAAGAAAGAGGCCTCCGACGTGGTCATCACCCCGTCCTCCCTCGAACGTAGAGCCCAGGGCCTCTTCAAGGCAATCGCAGAAACTGTCAGCAAATATGGCTAGTTCGGCAATGTTGCGGAATATTATACGGGTATCTTCTGGTGTCATGGGCAGATTAAGCGATGAAGATGAGGATATCGATATCCGCGATGTCGAGGGCAAGGGGATGTTCAATGACACCCGTTGATCTGAGTTTTGAACGAAGCCTGGTGAGTATTGAAACGTTGGGGACAAGGCTCATTGTAACCTACTGAGTGCCATTGGTACGTGTATTTCCCGAATTAACGCCAAATCAGAAGCATAAGCTCGTTCAGAGGAGAGTAAATCGCTCAGGCAACGCTGTCGTTTCGCCATGGGCACTCGTTAGATCAAAGACACGCTGCTGTTGACAAGTGAGCTTGGGTAGGCAACATGCCTCCTGTTTGAATGGTCAGCAATATGATCTTCTCGCGATGCAAAGTAATACCATTAGTCAATTGCCTGTGCTCGCAGTAAGGTCATGGGAGCCAGGAAGGTGGCTCTGATCAGTGGCGGATCGCACAACACTGACAGCAGCATGTTTGTTATTCGCAGACGCCGTTCTGACAGCTTGTCTCCGTCACAAAGCCCTCCCTCATGGCGTTCACGAACGCAAGCCATACCAACGTCTACGGAGGCACGTTCACAGATATAGTCGCAGGGGACTACTACAATATCAGTGGAAACCTGGCCATTAACAATGAGCCAGGCAAGTTTCTCCACCGTCCATACCTTTGTCATGAAACTCACCGAGCACTAGGACTTCTCCTCTTGTTCAACGCCACGTCGCCCGGTGCTGCGTTTGATTCACAGGAACGATCTCCACCCGCTAAATGCCACCCTGGCACGCGTCAGGAAATACTAGGAAAGATTGCTGGCTGGCTTAATCTCACCTCGAACCGCGTTCACGAACGTGTCCTATGGCTTCACGGTCCCGCTGGAGCAGGCAAGTCTGCGATTGCCCAAACTGTCGCGGAGGATTGTGCCCAGCGTGGGATGCTAGCCGCCAGTTTTTTCTTTTCTCGGGGAAGGCCCGGTCGTGATTCCATTGATCGCCTTTACACCACGATCGCATTCCAACTTGCCATAGCCATACCACAGTTGCGACCTGCCATTCAACAGAATATCAACAATGATCCTTCCACTGTCCACAAAGCTAACTTTCTGCAGCTCCACAAGCTTGTGGTGGAGCCACTTCAGTCCATCTCCACATTGTCAGACAGGGCACCCGAGCTCCAACTCAGCATACCTTCCATCATTATCATTGATGGCTTGGACGAATGCACCGGAAGTCACAACCAATCCCAGATTCTACTTGACATCCTCTATCTTGTCAGAACCCCCGGTCTTAATCTCCGTTTCCTCATCGTGAGCAGACGGGAGTACAATATATGCCATGCATTTGAGGATACAGATCTTGTGAAGTTCTGTTCCAAAACGATATCACTCTATGGCGATTTCCGGTCCCATGAAGATGTCCGGATATATCTCCTGTATGAATTTGACAGAATCCACTCCTCGACAAAGCATCAGCCATGGATGGTTGATATTCCCAAACCGTGGCCAATCACACCTGACCTTGACCTATTGGTGGATTGGTCTGATGGATACTTCATCTACGCCTCCACTCTCGTAAGATTTGTGGACCAAGAGTCCCTCTCTCCGATCAAGCAGTTGGATTCGGTGCTCAATGCATCGAAAACAGGCACCAATGCTTTCGGAGAGCTCGACAAGCTTTATTACCAGGTGCTCTCAACGATCCCCGACCTACCCTCTCTCAAGACGGTTCTAATGGCCGTTTATGCTGGGGTTCCTGTCAAAATAATCCCAGAACTCTTTGCTCTCGAGCCTGGTCAAGCTTCTACAAACTTGCGCGGGCTGCAGTCCGTGATCGAAATCTCGTTTTACGGGATTCCCTATCCTGTTCATGCTTCATTTTACGACTTCCTCCGTAATTCAACTCGTGCAGGAAAATATCACATGGACTACCACACCACGAACGCACAAATCACTGACGTGATACTCGGTTTCCTACAACGCTGCTTCATGCTAGCTCGTTCAAGAGAACCCTCATCAATTTTCAGTTTGGATCAGTCTCTGTGCAACGCAGCAAGGTTTTGCTATAGCAATTGGTACAAATATTTGAAGATATCGGGCCCACATCTGGACATGCTCAGTAAAGAAGTGATAGCGGTCAATCCCAACTGCTGGATGCTTCTTCCGAAGGACCAGTACCTTCCCTGGCATGATAAGACACCGTCTGCCTTGAAGGACATGCTTATCTCGGGTTTGAGGATGTTGTTAAGAATTGAAGAGGAAATCAAGGTGAGATTTTACGGTATTTGACAAACTTTTTGCCGGCTATCTATATTTATGCTATGAGCTCTATCTCTAGAACGATCTTCATTCTAAAGGAGATCATCTTGTGCGGTACTTTGCAAGAGTACGCGACATGGCATTCAAACGCCTCCTCTCCCCATCGACGTCACTAGATTGGCGGATTCTCTACGCATATACCTCATTGCATTTTCATCTGACTGAACAAGCCAAAACAGACGACTGGGTTCAGAGGTTACTCAATCTCGACGACCTGTTGCCACAACGTTCAGCACAGATTCACGGAGTATTGAAAGCTCTCTTTCCCAACACTGCCCTCAGAAGCTATCTCGTTAGCAAAGCCGCGCCAAAAAACCTTTTCGTCAATCTCAGGGATGCTCATGCTCACATAGCAAACTGTTGCATGGCGTTACTAACTGCTGACGTGGATGAGGTCCTGGCTGCGAAGAGGTTCGTGCAGTCATGAATCGTCAGCGTCAGCATCCAAAATATTACCTAACCCAACTCAATAATGCTCCAGTAACACAGAGTACAGGCATGCAAGACATTTTTGGGCTGTACATCTCAGTGAAGCATCTCCTGGTAACGCCCAACTGCAAGATCGCCTTCAAACCATTGATCAACGCTTCGTTCTGAACACGAGGTATTATTCTGACAAAATGAACCATCTGGCGCACTTAGAGGTATTGTTCAGCCAACAATTCAGCCCATTTTATTCACACGGAAGCTTTATACAGCGATTGGGGATTCATGTTTTCCCAAAGAATTGTTGCATCAAATGCGCCAAGGGACAAGGGATTACGGTTGATGAACATGATCAGACTATCTCTAAATTAAGCAGCATCGATGATGGAATTCGTGATTACTTGCACGCAGGGAACAGAGCAAAAGTGATCGATGTCCGCCAGGCTTTAATTCAGAATGACATAAAGAATGTCGAACGAGTCCTATCATGGCTAAAAGTGAGCATTTTTAAAGGCTTCATCTAGCACGTTCATTCAAAAATCCTCGCAGAGACAACGGAAACCGCCCAGAGACGTTTTGTATCGGTGGGAGACTTATCACCTCGAGCTTTGCACTGGTCAGACACACTCAAAACCGAATGTTCCTCCCACCAAGCCGCAAGCACGTCCGGGACTGGGTGAGCCTTGCGATATCTGAGTTCCAGAATGCAAAATCACTCACTCGAGATTTAAGAAATACCCAAGGCTTTTAAGTCTCTTGGGAAAGTCCGTCTGTATCAAAGAAACCGATCACGCCGTGTGCAACCTGAGATGGGCAGAAAAGTCTGGCGCCCCTCAACGGGTAAGCTTGGAGATGACCCTGTTTTCCGTTGAAGAAAACATTGACAGATGGTCCCAGGAACGCTGAAGTATTTCAAATTGTTCCGAAAATGTTCGCCAACCGATGGGCTCAATGAGGACTACCAAATTATACCTAGATTCATCACATGGGACGAGGACTCACCGCAGCACAGTGGCGACGAGACTGATCCTTTCCGGCAAATTGCAGCCAGCCACCCCCCACAATTTCCCAATTTTGGGGTGGGTGGTGGGTCCAACGCATCCCTGTATGGTGGCATTGCTCGATTCCCCCTGCCATCCCCCGGTAACGGCAGCCAATCATCCGTAGGATCGTCTACCTCGAGCCACTCCAGCTACGGCACCCTGATTGACCATCCGACGTTGAACCTACTGCGGAGCACCAACGAGGAACTCGACCGGCAACGACGGGGCCATTTCCTATCTCCCGATGGGCTGCAGCGGATTGATGAAGAATCTTTATCACCATCAACTGTCGATTTCCCTTCCCTGGTTTCACCACCTCGTCTCGTCGATCCTGCTCTTGTCCAGGACCCTATCAGCGGGCCCGATCGCAAGCCCTCACAGTTCTCTCTCTCTGCATTGCCAGCCGCCGACGAGGCTTCTACAGTGCCTACTGAGACGTGGCCGGCGGAGGATCTAGCATTGCGATTGATGCCTTAGTTCACCCAACCACTTGGCGAAGATGGTTCCAATAAAAACGGCGGCGGCTTCCTGAGCAGTCTGGGTTTGCATCACCTGAGCTGGTTCGATAACCGCGACAGCGGTGTGAGCACGGTGACAGAGCACGCCGAGCCAGACTTGGACAACTGAGAGGATAGAGGACTCCTAAACACATTCCCTAGTACTTTGTCTCGCCAAGATACACAACCAGCAGCGATCGACCTACAACGCTAGCATTCGAAAACAGGGCATCATTTCCTTTGATACTTAACATATACTGCTCGAGCTTGGAGTGGACATAGCACTTGCACGGGATATTCCTAGTCCCATGATACCTAGTCCCATCCGCCTTTCGACCGGCCTTTTTTGATATCACTCCTGTAAGATTTCTCCTGTTTTCTGCGAGCCTTGTCGGCTCGCTCGAAAGCGGCAACTCGTTTTTTCTGCTCTTCACTGGGCTCATTTTTTATCGAGCCGGTTGAAGCACTGAGAACTATCTCGTGAAGCTATAATGGGTTGGTTAACGATTTTTGTATGGTACTCAACACACCTTCCGAAACTTCGACTTACCTTTGAGAGACAATCCTCGACATTCTGGGCTTGAGAACGGTAGACGGTCGATTGTATCAAAATTGAGTTCGTAGATGATACGTAGTGCGGCTGTCAGCTGCTTAAGTAGGTGCAATCCACGAAGTTCCGAAAACATCACACGTTTTCCTTCAGAATCGGGTGCGCCCATGCTGGGATCCATAGAGAATCGACAGGGCATCTCAGAGTCGCCTTTGTGTTTACTTTGTTGACATGCTAGTACAGAACTATCAGTGGTGCGTGCAAAAATTGCTAGCGGGTAGTCACCTGTCCACCTGGTCCTGAACTCCTTGAAAAGCTCAATTCAACCAACGCCTTCGGTATACTTTGTGTCTTGAAGCCTGAAATCCACGATCGAGCTGCTGAAATATCATCAGGCGTGTTGAACGCCGATATTCTCGGAGCAATAGGCAGAGATTTCGCCGGTTGGGTGTAGTTTCTTATAGTATGTCGAGAAAGGGTTACGTTGTGTCTCAAATTCGGATTTCGTTGTGAAAGACTCCACAACATCCGGGAAGCCTCAAGGCGAGAGGAAGTGGTGGTGGTACGACCGACGGAGTTAGCCACTGCAAGGCGATGTGAGAATGCACGCAAGTGAACATAGCTATGAACTCGCCTCGGAGAATTGAGTGGTATAATAGTCTCGAATGGGAACCAGGACGGGTCGGGAGCAGGTGGTGGCCATACCAACTTGTTCGCACCATGGGCAATCGGAATGAAAAAGGCGTTACTACAATGACTTGCGAGAGGAAGCCAACGACGGTGGGCAATGGGTAACAGAACAAAAAAAAGGCATCGTCGAGCTGTTTCCGAATTGCAATTGGGTTGTTGGTACAAATGACAGCTCACGCGCCGTAATTTGGTTGAGCTGCAGCTCGTTTGATCGCAAAGCGTCAACCAAATAACACGCTTCCCCTTGTGGTGATCTCAGTCCCGCCCGTTGACTTGGGTGACGCTAAATCGTTGACGCTAGCCCCATAGTGCAGGTCTCCTCGTTTGAAGACCAAACTCCCTTCTTATTTGTCTCTCCATCCAAAAACCACCGCTACAGTTCTTACATCGCTGCCAGGAACACAGTACTACAAAACAGGCTCACCTCAAGTTGCGGAAGAACGACCTGTTACGACGCGTTCGCAACTGTATAAGTGCACGAAGCCTACGAAACAGGCTTCATGTAGTGACCCGAAGTGGAGTGTCACATCAAGCAGCCTGATATCGCGACACAATTTTGCCGATGCTGTAACTGGAACGCCGGAGTCATCTTGCGTTACAGGCGAAATCATTGCACATCTGATCTGCGATCATTGACCTGGTACCTTGGCTCCAGGAGACAACCTTCGAAACCGGCTTTTTGTTGAATTGCAGGTGCGATCAACGCTTGTATCCCATTGCCAAACGACCCCAATGAAAAAATGCTGATACATACACGACAGGACAAGACTTTGGATGTGACCTGTCAGAGCGGGATTCTTGTCAAGCCGCCGCTCACGAGGCCTCCGTGTCAGCGAGATCACGAAATAAATGCGGTTAAACCACTTGAAACAGGTCCATTAGGTAGTTCCTTCCCACTGGCATCAGTTCCGCTCGGTGCTCGGCCACTGCGCACCTTTCGCTTCGATAACACTTGCACTTCGCTTCCTTCCACGTCCAAGTTCGTCTTATGAGATGGCCAATAGCAAGTTTCCGGACGAGGCGAAAAATTCGAGGCCTGGCGACCCAAAAACAATTGAGCCTCACCCAAGACCAGCCGAACATTTGTTGAAAGTCACGAGGGTTGGCAGACCCTTTCACCAAGTGCGTCTTCCGTGTAACGCTTAATCCTCCACCTCGCGAATCGACATTGTAGGACACGGCCGACCTCTTTGCAACCTTCATAACTGCGGTTGAGTTGAAGCCCCATAGATCTGCCTTTCGAATTTACCCATTGTCTTTTTCCACGTCGGTTATCTGTGTCTTTTTCAATTCGGTTAAATTTCCTGCTCATTTATGTGATCTTCTACTTACAGCGATGAAGCCATTCAGACCTTGGCGGCCCTCAAGTTCTCGCAGTCTACCCGCACACCAGTTCCCGACGATCCCTCCGCGTATATTACAACCACAACCAATTTCATATTCTCTATGACTCGACCTGCCGCCATGAATCTGGCTCAACACTTCCTGGACGCCCGTTACGTTAGGAATGCCGTGGATGCCTCATTGAATATTTTCAAGGACCAGAGTTTGTACACCATGACGCCCAAGGGACTCCACATGCTCGAGCGCTTTATACGCAAGACCGGAATCGATGCCGAGCATTTACAACACGTACTGAGTACAGAGATTGTATGCTCGAAGCTTTTCCATGTGGAGCGAAGCCCAGCTGAAGACGAAATCCGTTTCTCTTACCAAGATATCATTTCGCTTTTTCGATGGTTCGTTGGTCCCCTACCCAACTATCCGCCCAAGTCGGCTAGTAGCCTTGAGCCATCACGTCAATATGCCCAGCGATCAAAGGGCATCGCCATGATGGACTTTGTGGACCGCGGCCTGCTCGGAAGGGGCATACAATATCAGCACTGCTTCGATGCGGTGGACGCTCTAGAATGGCTGTGCGACTTTACCTCTGTAGTCGGAAGGGACGAGGCTGCCGGAGTAGGAGCGCACTTTGATCGTTTGGGTCTCATTAGTCTGGTTGGTAATCCCGAGAAAACGTCCCGGAAAGCGATTATCTTCTCCGTATCTGGTCCTGGACCTAATGACGATCCATCCATCCGCGTGAGTTCGCACGTGCTTCAGGAGTTTACGTTGCTCACGATCATTTGGAAAGTCTCAAGGGGAGTTCCGATGCGCGAACAAGGCAATCTATCAAGTGACGTCTAAAGGTCGCCGTGTTGCTGGCTGGAGCAAGCCAGCCACAGACGATTCTCCGTCCGAGGAGGAGTCCACCGAGAGTGACATAGGGGAGAAGAGTATCTCGGACGGTGAGGCACTATGAGACTCGTTCCATAAGCTCTCACGAACATATCTTGAAGGCACGAGGATCATAAGCGCCCCTGACCACCTCCGCTACATCCTCAAAGAACAAAAATTGCGGTCGCTGTTCCGCGAATTTCTTTCCGAGCGATTCTGCGAGGAGCATGTTCTGTACTGGATGGACGTGGAAGCGATCAACCGCAAGTTCAGCGTTACTTCCAGCGCCAGCGGTGGTGTGGATGCTCTCCTAGCTGGTCAAGATACGAGCAAGCAAGTAAAGGCCGACTGCCGAAGACACCACGAAGCCCTGCTCCATAAGGCTCTAGTCATCTACAAATCGTACCTCCAACCGGCCAGCCAGTACGAGCTCAATACTGATTACTCTATGCGTAACGAACTTGTAAAGTTCTTGGAGACTATTCCAATCGAGACCGCAGGCAAAGACCCACGAGACATGTCGCATCGCATTTTGTCCTGTAACACTGAGCACCTGCGAGTCGTGCTTCAACATTACAAACGAATTCAAGCATATACCTTCCGCGTCATGCTCACGGATTCGCTTCCCAAGGTTTGCTCTTACTGACTACATTCAGATCAATGCTAAATTGCCCTCGGCTTGACACAGTTCGTTCAGACTGAGACGTATCTCGCCTTGCTGAGATCAGATTACCACGAATGCCCGACAAATGAAGACACCGATTCCTTACTTGGCCCGACTGGGGCATACATCAACTATTCATCCCTGGCCAGCTAATCATGGATGAGCGCTAGTGGCTGCGTATGCCTCGATTACCGTGATTCATTGCGTGCAAGTTTTGCATCCGCCGCAACGACCACCGACACCCAGACCAAGCTTCTCAACCGCGAGGAGGATCGTCTCCGCTTGGAGACTCGGAGACACAATGAATGTTTTCGACCTCTTTCACACCTCTGTCGACAATAGTCCGACTTCCTTTCGAGTAGTACAAACTCTTCCCATAAGCTATTACCCTATCGCACCTACATAGTAGTACCCTAGAACTCTGTACTATGGCGGATAATAGATTGTTGTACTAGATCTTACCAGGGCTGCCCCTGGTGTGCCACGTTTATCGAAGTTCTTTTTCAATCTGACCCAACAACATAGGCTTGCAGCGCTGGAACGTTGTTGATGAATTCCTTACTGATCATAAGGTACTGACGTCAAGACAAGGTGAGAACATACACGCTATCGTCTAATTTATACCTGGTTCTCATTTCTGCTCTGTGGCGCGAGTCAGAGCGACGAGGAATTTTTCCAAGTTGTGGCATACTCCATGGGAAGCCACCGAGTTCCTTCATAGCTATGAGGGTATAAAGAATAAAGCCACTCTCTGTTTTCGGCTTCGGGAACCTGCTGTTGACTGCATACACCGATTCGCAGTATTTCCTGCGCCTCGAGTAGAACAAACCTATAATGATTCCCAGACCACATACGTATCTTAGTTCTTTGTAGCTTATAGACTAGTTACACTGGTGTACCACGGCGCATGCTTGCTACATATACCAGTTTCGACGACGTTCTCCACGTTCTGGTTTATCCAATCCCACGAGTCGGCATTACAACCGAAATGCCTATCCAACTTAAGTTGCGTAATGGGGTATCCTGCTAACCTTCTTGTGTCAATCATTTGATGCAACAAACGCCTGCTAGCAAGGTCGTCGCAGAAGATGACCAGGTGCTGTAGGCTGGGACAGGGAATAGAAGTGGTTGAGTTTACTTCGTTGACGACGAGGTGGCGGATAAAGGAGTTTGTCGTGACCTTGTGTAAAATTAGATGAGTGATATGCGGGAATGCGACGGTAAAGGGGATATGCGAGGCAATGACATCTTGACTGTTGGCGATTTCAAGAGTATGCAACTGTGCACAGTCGTTTTTGTAGTCGATAAGGGACTTGACGAAGGATTCCCATTGGGTAGATGACAAGTTGTCGAATAATAGGTACTGGAGGGTAGCGGGCATCAGCATTGGCACGAAGCAGGAGAGGGCTGATATCCCCAGGGCTTCCCGGATATGGGTTAGCCTTTCTCCCATTGGAGTGAAGGTTGGTTGTAGTCTATTTTGTGACGCATTTCGTATGTTTCCCTGATCACTGACTTTCATCGCAATATGAAGTCTATGCAAGGAAGGCAGAGAGAATGGTCTACCCTCCCGTGCCTCTGGAAACAGTATAGAAGGAGTGTTGACCAATTCGGTGATCGAAAGACTTTCTAAAGCCGTCATTGCGTCAAATATGTTCTCCAAGACTGTGTTCGGGGGCCGATGTATATCGTGGAGCTCCAGAGTCGTGATGAGAGGGTGATGAGGAAGCGGAAATGGCTGCAGCTGGTGAACGCATAACTCTACGTGGTCCATTCTGGCGGAATCTTGCGGAGCGTTTTCCGGAGATGGCGCTGTGTATTGATAGTAGAGTGACGCATGTTCTCGGTTCGTGACCGTCAATGAGAGTATATGTGGGAATGAAAACAGTTTCAGAAACGGTGCAATGTACACCTCATCAGATATCGACGCTATAATCAGGAATGATCGAAGTCCTGGTAACCAGATAGAGGAACCTCGCGGACCAATACCGAAATGGCGAAGGGTGTCGAAGTCCAGGTGAACTTCCAAGTGCTTCAGGGTCAGGGATCCATTGAGGGCGTCAAATGACGAAGGTGCCAGTATGACTTGACTAATTTTTAGGATGATGAGATTACGGAACGTGAGACGAATGGTAGAGAGATCGACCCTATCCAATACAAGCGAAGAGAGGGCGGGAATGACTCCTTCATGAAAGAGTGATATTTGATTAATCGCTCGAGAGACGGAAATACTGAGATGCTTCAGGTTAGGGACAGAGATTTGATTGAGGTAAGTGTGGGCAGCTTGTGACGCGACCATTGCTATATCCACCCGTTCCCACCGTGGACCATGAGGAGCTATCTTGTCCATTATACGAGAAGCTTCCTCGTTGTCAGAGTGATCATGGACAGCGGGAAAATCAAGGGAAATATCGAACGGATAATCTCTTGATCGCTCGAGGGCCAATGAGAGGGATTGGAGGGCTAAGTCAACTGGCTGCTCCATAGAAATGTCCAAAATGGACCACATTGCCGGGGTGTGTAAGACACATTCCCTCCACCAGCGGTTAACCTGGGAGGCTGTTGTCCGAAAGGCGCTGCTTTCATTTCGAACGGCCAGGTATCCAGTTTCTAGAATGAGAGCAACGATTTCGCTCGGAAGGGAATCAAAGGTAGTTTTGTCCATCGCATTTTTCCGAGGGAAAACGCTGGGAGACCTATGAGCAAAGGTGGGCATTCTGAAAGGGAGATGATAGGTTCAGTCAGATGTGCAGATTTCCACGCAGTGCGTCCTAGTGGGATGCAATTGCAACTGATCATGAATCATGATGACCATCTTCCACAATTGCGCCGCCTAACTTCTTGATCATAACTTGGGACGGCTTGAGAAGTTTTGCGATTACGTAAGGATTCATTGAATTTGGCGGTTGACAGATGGCGTTGACCCTGCAAGACATTGACAATGCTGAATGACTTGCATTTTGACAGTGCACTCTCACATTCTCGCATGGTGGACTCTTCACGTAGTATTCATAAGATCTTAGTAAGTCTTTCATCCATCACAGGCTAGTGACGGAAGACAGCATGGCTCATCGATGTCCACCACTGGCAACTAATGGTCAGGTTTGTTCCACAGTTCGATTCCAAAGCTTCTTCATGGCAAAGCCTGAGAGGGAAATATAATGTCTCACACGGGCTATTACGGACACTTTGCAGACATCATATTCGATGGAAGACACGAATTACGTTCTACAAGTGAGCGCGCTTTTTGAACAAGACATTACGATGCCGATACCTAGTGCCTTCTCCCCGGGTTGTTCGGGGTCCATGGTAACGGATTTCGTCACATTTCCCCCCCACTTCCTCTTCTGTGGCGTAACGAGGAGATAAGAGACGCTGCGAGCTTGGGAAGCAGTTCAGTACCTTTTTCTCAGTTCGTTTAAGCTTGCGTTGAATGACATCTATTTCTATCCAAGATAGTTCCTTCCAGCCTGGCAGACCAGACGTATACCAATCCGTCTTACAACTACACTATCTACTCCACTCCGAGGATACTAGTGCTGCCTCCCAAAGTACCACCTCCACCCACGTGTAGCCGAAGGCATCCTATCTACAAACTATCCCCCAGTACCCCCAGCTTCTTTACCGTGCTCTCGTCTCGGGAACGTACTTCGACCCGTTCTATCATCAATCAGGATATCCCTGCCTATCTCATGTGCCTCCAACGAGCGGTTCTTCCATGGAGTTTCGGTACCTCTCAAGAAGCCATTCACCTATGCTACTTGCGAATCATGTCGTTCTTTTATGACGAAACTCCTGAGCGTTTGCATCCTCTTCTGGAATATGAAGACTCCAGGATTCTTAGTCTCTATTTTCCAGCTTTGCTCCTTGTCAAAACCGGCCGAGACCTGTCCATTCTACCCCCCTGACCGCGCATCAAGCATGGGTCTTCAAGGTGTATGCAAGGCGTGTTATGGAGCATGAGCTGCACGTGGTGGAAAGCAGGTTCCAGAAATAAGTAATGCTTATCGTTAGTGAATCCCGCCCCTTGTCCTGCGTCTCCTGTGCTCTGGTATGCAAGAGAACTCGGCTGTTATCGTTTGCAGACGGTACCCGCCCCTTGTGCTTCCCCTACATTTCTAGATCCCAAATTACCTCGTGCGTTGATTCTATCTCTGAAACTGATTGCCGTGCATATTATGGAACCTCGCATACAGAATGCTCGCAACGCTGAAGCAGCTCCTCTTTGTGCCTCCAAAGCAGAAAGGAAGAGGCAGTTCATATCCCTGAGCTCGCTTCCTCGCGAAGAAGCTTTTCATGTCTCCGAGTCCACTTCCCCGCCACTTATCACCCTCGGCATCCCCATGTGAATAGCGATCATGACGTCCTCACCTGCCAAAGCTCATTATTCATTCAATACGCTCAGTCCTCCGCGTTCGGCCGTTTGGTGGCGATAAGACCCATCCTCGTCCCTGGCTACCGCTAAGGTCTATCTTCCTATTCCACGACGACCGATGGAACAGTTCGACGCCCATAATGGAGATTGTCAGCTGTCAGGGGAAGTGACGGGCGCAGCGGCTTTTGAGCTTCTCTTACCAGAGGGAACCTTATACCTGTAGGTAAACACGACCAAATTCAGTAGAAAGTTGAACGCTGCTGACGGAAGCTGTCGCCTCTCAACCACCTTCTTTTCATTTCCTCTCCCTTATATCCCTGCTCGTTGGGCCTTCCATTCTTTTCAACGCTCCCTCGATGGCGCGCCATGTCATGAACACCCTTGTACTCCTCACAGCTCTGACGAGCGTCAATGCATACTGGCTTATGGGAATCGGTGAGTGGATGCTCAACCTCTGGCGATAAGCTGGCGCTTGAAATCTATTTAATCCAGAGAACTTTATCACCACTGAACGGCTCGACCCTATCGTCAACCCCGGTAAGGTATCGGGTCACGCTCATTCAGGTATAGCAATCCAAATATCACCCGGAAAATTCACCGTTTGATCATGGTCGTTCAGTCCTCGGCGGAAGCAATTTCAGGATGAACACCAATACTGCTGCACTCAGGAACAGTGAATGCACATCAATTCCTATTCCCGAAGACAAGTCAAACTATTGGTTTCCCGTACGTTCACCATAGTCCACCATATCAAGACTCGCAATTTTATTAAGAGCGTTTCAGCACTTGTATTTCCAGTGAGACCTAATAATGCTCGTTATCACGCTCCCCCCTTAAAGTACCCTCAGGTGGGCCAATGGCAGCTTCACGAGTTTAAGTGGCGGGGCAGTCATGTTAGTAACTCGTTGATGAGCTTGTTACTTCCCCTGACTATCTCATCTAGATGTAAGGCCCACCACAACGCACCATTCCATTCATGTTTGACTCCTCTCAGACTATTTGTTCAATGACAAGGCAGGAACTACCACTGCTTTCCCCGATGATGTCAGTGGTTATTCCACACTTTTTGTTTCGCATTTCTGACGCTCCAATATTTAAGTTTCGTATGCTCAGTGGTAAGTAGATGATGTGGACAACTCGGTATCGTGTCGCCGCTGACCTCATAATGCGCAGGCGACCCCACCCTGCGCACCTATGATCCCAACAGTTATGCTCAACAGGCCATAACGTTCCTGTGCCTGGACTTCAACGGGGTCACGACACGCCATAACTCCTTGCCCTCAAAGGCCTGCCCTTCTGGTATCCGTGCCCAAGTTGTACGTCTATACATTCTTCCGCCTCCCGTCTTGATTTCAACATCACTACCACCACGACAGAACTTCCCAAGCTGCTGGGATGGAAAAGTGAGTCGACTTGAATGCAAAATTTTCATATCTGACATTACGTGTCGGTGATAGAACCTTGACTCACCTGATCACAAATCGCACGTCGCTTTCTTATCTGGTGGACCAGACTCAGGTTCCTGCAGTGACCCGAAGTACCCTGTGACGTTGCCTCGTATCTTTATCGAGGTCGGTTGGCTGTTATCTTGACCCGCACTTCCTAATTTCATTGTAAGGTTTACTGGAACACGGAGTTGGACAAGTACAGATCTCGGGCCATGAACTCATCACAACCATACGTGTGAGCAACAAGCGTATCGCACGAGCACCGAGGTACTGACACTGAGATAAGCTATGCATACGGTGATCCGACCGGATATGGATACCACGCCGGTATGCTCAGAACCATGACGTGTTCAATACTTCTCTGAAAAGCGTGGGCTGTAGATTTCCTGAACGGCTGGGACAAAGGTGTCTTGCAAAGAGCAGTCGATGAGTGCAGTTGCAACATATACGGTGACGTAAGTGGCTAATTGCTGCTGAGAATGGTGGTGCTGAAATCCTGGTTATAGCCAACTTGCTGTGTTGACAAGGGTATCTTTCACATGAACAAAGGAAAGCAGTGCCGTATCACGAGGACCGTCGATGAACCCAGTGCGTGGAGCTCCTCAGAATATTCTCTTTGACGCTGACAATCACTTAGCCACTGGAACACTTCCAAAGCTTCCTGGAAACAACCCGGTTCAGAAGGAAGGTGTACGGGCCACTATGTTCAGCGACCCCAATCAACCTACTCTTCTGTCTCCTGTCTATGCGTACACCGGTGATTCTCCGACCGTGATTGGGAAGCCTGTTCCGCCGGCAGCTGGAGGGCCTGTCTCATCGGTTGCCTCATCATCGAGCGCCTCTACAAGCGCCTCTCCTTCTAGCGCCCCAGCACCTCCTTCCTCATCTTCGGCCGTCGCTTCTTCCGATCCCTCCTCAGGCCAAACCTCCCATTCTGCCTCTTCATCGGTGGCTGCGTCGCCAAGTTCCGCTCCGCCCTATCCTAGTGGACCAGCACCCCCTGCATCCGGTAACCCCACGGGTGGACACCAAGTGCCATCACAAGCTCCTTCGTCCGTCCCTGTTTCATCTCCGACCCAGCCAAGCTATACCGTTACAGTCGCTCCTTCACACACACCCACGGCTGCCGCGCCGCCCGTCCCCACATCGTCGAGTACCTGTGACGATGGCGAGGATGACGACGGAGCGAACGGTGACGATGGCGAGAACGGTGACGATGGCGAGAACGGTGACGACGGCGATGATCCTCTACCTACCGCTTCTGTACACCCATCACCATCGCCTTCGCCCACCAAGTCAGGCTCTCAGCCCACAGATGTTCCCTCCCATCCGACCACGGCTCCTGCCCCGCCCGCCTCCACTCCACCGGATGACGGCGATGATGACGACTGTGACGAGGAGGACGGCGACGACGAACATCATGCGTCGCCCCCTCCCAAGGCACCCGTCCCACCCTCTTCCGGTGTAGGTTCCAATCCACCCCCAAAGCCCAACTCAGGATCAGGTTCCCCTTCCGGTGGTTCTGCGCCCCCCAATCCTCCCGTATTTGTTCCCATACCCGCCACTACACTTGTTGCTGGGGGTGGCCAAGGCAATGGCGTTCCCCAGTCACCAGCGCCAACTGCTGGTTTCTCTAACCCGGTACCCATGTGTCCGGGTGGGAAGTTCAGGCACAAACGATTGAGGGAGCAGAAGCGCGCTCTCCACCACGCACGCTTGTTCCATGAGAACAGTCATCGCTTTATGAAACCCCATCTTCATGCCCGCGCGTTCTAGTTGAGAAGTCTCGCTTGATCTCTTCCTATTTCCCATTCCCTCGCTCTGTCTCTCTTGGGCCCAGCAAGCTGGGCGACCTCATCGTTGTCTGCTCCGTCCGTCTCTCTCTTTCTATTTTGGGCTATATTCGGTCTCTCATCAGGGTTTTGGCACACACTCTCTATCCACGCTCGTTATATTGATTATACTGGTCAGGTTGCGTGCCAGCGGCATGTCAACCCTCTCTTATGTCCCAGCTAGCTTTGGGCAATCGCAGTACCAAGTGTAGCTGTTTTCAGCACTGGTTGCTGGTCTATATAGTATATGGTCTTATGAATGGTATATACATATGTGAAGATCTATAACCGCGAGTCATATTCTGAAAATCGAGACGAGGTAACAAGTCCTTCTGAAATGTGGCAAAAGCACGATTATATGCAATACAAAACTGTTCTAGTTTACAAAGGTTTATTAAGTATACGAGGCACGGCACCTAGTCACAATGGGCACTAGATTCCAGAGTGAAATAGTGAAAACAAACCACCTGTCAACAAGTGAACCAGGGAGGGCTCCCAGGCAACATGGGATATACTGACCGAGTCAGGATCGACAAGATCTAGGTTCTGCTAGACAAGGGTAACAAGACAAACAGAGGCGCAAAGCAGAACAGCAAACTCTTCAGTCCACTACGTTGACAACCGGCCGCCAGATGTCCTCCGGCGGGTAATAGCTCAGGCAATCGAGACGAAGCCTTTCGAAAGCTGGCAGACCAAGCTCCTGGGAAAGTTATATCAGCCACCTAAACTACGGGGATGAAGCTGGGCGACTCCAAAAGGAGCCAACCAACCTCTTTATATTGCCAGAAAATTCGAGCGATATGCAATGCAAGCTTATATTTCGAGACAGCGGTGTAATCCGGATGGGATCGAAACGAGCAGAATAGTGAAGGATGGCAAGAAATAGGAAGATCAAAACACAGTTCATCGGGACGGTTGCATTAGAGGAGTCGGTTCTGCCGTGAGCAGCTTTAGTACGCGCGGTGGTAGGACTTGCGTTGATAGCGACCTTCATGAACCATGGATGGCCACCGCGGTCGAACGCTGAGTCACGAACAAGCAGATTATGGTCCAAACATGCATCACGGCATGTCAAAAGGTCGAGCATTCCCACACCGTCAGCGCATGGCTTACTAGGGACACGCGGCTCTCTGAAAGCTATTCGACATGGCTGAGAACGCCCCGGCTTATTTAGAACGTCTATCAGTGGATATCTAGGATTGTAAAGAATGCGTGATTGGAGTGGATGTAGCGTTTCCACAAGGTCCTTGAAAGATGAGTTAATTCATTCGCTCGATGCAAGCAAGGGAGGAACGCCTCACCGGAGTATTGAAGTGTCTGTGAACGGATCGGCCTGTTGCCATCTCTGTGCAAATGCAGAACTGTGCCTTCATGATAATAGAATTAAAGCAGAGAGATTTAGCCAACGTTCGTGCAACCCGCAAGAACAGAGGTACACACGGCGTCCATTAGGTCTTCGAGTCCAACGTTCTGCAACGCCAGGTCCCAGGATTGTTCAGCTTGGGCCATATAATTCGAATTTGAAGCTGTTGGTGGCGCGGGGAGCACCACTGTGATCAAGGGTGAAGCTATGAGGAATTCCAAACATAGGAGGGCCCTTTTAGATATATAGTCCTATATTCATGCAGCCACACGTAGGAGGAGGGTTAGGAGCGGCTATGCAGATCCTGGCGTCGATTAAGTGGAACTTGGGCAACGCCTTATTGTACGCAACAGCAGTGCGCTACACCCGTATATGGCCAAGCGATAACGCAGGGGCTGCTTCTTAGGGTATCTGGCAAAGGCTATGTCCCAGATATACACGCATGTCTTGAAGCTGGGGTCATCAGTGCTAATTTTTCGAGATCCATGTTTCGAGGATGGAAAAGAGCGCTTGAGAGGTCCAGTGATGGGTCAAAGGTCCTTTTTCCCAATGATGTACAGCGGCTGTGTATTGCATTAAGAGAAAAAGTAAAAAGCATCAGTTGAGTGCCATGACCCCTGAATTCACCATGGACATCCTTTCCGGACCAGAATGACCTCCAAAGTGATTGCGCCACAATTCCGTAGGAATCAGATCTTTTTGTGCCACATTCGATGCAATAACGTTTTGTGCAACGAGGGGTGCCCAACTTGAAGAAGGATCAGGCAGCCAGACCCCTGGTCGATGTGACCTGCTGAAGATGTGACGCGCAGCGTCCGGAGATTTGACGTCGAGGCACACACATGAGCTTCACGATGTTTACAGGGTCGCACTGTTGAGAATGGTTAATACACAAGCTCAGAGTGCATGGAAAGGGGAGCGTTTAGACGATACGGATGGTGGCGAGGAAAGAATGCCTGTGGTCATACATTCAACCCTGAAGTGATCACGTGGAAGGTCCGTGCACTGCTGACTAACGAGCTGTATGGGTAGACAAAGGTTCTGGACAGCGACCACCACCATCGACTAACCACTTGAAAGATCTTCTGGGCGATGGCTACCCTTGCCGAGAGGCCCAGGTCTGCCCTGAGTACGAGCCCGGTGCTTACCCAGCATCGACGGCGACCTTCTGTTGTTGAGGTCATCGACGTCGACCTGCTCGATGAGGCCTCTCCCAACAACTCATCACTGCCAACACCTCGCCCAGCGAGCAGGCAGCCAGAGCCTATTATATTGTCAGACAGCGATGAAGACGCATACACTTCTTCGGGAAGGGGCGGCACGCGCCCAGGCAGGTCGTCCACACGATGTTCAGTTGTTCATCAATCAATTCAGAATTTCTACAGGTCATCGACGACAACGGCTGACGTCTCCACCACCTCCAGCCACTGCGGGACCAAGCCAAGTGCCACCTGTACCACCTGTGCCCCGCCGTTACTCCGGATTCACATCATTACCTTCATCATCGGGCCGCCGACCACCTCCTTTTTCGTCCCCCCCAGTAGTACTCCCAATGAATGAACCGTTCCCTTTCGAAACTACCGCTAGGCCCTCACCCCCAGCAGCGGGTCCCTCCGCTTTACACACGCACCCGAATCGACATCGACGTCTTCCATATGTGGAGCCTCGGGCCGAGCCGCAACCTCATCACGTTCCCTCCCTCGGTCTCGGCGGGGCACTCATGACCCTCAACCGCACACGAGACCACGATGCGTCGCGACGCGAACGGCATCGGCACCTTGTACGCAGTAACTCAACTCCAGAGTCTGAACAACCTGGGTTTCTCGCTCGCACAGGCAACACCATGCGCCGGCTATTCACGCGCGTCAATTATCATGGCGCCGACGACGACGACGACAATTTTTTTGCACCGATGCAAATAATGCTCGCGGAAAACCTTGGGTTAGACTTTGGCAACGGTGACCGGTTCGGTCGCCCGGCACGAGGATTTGCATTACAGGAAATGTTATTCCGGAACAGGGAACGCATGCGGCAGAGGCATCAGGAAGTGGAGTATAAGCCTGAATATACACATCCCGGTCAGCCCGAGTCTGGGTTCACGTTTGACTTCGCGCCGCCTGAGCCTTTGGATGGCGTCCCGACCAAGCCAGCTCCCATCGTTATCGACCTAGAAGCAGACTCGAGCGAGACCCCCGTCGCCGGTACCAGTACTGGGCCCGCCCCAGAATTCCCCACCTCCACTATACTCGTCTGTGCACGGTGTCTGGATCCTTTAGTGCTAGGTGGTGGTCTGGTAGGCGAAGAAGGGCGGAAGAAGAAAGTCTGGGCGCTTCGATGCGGACACATGATTGATGGAAAGTGCCTCGACCTCATAGGCAACCCGGAATCGAACGCCCCTACCTTAGAAGTCACGGAGGTCGTGGCGAAGGCTCTCGAATCGACGAATGTGGTCGGGAAAGGGAAGGGGAAAGCTAAGGCAGATGACGACATCGAACCTCCCTTCCTGTTAGAGAACACTATACGATCCCGGCTAAGATCGCGAGGCCACCCGCCCGTCATGCCAGCTGTCACTCCGGCCTCAGCTTCCGCTTCGACACCTCAACCGACCCCTCCAATTGCCCTTGGTAAACGCAAGCGGCGCCCCTCTAAGCCGCGTATCGAGGCAACGCATGAGTGGGATTGCCCTGTGGCAAGCTGTAGCTGGACGCACGCGAGTGTGAAGGTCGACGGCGTGTGGGTGCCGGAGCCTACGAATAGTGGGAAGGGGAAGGGGAAGGGCAGGGCAGGAGTGGTGCCGGAGGGCACGACGGCGGGGAGGGGGGCGATTGCTGTGTTTGTGTGATCTGGGCTGACTATTCCGCCTGGGGTTGCATCCAATGCGGCTTTACTCCCGCCTTTAGGCTGGGTTGTGTTATTATTGTATATTGCATCTCTAGATCACCCGTCTTGCTGCGATTTGGTGTTGACGCACAGTGATGCCACCCCTAAGCCATGTGTACGAGAAAAACTTGCCACAGAAGTGCGTCCTCCGAGTGATCGAAGGTGCGTTGATAGGTTGCGTGATACTCGACAGTGAGTACCGCGAGTACCGTGAGTTTGGATCTTGAAGCTTGATCATCGGTGGTTGAATCTAGGTGTCGACGCGTCATGGTTAGGTTAAGCCTCTCCATCTGCCATGTTCATTGATTTTCCAGTAATGTGTCCGATATGTGGAGGCATCACGATACCAACGGGTCCGAGGAAGACGCATCCATGTTGAACTGAAATCGCTCAGTAAACGATGTATAATCTGCGCCTCATTTGTGACCGGAACATAGATGCGCTCATATGGCGCATACCTCAGTGCGCAAGGTCCAACTAAATTGATGACCTACAATTTGCGGCGCCCCGGCCCGGATTCTCTTTCTCAAATATCACGGCGATGGAACCTAAAACTTGCTTCTGACCACCATGATCACTTCACTTTTTCATTCCTACTCCGTACTTCGAGAAATGACTACACTATCCCCTCTTAGGGCAGAAATCTAGTACTGGAGAGCCAAATCGCGAGTGGTTTTACTCAACATCATATCTTTCCATGCCAATGGGACCTGTAATGATTGCAGCCGCCCTTTTACCTCCAAGCCCCATTGAGTTCCATGAGAATGGAGCTGGTGGATTATCAACGCATGGTAGTTCGCGCACAGCGGAGCATGCGAGTGGTGGCGGCGATGGGGAGCTGTGATCTGACACTAGTATGTACTGCGATCACATCCCAGCGCCTCCTGATGATCTCAATATGGATCTCGTGGTGCAATAGGACGCGGCAGCTCGTCGGTGGTTTTGCATGTCTCCAATCTTGGAGCATCAATGTACACGGCGCATGTCTAGAGCAGGGTCGCTATCACGTCCACTGTGTACGACAGGCAGACGCTCCCTACTCTATACTCGCTAACGTACTTGAGCCGTCACCTTGGCCTATCTAACACTGTGGAAGCCCAATGACGGCCAAACGTCGTCTATAATTTTGATACGTGGTGTGACATCCTGCGAAAGGTTTCCACTGTCCACTAGTTGGAATACACATGATGCGGTACATCCTTATCATCTTCACATGACATCCCCCAGATCCCAGTTGCGTCGTCCCGTTCCTATCTCGCGTTGACCCTTCAGACCTCGGCGGGTTTCGTAAATACGACTCATACCTCGTCTCGCCGAGACGCCACAGGCCAAGTTCGAGACAGTCTCTTTCAAAGGTATCTATCCCTAGACCAAGGCGAGATCAGAACATTGTCAAGGCTACATTCTTGTTCCGCCGGGGTGATAAAGCTGTCGAATTCGCGCGGCTATCTACGGTAAGGAAGCTGATCCGCATGTCAACATATCAGTCCTGCTTGGACATTCACTGATTTGTATTACCACAAGCAGTATCCCGCCCTTACTTGCCAAGCGTGGCATTACACTTGGGTCCACATAAATGATGCGTCAAGAATCGGACGCAAATATCGTTGCCATACCCCAGATCCGGTGACTCCTGCTATTGAAAGTTCAAGATACGCGGTAGAAGATTGGGAGTTTACCCCGGGCCGTCGTCGTGCCTGTCACTGCGACCCGTCCAATCTATTCAAAATCGCATGTTAAATGGGTTTATTGCGATTTCGATTCACCAGCCAAATTCAATGAAAAGGGAGTCTCAACATCTCCTTGGCTTCACACGACCCACCAGGGGAACCACCCGTCAACATGCCTGTCATCCCCAAGTCTACCTTTCGCGACAAAGCCGCTGAGAGCCCGAACCTCACGGAAAGTGCGTACCGTGTTTCTATTGCCAACTCGTCCTTCACGTATCAATGCCGCCCTTTGCAGCGGAGATTCTCAATCTCGGCAACACCTTGGCAGCCCCGGCCGACCAGAGCGACGTGACAGTCGTTGGTGCTGGCATCCATGGCTTAATCTACGCAATCCATGCTCGTAAAGTCCACCCGGATGCGAACTTGAAGATCGCCGTTTTCGAGAAGGCTGCTAGGCCTCAGTGGAAGGTATGCTTCTCGTGTACGTTGTTGGCGGTCAATTCATCAAATTTTCAAGATTGGAGAGTCCACGCTTCCTCACTTTGCGCAATGGACAAAGTCGGCAGGAATGGCCGCAGAGGTTGGGTGCCCGCCTATCGCGGTAGGATGATGGCTGATCAACGATGAGCAGTATCTTCTCCGCGTCTTCGGTCTACACAACGGTCTGGACTTTTATGTTTTGGACCGCGAGCACCAACCAGCCTACACGGAGTTTTGCAACAACGGCCCTCCGCCTGTATGTACATCGTATGATTCAGTTTCTAGGGTACTGACTTGGACGTAGTTCTTCGCCCCAGGCTACCAACTCCAGAGATCGATGTCTGAACTCGTTTTCACTGTTTTCGCACAGCGCTTGGGTGTAAACGTCTGGCATGGCCACGGAGCGGATATCCAAAATACCGTGCTGTCTCAAGAAGGGAACAGCGTACCTATCGTACGCTCGGTTGACAAGGCCCAGCAAGTGGTGACGAAGTCTCCGCTTGTAGTGGATGGTACTGGTCGCTTTAGGCAGTACGCTAGCAAGGCAGCCAGAGTGAAGCGGTTCGAAGGCTGGAACACCGACGCTTACTTTGGATATTTCGAGTGCAACGATGAGCCGGGTATCTCCAAGGTGAGTCGCAACACGAGCTATTCAAACTCACAACTGAAATATGTGATTTTCCCCCAGCTGCTTCCGCATTTTGAAGGCGGTAACACCAATCATATCGTCTTCCCCGAAGGGTGGATGTATCTCATCCGCATGCTCTCATGGCACGACTCCCCGATGCCAAACTTGATGGACATGATTCACTACCTACTTGACCACGCGGCTGCGGGAACGCCGAACGATGAAATACCCTCGGTATGTCATTCGCTATTCGTACTATTTCTACCACAATATAATACCGAACGTCTAGACATACGAACTGGCGGAGATGTTCGGCTGCAAAGTCAAATGGATCTGGAGTATCGGCTACCTGACTCGTGACGACATGACATACCCCGCCGACCTGGCCAAGTATGGATCCTGCGAGGCCGAACGCAGGTTTAACTATATCACCCAGAAGTACCAGAAGCTCGACGCTGTCATGAAACTCTTCACCTTGCTTCCTGACTATCACGGCCCAGGAACAACCTGGTTTATTCGTAAACAGCTGGCCTACCATTCGCAGGTCTTTTCCGGACCGGGCTGGGTGACTATCGGCGACGGGGTGGGATTCACGAATGCGCTTCTCAGCCCTGGGATCAATGTGGGTATGGCCTCGAGCACGTTTGCGGCGCAATTGACCGTAGACGCTATAAAAACACGGACCGAGGAAGAAAGAGCCAAGGTGTGGAAGCGGTATGATGAATACTGCCAGATCGCAATTCCATCGCTGCACAAGATGAACAAAGTAGGTGATCACGTCCTATAACTTTATTAGTGCCATCCCGCCAACCGCCACCCGCCAGTTCCTGTACCTCTGTTTCCTTCACCCGTCACTCCCGCCTCGCGTTGGTCTCCTTTGGAACATCGTGACGGGGCATGCGTTACCTGGATTTTCTCTCCCAATGCGTGCTTTCAGCGTGACCCTGGAGGAATTCGCGGAATACGCCATCCACTGGTTCTGGGGATCCCAAGTCGATGACTACGTTCGCGTTGCGGATCACACCATCAAGCTCCTTGATTCTCACCCCGTAGACGAGCCGCTTCCTCAACAGACCGCTGATGCCGTTATTGCATTTTCTGAAAAGGTGAAGGAAGAGGCTGTTAGTGCCGGGAGGTACATGTGCTTCCCTTTCCGTTACGAGGGCGAGTTTCGGGGCTATGGTCCCAAGTTGGTACGCTTTCTGGAATGCCTGGCTTGTCGGGCTTCTGGTCGACTTACTTGACATTTAGGAATGGGATGAGAAGCGGTATGTGACCCAAGACATCTACGAGACACAATGTAGGGCCTGCGATACTTGGCATACATGTCGCGGCGACTGGAGGAAGTGCTACACATGCGGAGTGATTCGTCCACTCGAGGACTGCGAGGTATGCTGCCCAGCTTCGCATTGTGTTTCAGCGGATCACTCATCTGTATTACAATCATAGATCAAATGGCGTCCACCCTTGGGCGACTTCGAGCTGAGCAAGTTTGCGATGCTAGCTCCTTCACCTGAGTCGGTGGGACAATGCTTAATCGATTATGTTGCGAAGATGAAGAACAACAAGATGATGCAGAACACGATGGAGAAGGAGGAAGGCGGATCTATGCAATTAGGTGGTGTTCCCGTTATGGTCTCGGCTTGATGCCGCCTTGATGTGTCATAATTGACGGGTTCGCGGGCGTTTCCTGTCTCTTTCTCTCCTCGAGATGTAACTGTATAAGTGTAGTAACAGGAACCAGGAAGTTGTATAGCAGTTAGCACACATGATGTGTGGTGGTAGTCAAATTTCAACTCGCTTTCTGGAGCACCATCGTGGCGGATCCTCCATGTCTCTCTGACTCCGCTGGTCAAACGGTCGTTGACGTCCTCCCAAACCGCATCGTCGTCGACCGCGTCGACCGTCTGGATATCGAACCTACCGGCCAGTCAAACGCCAAGTGTTAGGTTGTTCACGCGGCTTTTCAAACTCGCCCTTTTGAATCCCACAATACTCGCGAGAGCAACACTTGCTCGTACACAGTGCGGTTACCCAACCCTGCATGGCCCTGGATATTCTCGAAAGCAACGTTGAGTCGAGTCATAGATTAGGAAAACATGCCTCCTTCATATCGCCTACATGTATCTCATAAAACCTCCCCCGCCTCGTGTTCCGTCTCATGCTGATGGTGTGGCGTACGATGGTAGGCTGCTCTACAGCAAGCAGGTGGTTCAATCTCTCAACACGTTGAGACCGAGTCCCTAGTGTCTAGTAGCTTGAAGGCTTAACCAGATTGTAAGTTGCAATAAGCAGTCATCGTCCTCAGTTGATCGAGCTAGAAGAGGTTTCCCGAGTATGGTGTTTGTCGTGGTCGGTTGAAGACAACGCGATTTTAATTCAATTTAAACCCCGCTGGACGCAACACGTCCAGGGCAAGGAATTTCCAACTCATTCTCTGGAGGAAAAATTCGAAGTCTTTTGATTCTCGTCCTCCAATACAGTATATCATGTCCCCACATACTCTGCTCTTTGAAGGCGAGTTGGAAAGAGCACCGCTCCGCACTGCATCTGCAGAAACACTTTTTTACCAGGGTGTGGTCTAGAAGTTCGAGTCACGAAATTTGTGACGCGTCGCCTTTGCTTTCATATGATGAGTAAGTAGCATATTCCATGAGAAACCAATGCCTCGTGCTTTTCATTGTACTGATTGTGTTCAGACACAAGGTGCCACCACACCCTGAAGAATCCACCCTGGAATGCAAACAGTATCGACCGTGTGGGTGACAAGTCATATATCTCTTCAGGCAAGCGCTTCTATAGCGCATATACTGTCCTGAAAATCGTATTGATACAGCTGCGAATATCGAGAAGAAACGACCACCTTGTATAGAACTACACCACTTGACGGTGATGGAGATGTCGATTCCCACTGGTACGACATATCCCTGGTCCTCAGAGGAATACCGCAGGTCCTAAAATCAAGGGGGGACAATACGCAGGTTCGAGTACGGCCAATACCCAGCTTGCCGGGAAAAGAGCACCATTCGGAGTTCTTGGTCCATTAAATAGTAGCCATGCACAAAGGTTTGATCATCATTTCTATCGGACATGTGTCGATTAATGGCACTGCAGTTAGGTTGCGTCATTTTTGTCAGATTATTCTTAGATGTGTCGTCTTCTTCCTTAGAGTCCTCGAAGGTGTGTTATTTTTCGCAAAGCGCCCGGTTGTGTTTGGAATCACCATTTCATTGTCCAGACAGTATATGCGCCATAGTTGGGCATTGTTGGTTGAATTGTTTCATGTTACCCAATACCCTTCAAGTTCGGAGTATGGTAAGACGGGCAGAACATATCAAAGTAGCATCCAATAAGTCCAGATAAAACTAATCATCTTCTTCGACATCACATTCGTACCACATATACTTAACCTGTTTGGCCAACTTGGCACTGACATCCTCCCAAGCCTCATCACCCTCAACCGTATCGAGAGTCTGGATGTCAAATCTATGGCCCGCCCACTTCTCGCATCCAAAATCACCCCTTTCCGTTTCCCCAGACCATCCTATCTGTGAGAGCAACACGTCCGCTAACGACCTTCCCTTCTTCACTTCAGGACCACTGATGTGCTCCGGCGCAGTTTTGAAGGCATCGACACGGACGTACACCTTCTTCGACAAGTTCCGCAGGACCCAGATCTTGTCATGTGCGAAAGCTATGGGATCGTGCAAAAGCTCAGCCTCAGGTACTTCCTCATAAGCATCACAGGCGAGGCTGTAGAGATTGGTCTTGGTGGCTTCCTGTAGCTCTTCTGCGGTGAACATCTGCTTGGGGTAGTCTGCTGAGTCAACGTAGTCCCCGACGCATATGAGGCGGTCGCCGGCCCAGGAGCCAATGAGTTCGGCGCCTTCGATGACGGAGGGATCGAGGGGAGTGGTAGGTATGGCTAAGTATGGAATGAGCGTGTCGTGTGGCTTGTTCCAGAGCATTTCCTGGAATTTGCCCCAGTGTCCAAAGGTCTGGCGTTTATCGATGTTGACCAGTTTCCAGTACTGTCCCATAGTCTATTGAGAATATGACTGCTAAGTTTCGAGGTCAGCGTGGAGACGGTATGGAGCAGGGGGCTGTCTGGCTGGACGTACCTCGATGTGAGGAAGGTGGGTTGTGATCTGCAAGAAAGAGCTACTTCTGGTTTTTTAAACTCCTGGTGGTATGCTCGAGTCATCCAATGAGCGCCCATATCTACGTCTATTACGTCTGTTTCCTGAGAAATGCTTGTGTTTGAACCTCGTGTGGCGTAGGACAGGGTCGGGAATAGCACATTCTAGACCAATCATATAATGCGTGAGAGTAGCAGCCCCACCATCTTTCTCACTGAATTCATGAATGACTCATTTTTTTTTCATCAGATGACACCAGAGACATATCGATAGGCCCCTTCACGAAAAATCGTATACAGAGCGGAGAGCAAGAGCAAATACTGGTTGCGTCTGGCTATCAAACGCGGGCAACTTCAATCCCTCGCTTCAGAAGTGTCCGATGCTCACTTCGCTCGATGTCTGGTCTTTTCGAGGGGAACTATCAACTTGAATTTGGCTGGATGTTGCATAAACATCTCCTACTTGCCAGAGGTCGTTCCATTGGCTCTCATTTGTCCATTGAGTCCCGGCCCGGCACATCCGGCGACCAAAATGCCTGAAAATGACGCTTAACGGCTCGGCATCTCACCACCACAATTTCTGCCATCATGATGCATGAGCGATGCATGAGCGCTCGCACACCTTTCTTCATGGGAAGCTCATCTTCAAGCTGCAGGGTCAACCGAATATTCAGAAGCCGAATTCTCGGTTTTCACTTGATCAATCTAATCCGCCCACTTCTGCTATTAAACCTCCCGCTGACGATCCACCTGCCAGCTAGGAGAGGCAAGCTTAGGGGACACAAATAATGGCGAAAATCGACCTCTCAATACAGGTGGTATGCTGAATCGAAAAAATCCGGCTTCACAAAGTCACGCGCAAAACGAGGAGACCATCTCTCGCTGAACACACACCTCAGAGACCTGGTGCAGCTGATCCACGTTCAAAAGCCCACAAGGAGCAAGGCCGAATGCCAAATCGAAACCAGCCGCTTGATATCGTCACACCCGTTGCCTGTCAGGCACCTCTTCCACGTTCTCCCGGCCTTTCAGATAGCCTCGCTTCCGGTGTATTCACCACCAACAACGCTCAGAAAATGTTTAGAATGCCCGCATTACCTGCCCTGTCGTTGCCCGAAGTTACATCTAACCAACCTCAAACCAATACACATCATCACGAATTTGAGGCTACTCTGACACCTCCTTAGAAGGCTATAGAATAAGTAAAATTGTCAAAATATCTGCAATTCTTGCAGATCCTATTACATAGTCATATAAATGTCGGTATAGTTTGTGAAGCAATGAGAAGCTGTCAAATTTGTCCGTGAGATCATTCTGGGTTTGTTTGCAACCACTGCAAGTATGGTAACGTGGTTGATGTCAAACAATCTTAACAAGCTTGCCTTGGAGCTCAGTTTTGCAATGACCGTCAATGTTTTAAACCTTGCACTGGCAATAGCTGATTCCCCACTGGGAATATGGTATATTACATTGTAAAAGTCGGTTTAGATTGGAACTCACAACACATTTTATCTGCAATGCAGGGACTGCAAGACATTCAATTGCCACCATGATTTGAAACTTTGCTTGGTTCTCAACAACACCAATCATCGCTGTCTTTCAGTAGCTCCCTCCTGCCATAATCCTGGCACTCATTTCATACCTCAGACCCTCTCTAACTATTTTGAACATTGGACGGCCACCCATCGCCATAATTATTTCCAGCATTGGCACTCTTTTTGTAACCCCTAACCTCTCCAGTGATGCGGCGTGTTGGCCGATCATCCGCTCTCGCAACCCCGGCACTCATTTCGGTCCTTCGAGCCTCTTCAACTATGGCGACCTTGGGGTAATCACCCAGCTTCGCAATCTCGATGATGCTTGTGCAACTCCTGAACTCCCCAGCTATGGTATGAGTTTCGATATAGTATAATCCCACTGATGCTTGTGTAATCACCAAACTCCTCAGCCATGCTACATATTGAGCAACAGCCCGCCATTGCAACCTTGTCAATGCTTGTGCAACTCTCAAACTGCCCAGCTATGGTATGAGTTACTATACAGCCCACCGTCGCAACCTTGCTGATGCCTGTGTAACTCTTAACTGAGGTAGCCATGATATTTCTTGAGGGAGGACTTGCAATCCTAACTCTTGGCTTCTTGGCTACATATTGTAAATAACCGTCAGCTTGTTGCCTACTGGCTGTCTGGCCCCTAAGCCAACTTTGCTGCATCTTACATATCTACTCATTATGACAAATGAATTCAAACTCAAATCATGATTATTGTTATTATGAGTGTCGGTAGATGTATCATTCAGTTATGAGAGCGATCAGGGATTGCACTACTGGTTATTACGTGCCACATTGGTAGCAATGTTGAGATTGACGGCCTGCATCGCAGCACGCCTAGCTTTGATCTTGGCATGCACTGTATCTTTCCCAGCAGGCTGCCGTGTTGATAAATACGCTGGAAAGATCTGCCTATAAAACACTCCTGAGTTACCACCCTCCAAGTAGCAAGGTGTGCATCACCTACCTATTCCACCAACTGAGCAAATCATTAACTTCTTGCTGCTCAGCAGGGTCCTCAAACAGGTCCAAGATGGAAGTGTAAAATCTTTCGGAGTCGGTGGCTTGATCGGTCCTTGAGAATATTGGGGAAGATGACAGAGCAAACCGAACCTGCAAAGCGTGAATTACGGAGATGAAGATCAGATGTAGTGGAGGAGGTACCTGAGTTGCAACATATGCAATGGAAGCCAAAGTAACACGAGTCATTCCATGAATACGCGCGTTGCCAGATCGGGTGGCTTTGGGCTCCTTGTCAACAGAGCTCGGTGATGTAAATACGTGCTTATATGCCTGAATAACAATGAGCTAAATCCAAAGAGGCCAGATAAAAGATTAATACATTACCGTAACAAGGAGAGAGCTACGGAACAGGCCATTCCAGGGATCCTCCGGATGATAGGTATAACCATGGAAAAGGAAGTGAGGCCACTGATCACCAACGGTTATCAGCTCACCCGATCGCAACTTGGTTTTAATCCTAGTTGAATATTGCGTTAGCTGGGGTCATATTCAAACAAATCGGTCCTTACTCTTCATCTGACCATTTCAAGTCGACAGGACATAATAAAGCGCCAGTGGTCTCGTGTTGGAATCCACGATTGTTCTTGACGTTGCGTGAAAGTGCTGGGGTGAGATGACCACCACGGGGGGTTATCCAGTCTAGGATAGCTCCCTTGATACTCTTGGTATCGTCAGATCTGGCATTAGCAGATCCTTTCTGGAGCTGCGACCTTCAGTCAGAACTGAGTTATCCAATGACGACTTGGCAGTGCTTACCATGTCAGCGATATGCATGGTCTCCTCCTCCGATCCTTCCATCAAACGCCTTTCAAGCCCGGGTACTGTCTGAAGAAGCTGGCGATAGACGCGATACTCATGCTCTTCCCTGTGTACCAGCTGTTAAAATGATGAAGAGTTAAAGAGCGGGAAGACGAACTGAGCAGATAAGGATGCTTCTGGGTTTTCTGCAAGCTCAACCTCATGCAGCATCCCGTTGGTCACCAAGGTATGGACTCGGCATAAGGCATGAACTGTACGTCCGAAATGGCGACCGTGGTGAACTAGAGGGTCTGTCAAAGTGCTGAGTTTGGCTTAGAGAAGTTTATGACATCCAAGGCAGAATATGGACTTACGCCTTCTTTCTTGGACCAACCTGAAGGGAGTCTCCCCGTGAACGGCGGCCTAGAACTGAGTCTGAGTCTGAAGTGGTTTCCGATGACATGAGAGCAGAGCGAAAAGTGATGAAATGGTATAACGTTCACGACGACGTTAGTAGCGGGTAATGTTTGGGGGTTTGACGCACTTGTTCTTTGAGCTGTTTAATAGTTCTTGAGCCGTTGGCCACATTTGGATATTATCAAACGATGATGATCGGGAAATGTCGAAAAAGCCAACTTAGGCAATAGTTGGATGTACCTGAAATAAAAAGCTGGATGAGGTTAGCCCGGTCAGCAGTTGTGACCCATAATTACCCGTTCTTGGACAATTTTGGAACCAACACTGCGTATCACCCATATCGGTACAATGTCGAAGCTGGTCCAGAACCGGACATGCCTGGTAGCATGACCTGCAGTCAGAAAAAAATGGATATATTAGTGCAATTTCTGACTGTCCCGGAAGGAAAGAGGCTGACGTAGCTTCAATGCCCTTTCTTATAAAAGGTGGCAAGAGTTGGACATACGACACCAGGTTTCTTCCCCAGTTACCAGTATGTCTTCAGCCTCTGTTAGCATCTTCGACCTCGTGAAAGGATTCCGAGACCGGATCTATCGTCAAGCAAGATCGAAGACACCGTCTATCCTGCAGTACGACACACGCACACAGGACCTCACTGTATGGTTTTGGTAAGGAGCCAACAAACCTTCATCTGATGCTGAATTGGACTGGAAACCCCTAGGCCTGTCTACGCAGACGGTGAACGTGTCAAACCTCAGGACCTGGTAGCTTACCGTCAATCACACAACTTCTATGCACCTTCATGCCTTTGCCCCCTGCTTGATCATACAACCATTGGCCGCAAGGAAGCCGCCTTTCATAGACAAAAAGACGGGACCTATCAAATTGCCTGTGGAAGGAATCGATGCCATTATTCAGGTAGGAGTATTACTGTATCAAACTGTTTTCTGGACTTAACGCTGGGTTTTTGATCAGTCGATGTCAGTAGGATATATAAATCACCACACTTACCTGTGAAGATGTATGGGATGCGAGGTAAGCTGTGGTGTCTTGTGGACTGGGAAGCAGATCTCACCGGAGCGCTCACAGAAGAGGATCATACGGAGGGCAGGGCTCGTCCTGTGGCGGTTAGACATGTCCAACGAGGACCAGGCTTTTACGATGGTTGGTGCCAAGTCTGATAATTCTTTGACGGCCATGCTGAAATGATCATCTTCAAGGAGTCCCGGTGGCATATGAGAGGCCTAGGAACCGTCCCCCTACAACCTTGGGGCTTCTGATGCAGCTTGATGACCCATCAGTCCCAGGGCTGCCGGATGATGTCTTCTCCAGCATGTTCACACAATGCAGGTCTTGCCATTGGCTGATGACCACTGAGGCCTTTCCTCGTCATACATGCATGTTACCGCGGGTTCAGAGGAAAGTGATTGTGGACCTCACTCTGGAGGACGATAGCGACGAAGACATACAGGGTGAGGACCACAGCGATGAAAACATAGAGTAGTGAGCAAGGAATATTCTCGGTGACCAATAGAGCTATACATACAGTAGGGATAGATCATATTAATAGTCCTGTATTCAAAAGATGGTACTGCAGCTGGGATTGCACTGCTCACTGTTAATAAGGGATACAAAGAGGTAAAAATTGTTGTGCTTACCTGATGGATACTTGAGAAGAACACCCTAAATGAATAACCTAAAGTCGTGACACCAGATTGCTGGATTTACACCAAGGAACAGATGAAAGCCAGGCAAGCAAGAGCTCAAAAAAACCTCATTCTGCAAGTGTAGATGCCGTATAGTACAAATATGACTGACCACAACAAGAACTCTGGGAAGGGTGTAGATGTGGGCTACAAAACAGAGGGTCATGATGGTCCATTCATACATAATTACCGCTGGGGACACTCACAGCTCCAAGTCAGGCTAGCAAAATGGCTTTGAGAGCACCGCAACAGAACCTGCCTTTTCTATGGCCTGCTACTAAGCTAATGCCTCCTGAAAGACGCTGGAGAGCAAACGAACACCGTGACAGGAGCGAGAGGCGTTCGAGCCTCCAGAGGAATTTAGGTGTAGCTGAGAATGCCACTTCGATTATAGGTGAAACAACCAGACCTACGCTCACCCCTTGGTCAAGTAACCTGAGTCATGGTGATGCCTCAATTTTGCTTCGAGCTTCAGAGCTTGAGACAGATTCGTTGCAACAATGAACAATTGAACTGTGCCTCGAACATCATGATCTTGTCATGTGATCCATGTGCACATGCTCACTGCTGCATGCCACCAGTACTAAAATTGACTTGTGAAATTGACTTTCTCATACTGACAACACCGAATATCTCCTCTACCATCTCTGCAATGGCAATGACATGTGATTAGGTGCAGGGCGCTTCGGTGCCAGGCAGCATGGTAGGACCACCTCTGCTCCTGGAGCCGCAGGTTCAAGCTTATCGGGAGGAAGTGGGGGACTTGACTATGTGGACTACATAGCGCTCGTAGCTCTTGGTAGTCTAACTACAATGCCTACTCGACCTATGGAGCACTACATGCATACTTTTTTTTTTCCTGATAAGTTCAGCCGTTGTAATCGAACTAAAACGCAAGCAATATACAGTCGGCAGCACTGAAAGCATGATGCACCAGCTGAAATATGCATCCCCAACTCGGCCTCCTGAGGTTGGTCACCACCTATTGAGAATGGAGCAATCGAGGTGGATATATCGGCACCCAGTAGCTCCTTTAATTGGGTTATCAGGTTATCGCTCAGAAGGTCATTGGTGCAGCTAGGCTGGCTTCTGGGATCTTGTGAAATCATAGTCCTTGGTGCTACATAAGACATGTCAGTGACTCCGAAGGTTTTTGAAGGCGCATGGAATGTTGGCATACCAGTGACTGTGATGGCAGGTCTGACTGCTCATAGAGCCAAAAAAAACGCATTTATAGAGAATTGTAGTCAGGGCTGCAATGAAACTATTTTAGCTGTTGTCCAATGAATACCCAAATATGGATATTTACTTGACCCTTACTGTCCCCAGGCCTTGGCATGTCATGGTGTGCGATGTCCTTCGCTTCATTCACCTCAGACATGCAAACAGTCGCGCAGGTGGACTAGACATCATAAATGGGCTTCTACGTCATGTTCTTTGTCAAAACTCCTGAAATCGCAGATAGTATTGATGACGACGCATTTGGGCTAGAATGTCCTGTATGGCCCTGACATGTCCCCCTCAGAGTGAATGTACATGCTAACGCCCTGGTGATGTTTGAATGCAGAGTGATAGTGGAGGAATGGATGGAGGTCTGCAATACAGTGGGAAATCGCCCAGAGAGCACCACAGCCTGATTTGTCCATGAGGTTAGGATACTGAGCTGAAAGGGTCATATGTAGGTGGGGATTTGAAGAGGTGGTGAGTGAACGCTGTATGATGAGGAGTGATGATGGGTACAGAGGGGGAAACATGGTAGCAAGGAACAGGCGGAGACACCGGCTCAACGATGGGTACCAGTTGGGAGCCTGTGACGTGAGCTTTAATACCCAAGTCATCAACGTAACGAAGAAGGTAGGAAACGATGCAAATACATACTATATCATCTGGAACCCCCATTGCTGTTGCTAGCACTATGTGTCGCAACCTGTGCCCTGGACATAGCCTCAGCCTGTGGTACCATCCTTCTGCTCGAATCGGAGGTTTGCAGCCAATGCGAGCTTCATTGTTGCTCAGCGATATAAGCAGGACAGCATGGTCATAGCAAACATTTGTCCTTTTAGTAGATGGGCTGGAGGCATTTCCCTTGATACTTGACGATGTAGAAAGAGAGGGGAATTCAATTCGCGCGCTCTGCACTGTAGTCCTCGCCGCCCACGGGCGTCGCCGGCGATGCCGAGGAAGCTGGCAATGTGGAATCCAAGTAATAGGGGGACCGGTGTACGGGGAGAGTTCCATGTTGGGGCTGATGGCGGGGAAATCAAAGGTGTGTCTCCCTAGTCGTACTTGAGTACCTGATCAAGGCGCGCGAAGGAGGTCTGAGTGACGACGTTGAGGTTTTTCACCTATGTATTGTGATGAGCACCGGTAGGGCGGAGAAGAAATGAAGCCATTTACCTTGAGCAGGAACTTGCCCTTGAAATCTTCCGGGGTGGGAAGACGGCTGAGCTTCGGGCAGCCCTCAACGGGTGCCCTGATGAGTGCCTCGCCAAGGGCCTTGAGCATGATCTCGATGAGTTTCCTGCTGTTTGATGTTGCAGTGCACCTCTGGAAAGATGAGGGGCGGGTATCGTGAGGTGACAATGGCATATTTGGCGACGGCGTGGCAGAGATCGCAGACAGAGACTTCGGAGGTGAAGGTTTTGCCGTGAAAGATGACAGGCTCAGTGTCCCCGTCGTAGATGTCCACTGTTAGGATACTTAGAAAGGATGGTTATGAGGAAGGCAACATACGTTTGAGGCTGCCGCAGCTGTAAATGAGCGCGCGGATGTACCCCTCGATGGTGCTGATGCTGACAAGCTGGTGGCCTCAGATGAGTAGGTGTTGTGTGAGGAGGAGATAAGTAGTACTCGGATATGGGCTGCGTCATGTCCTGTCAGATGTTGCGGTTCTTCTGTGCGAACACGGCGTTGTCCAAGGAAAGTAGGAACGACGAGAACCTGTTGAGGGTGAGGGTTGCTGGGGGGGGGGGGGGGGGGGGGGGGGGGGGGGTGATGTCTGGAATGGAGGGTGCCCAAAGACAGTCTGTGGTCACCGGCAGTGCTGAGAGGTTGGTATCTATGGGTGCAAGAGTTGCTCCTGAGATCCCATAAACCAATGAAACTGAACAGAAATGTGCGTCGACGACGTCAACTCTGTTGCCCTTCCTCTGCCGCTTCTCCGCCTTGGTCCTTCATCTCCTGTTCCTTCGCGGCGTGGTATGCTACGGCACCAGATTTAACTGTAACGCCAGCTTTGGAGAGTCCCGTCTTCGGTGTTCGTGCCAATGCCCGTAGGTACGACTTCAGTCCTTCCAAAACGGCACCATGGCGCCATCTTCGTTGTGCCTGCGGTCGATGGTGAACTATCGGTAGTGAACCCGTGGTCGCTCAATAGGCCGCCGATGGTCTTGGACACGACCTCGAGCAGGTCAGACCCACATCGTCGTGGGCTTGGGCCGTGTAAGGTGTCAACGAGACCGTGAGCAGGTGGAGCGGTATTATATGGGATGTCTAGGCAGGGGGGGCACATGGTGCCTAGAGGGTGATGGAGGATGTTGAGAGCGGACAGGCGTCGTGCATCGTAGGTAGAGGGTAATGGCATTGTGCAGGTCCGTCTGGATGGAGGTAGAGGGTGTCAAGGCCCCAGGCCTCCTGCATGGTGCCAGAGGGTGCTCAAGCATCTGGAGGGCGGGGGACGGTGGCACGGTTGTTCCGGAGTGTCTGGACAGTGCAGACGCAAGGCATGATCACAGGCATTTCTGGAAACATACAGTCAGTGACAATGGTTGTAACATGACAGATCAGACTTACAGTAGCAGAAGGCAGAGACTTGGTTCCTTGTTTGTACAGCCATGACGGATGTCTCATTCGTGGTGGAGGTTTTGAACTCGGAGAGGGTCAAAAGCTCGCCGAGCTCTGCCTTTGGGCACACAAGGTAGGTGCTGACTGAGCTCACTCATAGATCCTTTCGAATGGCACAGGATATGTGATGAGTCAATGCCAGCCTGTTAACCGTTTGCTTCCTGCGGACGGTCTCCTTCCCGATTCCGGCCAGCAGTGCTCGGACAAGAAGGACGATGGTGGGGATGGGGACGGGGAGTACATTGATGATGAGTTCAATGCCGAGGACAAGGATGAGGGTGAGGACGATGATGGCGATGCTGATGCTGATGCCGACATTGACGACGAGGACGACCACGGCACCCCCATCCTAACTGCGTATTGCTACGTGATGCGCAACAAGGACACAGGCGACGGTGCGGAAGGCCTGATTGGCGGTTTCTCTGTCCTCCATATCCATTGCACAGAGACATACACTGTAAGTTCCATGTTTCTCTCCTTTTATCCCTGTTTTTATCCTGCGCTACGCCAATCCCTGCACGAACACGTCCCCAGATCCTTTTCGAGACCGCCGAGGCCCCCGACGAGCCCCCGATGGAGTCGCCTGCCTCCACCCCCCCCCTCTGCAGCCGCTGCCGCAGTTCCTCGACTTCTACTACTCTCGGCTCTACCACGGGGAGTGTCCACCCTACGTTATACTCATCTGAACCCAACTCCTCCACCTCCACAACCATCCAGTAGTCCGCGACTGCAGTCTCGATCGGGGGGCGAACGCGTTCCTCCGGGGGTGGCATACTGGAGCTTGATAGCCACAACAAGCTGGATGGCACCGAACGAGCCGCCGATGGTGCGTGAGGCGGCCTCGCCGACCTTGCAGTGCTTCCGGGAGAAAGCCACCTTGAAGGTGACGGTGGGGAAGTTCTCGAACGCGGGCCTGCACGAACCCAAACCCGAACCCAAGGTGGAGAGAGGGGGATGTCGAGCGTTGTAGAGAATTAGTCTTGGGTTTTGGTGCCGTTGAAGAGGGTGATGTCGTTGGCGCCGCCACTGACGATGCCAGGGGGAAGGGCAACCATCTTGAAGAGGCGGGTGATGAACTCATGTTGGCGCGTCGGATATTCAAGAATAAGGGTCCCGGAGAAGAGAGAGGCTGCGTTGGCGCGAGAGGGGTTCATTAGCCAGGTGGGAGGCAGGGATGTGAAGAGTATAAGGCAACATACCGAAGGCCTTGGCTCCCCCATCTGTAAAGCTCTCCTCGTTCCTTCACCCCGTTGAGCGCTTTGAGCATCCTGTGGCTGGTGCCCTTGAGCCGCAAGGACCACGGAGCAGTGTTCACGGTCAAGGGAGTGCTTGAGGTTCTTGAGAGACCAGAGACTAATACGCAAGAGAGAAATGCAAAGAAGAGCTGAAATAAGTATCCAATATCGCTAGATGAATGGAAGGGAGCAGGCTTACGTTCGTCTGCGCCCGCTGCCCGCCTCTCGGCGACCCCTCCGGCCGCCTCTCCTCTGCGCCCTCAACTGCCTCTGTCGGCGCACCCTGCGTTATCTGTAGCCGCAAAGCATGCTCAACAACGCCCCTGCTTCGACGGCAGCGGGTGGTCCTGCACTGGCGCAAGAAGTGCTGCAGCAGGCGGCATCCGCGTAGCGCTGAGGAGGGGTATATGAGGCGACGACGCTGCCGAGATCACCGTAGGTCAAGAGAGTTTCGCATCGCCTTGAGTGCCATTTGCCTGGTCATTAGGGTAAGGAAGGGTATCCACTATAGCCGCATTGTTGTGCACATCCGCATCCGCGTTGGGAACCTTTCCCTTCCCCCAAAGTCCTTCTCCTTCACCGCAGCCCCATCTGGCCCCGTAACCTGCAAAGTTACTCCTTCCTCCTCTCCTCCGCTTCTCCTCCACCTGTATCAGCCTTATCACTAACTGAATCTCATCTCCAATCGCCGTTCCGCACTCCAGAATCTCGCCAGCCTCGCTCCACTTCTCAGCCGCAGCAAGCAGTAGGGCGGGCAGGTGCCAGTATTGCATCTCCGTACGGTTACCCTCCACGGCACATCCCGCATGCAGGATGGCCTGCTCGAGGGCATGCGTTGAGCCTGGGTGTGCAAAAGACAGTGCGAGGTGGTATGGTGCTGCCAGGTCTGAAACAAATGCGGGATCGAAGGTGGGCGGGACACATGCGAGCAAGAAAGAGCGCATGCACGGCTGTGAGCCGGTTGAGGCACGTATGTGGGTCCTCTTCTGTACCATAAACCGAGATCAGTTTATAACGCATTCCACGAAATCATTTGCCGTTCTTGGCATATAGTTAACGCTAGCCGTTCGATCCGTCCATTGGGGTGAGTCATAGTAAGCAAGAAGTCGGCAGTAGTCTGACAATCAGCAGGCCTATATCTAATGGCTTTGGAGGGTCAGATACGCTGTTTATGAAATATGATGTCCCAGGCTTACCCCATCTCTATGAAGTGTTATTTCACCTGATTCGCTGAGCCATCTTCCCTTCGTAGATCAAACGCACTTTATCAAAGAGGAACACTCCAGCTTGGTAGACCGGAACCATGGTGGAGACGTTGAAGGCGTCAGCAGCGATAGGCAGCATGCACGCATATTCAAGAGCAGTGCTACAGTCGAGACCGAGGGTCGAACTAAAAGGTAGAAAAGACGTAAGAAGGGGTACATCTGAGGCGGTTGCGACAAACGCACCTATCCCTTGCACCAATACATTCTGCGATGGACACTCATTTCTTCTCAGTTAAAACTGGGATCGACGAGGGATCCGCTCTCGCGCCCAGACAAAGGGATGATCTCGGAGCTTTTCAATTGCTTCGTTAGCGTTTCATTAGCGTCGACTGGTGGTGGCCTAAAGAGTGGGGCGTGGACATCAATTGACACCGGCATTGTAGAAAAGCTACAATTTTATGGTGATGGGTGTGGCAGTCGATGTGCGAGAGGGTAGTGATATGGCACGAAAGTTTAACCGGACAGGGCAATGGGCTGGACCAGCCGGCATGTGAGCTACATGAACACACATGTCAGAATATAAGGATAGATGATTATACTCTGACAAAACTGACCTTTTTGTCTGACTCAAAAAGCATGCTGAAATTCTTGGGCGCCTCCAAGTTCATTTACGCAATGAGTGTCCGCCATCATCGAGATGTACTCTTCCGGGTCAGAGGATTGGACTCTTATTTCGGACTGGCCCGTGTTAGGAGCCCTCTACACATCCATTGCGCGAAGTTCTCGCTGTAATGGACGGCGCGTACCAGTAGAAAGCCCGAGTCGCAACGTAGTCATGGTGGCAGTGCGTTCAAAACCATATCATTATAACGAGTGATAGAATGCCAGCAAGCCGCGGCACCCGTGACTTGGGGGACAAACAACGCGTAACAGCGCGTCGCTTAACTCGACTTGAACGCCCGGGCCACCGGCCGCAATACTTGCAGTGAGCTTGTCCTTCAGCTTGCATTTCCCAGCTGACAGCTTTTACTTGTTTTCTTCAGGATGACAAAAAAAGCCAGAAATACTGTTTGTCACGGTCCCATTACCTGCTCTTTACTATCTTTTTCATTAACATGATTATCTTCATGATGCACAGACCCAAAGCAGACAGCCAGTCTCAGCAAGGATGCGATACAGAACACGCAGTGGCCACGTTCCGCTGCCCTCCCGACACAGCAGTAATGTCCCTTTTCCCCAGGAATCGTCAACCGTCCCCCGCTACAGCAATATACGCCGTGGAAAGACATTCGAAGTCAAACAACTTTCCGCGACCCAGGCTAAAAAGGCTGCCGAACTTGAGGTGAAAAACCACAAGCAAAGGGCCCAATGGGCTAAACAATGGCTTGATATGCCTGAGAGTGAGTCGCACACATTGCAATCACTGTCTTTCTGACTCTTTCCCATACTGAGGGTTTTTTCCTTTTTTCTTCCCGTAATAGACCGTGTCATTGCTAGAGGTATCACTGTTGCGGACCTGGCGGCTAACCCTCTCTCCGATGAGGTTGCCCGGAAGATTATGTCCGAGATGGAAGAAGCAAATATTCCTGTGGTGACAGAGAGTACCATTTGGCTGGAAGATGTACCCAATGAGCCGGACTGGCTTGTAGTCTACCTTTCAGAACATCAAGATTCCAAGAAGCACAAACCCAGGAATGACGGGTTTACTGTGAGCTCGATATTCTTTTGCTTTTGATCCGTGTTCATGGGGTTTCACACAGCATGATGAAGTTGAATTCACGCTGAGAGCGACTCAAATACTTTTTGCCCAGATCCCTCCTGTGCTTCCGAAAGAGGGGGGTGACTGTCGGCATAAGACTGGAGATGAAGTCCCCGTCATGGAATATGAAATCCTTCCCGATGAAGATGACTTATCTGGTGCCCTACCCAAAGGGGCGCACATCTTGCGTTCGGCTTTCCCCATGATACGATTTTTGTCTTGCTGATTATTCCCTAGCACCATCCCCCATGGGTCCTGACGCAGATGAATTGACAGGTCTCAGACATGATGTGCACCTGTGGTTCGAGCAGGGCCATCCAGTATGTACACTGGTTGTCTTCCACTCATGTTACTCTCCTAAAAAATGATTTGTAGGAGAAGCCTCCTGTCCCTTCTGCAGATTTGCTTGGTGGCCACACTTCTGGACGAGGCAGGGCTGTCCGTGAATACCTCATCGCTATGGAGCGTCAAGCGTCATATCTTAACCAACTGGTTAAGATCTTTGCCCCAAAGGAGTGGGATGCCCTCATGGCTGCAAGCCGTAAAGGCAACTGGTATCGTGACACCAAGCAGAATTGCTTTCTTGGTCTGGCAACAATTTGGAAACTTCAAGTGGAGGCCCATTTGGATCGCAAGGACTATGTACTAGCAGTTATAACTTGTGGTGGGGCCTTCACTGGAGGGGACCTCTACTTGCCCAACTTGGGTGTGAGGCTCCGGTGAGTTGTACTATTTATATCATCTGGATATACTAATGTATTCTTTCAGATATCGTCCTGGGGACATCATCATATTGAGATCTCCCCTCATCCACCATGGGATTGGCAAATGGGAGCCAGACGCCATGTTTTCTCAGAAGAGCTGTACTCCAGGCCGTGTTGCATGGGTTTACTTTACCCACAGCGATGTGGTTGAATGGCTCCGCAAGAATCCTTACCTGCCTGACTGTCCTGTATCCAACCAGCAAGAATAGAGTCTCTCCCTGGTGTATTTTCCAGCATTCCTTGATTTCCCTACCGATATCCTGTCATTTTCTTGTAGATTAAACTCAAAATCTGCCTGAGGATTAATTTGTCTCAAAATAAACCAGTTGCTTCTTTCAATTAACCGCATGAAATGTTATTGCTTTTGCACAAGAAGGATGAATACATTTCCATTAAGTAATGATGGGCGCGGCACCAGCAGACCCTCCGTTCACCAGTCCCGAAGGCAATTTTGAGAGCTCCCATCTACTTACTATCTTGCCTTTGCCGACCAGTCCGCTCGAGAACGCGTTCCCTCTCAACTTGAGACTCTAACCTCCCATCCTCTTGACGCCAGTGGGTGGCTAGGAGAAGGTTTTGCGCACGACTATGCTTGCTGAGGTCGCGTCACTCAAGGCACAGATTGGTGCACTGGCAGCAGAGAACAAGGGCCTGAAGAACGAGATGGCGGAGCTGAAAAGTGCAGGGATCAGGGACAGGGATGTGGTGGCACATGTACTTGTGGGTTTGAGGACGGAGGCGGTTGGGATGAAGGGGAGCATGGTGGAATTGCCGAAGGCTCAGATTGAGAATGACGAAGATGACGAAGATGACGAAGAGACTGGCAGTTACACTGGATCGAGAGGGTGGGATTGACGATGAGATGGCCCGGAAGATCGAATTGAGCACTGCGCATGCAAATAGTAACATATTCAAGGTCAGTGGCAGTCGAATGATCATTAGCCAATTGACTCACAAGGTGCTATTCAGGCCCTGGTCAGAACCATGTTCGCATACACACTTGGCTGTCCAGGAAAGCTTACACCCAAGTTACTACCTGCGTATCCCAGTGTGAACAAGGCTTGGCCGGTGCAACCTGGTACCGGAATCAAATTGATGCGGTTTCACTGGGATTGCATGCGTTTTGAGTGCTGCCACTGGGCAGGTAGGTTTCCCAGGAGCCGCGGCGATGTGAATGGCAATGCCCTTGCGGAAGGGGTCGGTCTTGGAGGCAGGGACGTTGAGGACGGCGTAGGTAGTGTTGTCGTAGTTGGGGAAAAATTGAACACAGCGTCTGGAGAGGTGGATGGAAGGTCACCTTTCTTGGTAGTGAATTCGCCACAGCGCAGGAGGCCTGCATACGCGAGGCAGCAGGCAGCGTGACTGACAACATGGCTGGGCTGGTTTCTGGCTGCAGCTGGGTGAGAAGGTCGTTGAGGACTGGGAGGGTGATGGGCATTTTGGGCTTCCTGTCGCATTCACCATGGAACCTCTTGATACCGCAGATGAGGCGCTGCACAAGGGGAGATTCGACGGCTGTGAAGGGAAGGTCAAGGTCAGTGTGCATGGATTTGATGTGGGTGAGGTACTTGTTTGACGGATGCTTCCGGTGACTTGTATCAGAAACATATCAAAAACATATCAGAAGCTGTCGAGGTTGGGTGAGGCAGAAGAATTTCGACTGCATGATAGAGTCACGTGATGAGACGCGTCCCAATTTGGACACGCGACTTGAGGAACAAGTACAGCGTAGAGGGCCAGTAACCCAGGATAGTTTCAAAGTGTCATGGTAGAAGCTTCCTAAATACTTGCCATATTGGCTTCCAAAACAAATTTTCGAAATACCTGCCATGATGGGTCCACAATTAATGCGTGAGCTCATTTACTGCCAAATGATCCCACTTGTTTCGCCCACTGCATGTGTTCTACTGGACCGATTTTCATAAATCTTGGACGCCCAGAGCGAGCGAATTGAGTAGTAATGAAATCCGAAATAAAATTTGAGGGTCAGAAATTTTACAGTTTTACCCCCTGTGGGCGGAGGATGTCAAAAATATTTATTATGCGCCTGGAAACATACTTTAGAACACTACCCATACATACCATTATCTTGAACTGCAGTGGAGTGTGGAAAGAGATATGCCCGGAATACCTGAAATTCGGCACATTTGGAGCAGAAAACCCATGTTCACTCCTGCTTTAAGGTGTCGACACACCCTACCAAATGCCCTGTACACGGGACCCCCTCCAAATTTTGCTTAAATCTTACTCAATACATGTCCTTTATGTACTACAAGTGTCACATAGTCTATATCGACTGTTGATCCCCTTCAGTTCACGAAATACCTTCAGGATGGTGGTAAATCTGCCATCTGGAACACATTTCATTGCCATTTTTTCATATATAAGTACAGTTTAAGTGCATAAAGCCTTTAACTATTCCATAGAACATATTCCGACGGTCTATAGTGTGTCGGAATACATCGATCGCGCACAGAGAGCCTCCGTCGTCGTCGTTCCGGACGTTGAGGCCCAGTCAAAACTGGTTCTAATTCATATCGCTGATAATTGTTGATATTCGTTGATACCCGACCCTCCTCGATCCACAATTTTGCAATATCGAAGGTATTCGCCAATTTGGCCGGTTTCTAGATCTTCCTCGATTTGCTCATATCTCCCTAGATCCGCTTTTGACTGGGGTTGAGGAGGCGTGGGACTCGTCCCGGCAACTTCCGAAACGACCTTGATCGATTGATCAATGATGTCGAACATTGATTAATATTGATTCCTCGCCGTTCCAACCACCATCGCCCCATGCTGGCTGCCCCTACAGCCCTCAAATTGTTTCAGGTAAGTATTTTTTATGTTATCTTTGTATTGTAAGCTTCTTATTTGTACTAAGACAACCCTCTGATACTCTATAGACTCCTTTATCTTCTGACCAGGATCCATGTGCTAACACCCACCAGGACGCCCTCCTCCCCTTGCGCAGGGATGTGAATGAGTGGAGGACAATTCCAGAACTTGCCCCCACCGTTTTGGTGGCCGGATCCGCTCCCCCACGCTTCACGCCGCCTGCCGAACACAGACCAAGAGCGCGCACCACTGACGAGCTCGCCACGTCTCCAGTGGACGATGGAACGGAACCGAGGAACCGATGGGTCAGAGGGGGATGAAGAAATGACAGGGCAGACCCATGAAGTGGGAGAGCCGCTGTGGTGCGTTTATGGCCCTGTACTGCATGACCGCTGACCTCGCCCCACACCAACCCTCCCACAGCCCCATCCCCATTCCCATCGCGACTGATTGGGGTGCATTTCCATGTCGCGGTCCCTTTTACCACGGAGTGTCGCCGTTCCCAACTCCAGTCTCCTCGAGCTGCGGCCCATCGAGACCTAATCCGAGTGCAGTTGCCGACACTCGATCGCACGCCGAACATCAAGTGCAACGCACGCGGACACTACCATCACGAGCGCCGCCCTCCACGACCTTACCACGCCGCCAGCCCAGCTTTTCCCATCGCACTGGTCGCAGCTGGTGTCGATCGGCGAGTATTGCATCCCCGAAAGCCCCAGCCGATGCGCTGGGGCACGCACGGAGGTAGCGGCCAGAGAACCGAGTGGAGGAATGGGCCGTGGAATCGGTGGCTGGGCGCACGCAGCAGACGAGGGGACGTGCAAGCGAGCAGGTGGGCGGGGGCGGCTAGGGCAGGGTGGGCGAGCACAGGACTGTCGTTATTTTTAGATATATAATGTACCATTTTGCAACGATATTGGGAACAAATTTGACATATACCATTGATGCATTACACTTCGATAGCTGCATGGTTAGATGGTAATGCATCACTACGGGGTGTGTGAGCCATGTGTGCAAGCAAACAGTGATGCACCATTGACCTCTTGATGCATTAGCCATGGCCACAAGTTGCCGTGCGAGTGGTGTAAGGTCCTCTAGTGATGCATTTCCTAAGACTACCAAACGGTAATGCATGAAACTATAATAATGTAACTGTAACCGTACAAACAGAATGGGCGGGATCAGTAATGCATTATCACCTGACAGGAAAAGAATAGGCAAGGGAGGGGGCGGCAGGTAAGACGACAGCACAATCAGAGTGTATGATGCAACACTGGGTAGCGTAGTTAATGCACCATTCCGCCAGGGTCTGGTGATCATGGGGATAGGGAACAATGGTCATGAAATGGTAACAGTCTTCATCGTCGTCAACGCCATCCAAAACCTTCCCCATCGGATGTTGTCTCCTCCACCTCCCTTTCTGCCTCTCTCTCAGCCTCTGGCTCCCTCTCCAGCTCCCCCTCTTCTTCCATGTGATTCAAGCGATCCAAGAAATTGTCGTAGAATTGTTGACTAAGCTCCCCTTCTTCGTAGAACACAGGATTTAATCCGTCGAGGTCCAGAGGTGGGACCTCATGATCGGGGTCCACAAATATCACCTGATCCTGGCGTTGGATGGTCGAGTCATCCCAAGCAGTGTGTTGTCTGGATGATCCTGATTGCCGGGCCCACTCGAGATGCAGACCGAATTCTCGAGATGCATTGTTCAGCGGTGCCATAGCATGGGGGTGTGTATGGGCGGAAGGAACCTCTAATACCAAACCTGGACTGCCCACTGACATTGAAACATGCCCATAGGCAGTAGAATCCCTAACAGGAATAATAGCTTAGATTTATGGACATAGGACCGGTTGATAGTGCTTACCTGCCTGCATCAAGCAGTAGATCAAATGCCGGGAAGTCGACACTACTTTGAGCTGCCAAGTCATTCAACATGTATGATAGGGTAGCGCCACGACTAGCGGTGTGACGTTCGTCATCAGTGGTGTGGGCAAAGGAGGAGGTGGTGAAGGGGGTAGTGGGATAAGGAGTGGCCAATCCGAGTTCGAAGTCGAACTCGGTTGGAGACATCGGGTTCGGGTGGACAGCGAAAATATTCCTGTTCGACGTGTTCACCGTCCACAACGCATTGTCGGCACCTAATTCGAGTTGGTTCCAGGTGCTGGTGGCAGATTGGGGGGCGTCGTGGGGGGTGTCGTGGTGACTGTCGTGGGTGGTGTCGTTCTGGGCGTCGTGGGGGCGTCATTCTGGGTGTCGTGGGGGGTGTCGTGGTGACCGTCATGGGGTAAACCGGGGAATGGGAAGGAGCTTATCACCGGTCCATCGCCATGTATCAATACCCGTCTCGAGCCTGGGTTGCTGAGGGTGGGAGGTTGGGCGGGAGGTTGGGCATCAGCAAAAGGAGGATACACCAGTGATTCAGTATCGGCCAGACCATGGGACCCAGGAAACACGGAGGGACCAGCGGTGGGCCGATCCCCGCATAAAGATTCATGGATGACGCCTGAGCCCCCGCCAAAGTCGGCATTCTGTATGTTGGCGAATGAGCGGGGCATCGACTGCGAGGAAGAGTTGTCGCGTGGCAAAGAGGGGCTGGAATGGAATGTGTAAGATGTGCTGTGAAGGATCGCAGGGGGGTTAGTGTCGTGAGGATGTGGAGTCGTGGAGTCGTTTGCAACAGCAGCTGAGGCCGCCACGGTAAGGGTGATGTTGTCAGCAGGGTCAACCGGGCTGGTGGCTCTTGGGGGCCATTCCTGGATGCGAAATCCACCAACGACGGCTGGACGCATGTGTGATCTGGGTTGACTCGGCCGGATCCCAGCACTCCAGTCTCGCTCAGCCTGCCGCACACGAGCTTCTAGTAGTCTGGCGTTAACCAAAGGGGTGGCGATTTGTTCCTGCGTTGCGGAACCTCTCGGAGTGGGGATTTGAGCCGTTAGGAGGGTGGCCTTCCCCATTTTCGTGGGAGCTTTGAGGTCGTCGACGTCGGAGGCTCGGCGAAACGCTGGCGCACGGTTCGTAAAAAGGGCAGCCTTGTAAGGATCGGTCGCGGTCCTCGCTACCTTAAGAGATGCAGCGCTTCCTAAATGTTGTCGTTGAACATGAGTAGAAGTGAGGGTCATAGGGTATATGAACCACACACCTCTGTCAGCGTTGCTGCGTGGACGGCCTGGGTCTGCCGGGCGCCCTTGCCCACCGCGGGGACCTGATGTGCCAGATGAATTCAGAATTAGGAGGCGGTTCAGAGAGTATACGAAGGCACATACGTCCGCGTCGCCGCACTTCTGTTCCATCCTCATTGAAAACCAGGGGTGATGTTTTCGAGTTTTGAAACACGAGGTGCTGAAATTTTAGTTTAGAGTATAGTAGAGGCGGGCAGGCTGGGGCGGGCGGTGAAGGAGGGGGCGCCAGCGGTGGCGGTGGCGGGGTGGGTGGAAACGGCGACCGATTGACCGATGATTGCTGATCCGTGGGCAAGTTGTCATCCAAGTTGTCGTCCGAGTTGTGTTCCGGTGGTGAGTTCGGTGGTGGTCTCTCTGACCCCGGCATGTTTGGCAGAATCGTGCTGGGCGTTCACCCCGCAAGGAAGAGAGCAGCGCATTTATGACTCTTCAGTAGCGTAAAAGTGCCACACCTAGTCCTCGTGTGCAATGTTGTAACTTCTTGGAGACAATCTCCGTGGCATCGCCGCAGCGCAGCCAGGCCTAGGGTGGCTCGAGAAATTTTATGAAATGGCTGCTCAACTCTAAATGGAGTGTCGGATCGTCAGTGCTTCTTGCACGATTTGCGGATAAGGCGGCGAAGCTCAGTCAAAACCCGTTCGCCTCGTTGGCACTCGATTTAGCTAGAAATTAAACCAATGGGAATCACAGAATGAGTCATTCTCTCATTGGCACTCACTGAGGTAATATTTGCCACGATGCAATTTGACTAGGAGTGAAGAGTCATGCATTCATGTCTTGCTATTTTGGAAACAAGTTGCAGCCTATTCTGGATCCCAATCCGCAATCGTAGTCTCGGACCTGGACAGAATTATGATGGGAGGTGATGGTAGATATGTGACCCTAACGTAATACACAAGTTCAGATGGAAATGGCACCGAACTCCTCGCACCAGGACCCCTGATAATGCCCAGTCAAAACCTGACCTTATCACATCAATATGAATAGAGTCCCGTCAATAAACAGCGATAAATTGACTCAAATTCCAATAAGAGTCGAATAACGTTTGATAAACAAGCCATTTTATGATGTAAATCATATAGATTCATAACCAATTCATGCATCGATCATGTTGAGCCCAAAAATGTCCGACATGTCCAACATCGGCTTTCCATGAAAAATGCGCAAGCGACACGAAGGCACAGGAAGCAGCTACCACTGCCGTGTCTGCTAGTATCGCTCATGAGGTACCCTTACCTGCGATAACCATAACATGCCCAGATGATGATACGGACAGCGATACCAGAGGTGATACCCATGGCACTGAAACTGATGCGGCAGATGCTCTGCTCTCAGTTCGTGGCAGCGTACTAGGTGGGGCCATTGGTGTCATGGCTGGTGCAGTTCTGTCTGGTGAAGCTCCATCTGCTTCTCAACCTCCCCTGGCACGGGGAGCTTCCGAGAAAGACCAGCTCCCAGTACGCCCTTCCACTCCTCTCGCCACTAAACATATGGCTACAGATGTCCCTTTTGGTACCTCGAGCGAGATGGCTACCATTCATCAAACTGAGAAAGTGACCCTCAGTTACGAAGACCCAGGCATACCTCAGGCCCAACCACCCAAATCTGACCAAAGTGTTCATAAACCAGCCGACGTCCCCTCCCGCGGTCCCACACCCATCCTGACACCCCCCTTCAATCGGGCCCTGGTAATGGCTTTGAGCTATGCCTCCATCTCGCCCCCTGCAATAACTATGGCACCAGCTCCCTCACCTACTCTCTGTGCACCAGCGCTACCAACAGATCCATATGCTCTCCCAGTCCCGACAAGTTCATCAATCAATACAAACAACGAACCAGACGCAGGATCTGGGGTTGCCACTAAAAACGGGAAGACCAAGAAGCCCCCATCATATCGGCCTGGTACCACCGTGAACGCGAGGTATGTACATTCTATTCCTACCCTTATATTTGTTTCTTAACCTCTGGTAAGGAACGTGTGCGGCGCAGCTTGGAAGAAATTGAATCGTTATGGGACGACAGCCGAATTCAAGGCTTACTACGACAGCCTCCCTCAGCCAGATTTAGAGGCATGTTCGTTCTATATCTATTCGGAAATAATCTAACATAAAGCTTTCTAGAAATTTCAAGCTCAAGCTGCATGAATGATTGCTGATGTATGTCATCACAACTTGAGATAACCTTAACTGACTGGTATTCATAGAAAGCCAAGGCCGCTGAAAATGGTACATAATATATGGGTGGTACAGGTAGATCTGTTGGGGCAGGTGGATTCGACATGTTGATTGAATTTTTAATGTGGCTGGAATTATACTTATACTCGATGTCGCTCGTTTTTAATGGATGCAAAATGATTGTTCGCTGATTACATTCAAATTACAATCAAATGAGAATGAGCGAAATCGAGAAACAAAATCGTAGTGCATTGAAGTTGTACTCATCGACACGAATAGCTCTATATTGATGCTCTTCGAAAATCTATCAAGAAAGTATCTCATTTTGCAATTGAAAGTGATTTAGATCAATTGTGGGCGACAAAATGAGTATCAATTGACATGATCCGATGGCAATCTACCTAAATCTATGTGCTTACTGTGGGGTGTCGGGAAGTGTAAAATTTGGACCTTTTGATTTTTATACTTTTTTCCATTCACCCTACGTGCCTCAAATTTTACAATCCTGTTAAAAAATGTGTCTTAAATGCCCTCAAAAAATACCAGAAGGTTCCATCAAGTGTGGAAGGTATCGGGCACCCACCGAGGCCAGAGGTCAAAAAGTTCACTATGTGTAAACCTTGGTCACGTAAGGTCACAGGTCGAATTCTTACTCCGCTCGAAAGAAGCACTGCCCTCGCTTTTGATAATGATGTGAAGACGGGAGTTGGCGAAGCAGGTGATGGCAATTGGCTGGGTGCCGATATTCGGTATGCGGAGCTTCAATGGGCATCGCAAATGTCACGCTCTCCTCCTCCATCCACAGACATTCTCCATTTTCAAGGCATTCCAAAGACCTGCATGCCTCGGAAAATTAGGTACATGAAGTGTTAGGTATATACATTGATGCAAGGATGACGCAGGGTTAAATTCTTGTCTGCAACAATTCCTCCGAGCCATTTGATGGGCTTACAGACCTGCACATTTCACACCTTTCTGTCTCCCATTTGACAACCACTCCAGTTTATAATAAACTGAGGCTACAGGCTTCATTATATATGTCATAGATAGTTGCCTAAATTTTTGGTAGACAAAAAAATGAGCTGTTGTAGAATAATTCATGATTTACACATAGTGGATCATTTACACATCGAGACACCCCACAGTAGATTTCAAGAGGTGGTCGATCACAGAATCGGATACCTGAATCTGCTCGCGTGGCACTCATGTGGTTGATGTGATGGCTGATGCCCAGTCAAAATTGCGTCGAGGTAAATATTACCTCAGCGAGTGCCAACGAGAAAATGGCTCATTTTATGATCTGATTTCTAGGTAAATCGAGTGCCAGCGAAGCAAATGAGCCACTTTCTCAATGCAATTTTGACTGGGGCTGATGCGGCAAGTTGGCGGCAAGCCATGCCAAGGACTGAGCATGACAGCCTCAGCCTGCAAGACAAGATATCTAGACTGCTCATAACTGGGCCTCCTTTCATGTGCATATTTACAATTGAGCTTGGTCATGAATTATTCTACAAATGGATCATTATTGTGCTGTGATATAGACTGAATATGCGACTCCTTGGAGAGTCTAGGTGTCTTTCATTGTTGGTGGCGCTGCTGCGACTTGGTATGCGGTGTACCAGGTGGAGACATGGCAGTTCGCTTCTCTGGATGAGGTAGTATGTGGTTTATGATGTCGTCTGAATCAGGTGAAATATCTGTGATAATTTTCGCCCCTCACTGTTTCCTCTCCTGGTCGTAAATCTTGATTGCCTCGGCGAACACTGACAAGACACTTTCATTGTAAGATTCTGGTAGATCCAAGGTGAGCGGGGTTGGAAAGACAGAAGAGCACGCTTTTCCAGCGCGTCAAACGCGCTAGGCGTACTGAAATGTAGATTTACGCGTTGGTTGATTGAACGAAGGATTGAGTGACAACGGCGACGCTCTGTGACAAGATGTGACCACGGTAACCTGCCGAGCGTTGCCGCATCAGCCATCATATCAACCACGCGAGTGCCACGCGAGCAGATTCAGGTATCCGATTCTGTGATCGACCACCTCTTGTTAGATTTGATTTTGACTGGGCTCCAAAGCCCAATTTTGTCCGGATCGGGACCTACCCTCTGACTGCACTATCAGGGGTCCTCTCGCACCCTCCCGAATGAAAATGCTGGAGCCTCCTATGTCCATTGAGAACAGCATCTCGATTCATCAGAAAGCGTCAACGCTCAGCTTCCAGCTTTCAACTACCCTAATGTGGCAGCAGTGATGACCCAGAAGCTGCTCCCGCGGCCCGAGTTATATGCCAGCGACACACATGCAAGCCTTGATCATTATAAAGGCCAAGAGCATTCAAACTCCGTAGTATGCACTTTAGCGATCAATGATGCCCGGCAGGACAGACGACTCGTCCCCTGCTCATGTTCCGCATCGTCCTCAGACCTCCACCAGCTTGAGCTCACATCGTCCTCAGACCTCTATCAGCTCGCACCACACTCGGACTTCCACCAGCTCGCACCTTACTCCGCCTTCCCTCGCATCGCTCCCTACTCAGTACTCCGCCTCACCCCATACCCCACCTCCTCAGGTTTTCGATTCGCTGCACCAGACTTGCTTCCTGCCACTTCGGCTTTTGGATGGCAAGGCCCATGAAATTGTGCGTGAGGCTGATGCATCTCTTTGTCAATTCTGACACGGTCTCCGTTAGTCTGACCTCACGGAAGAGAACCTGGATCATTTTCGCCAGATGTTCGTTATCTGTTTAGCGTCCCACGCCCATTGGCATGCGCAAGTCAAGGACTTCTGGGAGCGAGTTGAAGCGCAACGCACTGGTGGCGGCCCGTCTTTTGAACTCGCTAGATCCCTGTATATTCTATCACTGGCCCGTTTGAGAGCCGCTGCTCGCTCCAAGTTCGAGTTTGAACACGCATTCCAGGAACTTGGTGAACCAGTGCAGAATACAAATTACTATGCCACTGACACTAAATGGGTTGACAATCTTCACCGCACCGGACTAGTGATGCCAAACAATCCGCCTGTTTGGAGTAAGCGGGGACTTGGACGCTGAGGCACTGTCATTTGGCCTTCTGTATCACCAGTCAGTCTACTTCGTAAGTAGCTCGTCATCAGTGGCCTCTTCCTCTTGCATTGATCCACACCACCCACAGCAGCGCACTTTACATTTCCGTCGTTGCATATCAGTTCTGCGACCAATACGTCTGTTCTGTGCCATGTACAATACCATGATCCTTTATCAATCCACGAGTCATACATTGTCGATTTTTTGCCACTTCCGCTAAAGTTGGGGTAAAAATGAGCTCACTAAAGGTTGGCTGCCACTGGCCAAGCCTACATCTGTCGCTTTGAAGGTCGTCCTTTGTCATACTACTACCACCTTCTTCCCCAGAAATCCCTACTCATGGCGGCTGCCAGTGCTGCCACGGCACCGTACAGGTAGCTACTGCCGCCAGCTATAGGGACATGGGCACGTTGTCAGTATGGTCGCCCAGGGTTTGCCCACACTCATAGCTTATGTCCCATTTTTTACTTCGTTGGAGTGTTCAAGGCTGGGCAATTGGGCTTTGGGATATGTGCATGGATTGCAATTGTATAGACTATCTTCCTACCGTTTCTGGGTTTAAATTCCGCCTCTTGGAACCTTGCCACATTGTGAGCTTCACGTTACCTTAAATTGGAGATGCTCATATGGCGAAATATCCATACTAGCCATAAAATGATGATATCACACCAGACATGCTGCTATTGAGCCCTATGCGTGGTAGCTACGAACACTTCTCTACCTCATCCTCGATCCCTCCTCTACCTCATTGTCGGCTTCCGGAAGACCACGAGAACGACGTAATGGTGAAGAATGATTGTAGTCACGTGCTTGTGAATACCCCGGCAGGTCCTCATCAGGACACAGGCGAGTCAAAATCTCAACAGCTCGGGCTTCGTTCATCCAGAATCCACGGTATTCGCTGGCTTTCCGGGACAAGGAGGCAATCTCGCAGTCTTGGGCATGAAGCTGTTCGTGCAGTCGCGCAATTTCTTCTTTCAGGTGCACAATTTCTGCCTTAGCAGCTGAGAAGGTTGAAGAACACAGTGAGTGATAACCCGGGTTCACTAGAATTGATTGCTAGTTCAACTGAACAACACAGAGAATTTTAGGATGTATGACCAACCTGCATAGTTTGTGATATACCCTGCTCGAATTTTTCGGAGGGCTATAAGAGTAGGTTTCTGAGCGTTCTTCCTGAGACGATGCGTCCTACGTTATGATTGTGAGGTTTTCAATGTGCTCATTATGACAACTTATGAGTTGACTCACATGTTTTTTCGATACTCTTTGAAGGGTGAGGCCAGGGACATGGAGTGCAAGATGGTACTCAAGCACCGATTACCACTTCTTCCTGTTGATTTTATACAAGTGAGATTATCTCCATCAAGGTATTCTATACAACTGACAGTTGAGGTGAAAATGGGCAGTTTTAGACATTTTCGTTTTTTCTAGTTAAGGAATAGTCCCCATGGCTGTGACCCTGTATCAGTTTTAAACATTGCTCGGAGCGCTTAGCAGCTTGCTACTCCGAGTTCCTCCACCACTTTTAACTCTCTTATCTCAAAAGTTCTGTCAAAGCTCCCACTTGTGCTTTTAGGATGCAACTTGAACTCGAGGCTGATGATGAGCCAGGCCTCAACACCCTAGTGTTTCAGTGTGACCACCAGAGTTGTCTCAGGGGTTTCCCATCGATGGCTGCTCTTAACTACCACAAGCGTTCTTGCCTTCCAAGCAAAAAGCGGCTACGAGAGACCTTAACTGCTGCCAAGGAGATTTTTGAAAGACGGAAAAGGGCTCGTACTGAACTTGCAGCTTCATCATCAGTATGCGGTTTTTCCATTCTTTGCATTTCTCAGTGACCTCATGCAGCAATTCCAGAAGCTTTCAACAGTCCCAGGACCAGGTGCACCCCCAATGAAACCGAATAATTCTCATAATGGCAACAATAACGATGATTGTCACGGTGGCGCCGAGCAGGAGCTACAATTGCATATGGTGCGTTGCGCATTCAACTTATCAGGTGTTCATATCACAGTTAAGTTGACAATGGGATACTTTAGACACCCGGGCCAATTGACCCTCCTTCTGGCGACAATGTTGTTGTTGACGATGACTGGACGTTACTGGAAAAAAGAGTGAAGAGAACAAACCGCCAACCACCGGCCAGGTTCCGCGACATCCTCCCACAGCCATTAGCGCCATTAGGTACGTCGCCTTGGATGTTCAGGCCTTTGGCCAAGCTTAACATACACATTTCCCCACTCAGATACAGCTAGACCTTCAGTATTTGCACCGGAGCCTCCACGCCATCATTTTCAAGTTTTCACTACTGACCCCAATCGTTTTGGACTCTTCAGGAGGGTCTACGGCGTCAAAGCTCCCGAACGAGATCCAGAGGAGAACCTCACCTTGGAAGATTTTGTGGAAGCCATCAATGGAATCAGCCTTGCTTTGCCTCTCATGCCCAAGAAGAATATCAGACCGCCATTCTTCCCATACCCTAATGAAAGTTCGTTCCATTTAGGGGAATGGTACTGGAACCACGGGGCTCAGAAAACGCACAAGAATTTCCATATGCTGGTGGACATAGTAGCAAATCCAAGTTTCAAACCGGAGGACATCAGGGAGACAAGGTGGTCCCAAGTGAACTCTATTCTAGGATCTGGGGTGGGAGACGATGATCATGGCATTCAGGCAGAATGGCTTGATATGGACGAGGGTTGGAAAAAAACGCCAATTGTAATCGACGTTCCTTTTCACAACCGAATGAAGCAACCAGGCATCTATCGCTACTACGTTGGTGACCTTCATCATCGCTCCATCGTATCAGTCCTCAAGGAGCGTCTCACTGACAACACAAGTCATGAGCCACTCCATTACGAGCCATATGAACTTGTATGGAAATCAGAGGGCAGTGCCGACGCAGTGCGTGTTTATGGGGAGCTGTACACTTCTGATGCATTTTTGGATTCTTATCGGGAACTTCTGAATTCGCCACCGGAACCTGAATGCAAGGCTCCCCGTGCAATTATTGGGCTAATGTTTTGGTCCGATTCGACTCATCTCACGTCTTTTGGGCAAGCAAAAATCTGGCCGGCTTACATGTTCCTTGGAAACAACTCGAAGTATCGTCGTTGCTGCCCTACGTCTAACTTATGCAACCACATTGCATACTTCCAAAAGGTGCGTTCATTCCTTCTGTTCATGTCTGATGGACCTGTTCCTGATATATGAGGATTTCGTTCCTTCAGCTCGCAGCGTCTTTCAAAGACTTTGCCAATGACCACATCCCAGGTGGAAAGGGTCCAACTCAGGAGTTGTTGACACACTGCCATCGGGAAGTATTCCATGCACAATGGAAGATCCTCATAGATGAGGAATTCATCCATGCATGGGAACACGGTATCCTTATCTGCTGCGGTGATGGGGTGACGCGTCGCATATACCCCAGGATTTTCACCTATTCTGCCGATTACCCAGAAAAGTTGGTTGTCTGTGTTTCGAAGACAGCTCATAAACTGACATTTGTCCTTTCAGAGTGCTGATTGCATCCATTCGCAACAGAGGACATTGCCCTTGTCCTCGGTGTCTGGTATCCATGCGACAGATTCCAAAAATGGGAATGAAGACAGATATGAAGCTCCGTAAAAAATTTATCCGCGAGGATGATCACGCGAACAGAACCTTCATCAAGATAGCAAGGTCAAAGATTTACGAGAAAGGATATGCGGTTAACAGCGATGTCGTCGAGGAGATATTGAAGGCAAAGTCCCTTGTTCCAACTGAGGTGCAGAATAATCCCTGTTTTTTTGCCCAATCACACTCATTTATGACCCATGGGCCCTGCCAGAACGCTTTCTCAAGCCGTCTATCTCGCTTCGGTTTCAATGTTTACTCTATGCTGGTGGTCGACCTTTTACATGAATGGGAACTGGGTGTATGGCGTGCACTTCTTATACAGCTCATCAGGCTTTTGCATGCAATTAATATTGCTTTGGTGAATGAACTGGATCGACGGTAAGTTCTGCCCATCGCATTGAGTTATTTATATTCATGAATATGCGGCACAGATATCGCCAAGTTCCAAGATTCGGGCGCGGGGTGATTAGAAAGTTTGCTGTGAATGTGTCCGAAATGAAAAGGATGGCAGCAAGAGACTACGAGGATCTCCTTCAGGTAAGTCATTTGTGCTATCGTGATTTCATTTGGTCTCATCATCAACTTAGTGTGCAATGCCAGTGTTCGACGGGCTATTCCCAGAGCCACACAACGGTATCATCCAAGACCTTCTCTTCCTATGTGCCTATTGGCACGCCCTTGCGAAGCTCCGTCTACATACGGATCATACACTGAAGATCCTAGAGGAGATCACCGTTGCCCTGGGAGTGGCGTTCCGGAAGTTCGGAGATGTGACATGTACTGCCTACACGACATGTGAGCTCCCACGTGAGGCCGAAGCCAGGGAACGCCGGCAAGCAAAGGAAAGCGCCAAAAAAAAGGATTCCGACAAATCCTCCCAGCCCAGACCAATGAGGCCTGCTGCCGATACAGCAACCAAGAAACCGTCTCGGCAGAAAAAGACGTTTAACATGGAAACGTACAAGTTCCACTCTCTCCCGGATTACCCAGATATGATACGACGATATGGTACCTGTGACTCGTACAGTACAGAGCCAGTGAGTGACAAGTCCACATATATGTTTTGTGTCTAACCAGCAGGCTCTAGGGTGAATTGGAACATCGAACCCCAAAAGCTCGTTATCGACGGACAGACAAAAGAGGCTATATCAAGCAGATCACCCAGATAGAACGGCGTCAAGCCCGGATTCGCCGGATTCGCGCTAAGAACGCTCCTACAGAGCCTCCGGTGGACCACGCTACACCACCAGACCCTAAGGAGCATCATAAGATTGGGATGTCTCAGAACGTAGTGGAGAACATCCCTATGTTTGTCCATGATAGGTTAGGAGACCCTGCTGTAAACGTACGCACTATTCATCAACTTTGATCCATGCTGCACGCTGACATGAAGTCCAACTTGCAGGAATTCATACCGAAGTTGAAGAAGCACCTGCTTCCTCGCCTGAGAACCTTATTGAATCTCACAGAAGCAGGAGCAGGAGACTGGGAAAGGATTCTCATTCGCCGAGATTGCATGTACAGGCATAATGTCATGCGTATCAACTTCACAACCTATGACACGCGTCGCGGCGAAGATGTGATTCATCCCCGAACACAACAGTCGAACATTGTCCTCCTGAATCCTGACTTCGTGTCCACACCCGGTGATCGCGGTACTCACCCCTTCTATTATGCCAAGGTCCTGGGGATCTATCATGTCAATGCCATGTACATTGGCGAAGGGAATAATGATTATCAACCTCGCCGTATGGAGTTCTTGTGGGTAAGGTGGTATGACCTCACTTGTGTCGGGGGTTGGATGACGAGGAAACTGGATCAGCTGGAGCTCTCGAAGTCATTTGGGTTTGTTGATCCCCAAGACGTACTGCGGGGATGTCACTTAATCCCGTCCCTTCGCATCGACGATCATAAAACCCATTCTGTAAACCGGTAAGTACTTTCTATGTAATTTGTTAATTTATCTATGGTTCACAAGCTGCTTTTTAGATTTGTTGACCGTGATATGGTGATGAGGTATAATTGGGGCTTTGGTGTTGGACACACCTATGCCATGGCACGAACAACACATCTAGAATTGTTGGAAGGACAAAATACACTTGACGACGGGGATAATGGGGCAGACATCTCGGAGCATGTGGAGGTCAGTAGACCCCCCAGCCCCACGGCATCAGAGCCTGATGATGTTGCCTCGTATCACTCTGACCATTCTTTCCATGGTGACACTGAGGGAGGTGATGATTGGGGAAGCAACGACGAGGGTTCTTATTCTGATGAGGAAGTTATAACCCAGGATGAAATGTACGGCAATGCCTGGGATTGAAATTTTCTGGTAGCCAACACTGATGTGTAAAAATTCAAGTTACCTGCAGATCTAGAGTCACGGTGCCAAGGTCAAGTATGTCTGAGGTAATGGGGCCGTGGCAAACAGTATTTCTGGCTTTTTTTGTTATCCTGAAGAAAACAAGTAAAAGCTGTCAGCTGGGAAATGCAAGCTGAAGGACAAGCTCACTGCAAGTATTGCGGCCGGTGGCCCGGGCGTTCAAGTCGAGTTAAGCGATGCGCTGTTACGCGTTGTTTGTCCCCCAAGTCACGGGTGCCGCGGCTTGCTGGCATTCTATCACTCGTTATAATGATATGGTTTTGAACGCACTGCCACCATGACTACGTTGCGACTCGGGCTTTCTACTGGTACGCGCCGTCCATTACAGCGAGAACTTCGCGCAATGGATGTGTAGAGGGCTCCTAACACGGGCCAGTCCGAAATAAGAGTCCAATCCTCTGACCCGGAAGAGTACATCTCGATGATGGCGGACACTCATTGCGTAAATGAACTTGGAGGCGCCCAAGAATTTCAGCATGCTTTTTGAGTCAGACAAAAAGGTCAGTTTTGTCAGAGTATAATCATCTATCCTTATATTCTGACATGTGTGTTCATGTAGCTCACATGCCGGCTGGTCCAGCCCATTGCCCTGTCCGGTTAAACTTTCGTGCCATATCACTACCCTCTCGCACATCGACTGCCACACCCATCACCATAAAATTGTAGCTTTTCTACAATGCCGGTGTCAATTGATGTCCACGCCCCACTCTTTAGGCCACCACCAGTCGACGCTAATGAAACGCTAACGAAGCAATTGAAAAGCTCCGAGATCATCCCTTTGTCTGGGCGCGAGAGCGGATCCCTCGTCGATCCCAGTTTTAACTGAGAAGAAATGAGTGTCCATCGCAGAATGTATTGGTGCAAGGGATAGGTGCGTTTGTCGCAACCGCCTCAGATGTACCCCTTCTTACGTCTTTTCTACCTTTTAGTTCGACCCTCGGTCTCGACTGTAGCACTGCTCTTGAATATGCGTGCATGCTGCCTATCGCTGCTGACGCCTTCAACGTCTCCACCATGGTTCCGGTCTACCAAGCTGGAGTGTTCCTCTTTGATAAAGTGCGTTTGATCTACGAAGGGAAGATGGCTCAGCGAATCAGGTGAAATAACACTTCATAGAGATGGGGTAAGCCTGGGACATCATATTTCATAAACAGCGTATCTGACCCTCCAAAGCCATTAGATATAGGCCTGCTGATTGTCAGACTACTGCCGACTTCTTGCTTACTATGACTCACCCCAATGGACGGATCGAACGGCTAGCGTTAACTATATGCCAAGAACGGCAAATGATTTCGTGGAATGCGTTATAAACTGATCTCGGTTTATGGTACAGAAGAGGACCCACATACGTGCCTCAACCGGCTCACAGCCGTGCATGCGCTCTTTCTTGCTCGCATGTGTCCCGCCCACCTTCGATCCCGCATTTGTTTCAGACCTGGCAGCACCATACCACCTCGCACTGTCTTTTGCACACCCAGGCTCAACGCATGCCCTCGAGCAGGCCATCCTGCATGCGGGATGTGCCGTGGAGGGTAACCGTACGGAGATGCAATACTGGCACCTGCCCGCCCTACTGCTTGCTGCGGCTGAGAAGTGGAGCGAGGCTGGCGAGATTCTGGAGTGCGGAACGGCGATTGGAGATGAGATTCAGTTAGTGATAAGGCTGATACAGGTGGAGGAGAAGCGGAGGAGAGGAGGAAGGAGTAACTTTGCAGGTTACGGGGCCAGATGGGGCTGCGGTGAAGGAGAAGGACTTTGGGGGAAGGGAAAGGTTCCCAACGCGGATGCGGATGTGCACAACAATGCGGCTATAGTGGATACCCTTCCTTACCCTAATGACCAGGCAAATGGCACTCAAGGCGATGCGAAACTCTCTTGACCTACGGTGATCTCGGCAGCGTCGTCGCCTCATATACCCCTCCTCAGCGCTACGCGGATGCCGCCTGCTGCAGCACTTCTTGCGCCAGTGCAGGACCACCCGCTGCCGTCGAAGCAGGGGCGTTGTTGAGCATGCTTTGCGGCTACAGATAACGCAGGGTGCGCCGACAGAGGCAGTTGAGGGCGCAGAGGAGAGGCGGCCGGAGGGGTCGCCGAGAGGCGGGCAGCGGGCGCAGACGAACGTAAGCCTGCTCCCTTCCATTCATCTAGCGATATTGGATACTTATTTCAGCTCTTCTTTGCATTTCTCTCTTGCGTATTAGTCTCTGGTCTCTCAAGAACCTCAAGCACTCCCTTGACCGTGAACACTGCTCCGTGGTCCTTGCGGCTCAAGGGCACCAGCCACAGGATGCTCAAAGCGCTCAACGGGGTGAAGGAACGAGGAGAGCTTTACAGATGGGGGAGCCAAGGCCTTCGGTATGTTGCCTTATACTCTTCACATCCCTGCCTCCCACCTGGCTAATGAACCCCTCTCGCGCCAACGCAGCCTCTCTCTTCTCCGGGACCCTTATTCTTGAATATCCGACGCGCCAACATGAGTTCATCACCCGCCTCTTCAAGATGGTTGCCCTTCCCCCTGGCATCGTCAGTGGCGGCGCCAACGACATCACCCTCTTCAACGGCACCAAAACCCAAGACTAATTCTCTACAACGCTCGACATCCCCCTCTCTCCACCTTGGGTTCGGGTTTGGGTTCGTGCAGGCCCGCGTTCGAGAACTTCCCCACCGTCACCTTCAAGGTGGCTTTCTCCCGGAAGCACTGCAAGGTCGGCGAGGCCGCCTCACGCACCATCGGCGGCTCGTTCGGTGCCATCCAGCTTGTTGTGGCTATCAAGCTCCAGTATGCCACCCCCGGAGGAACGCGTTCGCCCCCCGATCGAGACTGCAGTCGCGGACTACTGGATGGTTGTGGAGGTGGAGGAGTTGGGTTCAGATGAGTATAACGTAGGGTGGACACTCCCCGTGGTAGAGCCGAGAGTAGTAGAAGTCGAGGAACTGCGGCAGCGGCTGCAGAGGGGGGGGTGGAGGCAGGCGACTCCATCGGGGGCTCGTCGGGGGCCTCGGCGGTCTCGAAAAGGATCTGGGGACGTGTTCGTGCAGGGATTGGCGTAGCGCAGGATAAAAACAGGGATAAAAGGAGAGAAACATGGAACTTACAGTGTATGTCTCTGTGCAATGGATATGGAGGACAGAGAAACCGCCAATCAGGCCTTCCGCACCGTCGCCTGTGTCCTTGTTGCGCATCACGTAGCAATACGCAGTTAGGATGGGGGTGCCGTGGTCGTCCTCGTCGTCAATGTCGGCATCAGCATCAGCATTGCCATCATCGTCCTCACCCTCATCCTTGTCCTCGGCATTGAACTCATCATCAATGTACTCCCCGTCCCCATCCCCACCATCGTCCTTCTTGTCCGAGCACTGCTGGCCGGAATCGGGAAGGAGACCGTCCGCAGGAAGCAAACGGTTAACAGGCTGGCATTGACTCATCACATATCCTGTGCCATTCGAAAGGATCTATGAGTGAGCTCAGTCAGCACCTACCTTGTGTGCCCAAAGGCAGAGCTCGACGAATATTTGAAGGCTCATAACACTGATAAATGTGCTCTCTGACCACCATTCGCCCCGCCACTCGCTGCTTCGTCGTCACCAGGGGAAGACGACGTCTATTCATGACGAAACTCGAGGATTCCAATGTCATCCAAGAGCCTGAGGATCTTTTCAGGTGTAATCCAGATCAGTGGTGGACAGGGCATTGTTCCCAGTTTCGTAACCTTTTCTGGCCCGCTCAGGACTTCCCCTGGATTCCAGCAGGCAGCCCACTTGCTTCTCTTTACATTACACGATACGCCTCTTCGTATAAGGCCAAAACTCAGCTGCCGAGGTGGAGAGGCATTCTCAGGCGGTCCAAAGACTGTCCAAACATATTACCCTTGTGACATGTAATTTTACATCCTGGTACTATCAGGATTCCTATGTTGGTATAAAACAAAGGTTCATCTTGCCCATACACCGGCTATATACATTGCGAAAGCCTTCCTGAATCTTAGTAGTACAGAATCAAACACGTTCTTGTATAACTGTGTGGCTATCGTTCTGTCTTGCGGTGGCATGGCCCCAGATCTGAGATAATATTAATATTATAGTAATGGCTGAGATGATGGGTATACGGTCATGTTATGCGTGTACGCATCACCCCAACGCATTGTTGACACCAGTGCTGAGAGGACAATCTTGTGCCTAACGGTATTTGGACAACTCAACCCGACCCTCGTTGACCTCCCTTCCAAGAAAGCTCAACGATCATTACACTGATGCATCGGTTCTTTTATGTCTCTGAGCTTGTCAGAACCGTCGTTGACGAAATGGTCGACGAGGATCTAGTCACCGGCCTGTGTGGGGCATATCCACGGGAGGTCCTAGCGGTTGCACAAGTTTGTCAAGTATTCAAGGAGCCAGCCCTTGATGTCTTATGGGGCACTTGGCAAGACAGCTTCGCCCCCCTTCTTAATTGTCTCCCAACAGACCTGTGGCAAAGAGAATTTGACGGTAACGACATTGTAAGTCCTTCAGTTGATGGTCTTTCGGGTTGCGTTCCGAAGCATCATCTTCCATTAATCATGGTGGCTAAACAATTTTGGATAGGTTTTAGCCTGTTGCCGGAAGGCCTGTTCAGCAGACTGGATCCGTTTCCGGTATTATTCAACCCGCATGCGGTACCTCGTTGTCGGTGGCGGCCGAAGAAACCCCAAGACTCCAAAGCCAGTGACTGAGCTCACCCTAACCAGCAACTTCTTCTCCACTATTGTGGCTGGTGATGGCATCGTGTCAATGCGCAACCTGTTCCCCTGCCTCCGCCATTTCGGTTATCTATACAATCGGAAAGACGCACCAAGCCCCATCCTGTCCCAGCCAGAAGGAACGATGTGCATTTGTTACCCAGAGGAAATCCCCGGGCCTTTATTGCTGCAGCTCGGCACACTTTGTGCTCTGAGAAGTATCAGCCTTTCATTCCACAACGATTCTCTGCCGTCGCTACCAGAATGCTTCTCCTTTCCTGCGTCACTCCAATCCATAGAGGTGATTGGAAAACCGGACCAATTTATAGCGTTCTTCACCTCCCTCGCAAATTCATCCGCTCAGCGTCTCAGGCTCATCTTTACCGAAAACACGGATGAGGGTTCCCTCAGGGAGTTGATGGAACTCATCTCCAAACGCTTCGAACCTTGCCAATCTCTGAAAAAGCTCTTCTTAAAGCGCTTTGAACATGAGGACACCCCGTTCTGGTCATACGATGATCCAGTGGACAGTGACGCATCGGACAGTAGTGTGTGTCTTCCAGTTGTACTCCTGCCGCTACAGGTTCTCTCCGGCCTGGAAGTCCTGGAGTGTAATCCGCCAATCCTGTTCGATCCCTTCAATATCACTTCCATACAGACTGTGGTTCCACATTGGCCGAATCTTACCCGCTTAGAGCTTGGTGGTTCCAACAATGAACGCCATGAATACAGCATCGAGGACATTGGGGACGATCCCTATATCAACCTGTTGGAGGCGGTGGAGCTTGCCATTGGGTTGACCAACCTGACCATCCTCAAAATTCTTTTCATTCTTGGTCGACCTCACACGCTTCTGTCTGCGCCAATAGGTGTCAACGCTGCCCTGAAACACTTTGGGGTAGCATGTGGGCCGATTGAAAAAGCTGATGTCAAGAATGTTGTGCGCTTTGTTGCAACGGCTTTCCCACTGGTCAGGGAAGTCCTCCTTAGCAAGGATGCTGTTCAATCTGGCTGGGGTGAAGTTAACATGGATTTGAAGAAGCAATGTGCTCGTTAGAATTGTCACTGTTCGTAGTAATTACTAGCTTCCTGATGGCCCTTTTGCTCAATACGTTATTGTCCTCCAGGATTTTTATATTCTTCACAAGTTGTCATTCTGAAGTATCCCGCAACATTCAAAAGGTTCTTTCATGTCACGTCGCTCAATATTACTACAAGGTGCCGTAATCTAGTGGTCAGGTGGCAGGAACTTGAACAATGTCCTATAATGAGGCCTGAGGTCCCGGGTTCAATTCCTTTTGCACCTAATTTCTCTGCATCGAAGTCAACATAAATGTACAAAAGTTGTCGTTCTGCTTGACTTGGGTTATTGCACCAGGTGTGGCGTACTTTCACTGACTTATATTTGGATACTAAGTCTGAGCAGCCAAAGCCAGCCTGCCATAGGATTTACAACATTGTCAGGTATGTCAGGAATACTGTGGTTGGTCAAAATTGTCATTCTGCTTTACTTGGATTATCATGCCAAATGCAGCGCAGTTTTATGGACTTACTTATGAATACTAAGCCTTAGCAGGGAATGTCAGCCTGATGTAAACTTTACAATGTCGTCAAGTACCTCAGGATTGCTGTACTTGGTCAAAGCTGTCGTTCTGGTTCACTCTGGTGACCATGACAAATATATTGGAATTCCAGAGATTTACATGCCAATACCTGACCTTCATCAGAATGAGGACAGTTTGCCAAGCAAGACATGAGTTTATTTTGTGCCGCCTGGCTGGGAACTAATTATCAACTCCGCCTCGAGATACCAGGGTCTCCACGTTTTCCTGATGATATATCCAACTCTACTCTCGGAATTTCGTTCTCTAACTCTCATGCCAGCCCAGAACCACAAAAGACACAACTATCGAGTCCTTCAGTGTCGATTCGGACAACAAACACGCATGCTTTTGTCACTGCCAGTACAGATATCCCTCTTCCGCCCTTGCGTCCCAATATGCCAGTCCTGACCTGGACAATGCTGGTCGCTTTAGGCAATACGCTAGCAAGGCAGCCAGAGTGAAGCGGCTCGAAGGCTGAGACACCGACGCGTATTTCGGATATCTTGAGTGCAACGACGAGCCAGATATCTCAAAGGTGACAGAAAGGGATGCTTCTCAGATTTTGATGACTCAAATCTGCGATTACTTTCAAGCTACATCCCCATCCTGAAGGCAACAATACCAACCATATCGTCTTCCCCGAAGGGTGGATGTATCTTATCTGCATGCCCTCATGGCACGACTCCCCGATGCCAAACTTGATGGACATGATTCACTACCTACTTGACCACGCGGCTGCGGGAACGCCGAACGATGAAATACCCTCTGTATGTCATTCGCTCCTCCTACCATATGTCTATTACAATATCATACCGAATGCCTAGACATACGAACTTGCAGAGATGTTCGGCTGCAAAGTCAAATGGATCTGGAGTATAGGCTACCTAACTCGTGACGATATGACACACCCCGCCGACCTGGCTAATAATGCTCGCAAGAACTACACTTCCCTGTACGGTCATACCATAGGGCCGTGGATATTCTCGGGTGCAGCGTTGAGTCCAGTCATAAATTAGGCAAACATGCCTCCTTCGTATCGCGTACGTGTATCTCATGAAAAACTTTCTGGGTATGGCGTGTGTTGTGGTTGGTTGAAGAAAACGCAAATCGATTTGAACAGTCTGGACGCGACACGCCAACTTCAGCCCTGAATTTCCAACTCATTCTTTGGAGAAAGAATCGTGTTCTTTCGATCCTCGCGCCCCCAATATCATGATCTTCTGGTTGAAGGTGAGTTGGAATGAATACCATTCTGCAATGTATCTCGCACGCTCAGTGACGGTCAAAATTCCAATCGACAAAAAGCAGCCATTCTTGTTAGGAGCAAATTTCAAGCTTGAGTCATGAAGTAAGCAACCTGCCTTGGTTTCACATAACGCTCAGGGAGTATACCGCATGGAAATGTGCAGAAACACGCCTTCCTTTTCTATCAGGGGGTGGTCTAGAAGTTCGAATCACGAAATACGCGACGTGTCTTCTTTGCTTCATATACTGAGTAAGTAGTATGTTTCATGGGAAACTAATCCCTCGTGCTTTGCATCGTACTGATTGCGTTCAGTCACTAAGGTGCCACCCCACCCTGAAGAACCCACTCTAGAATGCAAACAGTATCGGCCGTGTGAACGACGAGTCATATATTTCTCTAGGCAAGCGCTTCATCTGTTACTGGCAGTGCTCGCAACGTCACCTGAGTCTTAGGCAATGCCGGTCGAATTATTTCACGTCACATCAATAGCTTCAAGTTCGGAGTAAGGTCAGAAAGGCAGAATAATTCAAAGTAGCATCCAATAAGTACAGGCAAGCTAATCATCCTCGACATCACATTCGTAATACATATACTTGACCTGTTCGGCCACCTTGGCGCTGACATCCTCCCAAGCCTCATCACCCTCAACCGTATCGAGAGTCTGGATGTCAAATCTATGGCCCGCCCACTCCCCACATCCAAAATCACCCCTTTCCGTTTCCCCGGACCATCCTATCTGTGAGAGCAACATGTCTGCCAATGACTTTCCCCTCTTCACATCAGGACCGCGGATGTGCTCTGGTGCGGTCTCGAACGCATCGACACGGACGTAAACTTGCTTAGACAAGTTCCGCAGGACCCAGATTTTGTCGTGTGCGAAAGCTACGGGATCGCGTGGAAGCTCAGCCTCTGGTGCTTCAGTGTAGGCTTTCTTCGCGAGCCTGTAAAGATTTGTCTCGGTGGCTTCCTGCAGCTCCTCTGTGCTGAACATCCGCTTGGGGTAGTCGGCTGAGTCGACGTAGTCCCCGACGCATATGAGACGGTCGCCGGCCCAGGAGCCAATCAGGCCAAGGCCTTCAACGACGGAGGGATCGAGGGGGGTGGTTGGGATGGCTAAGTATGGGATGAGCGTGTTGTGTGGTTTGTTCCAGAGTATCTCCTTGAATTTGCCCCAGTGGCCGAGGGTCTGGCGCTTATCGATGTTGACCAGTTGCCAGTATTGACCCATGATATGTCGAGTGTACTACTGTGAAGTCACCGAGGTCAGCGCGTCGACAAGATGGAGTCGTCAAATCAGTGACTTAACAATACGAACCTGCGTGTACAGAAGATGAAATGTGATCTGCTGGGCGGAACTACCGTCATCTTATAAACTGCTGGTGATATGTTTGAGTCATCCATTAAGCGCCTCAATTTACCTTTGTTACGTCTATTCCCTGAGAAACACTTCTGTTCGAGGCTCGTGTGCTCTCGTGTGGCGTAAGGCGGGGTCCGAGTCGGAGATGGCAGGTTCTGGATCATGCAAATTAATGTGTGAGAATAACGAACCACCATTCTCTCGCGACCAAATTCTCCAATGACTGATGTCCTTTTCCTCGACGAATGCTATTTAGATGGCGCTAGCTATACATTGTAGACCGATGGGTTGGCTAGCGAATTGTACCTTCTCGACGGCTCAGGCGGTCCGGCACCTCCGGCTACAAAAACGCGTAAAAAATGCCTTTTTGCTCCTCGCCTCCTACCATCACAATCTCTGCCACTATGAGCGCTCGCACACCTTTCGTTCCCGCTGGTGCTAGACCAGCTTCGCGGGCAGCTCATCTTCAAGATCAACCGAATGCACAGAAGCCGAACTCTCCGTTTTCCCTCGATTTGTCTAATCCGCTTCACTCTATGCCTAGTTCTGCTGCTAAACCTCCTATTGCCAATCCTCCTTCTCAACCAGACAAGGCAAACTCAGGAAACCCGAGTACAAGTGGCAGCAATCGACCTCTCAATACGGGCAGTCTGCTGAAACGAAAACATCCGGCTTCGCAAGGTCATGGGCAGAACCAGAACGCTACTAGGAAGGCGTCTCTCGCTGAAAACACACCTCAGAGGCCTGGTACGGCTGACCCACGCTCAAAAGCCCACCAGGAGCAAGGCCGAACGCCGAATCGAAACCAGCCGCTTGATATCGTTGCACCCGTTCCCCGTCAGGCACCTCATCCATCTTCTCTCAGCCTTTCAAATAGTCTCGCTTCCGATGTATTCACCACCAACAACGCTCAGAAAATGTTTAGAATGCCCGCATTACCTGCCCTGTCGTTGCCCGAAGTTACATCCGACAACCAACCTCAAACCAATACGCATATATCCAACTCTACTCTCGGATTTTCGTTCTCTAATCCTCACGCCAACTTAGAACCGCAAAGAACCCAACTACCGAGTCCTCCAATGTCGATTCGGACGAAAAACACGCATGCTTTCGTGGCTGCCGATACAGATATCCCCCTTCCGCCCTTGCATCTCAATATGTCAATTCCGAACCAATCTGGCCCCCAGCGTGTTTTGCTTAATCCTGATGGAACTCGTGGACCGCCCATAGATCCAAACCCAGAAAACGACGAACCGCGACTAATCTTAAACAGGACAGGTTCGGGCCTCCTCAAGCGATCCCGCGCAGGCCCGGAGAGCGACACGGATCACCAAGCTGCTTCCGGTGAATACAAGCGGTATAGAAACCAAGACGTGCGTTGCTGCCTCTGCTGGTTATGTGAACATTTACCTCTATCTGGACGCAGAATGTACATAGTCAACAAGCAAACTCCATCACCTCCCACCCTTCGAGCCCAAGACATCACTCGGCTCGAGCTCGTAACCACAGTCACACCCCTGAAATTCTGACAGCAGACGACCCCCGCTCTTCATACCAGCACCAGCACCCCTCAACACCACCGGAAACTGAGTACCTCAGGCAGGGCTCTCACCATCACCACGAAAACGCCGATTCAGGTCCCAGAGCCCTGGACAGGCTTCTTGGATGCGATGTCGACACCTTCATTGACGAACACGCGGAACAATACGAGCGAGCCGTAGCGAGGTGGAAGCAAGCTACGATGGCCGAGTGGGTGGCTGGTGCTGACGGTAAGAAGTCTTTTCCCCCATGCGCCGGTTTTCTGACCTTGGGTGTGTTTTTGCTTTTCACAGAACAAGCCGCGCGGTATGCCAAGATCCTTGACTTCGTGCGTACCTCCTCAAACAACTTACCCTCATAGCAATAATTCGTCACGGCTTCAGGTAAAGGACCACATGACGTTTGTTCTTCTTTTCCTCCATCTCTTGCGTCCGTTATTGTTCGTTCACTTATCTCTGCCGTGTTGGCCGCTCCAGTACCAAGATGAAGCTCTTCGCGAACTTTGATGCCGGGGTCGACGGACACAATGCTGTGCTCAACGAAAGGGAGAAAACGCTGGAGGCGGTGAAGGGGCGGCTGGTGCAGGAGAGCGCGAACGTTCTCGGCACCGGATGTCACTGATCTGCGGAAGTACCCTGTTTCGAGTGCTAGTCAAGTTGCCTCGGGCCTTTCCTGCTGTTTGCGCTGTGGATATGCTTCTTCGCTTTGTGAACGCTTCCGATGTGCTGTAGTTGAGCTTCCAAGTTCACCGTTATTGACGATGGTGGTTAATACAAATTCAATGTTTTTTTTCGTGTTTATGTGCGTCAGCTATCGCTCATTACATTGCTTATTTTGCATGCCGTCTGTGCATGCAAATCGAGACGCACAGGACCGGTAGAAATACCAGCGCGGCCACGAGAAAAGCAAACAAAAGTCTGGATCCCCACTGCTCATAAAAATCCTCCCATACCGATCTGTGGGCCTCTTGACCAGCCGCCGCTGTCGTGCCCTCACTCTCCGCACTCTTCTCGCCCTCACCCTTGTCATCGCCGACGCTCGCCTGCCACGACCCAGAATTTCTTTCAGGGTGTGATGCGATCCATGTCGTGGAGATGGACTCCTCCCTAAAGTCCCCAAATTTGGTGTGGCGGTAAACCCGACACACCATCATATTCGTTATCACTGCGTTGAAGACATACATGAAGCGGTAGCCCGCGGGGATGCTTGGGAACAGGACTGTGAGGACGGAGATGATGTTGCTTGCAAGCGCGACCCTTCAGGTCAGAAATCAAAATCAAAAAATGGTCTAATTGTCGCGCGGGAGTTGGGCGGAACGGAGCTTACAGGTAATATATCTGCCCATCCTGGAGAAGCCCTCTCGAAAACGCCGGGAGGCTTCGTGCAGCGACGACGACCCGCTTTATCGGGGAGCTCGTTCTGCGGTCGGGTGGCACCCACGAGGACGACAGCAGACGCCAGGAGATGGCCAGAACGACACAGGTATCGTTAATGGCTAGCGTAATTGGCGAGGAACTGATGTATGGCTTGGAAGGCTTGGCCATACAATAATCCGTCGGCTCCAGCGGGCCTCCGCTCCCGGACAGAGCGACGGTGATGGAGCCGCCGAGCACACCGAGCCAAAGAAGGAAGAAAACGGCGACGACATATTTGTTACGGTTGAAGATGGCGCGAACGCGGAGGAAGAAGAGGAGGGCGGTGGAGGAGAAGGCGATGTGGTAGAATACGCATTGAGTCGTCTGCAGGTCCTGACAACGGTGACTGCCGACTGGTGCAGCTGGAAGGTTGTTTCTAAATTTCAATGTGCTCGGCCTTCTGGGAAGGCAGGTGGACGTACTTCGGAATACGGCGTTAAGCATAGTGGATACCAGGACGCTCGACCTTGTGATGATATATAGTCAGCGGGGTACATAGGAAGAGGCCCGACTTGTGTACCTGGAGAAAAAATAGATGATTGTGGGGAACGCTATTCTATGCTCGAAGAGCAGCTTATAATCGCTATGCACGTTCATAAGAATATCCCATATCAAAGCCTGACGTTGGACAGGAAACATAAGCCGAAGCGATCAATAAATACACTCGAGAACGGTGCTCACCCCAGCTGACCCAATAATCACGTATGTCGAAATTTTATACTGGAACGCCGTTGCGGGCGCCAAGAAAGCCATAGGCGCCAGCGGATTCAATATTTCAAACGTACCCGCCATTGCGGCTAGGACAGAATCAGGGTGACCCAGTCAAGCGTCATTGTAAGCGGATATTATATCCCAGCAGTAGAGCCGCCGTAACCCTACATAAGTCAAGTAGGATTTGGTATGTGATAGTTGGTTAGGAAAGATCGGCGTTGCAATTCGCTTCACGCGCGACTTTGATAGCGGGGTCCTCGCACAATTGGGGTGGGCATCTGTGAGAGTACTCTGCTATATGCTTGCATTTCAAACACGTTTGAACTGTTGTTGATGAGAAAGTCGTTCTCAAAGGGATTTGGTATCGTCACGGGACACGAGCTACTCACACTATGTCAGAGGCATCAATCGCTTTGAACCTGTCAGACTGCATGTGCGTCGATCAGCATCAACATCGAGGAGTTAAAATGGCTTGAACATGTACCAATAATAGATAGTTATCTCCAATCTCGAGTGCTGTGGACAGCACTGACCATGTGTTGGAAGGTCAATATGAATGAACGATATTGCTTGAAGCGACAGAAAGAAACGGTGAGTGAAATTTCGGATCGTAATATGGTGTCTGCACCGACGCAACAATTCCACCGAGACGCATGTGAGCACGGGACCGTTTTCATGGTGGCGACCCATTCGTTAGCAACGTCGAGAAGCAGGTATACCATCGGTATCAGAAGATAACATCATATTAAATTCACAAACTCAGTCTACATTGAGTCTACCAACAGCAACCTAAACGTGACTTGGTTAACATTTAGTTCTGAAAGCCAAAAACACCAACAACAAAAAATCAGGAGCAAGTAAACAATCAAAGCCGAAGCTCAGCAACAGCTTCTAGTTGATGATTTGTTTGAAAATTGTATCATCATAATCCAGTAGTGAGGTCTCCTTAGAGTAAGAGGAAAGGTGCCACGTACCATGACGTGTACATGGCTGTGCCCAATACCTTGATGCTTGTAAAGTGGCGCGCCGCATCTAAAATGAGAGCGGCATCAGTAAAGATATCAGAGTGACTTGTGCGGAAGAGTCAGAAGGGGTTGCCCGAGTTTTTGAGCTGTGGCGGGCCTTTTCGGCAGCGATGATACGAAGACCGTCGTGATAAAACATCATAAAAAAGATAGCAGCATTTTCGTGCTACTCACATTTGGAGATATTACAGCTGACAGCAGACCATTGACGACCCAATACACTACCATGGGGAGCCTACTAAAATGATCGTGTTAATAAAGATGTTGATGACACCGAAGATATGATAGAAGAATCAGAATATTTTAAAAAATACAGCCATGGAATTGTCGTCAACACCACTCCGAAGAGCAGTTCAGGCGGTAATTCCTTTTGTATCATCACGCAGGTGATGCAATAGACACTCACCATCAACCGGACAGAGTGGATTGAGTGCTAACGAAGGTGAGGAAAGGGTCATCACATCTGCGAGATAAATGAATCAGTAAACTTCATAATCGAGGTAAGACGCAGAATAAACATCAGTGGATTGACAGATACATTTAAAGCATCGAGCGCGTGGCTCTCATATACTCTAGTTTGATTGCTTTTGTTCATCTTCGTAGAATAGGAAAGAAAAGTAAACAATAGAAAAGAACGCTTACCGAGATCTCAATGCTAGTCTTCCGTCCCCCCACCCCCCGCCGCCACGCCCTGTTTAACGAAAGGGTTGCACTGCAAAGGCCTGCGAAGTATATAGAATCAGTACAAGGATTGAACTGACAGCGCCAGAGCAGAACGACCGATCAGTGTAACTATGACAAGAAAAACACATCGTGTTAGGGTCTAGGTATTGACGGTAGACACTCGGAAATAATTTGGAAATTTCATCCATTCGAAAAAAAACGTAGCCCCAAGAGAGAGTAGGCTCACCATGATTTTGTCCAACATTACGTGGTCACGGTCGCAACGATGATGAGTGCAGGAACAACAGATATGAGCAGAGAAATTTTTGAGTTTTGACACGTGGTCTTTAGGGCAGGCATAGACTACAAGATGGTAACGCATCACTTCTCAACGAGATTGCTTGTGCCACTCTTGCCAGTGCCACTACCACAACCCGCCGCCATCCGCCGTATATACCTTGGACTCTCTATAAACTGGGGCTATAAGGACTCTCTTGTCCGAAATTGCCTCACTTGGCTTTGTTTTATAACTTTCTGGGTGGCTTAGACTCGAAATTTATTCTGCAGTCTTAAAATTCATGGCTCGCGACGTACCTACGAAGTGCCTCGTTCCCCGCTTCTGAAAGTGATTCTTCCGCCCACGTTCTGAATAAAGGCTCCCACATTCCACCTATCCGGTAATGTGGGCGTACGGTAAGTATGTAACAAGTCTTTTTCTGGTCAATGTCGAGTGCTTGAACTACCTCGGAGTTTTAATTACATCTCTCGAAGAGTGTCAATTATGCCTCTCAAAATCCCCACTATGATGGGTCCACAAGCAGTATAAAACGCACTCATCGGGTCCCCAGGACATGTTGGTAACCCGAAGCAGACCATCCACCCATCTTCATTTCTCTGCCCGCGATAACTTCACAGTCAACCTTGGACCGCCCAGGGTTTCGGGAGGATCTGCAGAATGTTGTCAGACAATTCCGCTCGATTAAGTTCGGTAAGAAGGCAATTCGCTCAGACGATTGAGATGTTGACATGCTGCTCGTCAGATTGAATATCTCAGTGAAGTCGAGCTGGCAAGTGTCGTCCGCAGGCGTATACCAGGTTCTATTGGCGAGCAGGCAGCGGAGTTCATTACACAACTGAAAATATCCGGGCGGACATTCAAGGAGCTCGCAGAAGAAGACCTTCATGTGTGAGATCGTTAGAATGATGTATGGAATTCTTGAATAATGACCTTTTTCCCTGTTAGGTTGTCTAAGAACGATCCGAATCTCACCAGGGTATACATGGACTTACAGGGCAATGGGCCTCGTCAACGCCGTTTTCCTCTTCACACCATATACTTAGGATCCGATCTGCCATCATACATGCCGACGCGCCGTTCAGCGAGCGACGCACCACTGAATAGCTCAGTAGACGGGGTTAGCGCTTCTTCGTCGGCGATGGGTGCTCCTTTGCCACAAGAAGAGGCTAATCAACTTGATATGTGGTCGTTTGAGCCTGATTCTCGGGCTAAACCTTCCGACCGCCCTCATCTAAAAGTTTGCGCCTCTTTCCAACTCAAGTCAATGCAAACCAGTGGAAGCACCATAGAACCAACCGGCATTCAAGCTGGAGCGGTTCGCCCATGTTCGATATCTGGAATTCAGGCATCTAGTTCACCGGTCCCAGTTCCGGGGGCAGGCTTTTCTCGGACACCATGCCATCCAGATGGAGACTTGGCCGGCAACTTAAATCCATACTCCGATGCGATTGAACCGCGAAGGGCGGTATTCCTGAGTGGGAACGCGACAGAATTTACTGATCTCGGTGGGTCTATACTTCCACAATCTGCTCATTAAACCCGAAGACAATTTGTCCCGTTCGAATAGGCCTGGGATCTGTCTGTCCTCCTGACTCAAGCGTGGTTGATGACCGGACGGGTGAGCCACAAATAGCGTCTGCACTGAGTACTGAGCTTACTCGTTTTTCTAGATTTTCCACCCCAGCCTCGTGGTACCATTGTGATCGAGCCTTTAGACACGTCAACAGTTCGTTCATCTCAGGAACGCGCAGAGAGGTACACAGATCTAGATATTTCTCCGACCAGCGATGCACTTGATTCCCAATGTATCTCACCCATGCCTACTCCAAGTGGGGCAAACCCTGCATCGAGCGCAGTTTTTAATCTACCTCAAGATGAGGCGAAATTCTCGGGAGATCGGTCGGTACCGCCGGGGTCAGAGTCCAACCAAACATCGTCCAATACTGCTGGTCACATATATAATGTCAACGGTGATTCCATATCAACCACAAAGTCGCCCCACTTCTCACCGTCCCATGATTCTTCTATCCCTTCTCCCCGTACTATGCTGGGTGCTGTACTGCGTAGCTTGGACGTAGGCTCTGACGTTTTGCCCAACGTCTCAGATTCCGACGACGATTTGTGTTTGACTGATCTCTTCCACCTTCCTGCCCCGAGTGTGTCTCCGTCGCGATCGAGCTCATTGGAAATACGGTGTAGGCCCATATTCCCTTACGAGGTTCAGAACGACATGGCTATCAATGGAACAATCCCTTCCGGAAGTCACGCCGGCATGGAATCTTTTAACCCCGCACTGGCCAGACGGTGCCCAGAGGGTCTTTGGGACAGTCCCAGCTTGCTCCCACCCAGGCCTGGCTGCGTGGACAACAGGGGGATGTGCGCTGTGCCTTCACTATCGCAAGAGAACATTGTGGTTCACGACCTCACGCAGCCATGTCTCGATTGCTTGCCTATTGGGAGAGAAGCTTGCAGTCCGCCACAATCCCGTGACCTTTCGCAGGGATTATTTCTCGGTCCACTGCCCCATCTGCCTACCCTCCTATCGAACGCAGAAGACTATGGGATCTCGTCGTCTATGGCCGCCATAGTGCCTCCACCGCTACCGGAAAACGTCACTAGTCAGCAGCCATACGTTACTACTCTGAACAACCCGAATCTGATGCCAGAAATAACTGACCGTCATATGGCCTTAGATGAACTACGTTATGATATGTCTATTTCAAGACAAGACCACCTCAAATCTACCATCGATTTCCTGCCGCCCTTGGGCCGATCGCAGCATGCTCATACTGTCTCCGATTCGTCCGCATGTTCACCCCTCTCTTTGGATATCCCCAGTCCATCTTTATTCGAGGAACTGTCGGCGCAGTCCCCTCTATTCTTTTGCAGTGAAGCAGAAACGGAACAGATCAAAGGGTATGCCGATGTAGGCTCGTCACAGGATGGGCCCAGTGACGCTACTCGTAGAATTGCCCGCGTCAGCGCCCAAAGGACGTTATGGCGAATAACCTCTGGCTATCATGAGTCGCCTTTACGCGATGTCTCGCCTAGACTGCAGCGAATACCGGCGAAGACCTGTCTAGACGTGTCAGCGAAGCGTGATCGGCGAGAAGTGGAGAGTAAAAATATCAGCGTGGAGGCGAATGGCATATCGAGGCGCCACGAGGGTCGTACACGGCGAGACACCGCAGCCCATGATATGGTCGTCGGTCCGAGACCTTCCTCCGAAACTGGGCCCCCGCCAAGTTGGTGGGCCAAAATGAAGGGAATATTCCTCACGCATGTTGGAGCGACACCAGGTTCGCCATCTCAGCAGTACAAAAGGATCCGAGTTGAGATCACTGAGAGATTTTTGCTGCCGACATGGGACGGAGCAACCACTGGACTGACGAGAGAGAATTGACAAACTATATGCAACGCTAGGCAACGCTAGCTCACGGATCCTCATGAGAGGCGTATTTTGGGGCAGGAGGGTACAAGGTTTTTTTTTGATGAGCATAAAATTACAATCGTAAAAATAGGAAATCTTTCTCATGTCAGTGTCCTTCCAGAAGTTCCGAATAAACATATCACTTCGGGCCGACCACAGTGCCTTTGGTCTTCGAGAGGCGTGCAATGACGTCATCAGGAAGCCCCAAATGTTCTTGGACCAATTTTGGTGGGGTCAAGGCAAGCCACTGGATAATCTTAAGTATAATATCAATAGCGAGGGTACAAATCTCCCATACCTGAGCCAAGCTGACATCTTGGAAAACGTCTAGAAAGCGGTGGATCAGAAAAGTGTAAATAAAACTAATGAGAAAGAGTTACCAGTCTTGAAAATTTCCAGGAATCTGAGCGTCGTGTTGCCGGTGTTCTCAACGTAGTGCCCTAAGGAAGGTTCAGCATACACTCAGGATTAATGATAGGAAAAATATTACCCATGGTCGCGGGCACATAACCTTTAGTGAAAGAAATCAGTATATTGGTCTGAAAGTCTAGACTGTTTCGGCCTACCAATGTCCCCGGCCTGAAGATATCGCTATCAGCAACAGACCACGGGAACCAGGGTTCAAAAATACCTGGTAATTGAATGTCCTTGCGTTGGATTGGGAGGCAAAGATAGTCATTCGGCCGGTACCCTCTCTAAACACCGCCGGTTCAGCATGATGTGGAGATGAGACTAACACAGAAACTTACAAGAAGAAACTCCATTCGTCTTGAGTTGGGTGCCACTGAAACATCGTCAGATAATGTTGGACGATTGACCAAAAGGTCGTACGTGGAGCTCCCTAAGGGTAGGAGCCCAATTAGCTATCTAGCCCAAAGCCGAATTGGGACAGAAACTTGCCTTATTGCACCAGGTTCGACAGTCACCTCTACAAAACAAGGTCAGATATTAATCCGTGCATTGGTTTGACACTTACCAGCTGCAGAGATCGTCTTCGAGGCTTTGAATGTAGTGGAGTCCACCACCTTCACAGTGCCGCCTGACAGTTGCGTGGGCTTGACCTTGGAGAGGGCAAATGAGAACGGATCGGGTACTGAGCCCTGGGGACTCTTCGGCGCAGCACTGTCGGGCTCGGGGAGGGCTGGGTGATTCACGTAAATTATTTGTGAAGAGTCCAAGCAAAGATATGCATACCAGCGGGGAAGATGTAAAGCTCTTCAGCAGGAATGTGGCTGAACGCGGAGATATTGCTGCACAGAGGGATTGAGTTTCATCAAGACTGCCAAGAGCGCGAACGACCAACGTCTGGAAATTCTTCGAAAGCACTGGAGTTACGAAGTCATTAGGCTGCGCACAACAGCGTATCTTGTGATCACTTACCCTCCGCCGGAACATGCGCAAGCCAGTCGGTCACCTATTCTCGAGTCGGCTTCACAATTTTTCGAGGGGTAGATTACACGCACCAAAAACGTTGAATCTTCGCTGAAGTCGCCGGAGTCGAAGACCTATACGATTGTCCAGCACATTGACATATTACCACATAATGGAGTCACTAACCAAGACGAACTCGGAGCCCTCGGGATCGTCGTTTGTGGCTTGGAGTGAGTGAGGAATGCCGGGAGGGAAGTACCAAAGATCGCCGGGATGCTGACAGGAGGTTTGCAAAGGTAGAAGGGAAACAGTCAAGCCACGTACCACAGTCGAAATGAAGTTCCGTCCGTTGGCATCGACAGCTGTGACTTGAGTCGAGCCCTACAAACGATCGGCTGAGAAGCGGGAAAAGTGGGGGAGGCGGTAACGCTCACCTTGAGAACGTATGCCCACTGATTCGAGTCAGCCCAGAGTCCATCACGTTATGACAGTAGAAGACGTACCTCCGCGGTCTTGTGCCAGTGGAGTTCTCTAATGAAGCGCGGACCGTTCAGTTATTGAAATGACCAGCTAATTTCAAGGTGGCGTACCTTACGGCACCAGGTTCTAGACGCATGTTGACACCAGCCATAGCTGTAAGAAGTGATTAGGGCGGACATTGTGTGGAAAATTCGAAGCTAACCTTCAGCGATAGGCATTGATCCAACTGATACGAGGCTCGCTCAGCATATAAAATGTTAAACAAGATCAAAGGTCACACTATTTTGATTACGTGCCCAACCACCAGTCTGTAGCCTGTTGTGACTCAGACTGAACGCCCACTTGGCGTTTGAACTGGATATGCGTGTCAATTGAAGCGCGTGCGAGCAAAGCGGAGTAATACTGACACGCCTCCATGATCAGTAGAGGGAGGGGCGAGTAAGTCAGGGTTCTGGGCGACGACTTGAGGATTCGTGGGTCCCATGAGAGGAGCGCCTAAGGAACCACGAATGGGCTCGTAGGGGCCAGGGCTGTTCTCGTCCCATAAAGGCTCATTTGGATCCAGGTCGATGAACGGGACGGTGGCCGTTGGCTTTGGGACAGCGACTGTGGACGTAGGACGCACGGAGGAGACGACGCTGCTGACTACCGCTGAACTAACGACGGCTGATGAAGACACCACGGATGTGGAAGATGATACAGCCGGTGCTGTAGCGGTGAGCCTTGCAAAGAAGAGAGCGCAGATGCAAGAGGCAAGGCTTATCATCTTGGCGTCTGAAGAGTTGGGACAACCTTATGAGAACTCGAACAGAAAGATGAGCGCTTTATACGTCGAAGGGGCCCGAGAGAAGGCCCGCCAAGCTTTTACTCGCCAGAGGGAACCACCTGGGTAGAAGTAAAGTCACAAGGTATCTTCGGGATAGAGAGGAGCAAAACGTAACGCCTTCCCGAACCGACGTAAAGCGAACCGTGGCGAACGCAGGGCCACCGGGAACGGAGACAGTCGGGAAGCTACAAGACAAGAGAGGTTCCACAAACACATCCACCCCGCCGAGGGGAAGATGCTTCCGCAAACGGTCTGTCCCGATGAAGTATCCAGTTTCCCGCGGCAGATGACGGGGCGTCGTACTAGCAGTAGTGTGGAGACAGGCCATAGATAGTAGCTATGCAATCTCAGTGTACAGCTGGTAATAGAAATCTCTCGGAAAACCCCGCGGTTCCACCAGCTGTATCAGAGAGAAGCATCATTACCGTTAAGTAAATGTTTGTTGTAAGTGTTCGCTGTATACGAAGTACGATCCCTTCAAAAAATAAAAAAACCAGACATAAGGATCACGCGATTGGATGATAATAATAACTCACTTCAATGTATGATGGGCATTGTCGAATCGGATATATGGAGTTCTACGTTAGAGGGAAAAACAATGCTATTCGTCTTACCCTTTCTGAGAAGATGCCTCGTAACGGAGGAGATAGAGATCCTGCCGAACAGTCGCTTCTAGATCGGGCTGTGAACATCTCTGGCCGACGAGCTCTCAGAGCGTCCTTCAGCTCTTTCAATATTCTGCATTGCATGGATGGGAGATAGGATCATTTCGTGGCTGCTCACCGTCTTGATCCTGTGATAGGAATTGAGGTCAGGTAGCCCTACGAAGCGATAGAGATTTCGCCATAGTGGTCCGTTACGACCGTGTTGCAATTGATGTATTGCTAACCTTTTGCTGGCACCATCCAAGCACCGTCACAAGTCCGTTGATATCCTCACCTTTCAAGCTCCAGCGGCCCGCAAGATATGTTATGAATACTAGGTGCGAGAAAAAAAAATGACCATGTGCATAGCCAGAGCATAATTTTCGAAGGCGTTCCCTTTTGGCTGGATCGAACCAGCGGGGTTCGCCCAGACGAGGAGCCTGGTTCCAGAGAGCTCACTGGTGCCATAGTGCGATCTATCGGGAAGCGGCCGCCACATCCACTAGCAAGATTACACGGCATGGTCTGATTCTGCCCCAGAGACGGGCCGATAAATCGGCTTGATCAAGCGGCGGCAGACTGAAATGAGGTGCAACACATGGGTCGCATGAGCTATATTTAGGTCCCAGCAGAAGTATCAACGACGAACAATTGTAAAAATGGCGTTTTTGAGTTGCCGGACTGAATGGTATCAAGTAATGACATGGAAGCTAAACGCTCCTCATAGGTCTGGTGACGCAGACACATAAATAGCGATTCCCCATCTCGCAGCCCCGCGAGTCCCGGTGATCAAGGTATAGCTTTGGTCGTTGTGTTCGAGAAATTCAGAGTATCTACGTGGCCACAAAGACCTATCCTTGAATAGCAAGTGAGTCAACAAGGAAACACACCCACACGTCCACCGCCTTCGAGGATTCGGATGGCCTGCCCGACCTCGACAAACCAGCTGAATCCCTTCTGATAGGTCCGTCCACCGTTTACGATCGGGTATTTAGCGCTCTTTACGAACGACTTATATGGCAGTCCGTGCACATGCAGATGGAGGTGGTTGACCGAGTTGAACGGTGGAATATGGAACCCCATTCTATAGAAAGGAAGTATCGATTACTCACACTGCATGCCGTTCGGAGGTAGCTATTCACCTGCGCATTGACGGCGGTACATCAAGATCTTCCAATACTTTGTGGCCGATCTCTTCCATGGTTTTCACTGGAAAGAAAGATGAGATCCGATTATTACAATGTGATAAACATACATACCGAGCGTCGCATCGGACTTGCGGAGGACCTTGATTGAAGCTAGAGTTCGTGTTATACGTTGAATGAGGTAGGACATAACAAAGCCGTTGGCTAACCAATGTGTGATTTTGGAACAACTTGCAGGTGCTGCTCAGCAGCGGGCCGATAGTCATAGAACGCGATAAAGTTTGTGTCCTTATGAAACGAATCAGCCTTTCTGTGATATCCCGTCAACGAAATCTTTCATATTACCTCCCATACCACATTAAATCCGTTGTCGGACGAGACGTGGCAAAATATACATGGTTCTGACCCAGTTATAGGGGTGCGCGTAAGAGAGAGACTGCAATCAGAGTTCTTCCCTGATTTCAGACAAGGGAAACACGAGGTGTAGAATGCAAGCATGAACCAGCCAGGCCCGTGCCGTCGGATGCCGCTTTTTGATATAGGAACGGACTTCTGCAGCTTCCCGCGTTGGGTTATCGCCAAAACAATACGTAATTCCTGAACCAGTCGACGCAGAGGGTATTCTTTACAATGATCTGGGCACAACGGGCGTGGTCAAGACAAAGTTGAACTTGGAAGAGAGCGATTGTGACAACGGTCACGCACGCGTCACGGCTCTCTTGGCACATCCACTCACCAGGAGTCACTGGTTTTCAGGACAATCGGTCTTTTTTGACAGGTCATAGCTTAGGTTTCTCGAGGTTTTGACTTTCAGTTTAACTCAACGTTAAGCTGCCCACACTCAGATCATCAACGGGCTACATTTATCACGACTGGACAACCCTGCACATTTAAGATGAATGATCCTACATGCCTTTGCCCTCATCTCGAGGCTGTTATCGGGAACAGTGATTCAGGTCAAGAATTCTTCGGGAAGTACAGCTCTGTAGTGGCCTGGAGTGTATCTCGATACCAGACGGTGAGAAACACTGCCAAACGAAGGAAAGTGAGTGTTCTTGCCTGGGCAACTTGGCTCTCCCGCTCACTACAAGCAGATATCATCTCCTTCCTGCGGCACATGCGCATTGACTCTTTCTAGGCCGTTTGCTTGTTTACATTGCCCATACACTGGATGCTGGTCGGAAGGTCACGTGTCACGCCATCTCGAGGAGGAGGAACATACTTTTTGTTCGTTGTGCGTGCTGCATTTGCTTGGCAAATGCTGACGTTTCTTGACACAGGTCTCGATGCCAAGACAGGGTCTGTTTTCTGCACTCAGTGCAACGATTTTATCTACGATCCCCGGCTCAATGAAGCCTACATGACGACAATGGTCATGGCAGAAGAAAAACAGACCAAATTCCAAGGTCAACTTCAACATGATGACATCTTTCGGAAGCTCACCGGCCTTCTTCAGTTGCCAAAAAACATCGAGAGGCATTCAAACCCTGGGTTCCGAGCGAGAAGGACACCTTTGCTCTCGAAGGTGCCGTGGCTATTCCTTGCCAAGGTTAGCGTCCCGCCGCCTCGGTACCTGTCGATCCTCACGAGTGTTTGGATTTGAAGGAAGGAGGGGTCTTCTCAATCTCGGGCAGACATGTTTTTTGAACGTCGTCCTTCAATCCTTTGCTCACAATCCCCTGCTGCGCAATTATTTCCTCGGTGATAAACATAACTGGAAACAGTGCAAAATCGAAAATTGTACATGTTGTGAGATGGACAAACTTTTCTCAGAGGTTGGTAGATGACGAATCGGGCGTGTGTACGCAATAACTGAATTGACTTCATCTTAGATCTACTCGGAAGACACGACCCCGTATGGACCGATCTCATTTTTAGCCACGACGTGGCGTGCCTCTGCCGAACTATCCGGGTACGCACAGCAAGATGCACATGAGTTTTTCATCTCAGCTCTAAATCAAATCCATACGACGTCTCGGGGTTCCACTAATGTCTCCTGCAACTGTATCATCCATTGCACTTTTGCTGGGCAGCTCCAGAGTGACGTCAAATGCGAGCGTTGCGGCAATGTGACGAGTACCGTCGACCCTATGCTTGACATTAGTCTCGAGCTCAAGGGAAAAGGCGGCGAAACCAATCCTGGAGAGAACACATTGGCATCGTGTCTGAGAAGGTCCGCTCTACCTTTACTCCACTGTCAGCCTCCATATCGTATACCCGTTATTCCTCATAGGTTCACCCAACCGGAGAAATTGGGTCCCAAGGAGTATAGTTGCGGAAAATGCGGGAAAGCATCTCATGTATGTTGCATGCCCTTCGGTCTCTCGGAGCCGTTCTATGTGCCGAATCTTAATTTACGTGTTTGTTCATCCAGGAAGCAAGCAAACGGCTCAGTATCCGAAAGCTACCACCAGTCTTGAGCTTCCAGTTCAAGGTGATCACGTTGAACACTTTCTTCCCGTTACTCCTCTGATGACCTATCGCAGCGATTTGAGCACAAGACGACCGAAAAGAACTCAGCCCGCAAGATTGACGTTCCGATTCGGTTTCCTGCTTCCATCAACATGTCGCCTTTCACCACGCTCGCTATGAAAGATACGGAGAAGGGAAATAGCGGCATGTGCGTCAATGCCTCCTGCTGGAGATGCTTCCACTGATGCACGGTTGACAAGATATCGAGGACCGAATGGCATGTACGAATACGACCTGTTTGCGGTCATTAACCACGAAGGGAAGTTGAATAACGGGCACTACACTAATTTCGCACGATACCAGGATGAAGTGCGTCTTTGTATTCTCACTATGATGCGACCGTCGGCAGCGGACTGATAGCTTCCTCTGCTCCCACAGTGGTGCCGTTTTGATGACGACAAGTGAGGGTGCAATTATTCGTCACCATTACCCGGATGCTAATTTTGGTCAGAGTAACCCCATCTAATCTCGGAGCCTGTTTGAACTCGGCTGCCTACATGTGTTTCTACGTTAAGCGCCACTTGGACTACAAGCCACACATGACTCCTACATACGTGCTGGCACGCGAGACTGAAGCGGTCAGGGAGAAAGAGATGGAGAAGGAAAAGGAAGCGGCACGCATGAAAGAAGTCGAAGACGCCTTGTTAGCGACGGTCTGACATTAATGTTGCAACATGTGCACGCACGGTAAATAGACAGTTCCATGCAAGTAGGAGATAGCTATGTATATCTAGTTGCCATTCCGAACTTTGAGCTAGAGTTTTAGTACGGGCCTGAGACCCGATTGTGGAGACGGAGCGCCCACCTCCGTAGCATTCCTTATAATTATCCGTCGAGGATGCCGGGCCTGGCATTCCAGAAATCGTCTTTGATGATGTCGCAATGCAGTACAATGACTTTCGTTCTAAGTTTGACCTCTCGCTTCGGCTTTGCTTTGTGACCTCCAGTCGGTGAAGATTCGGTCACGGCATCGCCTGCCGTCTCCACTGCTTGCTCGCTACTAGGAGGCAGGGACACTGTGATGGAGATGGAGTCTGTAATCTTTCAACCGGTTAGCGGAATCCGGCGATACCTAACCGTGATAGCAAGCAAACCTCCTCGCGAACCAGCACGCTTCCCTTCCGAAATCTCTCGTCGATTTGGTTGTAGTTTATTTGAAACCGGGTGAAAAGGATCTCGTGTTTTTCTTTCGAGATCGTCCCCTATTGTTCGTAACTAATCGGAACGTAGAACGATGTTACGCAACGCACCCGAAGGGTGGCGTGAGCCTCTGTTGTTGTCTCACTACCTTGTTGAACGAGCGCCCAAAAGGCAGTGTTATACAGGTTATTGATGTGAGCTTGAACGTAAGTGAGCATTGAGAAACAGGTTCAACGATTGGGCACAGACTGTCTGCTTGCCTCCACGCAAAATAGTCGCGTATTTGTTGCTCTCCTGGATAGAGGACTATCCGGCCGTCAAACGACGGTGGGTATTGTAGTGGGTTATCCGGAAAATATTTAGGCCAGTGAAACACATAGGAGGATGTGAAGAGCGACGTTAAAGTAGAGACGATCTTTGCCTGCCGCCGCTTGTAAAGATCTGTGGATTTTCGGAGGAGGAAACTAATACAGAGGTCAGCCAAAAATTCGTGCGATCTTGAAAGGGAGGGGGATGTTTCTGATGTATTTTAGAATGAGCTAGAGATACGCCAGAGGTATAATATGGGCAAGGCTGGCTAAAGCGACGGGTTGCATGGGTTCCCTCCATGATAGGACTAGGTTATGAGCAGATGACAGAACGCTTTGTTTCAGTGCTCCCATAAGGACGGAAAGTATTCCCGTAGTCAACAAAGAGCGTCGCAAGCCAGCAGAGGTATGAACCACTCGACATAAATTCTGTGTAGCCTCTATTATAACCAGCCACATACTGCCCGTCGCGTGTAACATCTAGCATTCCAGTGAAGTGTTACAGAACTTGTGCCAACCCCCACATGACGCTGTCGTGATTTAAGAAACATTCCTACTGACCTGAATTCATCAGATTCTCCGAACGCAAGGACAATGTCTGGAAATTCTTCCATCACGTCCTGTGCAGCGTGATCCATTAGCTGAAGAGCGTGTAAATCGTTTGGTTTGGCGAAGTTGTGTTTCTCGGAGAACCTGTTGCTCAAAATTCGGTATTTTTTTTTCTATTTCAAAGACGACCGATCATACCGATGGAATGAGTGACCGTCAAGGCGGAAAACCATGAAAGTACCAGGCAAAAGTGGATCGGGGAGTTCAAACTTCCTCACATAGGCAAATTTTGAGCCTGCCATGATGTCGAAACGGTGTTCCCAAGTCAAAGATTCCCCGCCGCGCGATGTAGCAGATTCGAGAACGAGAGGCCAGGGTCAAGGAAAGCTACAACGAAAGACAGCGAAGGAACTGAGTCAGTCACATTCGGAATGTGGAAACGTGACTCCGCACTTTCACATCTTCAGTGACACCGCCTCGCGCCTGCCTGGCTTAATCCTCAACTACCATCACTCCAACTTGCCTGAATATCTTGTATCGATGAGCGCAGCAGCTAATTCGTACTATTTTCGTCGTCGTACGATTGGTCGCGCTGCGTCACCGCCCACATGGGCTTGCTACGAGCAGATCCCGTACGACGGCGATGAATACAGTGACAGCGGCTCCGATTCGTGCTCCGAGGACGACGATGAGTACTCAGGGGACCATGGACGGCACGAATCTGCAAGTGATTCAGAAGATAAAGACCAAACCATAACCTCCAGGGAGATACCGGTCGACGATGCCTCGCACAATCTGGCCATGGATATCGAGGAAGAGGGCGACGGAGGTGAAGTTAATGAGAAGGCTGTTATTTCTCAGAAAGATGCCAAAGGGAAGCAACGAGCCATCGAGCAAGAACCTGAGAAGTCACAGAGGCAGCATCGGAGGAAGCGTCCGCCTGTATATACCCTACGGCCGATCTTGACTATTCAGAGAAGCCAGGGATTCGTGTGGAACCAGGTATGTCTTGGTTGCATTCCACAGGCGGAGAATATCCACCCTGACTTCGGGATGTGACAGGACCTCTTCGTACCACCGTACATCAAAGACAGATGTTCGTTTCTTTCGTCTTAATCATGATTTTCTGCGCTCACGTTTACTGACCACTCTGTGCCTTACATGTGCTGTTCGTGGCTTCACCCCAATCACAGACGTAGCTTCGACCTCTCCCCCGAACTCCAGGGGGTTCATCTCGACCTCTGCGTCGTCGACGAACTCAGCTCTGACTGATTACGAGGTCGAAGTTGTCGAGATTCGGGTGAAAGAGGGAGACTTAGATTGTATCATGCCCTAGAGCTTTCCATTCCATCTGATCTCGGTACCATCTCTTTTATTTTCTTTCATTCCCCTCGGTTCTAATACACGTCCGACGACCTCCTTTACCATTACGTACCTTTTTTTTCTATACACATATACATCTGCGTGCTATGTAACTACTATATGTACTTCTCGCATCTCCCTCACTCACTTTTTTTTTCATCGATCAAACATGCGCTTGCATGATGTCTTAGAAATATTGGTGCCCATCACATTGGTTGAGTGACCGCATGCAAGGCGATTTACACGAGCATGAAAAGCAAAATAATGCCAGCAGAAAGGCAGCTCGGTAGGACTGGCCCAACACGGTTTTCCAGCACAGTTACACTTTCATTTCACCATGCTGAAGCAGTTGCTCATGGATCAGCACGAGGCCTGCAACCATATCGTTTTCGTCATGAATATAGGTATCGCCTTCAAGAACACATGCTCATCCTCCTCTCCGCAGTCCAGTGTGAAGCCGCAGTCGGCACGCTGGGGAAACACTCCAACTTCCAGAGTCGCCGCAACTGGTAGGAACTAAACCATCACCATATTCCGACAGAGTCCTGGATGGGGCTGAGCGTGTAGTCAGGGAGAGAACCACGAGCCGATAGTACACCACTGAGTCCCGAGGTGAAGAATTCAGTTAAACATTCAAAAACACGTATGGGAAGGAGGTCTGTGCCCACGCGGACCATCAAAGCATAAGAGACTGGAGGTACACATTCTCATAGCAGGAATCGAGCTGCGAGCTGCGGTATTGGTGCATCTCGCCGGCACACGGCACCACAAGGCGAAGGCATTGAAAGAGAAGATATGGGGTGTTTTGACAAAGTGCAGTGGTACCGTATGTCCCAGAGCTCCTGAGAAGGAGCACGACATGAGCATTGCGGATGTATAGAAATGTCGACGAGATCGCAAGGCATAATACATCATCGCTCGTCGAACCTGTAGGGGTAGGTGTCAACTCGGGAGCAGGAACTGATGAAGTTAGTTCTTTCAATGACGGGTGTGGTATGAGTACACTATCCCGCAAAGGGTATACGTGTCCCAAAACATTGTAGGACCTACAAGGACCTACACAATCATGTCAATGTGACACCGCATAGCGTGCTGCCTGCCTTATTTGAGATATCAAATTCTAGAAAATTTCTCAGTATAGCTTGCTATTTGTGAGCTTATGGGAGGGAAGGTAACGGGGAACAGAGGCTTTGCGGAGGTTTGAACAGAGGCTCAAGTCAGAGTTATGGTGGGTTTGTGGCTGTGCATCGTTTTGTGCGTCGGCAATCTCCGAGTACCTCGGTTTGTCGTTTTTCCCGCCTGTTCCCGCCCACAATATACATTGTGCCCATTCACAACTTTTATGTCCCTGTGTGACACTTACGCCCACTATACCTCACTAAAACATCCCCATATGACTCCATATAGAACCCTCGAGACCTAAGTCATCCCTCTTGACCATTGACTAGCTCACAAGCTGACGGTCGCCAAGGGAGGAAAGAAGCAAGCGCATCACTAACAATGTTTTCCTTTACAGGAGACCGACATTACTCAAATCAGGCATTTTTACAAAAATGGGTCCGCACCAATCATCAAAATCTCTTCTTTTGTGGGGTGTGGACCAACAAACCGCGAACTTGCCTCCTTAGGAGATTCTCCAGCGATAAATCCTTTTTGGGAGATACAGCCTCTCTGCCAGAGGTCACGCCCCCGTCCTAAGCGAAATTCGCACGTCAAAAATATGGGTCGGGCCCAATCCCGAGGTTCGATTGGTGGCGGGGCACTTTCACCAATCAACAGGAATTTCCATGTAAGGATATTCTCCAGAGTGACCTAACGTGTATGCGTGACACCACAAAGATGAGTTATAAGCTGGGCCGCCTAGACGAAATATCCTCAACAGGAGATCTCATACAGAGCTCCAATCATCCTCAGCCTGAGTTCTCTCCTTCTCTGGCCTTTTACCGCATCCTCTGCAACTTTTTCAAACACTACCTACGCGATCACGTTACGTGACAACTCGTCGTACGTGTTTGCCTTTCTTGGATGGCTACCGGCAGGACCGTTCCGCTAATATATCTTTCATATTTTTCCTGATGCCCATCTATGACCTTCTCCGTTCGTCGCTCTCCTCGAATTAACCAACTGCATCGTGTCCCGAACATGTGGTGCCTGGGACGTCTCAATATCTCGCGGTGTATGGGTCCATGTGCACCCTTGCTTTTTTTTATTGGATCATGGCCAATTCTGTAGAAAAAATGTCGAGGTCAAACCGTCAGAGCTTTGTTCCACACTCCCAACCACATCATTCGTTCGATAATCAGGGGGCGGATACTCGTTTTTACGAATCTCAGACGGGCGGCCGCGGAGGGCTTCACGGACACATACATCCGAGTCACGGAGTACCAGACGCATATGGTAGTCACTATGTCAACGTCGGAGGTTCTCCTTCACCACCGCAAAGAGAAAACACTCAGTCCCAGCGCCGAACGGAACGAGACCAGCACGTTTCGCCGTATAGTGGGCAGGTACGCTTTCCCCCTTGTGTGGCGCACACATAATGTTGACACGTATATCTTTGTGCAGAATGAGTACGACTTCTCCGGCCTTAATGTTTCTCATGTCGGCAACTACCAGACAGATCTCAGCTACCCCGGAAACGTGCAGGGTGCTCAGCCAACGCGTCCCCAGGATTACTATCGCGCTCGACATGGCGGACAGCATTGGAGTAGCTCCGATCCAGGATACCAAAGCTATCAGCAGAACGCGTCAACATATTCTATGGATCAGGATGTCCTCCCCGTGGGTATGGACTCTGGTATGTCTCGTCGTGGGGTGAGGAGAGACGCTTCCGAACTCCAGCCGCAAGGGCAGCCTTTACAGTCCGGTCCATCCCAACTCCCTCCCGGTGGCTTTTACGATTACCGATCCGCTCCTGCGTTTTGGCTTCCTGGACCCGACGGTCAGACCTCCTGGAGTTCACCATCCCCTTCCTCTTCGTCGGACAGCAGTCCCAACATGACATCCGATTCTGCAGGAACCACAGTTTCTCTCAGTCCTACAGAAATGCACCTGTACCCTCCTGTCGAAACGTATCTGAGACAGGAGGTGGGAATCGCGTCCAACCAGCCTGTCAGCCTACGATCGGTGCCTGACCCCCTTCCAGGCACCCGGCCGACTCTAACGTACAAACTCCTCGCGTCGTTGGCTATCTTCGAGAGTCCTTACCAGAAGCTGTCTCTCCAGGAAATCTACCAGAGTATAGAAGACAGGTTCCCTTGGTACAGAAATCAGACCGAAGAGGAGAAGAAGAAGTGGCAGGTACGTGACCATACGACGTTGAACCACAGGTCTAACTAACAGGTATATCCATTCCAGGGCTCTTTGCGACATAATCTCTCTCTCGAATGTATCTTCCACCATAGCGGGCGACCGGTCGCCGAGCCGGGAAAGGGTGGCTATTGGACTCTCACCAACCGGGACGGCTATGGTCAAAAGCGGTTGCGCAAACGGAGAGGCAGGGGCGCGAAGGATACCGGGTCCAAGGCCGACGAGGAAGACCAGCTGTGCGGGGACAGCGACGACGGCTTCAATGTCGCTTATTATGACGATCCCCAGGTCCGCTCGACGTCAGGTGTCCAACGCACTACGAAGGGATTGCGTTCCCCATACAGACCGAATCCACAGCCTATGTCTTCCTTCATGGACTTCCCTGTTTCCGGAGTAGTGTTCGGTCAGCCGAGCATTCCACCGCCCGCCTCCGGGCCCATGCGTAACCTCGGTCAGCGCATACAAAGCCTTCCTGCTGTAGGCGCGCAGTCTGGTGACCACCACCAACCTCCCCCGAATCGGCCGGCCACTGTTCCCATGCGCGGAGCGCACGCTTATCATTCAACATCGGGGCGCGAGTACGGTCATTATCAGGACACCATGGATGTGGATGAAGACTCGCGAAGGGCTCGAGGTTCCCGCAGGACAAACAAGTAAAAACATAGCGCTTATGATTGAAATGACGCCTCTATAATGCTTCCGGTGAGAAGATTGCTTCTATCCATCCTTCGTCACCGTCTTGACGCTTTCCTCATATCTAGGTCACCAAAAAAACGACATCACTTGTGGTGAAATGATCCGTTTTCGCTATCACGCATTCGCCCCCGCTCGATTTGCTTTCGTTTACACACTCGATTCCGCGCTCTTCTATACTCTATGTTGTCCTGTTGCAATGCTCTCCACCTTGTCTCGTACCATGCATGCATCCACTCACATCGTCATCTATATGATCCCGCATCTATCAAATCCCTGCTCTGTTATCGCATCGCTACCATTCTGCTCTCGTTAATGTTCGTTGGCATCAGACCCGGAAGGAAGGAACTACATTGTATTAAATATTGTCATCACATTGTTTTATATATCGTAAATACTACACCTTTACTTTGTATTGGTCGTTCCGCCTGAGTACCAAATACCCTTTCCGAGGTACGATGACGCCTCACCAGTTGCCTTTTGTCTGAGTCAGATCAGTGACCACGTGGTCAAAACAGTTCGTTGTGCATTGCACTCCGAGTGTCATAGTCCATGTTCGATAATTCATTTGGCAGTTCCTTGAAACATATACCTCCAAGCATTATGTACTGTCACGAATATGACTCGCGTACCGACGCGAGGGTCACATGATCCTTATCCTCGATTAGGACTGGGAGAACGCTAGGAGGGGACGGAGGCAAGTTGGTACTGTGTGGCTGATCCACAACTGAGTTCATCTTGCAACAGTTACCGAGTTAGGACATACTCCCGTCGTCGACGCGACAGATAAAATTTACACGTGATCGTTTTATTTTTTACCACCATCTCCATCAATGTCAAACCATCCATCGCATGCTTGTACTTATAGCTCTTTTTTCTCTAGCATGATAGATAGAAAGGATAGTTCAACATTTAATCATTGCTGACTCGATCACGACTCACGTCAAGGATTGCGAAATTCGCTATAAGAACCTTGAAAAATAGCTCCAATTCGAAGCTGGTACACTTCCATCGCCAACGATGCCCATCCCTCCATGTGACGCCTCCCAGGAAGAGGAACCGATAATCAAGAGGACACCATTACCCAAATTCCAGTTATCTATCGTTTTTTTGATTCAGTTTGCGGAGCCTGTGACGGCAACGGTCATATATCCTTTTGTGAACCAGTTCGTGCGGGACACAGGCGTCATTGGGGGAGACGAACGTAGGACCGGATATTATGCTGGTATCATCGTACGTTTTCGACCATATCGCGCCTGACCAGTCTTATAGGTAGCTGTTTTAGGGTTCTGCGTTCTTTTTTGCAGAGGCTGTGACTGTCTTTCATTGGGGATGGGCTTCAGATCGTGTAGGGAGACGGCCCATTCTGCTGCTTGGCCCGATTGGCCTTGCGCTTGCTATGTTGAGCTTTGGTGCAGCGGAAACGTACTGGACATTGGTGGTCTCTAGATGTATTCAGGGCGTGTTCAATGGCAATATCGGTACGAACTGTTACAATGTTTCCTTCTGGCAGTAGCTTACTCCGCGTCATGCAGGGGTCTCAAAAACTGTCATCGCTGAGGTACGAGATACCAATCTGCTACATGAGAATGAACTCGATGATTTGATACCTTGCCCTGGAACAGATCACAGATGCTACGAATATTGCAGATGCGTTCGCAATGATGCCGCTGGTGTGGAGCCTTGGTTCAACCATTGGGTGCGCTTTGATGGAAACTGTGACGCTTCGTGTTGACGAATCTACATCCACGTCCAGACCAATCCTTGGCGGAATCCTAGCCGAGCCTGCCAAAAGATGGCCACTACTGTTTGGAAAAATAGAGTTCTTCCACGATTACCCATATTTTCTTCCTTGCGCCGCGGCAGGCTTACTCGCGTTACTTCCTGGCGTGCTGGGCCTATTTGGTTTAAAAGAGGTCGCTCGGTCTTCATTGGCGCACAATTTACGCTCATACTTCCCTAATCTAGACGTTACTGTCAGCCGTTCGGAAACAGGAAAGGCTAAAGCATGTCCAGGATACCCTCGAAGCTCAGGGTACCGATGCCAGTTCCTCTACGCCCCTCCTTGCCAATGATATCCCTGATTATGGCTCCGGCGAGCCGCATGATGGTCCAGTTCGTACGCAAGAGACACGCGTAGCAAAGAGATCCATAGACACACCGCTACCGTTCAGTGCCCTTCTCGTACCCCAGGTTCTATTACCTCTCGTGGTATACATGGTCCTTGCTTTCATAGACATGAGCAGCCAAGTCCTACTGCCTCTCGTATACTCTACGTCCATTCCGGTTGGGGGCCTCGGGCTCGATCCCTATCACATCGGCATAATCTTGAGCGTGTTTGGTTTTATCAATGCTATCGTCCAGCTTTTGGTCCTTGGGCCACTCGTCCGTAGGTTCGGTCCGAAGAATATCTGCTTGGCTGCAGCGACCAGTTATCTTGGCAATATAGGCCTCTATTTGCCTTTGAGCTACTTCGCTCGTAAAGCGGGTCGAGTGGACGGGAAGGTCTGGGCAGTCATAGTTGTTCAGCTGTTGACTCGTCTGACGAATGGCATGGCGTATGGTATGTGGAGATCCAACGTAACGCCTCGTTCTCCATCTTACACTTGTCCAGGGTCCATTCAAATAATTATTGTGGATAGTGCCCCCAACCGAGCGTCTTTGGCATCTACTAATGGCCTAGCGCAAGCTTTGGGCTCATTCGCAAGATCTGTTGGCCCCTCAGTCGCATCCTCCTTGTTTTCCGTGTCCCTCGAACGAAATTTGGCTGGAGGGAATATGGTGTATTTCGTGCTTTTGGGATGCACGTCTCTTGGGTTGCGTCTTACGTTTTTGCTGCCGCATAAACTGAGATCGCAGAAGGGATAGAAGATTGCTGATAAGCTAGTGGCATAAAATGAATAGCATCTGCATTGATAAGACCAGTCGACAATGAAACGAGACTGCACTAGACAAAAATGTGATCTTGAGGCAAAATATTTCGTAGAATGGTGTTGAGTGAAGCCGGAACAGTGTGGAGTTGGTCGCCGCAGACTCAAATATGGCGAAACAACTGCATATGCATAGGTCTACACAAGCAGAATAGGTATGCGCTACATACAGAGAATAGCTCGTCGTGGCACGGCATAATGGGTCGTTAGATGACAGGGTATACAGCAAGCAAGTGTGAAGAAATCCATCAAGATCAACTGACCAAGTAAGTAATTGAGGGGGGATAGAATGCCAGCGATCCAAATCCCAACCAGCCAAGAAGGATTAGTGGCGCTAAGCCAGCCCGTAAGATCCATCGTGCACACGTCTATTCACCCAGTATGCGCGCGTCCACCGGGAAGAAATGCCATTTCGGGCTGCCCGTCACGGAGCAGCTTCGGAACCCGCGCTATCACCAAGGAAGAAGAAACAACCTCATGTAGGGGTCCAGTTGCTATCCAGTCCCCCGGCCCACGGCGCGCTCGATAGCTGCGACAGTGGACTCGTCGGCTCAGGAGACGACATCCGCCCACCCAATGGGTCATCTATATCCATATCCAGCGACGCCGCCATACGATGCGTCCCCGCCCTCTCCGGGACAAAATGTGCTGTCGGCGGCGCGTTCAGCATAGGTGACAGCATCGGGGGGCTGCGGGAGCGGCTACCGAACGCAGACATGGCGGGCGAGCCACGTTTGCGGGCGTCGGAAGAGATGCTACCAGAATGGATGAGGGAGTGACCGCTGCTGTGGGTGCGGGCGGCGGCAGAGAAGACAGAGGGGCGCGAGGAGGCGGAGCCGGAAAGGTCACGACGGGAGGAGGCGGGGGCGGAGCCGGTAGAGCGGCTATGCGCCGGGCTAAGGTGGGAGCGCATGGAGTAGAGGGACGCTTCTTCCGATGCGATGCCAGGGGACTGGACGAACTGTGTAGAGCTAGGTCAGCAACAAGTACGGGATATCTGATGATTGAGGAACGTACCTGCCCGAAAGTTGCCCGCCGACTGTTTAGGATACCTTGTTCTGCAGCTAGAGATCTCCAGCCCTCTCCAGCAGAGGGAGGCGCTTCTTCGAGAACATCGAAAGAAATGTTCACGGCAGTATTTGGGTTAGACAGGACGGAAATGGGTGGGTTGACATGGGTAACAGTGGAAGAGTCGTCTGTCCAGGACATTTTGGGAACGGCTGTAAGGCCAGGTGGGAAGGGATGTGCCGAAAGCCCAGCGCTACTTCCCGTAGCCGTCTCACGCAGGGACGATAACGACGACGAGGTGGTAGTGGAGGCAAAGGGCGAGATCGGGGCGGGGGCGGGCGTGTCTAAGATATCGAAATGTACAGGGAGACCGTGGTGGACGTTGGTGACGCCGGTTGAATAGGAATTGGATGGGTTAGGGAAGTCAGTCGCAGGTGCGTCCGGCACCGCAACGGTAGAGCTTGACGGCCAACCGGCTGGTTGGGAGGCTGGCCCAGACGGCGTCAGTGCTCGCGGCAAGGGAGCAACGGGCGTTCCCCCAGAAATGGGTGTCCCAGGTAAGGAGGAGTAGGCATCATGATAGACAGTAGTCGCACTTCGGCCGCTGGCGGTTGAAATAGGACGCTCGCCGTCAAAACCGAGGCCAAAGCCAACGCGACGTGATGTCTGGCTTTCGGTCATCTCGGGCGGCCCAAGAAGCGCCACACCAATTTCTGGATCGTCGTTGCTCAGGGGGGAGGCGACGAAGGAGTTGTTCCGCGAGTTGCGCTTGGAGCCACCATCGAGGTTCTTGAACCAACTCAGACGGCCAAGACCCAGGCTGCTCAGGAAGCCGCCGCTGTTCCTGCTGGAACCACCTTCGCTGAGGGGTTGGGTCAACTGAGGCGGCGATCGGGATGCGAGATCCTCTGCCCGGACACGGCGGGCAGTAAGCACCGTAGGAGCCTCGTCGGCGTCTGGGTATGCCGAGAGAGAGAACTGCGAAGGCTTCCGATCAGGCTTGGGAGCGGAGCCCCAAACAAGATCAGGATCAACGAGACGAGGTGGCGGAACCAGGGGTGAGTAATCGGCGGTCAGGGGTAGTACAGATTCCTCATCCATCCGCTGCAGCTCTTCGGGGGATAGGATATGACCCCGCCGTTGCCGGTCGAGTTCCTCGGTGGTGCTCGGTAGTAGATTCAACGTCGGACGGTCGATCAGGGTGCCGTAGCCAGAGTGGTTCGTGGCAGACGACCCCGCAGATGATTTACTGCCGTTGTTGAGGGGTGGCACGGCAACCCGCGCAATGCCAATGTTCGGGGGCACACTTGTCCTGCCACCCATCTCGGGATCAGGGGGTTGAGGCGGGGTGCCGGCACCGCTTCGTCTGAGGAAGGGATCGGCTTCTTCGCCACTGTGGCGGGGCGATCGTTCGGCCCATGTAGTACGTCCATCGGCGCTCACAATTTCGTAGCCCTCGTCAAGGCCGCGGGCCACTGGTGTGAACGAAGGTTCTTCAGAGCGGCGATTCCTGCGGCCTTTACAGCACAGGTACAGGAGGATGGCGACGATGAATAGGAAGATGAATCCAAGGATGCTGGCGACGATGACGCCGATAAGTTGGCCGCGCGAGAGGTTCTGGCCAGCAGCAACTGGTGGAGTGGTGGTCGGAGTGGAAGATTCAGATGGAAGAGAAGTCGCAGATGAACTTGATAAAGATACAGTTGATGAAAAGGTAGTAGGTGTCGCAGATGAGGTAAGTGTCGGAGGTAAGGAGGAAGGTATCGCAGTTGTGGTCGTAATAGAAATCCCTGAGGATGTCGATGGCAGTGATGTTGAAGCCGGTGGTGTGAGGCCACCATACGTCCAATCTGGATTCAGTGGTATCTGGGCGAAATGTCAGCTAGCAACCTGCGTCCTTTCCTCTACCACTCACACTAGGCCCATAGTAGGTCAATGGCAAGTATAACACCGTCGTTGACGTAGTGATTGGCACACCATTGCCGTCGAAAATGACACTGGGAACAGGTGTCAACCATGGGGGATATTCCTGGGTAGGAGCAGCCATTGAGTTGTGATTTTACGGATTTATAGCTGCGAAAAAGTCGTTAGTAGCGAGCGTGGGTTTTCTGTTGTCGAACGTGAGCTCTCCAGGACACACAAAAAAGCTAAGGCTAGGTCAAAGTACCGTGTTCAGTCAATCCTTAAGGATGTCAATAGCAATATGTGTCGTTTCGACGCGTAAATAAGGAAGGAGATTGGGGGCAGCGGGAGGAGGAGTGGCAAGGCGAGCACTCAAATCATTGATATTGAACCAACATCACGTGATGATTGGTCGTAAATGACAGTGCCACCCAAGTGCCACCATCCCCTTTTTGCGCGGCAAGTCGAGTTTTGGGCTCAGCCCACAGCTAGCAACAATGAGTGGCGATTTGTTGGCTTAACTTTGATTGAATACCGAGTCGAAGCTGACCACATGTGAGCATACTCCAGTTTACGTCGGTGTAGCTGCTGTGGTTTGTCCGATTGTTACGGGACTCTCCAAATCTGTGACTCGAGTTTGGCGTGTCGTTCAGGTCGGTAAAGAGCTATGCCAATCGCTTGGAGGTGCCTACGACCGTCACGCAACATGCTCAAAGGAGGGATGCCACGATAACGATTCGGTATTCAAACGTCCTGTCAAGATTTTGCTTGAGATATTTCTTCGTACATTTGCATCCACGAAATGCCAGCATTTTAGCTGTCAATCGAGGTGAAATTCTTCCTTTACTGATGGGCACCATTATCTTCAACTCTCACAGCACTGACTGAACCGAACATTGCCCAATCTCTCGAAAAACGCTAGATTGAGATAGTCCCTACAAATGGACCGGTATCGTCTTTCATAGACAAAATGGCGTCGAAACTGGGATGCCGAAGTACTATGCAGATACAGCGCTAACGTGCAGGGGTTGATGGGGGAAAAAGGATAGAGGACGAACCGTAACATGTGCTGGCGTGATGCCGCGAGATGGAACCGAGGCAGAGCAACTTGGGTCTTCGCCATCGGCCGAGCACTTGAATGTCGTGTCTTTCGACGGAGGATCCGAGCTTAGCCAATATTCAACACCTTTGCAGACTGTGAGTGCCCATTACTTATAAGCATGGGGTATGTCATCCTTACCGTGGTGATGGTATCCTAAAGAGGTTGGTATCAGGGTGGGGACTCTGGTATTCATCATTTGTGATGAGCCCGGAGGGTAGAAAGTCCGCGTACGACATACCCGTCAGTCGTGTGTACCACTGTTTCTCGGTATCAGCCATGACGAGAAGGACAGTGGTGGGCCCAACATACCGCGAAATGCTCTTGGTCCAAATTCTGCATTCACGTAATCCGAGAATATTTTGTTCTACGAAGCTTCTGCATGAGTCATGGGAGGATCACAATATTAAGGACGTACACCAACTCTTGGGGCGCCATATGAATAAGTTCTCACTTTCCTAGGATGATAAATGAGTAAATTTAAGGCATCCCACAGAGTAGACTTACCTCGTAGGATGATTGTTCTTCAAAGTTACCGCTGCGAGTGTGGCCAGAGCCCCACCTAAAGAATGCCCCGTGGTTACAACAGAGAACCCTGGATGTGCCTTAAGTTGTTGGGATACTATAGCAAGAACCTGTACAACAACTGAATCCCAGCTGCCGAAACGAGATGGGTCGTACATCGTAGAAGACATGATCAGCTTCCTCACGCAATAAGAAAACCGTTATGCACTCGAGCTCCGGCTGATGAGACCAGCTCAGATGTTTATAGGATGGTTAAAAAGGAGGTGCTTACAAGGTACCGAAACTCCGAGCGTAACGAGTGGTACAAGAAGGACTTGTGTGTCCAGTAAGAAGTCAACGATAGAAGTACTGCAGAGAAGTGAGTTTTTCAGGAACCTAAAAAAATTGGGCCCGTCCTTCACCTTCCACGAAGAGCAACAACAATCTCTTTTCGACTTGAGTCTCTCGCAACAAATCCTTGAATGTCGGAAATTACATTGGAAAACTGGCGCCTATGAGCCTGCTGTGTTGCAATGCGACGTAACGGGAGCGGCTGACTTGAAGAACGAGAGTCTGTCCATTGGGCCGAGGACAGATGATATTATAAGCTGAAGACGCGTATTTGAAGTAGTGTATTAGGTCTCTGTACGTAGCATCTGTACAGCCAACGATGAGATGCCGAACAAGTACCTGGTGGGTAAAAGACTCGGTTGCGACTGTGTAGCCTTACCGGAGGTGATATCGCGTTTAATCTCGGGCATGTAGCTTTAATATCTCGAAGTAAAGGTAATGACAGTCTGAATGGGCGTGGTTGAAGGCAAAAGGAGCAGGCTCTTGGCGGGTGCCGAAGGAGCTAATTTGGGAAACACGTGACACTTCAGGGCCGGTTTATTCGCGCTACATTGTTGTTGGAACTTCAAATTATTTCAACTACATCGATATTAACCACCCGTCACTCTAGTTGCTTCCGTTCCATGAAGCGTCGAGGGAATAAGTCCAACAAGGTATGAGTATTTTCGCCGGAGTGACAGCTTCTAACGTGTAGCTCGGGGTAGGTGCCAAATGTCAAACTTCGCCCAGCGCAGGAGGGCGCATTGAAGCGACTCCAGCGGCGCGACAGTTCTACTTGCTGGGCCGATGATAGCCAGCTTGGAAGTGACGATACAAGCATAGTTGATCTGTGCCCACGGCCGTTCAAAGGACTTGTGCTCTGTGCGACGGGTATCAATGACAAGGTGTGTAACTACTCAATCAGCAGTGGGAGTCTCAGGCTAACGTAGAACTCAGCCGACTCTGTTCAAACAAGCGTTGGAGCTTGGTGCGACGTCTACGAACGCGTTTACTGATCGCGTAACTCATCTGGTGGCAGACGGTCATGGCGGCGCTAAGTACAATGTGTGTTTTGTTCATGGAGCTCCGTACCGCATATTTATTCCGCGTTCACCTTCAGTGCGCACTTGAGCGGAAGATACCTATCCTCCAACCGTCATGGGTCACCGAGAACTATCAGATTTGGCTGAGGGGGGACGATGTCGAACTGGAAGAGGTGCGTGATGAACTCATGCATCAACAAATAGTCACTTATTCCAGATAGAGCATGGAACTACATCGCCTTCCTATCTTTTCAAATGTTGTCTTGTGTATATCTGGGATTCTGGATATCACGCGCCGCACGCAAATCCACAACTTGCTCAAGGAAAACGGAGGGTTGTATATGAAGAATCTTGAACGCCCCGTCAAAGTAACCCATCTACTGTGCTCCGGCGATGAAGAGACGGACAAGATGCGATATGCGGAAAAGTTCAACAGCAAGGGTGAAGCAAACGTTCATCTTGTGTGGGAGGAGTGGTTTTGGGACTCTTTGGAGTTCGGAGGTAAGGCGCATGCTTATGACGGAACGGTTGCATCATATCGACGATGTGCTAGGCAGATTTGGTGAAGAAAGATATCAAGTTAGGCGTCCGAGACCAGAGCGCAAATCTTTACCTGAGGGTAAGCACGTCCTGCGTCTGGGCTGTGCTCGTACTCACTTCAGATATAGCAGCCAGCTCTCCTCCGCCGTCATCCGCAGTTGTATCTGATCACCAGGATGAGAAGGCCCAGCACCTGCCGCCTCAAGATGAGACCGAAGAGGAACCAGCCACTGTGCAGCGCTTGCCCGCGGCCACCCTCCAGCTATGGGGAAGCCTTCTGAGTGGTCGAGGCTACGAGATATCAGATGGGCAACTTGTCAGGAGTCCATCAAAAGTTCCACGATCACCCGTGCCACAATCACCGCCCCAGCCGAAAAAGGGAAATGGCAGCATAATTTCTCAATTCAGGCGCTCAAATTCGTTCGCTCCAGCACGGCCAGACGCTCCCTCCTCAGGGCGACCCCAGCCTTTCAGGCGAAGTCAAACAGTTTCAGCGTTAGACCTGAATCGTGACGCAGCGAATTCTTTCATGGCTTCTGCACAGCCCAGCCTACAAAAGAATGGGGAGGGCTCGACGGCACCTGCTGTCGCCAGTTCCGGGATTTTTGCTGGTCATAGATTTGTAGCATTGGGGGAAGCTAAGAGTCCCTCTGTACGAGCTGCAATCGAAGAGAACGGGGGTAGGATGGCGGTCGACGTTGAAGATGAGGACGTAGACTTCATTATTGTTCGCCTAGTCAGGTGTGGCGGCTTCCTATTCCTCTGTGGTCAGACTCTTACGTTTTACACCTTCCAGCGGTAGCAAACTGTACCGGGAAGAATCCGATGAATCCCAACGGTCGAAGTATCGGACTGAATGTTGGTTAGAGCGTTGCGTATTCCAAGATCGAGTTTGCCCACCGGAGGAGCACATCACCTTCTCGCCCTTGAACATCGAGATACCTGTCGCGGGTCCGTCTTCTGTTATTTTCTCTTGTCGTTGTGCTCACTCTTCCTCTGTAGGCGCGGAGAACGTGAGTTTGAGCTTCTCTGGCCTAGATCAAGCAGAGGCGACGTGGATAAAGAGACTCCTGCGCGCGCTAGGTAGTCACTTATTGCTCTTTACACTGAAGTTCGCTTTCTAATATGGTGTAATCGGCTAGGCATAAATCTGGAACAGTTCTTCTCACGTAGATCAACTCACCTGCTCTGCCCCTCAGCGACAGGGCCCAAATTTGAAAAGGCATGTCAATGGGGTATACCGGTCATCACTATGCATTGGTTGTCCACCATTGCCACCACCGCAACCATCCCTAACACTTCGAATTTTTTGGTCCCTGGCTTCCAACAAAGCGATAGGCGAGACGGAACGGAAGAACTTATGGATGTGGATAGTGATGCTAAAGGGAAAGGGAAGGCTGTCAATACCGGGAAGGGGAAGATCCTCGTCGAAGATTCTGTAACCGAAACCCTTTCCTCAACCTCGGGTGTGGAAGGTACGTGTATCTCAACATTCTCACCTAATAGGATATTGACATCTACGTCTCTGCAGACAACCCGTTCTTAGAGCGAGCGCCTGGGCGCGCTGCGAATTCTCCAGTTCAAAACTTGATACGCCGGCAACCTACTGCATCTCCTCGTCGTACGCCTCTCGAGGTTATTGCGACTGCCACCCCCCGACGACACCGCCAACTTCCGTCGACACCTTCCCCGATCAAATCTCAATCTGAAGTGTTCCCATTTGGTAAACCTACTGGGGCACTGGGCGGCCTTTCATTGCCACAAAGACACCTAGCCGCCACCACCACACCTTCTCGGACAAGGTCAACGCCGACTGTTCATACCGCGCCCAACACACCTCAGCCCCACCATACGCATCCCAAGGCGCCCTCAGCCCGAGCGCTCTCCAACCCGACCCGGAGACCGACTCCTAGGGAGATTGAGCGAGAACGGAAACAGGCCCGAATACCGTCATCCAAATCACCCTCGCCATTAAAAATTCCGCGGCAGCCGCAAAATCGCATACCTACCGAGTCGCCGACTAGGATACCGAAGGACGTGGCAAAGGCGCTCGAGGATAACATCACAACGTTATTGGGTAAACGGCAGTCATCTGAAGATGAACCTGCGTCTGGTAACGCGCAGCCAGGCAAGCGGCAGCGACGGCAGCGTCCAACGAGGGTACAATCGCGCCAGTCTTCCGATGCCCAACTCGCTGAGATCCCTGCCGCGTCAATATCAGCGTACGACGATTCTATGAATCCATACGAGACGCTCGACGAGCTGAATGTCATTGACGATGTGGCGGAGAACAGTATGCGAGTTACGTATGAGGATCCGAAACAGCAGGAGGAGACGAAGAGGCTGATGAGCTTGCTCAACGTGGGCTCGAAAGTCGCAGCTCCAGCCGCTGGGACGTCTAATCGGGCGGGAAGCAAGGGGACTTCGCGGACTCGAAAAAGCGCAAGAATAGCTGGGTTTTGATATTTTTGCGTAGAATATCACGAGTATCTATATTCATAACATTATTATATTGTATAAGTACGTTGCTTCTCGCAAGTAAAACCCTAAATAGCATTGGTGCAAGGATAGCTCCTTGAACGAATCACGTATCGCAGATTGTGTCCAAGGCGAAGAGTTCTCAGTGCCCAGACAACACACGCGCAGGTACGGTGCGTATTGGTCGAGTAGTTCGGTGGGCTTAGGGCTGAAAATATTGCTTAGGTTACTAATCCGCTCCCGGGGCCGATACTATGAAGTACACTTATACAGTTCGATCCAAGGGCATGATACGATACTGGACTGAATTAAATCTAAACAGATCCCGAAATTTTTTACTGTTAACCATTCAAACTAAAAGCGGATTGCTGAGGATGTTTTCCGCAGTGCGTGATCTAGCAGTCGCCTGAGGTCCTGAGCTATGGATAGACACCATCAACCGCAGAGGCAACTGGCAAGGCTGACATCTCACCAGGTCAGATTCCTTGTAAGTCAAAGTTATTTACTGAATGATAATCCGCCATTTACAACCTTTCTCACACAATGAACATCCCTCTTTCCAGTTGCCGCAATCAATCTCCCCTTTGTAGACGTTGCGAGGTACAGTCTGATTGATTGCGAATACCTATGAAGCAAAATACTATTACTTCAATACCTTTCACAGGGTATCCAAGGAGCTTAACTTCCTCGAGAGGCTCACGTTCATTGTGAAAATCTTCAGATACGTTAGGAATAGTTGAAATTTCGTGATGGTTTGAACACCGAGAAGGGCTGCGTACTGGATGCGTTTTTGTTGCTGGCGACACAAGGTCATCAAATTGGAAGAGCGATGGAAACAGTCCTTATCAAGAACGGGTCTGGTACCGGTGACCACGACAATGATCCTGTGCGAAGATCTTTCTGCGGGATCGGGCTGCAGGATACAAAGCAGCAATTGCACACGCTAGAGGAGCAGAAATAGCGAATACCGTCATCCTCGAGTCTCCCCCTACAAGTAAGTATCAGCATAGTGCGGCGCATGCCGACGATATCTTAACAATGCAGTGAAAAAGAACGACGATGATGTACATCTCAATTGTAGTGTCGAACAACAACACCCTTAATTATGTCCTCCTCGACACCTTTGACTTTACCTTCCTTGAGAGGCTTTTGCCCATACGCACCGATCCGACCTTTCCTCCATTCCTCCATAGTAGGTGCGATATTGTCGTCACACCGCCGGGTGGTCCCAACTCGTCGAAGCACTGGACTTTGCTCTAGCGGAACCAATTTGATGTCATCGTTAGTTTGAGCAAAATAGAAGACACCCAGTCGAGTGAGGTCGCGTTGATCCTCAGGAGGCTGGACGACGCGGTGAATGGTCGCTTTGTAGAACTGTCCGGATAGGAACTCTAATGCGTCTCCAGCATTAATGACCTGATATTCGATATTATGGCCAAGTGAGTAGAATTGGAATTGGGGAAGAATTGAGGAGGGATGTATACGTACCAGGGCGTTCTCGATGTGCCTCACCCATTTCCACTTTCCATCCGGTGCTAAGATCTGGAGCGCAGATATGGGCTGACTCCAGAGCAAAGAAAGACTTCCGAAATCTAGGGGACGATCATTGACACCAAGCCATGTGGTCCTATGTCATCACATACCAGTGTGGCCCTTGAGCCAGACATTCTTAGTCTTCTCCTCGTCTTCGGCAGAGCGGGGGTAGCTAGTAGTTGCGACACTCTTGGTCGCTCGTGAACTTAATGTCTGTTAGTGGACTCACTATTTCATAAATCGGACTGAAATCAAGAAGATCTCGTGAGCGTTATATCTCATCAAATAGTGCGTCGATCGTACCCCAAGTATCTGACGGTGCCTGGACATCGTGTTGCTTGACAAAGGTATCTTCAGGCAATTCAAGCCCAAGAGCGAGCAACCTGCCGGGTAATGTTGATAAAGATCCCGCGGACCATGAGCATGAACAACCACCTTAGAAGGGGAACAAGGATATTGAAGCGGTTGTGCTCGGCAAACTCGCTGATCTCTGGCAGGAAAGGTCTTAAGGCTTCGGGGTGCTCCTTCCTCTTCACATCTTCGTGAACTAGTGTGGGCACTAAAATCAGTACAATACAGCTGGAGTGAACGGAATGTCTCCACTGTTATAATGCTCGATCTGGTCCCGAACACCAGCGTCGACAAGCTAGTATTGGTTTGTTAGTGTGATGAGGGACAATTCTGAAATTTCCTTGGAGGAAAATACTCACCCAATATTGTAATGGCTTGTATCCTTGATACGTGCCGTGCTCCTTCATTTTCGCGACATACTTCTTCTTTTCCTCGTCGCTCACTCTGAAGGGAATTTCTGCAATATCGAAAATACGGCGTGTCTATTCCGTTCCGCTTGAGCCTGACGTTCTCGTACATAGGATAGCTCAAGCCAACAAACCTGCTCTGTTGTGTACCCATGATTGACGACGTAGAAAAACCCCACAGTGGACATGGCGTTGCGCACGTCGATGACGAGTTCTGCACGCCCTTCGGCTGTTTTATATTTTTCTAGGTCTATGATAGCAAGGTCCGCGTAGTCCACTAGATAGGTCCCTTAGCTGTTGCACTGCGCGGAAAGTCGAACGAGAATGTCATACAATCCTCCTTGGTTGGTGGAGGCGGAATGTGGCGGGGAGTCTCGGGAAAAAGTGCTGTTGGCATCGATAGAGCAAATTGGGGCCAGAGACTGAATCGTACGAAAAAGACAGCTTGGGAGCGTTGCGGGACAATTTATCCCTTCTCTCGCTATCGAAGTACTCCTTTGGAGCGGTCAACTGACCTTATCTTCCCATGCATGACAACGTTTAGACTTGAAAGCTGCGAACAGTGTTCAAACGTCCTGCTTTAGTCTTCAGAACGATATAAAGTCGTTGATGCGCTCTTCGTTGCGAGCTTTAGTCGTGAGCGTAATTAAATGCCCTTGTCGTCTGTAAAGGCCCGCTGCGGCTTGGATTGTTTAGAGTATGATGACAAAATGGTGCTGGGACTTCTATGATGGCTCAATATTAGTAAACTGACAGCAACCTGTGGGAGTTTGGTGCTGGCGGCTCTATGAAGAAGCGGTAATGTAGAAGTTTTTGCGCACCAGTGGCGTATACGGTTGCCCGCTGGTTACAAGTGTCCGAAGAGTTGGTTCTTCAAAGCTTCAACCACGGAGATCGGGCACTGGTTTTTTACCGTGGCAGGGACGTGCTATGCGTGGTGGTGCGTGCGTGCGTGGGATGGAAGTTGATGGGTTTGGCACGGGTATATGGTGGTGCGGGCGTGTGTGCCACGGACTTTCAAGGGCTTCTCACGCAAGAACGAGTTTGTATGTGTTCGAGCATGAGCAATTTGTATCGCGTTTCTATAGTCCGGGCGACGACAAGGGGCACAATAACGAGTAGTCGAAAGCTGTCTGGCAGAGGCTTCTCACGTTTGGCGGAGTGGCTGTGCTGGCCATCCAAAAAATGACACCGTTAATGTGGGAAAGGTGGTTATCGAGACTAGTTACATGAAGTTATACAATACCTCCACGAAGCTTCAATTTTACATATCTAAGATACTTCACGAGGTCGAAAACAACACTACCCGGTCTATAGACATCTGTCAAACTGCACATTGCAGTGAAATCCCATCGACTGTCAACAAGAGCAGTATTGTTGACACATAATTCCTGCCCCTCAAGATGTCCACCGAACGTCTGCTTGCACGCAACGCAACGTCCTCCACATCGCACCCAACCAACTCCGCATGTCATTGTCAAGTAAGTACAAAACGGCTGCTGATACCACCTGTCTCTCCTCCAGGTCACGAATCTTTACTAACTTGATCCAAAGGCCCTTTTACACGCGCTCTCGCACTCTTGCACGCACTCTGCGCACACTCATGTGCACCTGGCACGTACGTGACACGCACCTGACATGCACCTGGCATGCACTGACACGTCCCGCTCGCACTGACATGCACCGACACGCACCAACGTCGACCTCTCATGCACCGACACGCACATCTCACACATCAGCGCGCATCTCTGAGGCACCTGTACGCACCTTCATGCAAATGTGAACGGGCCCGTGTGCCGCCTCTCACCTTGGGAACATGATCGGTGAAGTGATCGGGTCGATCGACTGGCTCTCATGGCTGAATTTTTCGAATAAATTTTCTTCATTGTGACCAGCCTTCCACGACGTCCACTCTGTCGAATCCTAGAGAATTTGAGGATGGTCCTGGTGTGTCCACCCAATCATCAGTTTTGACATTGAGATGTTGACCAAATGTCCTCTAGGGCTTTCTCAAGCACGTATCCCATTATTTCACGTTGGGTCGACGACGTAGGGGAAGCACTGGCGCTCTTCAAGAGAATAAAGATGCTGGTTCTGGTGACGGGGCGCGCATGCACTTTTTCGCTATTGATGACTGTGTACCAGTATATGACCCAGAGGGTACGTGTCGTACTTCTCTCGTCTTTGCTTCCACTGACTCCCAAGTAGGTCGGATCGTGGGATATGTCCAGCAAAGGCCAACGGTACCACCGCACACAACCTCAACTGACACACACAATCAAGTCTCACGAGGTGCGTTCGTCGCATTCGTTGTTCTGGACTTTTGTTCAAGTGGTTCTTGTAGATGGAAGGTCTTCACTGAGTTCCAGCAGGCTCGCTATTCCTATTACGTCTGTAGACCCTACTGCTCAAGTACTGTATACCCGAACACCGGAAGGGGCATTCATCCCCGTTCGAAATGCATCAACCCCAGATCAGAGCCATGCCCAATTGCAGGCAATGCAGCCACAGCCGCAAGTGCAGCTGCAACGACATGCAAATGATAAGCCTGTTTCGGTTCGTACTCAAGGACAATTACAAGCGAAGCACTTGGAAGGAAAGACAGACGCAGAGGGTGAGATAGACTGGGATGGATGGCCAGATGGGATTTTCGAGCGAGACTTCACCTGGGCAGAGTGGGAGAAAACAAAGCACCTTCAATACCATTGGGCACATCGTGTTGGGGGGGGAGACCGTAAGGGTGATGCATTTGCATCAGAGTGGAAGAAGGGCAAGAAGTTGACACGAAGCTGCCTCGGCATCATCGAGTGCGACAACCAGGGATGTGAAATGTCGATCCGTCCACATACTAAGCCGGATAAACTCGATCTTCAGCTCACGAAGTCATGTATATGTGGTGCAAGACTCCAACATCGAAAGTGTGAGGTCCGGGCAACTCTATGGGAGTGGTATGGTGGGGTACATTACTCCAACGAGGGCTATCACATCCATCGTCGGCCCGCTCATATTCTGCACCTTAGCCGCAATGAGGAGCACCGTTTTGCCACCCTAGTCAAGGCCCACCCTCGCATTGGTCCACTTGGGTTGATCGTTGGGGTCCCAGGTGTTGAAGGTCCTGGGGAATCTGTTGCAGATATATCAGATGTACTTCTGAATGCTGATCGAGTCAGCAAGGAGCGTTCAAAACTCAAACGGGGACCAGATACTGGCGGCGATCAGTTCATTCGTGCATTCTCTGAATTCGAGGAGGCCCATCCAGGTTTTATCCTGCTTTCTGTGCTGGGGAAAGTAACGGTCATATCTGTTCAATCAAAGCTGATGCGTTCCCAGCTTGTGAAGGATGACATCTTGGAGGATCCTGTCAATGGGATGGTCAATGATGCGGCGCATGGCTGGTGGAGGGAGCGAAATTACCTCCTCATGATCACCTCTACCTATTGTCTACTGCTCTTTTGCTGGGTACCAGGTGTTCTCTCATTCACCAATGGCGCAACAGCAGAACACTTCAAGTTCCATTTTATTGCTGTGTTTCAGAGTATTGCTCAAGAGGCCGAGGTGCGGGGAATTCCTGTGGTTGATAAGCTATTTGCTGGGGTAATGAACACTGGTAACTCTTTGGTGCTCCTCAACCTAACTGTTCTTGTTTGCTAGGTCATGGATTTCAGTGAGGCCGAGCGTTTGGGCTTTGTTAAAGCTTTCATTGATTTTTGGACAATGCGTCCTGAAGATCATCGATTGCCTGAGGAGCTGAAGGAGGCAGCTGAACACTTGTTGAAAGGATGCCAGGAACACTATCGTGCTGGTGTAACTCGTATCAGTCGCATTCATGGTGCCCTGCCTCCCGAAGTCACAGATGAGGATTTTGTCAAACGTGCACTGTCTCTTCTGAATGCATCTGATTCAACCAACTTCCTCACACAAGCTGCTCTACTTGCACGTGACTGCAAGAACCTCAGATCTTGGCTTGATTGGTGGATGCGCCCAGCCCATGCATCAATGCTATTTAGCTCTGAACGGAAAATGGATGCCAACATCTGGGATTCACTGCCAAAAACCACCAATGCTGAAGAAGCGATGCACTGGAAACTGTACAGTGCCTGTGGGAGAGACCATTCATTTCTAGAAGGGTTGAATTCCTTATATGCTTTCACATTATATTATGAGCGCCAATATGCTGCTGCTTCAAGTACGTATCTGTGTTCTAGTCCACTTGAATGTGTTACGATTTCCTATCCCAGTCTTCCTTTCTCTTTTCATTCTCACATGCCCAGCACCCTTACTATATTTATCTTTGACAGATCGTCGTCGTCCCCACAGCCTCGCTGTCACGACCCAAATCACTTCCCTTCCCTACCCCCATCTTTACTTGGAAGACCTGTCATTGTTGTCCTACCTACCAGGCCCCCCATCTCGTCTCTTAGCGATACGTCTGCCTTCGAACATTTACCTCATAGTCACTCAACAGTATATAAGTAGTAGGACAATAGGTCAAGCTCCTCAGCTTGATCTATTGGAAATATACCCTCTTATTCTCATCGTACTCAGGGACTTACAACGTCCTCGCCACTCGATCTTTGAATCGACGACTGTGCGTACAGAGCCAGAAGGACATAACCTTGCTTCTCCAAGCAGGTTATCGACTATCCGTTCGCTGTCAAGGCTAGGATAGAGGGCTCGTCTAGGCCAATAGCCGACGAGTATCCGAACGAAAGCTTTGATTAAGTAGTTGAGGACGCCAGTCCTAACAAAAGATCAAGCTCGACATCGACTGCCTACCTACCCAGGTAAAGGCCACCCCCGATCAACAAGACGACTTCCAGAACCAGACGGTCTGGAACCTACGGACTAGGATCCCTTGACACCTACTCCTCGAACTCTGAACCAGAATACGACACACCTAGTGAAGGAACCCCAGAACCAGACCCTCTTGCCGACTCTACCTTTGGCCTGATCGAACAACGAAACCCAGAACCATATATTCCCCTATACGCCCCGACACCAGAACCTGAAATGGCAGACCCATCCATGAACCCCGATCCCCAAATGACTACGCCCCCAACTCATCGCAATGGAGAAATAAAGATCAACCTTCCTGCTGTATTCGATGGGACCCGCAGCAAGTTCAAGACGTTCATCTTGGACTCGGGCCTCTATCTGAAACTCAACGAAGAAACCTACAATACCCCCAACAAGAGGATTGCATTTTTGCTCTCCTACATGAAGGGAGGGACTGCTGGCCCATGGAAGGAGAACTTCCTGAACGAGAACCTTACTAAAGACAGTTGGGGGACTGAAGAGGCATTTGCTGAAGAACTGAAGAAAGCCTTCGAGCCCATTGATGATGAAGGCGACGCCAGAACAAGGCTCCGGACCTTAAAGCAAACTGGAACTGCCGACGAATACATCGCAGACTTCAAAGTCCAGGTGGGACGAAGTAGAATCAAGGAAGATGCCCCCCTGATCGAATACTTCATGGAAGGACTCAGGGGTAAGCTCCTTGAGAAGATATTCGACATGGAAAAGATGCCCAAGACCCTCGACGATTGGTATATGGCCGCCTCTAGATTCGACAATCAGTGGCGCAGATCAAAAGCCTTGGCCGAGCGATTCCGTGGGGTACTCCATAAGACTTCCCACCCTAACCAGCAAGCCCCACGACATGTCCCCCGTGACCCCAATGCAATGGATATTGATCGCCTCACCCTCGAGGAACGAGACGCGCACATGAAAAAAGGGCTATGCTTCGAATGTCATCAACCCGGTCACCGGGCCAGTGATCACCGGAAAGGGAAGTTCTCAAGCGAACCCCGGAAATTCTATCCCCAGAGGAATGACCCAAAGAAGGGGAAGGATGCCTATTTGAAGATGAAGGCCTTGATCGCAGAACTCCCCGATAATGAAAAAGAAGAATGCATGAAGCACCTGGAAGATGAGGGTTTTTAATACGGCGGCCTGCCTCGACGTCAGCACCCGCCACCGTTTCCATTTCTACTGTAATACTAGCCGAAAATTCAAAATCTTTTCGAATCCCCGTTTCGGCCAGTATCAGTGAAAGAAACGTCGACACACAGAGTCTCGTAGACTCAGGAGCAGAAGGACTCTTCTTGGACAAGACTTTTGCCAAGGAGAATAATGTTCCAATGAAGGAACTCAGGAAACCAATCAGGACGAGGAACGTGGATGGGACATATAACAAAGCAGGACCCATCACTCACTATACATGGCTGACAAACAAGATAGGGAAACTCATGACACGAGACCTTTTCCTCATACAAGACCTTGGAGACGAAAACATGATTCTCGGACTCTCCTGGCTCAGGAAATACAATCCGAATATCAATTGGGAAACCGGCCAACTTGAAATCGACCCAAAACGCGCAAGAAGAACCTTCTCCTCTATCCTCAAGGAGAAAAATGAAATCAGGCGATTAATAACACAAGGGATCGCTACCACTACGACACTCCCGAAGCGAACCTTTGGATCAGCCCTCAGACAAGCTGAGGAAATCAGACAGTTGAAGGTTAAAGCCAAGGTCATTCTCGACCGGAAAGCGAGGGAACAAAATCTCCTAGAAATAAAATCATCCCCCAAGGAAGAAACCACTCAAACTGGAACCCATCCAAAAGCAACCTTTGAAGAGGTTGAGGAGGATGAACCCCAGTTCGTTGGCCAGACACTAGGATTAGATGAACCGATTATCATGGAAAACCAGGGACAGACACAGGAACAGGCCTCCAATATCCCACCGGAAACACCCGTCAATAGGACCGAGCAACAGGATGAACCTACGCAGATTCTCTCCGAAGAACTTGAACCAGACGAAGGGTACCTCTCAAACGATGATCTAATCATCAGTTATATTCAAGGGGAACCAGTCCTGGGGATATTCGAAGAGAAGGAAGCTCCCCTGACTGAGGAACATCGATCCCCGGAATACACAGTCAAACGGAAAGGTCAAACGATAGGGAGATTCACGAAAGCTCTTCACTCGATCCGGCATTCCTATAGCCAACACATTTGGATAAGGCAAAAAATTTCCATCGCTCAAGAGTTGGCTCACCTTCATACCGCCGAAGAAAAGGATAAACCGAAACCAAAGACGATAGAAGAAATGCTACCCGACTATTATCAGGATTATAAGGAGGTCTTTGAAAAAAAGGCATCGGAACGAATGCCTGCCCGACGAACTTTCGACCATGCAATAAACCTGAAACCGGACGCAGTACCACGAGATTGCAAGGTATACCCCTTGTCCCCGAAAGAACAAGAGAAACTGGACGAATTCCTCACGGAAAACCTAAAAAAGGGGTATATCCGATATTCAAACTCACCTATGGCGTCACCCTTCTTTTTTGTCGCCAAGAAGGAGGAGGGATCTCTTCGACCTTGCCAAGATTACCGATACTTGAATGACATGACTATCCCCGACACTTATCCCCTTCCTCTGATCAGTGACTTGATGGAAACTCTGAAGGAAGCAACCATCTTCACCAAGTTGGACCTACGATGGGGATATAACAATGTCAGGATCAAAAAGGGGGACGAATGGAAAGCTGCATTCAAAACCAATCGGGGACTCTTTGAACCGACAGTAATGTTCTTTGGACTATGCAACTCCCCTGCAACATTCCAAAGGATGATGAATGAAATCTTCCGCGACATGATTAACGAAGGATGGATCGTCATCTACATGGACGACATCCTAATATTTTCGGACAACCTCGACGAACACAGGAAACGCACCCTCCGAGTACTACAACGACTAAAAGAGAATGACCTCTTCCTCAAACTGGAGAAGTGTACCTTCGAGACGAACAAGGTCGAGTATTTGGGGATGATCATCACCCCAAATCACGTCTCAATGGATCCGGCGAAACTCGCAGGTATTAAAGACTGGCCAACCCCTACGACAGTAAAAGGAGTACGATCTTTCCTAGGTTTCGGGAACTTCTACCGAAAATTCATCAGCCACTTCGCCGATCTAGCCCATCCACTACATGAATTAACGAAGAAGGACAAACACTGGGAATGGACGGAAGAAAGAGATGACGCCTTCAAGAAACTTAAAGCTGCATTCTTGAAGGCTCCGGTCTTGATTATGCCGGATAGGACAAAGCCATACCTGATTGAATCCGACGCCTCGAAGTGGGCGACAGGAGGAGTTATCCGCCAACAGGACATTAACGGCGACTGGCATCCTTGCGGATATATTTCACATGCCTTCGATGCGACTCAACGGAATTACCAGATCTATGACCGAGAATTATTAGGAATAATCCGAGCACTTGAAACATGGCGACACCTGATTCAAGGCAATGGATACCCCACAGCAATACTCTCAGATCACAGGAACCTGACGTATTTCCGGACAGCCCAGAAGCTGAATAGGAGACAAGCACGATGGAGTCTCTACCTATCCCTATTCAATCTGAAATTAATCCATGTTCCAGGATCGAAGATGGTGCAGTCCGATGCACTGTCGCGACGACCTGACCTCTGCCCGGAAGAAGACACAGATAATGAAGACATTATAGTCCTACCTGACGAGCTGTTTGTCCGGACAGTGGACCTGGATCTGAAGAGTGCACTAGCCCAAGCACTGATGAAGGATGACACCATGATAGATGCCATCGACACCTTGAAAACAAAGGGGATACCACCCACCAGGTCGGCCCTGGAAGACTGGAAAATTGATGATGGCATGCTGTTCTTCCGAGACAAGTGTTATGTACCTGAAGACCTAGATCTCCGACGCAAGATTGTCGAACGGTACCATAACAGCCTGTCAACTGGACATCCCGGCCAGTTCAAAACCTTAGAACTAGTCAAGCGCGACTACTGGTGGCCCGGGATGCATACATTCATAAAGAAATATGTCGACGGTTGCGCCACTTGCCAACAGATGAAGGTTAACACTCACCCGACTGTAGCACCCATTATGCCGATTCGATCCTCGACGACGAGACCCTTCGCCCAGATCTCCATGGATTTTATTACGGATCTGCCGGAACGCAATGGATCAGACTCGCTCATGGTCGTGGTAGACCATGGCCTTACGAAGGGGGTAATTTTAATCCCATGCATGAAAACAATCGACGCTTTAGGAACGGCAGACCTCCTCATGCAGAACGTCTATAAAAGGTTTGGACTCCCCGATACAATCATCTCAGACAGAGGCCCGCAGTTCGCAGCACGAGTTACAAGAGAACTAGGAAGGCTACTAGGCATCAAACTCGCCCTGAGTACCGCCTACCACCCCCAAACGGACGGACAGACAGAACGGTTGAATCAAGAACTCGAAGTATATTTACGGATCTTCTGCTCGAACAACCCCGAAACATGGAAGGACATGCTACCTCTAGCAGAATTCACTCACAACAACCGCATGCACTCCGCACGGAACGCCTCTCCGTTTTACCTAATGATGGGCTTTGACCCTAGAAGCATCCCCACCCCTTATCCGAAGACTGATGTACCTGCAGTCGAACAAAGGATCGTCGCCTTGCAACGCGCGAGAGACGAAGCCCTGGCAACACATGAACTAGCACGACAGAAAATGATGAAGTATACGACACGTAACTTCAAACCTTTCGAAAAGGGGGATAAAGTCTGGCTGGAGAGCACCAATCTGAAGATCGGCTACCAGACACGAAAGCTAGCACCCAAAAGAGAAGGGCCATTTGAAGTCACAAAGGCCCTAGGTCCCTTAACCTATCAATTGAAACTCCCAGAGCAATGGAAGATTCACCCAGTATTCCATGCCAGCCTTCTATCACCTTACGAAGAAAACGAAGTTCACGGACCAAACTTCATCTTACCCCCTCCTGACCTAATCGACGGAGAAGAACAATACGAGGTAGAAGCCATCGTAGCACACAAGAAGATCGGAAAGGGCTACCGCTACCTGGTTAAATGGAAGGGATATTCGTCGGCAGAAAACACGTGGGAACCGGCATCCCATTTGGAGAACGCCTGACAAATTTTAAACGATTACAAAAGAAGGAGACATCTCTAACCCGTTCCCCCAACTTCACACCATGCTAACTGACACCACGTCAAACGCCTTCATACTCGCCGCCCTGATCGTGATGGTGGTCTGGATGATTGGGCTGACTATCTTCTTTTTCCACAGACGTCGGCAATGGGAGCGAAGAATGTTCGAACAAGAGGAAGGAGGAAACCGACTATCCTCCCATCCCATGGAACTTACCCTCCGCGACCCAATCCCGCTTCCAGTCCAACTGATTCCCCCAACCCCTCCTGAACCGACCCAGACCAGAACCCATACTCGTCCCCCTCGTTCTAATTCGCTTCCACCACGACCGTCGAATATCCCCAGAATTTACTCCCCTCAATCTCCGAACTGGGAAACTGTTGTAATAGAATCTTCTTATGACGGAACTCTCCCCCTAGCAACCAGCACCCCACTAGCGTCCCATCAGAGGAGCTAGAACCTCTACGAACGACCTTATTTAACCAGACCAAAAGGGCGCTGACCCCCTCATGGCCGAATTCCGCTCCTTTCCAGATTCCTTCGCACCGAATCACCCCCTCGTCGAAAACTTTGAACATTTTCGAGACTGGTACCGTACGCTAGATGCGTACGAATCCCTTCTACCCATCCTTCAGCCCCATCGCTCTCTTTATGTATTCCATCAATTCTTCCGACTTGCTCAAGACGGTCGAGAAACCGCGCTGCAAAACCTCGCGACCCTGGAACAATTAAGGCAGGACGTCGAAACCTCCCTAGAATCGGCAGACCTCATCCAGGATACCGTCCTCCGGCAACTCATTTACCACGACATCCTCACTCACGTCCGCGGACGTTATGACCCTCCACCGCCACCTCCTTACCGCGTTTCACCCCGGACTGCCCCTCCAAGTCCGAACACTCCTGATCCTCCCCTCTCACGAGCCGCAAGAAGACGCTTGCGACGCGAGAGGGCATTTCGGTTGACAAGGGACCCCTCTGTGGAACTTCCTCCCGTCGATGCGCACCATTTACCTCAGCTCAGACCCGTATCCACCACTCCCACTCTAATGCTCCCAGCCGAAATACCAACGTGCCGACGGTGCGACCGACGTGGACACGAAGCTAGTCAATGCCTCACCCGGATCTGTCGATGGTGTGGGATGATGGACGCAGACCATACCGATAACGACTGCGTCATTAACCGAAGCCACGAAGGCGCCTATCAGGATCTTGGAGGGGATGCGTTCGATGAAGAGGGGATCCACAATATGGTCGGAGAGTAATGGAGTCGAAGCCGGTGTCTTCGCCCCTAGTCGGGGGGTAATGTTACGATTTCCTATCCCAGTCTTCCTTTCTCTTTTCATTCTCACATGCCCAGCACCCTTACTATATTTATCTTTGACAGATCGTCGTCGTCCCCACAGCCTCGCTGTCACGACCCAAATCACTTCCCTTCCCTACCCCCATCTTTACTTGGAAGACCTGTCATTGTTGTCCTACCTACCAGGCCCCCCATCTCGTCTCTTAGCGATACGTCTGCCTTCGAACATTTACCTCATAGTCACTCAACAGTATATAAGTAGTAGGACAATAGGTCAAGCTCCTCAGCTTGATCTATTGGAAATATACCCTCTTATTCTCATCGTACTCAGGGACTTACAACGTCCTCGCCACTCGATCTTTGAATCGACGACTGTGCGTACAGAGCCAGAAGGACATAACCTTGCTTCTCCAAGCAGGTTATCGACTATCCGTTCGCCGTCAAGGCTAGGATAGAGGGCTCGTCTAGGCCAATAGCCGATGAGTATCCGAACGAAAGCTTTGATTAAGTAGTTGAGGACGCCAGTCCTAACAGGGATGGCAACATACACTACCGAGAGGTTGAGGGAGAGGCAATTCAATGCGACGAATGCCAGGACTGGTCACATATTGCATGCCAAAGAGATGGAAGGGCCAGTGGGCTCAAGAAGAAGGAGCGTTTCCTGTGTGACATGTGTCTTGTGTCACCACTGCTTGGGCTAGCTGAGGACGCCAATAAACACAAGTGAGTAGACAAATAGTACTTTACAGTGCATTGACACAGACATTGATGTATACATCCAGGGCAAGAGAATTGCGCACTAGATTGAAGAGACCATTAAGACACCGCCTAAAGTGAGTGGATAAGAGGGTCAACATGGCAGGACAGTGAAATTGACATATCTCAAGGGAGGGCCATGGTGCACTTGCTCGTCATGGTGACTTTTGGTATCCAGTGCGCCTAATCCAACAAGAGGAGAAAGGCAGATGCTGGCGAGTTCGATGGTGGAGAGAATGTGTGTTTGCATTGGGTGGGATTGAACCCAATTCATTCACTGTGCTGCTATCCAATGACCTTGTTGACTCCTTATGGATGGACAATGCTGGAAGGCGGAAAATCAGAGTATGTCTTGTATTGAATCATAGGACAGCAGGTACTTACTTTTACTAGCTTGGCAAATGGAAGCATGCCTGTGAGGTTCAAACACCTGAAGACATCCTATCAAACCCAGCATCAACTCCATACACTCAAGAAATCAAGTCCGCACTCTCATCGTCTGAAGACCTGTTGAGAACTCTTTTGACGGCACCTGACCATGTGTCTCAGAAGGTTCCAGCAAGGGATTGGCTTCAAATGAGAAACCAGGATACAAAGAATTCACTGGTCCCCTATGTTGGAAGCCTCTCCATTGTAGAACGGGCACAAATTGCCAACTGGTTCGAAATTCACATCAGCAAGGACAGTAAAACACGACAACAGTGGCTCGGACGCTTACCAATTGCTCATGCTCACACCCTTTTCATTGCGAACCGCCTCAAGTCCGAGCCAAAATTTCATGGATTAGGACAGGATTATCTCGTCGAAAAAGCATGGGAGATGCAGCTTACTCATGCTCCGTCAGTCTGGACTGGTGTCGATGTTGACAGAGAGTGTCTGGATCACCTCGAAGAGGAAATGTTTGAACAGTCATCTCGGGCTGGTGTCACAGGCAATTGTCAATGGGGTTTGGATGCAGGGGATCATCAGGATGGTTGGAATCTGTATGCAGGAACTCCCGAACATTGGAACTGTGGTGACAGAGAAGGAAGTGACTCAGAACTTCTGGTAAGTGATCCATGCTAACTCTGTGAGGCCGAAACTCCTTGTTAACATGAGCAATGACCAAATAGCATGGGCCCAGCTTCATCAGTGTACCAAAGGCCGCTATTGCTGTCAACACAAAGCCTCGACCGCGACCACGACCGTTGGGAAAGAAGAAAGGGAAAAAGTGACTATTAAGTCTAAGGACAGGTATGTACACGATTTGAGGTAGCTACAAGCCTACAGGAAATACACCTCTTGTTAACCCTGCTCTCGCGTTTGACCTCGAAACATGAGCGCGCACTGTGCACGCATTTGCCCGCACCTGTACGCACCTGCACTGATCCACCTCCTGCGTGTCACGCACCACAGTGCCGCAAGCAGACTCTTGTCACGTCCTTGCACGCACGCGCACGCATGCCACGGCAGGTGCCACGGCTTTTTCTACTTGGTTGTGCAGGCCATTGAATGGCATGTCCGAGTTCTAGCAGTTTCAAGGTCAGTTATCATAGTTCAAGTTGTCTGTCCACATTTTAGATGTCAATGAATAACATTTTTCCTTTCCTTCTGGAGGCTGCAACCTTATGGGGTGGCATCTACCATAGTATTGTTAATGCAGTTGATAAAAGTCATCTTGGTGTCAGCATTTGATACCAAGCTTTTGCATTTGATTCAGGGTTTTTACATACACAGGCAAAACATGTTGTAAGACAAGCTCAGTTGTAGAATGGGAAATGACTATATTTAATAGTACCTGTTGTAAGATGAGCTAGATATGACATAAGTTGGAAGTAACTCTAAAAGTGGATATAAAATAGCATACCTCAGTCATAGAATGGGAAATGACTGAGGTATCCAATGTCCATTGATTTCCTCATATATCACCACTTGTGTGGTACTGTACAGTACCAAAATTGCCTCTGTCTCCTCCTATCCTCCTCTTCCTAATTGAGCTGAGACATCATGTGATGGGGTTGTGTCAATAGTACTAGGGTTGTGTAAAAAACCTCCCAGCCAGTTTTTGACTGGTAAACTACCTAACCAGGATTTCAAGGGTTCTTTACAGGTAATTTACTAGTAAATTACCCAAGTCATGTGTCTATCACATGTGTTTTTGGTCAAGTCTACAAGAGTCTACAACACAAGAGTATAGTGGTAGAATAGTGCCATATAGGTACTCTGGCAGATTTGTCACCATGCTATCACAATGTTCAGAAGTGCTATGCATGGCCCTTACAGCTGGCATGATTTCAAGAAAAAATCTGGTTGGATCATACACATGACTATATACATCATACTTACATGTGACTATGGGTAAAATACTCTTGAACTTGACCTTGGTAAAATACCTGTAAGTTACTGGTACTTTACCAGTAAAAAAGTGTTTGGTAAAAAACCATCAGTTTTTTCTGCAACCCTAGTCAATACATGAGTTATGTTCCAACAGAACACACAGAAGATGTACATGTTGGGTTGGTCATACAGTCCAGGCTAACTGTTTTGGGCAACATGAAGAGATTTTTGTCCTGTAACACTCAAATTTTGGTCATAAAGAGGTGAAGAGATCAACTTTCTTGGTAACACATAACATTGGATGAAGAGTTGGTCATATTAGTACAGTATGTCAATCTGTCATGTGATTGTAATGTTCATGTGATTAAGTATTTGTCACATCAGGGTAAGTATTGAGAAGAAAAGGGTTAAACAGTAAGAGATACTCTTACAGCATTCTCCATTTTCAAAGCATTCCAAAGACCTGCATGCCTCAGAAAATTAGGTGTATGAGGTGTTGAGTATATACATTGATGCAAGGATGATGCATTGTAAGGACGGTCAGGCCCTTATTTAATCAGTCTTAGCACAGCCACCTTCTTTAGCTTTTAACCTTGTACCACTGTCCCTATGCTTGTGTAGTTGCCTTTTCTTGCTATAGAACTGGGTCATACGCACTTGGGGCACAGCAAGGTATTCAGCTCACTGTAGTCCACTACATGCAGGGTTAAATTCCTGTCTGCAGCAATTCTCTCCAAGCCATTGGATGGGCTTACAGACCTGCACAGTTCACACCTTTTTGTCTCCCATTTGACAACCACTTCAGTTTCTAATAAACTGAGGTTACAGGCTTCATTATATACATGATAGATAGTTGCCTAATTTTTTGGTGGATGACAGGATGAGTGGTTGTGGAATAATTCATAATTTACACATACTGAGACACCCCACAGTATCGGACAACGAAAATGAATGATCCCATCAGAATGATCCCATCAGAATGATCCCATCATTAAATAACGGTACCAAAACTCAGGTGGAAAGACCTCGTTCTATAAATAGAACTCGGAACCTGCCCACGGAGATCCAATTTTGCTTGACGGAGTATGAAATCTTTCCCCCTTCCCGAAAGTCCAGAACTTGCCCTTCCGAGTTCACAGCAAACTTTCTCTGGCCGTGGCAGGCATCCTCAATTACTAAGATAATGAAACAGAGGAGCGGAGACCGTAAAGAAACTTTGGTGAGAGATTGAAGAATAGGAACAAGTCATATACGTGAAGGTCGGATTCCAGCGGTTACGTGTGTTCCAAAAATGGGCAATTTCATGAGGAGGTTGTCTGCGTGCTACGTATGTAGTAACCTAATAATTTAGCTCGGATTTATGTTTTGCTGGCGTACAGCAAGCATCAATGTTCATTAAATGTCATGGACATTACGCAGTGACCACCGTCGTTTTACAACGCAGCCTTACCCGCCGTCTGTAAAGCAGGGTCAGCAAGCCGGCAGGCAACAATGCAACACCAAACATTTACTTCAATCGGGAGGAACACCATCAAGATCGCAGCAACCAAGAACAGCGACGCAGAAATAAACACTGGTACCGGTCTGCCAAGACGAAAAGGTCAACAAATAATAAGTATATTTGAGCTGCGTTCAAGAGCAGAGGAGTAGGAGTATTTGGACGTACGCGTTTGCAGTGGCTGCACCAACGGGGGCTCCCGTCGCTGACGTTGTTGCAATTTTGATGACAGGGGCGAGAATTCCTAAAACCCTGTTGAAGCTGCTGGCGAGTGCGTTCCCAGTACCGCGGTGGGGAGCTGGGAATACCTGGACGAAGGTGGTAAGGCTTGCCCCTGACATAGAACGCCTGGACACGAACCTCGGGGGTATAAGCGTACAGAACGCCGTACATCTATCCACCGCAAAACTTAAACAAAAAATTTGGGCAACACAAGCTTGCAGACATACCGCATTCCTGCGCAGAATGAATCAGCATAAGATCATCATGAAGGCAGGAGGCAATACGTACTCTGTAAGCCCAGTCGCACAAGAAAACCCAAGGATACCCGCCTCGCTTCGGCTCGTGGTGAACAGGAATAGGAAAATACCGGTAAGGGCAGTGGACACGGCCATTGTCAATTTTCTCCCGCCTATAGCCCATTTACTCTTTGATCCTCGCGTCCAGTCGACGACAGCGCAAGCGACGAGCGAGCCTGGGATTCCGAGGACGGAGATGATAGTGTAGTTGCGGTACGTTTCGCTGACACCAGCGTTGCTTGAGACACGCTCTTTCAGGTAGAGGGGAAGGAAACCGTTGAACAGAGGAAAGGCGAGCCCAAGGAGGCCTGCAGGGGATGTGGTTGGCAAAGCCCTCGGGTGGAAAGAAATATAGACATACCCCAGAGGAGGATCGTGATCGAGCTGTTGATTGCGAGCCTGCTACTGGCGAACAGGGGCTTGACATGCGATCTGATTAGCATGTACTCAGTGGGGTGGGGCAGGAGGGTGCGTGAGGGGATCGCACAGAGAGAAGCTTGAGAAAGCACTCTTGATAGTTTCGAAGGTGTTTTTGGGAACATATTGTTTGCCTCCTTCTACTTTCGTGAACTGCTCGAGCGTCAGGCTGATGGTCTTCCCGTTTCGCGCAGCGATGTGTCGAAGAACCTGTGCTTGCTTCAGCTCGGGATATCCAGAGAATGGATCAGTAGAACACACCGCTAATGCTTCTTCGTCTCGACCCTTGGCAATGAGGTACTTCGATGACTCTTGGAGGTCGAAGACGACAAACCGCATTATGAACATGACAAAAGTCAAAGCCCCACTTGGCGATTGGGATTAGTATGAGGCTGTGCTCGAAGGTTGATATAGTGACAAGACTTACAGTGTGTAACTAACGATGAAAGGCTAGCATTATATGATATAGGTCAACCAGGACGAGCAACGCACCATGTATATCTCCACCCCATGTTATCAGCTTTGAGACATTGTCCCACGGCAGTAGACGCAGGACACGAGTAATTGCCAATGAAGCCCCATGCAACCACAGACGCGACCAGTTGCCCAATCGCCCACCATGCAGAAAGAAGCGTTAGTGTCCACTGTGATCGGACCGTGGTTAGATAAATTTATCATGCTTGGGAACTGGAAAAGGCAGACCTGGTGGGATTGCGGTATATGTTCGAGATACAGCGCACCTGTGAAATCAATTGAGTATGAACCGCGCTCTACAAATGTGAAAAAAGTATCCAACCGTCAACTGGCAAGCTACAAGACAGCATAAGGGTTGAGAGATGACATACGAAGTGTGGTCAACGTACTTTCCACCAACACCAAATCCAAGGCAGGCGATCGAAGACGCGAAGGCAAGGAAGTTGGGTGCAGCACCAGTCGCAATACCGAAAGTGCCAGCGAAAAAAAGTGTTATCTATAGAGATAAATGCCTCACATCAAGGCTCGGTTTTCGGGGGCGGTATTCACGGACGTACGTTGAATGATAATTTACGACCAATGAGATCCGCCATAACACCCCACACTGTGGCACCCAAAATTAGGCCAACATACAGCGCTAGGGTGGCGAATTCAACGCGAACGGATAGCAACTCCTACTGCACTTGGCCTAATAATACGGCCACACCCTGCAGCCAGATATCTGAGAGCGGAGTGAGAATGGGAATCACCGCGTAATTTGCATGGGGGTTGCTGACTGTCTGCCATCCATCCGAAGCCTGTCAAGAGGAAAAGTTGTATTTGGTACCTTCCGAAGCCAATCCTACCAGAACGATAACGATAAGGAACACAGGACGTGGTGGAGACAGACAGCTTACTCGTCCTGCATGCACTGGTTAACTAGAACGAGGTTATGAGTGACAATATAACAGGAACGCGTCTTGGACATACTGAGGTCGCACTTGAGGCCATAGGCATGGTCAACGCCCTCGGCGACGAAAAACGCCAGGTCGCGATCAGACCGCGACTGGGACTCAGTGTTCGAGGAGCGGCTCATCTTCTCGTCTTTCTCGTTTAGGCCCATTTTCACTCGTTATAATAGCGTAGACGTCGTGACTGCAATTCCAGGTATCTTGGCTGCGAGAAGCAGCAGTGGGCGTGTCGCTCGATGAAAATATGAGTGAGGCTAGTTTGAGAAGTCACTTCGAGAGTTCGGCATAGGAGCAGCAACAGGCAGAACAGATATAACGGGCGCACCAACCAACGAACGTTGCAGAGTCTTTGGACAAGCGTGGCATCGTGGAAGCTCGATACCTTGTGGTCAAGATGATCGCGACCTTTTATGTACATGGTGGGCAGCAGCAGGGTTATATATAGGCCAAGCCATAAGAAACTTCGTAAGGGTAGACTTTTCGATGATATCCCCAACACCTGTCCATGGCAAATTTTGCTGCCTGTGTTACCATTTCGTCCGTGCACTCATCCTCAGCGCTTCGCCACGATCAACACACTAGCAAGCAAATGTTTGGGGCTCCAAGATCTATTATGCGATTTGAACCAAGCCACCTAGGTCGGAAGGCGCACGTGTATGGAATATATTGTCATGAAGCGAGCAGAGGCGCGGAGGGATGGTTGGCAAGAGGCTCCTGCGTCCTCTATCGGCAGTTGATCAGATGCCGTTGATTGACCTGTGGTTTATACAGGTCCCGTGATTACGGTGTGGAACTATTTCGCCTTTGTTATGTCGCCGAATACAGACTACAATGTGTGGAGTCAATAGAAATCTGAATAGCGCATGAGACAAGTCGTAGGTCCAACGCCAACACCACGCACGATGCGGAGACGGAAAGGGCTGCGAGAAGCGATGCTGTTAGCACTCTCGACTTCATTGTGAATGTGGATGTGTATGGTGATCTTGAAAAGCAGAGGTAGGTCCGCGAACTCTCCGCAATATTAATGCAGGACTTAAGAGACAAAGTTCATAGCTAGTCTGCCGAACAATCAAATCCTGTTGGCTTCAGAACCTCGGAAGTCCAGCGTGAACTCCTGGAGGATGAGCGGCTCATATGGATGAACTATGTCATAGCCACTCGTTCATACTTACCTTTGTCATCATCCCTAAAGCATATACACTGGTACTACAGATGTGGGCGACGCTTCTTGATCTGTTACCACCACCATCCGACCGTGGGAATTCGTCATCCTATGCTATGGTCGGTCATATTCTACCTAACCTCTCCCATTAATCGACATCGTCCGACATCGAGCATCTCTTATGGCTTGATCTACCCGTCCTTAACACTATCCTTTCATATCGGAGGAGATCGCAACAATCTCTGGGTGATCTACTCCATCTTGCTCTGCTGGAAACTAGACGACCCTGTTCACAGCAAACTCCATCACGCACTCAGGCACCATCCTAGACTGACTCCCCTGACCTATCCATTCGCTCTGCTTAGCGCAGATCCTTCGGGAGCGCAAACCTACTCTTCAACGAGAACCCATTGTGGAAGGATGCTAGCATCCGATCACGGTTTTGTCCCTACACAGACCACACCCATTGGGGAGACTACTAGCAATCGTACCAAACTTGCCGAAAATAGGGAGTGGATAGGCGGAAAAGTGGGCTGATTAGGTTCAGTGGGTTTTCCCCGGTTTCGACGGTGGTGAATAGGGGGAGGAAATGACGAGGGCGCTTCAGGGGTCCGACAGCGGAATGCCGAGTCATTCATTTTCAATTTTTTCATCTTCAGGCCTACGAAAGTCAGGTGGATGTTGAGGTCAACCCCAGGCTTAAACACATGGTCGCGCCCGCTTTTGTGGTTCCAGTGGCACACCAGCTATGCAGTTTACTGACAGTTGGAAGCTTCGGCACCCATACCATTGGATTCGCAACCAAGATCTCCAGTTCACATGAATTTGTGTGGTGGGGTGGTGGTAAATGAGTAGTAGGTTGATGAGAGGTTTTTTAGGTGTAGCCTACCTCGCGGGTATGCTATCGCGCCCCCGTTTTTGCCAGTTTTAAATAAATTGGAGTACCATTTAAAAAAAAAAAAAAAACTACAGATGTGGGGGTGTGGTGCAGGTAACGCCGTGTCACGATTCGTGTGACACATCAATCATTGCGCTGGTCGTTGTCCAATCATATACTACAGCCAGGCTTTCCTATTGGTGAGTCCTACTTTCAGCCATTCCGTGCACATATTAACTAGATACTTTGCAGTTTCCTATCTTTGAGCCCCTAGTCTGATCCATCGGGCCATCCTTCTTTTTCGAACCATTTTACCCTCAGGATGGCCAATCTCTCGCGTACAGCGAAATCAGGAAGTGACTGGAGTCAAGCCGAACTACATGCGTACAACATCGTCGTCGTATTCCAGGACGCAGCCACCTTTTTTGGTGTCAATCCTCTACCACAACCCCCTGTCGCTGGGGAACTCCTGAGCAATGTTGCCGCCGATGATATGGTAATCGATGCAAATTACAAACTTTTACGCTACATGGACTTGGCAATGGATCCTGTCCCCGCAGAAGAATCTGCAGTGGACGATTTCGCCGTCCATTTGCTGACGTTGTTGGGCTACATGCCACGAACTAGGATGGCGCGTACACGCGTAGACATTCCGTTCACCACTTGTGGACGGGAATGTCACGCGAAAACTGATGTTTGTATTGTGGATTCAGATGATATTCTGCTCCTCGTTCAAGGGGGCAAACGACACAATGAGTCAAAGGATCCAGAGCCGCAGCTGATAGCTGGGGCAATTGCTGCTTTCCAGACAAACAACTACAGGCAGACCCGTATTCTCGGTCAGGATCCTATCGCTTACAAGGCGATGCCAGGAATAATCCTGAATGGGACCTCGCCCATTTTCTACAAGATTCCCGTCACCATCCAACTCGCAAATAGTGTTACCTTGGGCATCTATCCTGCTGCGCCCACTGTTGTGCATGCACATCCCCCCACACTGGCTCGTCCTGCTCGCCGTCTGAGTGAGGGCATGAAACCGCTAGATAACAGAGCAACCATTCTCGCTTGTTACGAAGCATTCAAGAGGTTTGTAAACTAGTAAACACCTCATACGCGATTTCCCACACTGGACTGAAACTAACGTATATTCGAACAGGCGGATAATGGCGTGGGTTGTCTCGGATGCAGAAAGGTGGCAGTCACCATTGACATACTCAAGTTTCGGTGCTTGTACACGTTTTACATTCCGTTACCTTGATCTCTCATCGTTCTTCCGCCACGTATACCTCTCGCTATTCGTCGTCCATTCTGGGTAAATGCCGTGAGGATTGGTGAGAGTTCCTATTTGCCTGTTTTTGCTGGGATGCCGCAGTCCTTGCTCCCAAATCCCAAATGAACGAAACATGAACGATAAAACCGATTGAGTCCATTTGCTCAAGCCACTCGACGCACCACTTACTAGACAGGAAACCTGCGTTGTTCCCTTGCTGTCTTCCATGACACCAAAAGCCCACCGCCTCTAGATCCTCTTTATCAAACCGCAAGGCTCTCAGGTCGCCTCATCCGAGTCATCGTCGCTATCGTTGTCGCCAATAGCTTTTGTTTTTGCATCGACAACCGCACCAAGGAAGTTCGTGAAATACTTAGGAGAAATAGGCACGTAGAAGCTGCACGCGGTGTTGAAGCCCATCGCCGATGACGCGAAGTCAGGATGATGATATTCGTGATATGCGGGTAGAAAAGGCCTTGATGTTAGTTTCATTGGAGGAGCTTCTGGTGGGGGCGGTTGCCCTGCGACGACCCCGAGTGAACAGGGATGTGGAAAACGACCCAGTAGGTTCTCTCAACGATTTATTACGGTTGAACGTTGTTGCATGGAATACGAGATGGAGGGGTGGAGGTCGCTTTGCGATGTTCGATGTTCGATGTGGTCCTACCTTGCTATTGCTGGGGAACGGCTCTGTCCCTGTTGTTTTCCTGAACAGGCAGAAGAAAGCGTCCAAGAGTGAGGCTCACGGAAACAGATGGATATACTTTTCTTACGGTACGTAGCCTTAGGCTTGGTGCCCCGACCAGGAAACAAGTTGGACAGTACCCGGCCCCCGGAAACAGCAAGGTAGGTCCCCGGACTCAGTCAAGTGGCTCTCTCGAAGGTGGCGTTTATGATCATTGAACCAAATCGTTAGCTACTTAGTTAGGTTCAAATTGACAGACACCAATTTCGCGACCGTGGATGACGACTCTGTTCCACCTTCCCTGGGACCGATCCTCGGTCCCTTCCGGTCGCCTCATCCGATAGCATTTACACCGCAAGACAATTATACGATTACGGTACCGGTTTGACCTATCACCACCCGTAACTCAACAACCATGTATGGTCGTCCGTCATACAGCATTCAGTCAGTCGCCCCGTCCCACTGTTGATCAGATGTCGTTGATTGACCTGTGGTTTGTACAAGTTCCGTGGTTACGGTGTGGTGTCATTTCGCCTTTGTTATGTCGCCGAATACATACAGTATGTGGAGTCAATAAGAACTGAATGGTGCGCGGAACAAGTCAATGCGGAGACGGCAAGGGCTGCGAGAAGCGATGTCGTTCACACTCTCGACTTCGTTGTCAATGTGAATGTGTGTGTTGTCAGCGCACTTGCCGATCGGCGCAAATTAATGGTCAAGAATTACCAAGACTAGTGAACAATGGGAAAACGTCATAAATAGACTGTCGAGAAACACCGTGACAGCCAAGAATCAGCGAGGGTCCAAGCCGGTCTTGAAAAGCAGAGATGGGCCCGCGAGTTGTTCGCAATATTAATGCAGGAGTTAAGAGAGGTTCGTAGTCTGTTGAACAATCAAATCCTGTTGGCTTCGGAACCTCGGAAGTCCAGCGTGAACTTCTGGAGTATGAGCGGCTCATACGAACGGACTGTGTCATAGCCACTCGTTCATACTTTTGCCAGCATCTAAGCTGCCTAAAGCAGATAAGCTGGTAAGAACAAGACGTTACATGACAGCTGTAAGATACGCGCCGGCAAAACTTGAATAAAGGAACATCTTACAGCAAGATGAATCGCTCCTGATTCTGGGTATTGAACAATCGTGTACACAGCCCTGACCGGCAACGTTTTGCTGCTGTGTTAGCATTTAGCTGAGATATCAAGGCCAGGCAAGGAAAGCTCTAAGTTTGGATGCATAGGCTTCGCAAGCATGAAAGCCATGGATGACAGAGCCTGCTGTCATATCCTCAGGGTCGAAACAATTAATGCCAAAAATTAAGAACAGGCTCTATGATATCAATTGACTTAGAATCGCGACATGTGCCTTCCGCCTGTTCACAAGATCCGCATGTGTCATGGAGCCTCGCAGGTCAACCTCGAGCTACGTATCACAAGTGATGTCAGTATCCGTGCGCTATGACACTCAGAGAGCACTGCACATACCTGCATGACTTTATCTGCTTCCCACATCCTTGTCGGCAGATTCTCTAGGGCGACGTACACCGCTGGTATGGACTCGCACTGCAAGAGCTCCTGCTCATTGCTGCGGAGGATGCCAAGCGCCACGCGGAAAAGGACATCTAGCCCGTCTACGAGGAACACGTCCCACACTCGAAACAGCGTCTGAGAAACATGAATTTCCACAAATTAACACACTGCTCAGACAACGATGAAAGCACTGACCTCCACAGGTAGGCAGTCCGTGAACAACGAGAGAAACCATGAGAAGCAGATGGCGGCCAAATCAACGCCAAGTTCTGTCAGGTGTGCATGCAGCTTGGGCACGAACTCCTGCACGTAATCGAGAAGGACGAGTGGACATGCCCGGGAGGGAAGCAGGGATGGCGAAAAGAAGCCTTCGGGCAATATCCGCTCCACGATGGCCGAGAGCGTCCAAAAAGCCTCCTCCTCGTCGGCATGGACGAGAAGCAATGTTGACGTGATAAGATTCATGCCTTGGCAGTATCCAACTGCCGCATTGCGCCTTCAATGCCGATCAGCAACTCAGCAAAAAACTCACGGCACATACGACTCACCGACTATATGCAGTCAACACCCTGCGGAGCTTATCCACGCCGGCCCCATCCCCTCCAAAGAAGACATTAAGTGGCATCGTCCTCCCAACATCCTTCTCGATCTCGCCAACGACACTACCGGGCCCGTCCGCCTCTGCCAGCAGATCTTGGAACAAACCCGGTTCGCGCATCTCCAGCCCTCCACTGCACTCCAACCACACCTTCGAGCGATACACAAGCGGAATCCCGCTCCTCACCAACCTGTCAAACTCCCTGCGTTCATCCCTGTTCGTCGACAGCCCGAGCTGCGCAAAGCCGATCAGCCCTTCGCTATGTGAAAGCTCCTCTTCCTCGTCTGCTGTGCCAAGCCCGAGGATCGCGGCTGCCCCACCAGCCGCAGAGAGCGAGGGTGTGATCTGCGCATGCGACTTGAGTGCCTTGCCTTTGCTGCGGCGCTTGACGAAGCCGTCCCACTCGCGGCGCTGGGCTTTCTGCCGCTCGTCATGTATCTCCGTGAGCTGGTCAAGGAGCTTTCGCACAGTCATTGCACACGCGTGTCGAGGGGTGTCCGAGTTCACGGAGAGGACAGAGGTAGTGGAGGGGACGGCGCCAGAGGCGATTGTGGATGCACGTTTGCGGCTCTTGGATGACGAGCGCGACATGATGCTTGTAGATTGGGTGTGCGTGCTGACGGCATCGGCGGCGCGCGAACTGATGAAGCCCCCGTCACCATTGCACGGGCAGCTCTCCTTCACGATGTCTATGGTATCACTGACGTCATCTCCCTCTTCATCCTCCCCGTCAACGGGCCAGCTATTGTCCTCTGCGCGATCTGCAATTTTTACCCCTGTCAAGCAAGCGGGCGCCGTGTTCCCGCACTCTTTGGCACGGATAAGCAGCAGCACATCGTACTGCGACACGTCGTACATAAACCCATATCGGTCTGTCAGCGGCCTCTGGCCCTTGTCGTCGTGGTATACCGTGAAGCGCGTAGCATTCTGTGGTAATGGAATCGAGAAGCGGAACTCCCGCGAGGTGAGGGGTGTGTAGGTCCGGGAGAGATACTGTGTGGGGGGCTTGGCCATGGCGGGTATGATAGACTCGAGCGGGACCGACGCGGGCTTACGGGTGATACTGGATCCCAAGGTCTGGGAGTTAGGACTTGTCACGCCCTGTCGTCCCTTGGAGCCGGAGGAGTCATTGGATACTCCTCCGGGAGTCTTATCCGCCGCACTAGATGGTTTTCTTTGCTGCTGAGCCATGAACGACCCGAAGATCGGGGATGTGAACGGTGTCCCAACATGCTTAGTCGATACTGCTCTCGGCTTCGTCTTCCTCAGCCCATCCATCTGGCTGCTCAGCGCACGGCTCAGCGTCATGCTTGCATCGGCGCCGTGTGTTGGGCTGATGATCGGCGTGGGGCCAGGCCTGTCAGCTGCGTCATTCACGGCATTCGAGGGCTCGGATCTAGTCTCCCGTCGCTCTTTAGGCCGTTCACGGAAGGTCACACCGTCATCGCGTGCTTTGCTGATGAGGTCGAAGGCGAGCTGGGCGATGAGCGGGCTCGTGTATCGTCCTTGGTCAGCGAGAATGCTGGCTGAGTCGGTTGTCATGACACGTGTCGCGTTAGCAATTGCCCGTAGCGAGGATCCCTGCATGACGGTCGTTGGATCACTGGTAGACGTGGCCAGCGTAGATCCAGACGTTTGGAGGATTTCAGAAGGATCTAATATGGTGGTAAGATGAGGAGCGGCAAGCGTAGAGGCAAACGTGGGCTGTATCGGTGAGGATATCGCAGACGTCATAGCAGACATGGTGGGAGGGGAAGTTCGCGTTGATTGAATAGATTCAGCATCCGAACTCGCCACCGTTTCAGTGACAACAGCGTTTTCTACCACCAGAAGATGCTTCTTCGAGGGCACAGGGTTTAGCAAGGAGATTCCTAATGTGCCAAATACGCTCTTGGCAGTCCTACGCCCAACCCGTCGCGAGGGTACAACGACACCGGGAGACGGCTCGCTGGGAAGTGGTGGTGGGTCTTTGTCGGCCTCTGCGTTTGGACTAGACCGGGAGCGTGATTTGGATCTGACTCCCCACCATGTCCCCATCCAATCTCCTATCGAGGGACGCTCCAACCGCGACCTATGTGGGACCAGAGTAGGGTCGTCCCGGCTTGCAGGCTCCTCCTGGGCATCAGGCGCTGTGCTGCTCGGAACGGTTGGTGTGGCCTGGTCATCGGAAGCTAGGGAAGTCGTGGAATGCGGTGGAAGAGAGGTGTATTCAGGCTCTTCGGGCATGCTTGTGAGGAAAAGCGGTTCTGGTACGGTGTGAGCGAGGGCAACATCGTCGGCCAAGGCTTCGCTAAGCGATTCCGTGAGCGACTGTGCATGGTCAGCCGTAATTTGCAGATATGTAGATTGACAACACTCACCACAAAACTTTGCTGTCGTCGAACTTGGTGACGAGACTCGTCGGCATCGGTGAATATTGATTGTATGACCCGTCGCGCGACCTCTTGTTCGGAAGGTTGCAGTTCCTTCATCAAAGCATCTGCCCTTTCACGTTGAGCAATCTCCTTCTCCTGCAACGCCTTCCTATTCTCTTCCAACTCCACCCTGATGCGTGCTAGATTGTGCAGCGCAGAGGACAGCACTCGTAATGCGGTGTGATACGGGTGGCCGGGAGCTTCCGCAGGAGATTCGGACGCGCCAATGCTGGAAATCGTGGACTGTATGGCGTCGTCCGAGTACTCGTGCCATTTGGTTGCAAGCACCTGAGCTGCAACAGTCGACCCAAATACCTCTGCGTCTGATTCGCTGGTTACGATCACTTCAGGATTTTTCAGACCAGAAGGACGCGACGGGAGTGACATGGTGTCGTGAGATGATCCAACAATGAACAGCGGGGCGGGTTTATCCCACATACTGGACAACGAAGTTGACGAGGCCCTCTGGCCGGCGCTCCTCCCACCAGTTGCCTTGTCCTTGTCTCCCTTGCCATACCCCCTCACACTCCCATCCCAGTTCGGTGCTCCTGAGCTCTGAACCTCAAGCTGCGCTCGCAAACTAAAGTAGTTCGTGGTAGGTCGTTGGGGCTCTGAGAAATCCGTGGGTTTACTTCGGCTCCGTCGACTTCGGGATGAAACGTCCTCCGTAGACAGCGGGTGCGAGTGCACTGGGGTCTTTATATGTGATGTCGCCATGGGTTAGACTGTAGGGAGAACGCAAAATAGCATGCTTTTTCCACGTCGAAGGCTACCAGTGAAGTCCCAGCCTCGTGGCGACCAATGCAGACGATAACAAAATTCGAAGGAATGGACGCCGTCAGTGGCCCAAGATATGTTGTATCTTCCTCTAGATCTTCCAGGTTCTCGCTTGATTACTATGGCGATTTGTAGAAGGATCTGGTGTGAAGCGCGGCGAAAACTCGAATAAATTTTGGCTTGTGAAATTTGTACCTATTATATTCCAAAAGCCATCGCCCAAGCAAGCAAGGCCATTTAGCAATCTAACTTCAACCCCCTCATATAATCGCAGCACAAGTTGAGTTTTCTTTGCAAGGAGAAGGTCATGGAACTAACTTGGCATTAGTGGAGGATCCGTCGACGGGGTCAGACTCGGACTACTCTAGGTGCTTGTGATATCTTACACCTTCGTGCTCGGATCTGACCCCCAAGTGACGTTCCTTAGCTCGGTAGGAGCCTCTATTGACGACATGGAGAACTTCATCTCACTCGATCGTATAGTGGATATCCTGGTTTCTGTCATCCAAAGGCAATGAGTACTTCTGCGAAGTCGATGAAGACTTTATTCTCGATCGCTTTAACTTGACAGGCCTGAACAACGAGGTCACGAATTATCCTCAAGCCCTCGATCTCATTACCGACAATCTCGGCGAGTCTACGGGAAACCCGACCTGAAAGGTACCAAAGCTGACTTTGTCTGACAGATGATGAAATCCAGGACGAAATGCGCGGCTCGCTCGATGTCCAAGCACGACTACTTTATGGTCTGATACACGCCCGCTGGATCGTCACAGCAAGGGGGCTAACGAAGATGGTAGGTCAATCATGCATATTCCCTCCGGCGCAGTCTGAAAGATGTCGCCAGCTGGAAAAGTACAAACGCGCCGACTTCGGACGATGCCCTCGAGTGCTTTGTCAACAACAACCGCTCCTCCCCGTTGGGCTTACCGATGTCCCCTACGAGAAATCCGTCAAACTCTACTGCGGACGCTGCGAAGACTTGTACTCGCCCAAGTCCACAAGACACGGCTCTATCGATGGAGCATACTTCGGCACCACGTTCCCCCACCTCCTCTTTCTGGTCTATCCTACTTTAATTCCCCCGAAAAGCGGTCCGACGGATCTTGGTACCACGTCCAAGGAAGGTGACACGAAGAACCGCAGGAGGGTCAGGGAGGAGCAGGATGTGTCTGCTTCAGAGGGTGTAGGGGAGGCGATCAGCACAGCGAGTGCAGCTCTTAAGGCGGAGAGGTATCGGCCTAGGATCTATGGCTTTCAGCTCAACGAGACTGCGAAGCTGCAGCGGTGGCAGGAGGCCGTCAGGGACAGGTGCGTCTTCGTTCTCTGTTGTTTTTATTGTGCGCTGACTTCGGCACACCTAGGCAGGTCGCGCGGTTGGAGGCATTGGAAGAGCGGTCGTAAGACTCACTTGATCATCGATGACCATATTGACGACTTTAAGTTGAAGCTTCTTGTTATGAGTCATCGAGCCTATATATTGAGTGACTTGACTGCCTCCCAGACGTTGCGTCTGTGCCCTCCGGCCGCCTGATAACATCTCTGTGAACCATCCAGCGCACTCAGAGGAGCCTGTTCGGCGCCATGGTTCGACCATCCATCGATTCATGGATATGACTGGGTCGACGGTACAACTCACTGACTCAGTCGGAACCAAGTTCTCGTGGGCATCATGTTGTGAGACTATTGTATGCTTTTCAAGTATAGTCGTCACGACTCCCTCTCAGGAAATGCTACGAAACTTCTCGTGATAGTCATCTGCTCGACTAAGTCATACCCTGCTCCTTTGCTATGTTTATGTGGGGGTGTGTACTAGAGCCGCACCTGAAGTAACAAATGCGGTATGTGGCCTATCACTATCGAACATTTCTCGCCCTTGATCTATCTCCTGGCCCACTTCAGGCTGGTCGTTTGCTACAGTATCAACGGCGGAGCCACCGGTCCGAATATATGACTCGGTCATAGAGATGCTAAGGTCAAGCGCAAGTGCGGACCTACCGCCACCTCCAACATAACCATGATACCGCCTCTCCCCCCGCTCGACCTTGACACCACACTTGCTGAAGCCTCCCGCGTTCTCTCCCTCATACTGCCGGCCGCCGAATTCCATGCTTATGACGAATCCGTCTCAAAGCTGCTCAAGCCGCACGATGCCCTACTCCGAGCTGCACTCCTAGACGGTGTAGCCAGGGCAGCCCCGGAAAACCCCGCACACGCATTCCGAACCTTCCTCCTCAGCGCCCGAGACCCTCTCTTCCAATGCATGACCCTTCCCAGCGTGCTCCGCACCCCGCCAGGCGACCAGCTATCCGTCGCAGCACGTCTCCTCTACGGTGTCGCCACTATCGCGACCGTACAGCATCAGCACCTCTCAGCCGCACTGACGGGCCCTCTCGACCGTGAAGAAACGGATTTGTTCCTCGGGACCACACGCCGCGTGGGACTCGTGACTGACCATCTCGTGTCAACGCCCTCGGCTCACCATGTCGTGGCGTGGTGCAACGGACAAGCGTTTTCGCTCGACGTGTTGGATGGGTCGGCTCTTCCCTTCGAAGAACGTGCCATCGCGGGGGCCTTACATGAAATCAAGAACCAGGCCGCACTTCGAAGTCCTGCAAATCCATCGGTCGCGTCGTTGTCGTGGAACCTGTCGCGTCCGGATTGGTTCGCGGCGCGTCAGGCTCTTGAGGCTGATCCTGCGAATAGGATGGCATTCAAGTCGGTCGATACTGCTCTGGTTACGATTGCTTTGGAGCCTTTTGGAGCTCCAGTAGATCCTGCAGAACAACTGGAAGCTGTCAGATATGGGCGAAACAGTGTCAATAGATATGCTGATCAGGTCGTGGGCCTTGTAGTGTTTGAAGATGGTAGTCAAGCTTTTCCTTCACCCTTCTCGAATTTGAAGCTTACCGCGAGGCGTAGGTGTTTCTGGACTTGTCGTTGATCATGCACCGGTGGACGGCGGGATGGCCAACTTATTCGGAAACCGGGTCGCAAGCTTTCATTCCCTGGAGGAAAGTGGCAAGCCAATTCAGCCTACCCCACTAGATTTTGTGATCCCTTCGAATCTCTCTTTCTCAATCCCACCGGCGCTCTTCAACTGTGCCGTCCGTATTGCGGAGCTTGGTCGGGGACTGGCCCCAGAGATCATAAACCCAATCTATACCGCCCGCCTCGTGCCCTTCATGATCCACATGGCGGTCCAAGCCGCGATTCAGGCCACGCCAACCATACCCGCTCCATTCTTTGTCCAGCCTTCGTCCATGAGACACTTTCAGAAAGGACGCTCTGACCCATCGTATCCTATCTCGTCGGCCGCTTTCGCGTTGATCAATGCGCTCAACAACTACAAAGATGTTGAGGCAGTTCCAGATGCTCGTGCTTTTACGAGTCTTTTCGCTGCGGCTTTGCATGCCCATAAGACCATCATCAGGGCCGCCAAACGGGGCACTGGAATCGGTCGTCATTTGGAATTGCTCCGCTACGTCATTGATCAAGTTCGTCAGGCCCAGGAACCCAAGATCCCAATTCATCTCCTCCAACCCCTCGTCGATGGCTGGGCACAGTTTGACCAGTCTACTGGACCGATTGTGTATATCACTGGCTTCGACCTCAGCACAGGGGTACAGAATAGTATGGGGAATTTGTACACGGATGATCAGCTCTCATGTTGGTATAATCTGAGTGCTGGTGCTCATTCCAACGATGTAAGCCGTTTCGCTCCAGGATGGAAAAGACACATGTGGATGCTCACTCGACCCTCGACACGTACAGATGGTTGTGATTTCTCTAACGCTCACTGGAACCGGCGTTTTTGCCCAGGAAGGAACGCTTGACCGGCTTATAGACCACATTTCATGCTCCTTCGCGACAATGGCGCATGGTGTACTTGTCCCTTATGTTCTAGGCCCGGGGTAACCAACGCCCTTGGAGAACTGCGAATATTACCTTTTTTACTGACAGTCGATTTTGATCAATGAGGCGCAAGGCAGAACTTGGACCTGGCTTGTAACGGGAACGCGGATAAAACAGCTAACTACTCACAACTGTGCCCCTAAGGCACTGACTGGCCAAAGCGGGCCGACAAGTTTTCCGTCTGTGTTGCTTTCCTAGTATCTACTAACATGCTGAAACAGCAAAGTCTGTAGGAACTAGAGTCGTGAGGCCTCGATGAAATTTCATGGCGGCTGGTGGCACAACATGTCCGCAAAAGGGTTGCAATGACATCACTGAACACGAGGCAAGTACTTCGAGGCACATCTTTGCGAAGCAGCTCAGATCGGCTCTGCATCTGAACAGGTAGCGTTTTAACTTTTTTCGGTGCACGTAAATAACGCTGCAGACATTTCTAGTGAGCAGCCCCTACTGGCTCTTATTATTTCATACCTATTTCGATTTCAGGACACCAACCCTACTCAGTCCTCGTTGGGGGTCTCTTGGTCCTCATGGATGAACGATCACCCCCGTTTCGGTTGTCGCCCGAGATGCCGCCCATAAGCAGTGATGGATGTGGAGCTTCTTCCTCTCTGCCAAGGCTTGCCGCTCCATCCATGCCGAACCTGAAAGCGATTTTTAGCTATAAACCTTTCTTCTCTCATTAGTCGGTTTGTACACCCGATACTCCAGGCCAAAATACCCCGAATCACCGTCACGACGTCTACACCATCGTAACCAACGAAAATGAGCCTCAAGGAAAAGGACAAGAAGGTTGACTGCCACTTGGACACCGAATCCCAGTCATTGGACCATGATCTGCCGTCCTTCGTCACTGAGGGCGTTGACCGTGCCTACAAGCTCAAGTGTGATCTCGGTTAGTGCAAGACGCGCCTATGCGTAATTCGCCACTTAATCACGTTCTTCCAGTCAACAAGTGCATGCAAGAAGAGTAAGTAGTTCTTCCCACTGCTCGTAGTGCTGGTCGTTACCGCCCTGGTAGGATCGGCTTCGGGAGGTATCAGATCCAACTCTTCCTCTTAACAGGATTTGGATGGATGGCAGACAGTATGTATCCCACGTCTGTCCGCGGCTTTGTTGATGATTCTCATGAAAGTGCATTCAGATATCTGGCTCCAAGGGGTAGCCATCGTATTATCCCAAGTGCAACAGGAGTTACGCCCCGTTCGCATCGAATTCGCCACCTTGTCCCTGTATGTTGGGATAATCTTAGGCGCTACAGTCTGGGGTGTCATGGCCGACCTCATTGGTCGTAGACTGTCGTTCAATGTACGTCTATCGATACCTACCCCAGGTTGATGGCCATCCCGATGACCGAGCCTCATATACGTCATGTTACCTCTATAGATCACGTTGTTTTTGGCTGGCGTTTTTGGCATCGCGGCTGGTAGTGCACCTAACTTTGTCGCCTTTGCATCTATGGTCGCTTGCCTTGGATTCGGGATAGGTGGAAAGTACGTTGGTCACGCGCTCAATAAATACTCTCAACCTTAATGTTATGGTGTAGCTTGCCAGTCGATGGTTGGATCTCATCCCCACATAATTTGATCCCCATACTCATATTATTTCGCAGGTGCGCTATATCTGGAACACATACCGCAATCTCACCAAGTAAGTCTCCCAATTTTTACTCGCATTGATGTATCTATCTAAGACCGTTTCAATGACAGTGGACACTAACTCTTCTCTCTGGTTGGTGGGCGATTGGCCAACTAATCGCGTCCGTGGTCGCATGGGGCTTCATTGGCAATTTCTCGTGCGCTGCGTCTACTGCGGCGGGACAATGTCTCAAAGCCGATAACATGGGGTGGAGATACACATGGTGCGTTGCCCGCTTTGGTCAAGCTACATCATGCAGACTGACCTTTCGTTGCTAGCTACACACTGTGAGGCTTGCCGCTATGCGTGGATTCTCGATCACCTAGTCCCATACTAAACCGTATCCTCCAAGTGGCTCTCTGACATTTATCATGTTTATCATGCGGTTTGTCGTCTTCGACCTCCAGGAATCGTCGAAGTACCTCATTGCGAAGGGCCGAGACGAGAAAGCACTAGCTGTATGTCCTCTCATGTGGCTCCTGAACATACTGAGGTGACGCAAATACAGGTCCTCCGACATATCGCTATGCGAAACGGAAGAACCGTAAGCCTGACGCTCGAGCAATTCTCGGCAATAGAAGGAGGCAGGCAGTATGTCCCACAAAGCACGCTCGAAACCATCCAGCGTGCTTTCTCGAGCTTCTCCCTGTGTGATCTCTTCGCGTGTCTTCGTGTTCTGCTTCGCTGAGTTCATCTTACCATTAGGTCGCATGTTAAGCCCCTCTTCGCTGGTCGTAGGCTTGCGATCAACAGTTCCATCACGATCATCCTGTGGGGTACGTTCGTAATTCCTTTTAAGCCTCGGGGACTGGTTCCGTATCCACTACAGGTCTTATCGGACTGGCATACCCTCTGTTCAACGGTTTCCTACCGTTGTATTTGAAGGAGCGTGTCTCGAGCCGTGCTGGGGTCGGCGATACCTATCGCAACTACACCATCATCTCCGTCCTCGGTATCCCGGGCTCGCTTATTGCTTGCGCAGTCGTTGATTGGACGCGAGGCTCACAGAGCAAATGGTCCGTAGGAGGAAGGAAATTGACGATGGCTGTGTCCACAGCGCTTACCGGCATATTCCTATTCCTTTTCACCACGAGTCGGAGTGAAGCCGCTGTTCTCGGGTTTTCCTGCGCATCTGGCCTTACCCAGTATGTGCTATCTCCTGTTTCATGGCGATCTCGTGCTGATTCCGTCTATGCAGGAATGCGGTATGTTTGCAACGTTGTCGGTCCTCGATGTTTCTTTTGACTGATTCTTGTGATGGATAGATGTACGGCGTCCTGTTTGCTTATACCCCCGAAGTTCGTGTCATTTTCCCTTCTGGGAATGTATGTGAATTAGATCTCCGTTGTATAGGTATTCCCAGCTCCCCATCGCGGCACTGGTGACGCGATCTCGAGTAGCTTTAACAGGATTACCGGCATTCTCGCCCCTGTCATTAAAATTGCCACAACGTCAGCTACAGGAGCGGCTGCCAGCGGAGCCACGGCGAACGCGTATGTCGTGTATTCATTCCTAGAAATCGGCTGCAGCTTATCATCTTCTCTTTGCTATTAACAGACCAATATTTGTTTCTGCGTCACTATTCATCGTCGCCGCAATACTGATGGTGTTCCTGCCGATTGAGGTAAGATTCTAATGTCATCCCTTGCTCGCAAAGCTTGCTGACTCCATCATCCAGACGGCGGGAAAGGCTGCGTTGTAAGCAACAGCGAATACTCGCCAACTGTACATGTCGTGGTATTCTTGGTCGTTGGTGCCGCAGCCTTGTGCACGCCGCACAAAACGAGACTCACCGTGCCGTCGATTTAGATGTTGCATTAGGAGTCTTAAAGCATATTATGTATTTGGCTCAAGTTGTCGCCCTTGATAGAGCATGAAGCGTTCGTCGATTGGTAAACTATTTCCCCGCAAATTCAAACTTGGTAGCAACAAAAAATTATGTACCCTCGTACAAGCACCTATTCCTTCTAGCCGACTTGAACGACTGACCTCGACATGTACAGATAAACATACTAGTGTCGCGCTCTACCAACTGAGCTAAGAAGGAATTATGACTATTTTGAATTGTGTACCTCACTACGGCATTGTCACGTGAAATATTGAAAGCTGCTTCTCGACGTCGCGTTGGGCGTCCTCCAGAACGTCTATGGGTTGGTTTACAGGAAGCTCGAAAGCCGAAGAACCTGCGACGCCCTCCAGACAAGACCGGCAAAAATGTTGGGAAAGGAGGGATGCCTATTTCGCCTGTTTGGATCGCGCAGGTGTTGTGAAGGCAGGTGAAGAAGGCAAGGCGTGTTCCTCCGAGCTCCGGAAGTATGAAGAGAATTGCGCGAAAAGCTGGGTGCGCGTCGCTATTCCTGGTCTCCGAAACCGCTAATAATGTCCAAAGATCGAGTACTTCAATCAGCGCAGGGTGATAGCGGAAGCGCAGAAGGACAGACTTGCACAAGCCAACACGCAGGCTCAGAGTGCCCGACGGTAGAACGATACAACTAGGTACGCCGTTGTCGCACAACTGAGATACAATTGTTTGATTCATCTTGTATTTAGGCGGATGTATGTTTCTTGTCGTTACCTTTACACGCTATTCACAAGATTGTTCAAATACCTAACCGAACTCCTAATACATGCTAAACCTCCATTGAGGGATATCACCCCACCCACCGTAGTACGGTGCATGTTTCATAATATCGCGTAAGTTCGTCTTTTCTCATCGTTTTTCGTCTCATGATTTGCATCGCCCGTGAGTCCGTGACTATATTTGGTCGATTCAATGACCTTGCGAGCGTTTACAGTACCCACAACAAGCTTGTTAGTAACCTCTGATGTTGATGATCACCTTACCAGAAATCTTAGCAGACCTGAGAAGACGTGAAGAATCCCGTTGCAGCAGTAGTCATTTATCTCGTGCACGTGGCCTCATGCCAGCGTCGACTGTTCTAGAAGCGAAGAGCGTATCACCGACGTCTCAAGAGCTGGGGATACGACTCGAGCTCGCTTCAAGGAATATCTCAAAATATCCATCTGTCGATCAGGTGATTGTCGCCTGTGTTGACTGCCCGTATCACAGGTAACGTCACCGACATCGGCGCCTCGCCATCTCCTGAAAACAATCACTTGAGGTCTTCTCTGTTTCATTGACGATCATCCGGGAAACCAGACAGAGGAGTGGATGAAGCATCTTGCGAACTTCTTTGATTGATGTAAGTCTTATGCACGTTTCTACTCTTAAGGCTGTCCCTCATACTAGTTCAGACTACCGCCTACTGCCTGATTCTATGCATTTTGGATCGCGATTGATTATTACTTGAATGTTCCTTCTCATACGGCCCTTTTCAGTCCAGTGTCGTGCCATGTAACCCCTGAACGTCAAATATTGCTACTCAAGTGCTATGCCTTGAGCTCCCGTGATAACTTCGGCATCATCGCCACGCTCGTGATACGGTTCATGACCGAGCAACCATATAAGCAAAGCTTACGATGACAATGATCTCTCCTCAGCTTAGCTCCCTGGCACTCACAATGTTACCAACGAAGAGTAACAGGTCTTACTCAGACTTCTTCACCTCTGGTTTCCGTGCCATGACGAATCGTTCACGTCGTGCTTCGGTGCTCCCTACATCATCTGTCACGATCTCTGACTCCTCTCCCACGACTCGCTCAACAAGACGCCATAGTAGTTTCGTTGGACTCACGAACCGTCGTTCACGCACGACATCCATGACCATATCGCCCTCCGAGTCTGTCAAATCCAAGACGTCATCTGCTCGAGAACGTCGCGATCGACGCTCGTCGCTCGTAACATTTTCATCTTGGCTTTTCGATCACAAGGGCCCCACACAGGCAGACAACTACCTGTCATTCAGCAGCTCGCCACCGAAGAACAAGCGGGAGCTCCTTGGCACGTCAGAAATAACCGAGGTTTGGATAACTGCAGGTGGTCCCTTCACCCCAACCAGTATTTCCAAAGGGTAAGGAGAGCAAAACCCTCGTATGCCTCATCGTACTTACTCGGATCCCTGTCATCTAGTTCGGATGAGTCAAGCCTCTTCCAGCCCATTGATCCATTCGCCTCATCTCCCGATTCGAAGTCCTTCTTCTCTGACCTCAATGAAAGTCCTCCACTTTCGACAAGGTCATCAAAACGGGAATCTTTCTTGTCTTTCTCAGGATCTTCCCCTGACCGCTCCTTCTTGCACCTGCCGTTGCGACGTCGCGAGCGCCCTACCTCTGTCCAGACCATGCCTCTTCCGTCCCGTTCCCGTCGATCTTCATACTTTTGCCGGGCTCCGAGTAGCGATCGGTCTAATTATTCTTGGACAGTGGAGGAGGAGGACAGCAGGCCTGCGACTCCCGAACCTTTAGTTGAGGACGTTGAGGAACGTTCCGACCCTGCACAAAACATCGATTGGCGGCAATTCCATGTGGAGCTCCTTCTTGAGGTGGCCTGAGCCATTGCATCGATATCTCCTATTCAACTTCCTCCCTGTGTAATTTAACGCAACATTGTAGAACTACTTACTAGACTCTAATTCTTGGTGTACACTTACCTGTATGTAACTCTTGTACTTCATTACTAGTCACCGTCCATTTGTGTAGTCAGAGTTCAGGATGGATATTTAACGACAACGATGCAGCGCATCGTTCATGTTACAGTTTGTAAATGCGAACAATTTGTGCGACTCGGCTTGAGTTCGAAGACAATAATGATAGCTCGTAAGGTCATCAAATGATCAAAAAAGACAAGAAAGGGGAAATATAAGATACGTGACGTGAATGCGGAGAAGAAGAGACATGAGCAAACGCCATGAAATGCTTTGAGATTTACGTGTGAGGAGCAGATTGTGTCATAAGTCGTGTCACTAAGCATGAGTACAAAAAAGAGGTTCAATTGGCCTGTCCCTGATACTTCTTGATCAAGTCTCGAAGTCTCGCCTGCCCAAAAGCCATTTCTCCACCAGCAGTTGCGACTTTAGCGGATGAGGCTGGTGCTTTCGGAGTAACGTGAGTCGAAAGGCGCCCAACGTGATCAGATCGTGCTTCACTGATAGTCGGAGGAACCTTGATCGCAGGCGATCGACCTTTATTAGGGGATGGCCGAGCGAGAGATGCGGTGGAGGAAAGCATGGGTGTGGCATGGGATGATGAGATTTCTGCGGGCACCGAAGATGACTTGATCATCGGCCTCGGGCGTTTCCCTGCTAGACCCACCGGTTTAACCTCTGGAAGTTGCGCTGCTGGTGCGGTAGCAGTCAACAGCGATTTAATGGGGGCCCGTGGTAGAGGCTTGGAAGTTATGGGGACAGGATCAGGATCAGCTGTCATCGTCTTGGGGGTATCTTTTGCTTTAAATTCCGCAACGGGCGTTCGGAGAGGTTTGAGCGCTGATGAGGGGGTGACTGTAGTTGGTTTGGATTTCGCTTCGGTACCTCCAGTTGCCCAGATGGATGTGATAGCTGTCACCCTTCCGCCCCGTCCTCCCCGCGCAGATCGAACATCGTACTTCAGTTCCAGATCAGACTGAGGCGGAAACGCGGGCAGACGTGGCGATACCAGCTTTACGACCTTCTTTGGAGGCGGAGATTTCGCAGGGACGGAGGGAGGTGCTTTCGGAGAGCTAACATTATAATGCTTAGCACCAAGTACATCCAATGCACCGGCAGTCGAAGGGGGTGAGACTCTGCGGTTGGTTCTAATCGACTGGGCAATGCGTGGAGCAGGGGAGATCAGCGGCAGAACGGGGGATATATCTTTGAGCACTGGTACGGATCTGTCATTCGAGCTCGGAGGTGATTTGGCAGGTGTGAATGCTGCAGTGGATGACAATGACCAAAGATCCGCAACACGCCTTGCCTCTTCCACCACGGTGGTGTCCCTGGTAAACAGGTTGGGTCGTCTCTGCAAGGTCCCGTGCTTGAAAGTGGCGATCGGCACGAATCCGGACGAACGTGGATTGGGTGCCGCATCGTCCCTGATCTCTGTTTTGGCTTCGCCAACATGATCACTTGCTAGCGTCTCCTGTGGACGACCAACCTCACCATCAGCGACTGGAGGGGTGCGACGGTTATCCAAAAACGGCGGTGGTTTGCTTGAGATAGCAGGACTTGGTGGGACTTCCTCCTCCATCGGCGGGACTTCCGGGTCAATTGCCCCTAGCCACGCCGCCACTCTCCCTTTCGAAGCAGCAGTTTTCTTCTTCGCCTTCGTCGCGTGCCCCTCCCCATCCTTGTCCTTCCTCTTCCCCTTCCTCCTCCCCCTCTCCCCCTTCTCCCCCTTAGAATTCTTCCTCGAACCCTCTGAGACACTTGACCTCCCCGCGCGATGTGTCCTTTCATCCGAATCATGCTCCCCGTCCAACTCCCGCAACATTTCACCCACATCCACATCCACCTCGCCCTCGCCCTCACCCTCGCGCCCCCCGTCCATCTCACCACCGCCCGCAAGCGTCAAACTCGAAATCGCCGAATCATTCAGCGGATCAGGCGGCACGTCCTTCCCGGGGATATTAATCGGCTGCACCCCAACGACGCTCCACACCGGCCTCCTCTCATTCGCCAGATCCATCTTGCGTGTCCCCACCTCCGCAAGCAGCCGCTTCTCCAGGGCGTCCAGCCCGCTCTCCGCCCGCCCACCCGAGGGCAGGTACGCGAGGTATTCCGATGACTTAGGTTTAGACGGTAGCTTGACGGGCGTGACGGCCGCCAAAGGTGTCGCTGGGGCTTTGGACGCTGCTGCTGCTGCGAGGGGGATAGAGACAGGGGCGTCGGCGAAGACCTTGTCTATTCGTGTTCTGCGATCTTGAATCACTTCCCCTGTGTCCTTTGCCTTCTTTGTAGGCGGGGGAGGGATAGGCAGTGTCTTGTTGTTATTCGAATCTGCTGGGGCGCTCACTGCTAGGTTCGAATCTTGCAGCTCTGCAACCTTGGGTAGATCGGCAGAAAGGTCCGAGGTCGTTTTCTCCACTTCCTCCGCCATGCGCTCGAGCTGCTCTACGCGCTCGCTCTTAGGTATCGAGTTGTCGAATGACCGCTTGGGAGACAGGAACGGGCGTGGGGAGTGCACTACTGTCGATAGACCGTCGTTCTGAGCCGGGGGTGGGATCGTGAGGGCGGCAGGAGGCAGATTCCGCAGGTGCGTTTGTTCCGGTGGCTGCGTCGCGGATACAGGAGGTATAGGTAGAGGATATCGGGCTGCTCCTGCTGGCGGTAAAGGGAGAGGGAACCTGTGCGACCTGGGTGAGACGGAGCGATGGCGAGAGGAGAGACGGAGGTGTTGGGTGACCCTCGATGCGAGTTCGCCTTTGCCTTCCTCTGGTTCCGTGTTGCTGAAAGGCGCGAGCAGATGTTGCGATGATAAGGGCGGTGCTGGGCCAGCACCCATGCCAGGAGCGTTGGATTGGAATGGGTCGTTCGGGGTAGGTCCGGCGCTCAGCGGACGTGCAGGAAGGTAGGCTGGTATGTGAATGTGCGGGGGCGGAGGGAAGTAATATTGTTGTTCTGATCCATCAATAGGGGGTGTTACGTAGTGCAGGCCGTTGGGCTGGGGCGTGTGCGATTGTGGTGGAGGAAGCCAGACCTGGTTCTGGGCAGGGTCGATGTACGCGGCAGGTATGGGCGGTGATACTGGGAGTGCAGGGTAGGCGTATGGTGTTTGGAGATACGGTGCTGACGCCATGCCCGGATCTGGATATGGAGTCCCATAGGGTACTGATGGGTATTCAGTCGGCTCCGGAAGTGCTGCGGGATGGACAACTGGCACCGGGATGTCGAGATGTATATCCTTTCTATATATACTGCATTAAAATCGCATTAAGAACAGAGGAATAAAAGCGACTAACGTTCCGATACCCATGTTAAGCGTGATGCCCACGATGCAGCGTATCTCGAATAGGGACTCGGATGTGCGACCCTCGGATTCATCGCCTTCTAACGTTCCGCCTCGGACTCCCCGTGCATCTTTCGGAACATCAAACACGAGGCTTGCAACACCCTCTGCACCAGGATGGATGATGTAGTCCGCACCGCGAAAGGGCACAGTGGTCAAAATATCCGAGAGCTGCAGCTTTGAGGGTTCGCCGGATCTCAACCCCGGCAGCACAAGTGTGCGGGACAGTACCAGCGTCAAACCCGTGTTCTGTTCAATCACAGTGAGAAAACGTTGGCCTAGTCGGACTAGACGCAAGTACCTTCTTGTTTGAGTGGTTCTTGACTTGCAGCTCCACGCATGCACTTTCCCCAGCAATTGCGATCCCTCCGACGACCTTTCCCTGCACCCAAATCTTGCCAAATTCGCCCACAACGACGCCCTCAGGCTCCACACGGGAAAAATCTTCCTCGTAGCTCTCCACGACGTCCACCTCCCGCTTACAGGTTACAAGCGTCTTCTCACCCTTCCACACCACCCCAACCGTTGCTCGCACCTCATACCGAACCCGTGCGAGGTCAGATCCAAAACTAATGGACGACGGCGCTGAGGAAGGCAGTGGAATGCGAAAGAGAAACGTGGATATCCCACGCCGGGCTTGATGATAGTTCAGGGGTAAGGGTGGGTCCCCAGGCAGCGGGTGCGCTTGTACAGCATTGGAAGGAGGCAAACCTGGGCCCTGGAACAGCCGCCGGCTGTGCAGGAAGGTCGATGTCGCAGAGTGATCTCGAGACGTTAATTCTAAAAACAAATGATTAGTTAAGGCGTCAGGTTTCAATTACTTCTGACACACCTTGGGATGCGAAAAGCTCTACCATCATTATGCTAATCCCTAGACCCTTGTCGGCTCGGCACTCCATCTCCATCTTGCCCGAGATGAACTTCCCTGCCACAAATATCGGATGGGCCAGAGTCATTGAGACTTTGACCTTCGAATGGTGCGGCGACGAGTTCATCGGCTCTGGCCGCGTCTGTGCAGAGGCTACCATGGTTGTAAAATTCTGAAAAGGGGTCCAAATCTACAGAAGAACAGAACAAGGACGCTGGTCGACGAAACCTAGTCACTTTGGACCGCAAAGCAACGGTGTCGGGCGCCGATTAGGATAATACGAATACAAAGGTTCAGAGAGGTCTTGAAGGAGGGCGTTTCATGGGGATTGTGGTAGCAGACATTGACAATCCAGAATCTCAGTGCTGGGCCATCGTGGTAGTCAATGATGGGTGTTATGTTTGGTGGCAGTGCTGTCTGCCTATCATGCCAAATCAACGGAACTGCCAAATGGGCTGCCTAAGCAAGTTCCGCACACATACACCCTGTAGAATATTGGCTACGACCTTGGGAGGTCTCAGCAAAGAAATTACATTCGAATAAAAGCTGTTGGCCCTGGACCAAGGTCATATGGAACCTCAAGTCGAGGGCGTACAAGTGCCTAAAGACGACGTGGCCCTACGCAGCCCGCGGCCATCATGGCATAGGAAAAGCTTCTCTACATCCCGAATCCAAGGCCGGCCCGGGATACACAGAATAGAGATGGTAGTATCACTGTCCGATAATATTCCTGTGCTATATGAATGTGGTGATTTTACATACTTGTACGTCTCGGGAACCGGCCGCGGCCCATGAGGAATCGCTCTAGATCATCAAGTGACAGCTAAAGCTGGCCGAATAGGATGCAGAGCCCACCACGTGTGTCATGCTGTACAATCACATCAGCAATGGTGATGAAGAATCGGGAAGGGAAGGCTCGCCGGTTCAGAGGCGAATGGATAGATGAACAGAGCCATGCACAGTGGGTCCAAAGTCAGAGCCATGCACAGTGGGTCCAAAGTCAGACCCATGAATTGGAGTCTAATTTCATTCTAGGGCCGCTGCCGTGTACGTCATGGTATAGCATCGCCTGTGGGGCATAGACAATGGATGGAAGAACCGGGAGACCACACAGCATGCAAGGGTTCGGCGCGTGATATCTATTCGGATAGGTGACCGGGATTGTACTCTCATGGACATCGGTTTTCAATAATGAGATACACGCCTGCGATAATAACGTTAGTGCCGCATCAGTCATATGTAAGTTTAAGAAATACATATATACCTCGGACCTAGCGATCCTAGACTCAGAAATTCCAACAGGATACTTACGGGGTCATCTGATGACCCTGCGGCGAAAGGGAGCATCCAAGTCCCGGTTTTTTTCATCTCGTGCACATGCACACTACAGTCGGAGGGTATTAGGATAACGACAGACTGGCTTTGACATTGGAAGCATCCTCGAGGAAGTCTAATTAGCGCCGGGACGTCGACCGCGTGTGTCCGAACTTCATGGGAACTGGAGTATGTCGGAATTCCAGAAGAGATAACGCGGAATGCTCGAGTAAAATATAAGCATAGAGTGTGCCTTTAACCAAGCCTGAGAACATTTTGGAGAGCACCGGAATCTACAGCGAAGTCTTCATTCAACTTCGTCAACTTCAAGCTGATTGAACGATAAAAGAATATTTGATCACGGGAACACGACGCGTTTCGTTATTTGGCTATATTGTGTCAAGATGCTGTGTCCGTCCAGGAGTCTATTTACTTGCCCCTTCCAGGTTGCTCCTCTCGTCATGCCTTCTAATGTGCCGAAAGCTGTACAGAGAAAACGCAGTTAAACTTATGGTTTCACGTCAGCTACGTCTCTAAAAGACCACAAACCATCCGGATAACACGAGGCCTTGTCGAACCGGGACATACTGGTGCATAGCCCAGACCCTTGCCTGGGAGGTGTTGCTTCATACGACATTCATACTTCTAGAATTCCGATGGCCGATGACTCCTGAAGTTCTCATGTCGGATGGCATGCCTCACCAGGCGTCCTATTACAGATCAAAAATGCCGTCATCAATTAATGGACAGCCGACCCACCGTATCAGCGACAGCTTTTTTCCCCTCCTGCGCCACTTTCGCAAGTATTTGAAGGCGAAGCCTTCGCGACTTCATTGCTTTCACTTCACCCCCACATCTGCTGTTTCCCCACTCTCACCCACCCTATCTCGTGATGGCTTCTTATGTGGAAAAGCCTCGACTCAACAGAGCGGCAGCGAGCGTCCATCGTCTCCTAACTGCACGGAAGTTCGAGCACGCCTTCTTTGGAGGGTATCAACTCGGACTTCTGGGTAGTACGCGAGGAACACGCGATATCGACGTCGCTGTGAACAAGCCCTTCCTCAACGGCTTCGACAAGGTCAAGCAGGCCTTTGTCGACGACGCCGACTTTCTCGTCTTCAACGGAAACCGTACGGATTGCGTTAACGCGATCCATAAGCCATCAGGTGTGCATATCTTCGTGATGCTAGAGTGAGTTTGCACAGCCTTGCCCCAGCGCGTGTTTATCATTTCCGCAGATGCTAATGATAGATGTCTGATAACGATAGGGACATCCCGAAGACCCTCGAGTACATGCCAGACGACCCCAACCACCTCCCGTTCTACACCCCAACCCATATGTTCATCAGGACGATACACAGCCTGGCGAAGCACTCCAAGGAGAGCCACCGGCAGGACCTTGTGTACTTGTATAGAAAGATGCGGCTGGACTCGGCGAAGGTCCACAGGAAGGTGACGCCGATGCAGCGCGATGCCGCATTGGCGAATTGCGGCAACAATGAGAAAGCTGCCGCCATCCTGAACGGACTCAACCTTCCCTCCCGTCTGTGACCAGGAGATGCCAGTGGGATATGAGATTCCTTGCTCTTGTGATAATCTAGAGCTCCATGCCACCTTCTCTGTTTTCGTAACGACGAGAGTTCTGTTTTACAGGCTCCGCTTATACCCTTAACCCTCGTTATGACCTGTGTACCCTACTTCCCCTCTGGCTCTCTCTCACCATCGTATTCGACAACTCTCTTCTTGCCTTCGCACTATTCCGAGTCGCGGCAATTTGTTCCCACCACAAGCGGCTATTCCAGTAATCAAATTACAACTCCCGCGACACCCATCGGGAATCGTTCCAGATCCTGTTCGACGTTCCTTCAACATCTCTAGACTCGTCTAGAACCACTTTACTTTATACTTTTTTTCTTCCTCCTTTGCTGGCGCGAGCTATACGTAGCACCTTGTTATCGTCGCGGTATTGATTGCCATTACCATCCTCCTATCGCTTCGATCGATGCGATGACCACACGTGTCGGAAGATAGCACCTAAAATATACAACGCGTTGTCTGCACAAGTACAGGTGTGATGATATTGTCATTGAACCCTGAACACACGACTTCTACTCTATCATGCTGAAAGATAACACTCACTGGCTAAGCTATACCTGTCACGAAGGTCCTAATGGCGCTGGCATGTACGTGTTCCCAACTACTGGCTGCATGGTATCTATCGTCCTCGATGACGATGCTCGCTACCACTTCTCGGCTATCCGCCTGCTAATCGTGTGTCTGGAGTCAAAAAAACTGGAGCATCTCGTTCGTTCGGTCTACTCCTTGCAACATCGTAATATCTAATACCTAACATTGGCTTTCAGAAGATAGAGGACTGCCCCAATCTCGGAAAACATCTATTCGTCGGGGATCGAACAGGATCTTCTACCAAATATTGGACTCATCTTTCCAGACGCCGTGCCGCCTACCAGACTAGCAAACGGATCGGTAGTTCGGCGGCCACCACATCTGGTCTCCCGATCTGTAACATTGCCTTCCAACTAATCGACGCAGGCAAGTTGCTCGGCACCACGGGCGGCCCTCCAGTCGTCACACTATCACCACTGAGATACTCTGAATATTCCGCAAGCTTTTCGCCTGTACGAGTTGCGTATGACCGAGTGCATCGCGTTGACCCTAACAATTCCTCGTTACTTGCCTTCCTCAACATCAACGCCTACTTTGATCCCCTTCCCCCGTATTTCCTGGACTCCGAGTTGCCATCTGCGATACCGGCGCATTCCATTCGTGTCCTCCCAAAATCGGGCCGTCCACAATCACAATGTGGCACCCTCCCACCCCACATCATCTCCCATATCGTCGACTTTGCGATAGGCCAGAAGCCGATCGGCTGGCGACCAGCGTTGCTTGCATACAGTCTTGTGTGCAAAGCCTGGGCTCACGTACTGGATCTCTTTTTCGAACGTTTCGATGGCTCGTTTGAAGAGCGCAAAGTCGAAGTGCTGAACGTCGCTAGTTCTCTCAAAGCACGACCAGAGCGTGGAGCCCTGATGCGTATCCTCGATACCAGGGATTACAAAAAAGAGCGCAGTGACAATGCAAGGGGCACCCCCACATTCCACAGCGGTCTCGATGGATGGCATGGTTTCCTGAAAATCATCCAATGCGCTACGTCAGCCAGAGTCGTGCATCTGCAAGGCATCCCTGTATCGTTCACGGCTGAGGTTGTGGATAAACTCTCTAATCTACGGGAAGTGCGACGATGCTCCCTGTACGACAACAAGGACGCCCTGTCTATGGCCGACATCCAAGACTTCATTGCAAATTGGGTCCATCTAGAAGACCTGGAGGTGTTCCATTGGGCACGCGAACATGATGCTCAGTGAGTTTGACGATCCCCACACTAGTACGGAGGAAACTTGACATTACATGCAGACAGTCGACTAATCATATAGCATGTAACATTGGAGTTCTGTCTCTCCGAGACGGCGCCATCAGCGGCCACCAGCTTCTGCGCTTTGTCGCATCGCCAACCCCGCAGCTCGAGAGACTCAAGCTTCATCAAATCCACGGCGTATCCAACCACGATTTCCGATCATTTCTCGCCATAGCCGCACCCACTCTCCGTCACGTCAGTATCGCCGAAAGTCCCATGCCCTGTTCACACCCCGACGAAGAGCTCGCGGTCGACGCGGTCATGCCTGAGATGAGGGTTTTGGAACATTTAGCGGTGCCCGGAACCCATGCTGGTGCCCTCGCCATCGCGAGGAAAGTCGCCGTCGCGCAAACTTTGAGTTCAATCACGATTTATCCTGCAAGTCCGAAGATGACGCTAGGACAGGTCACGGAGGCATTGGAAGTTACTGGCTGGAAGGGAATACTGCTTCGGTGGGAAGAGGCTCCATTGGAGTGGGACGAGGCGCTGAAAACAAAGGCGCTAAACGCAGCGAAGGAAAGAGGTGTGGTATTCCACTGTTGAGCCGAACGGTGTACCACGTACAGTATTTCAGATCCATGCTCAACGACCCAGGCATTCGCACTAGGATTGGTGGAATCGCAAGTGGTGACCTACAACAACAATCTGAACCACATTACAAGATGTAATAAAACAACAGGCAGTAAGTATTATTGGAGTCCGTCGAAGGTATAAAATGTTCAAATAAGTGAATGTGATTGTCCGCCTACAACGCTGTACACCGAGTCCACATGGAGTTACATGGGCGTTGCTTCAGGGAAAGCAGGGACCATGCGCCGCTTGAGGCTCTGGGCCCGCTTCGCGGGGTGAACCGTGACAGTGGGGAGCGGTTGGCAGTTCGAGGACGATGCGGCGGGATGTGGGGCCGGGGTTGGACTGACGCCCTGGTACCAGGTGCTAGTACCATAAACGCCCATAGGGAGACTGCGAGGACGGCGTAAAGCACGATTACTACGACGGAAAAGCTGGTAAAAAGAAAGGCGCGCACTCGTTGTCAGCATCGCAGGTCTCGAATACACCCGCGTTATAGTTCGCTGGGATGTTCTGAGAACCTTGAGTTAGCTAAGTGCGATGAGACAGGTAAATGTGTGTTCGGCGACGAACCCAGTAGCAGCCCATAATGTCGTAGATGTGGTTGCAGTTCACGGTAGCGTCTCCACCCGTGCACGCACGGAAGCAGAACTCGTTATCAGAGATGAAGCTCGTCCACTCGTGATACTGGGTCCCGCTACCGAAGGTGTTTCCAAAGACCAGGCCACCAGCTGAATGGGAGCCAGGTCAGGGCGCAGCACCATCGAGATATCGTCAAAGCATAATTACCTGGGTTACCACGGCCTAGAGAAGGGAGTCATATCAGCATCTACCAAGCCACGACTCGCGCAGGTGCTTGAACATACCATCCGCACCACGGTTGTCAAGCTCACCACCATCATCTCCCCTGCGGATGTTCAACTTGGTGAAATCACCCACGCCAGTCACCTGCACGTAGTTTGGCGTCTTGACAAAGTGCACACCCGTCAGCGCGCCGTTGGGGATCGTACGCGTTCCACGGCCAGATCTCGTGCACCACGCGACGGCTTCGTGTTCGGTGTCACCAATCGTGCTGTTGGGGTTAGCTGGTGGGCGGGAAATCAATCTCACTGTTTATTGCAGGGAGTATAGACGAAAACGACGTACGGGGAGCCCACAGGCAGAAATCGTCCGCCGAGCTTGCATGGAACCGTCAGTACTAAAAAGTTGTCGGGGAAGGTTATCACGCACTTCAGGTAGGCATTTTGGCAGTTAGAGGTCTGGCTAGATGTTGTCCCACACTGATTAGTACCGAACTGGCCGTCTTGAGAGACAACTGGGAGGTTGTTGACGTTGTAGCCCGTGTTCCAGATCTGATTCTTGTTGCCGTCCCTGCACGCCCAACTTTGGATCTGTCGAGCAAAAGAGGCATCAGCCTGATGAAACGAACCGGTATGGCCGTAATCATGATGATGCTCACGCGATTCCCGTTGGCCGTGTTTCCACTAGTAAGATCGACACATTTACCTTTGTTCGTCCATCCGATGCGATTGTCGCCCTGAGTGTTCTTGAGATTAGTGGCATTGGAGTATCAAGAAGACTATACGTACAGTGTAGCCCCATTTTTGGTTGGCGTTGTTCGCAGTGCAAGTCCAGATCTGGAGCTTGGTGCCATCAACCGTGCTTCCCTCCGTCACATCCAGACACTTGTTATCGAAGATCCTGACGTTCCCGCCAGAAAAAGTCCATTTCTGGTTGTCCGCGTACGTGCAAGTTTCGATCGTGACAATCGCGCCGTCAGCGTTCGAGGCAGCAGTCATGCATTTGCCTGTGTAAGTTCGCGTTAGAAGCTGGGAGCGCACTACGTACGCGACCGACATACCTATCGTTATACCGGGTTCAAGGGTGAGCGCGCCTATGAACCTGCATCACATGTCAAAATATCAGCCGGCAATTTTTTTTCGGTTCACCAGATAGAAGGCATACGGTGGTACGCCTTGAGCCGAAACTGCGGTAATGCCGGCAGCGACTAAGAGGCCTGCAGCTACAAACATTATGGTGAAGGAGTGTGGGGTAATAAACGAATTGAGGGGCCTACGGCGGTATCATAAAAAGTAAAGCTCCTTTATATCTTACATCGGAGGCAAGGGTCGCATGCTTAGCCTCGCACACGAGATGTGGAACACGCGTCGCATCAATCTAGCCCTGCAAAGGCTATAAATAACACTCACGTTTCCTTGCTTCTTCACGGTCTTTGAACTCCGTCCGGAGAATTCGGAAACTTCTCAGTGAATAGGGCAACTCAAACTATTCTCTGGGGGGGTATACAGCGAGAAGGGATACTCGTTCGCTGTTCTGAGATAATGCGACTCGGACGACTCCCGACTTGAAATACATAGCACATGCATGCATGAAAAATTCTTTTTTTTTCTTCTTGTTATGTACCGGCAACGTTACGCCAAAGGCTACTTCCGTCAAGTCTCGACCCTTACCATGTACTGACATTAAGCATCTGGCTGATTATGCCTAGGTATGAAGCGTTGATGCTAGGAATGCAGATCTAGAGCAGCCGTGATGTTGGCCCTCCATATGTATAGATTGGCAAATGTCAGTAGAGGTGAGGCGGGTCGAGGTGATTCGAGACCATACTGCAAGTCCTTACGTAGAGGAGGATGGAAGGATCAGCGAGAGATGCGCATTGGCCTCCTTGATCAGTGGCGAGATGTCTTGAAACGCGACCACATGAGAGCACTCCTCGGTTCACTATTGAGATGGAGAAGATGATTGGACGACACATACGAATGCACTATTATTTTGACAGAACGTTGTTCTGGATGGGCGAAATCTTCTTGATAAAGTTGATCGAAGATGAGAGCTGTCGAGAACAAGCCAAGCGGAGAACTAAAACCGTGGCAATTCTCCATCCTACACTCCTGCTCATCGGTCACCACAGCGAGCAAAGCCTTCGCTGCGCTTCAAATCCTGACCTCGGTCCAGACGCCCATATAATAGGCCCATTTTTCTCCGAGCAACCCGAGGAATCGAAAGAAGACTTGACAGCTCACAGCTGCTACCGCAGCGCTAACGAGCTGCTCACGATACCTGACTCTCGGCTACGCCCTTCACAGGGTTATCGAATCGTGACTTTTTTGTTCAGGGGGAATCAATACCCATTTCTCAACAGCTATGCCAGCAAAATACTCTCATGTCAAAAAACGTTCAGCTTCGGGGCTATTGAAGAAGACGGGGAACGGTCATGTTAAAGATGTACCCCATCACCATGCACGATCACCCAACCCTCATGCCGATCGCTCAATCACAAAGGCCATGTCCGCAGTCTCCCAGCTCGAGCGAGGCATAGCCCGCATTCTACTCATACGCTACGAGCAGGACATCGCCCGCCTCTTCTCCACCCGTCTCTACAGCATCGCCCTCGTCCACCTCCCCACCTTCGTCATGCGCTGCATCTCCCTCGCCGGGCCGAGCTGGCTCGCGCACAACCACGATTGCGAGGAGATCAAGGATTTCTTCCGTGCGGCGATAAGCATGGACATGCGCCAGGCAGGCGAACGGGTCGCGACAAAGAGCGTGCTGTGGTCCTACACAGCGCTGCGTCATTTCGTATGTGCACATGCCCCCGTCGTTTGTCGCTTGACTGTTGAAAATGAAAAATGTATATCTACGACACCAGGCCTTGTCCAATAATGTCCCTATATGCTCGAAGCGTGGGCTGCATTCCCTTCGTCTGTTGGAGTATTATCCCGCGCTGAGAGCGCATGTCGATGCACTTGAGGCGATGCCACCTCCGTCGTTTTCGAAACCACCTCATCTCGGTTCACTGCAGGAAGGCCAGGAAGCGTTGGAGGATGCGTGTGAGCTGAAGTTTCGGCTTTCGAATGATCAGGGTGCGGGTGGGTGGGATAAGGACTGGCGTGCAAAGGTTCGCCTGGGATATGAGCGGTTAGCACAGACGCTCTGGAAAGTCGCGAGGGAGTTCGATGTCCGTGGATATGGCATGGTGCTCAGGGAGAAGTTGACTTCGAAGTGGTGTGACTGTGGATGTTCAACCGATCATCTTGGGGAAGTTTGCGAACGTACTGTGCGAGAAGAGGAGGAAGAAAGCGGGGTCAGGACTGGAAAACAGAGAGAATGGGATGGACGAGGCAGCGGGGTCTATGGGTGGGAGACAGAAGAGGAGGAGGATATTTGGGAGATCGAGTTGGATTTTGGGGGTATGGATCCCGAAGGAAGTGAAGAAGGCGCAGATTCGGAGATGACGATCGGAGAGATTATGGAATGGAGGTTCTTTAAAGCTGAACGGGAGAAAGAAGAGGTAGGAACCTGATTCTCATCCCTCCTTATCGCCGTTCTGATTCATCTCGTGTTCCAGGGAAACGTCGCATTCCGTAAAGGAGACTTCGAGACGGCCGTGCATCACTACGAAGTAGCACACGAGATTGAACCCGAGCTGCCACATTACCAACTGAATCTTGCTGCCGCTCATCTCAAGCTCAGCAAGTACGTCGACCACAGTTGACCGCTCCTTCACTGTTTCTGACATTTCCCCAGCTGGATGGAAGCGGAAAATGCCTGCACCAAAGCGCTCAGCCGGCACCGAAGTAGCAAAGGATATTACCGCCGAGCACGTGCGCGCAGGATGCTGAAGAGACCAGACGAGGCCATCAAAGGTACGCAGTCCCTATGTAATCTGAATCCACGACTAGAACTATCACAGACCTCCGCGCCGTGCTCAAGCTGCAGCCCAGCAACGCCGAAGCCATCGCCGAGCTCGCTTCTCTCCTTCCGCCTGATCGACCCTCTCCTAAACCCACCATCAAGAAACCCAACGTGCCCAGCCCCAGCTCGTCCTCGTCCACCCCAATACCACTGTCCTCGTCCTCGTCTTCGTTGCACTCCAAGTCAAGTGCCGGAGCCGAACCCGCGAACCGCAACGAGCAGTCCAAGCAGCTGCCGTGGGCGCATACCAAGGCGGACGAGCGGCGGCTAAAGGTTGTGCTCATCCCTGCGTCGGCGGCGGAAATTGCATTCGAGGAGTATGGGAGGCAGTATGCGCGTGAGGCGGCGGCGTCGGCGTCGGGGTGCACGCACCCGCATCATTCGAGTCGTAGTCCGGGGACTGGAAAGAATAAGGGCAAAGCGGCGGCTGGAGCGACAGGTTTACGGTCAGGGAAGCGGCCTCATGGGAAAGCGGGGTCGAAGAATAGCAGGATCAGGGAGATGGAGGAGATTATGAGGGCGGAGACTGTGGTGTATCCTAGTTGGGACCGATATATCGTGAAGAAGGCAGATTGAGTTGGGTTGTGCAGCGGGCGGGTATGGTCGTGCTCATCGGCTTTTTTTGCGCTGTGACTGTGTACTATGCTATGTGTTCGAGGAGCAGTTCTGGAAGAATTGTGTTTGACGTATGAGTTTGACTGACAGGGATGCCACGACCTTGTGTCCCTCGTTCTAGGATCGGCCCGCATTTCTAGGTGGCATTTCAATTATGGGTGTTCTCGATTTCTATTTCAATGGTGGGTGCCTCTATCGCCGTAGGAAACGGGTGGTTGACCAATGTCCATAGGTGACAATTAAGTACTTGAAATGCGTAGCGCCCTACAGTCTTGTCTTCAAGCTCTGATGATCTCGATGCGCTCTATGTCCCACCTCCAATCTGCTGTCAGAAATAGGAACACATTCACAGCATGACTCCATCTACTCCTCGGACCTCTCAGATCTAATCCTTATCTTTCAGGCGATCTATATTAATTCCAAAACGTAGCCCCGAAACGGTAATCTCGTCAAATACCCGATAACGAAGCATACGGAACAGGGCCACTTATAGAGGCCGTCCGAGGCCTCTAAGCTACGAAGACTCTGCAAGTTCTTATCGACTATGATGTACGCGCTCTGATCGCGTTTGTGTGGTTGTGGAGATATGTTTCAAATTCCGAGAAGCCCTCACTGCTGGCCCACCCTTGTTGTCCGTTGTGACCCCATGACCGCTTACCATTTGACTTGAGTGCGATGTAGACTTGTTCCTTCCCACGTCGAGGGGGTTTGTGGGTATAAAGACTCAAGTGTTATCATCTAAACTCTCAAGAAGTTATCATGGCCACCGCAGCGAACTCTGTAGCTTATCCGACGCTGATTGAGGTGTGTCGAGTTCATGCATCTTACGGCTGAACGCTGATTTTGTCCTAACAGTTGGATCCTTTTGTGTGAGTGCAATATCCTCGAAGACGAGAGACGCTTGTTAACTGGCCTGGAACCGAAGGCTTGCTGAGAAGCAGAAGGTAGTTCTTTCCCTTCTACCCCGTATGCAATAGTAGGCTTACAGTCCCAATGAATGCAGGGTGTACACAACCGCTGGCAGTATGTCAAGCGCTCTTCAACAGCCTTGAAGTAACCTGACCCATCTATACAGTCCGGACATCCCACCGTTCGTGACGGTTAAGCCGGGGGAGGTAAGTCTGCCGTCGCTTCCGTGGGAGTCGAAGTCGCAAGTTTTGATACGTACCATCTATGGCGTTTAGACGTTTAAGATTCAATGCGTCGGTAAGCGAGATCTGCTTCTCGAACTCTCTTGGTCAGGACCTGATCAACAGTCTGACTGATCATAGACTGGACGGGTGCTCAAATCGGAAACAACGATTGTACGCCTATCATCCTTGCAAAGGTGTACATTGGCTAACAATCAATACAGACGCCGATGATGTCAGGGACGTTGACTTGACTAAATGCCACAATCTATCTGGTCCCATTGCGGTTGAAGGGGCTGAGCCTGGGGATTGCCTAGTGGTTGACATCCTGGACAGTGAGCATTGTCCCGCGTCAACAGACCTTGCTGTCCTCAGCGATAATATCTAGTCAACTATTACGAAAAAATGCCATGGGGCTATTCGGTATGTCTCTCTCTCCAACCTCAACCCACCTCCTCTGACGCCATTCTGGTTCTCAGGGCATTTTCGAGCTGACAAATGGAGGGGGACTTTTCGGTGAGCTCTCAAGAACAGCAGCGTGATGCTGCATGTCACTCACTTCTTAACCTAGCCCGGGAATTCAACAGCAAAGCCGCCAAGGCAATCTGGGACCTCAAAGGTACCTCCCACTCCTCCCAACACCACCACCCCCACTGACCCTCCTCAGGCGTCTTCGCGACCTCCCGTCACATCCCCGGCGTGCGCTTCGCCGGCGTGACTCACCCCGGCATCGTCGGGACCGCGCCCTCCGCCGAGCTGCTCGCGAAATGGAACGAGCGCGAGACGGGGCTGATCGCCCAGCACGCCAACGCGGTGCCTGCGGTTGCGTACCCGCCGGAGCCCAAGGGCGTGCATATTGGTCAGGACCTCGCACCGGAGCTGAGGGATAAGATCTCAAGGGAGGGCGCGAGGACGATTCCTGCTCGTGAGCATGGGGGTAATTGTGATGTGGGTTCTTGTTCTCGGTTGTACAATGTGCGTTTGCTTACGCTTTCTTGCGGTCCAGATCAAGAATCTGTCCAAGTATGTCCTTGCGGGGTAGGTTTCTCTTTCGACATGGGCTGAATACTGTATAGGGGATCTCGGTGTTACCTACCGGTCTTCGTCCCTGGGGCCAACTTCTCCGTCGGAGACCTTCACTTCTCCCAAGGCGACGTAAGCAGATTCCTCTCTGCATTGACACCCTCATATTAACCATCCCTTACCATACGACAGGGCGAGGTGAGTTCGCAATGACCAGCCACATAACATCTTATCGGGCTCCGTCCAGATGACCTTCTGCGGCGCCATCGAAATGGTTTGTCCCCAACGGTTCCGTATCCGCACCCTGCTAGGCTGTTAACCGTCTGGATACCAGGCCGGGATCGTCACTTTCTCCACCAGCATCATCAAAGGCGGTGTCGAGAAGTTCGCTCTGAAGCAGCCTATCTTCCTGGTAGGCATACTACAGCCCTCCAAGCTGTTTGGGCTGGGCAGCTTTATTGACGTGCGCCATGATGCAGCCCTCCCCCGTTGACCCACAATACGCGGCCCAAGTCGTCTTCGAAGGAATCAGCGTCGACATCCGTAAGTCCATCTTGACCTCATTCATCCCCGCGTTTGACACCTACTGACGCGGGTTCGTCGTAGATGGCGATGGCAAGCAATACAACATGGACGCGTAAGTCTTCCCTCCTGTTCCTCGTTATCTGCTCACGATCAGACCGCTCCGATAGCACCGTCGCCTACAAGCAAGCTGCCCTGAACTGCATCGCATACCTCCAAAAGGCGAGTTTCCCCTTTCCTGCCGATCACAACTCATAACCTGTCGTCCTCCGTTTTTCCAGCTCGGCTACAGTAAGCACCTCCACCCGTCGCCGGTCCGCCCTGCCGACAGACTAACCGTTCCACACCCCGACCCCTAGCCCGCGAACAAGCCTGTACGTCCGCTCTCTTGACACCTCTATGACCACAACGCTGATACTGTCACTTGCGATATAGACCTCCTGCTAACCGCCGCACCAGTCGAAAGCCACGTCGGCGCCCTCGTCGTACGTCTACCCTCCCCAGTGGACTCTAAAACAACTGACTAGACAATCCTATCAGGACTCACCCAACGCCTGCGTCACGCTGGGCGTCCCCACCGGCATCTTCGAGCACGTCAGTTTCATCTTCCCTTGAAGTAGTGTGCATTGGTACTGACGTGATTGTTTTCGCGCACAGGATATTATGCCGCGGCCTGAGGGCCTTACGAAGCGCGACTATGGGCAGTGTGCCATCCGTAGCGATGGAGTTGTTTGATTTGCTCCAAGGACGAATAAATAAGACTCATTGTACCATTGACGCGAAAAGCTTGTATGTATGGTATCAATTGCATGTATGTCAATACATATGTATACATCACGAAACCCAAAATCGGCACCAAAAGTCGAGGAAGCAGCATACACTCCTCCATATCCGGCATGAGATCACGAATGAACGATCCACCAACCCCTCACGAAGCCAAGCCCTCCACCCAATGCACGTCCGCGGGCCCCTTCACCTCCCACTGCGCCTCCAGCACTATCTTGTCCCCCGCCTTGACCCCAGCACGCCACGCAAACAAACCCTCCTTCTCCCCACCCTTCCCCTCTCCCTTCTCCCACCGCACCTTCCCCTTCTCCGCCCCCGCCCCCGCCCCCGCTGCACCCACACCCACGTTCACACCCACACTCTCCCCATCCCTCGCATCCGCCAAGCCCTCCGGCTTCCTCAACACCACCCTCGTCCTCTTCTGCTCATCACACGTCGGCACCGCATCCCGCACCACCACCTCCGGCAGCGCAAACGCATGCTGATTGTGCACCGTGATCTTCGTCGTGTAGGTTGTGGTGGTTTTGGCTTCGGCGAAGGCCCCCACGCGGTCGTCTTTCGCCGTGCGCGAGGCGCGGGAGTAGGTCACTTTGGTGGCGGGGTCGTCGCCGAGGGTGCACGTGAAGGTGTCGTTGGTGCTTACGTCCTGAGGGAGAGGGGGGGGGTTAGAGAGGGTGGGTGTTTAGGTGCGGAAAACACGTACCTGGATTGACGTTTTGGAGACATAACTATCATCCAAGATCACACTAACCGGACCCGCAAGGAGCCTATACTCGCTCGTATTCTTCACCTCACACTATCAAAAGCAAAAGCAAAAGCAAAAAGCAAATCAGCCCCACCCACACCCACACCACCCACCCCACAAACCACGCACCTGCAAATAGACCCTAACCTCCACCCTCGGGACACACACATAACTAACCACCCCCTCAAACTCCAACACCGCAACCTCAACCTGATGCTCCTCCCCATCACTCGGTATCCCCGTCTTCCCGTTAATCGAGAACGACAGCGCCACCGGCGTCTCGTGCACAAACGTCGTCGGCTCCAGCTCCAACTCCCGCTCCAACTCCCGCTCAGTACTACTGGACTCTGAAGAATTGGGGCCGCGATGAGGCGCAAAGATCTCTTCGAAGGATTCCTCTGCGAATGTGTTGGTGCTGTTGTTGTCTATAGCGACGGCGGTAGTGGCGGTGGAGGCACCGAAGGCGCTTTGTGTGGGGGGTAGGGCAGGGGGAGTGGCGACCGAGGACCCGCCGAATGTGCCAGGGAGGGTGCTCCCGAAGGGTACGCCCGTCGTCTGTGGCTGGGACTGTGACTGCAATGCGTTGCCGAATATGCCGCCACCGCCACCGAAGAGGCCTTGTGGGGCCTGCTGTTGCTGCTGCAGCAGCTGTTGTTGATGCAGCTGGTGTTGTTGTTGTTGCTGTTGTTGATTCTGCCCAAACGCACTCTGTCCAAAGAGGGTCCCCCCCGCAGGTCTTCCAAACAAACCCCCACCTCCCTGTCTCGCATCATAATTATTAACATTCGCCACCCTAAACCCTCCCCTCCCCTCATTCCCATTGTTCCCAACACCCGCACCTCCACCCCCTTTAACGACACCAAACACCGGCCTCGGCAACAGCTTCACGGGGTGCAGCCTCGGAATCTTCCTCGCGACGGTATCCGAGGACATGGTGCTGAGTGTCAATGCGGTGCCGGCCCAGTCTTCGCCTGTGGACTGGGTGACGCGGGCGCGGTAGTGCAGGGCGAGGGAGGGGGAGGGTTTGCCGTTTTCGGTTGTGGCGTGCAGCTCGTAGGTGGGGCGCCAGGAGACGTTGCTTACGACTACATGTGGGGAGGGGGGGGGGGCGTTAGACTTTTTTAGTAAGGGAAGAGAAGAGGGAGGAGGGGGAGAGGGAGGGGGGACGTACTGTATGTGAGCTTGAGGTTGACGGTGCAGGGTTCGTCGACGCCGAGGACGATGGTGACTTCACCCTGCGCCTCGCCCTTCTTCAACGCACTCTTCTCCGTCTCTTTCTCAATCTGTCTCTCCAGATCGATAATCTTCTCATTAATCTCCGTAATCTCCCCCCCCCGAAAGAAAACCATCATCATCAGTATCATCATCAACAACACCTATCAACCCCCTACTCACCGCACCCAAATTCTTCCTCCCCTGCCCCACAAACCCCTCCAAAAACGCCGTCATCTCCCCCGGCTTCACATGCTCCCCACTCAACGTCCTCGCATACCCCAGCAACACCTCCGCCTCGTGCTCTCTCACCCTCTTCTCGCCCTCCAAGGCCTGCTTTTTCACCCGAAGGAGGCGGGTGGTCTCGGCGGCGGGGCTATCGCCTGGGTAAGAGGAGGAGGAGTTGTTGTTGCGGGTGCGGATGGTGCAGACGACGTCGAAGAGGCGGGTGGTGGTGCGTGGGAGGTTGGAGACGCGGATGGAGTGGGTGTCGAGGGTGCTGGGGAGGTGGTGGATTTCGAGTTTAGTTTGGCCGGCCTGGAGGGGAGATGGGGGGGTTAGATAGTTGTTGTAGTTACTGTTGTTTGTTTTATAAAGATGCGGGGGGGGGGGGACTTGCCTTGAGATCGAGGGAGAATTGACGGACGATTTCGGCTTTGGAGGATTTGAAGACTGTTACGGATTTGATTGGGTGGTCTTGGGCGTTTATATTCAGTGTGGGGGTGGTGTGCATGGTTGGTGGTTAGATGATTAGGGTGAAAGCGCCCGATTTTATATGATTGGAGTCAGTTGTCACTGGTGTCATGTGCAGCTAGCTGTGTTGTTGCGGTGCCGTCACTTGCATCGTGTCTGATTCAAAAATGATCATTGTCGACGCGTCAACGATGACAGCGAGCGCTCCATAGTATAAGCTTGTCTTGAAGGCGGTTAATGAGGATATTTGGAACATTCGCTGTCTGGTGCAGTGACTGACTGACGTAGGCTAGGCTAGTTGGCGATCACTGCACCGGTCATAAACCCTAACCACAGCCTCCGCACAACTCCTACCCACCAGGACATAATGGTGCGATTCAAAGTAAGTCCTGCCCGCAATACTCCCCGCCCACTCAATCCCTAACACAAGCACCTACAATAGAACCGCTGGCTCCTCGTCGAGCTCATCCCTCCCAGCCAACCCCCCCCACCCCCCGCCTCTACTTCTCCCGCTCGCACCCTAGCCCATCTCGAGGGAAAACACATCTGGTCGGCAGTAAAACAGAGCGTGTTGGCTCACTTTGGTGATGTCGGGTGGGGCGCGGTCGGGTTGTCTCTCACAGGTACGTAACGCTTAACCCATCTGTTACCCTCCCATTCCCCATTCACCCATTCACCCCCAACCCCAATTGCAAATGAAGTCAAGTACTACTCCCCCACGACGAACATATGCATTATCCGCGTCGCGCGGGACCACCACCGTATCGCATGGGGTGCGGTGACGATGTTGTCGTCGATCGAGGGGGTGAGGTGTATTCCGCATGTGATACATGTATCTGGTGAGCCGGGTGGTGGTTTTCCTCTTTCTCTTTCATCTCACGTTTGAGAGCACGCTGTCGATAATGGGAAGGCACGATTAAACACGCGCAGTTGGCCGCGATCGTGCATAATAGGGAAGTCGTGGCGCGGTATAGAGCGTTGGCGAAGATGCCTGGTGAGTGTTTTTTTTTTTTGAAGATTATGGTTGGTGTGCTCTTGTGTTCTCATACGGTGGTGAAAACAGCTGCGTATCAGGATTCGTATGGGGCGTATCTGGAGAAGAGCACACTTGAGATCGAGGCGTTGCAAGACTAAGAGGCCGACGCTACCACGCAAGGACCCTCCAACCGCTGACTTTCGTCCACTACATATGTAGATTAGGCACGGTCCGATGCGAGATGCGTACATACGGCTTTATCGCCGCAATGATCGATCACCCAATTGCTGATTACGATATCGAATGTACATACCTCGTCCAAAAAAAAACTCATTTCTCGTCCCGACCATGACCGCCTCGAGCTCCCCTCCCTCCTCACTAACCACCCACCTCCTATCCGCCCTCGCCTCCCGCGACGCCCGCCAAATCCGCCGTCGTCTCCCCTCCCCGACCTTATCCTCCCTAACCGACTTTACCTCAAACGACTACCTCTCCCTCTCCCACTCCCCGCGCCTCCGCGCCCTCTTCCTCCAAAAACTCTCCTCCTCCCCCTCCTCCACCACCCCCACAACACCCACCCCCACCCCGATCCCCATACTCGGCTCCGGCGGCTCCCGTCTCCTCACGAACTGCGCCCCACACACGGCCCTCGAATCCCGCCTCGCCGCGTTCTTCTCCGTCCCCGCGGCGTTACTGTTCAACTCGGGATACGACGCGAACGTCGCGTTCTTTGGGTGTGTACCCCAAGTCGGGGATTGGGTTGTCTACGACGAGTATATACACGCGTCCGTGCACGACGGCCTGCGCTCCTCCCGCGTCGCGCGCGCCTCGTGTTTGTCGTTCGCGCATAACTCCGTCGTGGCGCTCCGGCGGGTCCTAGAGGGTATCTTAGCCGAAAATCCGAGGGAGGGGGGGGGCAGTGTGTTTGTAGCGGTAGAGAGTCTGTACAGTATGGACGGCACGTTTGCGCCCCTGGTTGAGATCGTGGGGGTGTTGGAGGGGGTGTTTCCGGGGGGAAACGCGTATTTGGTGGTGGACGAGGCGCATGCGACGGGGATATATGGACCGGGGGGGAGGGGGAGGGTGGCGGAGTTGGGGTTGGAGGGGAAGGTGTTGGCGAGGTTGCATACGTTTGGGAAGGCGCTGGCGGCGACGGGAGGTGTGTGGGCGATGTTTCTTTTTTTTTTTGTTTCTTTCTTTCCATTTCTCTTGGAAGCTGATTTTGGTGTATAGCGGTAGTGTTGACGAGCACGCTGATACGCGACTATCTACTCAACTACGCGCGTCCGTTGATATACACGACGGCCCTCTCACACGCCAACATCATCGCCGCGGACTGTTCCTTTGATCTCCTCATGGACGGCACCGCCCAATCCGTCAGTCCTCCCCTCCCTAGCCCTCCTTGTTCTAATCACTCACAACATACCCACCCAAAACAGCTTGCAAACGACCTCCTCGCCCTCTCAACACACTTCACCTCCTACCTGCACACCCTCCTCACCCGCGCACATATCCCCCCCTCCCTCCTCTTCCTTCCCTCCCCCCTCTCCCCAACCTCCCGCACACCCAACCCCACGCCCCCCTCCCCTATAATCCCCCTCCACACCCCCCACCGCACCCACCCCACACACCGCAACACCCACGCCGGCGCGCACGCACACGCACACGCGCTCTCGCTCTACCTCCGGACACACGCCGGCGCGAACGCGAGGGCGATCACGTGGCCGACGGTGCCGAAGGGCGGGGAGAGGGTGAGGGTGTGTTTGCATGCGGGGAATACGAGGGAGGAGGTGGAGAGGTTGGCGAGGGGGGTGGTTGAGTGGGCGGAGGGGGTTTTAAGGGAGGAGAGGGTTTTAAGGGAGGAGAGGGGGGTGGAGTGTAAGTTGTAGGGTGTGAAAAAAGTGTGTAGATGATAGATGTAGAGGCTGGGGAAGAGTGTTTCTTGGAGGGGGATGATGGATTGGGCGGATCCGGAGGGGGTGCTGGGCGAGGGGGTAGAGTGTAAATTGTACATTGTAGAGAGTGGGGATGGGATATGCGATTGGGGTGTACACGCGCATGTGTATATGTAGTCGGTGTATAGAAAAAAGTGTGTAGATGATATATATATATATATATAGAGGCTGGAGAAGCGTGTTTTTTTTTTCTTGAATTCAAAAGGGGACTGCTTCTTGACTTGCCATCGGGTGCGTCATGATCAGAGCCTTGAGCGCTTGAGCCTTGGCTCGTGAGATTGAGTGGTCGTATACTTCACAGGACGCGGAGTCGGGGACGGGACGCAGACTGTGCTCGTACTCGTGATCGTGATCGTGCGCGTGACTGCCGAACAGAGAAGGAGGGGAGACCCGGGGTAGGGTAGAGTAGGGTAGATTGTCTGTCCCCATGTCCCCCCATTTCTGAGGGCTAAGTCGTGGTGAGACGAATAGTTGAAATTGCATGGCGAATAATAGGGTGCGTTGATGAGATGGGTATCAAGGGACCTGGCGCCCTCGGTCATGGTGGTAAGTGGCGGGGGTGGTGGTGGTGAGGGTGATGGTGATGGTGAGGGTGTGATCATACTTTATGACACTGTCAGTGTGGACAGGTAAACGTACATTGCAAACCACCCCATTGCAAGTCGATGACGTCGAATGGGGGACTATACCAGTCTAGTCCTGTTGTGTGCAGAATCCCCCCGAAAAACGCCAATTTATCTATATAACGTCTCTGTGCCTCCCACTTGGCACTGATACAGGACACACATACAGTACATACAGTGCGTGCATGCCGCGCATCGTTCGGCGATTAGTTAAAGGGACCTGACTCGGAACCTGGACCTGAAGATCAGGCGTGTCATGATCAGTGCGGAGGTATATCGCAGGTCGATGGGGTCCCTGTTGAAGCGTAAGAACGTAAAACCGGCGAGTGCCCTCGACGGGCGATGGGTGACGGGCGACGGGTATAAGTTATGGACATTGACATTCCCAAAAGCCGCACTACTACGATTGCTTTACCTAGATTCGTGATCAAGTGTCACGGACGAATCTGGTGTGTTCCTTGTTCTGTTTGTCCCGTTCGCCGATACCTGTAACACGGGTGCAGTGTGCAAGTGTGCAGTAGGGCGCATGACAGGTTTTGGGCTGATGTTATATGTAATGATGCTGTTCGAGGATGGTGTTGCCCTGTACTAGAAGCATGTATAAGGTGCCTCGTGTTGCTGCGAGTTGAGGAGATGTACATTAGTACATACCTGGTACTATTTTTTTTTATCTAAGTCTACAGAGGTGTGCACGTTTGACAACGGTTCACGGGTGAGCCTTGAACGTTTGACAATGAACGGCGTTGTCAGGTTCGCCGGCCGAGCGCGAGGTACGCGAGGGTTTGGTATTGGAAATATGTTGTCGCGTTGCATATGCGTTAGGTGCGGGTGGGTCGGGAAGGACGGCAGGAAGTGTGGTTACGGCGTCCTGAGAAGGGTAGTACATACACCCCTCAAGCTCAGTACCCGTCTACCATTCACTACTAACTCGTCGAACACGCACCAAGTAGGGATTAGCAGGGGGAGATTTCTTAATGAATGATAGCGGGGATGATAGGATTTTTATTGAAATCGGATCAGAGCCCCCGCGACCGAGCGATAGATTGGCATAGATACGGTCACGGTGATACCTGAAAGGATACTTGAACTAGTTGATTTGTATATAGTAACTTGAGTTACAGGGCGTGCAAAGATCTGGGGTTCGGATTTGACGGACCCGTATTAGATTGATGATAATTTGAAATGCCGGCGGCGACTTGTCCTCTATCCCGATTCTAAGACGTACAGTATAAACGAACACGGGAGGGACGGCGTGGTGGGGAGGATCATGATACCTTTCTGGGATGTGATCAATGGACCGGTTGGTATTACCAAGTGTAGATTGTGCATGAGGCATGCGCACTCATCTGCATGGTCTGGGTAGACGTGCATTAATTGTGTCGATCGATAGCACTCGCCGAGGCAGTGAAAGACATTAATGAAGGTATGTTTCCGTCACCGAGCGGCGCAGGTTCTTGACGGAAGCAACGTTTCGATGGCGGTGCATTAACGTTGGATCGCATGCGTGGAAAATTCAAGTAACCCGCGCTCGGAAGAGAGTTCATTGCTGGCAACTGAGTATTGTGTCTGGCTAGCTGTAGTGTGTCAGGGGAAGCCACAAATGCAATGGCATTGATGGGGTCGGCGAGAGTCGATCCCGTGACGCCTCCCCCAGAACACGTGTCTTCGCAACGTTTTTCGAACTGCCACCGTGTTTTACTTCAAGCCCACTCGTCGTTGATCTTTAAGGCGCAACCCGTCGTCCCAACGCTCTCTCTGTGAGCGCCGCGTCTCTCTCTCATTTTATGAGCCACGTCCCTCCTCCCGTCGCCGAATTTGTCTACGACCCCACCCTTCCCGAACACCAGCCCTGGTGTGTCGAAGCGCCGCCCATCCGCAACCGCATGATCCTCGTCGACCTCACCGTCGACATTCCGGAATCTAACAAGCCTCCAGCAAATGTAAATGAACACGAGCACGGGACTCAGGCCCCTCCAAAGGCGCGATGGGGCACTTTGGAGTTTAAGCTGTATGTGGCCGTAGCGTGTGTGGTGCTGCCGATCATGGCGTGGATACCTATTTCTCTTAGTCAATGTACGTGTTGCTGTTAGGTGTTGATATGTTAATTGTTTCGAAACGACTCATGTGGTGCGTGTAGCCTCGAACCCGAATTACGAGCTGTTCCAGGGCCGGCTCTCCCCTGGATGGATACCCTTCCGCAAAGTTGTGAGTGCCCGACGGATTGTGGCTAGTGGCCGTAGCACATGTACTAACCAACGAGTGCGTGCAGGATAACAGCGACGCGCAATACCGCTCCTTCCGGTCCAACTTCTTCCTCCTCACGCTCCTCGCCAACCTCTACCTCTTCTGCAAATTCATCTGGATCCGCCTCGGCACCTCTCCGCCACCCAACAACCTCTACCTTATCCGGTACAATCTCGTCTGCTCCCTTCTCCTGCTCATCGGCTTGCACGGCACGAGCTTCCTCAAGATCCTCCTCATCCTCACTGTCAATTTCCTCATCGCGCGCGTGTGCAGGGGCGCAAAGGCTGGACCGGTACTGACGTGGGTGTTTAATGCCATAGTGCTGTTTGCGAATGATCGGTATGCGGGGTACCGTTTTGGGGACGTGGTCCCTGCGCTGGGTGTTCTAGTACGTGTATTAGCTTTTTTTGCTTTCACTCTCTGTCAAGGATCTGACGGGTGTGCTAGGACTCCTATCAGGGCGCGTACAAGCGGTGGCATATCATGTTTAACCTGACCATGCTCCGCCTCGTGTCGTTTAATATGGACTTTTATTGGGCGTGTAATGCTACGGATTTCCAGGAGGTGAGTTTCTGATTTGTGATTTGGTATGACCGCTGTGCGGTGGCGGCGGCGGCGGCTCATTGATGCGCTGCTGCCCTTAGTACCGACACAAGAGGACAACGACGCACAGAGAGCGCCAGGCGAGCCATCCACCAGACATGTATTCCTTCATCAACTATATATCCTACGTGCTCTACCCCCCGCTCTACATCGCGGGGCCGATCATGACCTTCAACGACTATCTCTGGCAGGTAAGCTTGGTCACGTCATCATGAAATGCGCTATAATCAACGACAAAAGCACCGACGCCCGATGCACATCTACGGACGCGTCGCGCTGCTGTATTTTTTCCGCCTCCTTGCGAGCCTTCTCACGATGGAGCTCGTTCTCCACTTTATGTATGTCGTTGCGATCAAGGACGCGAAGGCCTGGGCTGGCAGCACACCCGCACAGATATCTATGATTGGGTTTTGGAACCTCATCATCGTTTGGCTCAAGGTTCGTCCGTTTCCCCCTGCCCTCCTTTTCCCATCCCATCCCATCCCATCCCATCCTCCCCTTCCCCGTCCCTTTTTCGCTTTCCCTCTCACTGTGATCGCGATCGCAATCACGGGCCATCGTACCGATAATGAGAAAAAAATAAAATACTGATACACAGACGCCCATTGGCATCCATACACATTATTATTATAGTTGCTGATACCCTGGCGGTTCTTCCGGCTGTGGGCGATGATGGACGGGATAGAGGTGCCGGAGAACATGGTACGGTGCATGGCTAATAATTACTCCACGCTGGGGTTTTGGAGGAGTTGGCATCGCAGCTACAATCTCTGGCTTATCCGGTATGTTTGCTCTCCCTCCGTCCCTTGACTTTCCTTTCCTTTTCCTTCACAACCCACCCATCTACCCGCCCCACCCCACCACGCCCCTGCAGCATTGAATGAATGGGACTGACTGAATGGGTTGCTAGGTATATTTATATCCCACTGGGCGGGTCCCGTCGGCTCTTGCTCAACACGACGCTGGTGTTTACGTTCGTTGCGCTATGGCACGATCTGACGTTCAGACTTCTGGCGTGGGGGTGGCTCATAAGTCTGTTCGTCCTCCCCGAAGTACTCGCTACATACTTCCTACCTGCCTCCGTGGTACGTAGCTTCTCGTCGTACTTTGCCTTCTTTTTCCCAGACCTAACCGCGCCCCTTAACGCTCTTTATCGGTTCTTTGGCACCCCTGCATTTTCTTTCCCTGATGCCGATGCGTCTGCCCTTTTTTCGATTTTTTTTTGATTTTTTACGTGGCGCCAAGTACGGAGGGAAGGGGTGGTACCGCCACGTGTGTGCGCTGGGTGCGGTGTTGAATATTCTGATGATGATGGGCGCGAATCTCGTCGGGTTTGTCATCGGCACGGACGGAATGTGGTTCTTCGTCCGCCAGCTCTTCGGCACGGCACAAGGTAAGCAGCAAAGTAAAGGGGCCCCCTACCTTTTACTTTTACTTTTATTTTTATTTTTATTTGTCTCGTTTTTTAATTACCGATTATGCATTGTCATCATTACAGGGCTGCTGTTCTTTGCCGGGGTGTGTGGGTGTCTGTTTGTGGGCGCGCAGCTTATGTTTGAGTATCGGTGAGTTTTGCATGCTCGTTGTTCTCGGCCCATCAGCCCGTGTGCGCCTTTTTTTTTCTTTACGTATACGCGGGGTTGATGAATTTGTTTGTTTTTTTCCTGGCCATTCACTCACCCTTTTTTTGCTTGCAGTGAAGAGGAGAAACGAAAGGGGATTTATCGTAGATGCTAGAGGGGAGCTGTCCTTGCTTGTCATTATCCACATAATTGATTCGAGAATCCTTTATACGGGAATTTTAATTCCGTGTCTTTCCCCGGAGGGGGAGGGGGGGCTTAAGTTTGTGCCAGAGCATCATGCATGGAAGTTTTTCAGGGGCGCGCACCAGGTGGCTGGGTATTACTTAAAATGAAGGTCGTAGTTGTGTGGGATGAAGATCTGATCATGGTCGGCACGGTCGGGATGTTTCGGGCTCTTGTGTGATCACGTTGCGCTGTTTTGCGTCCGCTCGATCGTATTGGCCCTGAACATTGGAATGCAGATTGACCCTATTGTCTGGAACTTGGAGGGTTATGAGAAGTGGTCCTCCCCCCGTCGCTGTTGGGGACCCCATTACGAGGATGTGAGCTGGCTATCATTGCAAGCCCCCCGTCAGAAGGCTTCTCTTTGGTCGCATCAGATGGATAGGAACGATCTGCGGTAAGTCTTCTGGATATGGAACCCATTTGGCAGATATCACGACGGCGATCTTGTTCGTGGATTTTTGTGATCTAGGGTCGGCCTTGTGGGGGGAGGGGGATCCAAAGGACAGTGCTGCTTCGAATTCGACGCTAGACTCCAAGGAAAGGATCTGCCCCGTACCGGAGAAGTGAAAGAGCGTGACTTTTCCCATGGACAGGCCCAGATTTCGCTTTAATTGTTGCCTAACCGTTTTTCCTTTAGAAATGCTTGTCTGTTCTTTTTGACTTGCTTTTGTATCCGCTCCCCCCGCCGCGCCTCCCGTTGTACCTTTGCTCACTCTTACGACTTCCTCCCTCCCCCACCTCCGCAATTTCATTTTTCTCCTTTTCCCGTATAATTCCTTCCCCTCATGGTATGAGAGACTCAATAACTTCTCGTGTCCCATTCATTAAGCCTCCCTTGTTCGTTTTAGAACACTGAAACACCCCCGAAAAAGACGAGCCTCGTCATCGATTTTGCCATCGTAGGCGGCGGGCTTGCTGGCCTCGCGTGTGCAGTCGCGCTTCGACGCGTGGGCCATAGAGTGCAGGTGTACGAGGCCGACTCAGGTATCACCATGCAGGTGCGATGATAATTGCTTGTGTTCTTCGGTTCCTGACGCTCACCCTTGACACTTCTCTTGCAAAAAGAACTCGGGCGGGGTCCGCATGCCACCAAATCTGTCAAAGATTCTATACCACTGGGGCCTCCACGATGAGGTGCAGAAGGTTGCGTACAAATCACAGGCTATCGATCTCGTCCTCTGTACGTGTCGTCACCCTTCCCCAGTGATGCACCGCCCCCGACACCCCCCACTCACGTTTCTGTCTTCCTTTAGTCGAGAAGGGGGAGCTTCTAGGCACACATATCTGGCATGAGGAGATGCTGCGGGAAACACGGGGAGAGTTCGTAATGGCAGGCGTGCGTGATCGTGTCTCCCTAGTTTCCATCACCTTCCTTTTTGTCTTTTTTCTCACCCAACGTTTATGTACGCTGACTTGCATCTATCTAAACATAGTACGCCGACATTCGCAAGCTTCTGTACGACACTGCGGTATCGCTAGGGGCCGAGATCCACTTCAACTCCCGCGTCAAGACTATAGATCCTGATGAGCGCATCATCACGCTGGAATCGGGACGGACCTTCTGTGCGGACGTCGTTGTAGGGGCGGATGGAGCGCTAGGCAAGACGCGTGCGATCATGAGCACGCAGGATCCGCAACCGCAGAGTCTAAATATGTACAGGTAGGATCCTCTTTTTCTCTCTTCCTTTCCTGGGGTGGTGCTTATGAACGAACCCGCCATCGTAGTACCACGATACCCAAGAAGGTGATAATGCAAGACAGAGAGCTGCGGTCGTTCTATGATCGGGAATACGTATGTTCCACCCATTCCCTATGTTGCTGGCGCTGGTAGCTTATACATATCTACCTCTTTCTCCACCAGCGAGCGATGTACGCGTGGTTCGGAAACGGGCGGGCAGCACTCGGTTTCCCCACCGTGCGTCTTGTTCTGTTGCCCCCCCCCCTCCTCCCAAATTTCTCCTTGTCACACACTCATGTCAATTCAGGGCGACGACGGAGATTTCGGGCTATATGTGTATGGACCGTCGGATGATAATGAGGGAGATTGGGAGGAGCCGGCGCCAATAGAGGGTTTACGGCATATTGTTGAGTCGGCTGAGTCTAGGTAAGAGGCTTTATGGTGTTTAATGTTCAGGCGATTGCCGTGAACGAAACGAGAAGCTAATCTGACGCTGTTTTTGCAGGCTACGGAAACTTGGCGCGTTGGCGAATCCCCCGATATGTGTTCCGGTGACAGATTACCCTGACCTGGAGGATTGGGTGCACGACAGCGGGCGTATGGTCGTCATCGGTGACGCAGCCCACCCCATCCCGGTGTGTTTGCGTTTCTCATTTCTCTATCCTTCCCACCACTCCATTATTATTTTCATTTTGCCTACGTGTGGTAACTTGTTACTTACTATCCCATCCCATCCCCTTCTTTGCCCTCGCATAGCCTGGAGCGGTCCAAACAATCGCGATGGCGGTCGAAGACGGGGCCGTGCTCGCCAAGCTCTTCTCACATCTACGCGCGGACGACCAAATCTCCAACTTCCTCTACGCCTTCGAAGACCTGCGTCATTCACGGTGCACGGCGGTGCAGAAAAAGGAGTTTGGCGACATCTACTTTATGACGCTGCCGCCGGGGGAGATGCAGCAGGGGCGGGATGCCCACTTTCGTGCGAAACGGGACGCGGGGGAGAGTGTGCTCGCCGGGGAGGAGGGGGAGACCCCCCAGGAGTGGAGCGAGATAAAGGATATTTTTGGGTATGATGCGGAGGATGAGGCGGACGATTGGTGGCAGGAGTGGGGGGTGCTGAAGGAGCATGCGGTCGGGCGGGAGCTGGCGGGAGCAGTGTCGGTTGGTAGTATAGTTGTGCAGCAGCAGGTGGGTCCGGAGTGATCTTCTCTTATCCCTCCTCCCTCCCTCTCTCTCTCTCTCTCCCTCCCTCCTCTCTTGGGTGGACGTTGTTCAACATGCTTAATCTTTCCTGTTTGATTTTTTTTTTTTTTCGAAAGGCAACGAGTGGTAAGAAATCGTCCACCAAGTCAAAGTTTTCTGGCGGACAGGGCAAGATTTAGGGTGCGAAAAACGATGAAAAACGATAAACGAAACGGAGAAATCGGCGGTCCTAGATCCTTGTGGTTATGGTTACTACGCGCTTAGTAGCATCTGGATCTATCGATAGGCGAAGCGGGAGTTTTTTCTCGTTCTTTTCTTCCTTTCTTTTTGGCGATATCGGGCAATCATGATGATATATACACACCATACCTTTTTCTTACGTCTTCCTTTCCTTCCCTGTACTTTACCGGTTCCGGATAGGCTCATCCATCTTCCTCATTTTTCACTCCTGCTACGGACCACACATACTATTCATATCCTATGTAATCATAAACCGCGAATGGACATACATGCAATTCTCAGCCATCATATGACATGCAATTTATCACCTCAACGCTCCTCCTCCAGGTCCGCCTCCTCCATAAACTGACGAGAAATCCTCCTGGAACCGTGATCGTGGTTCGACTCCGCGTGCAGGTTCTCGTCCTGGGTGTACCCTGGGAGGAGGTATCATTAACGGCACCATCTGATCTGAGTCTGGCTGACCTGCTGCAACTATCTCTGGCACATGGTCGTGGCCCCGACTTCGACTTCGATGGCCGCCGCCGTCGCCTCCGAGCTCTTCGTAGCCTCGCTTCCCATCCTCGCCCCGCCTACCATCCTCGCCTCCCCTACCATCCTCGCCCCGCCTACCGTCTCTCCCGTCCTCACCACGTCTCCCATCCCTCCCGTCCTCCCTGTGTCTCCGCCGAGGCTCCCTGTCCCTGTCCCTGTCCCGATCCCGATCCCGATCCCTGTCCCTGTGCCGATACTCACGCTCGCGCCGCAACTCCTCATCCCCGGATACATTCGGCGATGCGTTAGGGTACGGTATAAACGTGGGCGACATCGCTATGCCCGGCGGCGGCACCGGCTGAGGCGCCCCGCCTTCCTCAGCGCCCCGCACGTCTTCCTCCCGATCGCGCTCGCGGTGACGGCGGCGCCGGTCCCGGTCCCGGTCGCGGTCATCGTAGTAGTAGCGTTCGTCCCGGTAGCGGTCCCGGTCCCGGTCGCTGCGTCGGCTTTCTTTGTAGTAGTCTCGGTCTCGGTCCCGATCCCGGTCCCTGTATCTGTCTCTGTCTCTGTCTCTGTCCCGGTCCCTGTATCTGTCTCTATCGCGCTCCTCCCGGCGGCGGCCATCTCTGTCGTAGTAGTAGCGGTCATCGCGCCGTCGGTCCTTGTCCCGATCTCTATCCCTGTCCCTGGTCCTGTTCTTGTCTCTGTCCCTGTCCCGATCCTTCTCCCTATCCTTGGAGGAGCGGGAATACTCCTCCTCCTCATCGACCCTCTCGTATTTATCGTATTTCGACCGGTCCTGCGGGAGTGCGTGAGTTCCTTCACCTGCACTTGCATGGGGGATGTCGAAGGTCAAAGCGGTGGGACGAACCTTGCGGTCTCGGTCACGGTGGTGGCGATGGGACTTGCTGCTTTCGCGGGAGACTTCGACGTCGGGTAGGGGCTCTTCGGAGCGGTGATGGGTGGAGCTCTGTTGCGTTAGATTAGGACATCATGTTGGATGATTGTGGTAAGAGTATTAAGCGTACTTTGCGTGAGGGGTGGCGATCGTCCCTCGTTGACCCCGAGCGTTCTGGAGGCATTGAGATCGGGACGGGACCTGGGTCACGTAGGGAGGTGCTATGCTGATAGGCGTCATGAGATACGCATCAGATATAACGATAGAGAGCCACGTACATGTATAGGTGGGGGTTCGTGTCTGGGCTCGTCTTGATGGGAAGAGGAGGGATGTTGAGACGAGGATGGGCCGCTTCGGTCGAGCCTCACACCATCGAAAGCTGCCTGTATCGCGCTCCATGAGCAGTCCATCGCGCATGGTGGTTGGGCTTACCTGCACATCTTCCATCAGGATACGAGACTTTTCACGAAAGTCTTCAGGGCTAAGCAGTCCCTTGGTCAGCTTCTTCCCCTTCGGTGCCGAGCCGTATAAGCTAAAATCCGAGTACCAGCATGAGGCAAGCTCATACACAAAGTCTACGAAAACCACCTACTCGGCCCATCGGTCCTGCAGAAGTTCAAGATGACCACGCTCAAAGGCATGCTGGTAGTCTCTGTTGTTGATCAGATCTGTCGCTTTTGAGAGATACCTGTGGCCTTCCTGGACCAGCGCTTTCCGCTGGTTAATTTCCGCGGCTTGAGGTGCCGTGGCTTTTTCTTTTTCCTTATCTTTGTTCCGTCGAAAGAATGGAAAGGAGAATCCGCTGCGTTTTGGCGACTCCATGGTCGTTTTTGGTGATGGTGGTATAGAGATGGGGGTATTGAGTTGGTGGTATCCTACAAATTGCGCGTGGCTGTGCGGAGTTTTCGATCACACTGCAACCCCAAGTCCCTCAGAATCTAATAGCCACAAATAACTTTGTACTGTGGTAGGCTATCGCGCTGCTCTTCTTCTGATCCTCTAGCAAATAATAGGGACGGCACGAATAAATGGGTGACTTTTTCCATCGACATGAGCTTCGTTCTTGTTTTGCTCGCCTATTTTTCCAGATCTTGCGCCAAGAGCTATTGGATGGGACCACGTAGCCTGTTGGCACCAACTCAACTCACGTTCACATAACACTCGTGGTCGCGATTCTCCTGCTCGGTGGACGTAAACCGAGGGGTAGGCTCTATGGTGACTCCAGTTTCTACCTGGCCATGCTCATCATGCAGACCTTATCTGAACAGACCCAATTTATATCTCTGTACCGTGCTGGCTCTCACGATAAGCCGTTCTCGGTGAAGTAGACAAAGAAACCAAGCTCCCAAAGGCCGTGATCTACACGTCATAGATCCAGATTCAAGCCAAGATTGCACGACGGCAATTCGGACACTGCGGCAATGTGCCGCACAAGGTCGAGATAGCGAGACAACTGGTGGCGGTGGCGGGGCGGTGACGTCCAAAGGGAGCTAAATGGAAGCAAAAAATTCGCCTCCCGTGCCCCGTGGGGCCTCGGAGGCCAGCTGGGTCAAAATTCCTTGTAACAAGAGTGGCCATGGTCAAACGGCCCGGCGGCTACCCTGGTGACCTACTTCCTGAAAGTTAGGGGCGGCTCCTCATTGCGTTCTCTTGTGCGCCGGTTGCACAGTTTTTCCAGCAGACTCGAACTGGTCGGCGATAGCATTCGATTTCGACCTCCTACCCTCATCCATCAGGATAAACATACCTCACCTCTCTGCATACGCCGAGTTTCTTGACAGCTCGGAGACAACGTACAAGTAGATCATGCTTCGTCTGTGACGCTCAAGCGTTTCTGTTGCAACCTCGCCAATGCCATAACCCATCATAATGGGTTCCTTCGCCCCCCTCTTCACTATTTCTGTTCCCTCAGCGACCGGGCGTCACATCCTATGCACACATATTAAGGTCTTTAAGGGACTTAATTCAGCTTTTAGACAAGCGTCCCTGTGCTAGTCTCCCATCTCCTCTCCCTTCAGCCTGCTTCTCGTTCGTCATCCAGGTACCGACGTATCGATGGAGGCTATAGGCCCGACTCGGAGTGGGTTGAGGAGTCCGAGTCGGAATGATGCAGCTCCGCCTCGTGTATAAGTTCCTTCAGCTTGCCTCCTCGGTAACCACACAAACCTGCTTATGCACGACCGCGCGATGGTCGGACGGGCGCTCTTGTCTCCCAACTTTCCATCTACATCTCTTGTCGAGTCCTCCTTGTCTCTCTCCCTCGTGCTAGCCCACCCCACCCCGACGACGCCGGCTCGACACCTGACATCTACGACCTTGGCATATGTAAGCATCCATTTTCCGGTTTCCTGCCGACTGAGATACACAATTGATTGTGATGCAGGTTGCAGATTGCAGACGCGACCAAGACGGAACACCGAAACGGACGCCCGACACGGGACACACACGGACGCTTACATAAACCTGCACGCCTCAGATAAACCAGTCTCGGTAATCGGACTGACGGTACGATGGCGGGAACGGGGAATCCGATAGCCAAAAGGGGGTCCTGCGGGGGACGTGAGGAATACGTTCGACACCTCAACCACCCGATCGTTGAGCGGCGCTACACGCTAGGGAACTGTATGAAAACTCCATAAACGCTCAGTATGTACGAGCATCAACTACTATCAAAAAAGCACGCTATATGGAGGATCGGTATACTCTACAGAGTTGTCCTTAGAGGACGGGTTCTCTTCCTGAACACGAGGTGCGTTCCTCGCAATCATGACATGTTGATCATTAGGGACCATATCACAGCCCATTATTATCTTCCAATCGCCATGTTATTACACCAATTAATCAAACCCCTCCTGGCATCAGTCAGTCACTATGTCTTTTGCGAACCGAAGGCTGCTTTTGCTCTTGCAACCGCCGAGTACATGATATCTGGTCCTGAACTCGATACCTTCCATAATGGACCACTTTCAGCTCGAGCGTGCTTTTCTTGCATACAAAACAAGAGAATCCGTCGCACCTACAGGATATTTTTCGTTACAGAATGTTGGTGGGCTTGTCAAAGAACACATGAAGAACTGCGACGGTTTTTTGGCTCAACACTGGATGCAATCGAAGACTGCATGCCGGTCCGAGTTGAATCTAGGGCAGAGAAGACTGTAGTTCGAGGTTCCCATCTCTCTAGGACAGCCGCGAAAATCTTTATATTGCCAGCAGTCCTCTAGATATCGTCTATGGCCTCTAAAATGACTGAAATAGTTACAGATCTAAATCTAGAATGAAATCTATCTTGATTCTACTGCTTAACCCGAGTATATCTTATCCTATGTCCTGGCCAACTGGTCAAAGAACGAACGAAACGCGGCTGGCCGATGTTCTAGCGTTTCTAGTCAATTTGCGGATGGTTGCTGATCCTGGGTGTTGAAAGTCCGAGCCACCCAGAAAAAGTCGCGGCCAGCGGTATGTGTATTTCCCAATGCGGCATGTATCACCAGGATACACACCACAGACATCACGTTCCCCAGAGCACATAGCGCAACGAACGCATCCAGCATGCGCTCGGCCTGCACACCATACACGTTACGGAACAGCACTGCGGCGACGAGCCGGCCGGAGCCTGTGATTTCCTCCTTGGACGCGCCCGCGAAATATGCGACATCGGCAAGCAGGTAGAGCACCGTGACGATGGCGATTGCGAGCGGGCCCGCGATGCGGAGAGCCTTCCTGGGGTTCTCCACCTCAGAAAGCGCATAGCTCACGTTACTAAAGCCGATGTAGGACCAGAGCACCTGTACACACGGTTATTTAGCAAGTTAACGTGTGGAGAGGACACACGTACATTGTACAAGCAGAGGCAGAACGACGATGCGTACGTAGAGGTGCCCTCGAAGATATGCTCAAAGTTACGGCTGCGGGGGGTTTCGACCATCGTATGGCCCGTGAGCGCAAGAAATCCAGTTCCAATGATGATCAGGAGGACGAGGAGCTTGAGTGTGCCAAGGAAGTTCTGGAGGCGAAGCCCCCATTTCAACGCTGTGCCGTGGATGAGCATCGCAAATGTTATACACCCAAACGCGACGAAACGGAGACCCCACTGGCTAGGCTTCATGTCTGCGGCCTTGAGGATATATTCACCAAATATCAAAGAGCTGCCGGTGGTCCATGCTTTTGCATTACAGTTAGGTGGATGGATTCAGGTGAGGCAAGAGAACTCACCAAGGAGGACACCTTTGGCAGCGTACATGGACGTGATGAGGTATTTGGTCTTGAGAAATAGATACTCCAGGTAGTTCTTCTCGCCTCCGTTCTGGGGAAATGCCTGTCGACATGCGATGACAATTCAATAAATCGGAACGCTCAATCGCCAGACAATCACGTACTGGGCCCCAGGTGATATAGACGTGCATCCCAACGGCTGTGACAAGCGCGCCGACGAGCCACATCACTCTATTTCTTCTGATGAGCGAGAGTTAGGGCTCGAATTGTCATACGGTTCAGCTTACAGCGACATCCCGACGCTGCCGCTGTGGGCAAGAATAGTACTCGGCGTTGCAAAGATCCTGCAAAAAACAAAGAAGCATGAGTAGACTCTGGCAGAAATGCGTGCCATCCCACTCACCCTACCCCAATGATACGATTGAAGATGATAAACACGGCGGGAAATACTCCAATCTGCCGGCGTGCTGGTATCTTCCCTTGACTTCCCGTGCTAAGATCATCCTCACCCGCATCTCCTTCCCTGGTGTACTCGTCAACGCGCTTATTTGATGCAGTGGTATGATCAAGAAGCGGTGCGGCGATTGACCCGTAATACTTGTGACTTTCACTAGCCACACGAAGGGACATCACACTTACGACCACCAGGAGGTCAGTGGGGGTTGGATGGAATGAGCTTGAAGTTGACAGCCGCATTGAGCACTATCCGGCCATACATGGCTGGCGAGGCGTTCGATGGCATCTGATAATACAGTATTTTACCCGACATTTGTAGGTCGGAAAAAAATTCCGTACCTGCACATTGCAAGGTCTGGACTTACGGACGGAAGGGTTGATTTGTCTTATCGATCCCATCAAATGACCAAACAAGTCAACCAAAGAGTTGCCGGTTATTTCGGAAAAATTTTCAAGGCATTTGAGAAGTGTTTTTTTAACAGGATTATAGAATTTGAGGTGCGTAGGGCGAATGGAAAAAAGTAAAATGTCCAAATTTTACAATTTCCGACACCCCACGGTAATAAGACGCCCCAAAGAATGACGTATCTGGCAAGCCAAGAGCTCCGCTCAAATGAAATCAAAGAAGCCGTGAAGCCGACAGGCCTAGCCCTTCCGGCTTTTCCCGGCATCGCTGACACTTTTGGACACAATGTCCCAATGATTAACATCACCTTCTTACATAAAATAAAAATAATAAAACACAAGATAAACAATGAATAACAGAAATTAACAACCAGAACTAGCATGTAGAGGCAATTCATCACATCCAATGAGAATTCAGGGTGACATGAGGTTTTGACGTGAGAGGCCAATTAGAGAAGTATAGGCTGAACCAGTCTGTCAGACAACTTTTTTTAGTCAATCTGTGACTGGCTAAGGTTGTATTTGTATCATGGTAAGGCTAATAAGCTATAAAGATGAGGGACAATGTGAGGAGTGATAAGAAATACAAGGAAAAGGAAAGGGAGAAATAGAAAGAAAGGGATGTAATACTTTTGGTATGGGGTGGAAGTATTAAGTAGGTAGAAGGTAGATGGCAGGATAAAAAGATTAATCATGAATGTAGGTAGACTCAGCTTGAGAAGAACGTGCAAAAAGCATAGCTTGGAGCAGTACAGGGTTTTTTCGGATATAGACGTGAAAAGACTTGGAAGTCCAGCGACCTATAGCCTGGATGATAGAAGGGATGACACCATTGGAGGCAAGGGAGGTGGCACTGCCAGCACATATGGACTGGCCTGCTACAGAGAGGTTGAAAAAACAATGCATCTGATTGATGAACCATGAACACATAGAGATTGTGCCATTAGCCCGAAGCCACAAGGCTGTGTTGAAAGGGAAGAGGCGATTGCAGGAGTTGAGATAGGTGGTGAACATGGACCATGGGTCATGGCATGATGCATTTCAGGGAACAATGACAATGTTACCCTCGAAGAATTTGTCAGCCTTGTGGCCTGGCAAAAAATACTGATAGGAGTCAGGGAGGACATGCACAGAGGTCTGTCAAACAACTTTTCAGGAGTCACAAAGTGTAGCAGGTGCTACGGGTCCTTATGGTTCACGCAAGTATGAGCTTGACCAGACTATGGATTCAAGTATACCGTGGTGAACAAATGTAAGGACTTAGGGTAAATATGGGTAAATAGAGCGTATATAGGGGATGGCGCCAAACATGACCCAAATAGGAAGGAGGCCCTAGGCCTACCTGTTACACGAAGAGAAACTTGGTCAGGGTATGTTAACTCGCCCAATGTAAGGGGACACTATCTCATTCCATTATCCCATTCCTTTTTCCCTACTCTCGTTACATATATTTACTTCTAGGTACGACATCTCCAGACATCGCCAACTCCACCAGCCTTTCCCTGCTACCAACTCCGATGTCCTGTTTCATCGGACTCCGGACTTTGGCCCTTGGAATGCCATGTGCGTCGGCTCATCGTTTCGCCTCTGCTCCACAGTATAGGGGGTCTATAACTATACAGTCTATCAGCCACCGGATCATATATACAGGACATACCTGGCAGAGGGATCCTTAGATTTGTTCTCTTTGGATTTCCCCTTTGCCAGGTGCGTCATTCCCAGTATCTACCATACCCTGCCTAATATACTTTGGATTTCCCCTTTGCCAGTCTTGTACGAGCCTACAAGCCTTTGAGGGTCGCCCTTACAGTAGAACAAATCTCTTTACAAGGTCTGGGACATCTGAGAACATCGTCAAGTGTTCAGATAGCCTCACATCAACACTTACTTCCATCTCCGAACTTCCTCCACCTTGTCCAGTAGTCATGGACCCTGAACTGGATGTACCTACCCTGGCACCTGCTGTTGAACAGCCTGGCAGAGGCTCATCGCTGTTGAGGGACAACTACAGACCCAAGCCGGCCAAATTGGCCAAGTCCTAAATTCAGTTGCCAAACTCCGGCGCATCGTCGAGCAGCTTGCCATAGATACAGCTCGTTGTGTCCCCAACCCCGTTGCTGCACTGAACCCCATGCCAGCAACTCCGGCTGCTGCGCAGCACTCCCCACACTCTACAGATCACCTGTGTCCTGTGCCCCCTGACTCCTTTGATGGCGAGAGGGAGAAAGGGCATGCCTTCATCAACTCCTGCGATCTGTTTATGTCTCTCGTCCCAAAGGCATTTCCGGACAAACAGACTCACATCAATTGGGCCCTCTCTTACATGAAAGGGGGCCGTGCCACCCATTTTGCAGCCCGTACCCTGCGTTACCCCAAGTCCTATGGCGGAGTTCCCCGTTTCCGATCCTATGCGGAGTTCCGTGCAGAGTTCATCTCTTCATTTTGTCCTTGGGATGAAAAGTGAACAGCTGCGACCACCCTCGAGACTGAGGACTACTACCAGGGAGCCTGGTCTGTTGACGACTATATTGATGCCTTCCAGGATCTCATGGAGGAGTCCAACTTCCCGGATGGTGCACAACTTGTGTTCCGTTTCCAATGTGGTCTTGCAAAAAGGATCGAAGACAAAGTTGCAGGAATGGTGGATGGGTGCCCCTCTGATGAACATGTCAACCAATGGATCGAAGCCGCATGCTTGGTTGACTACAACAACCAGGCTAATCGCGACTTCCATGCATCTGCCAAACCCTGAGTAACCCCGGCTCTAATTCTGGCTAATCGAAATCCCAGAGTTGTCTCATTTCGTCCATTCTCTGCTCCCCCCGTTCATGCCATCCCTCTGGGGGCTGCACCAGTTACACGTTCCCTTCCCCCTGGTATCCCAATGGATATCGACACCTCTCGTCAGCACTTGCGAACTCCAGGCATCTGTTTCCAATGCAAGAAACCCGGACATCTTTCCCGAGACTGCCCAGACCAGTTTGATATCTGTGTGATGATGGCTGAAGAGCACCAGGACTGGGCTATGAGTCTCCTGGTCGAGCAGGATACCGTTCACACCCCCGAGCCAAATGAACAGGCCTCTGGAGCAAGCGTGGAAAGCCAGTCCAGAGAATCAGTGGAGGATTTTTAGTTATGCCACAGGTGAAAAGTACGCCCCTGTTGGCAGGTTCCAATCAGTTTGCATGTTTGTCTATAGAGTCCGCAGAATTCCATTCCATTGCTGCACTCTCCCCATGTGAACTCGATTCGAATCAAGATGTACCCCCTTCTTCTCCTGGACTCCTGGACATTGGAGTTCACAACTCTGGTTCACCAGGGAAACCTCCCTCCCATTGTGGACTACCCTGCTGGGAAAAATGCTTGCCCTGCTGTTATGTTCTTGCTGCTATTCCAAGTCCTAATTCCCTGTCCCTCAACATGGAGATAGAGACCACAGACACTCAGGAGATCCATAGCCTGAAGGCTCTGGTGGATTGTGGCGCCTCAGGACTCTTCCTACACACTCGCTTTGTGCAACAGAATAATCTCACCACACGTCCCCTCTCTCAACCCATTCCCATGAACAATGTGGATGGAACTCCGAACGCGGCTGGCTCCATCACAGATGTTGTGGACCTGGTCCTGTGTTACAATGGACATGCAGAACGTGCAGTGTTTGCCATCACCAATCTCAGTCGACAGGACATGATCCTTGGGTACACCTGGCTCTGAGAGCACAACCCGGAGATTGACTGGGCAGCTGGGACAGTCTCAATGAGCCGCTACCCCTCCTGCTGTCAGACCTGTAGAGAGGAGGTGAAAGCAGAGCGTAAAGCACGGACTAAACTCTGGGCTGCTATATGTGTGTGCCATACTGGTGGAGTTCCTCTACCTGAACCGGACTTGGATGACGTCCCGGACTTGTGCCCGGACTCTGACAATGAGGATGATGATAAAGTTTACGAGGGCTATATCCCAGATATGAGCCCTAAGTCAGACTCCGAATCGGATTCAGGGTCCAACACAGGAACAGACATGGAGGCTGACCCCATGGAGGAAGGTGATTGTATATTTGTGACAACTCTCTTCGGTTACCCAACTGCTGAGGAGATCTGAGCAAGTCAGATGACATCTCAACGCCTAGCGGAGGCCTTTGCATGCAACTCCGTGCCCAAGTCCTTTCGTGATGCTGTCCCCGATCACCTCCGAGATTTTGAGGACATTTTCTCCAAAGCATCATTTGATGAGCTTCCTGACTGAAAGCAATGGGATCATGCAATCGAACTCGAACCAGGCTCCACTCCGAGTGCATGCAAGGTCTATCCCCTTGCCCCAAATGAACAGTTGGAGCTTGATGTGTTTTTGGAGGAGAATCTCAAGTCCAGTCAGATCCGGCCTTCAAAATCGCCCACGGCATCTCCAGTCTTCTTCATCAAAAAGAAGGATGGTTCCCTCCGGTTAGTGCAGGATTACCGGACATTGAATGCCTTGACGGTGAAGAACTGCTACCCTCTCCCCCTCATCTCCGAGCTCATTAATAACCTCTGGGGTGCGTGATATTTCACCAAATTGGATGTCTGGTGGGGCTACAATAATGTCCGCATTGAGGAGGGAGATGAGTGGAAGGCAGCGTTTCAGACAAACCGTGGGCTCTTTGAGCCATTGGTTATGTTTTTTGGACTCACCAACAGTCCGGCCACATTTCAGACAATGATGAATGACATCTTCCGTGATCTTATAGCGGAAGGAGTTGTTTGCATATACCTTGACGATATCCTCATCTACACCAAAACTCTGGAGGAGCATTGTCACATCACTTGTCTTGTACTGGATTGTCTCTGTGAATACCACTTGTTCCTGAAGCCCGAGAAATGCGAATTCAAAAAGACAGAAATTGAATATCTCAGACTTGTCATCTCCCACGGAACAGTATCCATGGACCCAGTGAAAGTGGCCGGAGTTGCAGAGTGGCCAACTCCGAAAAACAAGAAGGAGGTACAGTCGTTCCTAGGCTTTACCAATTTCTACTGGTGGTTTATCCAGGATTTCTCGCATCATGCACAACCTCTCTTTGACCTTACGGCCAAGGATGTTACATGGGTGTGGGGACCTACACAACAGGATGCTGTAAGGGCGACCCTCAAAGGCTTGTAGGCTTGTACAAGACTGGCAAAGGGGAAATCCAAAGTATATTAGGCAGGGTATGGTAGATACTGGGAACGACGCACCTGGCAAAGGGGAAATCCAAAGAGAACAAATCTAAGGATCCCTCTGCCAGGTATGTCCTGTATATATGATCCGGTGGCTGATAAACTGTATAGTTATAGACCCCCTATACTGTGGAGCGGAGGCGAAACGATGAGCCGACGCACATGGCATTCCAAGGGCCAAAGTCCGGAGTCTGACGAAACAGGACATTGGAGTTGGTAGCAGGGAAAGGCCGGCAGAGTTGGCGATGTCCGGAGATGTCATACCTAGAAGTAAATATATGTAACGAGAGTAGGGAAAAAGGAATGGGATAATGGAATGAGAATGGAATGAGATAGTGTCCCCTTCCAATCACAGATTTTGGATTGGTTACTCCTTTTTCCGAAAGGTCGTCCTCGTGGCCCCAAGAGTGGCCCAGCAATTGATTTGCTTCCATGATCTGCCTCGATGCCATCAGGCGCGGGGATTGCAGAGTGGAAACATATGAATTCGTGCCAGTCCATAAGGAGGTATTGTTGTCCTCCTGTGACAAAGGTGCAGATTGCGACATTGAGCATAATGATGCAGGGATGGGACGTTGATTGTTTGGCAGAGAATTGTGAATGAATGTAGGAGCTGTATTCACAAAGTTCCTGTTGGCGATGGGGGAAGGCGACAGAAATTGCCTCGATGACTTCATCAAATGTAGCAGTCCAGTCTCCAACAGTTTTGACTCTCTTCACAGGCTCAGGATTGCTGAATCTGATTTCAGTTGATCCCACGTGTCCAATGTCCTCTTTAGGAGGGAGGACATGATACAGTGAGGAGAACACTGCATCGAGATTGATGGCTGTACCACAGATGATGGCATCCCATTCTGTAACAGGTAGGCCTAGGGCCTCCTTCCTATTCGGGTCATGTTTGGCGCCATCCCCTATATACACTCTATTTACCCATATTTACCCTAAGTCCTTACATTCGTTCACTACGGTATACTTGAATCCAGAGTCTGGTCAAGCTCATACTTGCGTGAACTGTAAGGACCCGTAGCACCTGCTACACATTCACTTCTGGGGATACTGGGGGGCGCAATTCCTGAGATGATGATTTGTCGTTTAACCCAAGCAGGGTTGCGTTGATAGCAGTAGAGGAGATCCTGGGTCTTTTGGCAGGACGCCCTGGCAACTTCTCTCACAATTTTCTCTTCATTATGCCATGGGAGTTCAGACAGGTTAATTCTTCTCTTCCCACTTGATCTCTTGTTATTATCCTCTCCTCCAACGTTTGAATCTTCATCAGCCAAATTTTCAGATCTTCCTTGTTTTGAACCAATTCTGATTGCATCAACAAATTCATCAAGGGATTGATGATTGGCTTCTTTGGCAATGATGTTGGTATTGGGATTAGATTGTCCCTCACTTTGGTTAGTGAGTCCATCCCCAATGCACTTTCCCCATCTTTGTGATGCATTCTTGAGCATGTTGACGGATTCAATTGTTGAGATGAATTCGGTGAAGGCTGCCTTCTTTCCCGAAGGGTTTTCGCAGACTTTGAGAATCTCTTGGACTTCGAAAAGGACATCCGCTTTTGTGATCTCTCCATCTCTGTATTTACTAACAAGTTCTTCTTGTTTGTGTGCAATGTCTGAATTGAAGGATATATTGTTTTGTGATCCTGCGACGATTGATTGTCCTCCATTCGTTCTAGAAGATTGGTCCCTTCCAGACAATCGAGAAGACTGCATGATGGACCTTGGTTCATCTGATCCGGATCTGACAACTGTGCGAGCAGTTTGGGTGCCTGATCCATTTCCAGATCCATCTCAACCTGTCGGAACACTGATGGAGAATTGTTCGACATGCTCGGCCATCGATTTAATATCTTGGATTATTGAGTGCTAGCGATGGGTGATTATGAGACAAGAAAAATCAAGGCTCTGGTGGCTATCAAATGAGGAGAAAATTAGGAAGATGTTCTCCTAGTGAGCAAGATAAACATTGAGCATACCTAGAAGAGGGAGGAGAAATTAGGAAGAGATCCCTGGGGAATGTCTCATCCTTCATCCTCCCTCTTCTATTGGTAAAGTCTCGGATAGAGCCACCAAACTGACCCACATGTATGACCACAATACCTAAAGAAAGAAATGCATGGTGCATTTGTATGTCTATGTTGTATTGTGCCAGGGCACTGGGTACGTCATATAGACCAGACCCTTGATGAACTTGTCATTGGACTTGAGTAAACAAAGTTTAAACTCGACCAATGTCAGGTGTTGTGACTAATGTGTGACAGAGGGTTAGCACAAGCACATGACCTGATTACACAACTGCAGACAACTCCAGCTCTTTGTGGGTCACATGCCCCAAAATTGTTGTCCTCAATGATGATCAATAACCAACAGATGAAGGTCAGGTAGAGTAGTGTGTAGTAGGTATATATACTGTGCCTGGTCAGGTACTCAGCCATACCAGGTACTCAGTCACCTTCATTTTTTCAATCCCCCTATAGATTTTCTCCAAAACTATTGTTACTACTGTAAAGTATACATACTATACTAGATGTTCACAAAGTACAAAGGCCACATGCACCACAGTAACAGAATGATACACAAAACAAACACAGAATTTGTGACATCACCAGCATTTTATTAACCAGCTGGAGTGATGCTATTTTTGGCAGTGCAATTCTTGACTGTGAATTGCATTCCACTGCGCAGCAACATTCCAAGGCTGTTAATGGCCATTAATTCTGTTGTATAGCACCCCACAATATACCACAAAACACCAGATTTTGAATGTAGCACATATTTCTATCTGATTGTCTGATCTCACATATACTCTTGGCACCTGCAATTGCACTATGATAAACAGCCAACACTTTAGCCACCAGCATAAACTTGTTGTGGCATCTGAATGAATATGTGTGAAGGTATCCTAAAACAACTAAAATTTATTTTTACCAATTCATTCCAGTCTTTTACAGCCTGCTTGTTTTATTTTGCTGGTTTTTGATGCCAATGATCATTATAACAAGATCTCAATAGATACCCATAACAATGGCTAGTTTTAATTATTAGTGAGTCAGTTATCCTCTGGAGATCATATCTTGATGCTGTAAGGGGACACTATCTCATTCCATTATCACATTCCTTTTTCCTTACACTTGTTACACATATCTACTTCTAGGTACAACATCTCCAGACATTGCTAACTCTGCCGACCGTTCTCTGCCACCAACTCTGATGTCCTGCTTTGTCAGACTCTGGACTTCGGCCCTCGGAATGCCATGTGTATTGGCTCATCATTTTGCCTCCACTCCACAGTATAGGAGGTCTATAACTATACAGTTTATCAGCCACTGGATCATATATACAGGACACACCTGGCAGAGGGATCCTTAGATTTGTTCTCTTTGGATTTCCCCTTTGCCAGGTGTGTTGTTCCCAGTATCTACCATACCTTGTCTAATATACTTTGGATTTCCCCTTTGCCAGTCTTGTACAAGCCTACAAGCCTTTGAGGGTCACCCTTACAGATGCATAGTGACCTCATTCTGCATTAGGCTGATCTCCTGCAGTTTGTACACTGAGTGGTGTTCCAGTGCTTTGGGATGTGGTCCAAAATATACATAGAGTCCACCATTGACCAATTTGGTTCTATTCACTCAATCAAAATAGTAAATTAGGCATCTATCACAAAGATCCTGCATCAACCCCCAAGTTCTATTGCATGTGTGTTGATTGTGCATGATCATATAACCAAATCACCCAAATCACTATCTTGATCTCCTTGGGCAAATGATTATGTCTCTGACTATTTCTGACATCCTCTAATTAATTCAAATCATATTTGCTCAGGTGAACCCATCAAATTGCCAACTATGGCTAGTCCTCACCCCTCTGCCTGAGTCACATCTCACATAAATTCTGCATTACTTCAAGGTAACTCACATGTTCAAATCAATATCTAGAAAGCCCAAATCAATTTTAATTTACTACTATACTCAAGATCACCATATGTCCTCACTTCCAGAATAGTCTGGGGGACAATTAAAGGCAGTGTGCAGGAAATAGATTGGAAGAGTTTGAGGATTATTCCAGGGGCAGTTTCAGGTGGCCTCTTGGATTAATATTCATAGAATATATGTATGACTATACAATCTATAGTATTTCATCCTATAATAATATTCCATGAGATCAATGAGCTATTTTTCATCATATATGATACTAAACTGCCTTAATTTCCATGAGTGGCCAAGTACCTGAATTTGCCCAAATTGGCACCCATCACATCAAAATATTTGTAACCTGGCAGCATTGTTTTACAAAAATCAGGAGGGTCTAGGGACTATCATGGATTACATAAACCTGGGTAATTACTCACAGGATGGCCATTTTTGCAGGTATGGGTAATCTGGATATTATACAGGTCAATCAGTGGATAATCCAGATATTTGGACCCTCCAAAACTCAGCCAAAGTTTAGCAAGTGACTGCATGGCACCAGTCCAGAGTGCAGTGTTTGCCAATTGAGAATCAATTTAAATTATAATCTAATCCTGATAAATCATATTAGAGTGCATGGGTAATCCATGGAATTACCTGTATGGAAGTATCCATTACCCAAATAGGCTGTTACCTGTGGATTGGTGTGACGATGTGGTATTGGGTCTGGTCACCTGACATGCCCAAAGGCCATGGACAACAGTAGCATACTATTAGTAATCATTGTTTGTATTCCTTTTTCGGACTTAGAATACATTAAGCATACCATTATCATCTCGTCGACCCCCTCTCTAAGGATTGCCGAGCCGTGCTCACCTTACGGACCATCGCGTACACCGCCGCCCCTGCGTAGGGTCACAATGCCCCTCCTCTAGGGCTACAAGAGCCCGGTGTCGGATGACAACACCCCTTAGCAGGGTTACAGCTAGGTACAACCACCATGGTACCCAGAGCACGCGTAGGCAGGGGAACCTCCACAGGTGACCCGCGACGCAGCTCTGCCTCCGGAACCAAATGTTGACCTGCGAGAAGTCCATGGACGCCCGATGTCGCCACTCGGCATCACAATTGGATACTGGGTAATATCCAGGTATACCTGTGATAGACCCTAGAAGGGTCTATTGGATGTAAGGTAAGACATTTGTCTCACATCTGAGCACTACAAATGTTCTGTATGCCCATCATTTACTATATACCAGCTCATTTTAGCTAGCCTGGCTGACTACTAGGCTGGGCACAGTACATGTTATCATATAGTAATGATTAATTTTACCTTGAGCTTGTCAATCTTGTACTTAGATTTTTGCTTTCAAGAGGTCCTCCATAAGTGTCTCTGGCAAGGCACAATGTCTGCAATACTTCTGAGATGTCCAAGCAGCCTACTTCCCATTCAGACCATGATAATATATATCTATGAAGTATTGTGAACAATAAGCATACCTGCAAGTCATCAAGTTCTAGTGCAACTTTTTGTTTTTTTTCTTCTCTTCTCTGTCCACTTCCCTTGTTGGATATGAAGCAGAGCTTTTACTTTATAGGCCTTGTCATTGAGCAGGATAGTGCTTGGTGTGGGTAGCACATTAAGACACAATTTTTATATTATCACATGATCATACTTTTTATGTCAATAAATCAACTTTTGAATAATAGCAACTCTTCCACTGCATATCTCAAAAGAGTGAGACTGTCAAAAATTCAAGAGCTTGAAAACAAAATTTCTGGCAGTCTCAGAAATCTTGTAAAATGCTCCTTCTGTTTGTTATTTTGATTTTTCACATTTGTCATGCATAATTACATCCAAGCACATGACATTGGATGCCAATGAATTGCCTTCTACCTTATTCTACAACATATTACTCAAATCCTTATTACACAAATAATGTGGGATATTGTAAGATTTCAAGTCTAGTGAAGTTGAAATCTACTGAATTTTTTATAGACTTTTTCAGGCTTGGGACTTTTACAAAAACATAATAATAAACATTTATTCAGGCTGTTAGAACCAGCACTCTTGTACCACATCAGAATTACAATCCCACTAGCCACTGTAATAGTGTGTTACAGGCACTTCTGGCAGGGACTAATTTTTCCTTTAAAAAACATATTAGATAAATGTCTTCTCAAGTCTAATTAGTTTTTCTAGAGATAAATTTCTAGTCTATTGTGACATCACAGGTTTTTCATGGGATCCCTTTGGTAAATGTCATCTTTTTCTTTGGAAAAAGATAGGAAAAACTTTACCTTTTTCCCATCTTTTTCTTGAGATAAAGGTAGAAAAAGGGCTCTGTCCTTCTCAAGAAAGACTTCAGAAATAGTTTGATATTTTATTTTATTTTTCAAAATATAGACTAGAAATTTATCTCTAGAAAAACTAATTAGACCTGAGAAGACATTTATCTAAGAGGTTTTTCAGAGGAAAACTTAGTCCCTGCCAGCAGTGAGGGGATGTCTCATAGTTCACACTACTCCAACATCATTTTGTGCTACAGCAGCTACATCCCACATGAGCCACAGGATTTATAATGTCCATAATTCTCATCTTCATCTTCATACTAATTGACCACTCTTCAGGCATTTATTCATATATAATCTTCCTCAATGATCAATTGTGCTCTTATATTTTCCCATTTCTGACTCTCATCAGAATAACATAATAGCCATGGTTAACCTGAGACATACTACATAACCAAGACAAGAATGAGTCAGCCCAGCCACCCAAGCTATATGAGATAGAATCCTCTCCAAAAGAAAATAGATTCTTCTTTCCATCACCTGACTACCCATTGGAATAACATAAATAGCCTTGGTTACCTGAAACATACTTCATAACTGAGATAAGAACAAGACAGTACAGCCACCACATTTTCTGACTCTGCAATGATTGCTATAATCTAGACTTCTAACCTCCTTTCCCATCAAATACTCCAAGCTTCTCATAACCAACCAAGCTTTCCTGATTTCTATTCCTGACTGCTATTGGAAACATATAGCCTTGGTTACCAAGACAAAAACAAGAACAAGACAAGATACATAACTGAGTTGGGAACAAGACACTCTGTTTCCAACTCCAACACAATCATACACAGCCTTCAGAAAAAAAAGATAGATTCCAACATGAAATCAGATTGATTACTAGAATGGAACATGAGCAATCTCATGCTTGTTGTCTGAAGTGAAGAAACTCTAAAATGTAACCAAACCTTATTTCCCTCTGACACCAAGTCCCATAACTTGGTACTCACATTGTGAGCATAGCTTGTACAGCCACCACATCCTTTCCCAACTCCCTATTAGAATAAATAGCCTGTCTTACCAAGACAGGATGAGAATAAGACACTCCATTTCCAACTCCTGTCACACTCACATTCCAAGTACAGCCACCATATCTCTGATACAGCCTGTAAAAAAACAGGTAGATTCTAACATGAAATCAGTGATATTGTTATGCTTGTTGTATAGGGTGAAAAAACTCTTACTATACAACCACAGTTTTCCATCATACACTCCAAGCTTTCCTGATTCCCATTTTTCACTCCTGTCAGAATAACATAATAGCCATGGTTAACCTGAGACATACTACATAACTAAGACAAGAATGAGTTGCAAAATTTCTTGGCATATCCCCTATCAACTAAATGCCCATTCATCATTCACCTCAACAAACAGGACTATTATGAGCTTGTTCAATATACCCTCTCCTATCTTGCACACAGCAATATGGTGGTTGTCAAGAAGTGCAAAACCCCCCAGAGCAAACTTTCTTTGAGTATATTAAAGACACTGAGCTCTCTCACTTGTTCATGTACTCTATACACAGTATGTATCTATTTGTGCAGGTTGTCAGTCAGTCACCACTCATATTTTTATGACACAAACATGGAGAAAAGGCATGAGGATGTAGAGTGTCTGCATATTCAGATGATGCTAGGGAAATTTCTGATAAATACAATGGATCTCAAATACATAGAGTGCATTTTGTCTGCCTCCTTTGGGCAAAACCACTGTCTGAAACTTATCAAGTACATCAGAAGAACATTGCAAGACTACATGTAATATTTATTGTATCATTAGGAAGGTTGACCACAGCTATCACTATAGAGTCACCAATGTTCTTGACACCATTGGTAATGTGTGAATCCCTGAGGACATATACTGAACCTGCAACTGGCCCTCATCTACTACAGTGGCATGCACACCATGGAGCGCCACAATACTGAGGGCCAAGGAACTTGGATGGAGGCAAGAGTCAGCCAAAAACACTGGGGAATCATTCAGCCTACAGGGTATACAGAAGCACAGAGTTGTGCAGTCCTCACCTAGCTTTTGAAGCAATTCATGCATAGAGTCAATAACAGTGATATCTGGCAACTCATGTGGGAAAGGCTCAGAGGAAGGGCATACATGATTGACTGCCAACCCAGTGACCTCATAAGCCATTTTTTTCCATGCCAGATTTCTCAAACACACAACTGATCCATAATTCAGCATAATGCCTCTAAATATCTTCCACCTGGTGTACATGCCCATAAGCAATATTGCCATTGGTGGGCACTTCCTCAGCTATAGCACTCTCCACCTGACCAAGGTAGTGCAGGCTTTCAACCATCATAGGGTGTGTGAGGTCACAAATGAAAACTACACAAGCATTTTTGTCACACTCTGCAAGATGGTCATTAGTCTGTTCAGGGATCCAAAGACTAGTGAGTTGGTCCTCTTTGGCATCTTCTTTTTGTATGCTGATCCCCTGCAGCAAACATAGAGCTATACATAAAATGCCTGAAGGCACTATGCCAGATGGTATTGTGCTACAAGGATTATATTGCAGATATGGGGCAGGGAGTCATAACAAGAGCCATTCATCAATCTGCCAAATATCCTATCTGCTTGCTTGCTGAAGGAATAGGATGGGACATGAGGTTGGAGTATTTGTTCAGTAGTTCTGAGAGCTAGATAGATCCTGGCAAAGAAGTTGACTACATCTGTCTCTCAGCAGTGCTCAATGAATTTAATGGGACCTACCTCCAGAAACCTGAGGCTGTTGCAAAACCAGCCATATTCAATGACATCCTTCAACATGGCTGGGTCAACCTGAACACACCTGCACCTGTCTCTTCAAATCATGCAAAGAGCACCAAGAAGCAACTCAAGCACTAGAAAATTTCTTGTTCATGTATGTTATTAGAAACACATACCTGTATAGATAGCACAGCATTAACATCAGCAAGGGTGCAAATTTTGACTGTAAGCATGTGTCCAGGAGATTTCTAAAACCCAGGTTTATATTATATTGCAGTGAACCTAAGGGAATGATTATGTCAGGATTGCATTATCTTGATAAGATGAGATCAGATGTGCAAAACTCTTGGACCCAGCTTGTTGCACTCACAATGTGAATGCAAGTCCCTTGCTTGACTTGGGTTATTAGATATATTGTGCCTCAGAGCTCAACAAGGGTTTTGTTTTTGTTGTTTTTTCTTTGTGCTACACCCTCTTTGATATCTGAACAACTTGCTCCAGGGTACACCAGATTGACCATCAATGATGATCACTGCCAATAGCATACCCAAACAGAACCTACTGGATGGACATATGCAAGACACTGGCAGAAGGTTTATTCTTAAGTAGGATAACCATTCTGTCATGAAGGCCAGCCAATCAATCCAATTCCAGCCCTCCAAATGTGCTCTAGTACTACATATTCCACAATCAATGTATCTCTGTGTTAAATATATATAACACCAATGTATCTCTCAAGGGCATACAGAGTGCTGTGCAATTGATTTCTTCTCCAAGGCACACAGTTGGTTTCACCTGTAAAAAGTCTGTCAATTGAATGCTAATCCAAGTTGACATTTTGCAAGTTTTAGGAACCTCAACTAATTCTCTGCCAAGATACTATGCCTGTGTCAGCAGTGCTTTCATGGTGCAAGCCTCTTAGGTTGGGCCTCATATAAACTGGCATGTATCCCTATTCCCTGCCATCTTTCTTGCTATTTCTTTACATCCCTCTATTTCTTGCTCAGCCCAGCTTTTTCTCTGCTTCATCATGTCTGTGCCTACTCAATTTTCATAGTAAGTGAAGGATTCTCAAACCTTTTGGTCTTTTCATTGGTATCTGTGTCTTTAGTATCATCTGCCCCATTTGTTTGCTTCTCTTTACTAAAGAAGATGCCATGCTTGATCATTTGCCAATCCACAACAACAATTCATTCCTGGTCTTTATGACTCATGGTAAGAGCCTGCTGCAGATGGTGAATCCCAATATCTAATAATATGGAGGACAGGTAGGGTCTATGTCATTAACCAGAATCCTGCCACTTGCTGCTTTAATTGTCCCCTCCATTGCTTGTCTCCCAGACAATTCAAACCAGATGACCTCTTCCACCATCCATGTGGACCACATGGACAGGTAAGCTGTTGAATGTCATGTTATATACTGGACTTATGTTGAACTTTTAAGAGCCCACCATCCTTCCTAGAGCCGTAGAAGGCGTGTTACTTCACCCTTGTCTTTTTGGACACACACAACTCTGGTCCCCTATAATAGCATCCTCTTCTATTCCAGTAATGCAGATAGGGAAATATAAGGCTGATGATAGCCTACCCACTTAAGCACTACTGCTGCCACCAATGATGCCCATGTCTTTCACCAGATCAGCCTCACTCCTCTCACACTATAATGGTCCACTACTGCTGCTGTTTCACATCCATATTCCATCTTCTTCTCCCAATATATTGTCACATACAACTTGCACCCCCTCAATGTTTTCCTCACCTTCCAGCTCTTCTACTGCAGTCAACTTCTTCTCTGACCCCAATCCTTCACCCCCTCAAGCACCCCATAATACTCCTACTACCACTCCTCCTCCTCAAATAGCCCCTATCAATTCATCAGTCATTCCCTTTGAGGCCTTTACTGGCCACCCTACTGGCACTGGGTGCAAAGGACAATATTTTGATGAAAGATATTTTAATAAAATAGTAAAGGTCCTCCTTATATATCACTGCCATTTCCAGCCAATATATTGTGTAATAAATTTTGGATTTCATCATAATGACATATAGTAAAGGAATTGATCATATTGACAAGCTTAATGTCCTAAACAAATTTAGATAATGTTTACCACATCTTTCTTTGATATACACAGGCTATATTATCATATCTTCATTATATTTTACATTATTTAAAATATATTCACCATAATTCCAAATCATTGTAAATATATTTTGAATTTGTTAGTAAAAGATATTGTAAACATTTTTCAAGTTTCTTTGGAATACTTTGTTTGACAATATAATAAATATTTCTACTATATGTTGTTTTATAAAATCCAAAAATTATCCCACAATATACTGAATTATGCTACAATATATCTGCTGAAAATGGCCAGGATATATAAGAAGGACTTCTACCATTTTGTTAGAATATCTTTTATCAAAGTATTGTCCTTTGTACCCAGTGTGGTGAAGCCATGCTCAAGTTTATCAAGCCCTTGGTTGACACCATTATTCATAGCTGCATGGCCCACAGCATGCTTGGCTTACCATCAGACATTTTTCACTCATTGTTGCATATTTGCCTGCTCCTACTCTAGACCCCAGACTTCCATTATATGCTATATTACCAACCTCAACTCTACACAAATACATCTCTGCTTGTGTGTCGGAGCTGCTAGTGTCCTAGGCCATTTTCTTCCTTTGGGTGTAACATCTACATCAGATATAACTGTTGAAATGAAGAATATCAGGATTTCTGGCAGGCACTCCCATATCTGGTTTGGCAATGCCAAGAGCTGCAGATGCATGTGTTCTCATTCCTTGGCATCAATGGAGAGGCTTTATTCATAACAGATGCATTCACACACTGGCTCATACAGTCATCCACTGCCCTCAATGATTGAAGAATTAGCAACCTCATCTCAATGGTCTATGTGTACCTGGTTCTTAAGCAGGAAAACCTTCTCATAGGCCTGTACTCACTTGATGGTACAAATATTGAATGCATCTCATTTTTGGCATTGAATCTTTGTTGCAGGTCCAACTCCCTCTTGATCATGCACTAGTAGTCTGCCAGCACTGCCAGCTCATATACCTGTCACCCCTTGTCATATTCTACATATATCTTATGCCCACCAATCCACATTTGTTAGTTTACTGCACCTATATACTCAATAGATTCTGCAATGCAAACAGTGCTGTATTTCTTTTTTCTGAGTTATGGCTATGGAAAACAGTTGTAATTTATATTGACAATACATGTGTTACTAGTTCTAAACATGAATAGTATCCATATAAAGTTGTGAGGAATGCTCATTCACTATTGTCATTGTCATTGTCATTGCCTTTGCCTTTGCCACTGTCATTGTTATTGTCATCATACTCAATGCCACCATCAGCTGGGAATTTGCTGAGGAACTAACTGCTTGGTCCACCTCCATGCTTCAGGTAGATTAACAACCTCAAGGAATTGTTTGAGTATTTCTTGTGCCTGGCATTGATTGAATTCTCAAAATCTTGGTCTTGGCACTGCATGTAGAACTGGGCTGGAAGCTTGTGTAGAAATAGTTCCTATATGGTGCCAAAAACCAATGATCAACTGCTCCCTGGTTTTCTGTCTGTTGTAATCAACCAATTTGTGTCCAGGAGCATGCTGGCCCTGAACTTAGAAGTTTCATGATGGGGCAATAAGAATAAGAAAGCACATGGATGACATACCTCTTTGTAAAGTTGCAGAAGGTGGTTCTATGACATCATTATGCATTAGTACTTGTAAACAAACCTCTTGTGCATATCCTTCTCTGTCTTCTCATGCCTATCACCAGGAGTCTTCCTCTTCATATCTGCAATCTCCCTCTCACATCTGGCCTGAAAGACAGTGGTGAGGTAAACACCCTTTTCATCTCTATCTAGGGTATTATCTACAAATGCAAATTTGAGCATGTGCACTGTTCTGATTATGTGTACCAGAAAACAGAAGAGGTGTTCTTCTTCCAGATTGTGTTCCAGAAACTGCAGAACAAATGAAATGCAGAAACTAGGTCAGAAACAGGCTCACCTGCTCCCTCATCACAAGCTGTCTAATGGGGTCTTCTTGTTTATCAATTGTTGTGGAGATAATGATAAGGTTTGTCCATTGTGACATATTATTCATCACATTGGTAAGCAACTGCTTTTGCACATATACAAAATCAAAGTTCACTGCATATATGTGTGAATATGACTCACCAAAGATTCTGAATGAAACTCATGATAACCCCCAATCAGCCAAATAAATCCCTCATTCTCTTGTTGGGCATGCATTCCTCTGTGTCCATTTACAATTTATTCCACTAGGTCTGTAATATAGAACTCTTAGGCAAAAACTCTGGCCACAAACTTGCCAGCTAGCAGGCTACTACCTGCTTGGTAGCAAATTAGCAGTTATCCAATAAAGCCTACTAAATAAACATCTCTCTCAGGCTTTGGTATTGGTGGATAATTGTTGAGGATCCTGCTGCACCCTGCCAGTGAGTGCTGGTCATCCTGGATCCCAGGGGTATCTTGCTTACTACTATCATTGATGTTTTCTGGTGTGCCATGTGTCTTGTGTCTGCCATCTCATTATTGCCATTGAAGGTGGGTTCTTGGCACTTACCATGACATACAAAGTCAGTACAAGGGATATGATTATCCTGCTCACCTTGATTGCCTATATCATCATTCCAGTCAAAATCTTCATCCAGGTATTCGATTGACACCTTAGCTAGCTCAACAACATATCAGTGCATTTGACTGACCAACCTGTTGGCCATTTATAGCAATTGGGCATATTCATGTTGGCTGGAGGGTGTCATTGGCTTGTCCAGGGCTTCCACTGTTGCTAGTGCATTGACAGCTGCTTGTATAGCATCAAGTACTTCCTTATGATTGCTCAGCATGGTCATTGTGGGTTGTGGAAAGCAAGAGCTTCACCAACAACTGAAATGTTAGATTAGACATGATGAGATTAGATAAGATTAGATAAGATTCAGTGGATCAATATTGTCTACATTTTGTGTGGCCCTTGTTATTCTACTTGTGGTTATTCTCCATTCTGGTGAAATTTTGTTTAACCTCCTCAGATACTGCTGGGATGGTGCCTATGTATGTTATCAGAAGCTTCTTTATGCATTTTTCTCACATCAAGGCTTCATGTACCAACTGTTATAAGTGCTCTTTGGTTTTGCTGAAAGTTGCAATTATTTACTCAGCATTACCATGTCTGCCGCTGATGCTGCTTCAGCAGCACCTTCCATCTCAACTAGTGTCAGGCCTGCATCTGACAATGTAAGCAGCACAATGTTCTTTGGATTGCAAGTTATCTTTTTTTTTTGTCTTATCTTTCACCTTTAGAATCCTTGTCCTTGTGTGCAATATGTCAAAGCTTGGCCTGTTGCAGGCTGTATTTTCATGGGATGGGGACAGCCCTGCCATGCATGTAGAGTGTCTGAAGATCCTCTCTCATGTGACTTTTATGTGTTGTCAGCAATCCACCATAGTCTGCTTGAGCTCCTGTACTCTGTGCTGGCCAACTACATACCTCCAGGTAAGATCTTCCCCACTACTTGGGTGTCTCACTAAAATGTTCTCTGAGCATAGGCATTTTGGCTGCCTATGAGCATCTTGTGAATGAATCCCCTGATTGTGCAAAGGCTAAGGAAAACATCCATGCCCTTAAACTTGAACCTGACCACATAAATGCATCTCAATGCCATACAAGAATCAGAATTGTCTGTGGCCACTGTGCTTATCCATGCCATCACAAGCTTGTTCCATGCCGTCCATGCTGTCAGCATTCCCCTCCTCAAGGTCATATCCTTAAGGTCATCACTTACTACACTTACCCTCTTTTGCAGGGCAAAGGCACAGATGTTCAGGGAGGCAAATTTTCAGAGGCTTAGCTTACTGTACTCTAGTTTTTTATGTATGTTTTCTATCACAATTCTAAATTTCTGCATGTCATCATCAGCATTATTTCCACATACCTGTCAGCTGTGGATACAGGCAAAATTAGGTAGGATTCCATCTCTGGGCCTAAGTTAGCAGCTTTGTTGATTGATTGGGAGTGTGGAAGAGTCAAAGCCGTTCAACACTGACCTCTTATCTGCTTTCCATCACTCTAATTGATGCTGTGGATTAGGATTTTGCCTGCCCCATATTCCTTGGCCTATATCTGTACTTATATCACCAATACTATCTATATCTGTCTCCTGGGTTGATGTCCTGCCCCTCCTCTCCTCTATCTGGGATGTGCAATGTGATGGAATGAGGAATATGCAGAGAGAGCAAGGACTAACCCTTGGCCTGGGAAGAGCTGTGAAAGCTTATCATCTTTATTCTTGCAATTGGCTGAGTACTCACATGCCTACCCTCTATAGATATGGCTGATATGGAGCCAAAGCCTTATGGCTCTGTTATGCTTTCAGGTGCTTGGAGCCTCTGCATGCCCATAGTATCAATGCACTTTGCACCACTCCTGCATACAGTGATTTTTTCCAGTGCTTTCCATAGTAGGAGGCTTAAGGACTCCTAAAATAAATTGGGTTCAAGTCTATGTGCCATTTGCCATTTGCTGTATGCCATTTGCTGCACACCATGACCCAAGACATCAGGCTCTTCAAAAGACTTCAGTAGGCTATTGTTCTTTCCAATTTCATATGTAAATGCATTCTTCTCTTACAGAGCAGCCCAACATCTCTATTGGACAAGACAACCTGGTCAAACACATGCAGTACTTGATGTGGGGGGTTTTCTGATGCATAGTGTGTGTTTTGCTTATGTGCTTCCCAGCAAACAAGGCCCATCTGTTCTCTGTTTTCTACTAACATAATGTTTTGCTGATCCACACTTATATTTCTCAAGCAGGAGACTGTCAGCTGTTTCATCTGTGCCTTATACACCTTTTTACAGAGCCCAATGATGGTTTTTTCTTATAGCAGATGTTGGTTCTCTCATAAGATTCATCCTTTTGTTTTGCATGATACCAGCCAGTATATAAAACTTGTAAGGTTCTCTTCTGTCAAGATTACAATGTGCAGACAAACAAGGTCAGACCTTTTTCAAAGCTGGGCAGTGAGTTGTCAGAGTTATTATGGGCACTCTGTATAACAAATCATCAAGACAATCTCTGAGTGCAAAAAAACATGGCCAAGGTAAAGACATAGAGTTGCTCTATAGTACAGAGTGTGAAGGCCTTGCTCATTTACATCTATTTGGCACATTGCCCTGCCTTTCTCATTACCTCTCCCCTCTGTACTTCAGCATTTCAATAGTTCCAGTCAAAGTTGGATAATATCTTGAGTACATGGTATGCAATAATAATTATATCAGGGTTGTATTTGGGTGCAGGATTAATCTTTTTGAATACCAGAAGAGCCTGGTCTTCTTCCTAACAAATTCATGGAGCTAAGACATAACAAGAGGCAACAAATTTACTTACACACTGTAAGGGGACACTATCACATTCCTTTTCTCTACACTCATTACACATATTTACTTCTAGGTATGACATCTCCAGACAAACTCCACCTCTGATGTCCATCTCTATTGCCAACTCCACCAGCCTTCCCTGTCACCAACTCTGAGTCCTGCTTTGTCAGACTCTGGACTTTGGCCCTTGGAATGCCATATGCATCAGCTCATTGTTTTGCCTCTGCTCCACAGTATAGGGGGTCTATAACTATACAGTTTATCAGCCACTGGATTATATATACAGGACACATCTGGCAGAGGGATCCTTAGATTTGTTCTCTTTGGATTTCCCCTTTGCCAGTCTTGTACAAGCCTACAAGCCTTTAAGGGTCACCCTTACAGGTGCAGCCTACCCATCGGAGCTTGTCTCCAGACTTTTGTCCATTGACAGAGGTCACAGGTGCTGGTGTAGGAGCTGATATACTAGGACATCTGTGGCCACCAATAATTCTGGGATACCAACTCCAACACCTTCCAGTGACCTGAATGTCTGTCATGATGGAGTTTGACAATCTGACACTGCAGGTCTGGGTCATTGGGAATATAGATTCAACCACAGAATGTGAGAACTCCCTGCTCCTCTGCCCACTCTGCACTCTTTACCAACTGAACTCCAGAGTGTGCAGACTTCAACACAGCAGTGGCCTTGGCCATGATGTCCTCATACATGTTCCCTCTGTTTCCCCAATAGATATTCTGCAGAATCTGTTCCTCTTCACCCACAGGAGCCAGACCTTCTAGAGCATGGATAGCAAAGAACTCTGGTTTGAGCAACACAATGTCTGTGTGGTCAGAACTCCCATCTCCATGATCTGGGTGATGGGACAAGGTGTTGGGTTTGCCCATGGTCTGTCCAGGGCAGTGATGCAACACAAAATCAAAGTTGGCAAGATATAGAGACCACCTTGCCTGCCATCGATTGAGCTTCTTGGCAGTCAAGAAATACTGGAGGTTTTTGTGGTCAGTATGGACCTTGATCTGGTGTTGCATACCCTTCAGGAAATGCCTCTACTCCTCAAGCGAATGGATAATTACAAGCATCTCCTTGTCATGGATCTCATAATTCCACTTGACCACATTCAGGCTCTTCAAGCAGAATGCAACCAGATGCCATTTATCATCCTCCAGAGACTGTTGAGACAACACCACTCCCATGGTGAAGTCCAAGCTGTCTGATTCTACCCAGAAGGGTCATCCATCATCTGGAAATATAAGAACAGGCTCAGAGGTAATGGCATGCTTGAGGGTGTCAAAGGCACCCTGCTGTGTGGGTTCCCACACTCACATAACATCCTTGGCCATAAGGTCAAAGAGAGGTCATGCATGATGCAAGAAATCCCAGATAAACCATTGGTAGAAATTGGTAAAGCCTAGAAATGACTATACCTCCTCCTTGTTTTTCAGAGTTGGCCACTCTGCAACTCCAGCCACTTTCACTGGGTCCATGGATACCATTCTGTGAGAGATAACAAGTCTGAGATATTCAATCTCCATCTTCTCAAACTCTTATTTCTTGGGCTTCAAGAACAAGCAATATTCATGGAGATGGTCCAGTATAAGACAAGTGATGCAATGATGCTCCTCAAGGGTTTTGGTGTAGGTAAGGATATTGTCAAGATATATGCAAACAACTCCTTCGGCTATAAGATCATGGAAGATGACATTCATCATCATCTGAAATGTGGCTGGACTATTGGTGAGTCTGAAAAACATAACCAACAGCTCAAAGAGCCCACAGTTTGTCTGAAACACTGCCTTCCACTCATCTCCCTCCTTAATGCAAACATTATTGTAGCCCCACCAGACATCCAATTTGGTGAAATATCACATATCACAGAGGTTATTAATGAGCTCATATCTGGTATAGCCCTTGTAAACTTCATCATCATCTTCATCATCAGAGTCCAGGCACAAGTCTGGGACATCATCGAAGTCCAGTTCAGGCAAAGGAACTCTGCTGGTATGGCACACACATATAGCAGCCCAGAGTTTAGTCCACGCTTTGTGCTCTGCTTTTACCTCCTCTCTACAGGTCTAATAGTGGGAGGGGCAATGACTCATTGAGGCTGTTCCAGCTGCCCAGTCAATCTCTGGGTTGTGCTCTCAGAGCCAGGTGTACCCAAGGATCATGTCCTGTCAACCGAGATTGGTAATGGCAAATACTGCACATTCCACATGTCTGTTGTAACACAGGATCAGGTCCACAATGCTGGTGATAAAGCCAGCTGTGTTCAGAGTTCCATCCACATTGTTTATGGGAATGGGTTGAGAGAGGGGTGAGATTATTCTGTTGCACAAAGTGGGTGTGTAGGAAGAGTCCAGAGGCACCACAATCCACCAGAGCCTTCAAGCTGTGGATCTTCTGAGTGTCCATGGTCTCTATCTCCATGTTGAGGGACAGAGAGTTAGGACTCGGAATAGCAGTAAGAACATAACAGTGGGGCAGGTGTTTTTCCCAGCAAGGTAGTCCATGATGGGAGGGAGGCTTCCCTAGTGAACTGGAGTTGTGAACTCTGATGTCTGGGGGTCCTGGAGAAGAAAGGAGTATGTCTTGATTTGAATTGAGTTCACATAGGGAGAGTGCGGCAATGGAATGGGATTCTGCAGACTCTATAGACAAACATGCAAACCAATTGGAACCTGCCAACAGGAGTATACTTTTCACTTGTGGCATAACTAAAAATCCTCCTCTAATTCTCCAGACTGGCCTTCTGTGCTTGCTCTGGAGGCCTGTTTGTTTGGCTTGGGAGTGTGAATGGTATCCTGCTCGACCAGGAGACTCATAGCCCAGTCCTGGTGCTCTTCTGCCATCATTGCATGGATATCAAACTGGTCTGGGCAGTTGCAGGAGAGATGTCCAGGTTTTTTGCATCAGAAACAGACACCTGGAGTTCATGAGTGCTGACAAGAGGTGTCGATATCCATGGGAACACCAGGGGGAAGGGAACAAGTAACTGGTGCAGCCCCTGGAGGGATGGTCTGAACAGGGGGAGCAGAGAATGGATGAGATGAGACAACTCTGGGAGTCTGGTTAGCCAGAATCAGAGCTGGGGTTACTCAGGGTTTGGCAAATGCAGCATGGAAGTCATGGTTAGCCTGATTGTTGTAGTCAACCAAGCATGTGGCTTCAATCCATTGGTCAACATGTTCATCAGAGGGGCACCCATCCACCATTCCTGCAACTTTGTCTTCAATCCTTTTTTCAAGACCACATTGGAAACAGAACATGAGTTGTGCTCCATTGGGGAAGTTGGACTCCTCCATGAGATTCTGGAAGGTGTTGATATAGTTGTCAACAGACTGGGTTCCTTGTTAGTAGTCTGTAGTCTCGAGGGTTGTTGCAGCTGTCCACTTTTCATCCCAGGGACAAAATGAAGAGATGAACTCTGCACAGAACTCTGCATAGGATCAGAAACAGGGAACTCTGCCATAGAACTTAGGGTAACAAAGTGTATGGGCTGTGAAACAGGTGGCATGGCCCCCTTTCATGTACAAGAGGGCCTGATTGATGTAAGTCTGTTTGTCTGGAAATGCCTTTGGGACAAGAGACATAAAAAGATCACAGGAGTTGATGAAGGCACGCTCTTTCTCTCTCTCACCATTGAAGGAGTCAGGGGGCACAGGATGCAGGCAATCTGTAGAGTGTGAGGAATGCTGCACAGCAGCTGGAGTTGCTGGCATGGGGTTTGGCACAGCAACAGGGTTGGGGACACAATGAGCTGTATCTATAGCAAGCTGCTCAATGATGCGCCAGAGTTTGGTGACTGAATTTAGGACTTGGCCAATTTGGCCAGCTTGGGTCTGTAGTTGTCCCTCAACAGCGATGAGCCTCTGCCAGGCTTCCTGCTCAGGCTGTTCAACAGCAGGTGCCAGGGTAAGTACATCCAGTTTGGGGTCCATGACTACTAGACAAGGTGGGGGAAGTTCAGCAATGGAAGTAAGTGTTGTTGCAAGGCTATCTGAGTACTTGACAATGTTCTTGGACATCCCAGACCTTGTAAGAGATTTGTTCTACTGTAAGGGCAACCCTTAAAGGCTTGTAGGCTTGTATAAGACTGGCAAAGGGGAAATCCAAAGTATATTAGACAGGCTATGGTAGATACTGGGAAAGATGCACCTGGCAAAGGGGAAATCCAAAGAGAACAAATATAAGGATCCCTCTGCCAGATGTGCCCTGTATATATGATCCAGTGGCTGATAAACTATATAGTTATAGACCCCCTATGCTGTAGAGTGGAGGCAAAACAATGAGCCAACACACATGGCATTCCAAGGGCTGAAGTCTGGAGTCTGACAAAGCAGGACTTGGAGTTGGTGACAGGGAAGGCTGGTGGAGTTGGCAATAGAGATGGACATCAGAGGTGGAGTTTGTCTGGAGATGTCATACCTAGAATTAAATATGTGTAATGAGTGTAGTGAAAAGGAATGTGATAATGGAATGAGATAGTGTCCCCTTACAGCATCCTGATATGAATTTACTGTTTTTTCAGTTGCTTTGGCAAGGTCTGCCTTGATAGTCATTGTTGTAGCTTCAAGCACAGTTTTCATGTTGTCCAGTCATCATTTAAGGTTGCTTGTTACAGCCTTTGTGATGCTTTTGACAAGGTGGGTGCTGTCCAGGGTGTCCAGTATGTGTGCACAGGCTGTGATGGCATTGACACTATATATGTCTCGAGTGACAGTAGGGATGTCAGCAATTTGAAAAAGTGTTTGCACTAGGGTGGCAATTGTCATCCTTTCTGTTCTACCAATCAGCTCATTTGTGCATAAAAAAGACTTGCCTTTGCTGGCATTGGTGATCCTGCACAGAGATTTGTCTTCATCATTGTCTTGATCCCACAAGGTCAGAGTTGTGCTCTTCCCTGATTCTTGTGGTTCTGATGTATTTTTGCTTTGTTTCTCTAACATTTTAAGTATATTTGATTGCTTAGGGTTTTCTTTGGATCTTGGTCCATTTGTTCTGGAGCTTAAACATGTGTTTCAGACTTTTTGCTGCTGAGGTCCTGCAAATGACATGGTTGGTTGTGTGATGTGGGAATGGTGTAAATACTCTTCTTGGAGGGACTTAGATAGTGGTATAGTAGATATAAAGAGATAAGTGGGTGCTGTAAGCTATGGTATCAAGTTGACACTGCAGCCTGGGTGCAGAAAATCTGGGGTCCTAGTAGGAGTGCCATGTGGTCTGGGTCCAAGAAGGGCTCTGATGATATTCTTATCTATACCAAGACTCTTGAGAAGCATCACTACATCACTTGTCTTGTACTGGACCATCTGAAAGCATGCTCTAAGTGTGCACCCAGAACAGTCCAGCTAAAAGGCAGAATAACTGAGAAGTTACCTTCTCAGTCACCACACACTATATATGCACATTATGGGAACTGTTGTAAGCTGGCAGGCTTATACCATCCTTATGAATATTGCTTGTTCCTGAAGCCCAAGAAATGAGAGTTTGAGAAGATGGAGATTGAATATCTCAGACTTGTTCCAAGTTCTATTTATAGAACAAGGTTATTCCTTGCTCGCGGCATACCCAGCATCAAGTAATGGCTGTTCCCATCACTGTTCCCATCACTGGTTATGATTGTTAGCCTAAAGCTTATGTTATCAGCCCACTGCCAAACCAGTGCAATTAAGCAGGCAACATACTATCAACATTACAGTGAACGCAAGCTTCAATGTTGGCTGTGTATTGGTTTTGTCTGCCTTCAGGCTGGACTCAATGTCACTTGCATCCTCTTACTGGGATTGGGCAATCCCTGCATATTGCCAAACACGTTCAGCAATGTCACATGATGCACGCGCATCATTCGGCACCTGTTACGATTTTCCATGTCCCTATTTCTTCCTCACTCCTCTTCTCACGGTAGCATTACTATTTACTATATTTATCTTTGACAGATTGTTGTTGCTCTCACAGCCCCGCTGTCACGACCCATATCACTTCCCTTCCCTATCCCCATCATTATTTGGAAGATCTGTCATCGTTGTCTTACCTACCAGGCCCCTATCTCGTCTCTTTTACGATACATTGGCCCTTGAACATTTATCTCACAGTTACCCAGCAGTATATAAGTAGTAGGACAATTGGTCAAGCTCCTCAGCTTGATCTATTGAAATATACCCTCTTACTCGATTATACTCTGGGACTTACAACGTTCCTTCTGCTCAATCTTCGAACTGACGACTGTGCCTAGAAAGCCAGTACAATATAACCTTGCCCTCCGAAGCAGGTTATCGACTATCTATTTGCCATCAAGGCTAGGATAGAGAGCTCGTCTAGGCCAATAGCCGACAAACATCAGAACACAAGCTTAGATTGAGTAGTTAAGGACGCCAGTCCTAACAAAAGATCAAGCTCGACATCAACCGCCTACCTATCTAGGTAAAGGCAACCCCTGATCAACAAGACGACTTCCAGGACCAGACAGTCTGGAACTTACAGATTAGGATCCTTTGATACCTACTCCTCGAACTCTGAACCAGAATACGACACACCTAGTGAAGGCTCCCCAGAACCAGATCCTCTTACCGACTCTACTTTCGGCTTGATTGAACAACGGAACCCAGAACCGTATATTCCCCTATACGCCCCGACACCCAGACCCCAGACACCTGAACCTGAAATGGCAGAACAATCCATGAACCCTGACCCCAAACAACCATGACACCGACTCATCGTAACGGTGAATTGAAGATTAACCTTCCTGCTGTATTCGACAGAACCCGCAGCAAGTTCAAGACATTTATCTTGGACTCAGGTCTCTATTTGAAACTCAATGAAGAGACCTACAACATGCCTAACAAAAGGATTGCGTTCCTGCTCTCCTACATGAAAGGAGGAACTGCTGGCCCATGGAAGGAAAACTTCTTGAACGAGAATCTTACAAAGGAAAGTTGGGGATCCGAAACAGCATTCGCCGAAGAACTGAAAAAGGCCTTCGAGCCTATCGATGATGAAGGCGACGCCCGAGCCAAACTCCGGACTTTGAAACAAACCGGAACGGCAGACGAATACATTGCTGACTTCAAAGTCCAGGTGGGACGAAGCAAGATCAAGGAGGACGCCCCCTTGATCGAATACTTCATGGAAGGCCTCAAGAATAAACTTCTTGAAAAAGTATTCGATATGGAAAAAATGCCAAAAACCCTAGACGACTGGTACACAGCCGCCTCTAGATTCGACAACCAATGGCGTAGATCGAAGGCCTTGGCAGAACGGTTCCGTGGAGTACTCCACAAAACCTCCCACTCCAACCAGCAAGCCCCACGACACGTCCTACGTGACCCCAATGCAATGGACATTGACCATCTCACTCTCGAGGAGCGAGACACTCACATGAAGAAAGGACTATACTTTGAGTGTCACCAACCCGGTCACTGTGCCAGTGACCACCGAAAGGGGAAGTTCCCTGTTGAACCCCGAAAGTTCAACTTCCAGAAGGATGACCGAAAGAAAGGAAAGGAGACGTACCTCCACATCAAGGCAATGATTGCGGAACTCCCTGATGACGAAAAGGAGGAATGCTTCCAGGGAATGGAAGAATCGGGTTTTTAAAACGGCGGACTGCTTCGACGTCAGCACCCGCCATCGTTTCAATCTCATCTGTAATATTAGCCAAGAATTCAAAGTCCTTTCGAATCCCCACCTCAGTTAATATCAATGAGAGAAACGTCGACACAAACACCCTAGTGGACTGCAGAGCACAGGGAATCTTCTTGGACAAAACCTATGCCAAGGAACAAAATATTCCAATCAAGGAGTTGAAAACCCCAATCAGGACAAAGAACGTGGACGGGACATATAACAAGGCTGGCCCAATTACCCATTATACCTGGTTGACGACCAGGGTAGGAGACCTGAACCTGCACGATCTCTTCCTAGTACAAGACCTGGGAAACGAAAAAATGATTTTCGGGCTCTCCTGGCTCAAAAAGTACAACCCTGCGATAGATTGGCAAAACGGTACCCTTAATATCAATCCAACACGTGCAAAGAGAACCTTTTCATCCATCCTGAGGACTCAGATGGAAATAAGGAAACTGCAAATACAAGCCGAAGACACTATCACCCACACACCAGCAACCTTGACTCCCGCGAAACGAACCCTGACTTCTGTCATGAAACAGATAAATGAAACCAGAAGATTCCAAACTCGAATAAAGGAAACCATCAACAGAAAGACCCACAAGGAAGCAGACGCTTCCATGGATCCCAAACCAGAATCGCATCCTGAAGTGGAAACGATTCCAAGCAAGAAATATCCTAGACCAACTATTGAAGAGGTCGAAGATGAGGAACTTCAGACCAAAGGACCCACACTAGGGCTGGACAGCCTGATACTCGCAAAGGTCGAAGACATAAAACAAACTCTGATTTCTGAAACACCTCAGGAAACCAAACGACAGGATGAACCTGTGCAGATTCTTCCTGAAGAATTCGAACCCGACGAAGACTACCTCTCCAATGATGAACTAGTCATCAGTTATATTCAAGGAGAACCGGTCCTAGGAATATTCGAAGAAAAGGAAGCCCCGCTGACAGAGGAACACCGAACATCAGAGTACACAGTCAAAAGGAAAGGTCAGGCGATGGGACAGTTCACAAAAGCCCTTCACTCCACCAGACACTCTTATAGTCAGAATATCTGGATCAGGCAAAAGATCTCCATAGCTCAAGAACTGGCTCACCTCCACACCAGCGGGAAAGAAGAGGAACCTAAACCAAAAACGATAGAGGAGATGTTACCAGACTACTATCAAGAGTATAAAGAAGTCTTCGAGAAGAAGGCATCCAAACGAATGCTGACCCGACGGACTTTCGACTACGCGATAAACCTGAAACCAGATGCCATACCACGGGACTGCAAGGTATACCCCTTATCCCCCAAAGAACAAGAAAAACTGGATGAATTCCTCACGGAAAACCTACGAAAGGAGTACATCCGATATTCAAACTCCCCCATGGCATCGCCCTTCTTCTTTGTTGCCAAAAAGGAGGAAGGATCCCTCCGACCTTGTCAAGATTACCAATATCTGAATGACATGACAATCCCAGACACTTATCCCCTCCCCCTAATCAGCGATTTGATGGAGACTCTGAAAGGGGCGACCATCTTCACGAAGCTGGATCTACGATGGGGATATAACAATGTCAGAATCAAAAAAGGAGACGAATGGAAAGCCGCGTTTAAGACCAATCGCGGGCTCTTCGAACCAACAGTAATGTTCTTTGGACTCTGCAACTCCCCTGCGACATTCCAAAGAATGATGAACGAAATATTCCGCGACATGATCAACGAAGGATGGATCATCATTTATATGGATGACATCCTGATATTTTCGGACAACCTTGATGAACACCAGAAGAGGACACTTCGAGTACTGCAACGATTGAAGGAGAACGATCTCTTTCTGAAGCTGGAAAAGTGTACCTTTGAAACCAACCGAATTGAATACTTAGGGATGATCATCACCCCTGATCATGTATCGATGGATCCAACAAAGCTCGCAGGGATCAAAGATTGGCCAACCTCAACGACGGTGAAAGGAGTGCGATCGTTCCTGGGTTTCGGGAACTTCTATCGAAAATTCATCAGCCACTTCGCAGACATAGCTCAACCACTACATGAGCTGACAAAAAAGGATAAACACTGGGAATGGACGAAAGAAAGAAATGATGCCTTTGAAAAACTCAAGGCAGCATTTCTGAAGGCACCAGTCCTGCTCATGCCTGACAGGACAAAACCCTATTTGATCGAATCGGACGCATCAAAATGGGCTACAGGAGGAGTTATTCGCCAGCAGGATATCAATGGCGACTGGCATCCATGCGGATATATATCGCACGCCTTCGACCAGACCCAACGAAACTATCAAATTTATGACAGAGAATTACTGGGAATCATCAGGGCACTTGAAACATGGCGACATTTAATCCAAGGCACGGAATTCCCGATGGCGATACTCTCCGATCACAAGAATCTGACATTCTTCCAGACTGCCCAAAAGTTGAACAGAAGGCAGGCCCGCTGGAGCCTTTATCTCTCTCTATTCAACCTGAAATTGATTCATGTTCCTGGGTCAAAAATGGTGCAATCGGATGCACTGTCATGTCGACCCGACCTCTGCCCGGAGGAGGACACCGATAATGAGGACATTATACTCTTACCTGATGAACTATTCATTCGAACGATAGACCTCGACCTGAGGAGTGCCTTAACCCAAGCACTGATGAAAGACAAGACTATGATGGACGCCATCGATGCCCTGAAGACAAAGGGGGTGCCACCCACGAAATCCGCTCTAGAAGACTGGAAAATCGACGACGGCATGTTATTCTTTCGAGAGAAGTGCTACGTGCCAGGGGATCAGGAACTTAGACGAGGAATCGTCCAACGATACCATGATACACTAGCAGCAGGACATCCCGGCCAATTCAAGACACTGGAACTAGTCAAACGCGACTACTGGTGGCCGGGGATGCACACGTTCGTGAAGAAATATGTTGACGGCTGCACCACGTGTCAACAGATGAAGGTTAATACACACCTGACGGTAACACCTGTAATGCCAATCCGGTCTTCGACAACCAGACCCTTTGCACAGATCTCCATGGACTTTATCACCGACCTACCAGCACGTGATGGATCTGACTCTGTCATGGTCGTGGTAGACCATGGGCTTACGAAGGGGGTAATTCTGATCCCATGCACAAAAACAATCGATGCATTAGGGACTGCAGACCTCCTCATGCAGAATGTCTATAAAAGGTTTGGGCTCCCCGACACAATCATCTCGGACAGGGGTCCACAGTTTGCAGCACGAGTCACGAGAGAACTTGGAAGACTGCTAGGCATCAAACTCGCCATGAGTACGGCCTACCACCCCCAAACAGATGGACAGACAGAACGGCTGAACCAGGAATTGGAAGTATACCTACAGATCTTCTGCTCGAACAACCCCAAAACATGGAAGGATTTACTACCTCTAGCGGAATTCACGCACAACAACCACATGCACTCTGCACGGAATGCCTCTCCATTTTACCTAATGATGGGCTTCGACCCTAGAAGCATTCCTACCCCCTATCCAAAGACCGACGTACCCACAGTCGAACAAAGAATTGTTGCCTTACAATGTGCAAGAGACGAAGCTCTGGCGACACACGAACTAGCCCGGCAGAAGATGATGAAGTATACAACACGTAACTTCAAACCATTTGAGAAAGGGGATAAGGTCTGGCTGGAAAGCACCAATCTAAAGATTGGGTATCAAACGCGGAAGCTAGCACCCAGGAGAGAAGGACCATTTGAAATCACAGAGGTCCTAGGCCCCTTAACTTACCGACTGAAACTCCCAAGCCAGTGGAAGATTCACCCAGTGTTCCATGCCAGTCTCCTGTCATGCCATGAAGAGAATGACATTCACAGACCAAACTTCGTCCTACCTCCACCTGACCTAATCGACAGAGAAGAGCAATATGAAGTAGAAGCCATCGTGGCACACAAGAAGGTCGGAAAAGGCTACCGCTACCTGGTCAAATGGAAGGGATATTCATCAGCAGAAAATACGTGGGAACCGTCAACCAATTTGGAAAACGCTCAGCAAATCTTAAGCAATTACAAAAAAAGAAGACAACTCTAACTCGCTCCCAACCTCACAACATGCTGACTGACACCACCTCAAATGCTTTCATACTTGCCGCCCTAATTGCCATGGTAATCTGGATGGCTGGTCTGACTATCTTTTTCATCCGAAGACGTCGACAATGGGAACGAAGAATGTTCGGACAAGAGGAAGGAGAAAATCGACACTCTTTCCATCCTATAGAACTCACTCTTCGCGACCCAATCCCACTTCCAATCCAACTAATCTCCCCAACCCCCGCTGAACCACCTCAAACCAGGACCCGTACTCGCCCCCCACGCTCTAGCTTGCTTCCACCTTGACTGACGCACATCCCCAGAATCTACTCCCCTCTATCCCCGAATTGGGAAGCAGACGAACCAAGAAGAATCCCCATCCAACGACGACCCCCCTTTCCATCAACAATTATCGTAGAACCCTTGAGCGCAGGAACACTCCCCCTGGCAACCTATACTCCATCTATATCCAATCAGAGGAGCTAGAACCTCTATGAACCCCCCCTATTTAACCGAACCAGAAAATATCACCCTCCTCATGGCCGAAATCCGCACTCCCCTAGATCACATTCCCCCAAACCACCCTCTTGTCGAAAACCTGGAACATTTCCAGGACTGGTATCGGACGCTAGATGCATACGAATCTCTGCTGCCAGTCCTCCGCCCACATAGATCCCTCTTTGTCTTTCACCAATTCTTCCGGCTAGCCCAAGACGGTCGGGAAAATGCTCTACAGAACCTCGCAACCCTGGAACGTTTGAAGTGAGATGTGGAAAACTCACTTGAATCCGCGAACCTCATCCAGGACACCGTTCTGCGGCAACTTATTTGTCACGATATCCTCACCCACGTCCGCGGTCACTATGATCCTCCTCCACCACCTCCATACCCCGTCTCACCCCCGACAGCCCCTCCAAGTCCTAGCATTCCTGATCCCCCCCTCTCACGAGCCCAAAGAAGACGTCTACGACATGAAACAGCATTCCGGTTAACAAGGAATACCCTGGAAGAACCTTCTCCCACCAACACACTCCCACCCCCGCAACTCAGACCAGCGTCAACCGCTCCTACCCTGATGTTACCAGCTGAAATACCTACATGCCGACGGTGCAATTGACGAGGACATGAGGTTACTCAATGCCTCACACGAATATGTCGATGGTGCGGGATGATGGATGCTGACCACACCAACGATGACTGTGTCATCAACCGAAGTCATGATCACGCATATCAGGATCTGGGAGGAGACGTGTTCGATGAAGAAGGGATCCACAACATGATAGGAGAATGAAGAAGTCAAAGTCGGTGTCTTCGCCCTTAGTCGGAGGGTAATGTTACGATTTTCCATGTCCCTATTTCTTCCTCACTCCTCTTCTCACGGTAGCATTACTATTTACTATATTTATCTTTGACAGATCGTTGTCGCTCTCACAGCCCCGCTGTTGCGACCCATATCACTTCCCTTCCCTATCCTCATCATTATTTGGAAGATCTGTCATTGTCGTCTTACCTACCAGGCCCCTATCTCGTCTCTTTTACAATACATCGGCCCTTGAACATTTATTTCACAGTTACCCAGCAGTATATAAGTAGTAGGACAATTGGTCAAGCTCCTCAGCTTGATCTATTGAAATATACCCTCTTACTCGATTATACTCTGGGACTTACAACGTTCCTTCTGCTCGATCTTTGAACTGACGACTGTGCCTAGAAAGCCAGTACAATATAACCTTGCCCTCCGAAGCAGGTTATCGACTATCTATTCGCCATCAAGGCTAGGATAGAGAGCTCGTCTAGGCCAATAGCTGACAAACATCAGAACGCAAGCTTAGATTGAGTAGTTAAGGACGCCAGTCCTAACAGCACCCACACAAGTGACCCAAGCAATTTCAAGTGAGCACACAAGCACCATTGGCTCAGAGTCACTTTCAGGAGCTTTTAATATACACGTACAATAGTTCCTTCATACCAGATGATTAATAAAACATATTGAATACATCTATATCAGAAAACACCAGCTAAATCCCCCTGTGACGACTGGCTTTCAACCGGTCACATGTCATGGGGCTTGGGGGTCCGGCATTCTAAGAGTGTCCAGGCCACCCCCTTCCCAGGGGTCCGGCATTTGGAGAAGTGTCCGGGTCACCCCTTGAAGACTCAAAGTCATGTCCTAAGCACGGGCCAGTGGTGTAATGGTTAAACATGCTGATCCTTTGGAACCTTTGGAGCTGAGATCCCAAGTTCAATTCCGGGCTGGTCCATGTTTTCAACGATTTCCCAGACGGTATCACACCCCCCCTCAAATAGGCTGAAAACTAAAACCTATGGAACTCATTGTATACTGATCATAAAGCCAAGGTCTTGGAGGCAACTCTAGCTGATTTTTTGTGCTCTTTACATCTCTGGAGGCCATTTCTGTAAAATGGTCCTGCTTTACCATAAAACACCCCATTTTAGGGTAGAATTTGTTGATTTAAATGGTTTAACTAGAGAAAATTGAACTTTTGTTTCCAGAGACTTGTAGAGCACAAAATTCTGTTGGGACCACTCTCTTATACCTAAGCAATCCGTGTACTCTATGTTGAGTTCTATTCCTCGGAAGGTTTACCCATCAAGCAGAGCTACTTTGGTGCATTCCCACAGTCTGATGTAGCAACAACATGCCAAAATGTTAAGGTACAGACACCTGGCACCCAATTGTAGTTCCCAGCAGAAACTGGTAAAAAAATAATTTTTGTTACTGTTTTGGGTGTATATTTGAAACCACTTAAGATACAGATTTGAAACCACTCAAGAACTAAGTAATGTGCTTGCTGACTATTTCTTGATAAACACAAAGGAAATACTTTAGGTATATAATTTGTATCTCCAAAAAACCACCTTGAGTGTTCTTTGTCTGGTATATCTCAAGAAATACTACATCAGTGAACTGGTATTTGTGAGCTGAAAGGTTACTGATGCTTGCTGACCATCATTTACCATCATTTACCTTCACTTACCTCTTGGCTAATTATGCTAATTCACTGATGATGATCTTTGACATTAGAATGCAGTCATTCCCACACATTGTTCTGGACATATATCACTGTATTTTGATATAATAATAATCTATACTATATACTCACATGGCAACATGTCTTGTTGAACTGGGGAGAACCATGTACAAGCTCAAAATTTCAGGTGAGACAGCTGGGTCACTGTTTTGGTCAATTTATTACATAAGCGTCCAAATCTGGCTGATGTGGCTCTAGCTGGCATTGCCCAATCCCACTCTTACTGCAACCATGTCCGATTGGGTACATGATTCGATAGTAGTATTACTGTTGAATCTGTGTGCCTTTCCAAAGCTATCCTCTCTCTTGTCATCATTGATGTCCTACTGTTTGTTGCTAGTATTAGTGGCAAATAAGTAGATGTCATTTCAAGCCCTGGTTCCTCTCTGGTTGCACCCCTGGCACCCAATGGTAGTTCTCAGCAAAAACTGGTGAAAAAATAATTTTTGTCACTGTTTTGGGTGTATATTTGAAACCACTTAAGATACAGATTTGAAACCACTCAAAAACTAGGTAATGTGCTTTCTGACTATTTCTTGATAAACACAAAGGAAACACTTTAAGTATATCAATTTGTGTCTCCAAAAAACCACCTTGAGTGTTCTTTGTCTGGTATATCTTGAGATACACCCAAAGAACAAAGAAAGTTGGGTATATCTCAAGAAACACTAGAGAGCAAATATCTTGAGTGCTTCTTTCAATGTTTCAGTTGATATACTTAGAGCAATTTCTTGGTGCTCCTCAGGAAATACTCAAGGCCCACATTGAGTAGTTGTTGAGTAGTTCTGAATATATATCTCATGTGGTTCTAGATATACACCAAAAAATACAACACAATATATTTTCTGGCTGGTATTTCTTAGAAAACACCATCTGGCACCAGAAGTGTTGATGTCAAGCTTCTGCTGTTTATTGCTAGTATTAGTGGTGAATATGTAGACCTCATTTCCAGCATTGGTTCCAACCCAAGGCTCTCTCTCAGGTTGTCATCATTGTTCTGCTATTCGTTGCTAGTATTAGACAAATAAGTGGACATCATCTCGCAGCCTCATTCAAGACTGCATCCAGGCGTATCCAATTGTAGGCCATAGGAACCTGTGAATACATTTTTTTCACTGTGTAAGTACCACTACTACACTTGTAATCATGTGTCTCCATCTAGCTGCAGCATTTGATCTCCTCTTCTAAGTGTTCTACCCTCCTTCTGTCAATGACAACAGCATATCAACGCTCTGTGCATTCAGTGAGTAATTTTCACTGTGATTTGTTCACATTCTCATCGCTGATATCCATGATTTAATGACAGTACATGTTATTGCTGTATATGCTTGATGATATTCATAATATTACTGTTAACAGTAAGTCCTGTTCCTTTGAAATGTAGGTGTCTGTATCTTACAATGTGTGGGTCTGGATGGGTCACTTAGGTGGCAAGGGATCCCCAGTATTTCCAAGTCCAAATTGATGGCGCTTCGTGGCTTCAGATCTGCTTATGTACAGTCATTCACCGGTCTTTGGAACACACGGGTCAATGGACCAAACGGCTCTGACGGCCACAATTCCCCACGAACCTCCTCAAATGTTTCGTAATATCCATTATATAGCTCATATCCATGTACCCCCAAAACTTCATAGCTGTATGATACATAGGTCCTTGCATGCGATGTGTTCTTGATAATTTGGTGGGAAAACTGAATTTTGTCCGGCTGAAATAACAAAAACTACTTCAATTTCTAGAAACTTTTAGTAGCCAGATTCAAACATCATATTTCCCAGTGGAGTTCAGATAGATACTTCAGAGATAACTACATAGCTTTGTGAGTTATTCACGAAACAGTGTCAAAGGGGTGAAATGTCGGCGGCGCGTCGAGTCACGTCACGCTTGCCATAATGGGAAGTCAAGATCCGAATCAAGGGAGACTGCAAACACATACCCAGCAAAAAATGGTCGGTGTTGCCAAATCTCAGACCCTCAAGAGACAGATCTTCAGGAAGGAGGTGGACGACCTCAAGGCATATGCTGTTAGGCTGTACAAGGAGGAGCAGGACCAGCCACTCGCCCCTGGGGAGAAACACAAGTCATTGCGTCAAATTTGCACAGACGCGTCCGATGCGCACTTCGCGGAGACAGGCCGACGCATTCCCCTAGCACACAACACCTTGGCACGGCATGTCCGCAGAGGTTGGATAGCGACGACGATGGCGAGGACGACCTCTCGATGTCCGAGAACGATACTCGATCGGGATCTGAATTCTGATCAGGAACCGGCTCGATTGGGAAAATCAGGGTAAATCACGGTGCTGATGTGACTGTTCCATTGACCCATTTTCGCTTGATAAGGACTTTTTTCATAGATCCCTTTCATCGCCTTGTTTAATGGTGTTCGATAACGGTTTTTACGTGCTCAAACATTAGTTTACTCATCATACTACAATGCTGTCAATTCAGAATGTCTCATTTTGTACTACAACAGCTTCGGGAAGGTCATGAAAATTTGATTGGTCCAAAGAGCGGTGAATGACTGTACACTTGATCCCTTTGCCGGTCTTGTTGTGGACTTTGCTTCTGACCAATTCTCCTCCTTTGTAGCTTCAGCATCTAGAACTCAGACCTGCCATTCATTGGCCCAAATGACCAAGTCTATCTCCTGTGCCACCTGTCGCAAAATGATCATCGAGAAGTTTTACATGCTTCTAGATTGGATCATCTGCTTCTTCGGTACAAGCAAAATGTCCATTAACAGCCCATTTAGCTGGTGCTGAACCCTGAAGCATGAGACTGTTCTACTGAGCGCCCTTCAAGATGGGTGAAGTAGAAAGTCTTACAATGTTTGCCCGCCCATGTGGATTGCCTACCCATGAGAGGAGCACGAGTATCTCAAGCTTCCTAAGGACATGCGGGGCTTCGACAGGATCTATGTTCTGCGACCCGAGCTTCCAAGCCGAATAGGGTATAGTTTAGCTCGCCAACGCGAGATATAAGGGGTCTCTTGGTCGTCCGTCGCACTCCCCTGACTCCCCCATTTGGTACTCCAACTCTCTACACTCCTTCAACAGTATGCTTGTCTCTGCTTTCCTGTTTGCTGCAGGGATCACAGTGTCTTCAGCCCAAACACCACCGTATGTATTACATTCGACGATGATGTTGCCCATGCCTTGACATATGATGTAGATTTAAAGGTGCCTTGACGTTAGAGCCTGGTCTCACAATAGGTACGTTGTTCGTTGTCGCATTCTTTTCGGGACTCTATCAGACTGAACCCGACACGTCACAGGCAAATGCATGACCGCTGCATCAAACACGGACGGCGCAATCGTGACGCTCGAACCATGCACATATGCTGACAATCAGAAGTGGACTTTTACGGGCGGCAATGTCAGGGTCTTTGGCTCGAAATGTCTGGACGTGACGGGAGGAAGTAACGTCGACGGCACGAAGCTCCAGGTTTTGACCTGCTCTACCAACAACGCCAACCAGATGTTCTACTATTCTGTATGTAATTTGCTGCTTTCCCTGTATTCATTTTTCTCTCCCTAAATTGTGCTATTGTCTCAAGCGCGACAACCGCCTTCAATGGACGAACAAAGGCAAATGTGTCGATCTCACCTCTGGAAACTCGTCTAATGGGAACCGCGTGTGTACTTATATTCTAATTTTCTGTTTACTTCGAATTAATTTCCAGGAGCAGATCCAGATTTGGGCATGCACTGGCAATAACAAGAACCAGATCTGGAACACGGGTTACAATGTCAATGACCTCCCGGAAACATCCCAAGACGGCCAATACGGCACTAACAAGTGCGGAAAGACGTCTAGCCAGTCCTCGAAATGCCAGAACGCATATCTCAAGTGAGCAACCTGTCATCTTCCCCCCCGTTTCACCTTCACACAGATGCTTTCTGCCGTGAAGCTCCGCGGAAGATTTCTGCCTCTGGGGTCCTCGTATGTCCTCTATCCCGTCTCTCTTTCTCATTTCATCACACTCGCTTGCTAGCTAACCCAAATAGCACGATCGGTGACACCGAACACGAAGCCGTGGCATGGTGTACGAAGTCCGGCCGCGGAACCCGTACCATCCCTAACAGCGCGCTCAAGGGGGTTCACTTCGTCAAGACACCCAACTATGTGCAGGTGACGGGCGTGGGCGACTTCACCAAACTGAACATCCGCAAGGGCGACGCCGGAGGAGAGCTCGATAACAGGGGCGCTGATGGTGTGTTGAATAGCTCCTTATGAGATGATAAAAACTCATCGAGCTTTTCCTACACCCCAGGCCGTGGCAACCCATGTAATTACGCCTACTCGAGCCCTCTGTTGAGACATTCGTTAACCGCCTTTTCTTTAGCCGGCGGCCTTGTCTTCGGAAATACTTTTGGTAACGGGATCCAATACCATGAGTGGACGAACTTCATCTCTGACACAGAGTTCTGCTTCCGCGCATGCACCGGTGCCGACGCCACAGTAAACTGCAACCACATATATGACCTCATGGGCTGCTCCTGGGTACGTCGTCCTCACCTCGCCGCACTCCACCTAACCCCTGGTCATCAGAACATCCCCGCGAACTACGACGCTGGTACTTTCGAGACCTGCGACGCGGACAATGAGTACGTCCCCTTGTTTTTTTATCCTCCTCTCCCTCGGCTGACTATCCTTGTCATGGTCAGTCTGCCTATGGGCGTGTATGGTACCAGCACCTGGTATCAAGGTGTCTCGCCTACCCCACCTCCGCATCCCGCCGCGTCATCATCGAACTGCCAGACCCAGCCAACTGTCAGTGTCTCGCCGGCGAAACGGGCTGTGGGGCAGAAGCGGCGTCTGGTTGCCGCGTTCCCGAGCGCTACGCCTATGTAACTGCGGTTGCGCCGTCTTGGAAAACTCAAACGGAGGATAAACATTCATTTAATGCGTACTTAAATATCTTTTAATCATAGGACTGTTTCTTGAGTAGCGCTCGCGCAGAGTCTCGTCCAGATGGCTGAGCGCCGTTCTAAGTGGGTTTACGTTGGCGGACACGCTCGGCAAAAGTCAGACATACCCGGCTCAGCCGAAAACCGCTGTCTCACGATGGTGTTGTAAAGACTGTCAGACTATCGTGGTGTATTGTTGATGCCCTGGTACTTCATGGATCTTTGTGATCGTGACTATTCGACCTGGTGGAAGCCCGATAATTAGTTGACTTTTTTTGAAGGACACGGTCGTAAATGATGTCCAATCCAATTAGATTTCTCGGGGTGCTGCAGAAGTCCAATTTTTTCCAGGGGCCTGTGAGGATTTACTAACAGCACATACACACCTCTCGTATCGTCCAATCCTTGCCTTACCATATAGCACAGTATGCTCGTTTCCAGCTGCCTAGTTGACTGTTGGTGGACTCACTACTGTGTTTACCGAGGGTCGAGTCGGCGTATACGGCACTGGCAGGTTTACCAGTTACATCTTACATACAATGGAGAGGCTATTCTGTCCCGGAGCATGTCGCCATGCTCGGGAATGGCAGTGGTAAGACAGCCGTGGTCTACGACGAGATCTATGCGTGACTGCGTCCCAGGTTACAACGATGCGAACGTCGTTTGTATTTTTTGTTGCCCCCGTCTCAATTACAGCGCAGTTGAGAATCAAAGTGTCCTGGAAGCCAGGCCAGATAAAGAAAGAATAATCAGGTGAAGACAGGTGGTGCTTCAATATTTCAATCGTCGTTTATGTCCAGGTGCACGTGTCCTGCCTTCTCTGACCACCCTCACTCGCACCCTCGATAATCGAAATGTTACACTTTGCCATCCCTTCTGTTGACGAGAACAATCCGCTATACTGCCCAGCTGTGTCTGCTGCATCCTATCTTCAATCACTTCGACACCGACTTCATCGCACGAAAAAATCGCGAAGCAAAAATCGTCGGAACAATCGTCTTCTGGATTCCTTTGCTCGTGTGCTCGAGAATGCCCTTCTACCAGACACTTATGACTCCTCTGACGACGCGTTTCGTGGGAGAACTGTCTTCAGGCCCAACTTCAATGTGCACGGTCGATCTCGAACAACATCAACTTCAAGCGAAGACAACACGCCTAATTTCTCTTATCCTGTTGCTTGGGAGCTCGGAGATGGACATAACTTTCGGAATGGTGTCAAGGGCACCGTGGATGGCTATCGATCTCCCACAGACCTGAAGCGCAAACGAGAGAGATTCAGCGACATTCAAGGCCCACCGAAGTACGCAAGGTCTATTCAGTCCGTGCATAACACCTCCTTCGATGTCAGCGTCAAGCATGAAAAGCTCTCGTACTCCGCTGGTCCTGGTTCTCTCGCCAAGACCAAAGCTCTGGCTGCTTTTCAAAAAGTTGACTTCGGGACCAAGGATGACAAGTTCGGATTAGCATTGAAAGTCCGAGATCTTGAAGGTGCGATATGCGTTCCTCGAAGCGATCTGATATGTATGCGTTGGTATGCTAGAGCAACTATACGGCCCTCCCATCGGAACTGAGTCACCCCGCGGCATCCATGCCCTTATCGAGCGCCTTGAACACATCTTGCCAGGTATCAGACTCAAGGAACGGCTCTCGCAACAGTCCTGTCTCTCTCATCAGTCCGTCGTCAACTTTCTCGGCATCAATGGTAATTCTTCTTTCCTTCGGCCTCCCAAGGGGCTAATTGACGTTCAGGATACCTCAACGCCCGCGTCTTGGCAGTCTTTAGGACCTCAGAAATTCGCTGGATCCCGCTAACAGAATCTCTTGTAGACGCGAATGGGCTGAACCTTTGTGCAGACATCCTGCCCAGTAAGGACGTCACAAAACGGTGCCTCGTTGCTTAACGTGTACCCTAGGCTTCAGTCAACCCAACAGTTTTCTTTTTCTATCCTCGCTTTCTCTCCGCGATATCCCTGTTCACGATTTTGACATGATTTACCTCCAGCGTCTCCCCAAGCTCTCGATCCTGCTATTGGACAACACCACTATTTCAAATGAAGCGTACGTACGAGACGCGACCGTGTACAACTCCGTGACCGATCAACTTGCAGAATCTTCCTCCTCGTACCTCTCAAGCGCTCCTTGACCGAGCTTTCCGTCGGATTGAATCCTGGCATCGACGACGACGCCGTCCCCGCCCTCCTCCTCCTCTCCAAGCTTTCCTTCCTCTCCATCCTCGACACCAGCATCCACATGCCCGGCCTCCGTCGCCTCGCAAGGACTATTCACGACCAGGATCGCATTATCGACATCGAGATTCCCTCCGCATGCGAGCAATACATCGACGGTGTGACCCTTCACCCTCCCCCCGCCGCTTACTATGTATGTATGCGCCTGGAACTGACAAAACGTTAACAGATATACATAATAAATATGCCCTCGACCCGCGGCCGCCGCTTATCACGGATCCAGAGGTATGCCCACAACTGTCCGCTGCGGCGTTGCAGCGCAATCTCGCGGCGCATGCATTGAAGAATCCGGATATCATTGCGGGTGGTGGAAAGGCGGAGATGGCGGAGAGGCTGCGTGCGCTGCTGGACATGCGGCGCATGGATCTTCTGGTTAGGGAGATGATTAGAGGGGTCGAGAAGGAGAGTAAGATTCGGATGTTTTGATGACCTCGCTTGTTTTTTTTGTGCGGTTTTGCGTCTGTGTGTGTGTGCGTCCTTCTGTACGGCTTTGTTCCTAGCTTTGGTGTTTGTTTTGCGATTATATAGTCCAGCCAAGCGGACGTCACTATGATAATAATCTTCGAAATGAATCAACACAGGAACGAAGACGCGATAACACAATGTATTTTTATTCTCAAAGCCTGGGACTACGAGTTGCAATTATTTAGTTCGTCGAACCATCGAGCGCTACTACTTTTTGACGTTACCGTCTCCTTCGGTTGTCTGCTTCGCAACCACTGGGGACTTACATTTGCAACTCTAGCTAGGTGTCATCCTATACGACACGAAACCCAGAGCGCACCGCGTCGTACTGGGATCCCGGTTTCTTACTTTTATTGGACCTCGCGTCCTTTTTAGCCTGCTTCCTAGCCTCTGCCTCCCCCTTGGCCACAAACTTTTTCTGTGCCTTCTCCTCTTGCTTTGCCTTCCAATGTTCGAAAGCCTCGCGCCTTTTTTGTGTCTTCAGCTCCTGAATGCGCAGTTCCTCTTGTGCCCTCATCTCTTCCCGAGCCCGGAGCCTGCGAACACTAGTACATGCGATGGGAAATGAGCGGGCCGTGAATCACTGCACAGTGAGCGAGGGGTGCACATACGCGAGCAGGACTCTGGCGTTGGGGATTAAGAGCTGACCACTGGGGGTGCGCTCTGGCTCGGGGTCGACGGTTAGTGTACTGGGGTCCTCGACGATGGCGTGGTTCGTGCGCCAGGTTTTGCCGCTGTCTGGGGTGAAGAGCGACATCAGGTGGAGGTTGTGGTGGTCTTTGATGATGAAGTTCGAGGGATGGAAGGGGTCGCCGCCGTCTGCGGGAGGCATATAGGCTGGATCCAGCTTGCTCGCCTGGGAGGGAGCGAGAACTCTGTGAAGGTTTCCTCCTGTAGGGAAGCCGGCTATGATCGACTCACCGCAAAGTACGAGAGTTGTGCTTTTGCGAGTGCCAAGGCGAGCTGGCTACGCCGGATAATGAAGCCACAATCACACTTGACGACGATGGGATAAGTTTTCGCCTCGATATGACCTTTCCACTGTGATAGGAAACAGAGTCAGCTTCCCAAGACCACGCGGAAGTAGCACGTTCAATTTACGTGGATCGTCAGGTTGAGGGCTGTCCCGGGAGCAACGTCTTCCCAAAGCGGCGACATAGTATCATTGGCACGGAGCATGTACACTCCTTCGTACTCGAGAATGTCTGATACCGAGATACCGAAAGTCTTCGTGATTCCGTCGGAGTATGGGACGGTGAAGGTCACAGCAGGGTCAACAAGATGGAGCGGTGCATGGGCGCGACGTGGAGGTTTGTGCTGGTATGAGTCGCCATTCACGGAGGGGTGCCCAGTGGATGGCTTTTCGATGCTAGCAGGACTGTCGCCACATGAAGCCATCAAGGAGGTGTATGCAGCGGTCGAAGTATTGCTACCCGAAGACTTGATGGCGCTGCCAGTCGAGTCTGTCGACGAGGCGCGACTAGGAGCGGGAGGGCGGGCAGCATCATGAGGAAGAATAGGGTGCCCAGCAGAGACTTTGTTGCTACTGGAAGAGCTGCTATGCGAGGACGCCAGCGAGGGGGTGAGAGAGGGAGGAGTTCTAGACGGCACGCGCCCCGAGTGTTCAAAAAGGGCCCCGATGTAGCTGGCTTTCAGGCAGTGCTCCGCGTTGCAGGCATGACGAGATGTATTGCGTTCTAAGGGTCTACCCTGCTCTGGGTCCCCAGCCTGCTCGTTTTGAGCATGGCCCTTGCCATTCTCGATTGACGGGGAGGGTGTATCATGAGCAGCGAGGACTTTTTGCTCGGAATCGGGAACGCGAGGCGAGTCCACAACGAGAGAGCTGAATTCCCCTGTGATGGGAGATGAGATATCACGGGTTTGAAAATAAGACGATTGTCCGATGGAAGAGCTGAAGAGCAGTGGAACGCCGGAACTAGACCGATGGGTTGAAGAAGGGGAGTAGGCCTCGATCGAGCTCAGCTCCATGGGAGATTGAACAGGAATGCCGAAGTCCTTCAAGATGTAAGAGGACTGGATCGACTAAAGAAAGAACCGTAAGAGAATGTAGATGATGGCGCGAAGTTTCTTACCTTCGTTGGCATCCTTACTTTTGGCGTTGATAACTGGCGACGTTTGGCGATTGAAGGCAGCTTCTTCGCGAAGACCTCCGAGGAACGAAACTGGGGAGTGCGAAGGGAGTCCCCGGAGGAGCGCCCAGACCTGTCGCTCTCATCATCTGTCAACCCACAAGCAGACGTATCTTCGCTATCGCTAGTCTCATCATCAGCGTGATAAGAGTCGGCGTCAGGGACGGGGCGCGTATCGTCATCACCAGCGCAGGTGTAGGGCTATAAGATGTAATGTTATTAGCTTTTGACGTCAAAAAAAAAAGGCGGGAGCTTACGGGATGCCCTGCGGGACGCTGTTGAAGAGGCATAATTTGAGGGCGCGGAATTCGAAGCCGCGAAGGCGTAAACTGAATGATAGATGAGTCTAAAGCATCGCAGCTTAATCTGACAGGCTTACCTGAGCAGCCTTGCAATCCGCGGAGTCAACCTCATTGATAAGGATGCGGCATGAGGGTAGCACAACATGACTGCGCTTCTGTTGATTCCCCGCCATGACTGGCAAGCAGATGTGAGTTTCGAGCTAGAGAATGGTGTGGATTCAGAACACTCTTGCCCGCCTCTTTATACCAGTATCAAAGCGCACCGCTTCTTGGATCTGGCCAGATCATGAAGTCCCGAAGTGGCTTTGGCCAACGTGCGCCACTATAATATGCATCGTCCTCCCATTGTGCGGTAGCGCTGATTTTGGAACCCTCAAAGGGCCAAGCACGAGGAAAGTCCCGAATACATGCCAGATCAATCTATCATGGCCAACGCTATGGTCGGTGACGGCTAGAGTCTGCTGGCCACGCCCAGCTACGAATCATGCCATAGTTGATCATGAGCCGTTGGACTTGTGACGTTCAAGCGCATGCCAATTTTAATCAGTATTTTTCGATACTATGAGATTCTATCTAGATAGGACGGGGTAAGTGATCGTCCTCGGTACTGGTATGCTACAAACTTCTGGTCCTATAACATGAATTCGATGTTATAGCAGCATATCTGTTCAGAGGTTCTCCAGCCCTGGGACGGCCAGAGTTGTCCGCGTTCCCAATTCGTAGAAAGGGAAGGGGCAGTAGGGAGGCTAATATCGGAACTAGAAGTTGGTATAAAGTCAAGTGTCCAAGTCAAAACTGTGGCAATTTCTCGAAATAATGAATGGCTATCGGTGTGTGAGCCAAACAAGAGCAAATAATCGGCCTCAAATTTCCGCTCTGCCGGCGACGTTGTCAGCGGAACTCGTTGATGACCATGTCAAATCTGCCAGCGCCAACGCTCGAATCTTCCAAGGCAGACGTTTGGTATCTAAAGAAGGTGGAATTCAAAGGGAAACCTCTGCAAATCATCACTCAAAACTTCAATGGGTACGTGCTGGTACCTTGGTAACCCTCATCACTCACGACATTGTCTTGAAGTCCATGTTCATTTATCGCGATATGTTCGTTCAAAAGCCATCGTCCAACGGCGGATATCTAACAAGCATTATGTCGACCACCTTTGTATCATGCAGGCAATATCTTAATACTTCGGGGAAACATACTCATTGAACCGCCAACCCGCGCAACGGTCTCTTACGAGTTCCTCTCCCAGCTCGTAGCGGAGTACTTACTCATGCATTCTCCGAACGTGGACATATCAGCTGCACTCTCCATCATGCCCTATACTCAAAGTATGTGTACTTTCGCTCTAATCATCACAGCCACTGAGATTTCGCAGAGGGTCTCGACCTGAACCCATTGTTCACGTCATCCACCTCGTTCCTTGCCGCTACGCAAACCGCTGGCGGGGAGCTCAAACTGTTCTCTCAAGTTGGGATCGATCTTGTGCATGGCTGGCTCGTGGACCCAGAGTCACCGGAAGCCACGGCGATGCGCGAGGAGCAGACAGAAGACTATGACAGCGCGGTGGCGCTGATTGCTGAAGCGGACCACATCGCACACGGACTTCTCGTACCAATAGACGGAGACAACCCTGGAAGTGGCGCTTCGGGACGACGGGCGGAAGAATGGACTGATACAGAACGGAGGAAAATACGCAACGGTAAGTAGTAAATCTTCCTTGGTATCACCTCATCTTACCCCAAAATGCAGCGTTGATAATCCGCCAGTTTCTCGAACAAACCCAATCCCAATTGACCTACCATGGGCTCTTCCATCTTGCGTCGACGCTCCCGGAAGGATCTCTTGTCGCGCTGTTTCGGAGCTCACATCTGTCGGTCCTCTACAAATCGGAAGGACCGAAAGATGAAACATGGCAAGTTTTGGATGATACGCGAGACATCAACACGCCTGCCTCAGAGTCACAACCAGCAGCACCTCCCGCTGTTGTTACTGAGCCCTCTCAGCCGACAAGCTCGGCCACACCTTCCGAAAGTCCAGAGGAAACCGACGCCGAGTTGTTCGAAGTAGCATCAGGCTTGCCAGCCAGCATCCCTCCGTTTACCACGACACCGTTCCCCGAGTCAGCCCTGGATTACGCAGAGGAGACTGCTGAAATCATCGAGACCGCGTCTGCGACGTCCTCAAACCAGGACACAACCCCAGCTGCAGCAGGACCCTCCGAAGTTACGCCAGTAGCAACGGAGCCTTTGACCGAGTCGACACCTCATCTCCAAGAGAGGGAGCCTGAGCCGCGACCAGCCGCCTCAACCACACGTCCGAGCGAAACCACAACGGCGACATTAACACCGTCAACCAATCAACCAGTGCCCGTCGCACATGAATCAGCCTTGTACACGCTCGCAACGGATCATGTGTTCCTCAACGAGCCTTCGGTGGTATGGGAACGCATCGAGGACGTCGATGGGTCTGCGGGTCTATTCGTCGACTCCGCTTTCGTGCGCGCGAGTCCCGCCGGTGGTGACTGGGCTGGACGCACCGCCGAAGATACGGCGCGGGACATTCAACGTCACCAGGAGGAAGCGGCAAGAGCTGCGCTTCACGGTGGTGCAGACGTGTCAGAGTATGTTTTGTTTCGTCTGTGCTGTTTCGTTTCTGATCCTGATTGTTGGTCCGGTAGTCAGGAGCTGGCGAGGCGATTGCAAGCCGAAGAGGAGCATTATGCGCGCCAGGAGAACGCGTATTTGCAACAGCAGGAAAGCGAGCGGCGGAATCGGAGGGATGCGGAGGAGAAAACACAGAAGGAATTGCATATGCGGAGGGAGAAGGAGCGTAAGAAACAGGCGAAGGCGGAAGGGAAGAAGAAGGATTGTATCATCATGTAAGAGTCGACAACAGATTATTGTTATTTTTGATTATGAGGATTGTATAGTAGAGTGATGTGGCCATGGTGTGTAGATCGCGCTGTACTTCGCGAGCTGTATACCCCTGTCTAACCTGCTGCGTCTCATGAAGCAACTCGAGAACGTGACCGGATCACCTGACTGCGCATGTTGATTTGCCCCTGTTGTCAAAAGCTGTTAACCTGGGATTCCATTCCATGTCTCCTTGTCTTCCATCTGTGAATCAACTCCGCAGTATCAACCCTATTCTCTTCCCTCTCTTACCCTACACTGGCGAGCGTTTTGAGACATCCTGATGACGTTCGGGGTTATTTTCATTTGACGAAGCACCCAATTTTGCGGAGTCCACGTAGTCTACGTGACGTAGACCTGAGTTGTGGCGCAGCCTCAGGTAGCCGCATACAAGCCAATTTTTTTTGAACGGTTCATCCAGTTCGTGCTCGTAGAGTCATTGCATTGATTTCTTTTGTTAGTGCCCTCAATCACTCTTTCAAGCCCCTGAAGCTCTCCATGTCGTGCCCAAATGTTGTCCCGAATTAACCGATGACCTGGGAGAAATCAGCCGCTCCGAGGAATCCAGTACATACTATATTCAACCTCTTAAAAAATGCACCTGACTGGCCAGAAAGCGGATAGTAAATTGTCTCTGAGCAAAGTCTGTGAGCATAGTAAGTATTGTAACTGTCTGTTGGTAAATTGTGTCCTTCTGCACGAAACTTTAAAACCGTAGGTACTGATATACCTAGAACCAGACATCGTCACGATGCCATCCTTTTCCATTTACTACCGTCTTTTTCAAAAAGGCCAACCAATTATGGGGTGTCCACTGAGTCGAATAATCGCGGGTGCGATTATCCTCAAAGTACCAGTGCTTTGTATGCACTGTCATGCTCGTTCCATTATGGAAGCTTACGCTCTGCACGATCATGGTAAGGCGTTTTTCCGGCGTCTGTACCGTGTTCGACTTGTAGCGGTTGTAGCCTAACAAGATCTTCTGGCTGTCTTTGGTGTGCAGGGGATGGGACTGGTTGAGGCTTGCACGTCGGAATTCGTCGAGGTTGATAAGCTCCGCGTCATCGACGCGGAAGGCCTTACGTGCTTTAGACTTTAGCGTGAGGCCAGGGACTACCGACAGCTTGATAAAAAATATTTGTGGAGGCCGGGAGAAAACCGCTGCTGTGGGTGAACCATCGGAAAGACCCATCGCATTTACTAGGGAGAGGCAGATGAGTGGGCGGTATATTATTGTCCAATCGTGCTATTTAGAAAACTAAGTTGCGCCCCTAAAGGTTAACACATATATGACTCACGTGAATAGGGTCGATCGCGTTGAAGGAGACTACAGACGTCCCGCCGCTTGGTATGGTATTGGGACCAAGGTATGTGTTGTATTCGCTCGGATCCTCCGCAGAAGTTATCTGCGTGCATTGTTTCCTATGCTTGCGCCAGTCGGCATGCTCTTTGTTGCCTAACGTCAGTCCATGTTTCCTTGGCTCAGAGAGAGTTCTTACGACACTTGGTGGAGCAGTATAGGTGGCTGCAATTCGGGGCGGAAATTTTATTCGGATTTCATTCGGTGATCTAGAAGTCAGCACTGGACGACTTACGTTCTGCATTTGCCACAGACTTGAAGAACGACGGGGATTCCCTTACTGGTTTCCATCTCGCCTTTCCTGCATTTCTGGGGGTTTGGAGAGTTATGTCCTAAGTTTGAAAAATCCAGCGAGGCGAAGGACCGACTTACCGCGCATTGCCTAAGCTGATACCTAGTTAGATGCGGAGCTGACGGTCAGAAAGAAGTAATGCTATAGGGGCAGGCTGACGTACTGGGCACCGTCAGCCGCAGGGGCCATTACCGATGGAAAAGTTTAGGGGAGAGGGGAAAGAGGAGAAGAGCACGATTGTCGCACTTGCCCCTACTGGGCCTTTAAAGGAAAAGGAGGCGCCAAGACCACGCGTCAAGTCGTCAAATCGCAGACACCATTGAAACACCATGGAATTGTATCAAGTCAAAGGGCCCGACTAGAGTCTCCGTCAACGGTCGGAAGGCGTCCATTCGAGTTTTATTGTTCAAGGCATCGTTTCCGGATCCAACTCGAACTATCAATCTCTTGACGATCACCTGTAAATAGGAGTAACTTCACATCGATCTTTTCGCCTGCTTACAACTTCCGCATTTCCATGTGTTTCGGTCCAGAATTTTCCTGGATGTGTGGAAAAGGATCCGCTTCGAGGAGGTGCACAGGTCGGGTTTATTGACTATCCTCACACAAACGATGCTGCAGCGAGATGTGTTATCAAGTACCGACGTTGTCAACGTGGGCTGGTAGCTGTTTGGGCGGCGGTATCGCTCCTTCTTTCTTTTTCGAGGATCGAAGATTCGCATGAAAACTAACGATGGCGCACGCGTACGTTGAGATTGGAGACGAGCAAGTTAATCAATGGGAGAAGGGCGCTGGGTTGGGTAGACGCTGTACTCCTGCGTGAGACCCAGTAAATTATCGGTAACGAAGCCACCGGGAAGGCTAGAACGAGATATCATCTCGATCCCACCCTTTTCCATTCGCAATGGTCTCCTTCATAAAAGTCGGCCAATTACCAGGCTTCCACAAGGTCGAATAGTCACAAGTGCAATCATCCCCGAAGTACCGGTTTTCAGATAAGCACACCATCGCACTGACTTCGTTATGGAACTTTGCGCTCTGCACGACCATCTTGAGGTGGCAGTTTATCTCTCTTTTTATATTTAACCTGTAGCGATTATGACCTGGTTGGATAGACGGTCAGACTTGTCTGCCGCAGGTTGCATGAGTTCGTCAAGGCTGATGATATCGGCATCCACGACGCGAAATGGAGCGCGAGCTTTGGTCTCAAGCGTGAGGCCAGGCGCAACCGAGAGTCTGATAAAGAATGTTTGAGGAGACATGCTATCGTAGGCGGTCCTGCGGTAAGACTCATAACATTCATAACAGAGAGCACATGAGACGACGACATGGTACACCGCAGTCTCGATGACTCACATAGAGAAGGTAGATCGCAGTGAGAGGAGCTTTTCTTTCGAGAGTGTCAGCTTCGATACGATGTACTCATCATATTCCTTCGAATTCCACACCGCAGATGATATCTGTTTGCATAGGATCTTGTGAAGTGCATTGACGCGCTCTTTGCGACGCTTTATGAATTCATACGCCTAGATTCCGGATAATGGCGCTTAAGACATTCTGTAGAGCAATATCTAGTGCCTGAGATGCGCAACGAAGCACTGTCACAATTCATTCAGGCGAAATTTTTTGACTGGGAGCTTACGTTCTACGTTTGCTAGAGACCCTATAATGCACAACCGTCAGGTCATCACTGTTTTCGCTCTCTGTTTTTTTTTTCAGTTCTTCGGAATGGAATCTTTGGTAAGAACCAGATTGTCGATAGGAACTATGTTTACCGCGCATATCCGGGGCCGATATCCGTACAGTATCAAGTAGGCCGAACCGGGATAAACCAACTTAAATGGCTGGACACCAAGGATGACAAGAGACATACTTGAGAGTATGGGGGGCGGTTAAGGCTATTGGCCATAACTTAGCGACAGGGTGTTGGGTTGAGGTTAAGAAAGAGAAGAAAAGGTGGAGCCAATCATTCCGAAGAGTAGTGCATATTGGTGAAATATTTAAAGACTTGTCGCCAAGCCACCCCAACACCAATGTTGTTTGGCGGTGTCCCCCAATGCAAATACAATAAGCGCCCAAAAAGACCAGCATCACCGTTACCTGTTGCCCACTACGTTTAAAACACGCTCCAGAACTGTTCTGGCTTCCCGCAACAAGACTCACCTGATGTTTATCCTTTGGAACGAAGTTAATTCGTGATCACCGCTTACAACTGGTCAACGACTCCTGCAAATGCAGAGCCTGAAAGCCAGGTTGTTGCTGTAGGAGCATCCTACCAGTGTTTCGTTGAAAATATGGCCTTGTGCTACAGGCTATTCCACTCATGACTCAAGACTCGCTATCAGGATTCTGGTTTCGTTGAATTGGCTCTCGTTGTGTGCGGCTGTCTACCCAACCGACTTAAGTATATCCTTTGCAGTCTGGTACACTCAAGGTTCACTCTGCAATTCTATGTGGCCAGATACAATGCAGAGAATGCTTCGAGATCACCTGATGACAGTATTCCTTGGTTCGGCATCCCATGGGGCTGTCATTATCGATATGATCCGTGTATATGAGCAGTATGGTGAGCCGTCCTCGTGCTCTATATGCCGGCCCAGGAATTGGTGAAGTCATCCGCAACAATGAACGGTTTGATGGCCATGGCCATTCACTACTTTAGCGGCTATACCACTACGACACGGGGACAATGGACTACCCATGTCCATCATACTCTGGCCAGTCCTGGCCATCCTGGAACCTATATAACGTCTCCTCCGATGACGATAGAAACCCAATCCTTCCATATCCCATGTCGCAGATTTATCTACACTCGCTCTGCGATGACATCTTCGAGAAAATAGATGTATGTCATGATCTGGCTTTATTGCATAACGTCGCTTGTCTGATTGTTTGTGTTCACCTACACCAGGCGCTCACGCCTACATCAGTTCAAAGGCGATGGAACCGCGGTTCGATGGTGTGTCATGCCACTGCTGCCAACTACAGACCTCTAAATTTGTACCAGAAAAACCCTGCTTACCCCTCGTACCCCCAAGGCTACCCTCACTATGAAGTGCGCTACCTTTTTTGCGCCCTCTATGATGACTGTGTCTCAAACAATCCATTTACTAGTTCTCTTCTGACGACGACGATTCTGAACGTCTCTCGACCGCGTCGTCATCCTCAGTCGCCACCGTGGGTCGCTCTCCGATCGCTATTTTTTCTTCGTCTTAACGTCTTTAATTCCCTCACATAGATAACGGACAGGACATTCCCCGATGCCAAGACTAAGTTTGAGGAGACCGACATCGCAGTCGACTTTGGGAAATATACTATCGAAGGCGCCACTTCAGCTAGGTCAAGGCTTGTTAAGGCTTTCTATCCTGGGGTATGTACCCGACATTTCGGTTCTGATTATATTTCTGTTCTGACAATTTTCAATTTTAGCCTTTACCCGCCAACGCTCATATCACTAAATCTATCTGTCTGAAACCTTTAGCTAAGGACCCCGATGTCGGCTGCGGAAGATGTTTGCTAGAGGATGCCTTAGAAATAGAGGCTAGCCTGGCACAAAAACCTGTAGGGAACATCATCTAAGTAGACTTGGTTCGTCTGACTAAGGGGACTCCGACAGGCCAACAGAACCGAGCGTAAGGCTGCCAAATATGCCGTCAAGCACGCGTGGATTATAAACCCCCCCTCAGCCAAGGTCGCTCATGAAATTTTGTTCGAGGCCACTAACCCGTGCCCGAAATCGAAGGGTGTGGCGCTGACGGATATTATGGAAATGAAAGAGCTATATATACTGGACGCTGACAAGAGAGTCATGAGGGACCTCCCATCCCAGTCGCGCATCATACACATTCTGATTCAAGTGAGTAATTTTAGTGCTCGGTGGGTTTTCCGCCGCTGACGGGTTGATTTTATTTGGTCTAGTTTCCTGGAGCTAAACTCGTGAAGTTCCCTGTCCGTATTGGATGCGATTGCGGAGACATCAGCCGCGCCAAGCTAGCTCGGGAGATAGTCAATGCCGTCCGTATATATCAAATGATGCAATTTCAACAGGTGCTTGCGTTCATCTAGTCCGTTTCGCTATTTTGCTTACTTTCATCTCAACAGGTGATTATCAAATGCCTCTTCGACAGACTGCAGTTGGTCTCGTTAGCGAGAGTGGACGACAAAAGCCATGACTGGACGCCGCGTTTTGCTTTCGTAGAGATTTAGCGTGGAATAGCATTACATCGTTGCGTGGACTGCATATATAGGTAGCAATATAACGTCTCAGCAATATAACGTCTCATTATACTTGGCAGCTCACATTCGTTCTAAAGGCCCCTTTCCATAGCAGTAAGGACTGGTATCAAATAAATTACAAGCCAAGGGTATTAACCGGCTACGACAGCAACTTCTCCAGCATCTTGATATCATGCTCCTTTTCGATATGCTCATAATCCGAGACGCCTGCCGTCTCACAGATATAGGCCCCAAGATGCATGGGATATCGAACTTCACCCGCCTTGCCCGCCCAATCAAAATTAATGAACCTCCTTCCGGCGCGTCCGCGATCATGATGTTGGGGCCGCGAAGGTCGCCGTGAACGAAATCCAGGTCATGAAGAGCACGTACCACCGACTTCACAGCGTCGATGACGTCCTTCGGTAGCTCGCCCCCCCCCCCCCCCCCAGCGCCCGCGTTGCGAGCGTCTTTCCCTCGACATACTCCATGACGACCATCTGCAATTTGCCATAATCTAACCCTAAGCCAGTGGTGGTGGTGGTGGTGGTAGAGAGCGGGCCGCTGTAGAGGGGCTTGGGGGCCATGTTCTTCTTGGCCAGAGCCTGGTGTGTAGCCGCCCCGTAGCGTGGACCATGACCCGCCGCGGTGTGGTGTCAGGTGACCGTAACTGTGCGAGGAATGTCACACAGTCGGTGAAGTCGATCTCTAACGGCGCTATATAGGTGAATTCGGTGGTAGTCTCGCCAACCGTGTAGGTCGTTATCGAAGGGAAGAATCAGCGCGGATCTGGCATGCAGGGCCTGGGTTCGAGGTTGTCGTAATAGGTCGTGAGCGTTTGAAGAGAACCGCGGAGGGCGTGGAAGACGCGGGCGATGTCAAGGACATGATACGGTTGCCCTCCAGGGTCAGGTCAACGAATTACCGCGACAACGGTCGGAACACCAGAAACCTTGGGCGGGAGATGACGGTCGAGTGATGGGGTCCTAGCACTTCTTGCTTCGCGGTCACAGGGCACGGATAATATTATTTGTAATCCAACTTCCATGTAACCCTAGGTATGCATAACTTGCCATAGAAAGTCCGATGATTCGAAGAAAGCGGCCAGCAGTGTAACAACTCGGAAAAGCACAAAACACTGTGTGCTATAAGCGTTAGATAGTTGCAGATGTGTGATATATAGTGCTGCTTCTTGCGAGATGGACGGCTGAGGGCATGTTTGAACGCTATGTCCTTTCACACTGGTTGCGCCGACCACGGTCTGCACCCTTTCGTAGCTTTCTGTAAATGATTTGAGTAATCCTAATACATGCTGTAATACTATCCTACTCTTCGAGTTGCATCTCCACTCAGGCCTTACACCCAATAAATATACTCCGCCACATGCAGGCACTTGGCCAGCAGCTCTATGTTTTCACTAACACCCTGGAATTCCTATGTACCTTCCTTCTGAACATATATCCTTGTTCAAACTATGTTTTCCGCACTCTGTACAAGATTCACAGAATGTAATACCTACAGATACCCATCACACAGGCATACTACAGGGTGCCAGAGCCCCCAGACACTTCTCATAAAGGCTGATCCGCTCACATTTCTAAGCCTTCTAACTGCTGCTTCCGACCTTGCGAAGCGAATTGTTGACCTGACCCTGGAGGGTAACCATACATGATCGTCATCGTTTGCGTGACTGTTCCCGAGCCATAAGTAGTTTGTGAGGCGCTGCACGATGGGTTGTGTTATGTACACGGCACCGAGTATGGTCAGCCACGGGCGGCCAGCGCGATGATGAAAGTCGGACAGCAGCAGCTTTCACGAGCCTGGTCGTGCTGCAGGAAATGAATGTCAAGGGGTTACTACGCGTACGTGGCATAGTGGGAAAAAAAATGCACGCACCTCTTTGCCGATCCAATACTTGAGGTACGAGAAAGAGCCCTGGACGGAGGGCTCGGATTCACCCTCACCGAGCTCGAACTTCTCCTCTACGAGTGCGAGAGCAACGGCTTCAGCGAGCTTATCTACGGATATTGTTACGATTTCCTCTTGTTGCCCTTCTCTCGCCATTCTCACATGCTAGCACCATATGATGACATCGCTATTCACTATATTTATCTTTGACAGATCGTCGTCGTCTCCACAGCCTTGCTGTCACGACCCAAATCACTTCCCTTCCCTACCCCCATCATTGCTTGGAAGACCTGTCATCGTTGTCCTACCTACCAGGCCCATATCTCGTCTCTTTAGTGATACGTTGGCCTTTGAACATTTATCTCATAGTCACCCAATGGTATATAAGTAGTAGAACAATTGGTCAAGCTCCTCAGCTTGATCTATTGGAAATATACCTTCCTATTCTCATCACACTCAGGGACTTACAACATCCTCGCTACTCGATCCCCGAACCGACGACTGTGCTAATAAAGCCAGTAAGATATAACCTTGCTTCTCCAAGCAGGTTATCGACTATCCGTTCGCCATCGAGGCTAGGATAGAGAGCTCGTCTAGGCCGATAGCCGACGAGCATCGGAACGAAAGCTTTGATTGAGTAGTTAAGGACGCCAGTCCTAACAGATATTTGGAAGATGTGGTCGGCGGAGGTTCGATCGTGGTTTACGGCTCGGATGAAGGCCATCCGGAGAATCTTGCTGAGAAGCGACCGAGTATCCTCCCGCCGGGCGTCCTTGGAGAGTGAGAGAACAGTGACCGAGCGTATGAACACCACAGCCGCGCGAACGATGGACTTGGGGATATTGTCGGTGGCAGTGGCAAGCCTTGCACGAAATTCAGCAAAGGCGGGGTGGAATAGCTCGATCAGGGGTGCGATGGTTGGTTGGCATCCGGGGGGGTGACGCCTGTCAAGGAGTGGATAGTTGTCCTTTTGGTATTTGTAGTAGTTTTTGGACTTGGCGTTGGTAGATGGAGAGCCGACTTTGCTGGCCACTTGTACAGAGTGATGGAACTCTGTGTTGGATTTCGGGCCTAGATAGCAAGCACAGGGGCGGTTAAGCCAAAAGGGGGAGACAATCTCATGAGGAGATTGGTCTGCCTGCTATGTATTTATACCTAGCTATCTACTCATTACTAAGGTAGTAAAATTGTAAGTAAAATTGTAAGTAAGTTTTACTGAATAGAAAAATCTCTCTTCGATAAGTAAGCGTGCCGTCATGCCGGATCACCTGATTGTGGGCGAGGTTCCAACACTCTGCAGAAAAAGAAGCATGAGGGCTTGAAGAAGCGAAGAAAAGAAGAAACGAGACATACTCTTCGTAAGCTTTGCTACATCGTCAAGCTCTACTGCGGGAGGTATGCTCGTCGCCCTCATCGTCAAAGGTCTAAATTCAACGAGAATATGAATCAGTATAGGGGACTCGGTCTTCGATCCCGGCTGCCGCGTCCACCGGTTGAAAAGATGTTCAATCGATTCTGTAAGGGGACACTATCTCATTCCATTATCTCATTCCCTTTTCCCTACTCTCGTTACATATATTTACTTCTAGGTACGACATCTCCGGACATCGCCAACTCTGCTGGCCTTTCCCTGCCACCAACTCCGATGTCCTGTTTCGTCAGACTCCGGACTTCGGCCCTCGGAATGCCATGTGCGTCGGCTCATTGTTTTGCCTCCGCTCCACAGTATAGGGGGTCTATAACTATACAGTTTATCAGCCACCGGATCGTATATACAGGACACACCTGGCAGAGGGATCCTTAGATTTGTTCTCTTTGGATTTCCCCTTTGCCAGGTGCGTCGTTCCCAGTATCTACATACCCTGTCTAATATACTTTGGATTTCCCCTTTGCCAGTCTTGTACGAGCCTACAAGCCTTTAAGGGTCGCCCTTACAGTAGAACAAATCTCTTTACAAGGTCCGGGACGCCCGAGAACGTCGTCAAGTGTTCAGATAGCCTCGCATCAACACTTACCTCCATCTCCGAACTTCCCCTACCTTGTCCAGTAGTCATGGACCCCAAACTGGATGTACCTACCCTGGCACCTGCTGTCGAACAGCCTGAGCAGGAAGCCTGGCAGAGGCTCATCACCGTCGAGGGACAACTACAGACCCAAGCCGGCCAAATTGGCCAAGTCCTAAATTCAGTCGCCGAACTCCAGCGCATCGTCGAGCAGCTTGCCATAGATACCGCTCATCGTATTCCCAACCCCGTTGCCGCACTGAACCCCGTGCCAGCAACTCCAGCTGCTGCGCAGCATTCCCCACACTCTACAGATTGCCTGCATCCCGCGCCCCCTGACTCCTTTGATGGCAAGAGGGAGAAAGGGCGTGCCTTCATCAACTCCTGCGATCTGTTCATGTCTCTCATCCCAAAGGCATTTCCGGACGAACAGACTCGCATCAATTGGGCCCTCTCATACATGAAAGGGGGCCGTGCCACCCGTTTTGCAGCCCGTACCCTGCGTTACCCCAAGTCCTATGGCGGAGTTCCCCGTTTCCAATCCTATGCGGAGTTCCGTGTGGAGTTCGTCTCTTCATTTTGTCCTCGGGATGAAAAGCGAACAGCTGCAACCACCCTAGAGACTGAGGACTACTACCAGGGAGCCCGGTCTGTTGACGACTATATCGACACCTTCCAGGATCTCATGGAGGAGTCCAACTTCCCGGATGGAGCACAACTTGTGTTTCGTTTCCGACGTGGTCTTGCAAAAAGGATCGAAGACAAAGTCGCAGGAATGGTGGACAGGCACCCCTCTGATGAACATGTCGACCAATGGATCGAAGCCGCACGCTTGGTTGACTACAACAACCGGGCTAATCGTGACTTCCATGCATCCACCAAACCCCAAGTAACCCCAGCTCCAATTCTGGCTAATCGAACTCCCGGAGTTGTCTCATTCCGTCCATTCTCAGCTCCCCCCGTTCATGCCATCCCTCCGGGGGCTGCACCAGTTACACGTTCCCTTCCCCCTGGCGTCCCAATGGATATCAACACCTCTCGTCAGCGCTTGCGAACTCCGGGCGTCTGTTTCTGATGCAAGAAACCCAGACATCTTTCCCAAGACTGCCCAGACCAGTTTGATATCCGTGCGATGACGGCTAAAGAGCGCCAGGACTGGGCTATGAGTCTCCTGGTCAAGCAGGATACCATTCACACCCCCGAGCCAAACGAACAGGCCTCCGAAGGAGCAAGTGTGGAAGGCCAGTCTGGAGAATCAGTGGAGGATTTTTAGTTATGCCACAGGTGAAAAGTACGCCCCTGTTGGCAGGTTCCAATCGGTTTGCATGTTTGTCTATAGAGTCTGCAGAATCCCATTCCATTGCTGCACTCTCCTCATGTGAACTCGATTCGAATCAAGACGTACCCCCTTCTTCTCCTGGACTCCCGGACATCAGAGTTCACAACTCCGGTTTGCCAGGGAAACCTCCCTCTCGTCGTGGACTACCCTGCTGGGAAAAACGCTTGCCCCGCCGTTATGTTCTTGCTGCTATTCCAAGTCCTAATTCCCTGTCCCTCAACATGGAGATAGAGACCACGGACACTCAGGAGATCCATAGCCTGAAGGCTCTGGTGGATTGTGGCGCCTCTGGACTCTTCCTACACACCCGCTTTGTGCAACAGAATAATCTCACCACACGTCCCCTCTCTCAACCCATTCCTGTGAACAATGTGGATGGAACTCCGAATGCGGCTGGCTCCATCACTGATGTTGTGGACCTGGTCCTGCGTTACAATGGACATGCGGAACGTGCAGTGTTTGCCATCACTGATCTCGGTCGACAGGACATGATCCTTGGGTACACCTGGCTCCGAGAGCACAACCCGGAGATTGACTGGGCAGCTGGGACAGTCTCAATGAGTCGCTGCCCCTCCCGCTGTCAGACCTGTAGAGAAGAGGTGAAAGCAGAGCGTAAAGCACAGACTAAACTCCGGGCTGCTATACGTGTGTGCCGTACTGGCAGAGTTCCTCTACCTGAACCGGACTTTGATGATGTCCCAGACTTGTGCCCGGACTCTGATGATGAGGACGATGATGAAGTTTACGAGGGCTATATCCCAGATATGAGCCCCGAGTCAGACTCCGAATCGGATTCAGAGCCCAACACAGGAACAGATATGGAGGCCGACCCCATGGAGGAAGGTGATTGTATATTTGTGACGACTCTCTTCGGTTACCCGACTGCTGAGGAGATCCGAGCAAGTCAGACGACATCTCAACGCCTAGCAGAGGCCTTTGCACACAACTCAGTGCCAAAGTCCTTTCGCGATGCCGTCCCCGATCACCTCCGAGATTTTGAGGACATTTTCTCCAAAGCATCATTTGATGAGCTTCCCGACCAAAAGCAATGGGATCATGCAATCGAACTCGAACCAGGCTCCACTCCGAGTGCATGCAAGGTCTATCCCCTTGCCCCAAACGAACAGTCAGAGCTTGATGTGTTTTTGGAGGAGAATCTCAAGTCCGGTCGTATCCGGCCTTCAAAATCGCCCATGGCATCTCCGGTCTTCTTCATCAAAAAGAAGGACGGTTCCCTCCGGTTAGTGCAGGATTACCGGACATTGAATGCCTTGACGGTGAAGAACTGCTACCCTCTCCCCCTCATCTCCGAGCTCATTAATAACCTCCGGGGTGCGCGATATTTCACCAAATTGGATGTCCGGTGGGGCTACAATAATGTCCGCATTAAGGAGGGAGATGAGTGGAAGGCAGCGTTTTGGACAAACTGTGGGCTCTTTGAGCCATTGGTCATGTTTTTCGGACTCACCAACAGTCCGGCCACATTTCAGATGATGATGAATGACATCTTCTGTGATCTTATAGCGGAAGGAGTTGTTTGCATATACCTTGATGATATCCTTATCTACACCAAGACTCTGGAGGAGCATTGTCGCATCACTCGTCTTGTGCTGGATCGTCTCCGTGAATACCACTTGTTCCTGAAGCCTGAGAAATGCGAATTCGAAAGGACAGAAATCGAATATCTCGGACTTGTCATCTCCCACGGAACGGTATCCATGGACCCAGTGAAAGTGGCCGGAGTTGCAGAGTGGCCAACTCCGAAAAACAAGAAGGAGGTACAGTCATTCCTAGGCTTTACCAATTTCTACCAACGGTTTATCTGGGATTTCTCGCATCATGCACGACCTCTCTTTGACCTTACAGCCAAGGATGTTACGTGGGTGTGGGGACCTGCACAACGGGATGCCTTTGACACCCTCAAGCATGCCATTACCTCTGAGCCTGTTCTCATATTTCCAGATGATGGCCGACCTTTCCGGGTAGAAGCGGACAGCTTGGACTTCGCGACGGGAGCCGTGCTATCTCAACAGTCTCCGGAGGATGACAAATGGCATCCGGTCGCATTCTACTCGAAAAGCCTGAATGCAGTTGAGCGGAATTACGAGATCCATGACAAGGAGATGCTCGCAATTATCCGTTCGCTTGAGGAGTGGAGGCATTTCCTAGAGGGTGCGCAACACCAGATTGAGATCCATACTGACCACAAAAACCTCCAGTACTTCTTGACTGCCAAGAAGCTCAATCGACGGCAGGCAAGGTGGTCTTTGTATCTTGCCAACTTCAATTTTGTGTTGCATCACCGCCCTGGACAGACCATGGGCAAACCCAATGCCTTGTCCCGCCGCCCGGACCACAGAGATGGGAGTTCTGACAACACGGACGTTGTGTTGCTCAAACCAGAGTTCTTTGCCATCCGTGCTCTGGAGGGTCTGGCTCCTGTGGGTGAAGAGGAACAGATTCTGAAGGACATCCGTTGGGGAACAGAGGGAACATGCATGAGGACCTTGTGGCCAAGGCCGCTGCCGCGTTGAAGTCTGCACGTTCCGGAGTTCGGTCAGTGAAGAGTGCAGAGTGGGTGGAGGAGCAGGGAGTCCTCACATTCCATGGTCGAATCTATGTTCCCAATGACCCAGACTTGCGGCGCCGGATTGTCAAACTCCATCATGACTCCTGCGTCGCCGGACACCCTGGTCGTTGGAAGACGTTGGAGTTGGTTTCCCGGAATTATTGGTGGCCACAGATGTCCCGATATATCGGCTCCTACACCAGCACCTGTGACCTTTGTCAGCGGACGAAAGTCCGGAGACAGGCTCCAATGGGTAAGCTGCACCCCTTGCCCATTCCGGAGGGTCGCTGGAACATTGTGTCTGTGGATTTCATTGTGGAACTCCCGGAGAGTCATGGGTATGACGCAGTGATGGTGGTGGTGGACTCTGTGGGGAAGCGGGCACACTTTATTCCGACGCACACCACCTGTACCGCGATGGGCGCTGCAAACCTCTACCACAAGAATGTCTGGAAGTTGCATGGACTTCCGGATGCGTTCGTCTCCGATCGCGGACCGCAGTTTGTTGCGGAGTTTACTCGTGAGCTTTATCGCCTCCTGGGCATCAAGCTCAGCACCTCCACAGCATACCACCCCCAATCCAATGGTCAGACGGAGTGTGTCAACCAGGAATTGGAGCAGTATCTCCGGGTTTTCTGCAACGAGCGACAGGATGATTGGGACGATCTCCTACCGGAGGCGGAGTTCCAGTATAACAATCACGTGCACTCTGCAACCAAGTACACCCCATTCATGCTTGACACCGGTCGGAATCCGCGCATGGGCTTCGAACCCCGCCCCCGGAATTTGAACAATGAGTCAGCCAACGAGTTCTTTGGCCGCATGAAGTTGGCACAAGAGGAGGCAAAAGCAGCACTCGTCAAGGCAAAGGATGACATGGCCAGGTACTATGACCAACGTCGAACCCCGGCTCCGGAGTACAAGCCCGGAGATCGTGTGTACTTGGACGCCTCTGACATTCATACTACTCGGCCATCCAAGAAGCTTTCTCATCACTACCTTGGACCATATACTGTCGAACGCCAGATTGGCCCTCTTGCCTACCGACTCCGCCTCCCTCGTGCCATGAGTCGTCTCCACCCGGTGTTCAATGCTGTCAAACTCCGCCCTGCTCCACTGGATCCCATCCCCAGCCGCCGTGCGCATCCGCCCCCACCTCTGACCCTTATTGATGATGAAGAGGAGTATGAAGTGGAGGAGATCCTGGACAGCCGCATCTTCCGTCGCAAACTCCAGTACAAGGTCAAGTGGCGAGGGTATGGCTATGAGGAGGCTTCCTGGGAGCCTATGGTAAACTTGTCGCATTCCTGCGACCTCATCCGGGACTTCCATAGGCGTCATCCGGACGCTCTGCACCAGGTCCGGGGATTGTATCTTGTGGATCCTGCAGTGCATCGAGGCGCTGCACCCTAGGGGGGGGGTGATGTAAGGGGACACTATCTCATTCCATTATCTCATTCCTTTTTCCCTACTCTCGTTACATATATTTACTTCTAGGTATGACATCTCCGGACATCGCCAACTCCGCCGGCCTTTCCCTGCCACCAACTCCAATGTCCTGTTTCGTTGGACTCCAGACTTCGGCCCTCGGAATGCCATGTGCGTCGGCTCATTGTTTTGCCTCCGCTCCACAGTATAGGGGGTCTATAACTATACAGTTTATCAGCCACCGGATTGTATATACAGGACACACCTGGCAGAGGGATCCTTAGATTTGTTCTCTTTGGATTTCCCCTTTGCCAGGTGCGTCGTTCCCAGTATCTACATACCCTGTCTAATATACTTTGGATTTCCCCTTTGCCAGTCTTGTACGAGCCTACAAGCCTTTAAGGGTCGCCCTTACAGATTCATTATCATCTGCAAGGCGAGCAATCTTGTCGAGTGTCTGGTTCTTCAACTTGGCTGCGACGGCATCGACTGCATTGCAGTCTTTCTTGATTGGGTCGTTTGGCTCCAGAACCAGGGTCAGCAGGCAAAACTCAATGCAAAGTGTGGGTGCATGAGCCAAATATCGATGGAGTGGTTAGATATGATGTGGCCTGCTTCCTTCAGGATCGCGTTGGACAAGCGTTCGAAGTTTAGATCACTTTGAACGTCAAGGATAAGCCTGGAGTGGAAGACCTTGTAGCCATCACCATGCTCCAAGCGCTGAACACAAATTCCATACACCATTTCTGTAGTCATGCAGGAATGAGCTGTATTGAGCCTTGCATTACTCACAGATTGTAGTAGAAAGCGGGGAGGGCAGAACAATGGACGTCACTGCAAGTCAACTTGGCTTCTGAGCTCGACTGGTGTAGCTTGTCATGCTCCTTTGCCTGATCTCATCACATTTAACCCGAGGTTTCCACTCGCTCCCAGCCCAATGACCCCAGCCCATCCGCATCACCAGCACCAACCCTATTGAGACATGAAGGAGGGGTTGTCATTGACGAGTGCTTGATCCTGACCACGACCATCCTTGACCAGCGAATGGCAAGTCAATCACCAAGGTCTCTGAAGGCGTCGAGAAGGATGTCGATATCACAGTCCAAGCCGCTCAAAAGGCTTTTGATACCACCTGAGGCCTGAGGCCTCAAGGCGCTGGGAACACTACGCGAAATGCTCTTGAACAAACTCGCAAACCTGATGACAGAGTACCAAGGGGAGCTGGCTGCTCTGGGGCCTTTGGACGAGAGTGTGTTGGTCTTGGATCGTGCATATACTGACTTCGTTCTGAGGTAAAACATTCCAGTAGGCACATGGGGCCAATGTCACTTTCGCTATCAGGGCGGGTCAGATCCATGGACGGACCGTCGAGGTGAGTTACGATCCTGATAGATCGAAGGCATGGCTGACGTTCTTCTCGCAGACTGACGAGCAGAAGCTGATCTACGCCCGCCACGAATCCCTGGAATTCCTGGCGTCGTCGTGAGGACACTGCTGTCATCGTTCTCGTCACAACACCACTGATTCGTTTGATAAGGGACAAATCCTTCCTTGTGCGTTCAACGTCTCCTGAATATATGCGTTGAGGCTTCGATCGGTGCAATGAACTTCCATCGTATGTCTCCTCTCCTCATTCACCGAACGTACAGCTCATTTCCCAAGCAGTTCTCTGTTTACTTGGAAAGTCGACCCTGGTATGAGCCCAACCACCCACTTGGTTGTGCAGGCCATTGAATGGCATGTCCGAGTTCTAGCAGTTTCAAGGTCAGTTATCATAGTTCAAGTTGTCTGTCCACATTTTAGATGTCAATGAATAACATTTTTCCTTTTCTTCTGGAGGCTGCAACCTTATGGGGTGGCATCTACCATAGTATTGTTAATGCAGTTGATAAAAGTCATCTTGGTGTCAGCATTTGATACCAAGCTTTTGCATTTGATTCAGGGTTTTTACATACACAGGCAAAATATGTTGTAAGACAAGCTCAGTTGTAGAATGGGAAATGACTATATTCAATAGTACCTGTTGTAAGATGAGCTAGATATGACATAAGTTGGAAGTAACTCTAAAAGTGGATATAAAATAGCATACCTCAGTCATAGAATGGGAAATGACTGAGGTATCCAATGTCCATTGATTTCCTCATATATCACCACTTGTGTGGTACTGTACAGTACCAAAATTGCCTCTGTCTCCTCCTATCCTCCTCTTCCTAATTGAGCTGAGACATCATGTGATGGAGTTGTGTCAATAGTACTAGGGTTGCATAAAAAACCTCCCAGCCAGTTTTTGACTGGTAAACTACCTAACCAGGATTTCAAGGGTTCTTTACAGGTAATTTACTAGTAAATTACCCAAGTCATGTGTCTATCACATGTGTTTTTGGTCAAGTCTACAAGAGTCTACAACACAAGAGTATAGTGGTAGAATAGTGCCATATAGGTACTCTGGCAGATTTGTCGCCATGCTATCACAATGTTCAGAAGTGCTATGCATGGCCCTTACAGCTGGCATGATTTCAAGAAAAAATCTGGTTGGATCATACACATGACTACATACATCATACTTACATGTGACTATGGGTAAAATACTCTTGAACTTGACCTTGGTAAAATACCTGTAAGTTACTGGTACTTTACCAGTAAAAAAGTGTTTGGTAAAAAACCATCAGTTTTTTCTGCAACCCTAGTCAATACATGAGTCATGTTCCAACAGAACACACAGAAGATGTACATGTTGGGTTGGTCATACAGTCCAGGCTAACTGTTTTGGGCAACATGAAGAGATTTTTGTCCTGTAACACTCAAATTTTGGTCATAAAGAGGTGAAGAGATCAACTTTCTTGGTAACACATAACATTGGATGAAGAGTTGGTCATATTAGTACAGTATGTCAATCTGTCATGTGATTGTAATGTTCATGTGATTAAGTATTTGTCACATCAGGGTAAGTATTGAGAAGAAAAGGGTTAAACAGTAAGAGATACTCTTACAGCATTCTCCATTTTCAAAGCATTCCAAAGACCTGCATGCCTCAGAAAATTAGGTGTATGAGGTGTTGAGTATATACATTGATGCAAGAATGATGCATTGTAAGGATGGTCAGGCCCTTATTTAATCAGTCTTAGCACAGCCACCTTCTTTAGCTTTTAACCTTGTACCACTGTCCCTATGCTTGTGTAGTCACCTTTTCTTGCTATAGAACTGGGTCATATGCACTTGGGGCACAGCAAGGTATTCAGCTCACTGTAGTCCGCTACATGCAGGGTTAAATTCCTGTCTGCAGCAATTCTCTCCAAGCCATTGGATGGGCTTACAGACCTGCACAGTTCACACCTTTTTGTCTCCCATTTGACAACCACTTCAGTTTCTAATAAACTGAGGTTACAGGCTTCATTATATACATGATAGATAGTTGCCTAATTTTTTGGTGGATGACAGGATGAGTGGTTGTGGAATAATTCATAATTTACACATAGTGAATCATCTACACACTGAGACACCCCACAGTATTGGACAACGAAAATGAATGATCCCATCAGAATGATCCCATCATTAAATAACGGTACCAAAACTCAGGTGGAAAGACCTCGTTCTATAAATAGAACTCGGAACAGTCCACCATTTTACTAACATCTCTCATAGAATTGGCCACCAGAAACACCATTGCTCTCAAAGTGAGCACCCCCACCTTAAGTCTCCATCTCACTGCACCCGCGCCAGTGCTCCATGACCAGCCTGATGGACATTTTACATGTGGTTGGCTAGTGGATAGATAAGGGTAGGATATGTACATTGAAATCTTGGACAGGACAGGGAAGAAGTGAGATCTAGGCATGTTCTGGCCAATTACTAGGTGAAGTCTTTGTCGCATTCAGGGAGTGTTAGACCTCCATATCGTGGAATTTTATTTTGTTTACCTAAATTTACCTCAGTACCAATATGTAGCGTGGGCGCTACGGAGTCTCACAGTACCCAACAGAGCTTGACTGAGTCTGGTATTGCTGTAGGTAGTGATGTAAAACTTAGTTACAAACAACATGTAAACACTACAGTTCTGGGCAAGGGCTAAAGCCATTGCCAAACAACACCAACCTACCCATAATGGGTAGGTGACCCGTTACATACCCCCCTTTAAGATCACATAGCAATCTTCAACAACACCAAGTTCGACATATACGAACTTGAACAAAGTGGTACATGCAACATAAAATATGTCACAAATAAAAAAGAATAAGTTAAGGACATCAAGAATGCCCCAATGAGTGGGAGAAATTTCCCTCCACTCAGTCCCCAACTGATCTCATCCATGCCTTTTTGCAAGTGGGTGTGTGGTCAGGTACAATGACCTGACACTAATGCCTGAATCCCTAAGTTTGTCCAGTCGTCCACCAAGTCATCAGCTGGTAATTCAGTGGCCCATGCTTCATTGGTGTATGACTCCATTGTTGTTTCAGGATGTGACCAATGATGGCCATGTCCCAGCTAGTAGTATTACTGCCAGCAACGGAGGTGTACATGACACCAACATTAATCCTGGGAAGGTTTCAGCAGCGTACAAGCTGCTACGACATAGGATAAGTTGCAATCAGGTCATGCAGTAGTTTGACATAATGATACGCCAACACACGAGATTACCACTGGCAAGGTATGACATGAACCAGCGATATAGGGAGGACGAAGGAAAAAGTACAATGACCATTAATAGCCCTCGAGATAGGAATCACTACCCTCAGAACCTTCATCAGGTTCTGAGTCATGATAATTTGAACCGTCGTCAGGCTCATCTAGATTATCAGCATCTTCATAGATGCACTCCTCGTTCTCTGTGTCATAGTAATCGACACTACTACCCCCCTCCTCTTGATCACTCTGTGAGGATTGATCATAACCATAATCCGAACCCAACATGGGCTTGTACTGTAACTCATCCGAGTTAATAGAAACTCGTTCCAAGTCTTCCGTATAGTAACGGAAGTCACCACACTCCTCTTCGCACCGATATGTCCTGACATCATATGTCAGGTTTTTGGGTGCATCTACAACACCTTTGGACGAACTATTGTCAACCAAAGCATCGTTGTCAGTGGCTTGATGAAGGGCCAGCTGACACATACATGCCAGGTGCTCAATATTCATAGACGCGGAACGCGTCTCGCTATAGTCATAGCCACCCACAACACTTGTAACGCAAGTGTTACAGGGGGATGCCTTGCTAAGCGGTGTAATCTTGACCAATAGGTACTATTTGCTATACAACGTTTTTACAAGGGCTTGTTTATACATGTATCTACTAACCGGTTATATAGGCAACACCGACGGTGTTGCCAAACACGGTCATGCCAAACAATAAGGTCAGCACTCAATGTATAGACCGTGCCCGTTACATACCCCCTCTTAAGACTATGTATACAGTCTTCATAGTGGGTAATATTATCATAAGACAATAATATAACTGGATAATATCATAGATTAGATATAAGTTGAGTGAACTTATAAACATAGAGTATAGTGTAAAAAGGTGGGGACCCATCATCCCACCTCAACATGCACACGAGAAGGGGAAGATTTAATTCTTCCATGAGACTATGTGAGGTATAATACCTCAAAGTCGGTGCTCAGACAGAAGACGTTGAAAACGTCTCTTTTTGTTGCAGCCATGGACGAAACCCAGTTCGTGATCAAGAGGTAATTCTTGATCCGCGAGTTGGTCCTCCAGTCATCATGCGTCCATGGGATCATCAGCGGGTGGATGATGTGCTTCACCCATGTTCGACACCTGTGTCGTTCCGTCCGCGCCCTCTAGTAGCGGCGTCGGGGTGCTAGTGGAGGCTGCTGCTGACGAAGGTGGCCCCGATTGGGCCACCATGGTATCCACTTGGGTTTCAGCGCTCGATGATGCTGCGACTGTGGTTGAGGTCGCGGTGGACGGTGCCACAGGAGGTTGGGATTCGACACCAGGTGGTGCCTGAACAGATGATGGCCCTACCATAGGGTCGTCGGATGGCATATCTCTCCGATTGGGGAGATTGACGAAAAGTAGTGGCTCTCCTATATAGAGCCAATCACGTCTGAGTTGATGGTCTCCACCATTCTCTTCAGCCTCAATTCCTTCAAGGATCTGAAGGCGAGTGCAGTCATCATTGGTAGCATAACGCCACCCACTCCACTGAAGGATAACTGGCGGAACGCCATGTTTACCCAGCCGCACAATGCGCTGGTCATCAACTTGATGATAAATCGCCTCTAGTTCTGCATCCACAGGCCACAAGTGGTTCCACCAGTGGATCGCGAATGCATATGAATGATGTATCCACTCAACAGGGATACCATTCTCAATCAGGTGGAGGATAACCATAGCCTCTGATATGAGGTTACGGTCCTCTGGGGGTTTGAAGCGAGTTATGGTGAACTCGCCGCTTCGAATCGGCCTCAGAGGTCGATCCGGGTTGGCCACGTTGTGGGACTCTACTGCATCATGGTAGAGGTATGGCCGGGCCATGACACTCATGAGCACTCTCATGAATGCCGTGCGGTAGTGGTTACTGACAGGAGCCAGTATGGAAGTCAGTGTGTGGCCAAATATGGTCTCACGTGAAACATGGTGGGCGTAATCCATGGCAATGCCATGGTGCCAGTTTTTTGTCCCCGGGCGACCATGGTGCAGTATATACTGCGCCACTCGCTCCTGGTTGAATGCGTCACTGCCTGTAGGTGGCGACAGCCCAGCACCACGTGTCTTGCCAGTAACCTTGGCGGACAATGTGCCTAGTGGGCGCTCAATGGGGGAATGGAACCACGGATCGGTTCCTACTGTCCCTCGAGGGCGATGCTGGTCCTCGATTAAGGGAAGTTCCATGGCCGCACTCATTGCACGGTCACGTAGGGAAGGATGGATCTGCTGAGAGATCCGGATGAACTCCGTAAGGAGCTCATAGCCTTGACAGCGCTCATCGATTGAGAGCTGGTAACAACCATTCTTCGTCCTGAAGATGTGGTTGTACAAGACCTGAACTTCACGAGGGTTCATTGGGAACCCTCGGGGAACTATGGCATACAGCCGGCCCCCATGGGTCGGCCTGTATCTTTCTCCCTCTCGTATTTCACGAATGGAAGCTCGATGAGCTTCCCCCAGGGTGTACACCCTGTTTTCATATTGAGACCAGTGAAGTCGTGGGCCTAGCATATCCCACAAACGATTACATCTTTCATGGCGTCGTTGAACGACCACTACTTCCATTTCCTGGGCAATAGGCCCAGTCTCCTCCTTCTCCAGCTTCCTAGCTTGATTAGCCAGGAATGTCTCCTTGCCTTTGACCTGCTTGGCAGTCCGAGGCTTGTTGTCGTTGGTGCTAGCACCGTCGTCGGACTCCAAGATCGCATCGTAAGGAGTATGAGCGTTTGGGGCCTTGGAAGGGCCGGCAACAGACGTTGTCGGCATAGGGCCTGGTCGAGGTTTAAGGACCCATTCAGGGGGCCCTGGTGCTGCCAGTGGCACTTTGTACGTCGTGACCTCACGACGTCCACCATCCCGGTTAGCAGGATTAACCTTTTGTGACTTTGAAAAAGCCACAGGTGCAGACGGCTTCGATGAAGCTGTTGTAGGGTTACGATTGGAGGCTAGAGGTCGTGCCTCTCGCCTGGGCCCTTGCGGCCGCGTCGAGCAAGCCGCCGAGGTCGAGGGACGTCGATCATCCCGTCGCTCAACGTCACGACCTGGCAGGTCGCTACTTGAATAACGGAGGTAGTCCTCACGACGTTCATGACGCCATGAATATGTGTAACGGGTCACCTACCCATTATGGGTAGGTTGGTGTTGTTTGGCAACGGCTTTAGCCCTTGCCCAGAACTGTAGTGTTTACATGTTGTTTGTAACTAAGTTTCACGTCACTACCTACAGCAATACCAGACTCGGTCAAGCTCTGTTGGGTACTGTGAGACTCTGTAGTGCCCATGCTACATTTTTTTGAGCTAGCCAGCTCATACTGCTGTATCCCGCTATATCCTGCTATACTCTGCTTTTATCTCTCACTCGTATTTCTGCGTTAATCTGGTCTGCGTCACTGGGACCACATGGACACTTGGGCCACATCTAGGCACTTGACGGGACCTTCACTGGAATGACATTGAAATGCTATTTCAGGACCTGGCCAAATTCTTGTGACAGCATCAGGCTGAGCTCATGTGATTTTGGCTATGTCTGGACTACCAATGGCCCAGGGACATACAGGAAAGGGTTGAAACGGCCACATTAGAGGTCATTCAGGTGAAACTTCGGGCATTACGCTCGAAGGACACCATCAATATATTAGCTCTATACTTTGAGTTAATAGTACCCATTATTGTCGACATGGATAGACGGCTCTCTATGAGTTGTAATACAAAACATCTTTCGAGGCTGGCACATGATGTGCCAGCAGAGCGATCCCGTTCACCTGCACGAGATGATGATCTCGTGAGTATGTCAAGTCGTGTATCAGACACGTCTCGAACGACAAGTTGTTTGTCTGCGACTAGTTCGTTGTCCAACGGGCGATGCGTTACGGTCCCATTCAAGTCGATCGTCAAGCGATCTGAGCGCCGCGAGCACAATAGGCTCGCCCCCGTAAACGTCACCTATCGAGGTGCGGATGACGTTGCAAATTGGCGGACACCAGGCAACTCGCCAACTGGCTCGCAACGCAGCCAGTCACCAACCAACCATACGCGGCGATCCAACATGGACATGTCAGCGCTGGACGACAAGAGTTGGAGTAGCTGGCGAGATGTCGTTGGTGAAGGTAAGCGACCTGAAAGGCCGCATAAAGAATATGAGAATTTTGTCCACCCGGGACAAAATTCTGGTGAGGGGAAGGAGTGGGGTAGAGAGAGGACGGTGCAGTGGGCTGCGCATCATGTAGTCGGTCACTGGAGTGACCAGCATGGGGTGAACGTCGCTCCAGAAACGAGAACACCCACAAAGGTGGGCGAGGACAGGGTGCTTCTTGCACCCAGCGACCTCGAAGGAGGCCGCAAATTGCCTGATCTGTCAACCTTGATGGCAATTGCGACAGAATGGTTTAAGAACCATCCGGATGTGAGCTCAAGGCGAGCTCAGCGCATTCAGGAAGTCGCAATATGGGCATTAGAGGATAATATGCCAAGCATATCCGGGTGGGCAAACGGCTCACTTGGCTATGTGGACATCTTCAAGGATATGCTTCAGAAGCTTACAGAGATGTACCACAGTCGTCGCGAGGAACGACGACAGGCCTGTATCGAGGAGGCGGAGGTAGCGACGAAATATCTGCCGCTAATACCAGTGCCATTGGAGGTGGCAGTTGGCATCGAAGGATGTCAGCAAGAGGTTGAGCTGCTAAGCTCGAAGACGACGTTGAAAACGTCGAATGCAGTGACGACTGAGTCGTCACAGTCTAAACTGTCGGTAGACGAAGAGGTGGCATCAATGCAGTCGAGCCCTGCGAGGTTCGAGTCACCAAGGGTGAAGGCGACGTTTTCTACATTGCCTGTAGTAGCGGTCAAAGCGCTGTTGTTGCCACTAGAGTCGAACACAACGGAGGTAGCAATGGGTCACATTGCAAGGACCAACAAAAGTTGGCCCCGAAGCGATGCAGAGCACCCAACGACCGTGCTATGCCCAGGTAAGAGCATGGGGTGCACAGCGTCGGGTCCCCATTGTGTCCCAGACGTCGCAGTGGCGTTGAGAAATCCGCTAAGGATGCCATTGTCATTCTGTGTGGCCGACAAGGTAGAAAAGTCGAGGCATGGCGTATTAGTGCGTCATGCAAGCGTCGTCGAGCCTATTGTGGGCTCGGAAGGAATGCCGGAGGCCATCCACACATGGGTGGATGGCAAGGATGTGCCTATGGGGGGAATAGTCCATACCCATTGCGTGCTGGGACTGCTAGTGGCTGGCAGTTGCGAAAACTCTAGGCATGGTGTATTGACACGTCATGCAGGGGCCTCCGAGCCTATTGGAGGCTCAGTGGCAAGGAGAGCCATCCCTGAAGGGATGGAGGGGGAGGAAGTGAGTATGGGGGGAAGAATCCACGCCCATAGAGAACCAGCATGGCATGGCCATGTAGAGGGGGCGAATTTTGTCCCAAAACCTAAAATGAAGGGAACAAGCTGCCCCCAAGGGGCAGATATGGTCAGTAGACCATGGATGGCGTTGTTGACGCCATCCCGGGCATGCAAAATGGCTTGCGTACATGTGCGAACCCTGCCAGCATGCTCAAAAGCATGCAGAAACCCATCTCCAGGGCACACAGGCCCCAATCCCTCTAGCACCCAGGTGGTGTTGTCGATGCCTATTGAGGGTGCAGGCTTGCGTCCAGTGTATCCTAGAGGCGACTGGGTAGCCGCGCATGCGAGAGGAGAGAGTAGGAAGGGTGAGCAAATGAGAGGGACGTCAATGACGCCCCTCCATGGTGGTGGTGGACAGTAGTCCACCAAACGAAATCAGGTGACTTCAACGCAGACGCCTATGGTGCCCACCGACATTTTGACAGATGTGACAGGGCGTGATCCTGTCCAATTGGTGACCGTTTGGGGCATGCACCCAAGTGGAAGACCCTCACCTATTGTGGACCTAGTGGACCATACGGAGGAAAAATGTGTGTTTATTATGAACACACAGCAGAAATTGACACCTTCGATGGTGCCAGTGGTGAATCATATCTATGATGATTCAAGTGATTATCTATCTGACGACGACGTCGCCAGAAATAATTTGGCTTATGATTTTGAGTCAGAAGACCAAATTGTGAGCGAGTCATGTTCACCAAGCCCTAGTGTTGTGGGTGGCTATGACTATAGCGAGACGCGTTCCGCGTCTATGAATATTGAGCACCTGGCATGTATGCGTCAGCTGGCCCTTCATCAAGCCACTGACAACGATGCTTTGGGCGACAATAGTTCGTCCAAAGGTGTTGTAGATACACCCGAAAACCTGACATATGATGTCAGGACATATCGGTGTGAAGAGGAATGTGGTGACTTCCGTTACTATACGGAAGACTTGGAACGAGTTTCTATTAACTCGGATGAGTTACAGTACAAGCCCATGTTGGGTTTGGATTATGGTTATGATCAATCCTCACAGAGTGATCAAGAGGAGGGGGGTAGTAGTGTCGATTACTACGACACAGAGAACGAGGAGCGCGTCTACGAAGACACTGATAATCTAGACGAGCCTGACAATGGTTCAAATTATCATGACTCAGAACCTGATGAAGGTTCCAAGGGTAGTGATTCCTATTTTGATGGCTATTAATGGTCATTGTACTTTTTCCTTCGTCCTCCCTATATCACTGGTTCATGTCATACCTTGCCAGTGGTAATCTCGTGTGTTGGTGTATCATTACGTCAAACTACTGCATGACCCGATCGCGACTTATCCTATGTCGTAGCAGCTTGTACGCTGCTGAAACCTTCCCAGGATTAATGTCGGTGTCATGTACACCTCCGTCGTTGGCAGTAATACTACTAGCTTGGACGTGGCCATCGTCGGTCACATCTTGAAACAACAATGGAGTCATACACCAATGAAGCATGAGCCACTGAATTACCAGCTGACGACTTGGTGGACGACTGGACAAACTTAGGGATTCAGGCGTTAGTGTCAGGTCATTGTACCTGACCACACACCTACTTGCAAAAAGGCATGGACGAGATCAGTTGGGGACTGAGTGGAGGGAAATTTCTCCCACTCATTGGGGCATTCTTGATGTCCTTAACTTATTCTTTTTTATTTGTGACATATTTTATGTTGCATGTACCACTTTGTTCAAGTTTGTACATGTCGAACTTGGTGTTGTTAAGATTGCTATGCAATCTTAAAGGGGGATATGTAACGGGTCACCTACCCATTATGGGTAGGTTGGTGTTGTTTGGCAATGGCTTTAGCCATTGCCCAGAACTGTAGTGTTTACATGTTGTTTGTACAAGAAGTTTCATGTCACTACCTACAGCAATACCAGACTTGGTCAAGCTCTGTTGGGTACTGTGAGACTCCGTAGCGCCCACACTACAATATGCCTCCGAGGAGCTCTCAGTCCTCAACGCATCTGAGTATGATCGTTGACTGGCCGACAATGGCTCTGGCGATCGTTGACGCTCAGCGCGCCGACGTGGAGACGGAGATCGGTTATCGCGCCTAGGCAGAGGCGCTAAGGTGCGTTCATAACGCACCTGCTCCGTTTGGTGTACTTTAAAGGGCCTCGACGAAGGTCCTTCATCACGAGAAGGTGAGGATGGTAGCATCCTCTTGCATTCGACCTTAAGCTGAGTTGATAACAACTCAGCTCTCGACTGTTCGCGAGCCACGGTTTGTTGTTCCTCCTCAACTCTATCCAAGAGTTGAGTTAATACGAGAGCCGCCGAATTGACTTCGAGAAAGTCAAGGAATTCGGCATCGATTCCCTCGTTGATCAATCGTTGACGAACGTCATCGATGACGCTCGTCCATTCTTCGTTTCTACTATGAGACGTAGACGCCTCTTGGTTCCTCTCCAGGTGCTTTCCTTTCCTGCGCTCGGACTCCTGTTCTTGGTTCGAGGGCGAGCCTCGAGGGACAGGAGGAGGTGTTGGTGCCCAAGGATGCCGCGCGCCTTTGTCAATCTCCATCATGGCGGGCTCTTGAAGTCTCACCACATAAGCAGGTTGTATTGGGATCGTAGCAAACGATCCCCATGGGGTGTTCGGATTTGTAGGGTCTGAAAAGAAACCCTGTTGCGGATTGTAGGGGCTACCTACATAAGTCGGTTGAGACAACCCTTGAGGGGCCGTCAACACTGGAGACGTGTATGGTCCCATTAGTGGGATCGGAATCAGTTGCTGTTGTTGTTGGTAGTGACCTTGGGTCACTGCTTGTGTCAATTGGTCTAATGACCCGAATTGTATGGGCCCGCGTACTTGGGCAGGCAAGCTCAGAGATGCATCCATGGCGCCTCCTCCCCTTCCTTGACCCAGTTGCGGGGTCTGGTTTTGGCTTGTAATAGGACAGCCGAAGCCGCCCTGTTGTCGGTTTGGGTCACCAGTGTCGTCTTCGTCCATGCGGTGTGGTTTAAAATGAAAAGAAAGAAAACTTGCCAGCATAACATTCCTTCATTTCAACTCAGCCATCATAATATGATGGCCGTCACCATGTGATCGCGACACGGCGTTTATACGCGTCGCGCCAGCTGCTGCGGGCGCTTAACACCCTGTAATTCAAGATAACGGTCCAATGCCGCTAACTCTTTGCAGTTATCATACGGCTCCCAAGTCGTATCCCCGAGGCTCCAACGGACCTCGAACTCCAAGTCGTTTGCACCGATCCAGCGATATCCCAAGATATCCTCCACGAACCATTCCTGATTGTCATCGATTCCAAAATTGTATGGCTCTGGGCGCGAACGATTGGGGAACATTAGATCACTGGACTCGTAGTACGGTCATAACAGCGACACATGGAATTTAGGGAATACGCGACGTTGTACAAGCGCTGCTGGTAACTCCAAAGTGTAATTAGAGACCTCTGGGAAGGCCTCAAGTACTTTGTATGGACCAATAAATTTTGGACACAGTTTCCGTGCCCGTCCTTTCGGTAATTTGAGGTTTTTGGTGGATAAATACACCAAGTCACCAGCTTTAATAGTTGGTTCTGATCCACGACGCTTATTCGCTGTTTGTGTCTGAAAAACACAAGTTTCAATAATTGCATCATGCGCGTTGGCCAGGTTAGCCAGCGCTTGTTCTGCATATTGTTTAATACCTCTCAGAACAACGTCGTCACTCCGAATCTCCTTGATCATGGACGGCATAAATCCGCCATTAAGTTCGAAAGGGGCATACTTAGTTGTCCCCGATATACTCGCATTTATAGCGAACTCTGTCATGGGTACACATTCAACCCAATCCTTTTGATCGTTTCTAACGATCGTCCAGAATATTTGACCAATGTTTCTATTGGCCCTCTCTGTTTGTCCATCCGTTTGAGGATGAAAGGACATCGACATTAGGAGCTTAGCTCCTAACATTTTATGGAGTGATTTCCACCATCGCGACGTGAACTTAGAGTCCCTGTCAGAGACGATGGATCTTGGGAGGCCATGAAGCCTCACAATCTCCTTAAGGTATACCCACGACAACTCCTTAGCTGTCATAGTGGTGTGTACTGGTATCAAATGAACCATACTCGTCATTCTGCAGATGATGACCCAAAGGTAATTAAGACCTTTAGACTCTGGAAATGGGCCAATAAAGTCCATTCCAATCGAATCCCAAGGTTTTGTAGCCATGGGTAGCAGGTGATTCTTACCCGCCGGTTTTTGGTTTGAATTTTTAGCGCGCTGACATGCCTCACAAGTTTTGCAGAAGGCCTTTACGGTCTTCAGAATTGTGGGCCACCAATACCACCGTCAAATATATTCGGCGGTTCGCTCTTCGCCAAAATGGCCAAGTGTCTGGTGGGCTTGTTCCACAATTACAGTAAGGAGTTCGGGACTCCTAGGAACACACATTACTCGACTACCAGCTAAATTGGTAGTCCATATAATATCCTTCTTGACTACAAAGCTTTTATAAGCTTCAGGATCATCTAGGATAAGCAAGAACAGTTTATCTGAAGAATAGCCTTTCTTCACGTTGTCGATAAAGGCCGCATCCGTGCGGTCTTTCGGTGGGTTCATTGTAGTTCGTCCGAACAATATATCACCTAAGGCGATATCGTTATTGTTACCCTCCGCTACCGATACTTCAGTAGCGGTTCTGTTCTCGTTTGCTGGTTCAGCTTCATTCATGAGCTGAGCTTCGAGATCACGTTCCTCTCGACGTTCCTGAAGACATCGCACCTCTTGAAGTACCGAGAGAGGCAATCAGCCACTTTATTGTATTCACCTTTGACATAGGTGATATCGAAATCAAATTTCGACATATAATCTATCCATCGCCGTTGGCGCGGAGTAAGATTTGTTTGAGTTTTGAAAAACTCAAGGGCCTTGTGATCTGTAATAACGTGGATTTTATAACCCACAAGTTTGTCCTCCCACTTCAGAAGGGCTTCCAATATCGCAAGTGTTTCAAGCTCATGCACAGCATAATTCTGTTGTGTGCTCGTAAACTTCTTGGACATAAACCCGGCTGGACGACACTGCGCCCATGTGGGTCCTTGACCATACATCGCTCCTACGCCAGTCGTCAATGCATCACAGATAACACAAATAGGTTCTCTGGTTTTCGGCTTCACTGGTCGAATTACTGGAGTGGTGACGCAGATGTGTTTGATCATCTCAAAGCATCGCTGATGTATGGGGCGCCAATAGTAGGGCGTCCCATTTTGCATCATAGACATTAAAGGCCCTGTATAGGCCGTTACATCTGGCAGAAATGCACCAATATAATTGACCAGTCCAACGAAGTGCTGAACGTCGTTATAGTTGTGAGGGGTTCACCACTCGCGTATACGCGCGAGCTTGTCAGCATCAGGATGGATGCCTTGATCATCGATAATATGGCCTAGACAATCCACCTTGTCGGCATACAGCTCGCACTTCTTCCATTTCAGGAAGAGTTGATGCTGTCTGAGTCGCTCAAAAACAACTCGAAGGTGTTGTTCGTGCTCCTCAATGGAGTCCAAATAGATGAATATATCATCTAAATAGACGTGCATAAAGCATCCAATAGCATCTTGAAAGATAGAGGTCATTAACCTCTGGAACGTAGCAGGGGCATTACAGTCCCCTATTTGCATGATATTACTGACATAGGTGCCAGATATCGTTGCAAATGCGGTTTTATGAACATCTTCAGTGCGCACATGCACTTGCTCATATGCGTCCATTAGGTCTATTTTCGACCTAATCTTGCCACGGGCGACGTCCTCCCTTATTACCTCTTGATCAGGCAATGGAGTGACATCTTTAATCGTGTTATCATTGCGCTGACGCACATCCAGAGGGGTTCGTAACGACCCATCTTTCTTGGGAATACACAATAGTGGTGCGGCCTGCCTAGCAGGTCGCGGTTCCCACCACTTGGCTTCAACATACCTATTCACCTTGGCATAGAACTCGTCGCAAAGCGACTGAGGGCACCTTGGCATGTGGTAGGTGTACTGCTTCTCTTCATCAATGAGATTTATCTCATGATTGACGTCGCGCCATGGAGGTAGAACTGGTTTAGTTCCACACACCATATCTTCAAACTCATCATACCACTGTTGACGCAGTCTAGGGTAGTTGGCTTTCGTCAGGCGGCCCTTATGGGTCACCTTTGGTGTATCCTTGGTATCCACCAATCGCATGGATGCTGATGCATTCTTGGATTGTGGAATCTCGAATCTCACTTTCAACTTGACTAAGTTGAACTCGCTATCGTCAACTACCAGTATCCGATAGAGTGGCGGTTTCGCTCCTTTACTGGACCTTCGTTTGAAGTCCATTGGTTCTGAGACCTCATCATTAAAGGCCTCACGATACATCGATACTGCAGGTCGTACATTACGACCTTGCCATGCTTGTATGGAGCCAATTACTTGGTTCCATTCATCAGGCATTCAAGGGTCATACAACCACTCATAATGAGGTACTGGATCTGGTCGATCCCACATGAATTGTTTCCTACGATCTACCGGCACTTTTACAGCGTCGTCCTCGAGTTTAGGCTCCGTAGCCTGGGCTGCGTTCGATTCATCGTCCACTGGGGTTGCATCAACTCCAATTGGTTTGAGTGTTGCATCCTTTGCAGTTATCTTAACTGCACGTTTGTTCTTTTTTGTCATTTTCGAAGAAGTCTTTAGTACTTCCCCCTTTCTTAGAGTTTCTTGAAACTCTTCCTCGGATATCATGATGGACTGAAATCCATCAGGGAGGCTGTTAGCAGCCTCCGCCTCCTCTGATACATCCTCGATCGTAACCTTCGATCAAACACCTTTCACCCCCAGCGATGCAGGTAGTCATTCCTGATGCTTTTCACACGTCTGGTGACGATGCAATCGGCCATCAGTGTCTTCCAGCTTCACCCGTAATGCAGGTGTTGCTACGCCGTTAACTATGACTTCATTCTTGGCGAAGTCTAAGATGACACCATTGGTGCGCATAAATGGCGTACCAATAATCACATCGTAGCGATCGAAGTTTGCTACGTCCATGTATACCACACCTTCAAATCCAGGCAGTGATATTCGAGTTTCGGTGCCGAAGTTAACTGTGGCACGACTCCCCGTCGTGCCTAACTGCAGGATCAACGGGTTGTCCAAGGTTTTAGCCTTGATCCCCGCAACCTGAGTAAATGCAGGAGTAACTCCTGTAGTGGTACTCCCTGAGTCCCACAATGTCCATGCCTGATGTCCTCCTACATCAATATATGTTGCCAGACACTCCTTGTCTGCAGCAGAGTATACGGGTCGTTGTAACGTCCCTTTCTGCAAAACCAGTTTGTAGCGACCAGGAATTGGATGCTGCACCTCTTCATATGGTGCTTCTGTTATAGCGTACATACATTCGCTATCTGAACAATGAGTATAATACTCATTGTCATATACTTCAACTTCCACCAGCTCATCACTACCTTCAGAGGCAGCATCCGACTCCGGACGTTCGATGCTCTTCGCATCGTCTTCATTCTCTGGAGCACTTAGGTGTTCCTTTTCATCATCCGCGTCGTCCACATCATCAGCCGACGCCGTATGTGCTGCCCTCACGAATACACGATTCTTTCGGGGCTTTTTGCAGTCCCTCGAAAAGTGACCTTTCTTGCCGCAATTGAAACAGTTACCGTTGTTTGCTTCCTGCTTATGTTGATACGCCGGTTTTGCTTCTCCTACGTTGTTAGGGCGAGCCCCAACTTCGTTCTGCAGCGGTGATGGTTTGAACGGCTTAGCTGTTCGTGTATTATCGCCTCATGGACCCACTCGTTTATGCTGGTCCTTGCGTTGATAGGGTGACGCATACACTTGCGGGGTTATACCTCGCCGTAGATCCCCACTACGCATGTATACACACTTGGTCGGTTGAGGTTCAGGCTTACGAGAAGTCTGATGACGCATCGGTGTTTCTGATGCTCGACGAGCATGCGGCTGAGCACAATAGTGTTCTGCCGTCTTCGTAGCGGCTTCATATGCTTTAGCATACGCTACGAAGTCATCCAGAGTGTTAACCTCTGGGGAGAGACCATCGCTGAATAGTTGGTCTCGCATAGTACGAGGCAACCCATACAGAAAAGTGTCAAGAACCATAATCTCATCCGGTAATCGAGACATGTTCTGACTATGGTCTTTCAAGGCGTCTACGAAGCCTTGTACACCAAGTTCACTGGTGTAACATGTCGCAAAGAAGGCGCTTCTAGCGTCTTGCATTGTGGAAGTATGGATGAACCAGTCATATAAACCGGTGATAACCTGTTCAAAGGTCCACTGCTTGAAGTCGCGGTGGACATGAATAACATGTTGATTAAACCACCGTTTGGCTTCCCCATCCAAAAACTCAGACAGAATTAGGACACATTCGCAGTCCCTATCAGTTCCTCCGAACTGGTTCACTGCCAACATCACAACGAGGTTGGTCAACCATTCTTCGAGGTCGCCAAACTTGGCTGACCCACTGTAAAGGCCTATAGCCTTTGCATCGGTCCTACGTGGTTTAACACCATCGGGAATCGATAATCGAATGCCTAAATGTTCGAAGATTAAGGCCTTCAGCCTTTCATGCATATGCTGTCGATGATATTCGGCAGCTAATTGAACTCCTTCCACTACTGGCGAATGTCGCTGCGGTAGCGGCATTGTAAAAGCACGGGCATCTACAGGTAGATGCCCTACACCTATCGGCGATGGACTAACCGCCTGCTGGGCAATCAATTTGGCCATTTGACCCGTAGGTGTGGGTGGAGGTGCGGTCATTCCTTGTGATGACTGTGGATCCACCCCATATGGCCAAGTTGTAACCGGCGAATTATTCGTCAGTCTGGCAAAGTGTACCATCGATTGACCTCAATGGATTGTGTTGGTGCGAGGTTGCTTTGGGACGAACGGAGTGCGCTCATCCAAATCCTCAGTCTTGATCCGCTGCTGCATCGCAGTAGCTTTAAGACATGCAAATGTCTTTCTGTTATGAACCACGGGCTCACTGGGTTGAGAGGCTATAAATTCCTCTCTCATGATGTCGCGGGAATGACCTCCCTCGAATCGTATCCCTTGGTCGTCCGCGGTGCTGAATCTGAATTCCTGCATTTGAGAGTCACGGATACGCTGTCCAGCGATTCGGTCGCCTACCCATTCAAAGAGACTGGTACGGCCTCTTGCATCAGGTATGCGAATGTGTCCAGATGATGACGATGGAGGCTTAACAGTCTCCTGATGAGCTGAGGATGGCTCGACAGACGAATCAGTGTTCGAGTGTCGCTTTGTATGAACATCAATCGGGCAACTTGGTGTCGTCCGATGATGATATTCTCATTGAGCTGCAGCCTGTCTGGCTACATACTGCTCATTTGTCTCGTCTGGCATACGTTGCTCATTCAACTGTTCGACGGCTGCATCCAGCACTGTGTCTGTAGACATTGATTCTGCAGGCATAATGCTTGCCCCACGCAAGTGCGAAGGAACTTCTCGACTTGGTGAGCCAGATTGGCCCACAACAACTGGCGAATCTGTCGTACTAAAAAAACGAAGTCCGGGTGATGCCACTCGAACTGGACTACCTTGTGGTGTCGGTGTAATTGATCCACGCTGCGACTTACGCTCAAGCCGCCGTTGTAAATATTCTTCCGTCAATTGTTGTATCAACAATTTATATTCGGACGCGGAGTCATAACTGTCTCCATACAACATTTTATGCTGTTCATATGAGGCGGATACTGTCTCCACAGCAATAGTCCGCAAGCGCTGAGCACGATTATGGCTCACTAGCGGCTGCCGCGCAAACCAAGCATCTACGGCTAATTCGAGTGCAATCTGGGCGGCACGTTCAGCATCGGCCTGATCATCTTCGTCTGAAGTCTCCGGGTAATATCCAGGTGTCTCAAAAACACCTTCGTCCTCGAGTTTGACCTCATCCGCAAGCGGATTCCATCGTGGAGTGTGCTGAGCTGGCAAGTTGCCAGTTCCCACTGTCGCGTTGCCAGTCGTCGGGTCCGAGGTCCTGGGTGGGCGAACTCGGGAGAGAGCTGGCTGTGCCGCCAGCTCATGTCTCGAAGACCTTCGTCCAGGGGTCACATAGGCCCCTGGCCCTAACAGCAACGCCTGAGGCGCTGCCACTTCGTCGTAGTTGTTGTCTGTGTTTTCTGCATCCGAATACAGCATCAGTTTGATTGAAGTCGTCTGGATTGGGTCAGAAGTGCCGTACACGTGTCGAAATGATAGAGTTTAGATATGAGCGCCAGGTTAGATGAATAAGCAAAGAGTTTAAGCACCGTTGGGTAGCTTAAAAAAATGTAATGCAAGCGTTACAGGGGGATGCCTTGCTAAGTGGTGTAAGCTTGACCAATAGGTACTATTTGCTATACAACGTTTTTACAAGGGCTTGTTTATACATGTATCTACTAACCGGTTATATAGGCAACACTGACGGTGTTGCCAAACATGGTCATGCCAAACAATAAGGTCAGCACTCAATGTGTAGACCGTGCCCGTTACAACACTAGGGCTTGGTGAACGTGACTCACTCACAATTTGGTCCTCTGACTCAAAATCATAAGCCAAATTATTTCCGGCGACAATGTCGTCAGATAGATAATCACTTGAATCATCATAGATATGATTCACCACTGGCACCATAGAAGGTGTCAATTTCTGCTGTGTGTTCATAATAAACACACGTTTTTCCTCCATATGGTCCACTAGGTCCATAATAGGTGAGGGTCTTCCACTTGGGTGCATGCCCCAAATGGTCACCAATTGGACAGGATCACGCCCTGTCGCGTCCGGCAAAACGTCAGTGGGTGCCATAGGCATCCACGTTGAAGTCACCTGATTTCGTTTGGTGGACTACTGTCCACCACCACCATGGAGGGGTGTCATTGACGTCCCTCTCATTTGCTCACCCTTCCTACTCTCTCCTCTCGCATGCGCGGCTACCCAGTCGCCTCTAGGATACACTGGACGCAAGCCTGCACCCTCAATAGGCATCGACAACACCACCTGGGTGCTAGAGGGATTGGGGCCTGTGTGCCCTGGAGATGGGTTTCTGCATGCTTTTGAGCATGCTGGCAGGGTTCGCACATGTACGCAAGCCATTTTGCATGCCCGGGATGGCGTCAACAACGCCATCCATGGTCTACTGACCATATCTGCCCCTTGGGGGCAGCTTGTTCCCTTCATTTTAGGTTTTGGGACAAAATTCGCCCCCTCTACATGGCCATGCCATGCTGGTTCTCTATGGGCGTGGATTCTTCCCCCCATACTCACTTCCTCCCCCTCCATCCCTTCAGGGATGGCTCTCCTTGCCACTGAGCCTCCAATAGGCTCAGGGGCCCCTGCATGACGTGTCAATACACCATGCCTAGAGTTTTCGCAACTGCCAGCCACTGGCAGTCCCAGCATGCAATGGGTATGGACTATTCCCCCCATAGACGCATCCCTGCCATCCACCCATGTGTGGATGGCCTCCGGCATTCCTTCCGAGCCCACAATAGGCTTGACGACACTTGCATGACGCACTAATACGCCATGCCTCGACTTTGCTACCTTGTCAGCCACACAGGATGACAACAGCACCCTTAGCGGATTTCTCAACGCCACTGCGACGTCTGGGACGCAATAGAGACCCAATGCCATGCACCCCATGCTCTTACCTGGGCATAGCATGGTCGTTGGGTGCTCCGCATTGCTTTGGGGCCAACTTTTGTTGGTCCCTGCAGTGCGACCCATTGCTACCTCTGTTGTGTTCGACTCTAACAGCGACAACGGCATCTCAGACGTCACCTTACACCTCAACAGTGGTGTTGACCACAGCGGCGACAACAGCGCTTTGACTGCTACTACAGGTGACGTGGAAAATGTCGCCTTCACCCTTGGTGACTCGAACCTCGCAGGGCTCGACTGCATCGACACCACCTCTTTGTCTACTGACAGTTTAGACTGTGACAACTCAGTCATCACTGCATTCGATGTTTTCAACGTCGCCTTCAAAATTAGCAGCTCAACCTCTTGCTGACATCCTTCGATGCCAACTGCCACCTCCAATGGCACTGGTATTAGCGGCGGATATTTCGTCACTACCTCCGCCTCCTCGATACAGGCCTGTCGTCGTTCCTCATGACAACTGTGGTACATCTCCATAAGCTTCTGAAGCATACCCTTGAAGATGTCCACATAACCAAGTGAGCCGTTTGCCCACCTGGATATGCTTGGCATATTATCCTCTAATGCCCGTATTGCAACTTCCTGAATGCACTGAGCTCGCCTTGAGCTCACATCTGGATGGTTCTTAAACCATACTGTCACAATTGCCATCAAGGTTGACAGATCAGGCAATTTGTGGCCTCCTTTGAGGTCACTGGGTGCAAAAAGCACCCTGTCCTCACCCACCTTTGTGGGTGTTCTCATTTCTGGAGCGACATTCGCCCCATGCTGGTCACTCCAGTGACCGACTACGTGATGCGCAGCCCACTGCGCCGTCCTCTCTCTACCCCACTCCTTCCCCTCACCAGAATTTTGTCCCAGGTGGACAAAATTCTCATATCCTTTATGTGGCCTTTCAGGTCGCTTACCTTCACCAACGACATCTCGCCGGCTACTCCAACTCTTGTCGTCCAGCGCTGACATGTCCATGTTGGATTGCCGCGTATGGTTGGTTGGTGACTGGCTGCGTTGCGAGCCAGTTGGCGAGTTGCCTGGTGTCCGCCAATTTGCAACGTCGTCCGCACCTCGATAGGCGACGTTTACAGGAGCGAGCCTATTATGCTCGTGGCGCTCAGATCGCTTGACGATCAACTTGAACGGGACCATAACACATCACCCGTTGGACAATGAACTAGTCGCAGACAAACGACTTGTTGTTCGAGACGTGTCTGATACACAACTTGACATACTCACGAGATCATCATCTCGTGCAAGTGAACGGAATCGCTCTGCTGGCACGTCATGTGCCAGCCTCGAAAGATGTTTTGTATTACAACTCATAGAGAGCCGTCTATCCATGTCGACAATAATGGGTACTATTAACTCAAAGTATAGAGCTAATATATTGATGGTGTCCTTCGAGCGTAATGCTCGAAGTTTCACCTGAACGACCTCTAGTGTGGCCATCTCGACCCTTTGTTGTATGTCCCTGGGCCATTGGTAGTCCAGACGTAGCCAAAATCGCATGAGCTCAGCCTGATGCTGTCACAAGAATTTGGCCAGGTCCTGAAATAGCATTTCAATGTCATTCCAGTGATGTGGCAACTGCGACACAGCTGCCATGCTTGGCAAGAGTGCTGTTTGTTCCGAAACATGTACTGGGGCCCCTTGAAGGGTCCCATATGGTACTGAAGGTCCCGTCAAGTGCCTAGATGTGGCCCAAGTGTCCATGTGGTCCCAGTGACACAGACCAGATTAACGCAGAAATACGAGTGAGAGATAAAAGCAGAGTATAGCGGGATATAGCAGGATACAGCAGTATGAGCTGGCTAGCTCAAAAAAATGTAGCGCAGGCGCTACGGAGTCTCACAGTACCCAACAGAGCTTGACCAAGTCTGGTATTGCTGTAGGTAGTGACGTGAAACTTAGTTACAAACAACATGTAAACACTACAGTTCTGGGCAAGGGCTAAAGCCGTTGCCAAACAACACCAACCTACCCATAATGGGTAGGTGACCTGTTACACAATATTGACTATGCATGGACATTTGTGACAGTAGGGTAACCGATTAGGAAACCGTAATGGCACAAGAGTAGTCTCACAAGAGAACTGGTATAAGTCCTGTATTCGCAAAAACTAGTTACTGATATGTAGACTGAGGTTTATATAGGTTTCGGAACTTAGATATAGGGGTAATGACAGTATCAATAAGGTACAGTAATCGAGAGTCCATGTGAGAGTGACTGCAATTGTTACCAGTGGTCACAATCCGCTACATACGCCCTCCAAGCATCACGACAGCAAGGGATGCTTCATCGAAACACAAGACCTGGGTAAAATCCATGAGAGGATGGTAAAGAATGAGAGGCCGAATGTCAGTGAACTGATAAGGGGAAGTCAAGGTGGTATAGCAGCATGAATGCTGTGGGATTGGATAAGGTGAACCAGGACAACTAAGCGTCAACTGCCTTCTCTTTGGCGGCATCTGCAAGCTTCTTGACCTGGCTAGTTTCATGAGCCTCGATCTCGCTCAGGGTACCCATGATCACATTGGAGTCAACGACCATAGTCAAACTAGACCCGGATTTCAGGATCAAAGGGCCAGCTGTGAGAACTTTGGCAGGAGGATTGGCAGGAACGGAAGGGAGGCGAAGTGGAGTTTGGGTATCATGGGAACAACTATGCTCGTGAAGGTCCTTGGCATAGTGACGGTGATCATTGCGCCATCCTCGGTGGTAGTTGGTTTCCTCAGCATCCGAGGAGTAGTAAGTGTCATGACCATGTTTCCACTGGTCATGGTGAGCCTGGTCATGGTGTTCCGCCATACGGTTGTGAATGAATTTCTCCTTCTTGTTCGATTCGCCATGGGGTTTGCGAAGCGCACTGACCAAGTCGTCCAATGCATGTTGGTTTAATTCACCATCGCACTTGAGAATCTGGAGCGTGTGAAGGGGAGCGTAATGAGAATCGAGCCAAAGGGTGGAGATGGCCCCTGGAGGCACAGGATGGCATGATGGAACCCAAACATCACAATCTTTATTGTACTCGCTGAGCTTATATAGGTATTTCGCCAAGTTAAAGATCTTGACAAGCTGACGCTGACCGAAAGGGCACCACCTGGTGTTCACGAGGCCCTGGTGAATGGCGTTGTCGAAGTCGAAGCATTTCTGGAGGTGAAGAGGGTGAAGCTCAAGGACAATCCTGCAGCGGTTGTTGATGTGAATCATTTGGGACGCTGCATCATGGGAAATGAAGGGATGTTTAGGGATACTGTTGCCACCGCCACCAGAGTATCCGTTACGATTGGAAGGAGGAGGACCCATGGGAGAGGAGAGGAAAGTGAAACTAAGGGGGTAGCACTGGGTGCAAAGGACAATACTTTGATGAAAGATATTCTAAAAAAATGGTAAAGGTCCTTCTTATATATCCTGACCATTTTTAGCAGATATACTATGAAAAAATTCAATATATTATGGGATAATTTTTGAATTTTATCAGACAACATATAGTAGAAACATTTATCATATGGTCAAACAAAGTATTCTAAATAAACTTGAAAAACATTCACAAGATCTTCTATTGACATATTCAAAATATGTTTACAATAATTTTGAATTATGGTGAATATATTTTAAATAATATAAAATATGGTAAAGATATGATAATATATCCTGTGTATATCAAGAAAAGATATTGTAAACATTGTCTAAATATATTTGGGACATTATGCTTGATTATATGATCAATTCTTTTACTATATGTCATATTGATGAAATTCAAAATTTGTCCTATAATATATTGGCTGAAAATAGCAGTGATATATAGGGAGGACCTTTACCATTTTATTAGAATATCTTCTATCAAAATATTGTCCTTTGCACCCTGTGTAGCAATAGATGAAGGAGGGAGCAAGGAATCTGGAGGAAAAGGTAGAATGGGAAGGGAATGAGGAAGGGAGGAAAACTTGCTCCTCACCTTCATAAGCGCCAGGAATTTGCAAATAACCCAAAAATAGCTGGGGGTCATCTGTTGGTGGTAAGCCTGTTCCTTCACTCAGCTCAGCTATCCTTTCCACACCTAGTGCTTCAAGATATGGTTCTAGAAGACAAAGTTCGTCTACTTGAGAACAATCCATCCAGGTTTTGTCTCCTGCTTTCCAGAGAACCTCGAACATAGCATCAGTCCCAGAGCCATGATGAGACATGATCTTGTCAGCTGCCCATTCACCAGAGTCACCTTCTCGGCCTGTGATTTGTTCATCCAAGCGACCTGGGAAAAGACAGTCATCATTGGGTTTATGGATCTGTAACAACGCTGCATGAAAAACATCATGTATGCCACGTTGGCGCATTTGCGAGGGGAGCTGTACGCGATATGAATTGTTGCCGAAATCCTTCATGATCAGGTACCGTCCTTTGTATTTCGGTATAAGCTTCCGAGCTAATCCTTTTGGGAAAGAGAGATTTTGAGTAGAGACGTACACGAGGTCACCATCCTTGAACAGAGCGGGCTGCTGACGGCGGTTTGCATTCCGAGTCTGCTTAACACGCGCAGCCAAAATACTGTCATGTGCAGTGATGAGAGCTGACTTGAGGCGTTGCGCAAACACGCGGACCCCTGGATACTCGTTTGCAGAGGCCGAATTCCAAATCATAGGACGAGGCATATGCCCTGTGTTAAGGAAGAAAGGTGAGTACCCTGTGCTCTCTGAATGAGCCGAGTTTATTGCAAACTCAATGGCCAGTAATTTCATTACCCAGTCCCGTTGGTTAGGAGAAATGCATTGTCGGATCATTTGAGTAATTGTATGATTAGCGCATTCAGTGGAACCATCTGATTCAGGGTGGTAGGCCGACGACATTTTCAACTGTGTCCTGATCAGCCAATTCAAGTGAGACCAGAAGATACTGGTGAAAAGTGAGTCACAATCACTAACAATTGCTTGAGGTAGCCCATGATGCTTATACACCTCTGCAAAGACAAGTTTGGCCACTTGACGAGCCATATAATTTGTTCGGCTTGGAACTATGTGCACCATGGCTGTCAGAAGGTCAATGATAACTGAAATGGAGTCATACGACCCATTCCTGTCCTGGAATTCAGGTAGTGGTCTGACAAAGTCTATTCCGATGACCTCCCAAGGCTGAGTGGGCACTGGAAGAGGGTTAAGAAGTCCATAGGGATGTTGGTTTGAAGGCTTACTGCAACGGCACACTGAACAGGTGTCGCAGAAACTCTGAACATCGTGGCTCATCTGTTTCCACCATACATGCTCTCGAAGATAAGTTAGAGTCTTCCTAAAACCTAAATGAGCCAGCAGAGAGTGAGCCTCGGAAATAATGATTTCACGAACATTGTGGCCATTAACCATTACAGCCAGAATGCATAGTAGACTTTGTTCAGCCATTTTTAAGTATACAAGGCCGTCATCTGTAACTTCGAAGTTTTTGAAGGCCCTGGGGCTGTCCACAACCCTGGAAAATATAGGATCATCCTTGTAATGGCTGCAAATACTCGCTAATAAGTCAATAGGTTTGCGCCCTCCATTTAGGAGTTCTTCAAGTGTAACAGGTTCGGCATTCTGTAAACGGTCATGTAAAGCTTGTGAGGACTTAGCAAAATCCTCGTCTTGTTGGCGTTCGTGGGATATATTCTCACACTCATCTTGGATGCTTCCAGCCGCAGCGCGCCCGCTCTCATTAGGTAACTGGGCACGTTTTCTTGCTGGCAGTTTGACTGTGAGTTTATCTTTTGTATTTTTCTTTTCTTGTTGTGAGTTTCCTTGTTGCTCCAGCCCGCCCTCCTTTTGTTCTCAAGGCCCTCGAAGGACGAAACTCCGTGACGTCTGTGCAGCAAACTCAGCGGCTGTCTCAGGCCGCCCAGTCTCAGTAGGAGGAACCACAGCACAAGGGGGGCAACCACGGCGGGAGGTACGCAACGGCTCAGCCACCTCAGGCAAGCCCACTAAAGGTACTCCCCCAGTGGTTGCCCCATGTGAAAGTGTTACATTTTCGCCCTCCATACCCACGAGCACTGGCATGGATATTAAATGCTCACCCAAATCATCATTGTCGATAATATCATGGTATGTATACTCACTCCTCGCATGCACGGTACCAGGAAGATCACCTGAGTATAGACACGATAGCACATCAGACAATATATTCTCAGCCCCTGGGACATACAAGACTTCAAAATCAAACTCAGCGATTTTCTTAAGCCACTGAGCTTGCTGCCCTGACAGATTCCTCTGTCCCAGTAAGTGAATCAGCCCTTTGTGATCTGTATACCAATTAAAATGAACACCTTGAAGGATATCTCGGTGGTGTAACATAGTCTCGACACCTGCCAACATCTCAATTTCATGCACAGCATAATTCTGCTGTGCTGCGTTCAGTTTCGCTGAAAAGAAAGCTGCTACATCAGCCATTCGCCAATCCGTGCCCTGGCTCACTACGCCAGCAATCCCGGTACCACAGCCATCAGTAACGACATTCACAGGTGGAGCCTCGGGGCCATACTTCAACGGCTTCCGATGATGGTCACGACACTCCGAAGCCATCCGCTTGATGTCCTCGAAGGCCCGCTGGTGCGTATAGTCCCACCAAAATGGCACAGTGTCCCCCGTTAACCCATGGAGTATGCCCATAGGTACTCGCACCCAATCAATGTCATCCACCAAGTACCCTGCTGCTCCCAGGAACCCGCGTAACAAATCGCGATTTGTAGGAACTTTCCATTTCATTAACGCATCCACTTTATCAGGATCCATCAGGATGCCGTCATCGTCGGTGACATGACCCAGAATCTTAATTTTCCTAGTGAGGAACTGGAGCTTCTTTTCACTAAGGTAAAGCTTTTTGCGTTTGAGTATGTCGATAATGATCTTAACATGTCTAACATGTTCCTCTAAAGTGTTCGAATAAATTATAATGTCATCAAGATACACATCCATCCAGCGACCAATATATGCCGAAAACAAATGGTTCATAAGTGCCTGGTAAGTTGCACCTGCATTGCAGTCCCCAATTTGGACAACATGACTTACAATATTGCCATCAGGTGTACCCAGCACTGAGCGGTGAACATGCTCAGGTATAATGCGAATCTGTTCATACGCATCTTGACCATCAATCAATGTTCGATATCTTGCAGCTGCAGAATGGCGAAGGATCCCATCTATGTCCGGTAACGGGGATGCCTTCTTGTGAGTATTTGCATTTCAAGCCCTTAAATTGCCCACTGTACAAAGCCATTTTGGCTCACCCAGCTTTGCCGGCTTAGGAATTAGTAGCATCGGGACAGGGTTACCCATACTGGTCACCTCCCATCGCCCAGTTGCGATGTATGCTGCCCTCTTCTCAGTCCACTGTGGACGGAGGGCTTCTGGACATCGCGATGGCCGCCAGGGGTAAACTTTATCAGGATCGACCAATGGAATTTCATGATTAATCACACAAAGTGGGGGTAAGGGAGTTTCACTAGCACTTTTGCATAAAGGCCTGGCATACTGACACAGCTCTTCCCTAATCTGTTCCAGATTTTCCTCATACATGGCCATCGATCTCAATGCAAGCTGCGCAACACCCACGCCCTCCATAGGTTCCGGTATTGTGCTTCCAACAATCACTCGAGGAGGATTAAGTCCAAAGGTAATCTTGTGTTGATAAATCCAAGGTGTCCCTAAAATCATATCATATCCTGACAGATTCATTACATCGAAGTACCAATCACAGGAGATAGACTGGTATTCAAACTTCGCAGTTGCACCAAAATTCACCTGAGAGTGTGACCCCTGCACAGCCAACTGAACTGGCATTGGAGTAGGTAGTTCTTTCTTCTTCAGTTTCAGTTGCTCAGCAACAGTGCTAGACACAAAGTCCCCAAGTGACCCAGAATCAACAAGTGCTCGGACAGGGTGTCCATTCAGTTTTGTAACAATCACCAATGGTTTAGGAACTGATTGCAAAGGATCCCTAGATCGGGCTGTATTCCGTTGAAGAGATGGATAGGTCCCAGCAGGTACTTGCTGGCCATTTAATTCCACGATAGTGAGTATGTCTGGAGTTTCATTTATCTGTGTCCTGCTTATCGCCCCCACCCACAGGCGCAGACAATGTAAACCATACTGCTCTTCAGCCATCTTTTCAGTTGATTCCCAAGCTCTTAAGCATCCCAAATCATAGTCATTGTCAGATGGTCCACGGAAAACCTGCCGCTCTAGATCCTGGTATGCCTGCTGAAGCCGATGCCTGTACCAATTGACAAGGTCGAACATAGGGTTTCGAAGACATGCTCCATCAATAGGTACTGAAAAGTCAAGCATGTGATCATCCACAAGGTAAGCATACAATGAATCGCAGACTTTTCGAATCTCAAATCTTCTGAAAGGAACTTCACGTAGTCCTTCATCACCAGCATAAGGTGCACTTAACACAAGTATACGTTCAGCATGCCATGTCCAAACATTTGCGTAAAGTGTTGTCTGGAACCAGGATTTACATGTCACTCGTACGCCAGATTGCTTGCTACACAGCTGAGCAAACCAAAGGCCAATCTCGAAAGTTGGATTAGAGATAACATGTTCCATTAAGGTGGTTTGTATGTCCTGGACTGGGTCGTAGACACAGACTTCATGCTCATCGCACTGATAAACTTGGAAACGATGTCCCTTCCACTGTAAGACATTTAAGGGGTCTCCTGGATAGGGTGCCATAGATTCTAGCATATGAGATAATTTGTCTGCCAGTGCATAGTCCAGTCGTCTTGGGGGGCCTTCACCTAATTTCTCATCCCACAACAGGTTAAGCCTTATTTCCACATGGGGTACCTCGAAATCATAGGCTTCATTTGGTCCCCACTGTTCACGAGGGCCTAAGATAACCTGCTCGAACCAGTCATCGGCCATCAAGTCCTCTTCTAGCAGCATGCTATCAGACCCATTCGATCAGAAAAATCTGACCCAGAGTCAGACCTCAGTTGCGATTCAGGTCTGTCATTATCGGCAATACCAGGGCTTCCACTGACATCAGGTTCGTATTCCATATTATCTTCCTCTGCAGTGCTCAATACTGACTGAATGTCTGATAGGTCATCATTATCATAATCAATGTCACTATGAAGTCCGTAGTCATCACCCTCAGACTCTGAGTTGGACACTGACTCCAAGTCAGGCATGCTGTCATTATCATCATCATCACCCTTGGACTCCGAATCGGACACTGACTCCAGATCAGGCACACTGTCAGTATCACTAACATTGACATCATTGGTGCTCGATAATCCAGATTTGAAACTGGACCACTCCTCATCCATGCGGTTATTGTCCCCATTCGCAACTTCTGAAAATGACATGGCAGACACAGTTATTCCTTGAGTAGTATTACCCAAGCTTTCCTCATGCAGGCGCTCTGTTTCAGCTAGGTTGACACGAACACTGAATGAACCCAGACCTGGTGGTTTGCTGTTCGATGATTTCATAGTCTTAGCCCTGGGGCAATTCCGAGCCATGTGGCCTACTTCCTTACAGATAAAGCACTTTCCCACAGTGCAAAGCTCTTCCTCTTCAGCCTTGCTCAAAGGGTATCTATTTTTTGATGATTCTTCCGAACATTTAAACTTTGAATTTCCCGGCCTTGGCTTCACAGGTTGGTATACTGTGTGTGACGACTGGCTTTCAACTGGTCACATGTCATGGGGCTTGGGGGTCCGGCATTCTAAGAGTGTCCGGGCCACCCCCTTCCCAGGGGTCCGGCATTCTCAGAAGTGTCCAGGTCACCCCTTGAAGACTCAAAGTCATGTCCTAAGCACGGGCCAGTGGTGTAATGGTTAAACACACTGATCCTTTGGAATCTTTGGAGCTGAGATCCCGAGTTCAATCCCAGGCTGGTCCATGTTTTCAATGATTTCCCAGACGGTATCACATTGGTGGACCACAAGGGACTTCTTGGAGATCATTGATTCAGCAATGGTTAGGACAGTTGATCGAGCAGCTGTAGTCCATGGCTTTGAGTGGGGGGCACTGTGACGACTGGCTTTCAACTGGTCACATGTCATGGGGCTTGGGGGTCCGGCATTCTAAGAGTGTCCAGGCCACCCCCTTCCCAGGGGTCCAGCATTCTCAGAAGTGTCCGGGTCACCCCTTGAAGACTCAAAGTCATGTCCTAAGCACGGGCCGGTGGTGTAACGGTTAAACACGCTGATCCTTTGGAACCTTTGGAGCTGAGATCCCGAGTTCAATCCCGGGCTGGTCCATGTTTTCAACGATTTCCCAGACGGTATCACACTGTGGCACTATTTCGCATTGAGGAAAACCCCGGGGTGTTATTTGTCTTCTGTCCAGGAGGGATTCTTGGGACTGAAAAGCAAGAGTGATGATTTGTAGAACTAGAGCCATGACAGTCATCGTGACTGTGTTTGTTTCCATGCTTATCATCCTGGCAGTCCTCCCGACGGTTATGCATTCAGTCAAGTCAATCACAATGGTGAGATGTATTGCCTTGATCATCATCCAGGTCTACTGACTCAGCCATCTCACAGAATTTGGCTTCCGTTACAACATCATTCCAACTCGCAGTCTCAGGATTTATCTTATTATGATACAATGCTTTTTTAATGGACCTTTTGAAGCCATTGAACAGCTTGACTACTTGTTCCTTTTTGCTGGCAGATCCAACAATCGTAAACAATTCATTCAACTCAGCAACATAATCCCGAACACTCAGTTTCCCTTGATTGAAGCTTGCTAACTTATTATGTTGCTTATTTCTATAGTTGACAGGAAATGAGTCATTAAACAAGGCCATGAAGAAACGGTCAAGTGTCCATTCCTCAGGATTACGAGAGACTTCACAGGTATAAAAGGTAAAAGCTCTCCCTGTGAGGAATTCTGACAAGACTAATACTTGACGTTCCCTTTCAACATAGCCATACTTGACATACGAGGTACCATGAGTTAAGAAACGATGAAATGCTTGCAAATCAGCTGAGCCACTATATTTATCTGGAGGTGTTGACTTTATCAATGACTTTTGAGTATGTTTACTTCATCATTTACTTGTCTGGTGTTTCCTATTCCTTCCAGATCGCCTAGAGCCTTGACGGCGATGACGATGAAGATGACGACAAACTGCCGCTGCCGCTAATTGTGGACTTATTGTCATCAGAGTCCAACGACAAACCCGATTCATCAGAATTTGAATCTGACAAGCTGTCATCAGAAGGGTCATCATCGTGGATCTTGCGGAAAGCACGCCTGAGGGCACTATCCTCAGTAACCTGATTTATGGGGTGTAGGCTTGTGGTAGCTTTGTCAGTGTTGTTCTTCCAGCTACCCTTTGGACCTCCCGCCACCTGGCCAATCATTTCAGCCATCTCCTTGGACATTGGTTTGGAGGTCGCATGAGCTTTGGTACGGTATTTCTTACGGGTCATTTTCTTCAACTCTTTATCAAGTCTTCGAAGCTCATGTGTTAGCTCCTTTCAATGTCTAAGTCGCTTGATAAGTTCAGCTCGAGTTGGTGGTACATTGATTTCACTGCCCTCATCATCACTGATAATATTATCAGCATTAGTGTAAAGGTTGATATGGGGGGGTTGGTAGACCTAGTATACTTAACACTCCAAAGCTGAATACAACCACTAATTGGATTGAATGAAGCTACACAGAGTGACACAAGTAAAAGATCTAAGGAGGCTGATCAGGTGTTGGCTGGTTGACCACCAGCCAACAGCCTCCAAAATAAACAAGGACAAACATCGCCACTATGATATCTGCCTTTAGGGGTAGCACCCCTTACACTCTCCCCTCTAGATTGAACCCCGGTTCAATCTACAAAGAAATAATAAATCAAAGAACAGTTCTAAAGTTAGAACTGTTTTTAGGGTTGGACTTTCGACCATAGAGAGTACTATTCTCTTTGGTCATTAACAACAGTCCCTCGTTACTTAACGATGGTCCTGTAGGCACTGCACCTTACAAGCTCCTGGATGACATCCCGGATCACAGCAAACTCAGCTTGCACTTTCGCTTTCCGAAGGTGTTTGGCAGTCTTCTCGGGCGTGCGATCAACCAGTTCGCGCACCCGATCGTACGGCAGATCCTTATGATTAGGATCCAGCCGTACGTCGGCATTGACAAAGTCATTTACGTTGGCGATATCGTCCCACGTATCGAATTCGTAGTAGCGCGATAATGCGTCTGCTACCTTATTCAAATGATCTTTGATATATCATATATCAAAGTCGAATCTCGATAGATATTCCATCCATCGAGTCTGTCGTCCTGACAGTCTGCGCTGTCAACTATATCGATGTAAAAGATAGCTACCTGAAGTAGCTATCTTTCTCAGATATTTTGTGGTCAATTCTGACCCCAATAATAGAGGATGGCTACCTGAAGTAGCCCTCCTAAGACAGTGTACCCTATATGGCCACTGATCCTCATGCCGGAATAATGTATTCCAAGCTTGAGTTGAGGGAGGTGGTCTAGGTGATGTACCTTGGACCAGTTTACTTCGAGTATGCGTAATGATAGCTCGAACTTTAGATGATGACGAACCAGGTGGTTCATCTTCCCAACCGACATGTCGTTGGTATGATTGGGATATATGTGGAGGCTGTTCATTTGAACAGCGCTCCTCGCTGGTCTGTTCAGTCCAGCGATCAACGGTTTTATCCGTACACCAGGGGCCCCGTCAGTATGACGTGGTCCCTAGATTTCGTTGAGCGGGTTCATCCGCTTGCAGGGCACCTCTTACAGATGGTACCCTGCCCTGTCTATGGGTAACAGGATGTGGATTACATGCATCCCTGTCAATTGACTTGTCTCGATCCGAGACAGGTCTATCACAATCCTTGTATGAGGATCTACTACCATCCGATGAAGAATCGGATGGTTCATCTCCCAGACCGACATGTTGTCGGTAGGACTGGGATGCCTGAGGCCGCTCATTCGAGCGGCGCTCCTCGCTGGTCTGTGCAGTCCAGCGATTGACTACTGCATTGGTGCATGAGGGGCCCTGTCGATACGACGTGGTCCCTACCTTTCCTGTTTCAAATGTTTGCGATGTGGACGTTGTGTTCTCCCGTACGGGAGGCGGGTTTTGCACACGTTCATAGGCTCTATGGCGTGCTCGAGCTTGCGAGCTAGTCTCGTCGTCTTGACGAGGCTGACGCCAGCTCTGATTTACTGCCTCCATCGTGTCTTCAGATGGGGGTAGTGCAACGTTCTCTGGATGCATAGAACGTCTACTACTGCGAGAGCGTATACTGCTCTCGCACTCCGCTTGGACAACGGTCTCCCGTTTCTTGCGGATCGATTTAAGTGCCTTTTGCACTTCGTTCTGAGGTAGATGGCTCAATTCTTGAGCCATTAGGTCCAAAAGCGCATTGCGCTCCTCAACGGCAGAAATATCACTGCAAGGGGCCTTCGGAATCGAAGGTCCCTCGTTGTGTTTCTTTTGCGCACGTCTGCTCTGACGTGCAGCCAATGAGAGTTCGGTCAACGAACTTTCGGACATCAACATTAACGTACCGCCATCATTATGGCGGTTCTGGGGCATGCCAAGTATTCCTGGCACGCTCGGGCATACTGATGTCCTCAGTATGTCATCCGTGGATGTGTGCATGATGTCGATAGCCTCCCGCTTTCGACAAGCTTCCGATAACGTACTAGTGACACTAGTATTGTCATTATGGACTGTCCGAGCTGTCGATTCGACATCTCGGGCTGAATAACTATTATTGTCGTGATATAATAGTCCTTGAGTAATGCGCTCAGATTTTGCTGAGCGCTGGGGATAGCTAGGATGGCGACGTTCGCCTTCCTCTACAGGTGTGATATACTTCACACCGCTACTATGGCTTCGGGCTGTTGTATCAACAGCCTGAACTGATTCTTGGTCATGTCTACGACGTGACCGCGTGTCGTGTGTGGGGTAGGGCGGTCGAGAATCACTCTCGATGCCCTCACACAGACGAAACGTTACATGCTTCGTTGTCGAAGGTTTTGACACCAACGTCGAGGGATGCCTAGACGCTGGTTGGGAATGCGATACTTCGCGTTCCCTCCTGCGATGACAAGATTCCTTCTTGACATCAGGTTTTATAGTTGGGGATCCCATCATGACTACAATGGGTTCCTGTGTGTGTCTGGCCTCATGAACGGACGTTCGTGGGCTTGAGGAACGCTCACGTCGAGCATATTCGCATTCTCGAACATGCTCCTGGTGACCATATCCATGGTCGGCACCCCAACGTTCCCGGATGGGAATATCAGCACAACAGTTTGTGCACTTATAGGGGATTGGTTCTCGATGCTTTTGAGATCCATACTGAGGGTTCTCATGTAACTGAGCACCTTCTGGACGAGCATATTCTGCTCTAGAATCACTATACCCTCTGGGGAGGGTACTAGCTGCCTGCTTAGAATGTCTCTGAGCATCAGACTGACCAGGTGATGACCTGGCAGTAGCAGTAAAGTTCTCAGACTTCTGAGTACTCTTCAGAGGACTAGATCCTCTTCTATTAGAAGGGTATTCTCTATGGAGACTGCCCTTTGGGTACTGAGGAAATTCCTCAGTACTATACTGCCCCATTGATGATGTGGCAGTCCTACCAGAGTGTCCAGACTTCTGGGCACCCTTATAGAGTCTATAATCTACTCTACTAGGAGGGGATTCTCTATTGAGAATGCCCTCTAAATGCTGAGGATATCCCTCAGCATTATACTGCCTCATTGATGATGTGGCAGTCAGAACAGTCCCTAGGACAGGTGCTGTTCTATGTAAGGAAGCTAGGGTAGCTCCAGGGGGGTTATCTGGTGCACCTTCACCAGACCAATGGGATAGCATGGTGCCAGTTCTGCCACCATGCTTGGATGAAGAGGTAGAGTAGGTAAAATGTGGCATTTTTCAATACCAATTGAAAGAGTATTCAAAAAAATGTAAAGGTTGATATGGGGGGGTTGGTAGACCTAGTATACTTAACACTCCAAAGCTGAATACAACCACTAATTGGATTGAATGAAGCTACACAGAGTGACACAAGTAAAAGATCTAAGGAGGCTGATCAGGTGTTGGCTGGTTGACCACCAGCCAACAGCCTCCAAAATAAACAAGGACAAACATCGCCACTATGATATCTGCCTTTAGGGGGTAGCACCCCTTACAATTAGAGTCATTACTCCTGTAATGGGATGGGCCAGCTTCTTGATCCTTTGGATTGCTCCCGATGTTCCCCTGACAGGCACGTAAAATCTGTTCCTGTACCTCTGGATCAAGCTCATCATTATCGGAAAATTTCGCATCACCCCAGTTGCAAGGGTCAATGCCTTTGCCCTTCGGGAGTGAAGGTTCTCCAAAATTGCCTTGATCACTACCCCTGGTACCATGAGTGTGTTTTTCCAAAACGACATTCTTACTGCGTGTATCTATGAGGGTCCTTTGTGCCTCGGTTAAACTTTGCTGGGCCTGTTCAACTACTGTGGTCTGATCCCTTGACAAAATAGGATCTCCCTCATCTGGCATATCTTCCACAAACACCGGTCAACGTTTAGTGCTGCCAGAATCCTTAGCCTGGTCTTCTCCGCCTTCATCAGATAATTTGGTCAACCTGGAGGTGTCTTCCGAAAACGAAGTGATAGCAGACTGGCCCCCGTCCTTTAAGGCATGGGTATTCTCCCCAGCATTGGCCTGGGGGGTCTCTGCAACTTGTGGTGCAGGGGTGTTAGAATGAGAAACAGAGTCTTGATGACGATGGGATCCCACCCCATCGCCTTCTGCATCCGACACATCAGGCGAGATGAATCTTTGAGTGTCAATACGCGTCTGTCCGAATCTGGTGACTGGTCCACTGCTGCGAACTGCAGTAGGACGAGTACGAAGGGTATATCTAGAGGACATTTATTCAGTAACAAGAAGGGTATTGGTGACTCACGAATTAGGACAGTTTCGGTTGATCAGACCGAAGGATAGCCCAATAGACGAGAGTCGAAGGTTGTTAGAATCGAGAAGCGCTAGAACTTGTTCAGTTCCAAATATGTGACGGTAGGGTAACCGATTAGGAAACCGTAACGGCACAAGAGTAGTCTCACGAGAGAACTGGTATAAGTCCTGTATTCGCAAAAACTAGTTACTGATACGTAGACTGAGGTTTATATAGGTTTCGGAACTTAGATATAGGGGTAACGACAGCATCAATAAGGTACGGTAATCGAGAGTCCATGTGAGAGTGACCGCAATTGTTACCAGTGGTCACAATCCGCTACAACATTTTACTTGTTGACTCAGACTGAGTTAATTCCTTCACACAGATAACGGACAGGAAATTCCCCGACGCCAAGACTAAGTTCGAGGAGACTGACATCGCAGTCGACTTTGGGAAATATACTATCGAGGGAGCCACTTTAGCCAGGTCAAGGCTTAGGCTTTCTATCCTGGGGTATGTACCTAACGCTTCAGTTTTGATTATATTTCTTTTCTGACAAGCTGCGACTTTTAGCCTTTACCCGCCAGTGCCCCACTCCATGTGTCTGAAACCCCTAGCTCAGGATCTCAATTTCGGCTGCAGAAGGTGCTTGCTAGAGGATGCCTTAGAAATAGAGGTTAGCCTGGCAAGAGAACCTGTAAGGAACATCAACCGACTTGATTCGGTATATCCGACTAACGAGACTCCAACAGGCCAACAGAACCGAGCGTCAGGCCTGTCAGGCTGCTGAATATGCCGTCAAACACGAGTGGATCATAAACCCTGCATCAGCCAATGCCGCTTATGAGATTCTGTTCGAGGCCACTGACCCGTGCCCGAAATCGGAGGGTGTGGCGCTGACGGATATCATGGAAATGAAAGAGCTATATATACTGGACACTGACAAGAGAGTCATGGGGGACCTCCCATCCCAGTCGCGCATCATACACATTCTGATTCAAGTGAGTAATTTTAGTGCTCGGTGGTTTACCGCCGCTGACGGGTTGATTTTATTTGACCTAGTTTCCTGGGGGTGAACTCGTGAAGTTCCCCGTGCGCATTGGATGCGATTGCGGAGGCATCAGCCACGCCAAGCTGGCTCGGGAGATAGTCAATGCCGTCCGTATATACCAAATGATGCAATATCAACAGGTGCTCGTTGCGTGGACTGCATGTATAGGTAGCAATATAACACCCCAGCAATATAACGTCTCATTCTCATTAGCTCACGACCTTTCCTTCTCTGCCCCAAACTTGTACTGAACTGGAGGCCGCTCCCATCGTCGATAAAGAGGTCTTCGGCAAAGAAGCTTCCAAACCTCGCACCACAGGACGAACACAAGGGACATTCCGACCACAATGCCCCACTCCCAACTGATTCCTTTCTGATAAAAGACACGCGTGTTGAAGCCAGGTATATAAATGGCTAGATCGGCCTGTTCAGTTCATGTCATGATCGTGATGATACATTAGACGACGTACGGAGGACAACACTGATCATCCCACAGACAACAGACCATAAGAGGACCTGATTTGCCCAGAGATCCTTGTAGAATGCGCGTCCTGGAGTCAAAGAGAACATCGAGCGATCCACTGAGCACGATGAGTATGAAACATAGATCAGTAAGCAAAATGTTGATGCGCACATGACTTCAGTTCCAATGCGTAAAGTAGGATTTGGAAGATCAAAGTCGCGAACGTAGTCGAGCGGGCACGAAAGACTGTATCACACCCTTTACTCAGCTCGTGATTGCAACCATATGCAAGAGTTCCATCTCCGACCCCGTAGACAACAATTATGAACTGCGAAGATTATCCTTAGTGACGAAAGAGAACGGAAAGGTATAAAAGAGTTGCTTACGCTCAGCAGGGATGTTGCTCCCATGACTATACCATACGCGAAGCAGTCAATAATGACTGGCCAGGAGAAGATACCGTCCTTCGTCGAATGCGGGGGCCTCTTCATAAGGTCTGGCGGCGTACTTTCCAAACCAAGCCCAAAGGCAGGCGGAGAGCTTGTAAGCTGTAGATAAACGATTACTAAAACGATTACTGGGTTAGGACATGGTCTACGTACCATGTTCACCCAAAGAACTGCAAGAGGGCTCAGTGGGAAGACACTGGCCCGATCCCCATCGATGAAGCAAAGACCAACGATCAGGAGAACGACTTCAGCGACATTCGTGGAAAGGAGGTGAAGAACGAATCGTTGTATGTTCAAGAAAAGTCTACGCCCCTCCTGCACGGCGACGCGGATCGAATCGAAATTACTATCCAATAATCAGATGACCCTCTACAGCCATCAAATCCGAGGCTTACTCGTCAGTGAGGACCAGATCAGAAGCGTCCTTCGCTACGTCAGAGCCCGCCATGCCCATGGCGATTCCTACGGGTGCCAGTTTGAGTGCAGGAGAGTCATTGACGCCATCCCCAGACATGGACATGTGCTTGCCGCGACGCTTTCCAGCATGGATCATGCGCACTTGAGAACTTGTCAGCATCACTCTGCATACGGCGCAACGTCTATCTCACCTTTAGTTTCAGGTGCACATCTGGCGATAACGAGTGGCAGTTCAGGCAACGCATCAATCTCCTGATCAGTCAGCCTGTCAAACTCTGTGGCCTAGACGAAGACACCTAAGCTAGGAAGCAACGATAAACAAAAGTGGCAGACTTACAGTCATGACTGCGCTCTTTGGGGCCTCCGGCGAGATGATCTCGACGGACTCCGCAATAGCGCGTGCCGTAGTTAGGTGATCGCCGGTCAGCCTGCACGAAAATGTAAAAACGCGACCAAAATGTTAAGGTGGGCGGCGACAGCGTACATATGAACAACTATTCCGGCTTCTTTGCAGGCCCTAACGGCACCGAGAGTTTCCGGTCGCGGAGGGTCAAATATTCCAGCCAGAGCCAGGAACGTAAAATCTTTCTCGGCATCCTCTCGGGAGATACCATCGACCTCGGAGGATGGTATAATACGCTGGGCTATGCCGATGACGCGGAGACCTTGCGAAGCAAGTTCCTCTGCTTTGACTAGAAACGTATTCATGATGTCGTCGGTGAGAGGCGCTGTTGTAAACCGGTCCGTTTCAGGTGAAGGAAAGTAGGATACGGAGGAGTCAAGGATCCGTTCGATCTATATCGATTTCAGAAAACGACGGCAATGCCGACGATGAAGAACATACAGCGCCTTTCGTTAGACAGATGGCCCGATTTTCTTCAGAATCCCAGTAGATCGTCGTCATACGCTTGAGCTCACTAGAAAAGGGGAACTCGGCTTTGAGTTCAAAGCGCTGGTGTCGCAGGAGCTGGTTGTCCTCGTCCTCAAATGCAACTTTCTTCTCTTCAATGATCTTTCCGAGGGCTGGTCTGCCTGTCATCTCCGGCTCGGGAGAGTCCAAGGTTAGTGTTGGGCGACTGAGACCAAGTTTCGTGGCGAAGACTTGGAGAGCAACCTCAGTTGGGTCACCAGTGGACTTCCATTCGCCTTTGAGATTCTTCCGGATTCTACAGAGGCAGTCAGCCGAGGCCCAAGCGAGAGGTCAAGGTTACGAACGTTGCGACGTTGCATAAAGCAGCTGCACGAACAGCACGAGAGAGGCCTTCACCAAGTGTACTTGGGGCAAGCGCCGTATTATCGCTCTCTTTGTGTACCGCTCCGCCGGACGGATCTAGTGCATCTTGAGTAGCTTCTGCGACATATTCGGCGGCCTCGCCCAGATCCCCAGCCAGCCAGAATTTACGGACAGACATCTTGCCTAATATTTCGTGTCAAAAAACACATTCAAACTTGGAATGACGAAGAAACATACCAAGGGTCAAGGTCCCCGTCTTGTCGCTGCAGATATCGGTGACGCCTCCAAGGTTCTCAAGCGCGTCCAATTTCCGGACGATTACGTGCTCCTTCGCCATTCGCCTCGTCCCGACAGACATTGTTAGGGTCAGCACAGCGATGAGGGACTCAGGGATGATAGCGATGGCGGAGGCGATGGCGTACAACACGACCGCATCGTCGATCTTGAAACGTGCGACTGCAAATACGATGAGGATTAGGAGGATGGCGCATCCGAAGAGTAGATAGGCTAGTCGATTCAGCTTCATTTGAAGAGGCGTTCCAGAGGTTAGGCCGCTTGTGTGTCCATAAGATTAGGTTACGATTGAGAGAACGGCTCCACTTACAGCTTTTGCAGTATCTTGCTTGAGACCCTCTTGAGGAATGGCGGGCGGGTAGTTTCTTCGGTCGCGGCACTGGGTTTCTTCCCGCTGATGACCTCAGCGATACGCCCAATCTTACTCATGCACCAGTCAGCCAGACGCAGTGAGAATCAGAACGGTGTACTGACCTGCGTGTTCATGCCAGTGCTGACAACAATCCCAGTTCCGCGTCCCTTAGTTACAACAGTAGACGAGTAACAGAGATTGAGTCGATCACCAATTGGGAGGTCGAGATCTTCCTCCTGAAAAGTGTCCACGGTTTTGACGACTGGAGAAATGGCTTCAACCAAACACTGATGGATTTCTCATATCTCGTACCGGGGACAGACTCTCCAGTCAATAGTTGCTCTGAGACCTCGAGATTCGAGACCGATATGAGGCGTAACTATGATGCAATGAAACTCAGAACGAGCCTTACGAGATTCAGACAAGGAGACTCGCATCAGCGGAAACAACGTCACCAGTCTTGATCATCAAGATGTCGCCTGGAATGCATTTGTCATTCATTTATTATATCGAAATGAAGAACTCTCCAACGTACCAGGGACAACATCTTTCGCTGGGATGGCCGTACTTTCACCGTTACGAATCACAAGGGCCGTAGGGGAAGATAATTGTCGTAACGAATCCATCGTTTTCTCAGCACGATACTCTTGGAAAAATCCGACACTAATGCGGAAGGGATTGATAGATTACAGGAAGGAAGATTTTAGAAACCTACGTGGTGTTGAGAACGATGACTGCGGCGATGACCGCACCTTCAATGAAATCCTTCACCCCGAAGCTCAATGCTAGGGCTGCAATGAGTACCAAGGTCAAGGCATTCGCTGGATAGACTGGGGAGTAAGGAGTTCAAGTAGACTGTGGACGACGGTGTCACATACCGAACTGTTTAATAAGAACTTCTAAGGCAGAGACGCCGCCATCTCCATCCAGCAGGTTTAGGCCGCAACTTTCCAACCGTCTCGCAGACTCGTTCTTCGAGAGACCATCAGTCTGTGAAGTGCCCAGATCCTCTGCGAGTTGTTGAACGGTCAAAGTGTGAGCCGTGGGGCCAAGAGAAGCGAAATTGGGATTGCTCGGAGGGACGGTGACGGAAAGTGTGGTGTTCGTGCGGCTCGTAAGTTTTAATTTATCATGATGGACACGTTTAAAGAGTTCCATTGTGGGGGTACTTGACTTGCGGCCGAGGAGGCGGACTGCCTTATAAAGCGCCATAGCCAAGCCTTTGGTCAAAAGTGCCAAGGGTAGCATAACTGATCTTTTGCGTCCGCGTTCGCCACTCTGACCGATCGGCATGAAACATGACGAGTGTTCAATGCTCAGAGCTCTTGGCACAGTCCTTATAGCTCGAATGTTACCTAAGTCCCTGCTATCCTGCATCAGAGAAAGCGTGAAAGTGGAAGATCAGTCGACTCGGAAGCAGAAACATGATACGCGTGTATCATCTGATAAGAGGTCAAACTGAGCAATCGTTGAAGGACCAACCCAGGAAGTACTTAGCCCACAACTGGGATGACGATCATGATCGACAGCAGCTCCAAACTCCGGATTTGCAAGAGGAGGGGGTATTCAGTTACGACTCTGCTGGCGGGGGGGAAACAGCGATTCAACCGACAAAAACGTGGCTGGGGATGTCTAGAAGAAACATAAGAAATAAACTTCTAGTACCACCAACAGGTTGTTTGTTAGCTCATATTTCGCCAAGGTTTGACAACACTCCACAGCAGGGGTAAAGCCGGTCAAAGCTAGTCGGCACGGCCTCTGCTTTTGGCTTTCAAGCTGATGTTTTCGGCGATAACGAAGCTCACTCCAACCCAAGGCAAGAAAACAAGACTTTGCCCAGGATTGGCGCTAGGGCCAGTGCATTTGCGTCGATGAATTTACGGGTTTGGGTTCTGGACCGATCCTTGGCTGTCTCCATTGATCTTGGCAATCAAACTGGGTGTCCTTAAATTCTACCAGCGGTCGACCCAATTCAATGTTCTAACCTCCAGTCTTTGGGTTGTGTCCTCGGTCCCCTCTACGACTCCGACTTGCCTCCGCTACATCTACTTGTATCCAAATGCTTGTAAGAATTGAACCAAGACAGCCTGAAGGCTGGGAACCAACTTCCGAGCATGTGCAGGACCCCACCATGCAGCCATAGTTAATTAACAAACTGACCCTGTCTGCTCATTGGACGTTTTTCGCTCAACTGTGGCCTGATGCCTTTCGTCAATGCGCATGGCTTCACAGCCCTGTCTGTTGTTTCGTTACCATTCTCCCAGGAACTCTAGCTTGGCTCATATTTATTTTGTTCTGAGCCTTTATGAGGAGCCAGTACTCCCTGCGACCCCGACGCTATATATTCATGATTGCTTCCGGGTCGGCAGGTCCTCATTTTGTCCACAAGTCTTCGTTATACCCCGTGCGTGAGCCTGGGCAGTGGGTCGGCCCGCATACAAGTGAGGTGGGGACTAGATAAGGCTGCTCTGCCTTCAATAAACTACTCCTGTGTTCTGACAAGGGGTGCCGAGATATGAAGCATCACTATTAGAAAACTATAGCTTTAAGATACCCGAAATCGAAGGAATGTGGTGTATGAATTAACAGAACCTATTCAAAGCCTTCTGATCGGAGCTGCTAGTCGACCCCAGCACCTTCCCGTCAGCTCTGATTGTCGTGAATCTGTTTTTAGCCGAAAAAAAGTGTAAGCGGACTAAGCCCGACGATTAGTTGCTATACAGGGGAAATATACGCACGTAGCTTTGCCTCCGGCCTTAGTGGATGTGGATTTCGTCACGACCCGAATGATCGTGCTACGGAACGTGTCCAGAGGTATAGTGCCACTAGAACCTGGGGTGACGCCCTGAATGCCGATGTCGCCTGGCTCATTATCCTTCGTGACAAAATCAACGCGTGTCTTAGCGGCGCTGGTGGTCTCGAATTTCTGTGCAGCACCCAGCATGCTGGCCCGAGTGCCAGCCGGAACAACGTATAGAGTGGGGACGCGGTTCTGGATCTTACCTGCAGTCGTAGATAGAATGAGTGAAGAGATGCAAAAGCTGATAAGGCAGGAGAAAATCTTACCGCGGGTGACTTTCGATACATCTGTAGAGAGCCACTTGTAGGCCTGGTCATCGAAATCCTGGAAAGGATGCCGATGAGTCAACGCGCGGTCTACCCAGTCGCGAAGGTTAATCTTACCTTCCCGCCAGCTCGTGGTGCCATTTGCAAGAAGTTCTTTCCCCCTTTGGCGATGCTGGGATCATCGAACCTGAACCACAACTCCTCGCCTGTGCGCTTTTCATACTCCTGGATGTCACGCGCGGAGAGGTGCGCAGCATCCGCGGCGGTATATAGGGGGCAGGAAGCAGCAGAATCGGGCGTGGCCTGGCATAATCGTCTACAGTGAAATGCAATCAACGCTGAGGGGAGAAGTGGTGGCTTACCGAGGTCACGGGTGCAGCAAACGCAAAGAGAGCGTGTAGGGCGACAGTTAAAGAGAGGATGGCCTGGACGCGCATAATGAAACGCTAAGGAAGCGAGAGATAAAGGGACAGGTACTAGTATATCGATAAAGCCTCAAAAGAAGGTCGTGAATAGGCGGTTCAACCGCTTGCAAGAAACTTGGAATGAAAGGAATGAGGACAACTCGATACACCGCTGGGTCCTTATATACCAAGCTGTATCAGTATGCCAAGGGAATTCAAGGAGTTGTCTAGAGCGCAGGCGTCACACCACGAGCCGTTGCATGACATGAACGATGCTAAGATGTCGTCGTCGTTGCGTTCGTGCTTTCGTTCACCAGGAGTCGCCATGGGAGTAATTGCGCTCGTTGTTCCCTGTTTCACAAATCAGCGCCAGCGGATGTCCAGAGCAGAATTTGGTACCCCACGTTCATTGCTTACCTACCCGGTTATACGATCAAGAGGGAAGAATATTCGAACATTCAAGCTGACAGTCGAAGTTGATGACGATGTATCAAACGATGAAACTAAAACAGAGGCAGAAAGTATGGTTGCAATGTAGACGCAGATAGATATGTCAAGGTAAAGGGATGAATGGACGAATGAGATAGACAGGACTTGGATCGTAGGAATGCCTTGAAGCCTGCTTTGAGACGATTGTATTTTGGGGTCGCGTCTCGTGTCAAAGCAGTGTTCTGTTGTGATGCCTGCTTGGTCAAGGTTCCCATCTTCCCAAACATACCGGTCATGATCTATCAAGTCAATCATCAGTTCGATAATATTCAAAGTCAAAAAAAACCGTCGTGACAACGGGCTGGGCGACGTGAAGATTGAGATAGGTACAGACTGTATGAAGTTTGTCATCTAAGTCCTTGTAATTAAGTATTAGGAGCTTTCACTGGTTCGGACCACCACCGAGCGAAGATATCACCCTGAAGCACCCATCTTAGTGTGACTTCTATATCAATGGCATCCAACTCACCCTCTGGGACCCTCACCACACTCCGCAACGATCCTTCATCGTGGTCCCGTCTGGTTGCCTTCAGACCAACTGTCCCCGATTCTCCCAGCACCGATTCGAACAAGCACAATCGCTACACCGCCCTGCTTGCCCTCCACGCCTCCCACCAGAACGCGCCAGACGCATCCGACCTCCCACTGATATACTATCTCCTCGACCAAGAAATCTCTTATCACCTCGAAGCCGACCACTACTGTTCCTCCATCTCTCTTGCCTGCTACCTCTTGTCGCGCTTGCACAGCTTGGATTCAGGAGCATTTTGGGCGATGTGGGCAGGGCGCTACTCGAACTTCGACGCATCCAAATGCCTGGATGTGCACTACCTCTACTATACCGCGGGTGATATGGAGGCAACATGGACGTATGTCAACGGATGCACCGTTAATGATGTGCTAAAGGGAGCGGGTGAAGGTCGCAGGGCGTGGTGGAGGGCCTTCAAGGAGGATCACAGTGGGGGCGACGAAAAGGCCTTCGACGAATTGAAGACAGAAGTTCTGGAGCGTATCGAACATGACAGGAAGTACGGTGTCTCAGATGAGAAGGTGACTGCCTTTGTCGAACAGACGTGGAGATCGGAGACTGCGCGATGGGAGGAATCGCTCTTACCCGACTCTGAGGAGAACAGGGTTGATGCTTGAGCAAAATAGACGACGAAGGAATATAGGTTGGTGTTTCGCATCTGCTTTACCTACCAAACAGTAGAGATAGAGTGGAATCATTTTATTACTGCTCAACAGCTTGGAGAGGGACTTTGAGTGGTTATGCGCCTGCGTGCGGCCAAAATCGTCTAGGGGACCAGTTCTACTCAGTTGACCTGCATGAAGCCGCAAATGATCACTGGTTTCATTCCTTTGAGTAGCAATCAGAGGGTGGACGTGAAAATTTGGTGAAACTTCTTCTATAGTCAGGTGTCCTTGCTTCTACGCATAGCCATAGCACGGTAGCAACGTTGTATCGGGGGTTTCCTTTTAACGAGTAATGGACTGTGGGCCAGGTCGATAAAGCTAAATCATGAGCAATCTGATCCACTCACACATCTTGTCCACCGCTGCATCGTACAAGTGCCCAGAAGATTTCTCTCCATGGAACGCCTTCCTTCGGTCAACACTTCCCATCATCATACCAGTCTCTGTTCTCGCCGCCATCCACATCCACGCCCGCTTTGTAGCCAAGCCTCTGATCCTTCGGCACCCTCGCAGCTGACATCCATGCCGAGCGTCACTCCGTCGCGGTCCCAGGTAAGACTCAACAGCAGTATTGTCGACTGACGGCTCGTATACGGTGGTCTTCGCACGGATGTTTAAGCGTCGCACTTCCTCCACGCGTGCTTCGCTAGTGAAGAGAGCTACATGTTCCCGACATCGTCAGTGTCAAGTCTAGCGGAAATAAAAAGGCTGACGTACTGGGAACACCATCCCTAGAAGAAAGTGCTCCCCCTAGAAGAAAGTGCCCCCCCTAGGAGCAAGAGGCGGTCAGCAAACCGAGGTGGCACTTGAATCCTGTTTGCAGACCTAACAGCAGGTCAGATGATGAAACCAGTCGGACAACTGTAGTTACCCTCTCCCCATTTCACAATCGCACCCGGGTCTGCCAATTTTTTGAAGATACGCCAAATACCTATAGATCAGCACCTACAGTCCAGAGATGCCCACCATGACCAGGAGTCCTCATCACGGTGAGCTCCGTCATCTCCCTACAGTAAATCCGTGAGCGAGTGGTAAAAAAGCTTCGCGCTACCAAACCTCTAAGACCGCTGGCTGGCTTGCCACTTTACGCGAATCTTTAACCTGCTCATTGACTGTCTCCGTCCCACAAGCTTCACGGCGAGCCCACCAGTACACGCAAGTTCACGCCTCTCGCTAATTCGGCCATGGACCTTCTCGGGCTCGAAGATGACGCGTCGTCGTCGCCGCCATCGCGCCCTGCGAAAAAAGAAAAAGAGGACTGGCTCTCGGAATCGCTCGAGGGCAAAACCATGTTTCAAAAAGCAGAGAGTCTTGATGCACCAGCGGACTTGTACATCCCCTGGGACTTTGATTCTGGTGATGGTGATTCTGGCGATGAGGGGGGGATATGGGCATGGACGAGGACGAGGCGGAAGTAACGGCGTAGTTCCAGTTCCGAGATATGCACGAGCTGTGGGGAGGGGGGGGGGGGGTACCTCCGGGACGCTTGGGTAAGTTATCAAGAAGGAAGGACGGCGCAACGTATCTCACCACGGAAAGCGATCGAGATGAGATCGTGAAAGGAGATGGAGAAGGAGTTCTTTGAGGCTTTCGCCCTTCGCGTTTGCGGGCCATGGACGGGAGTGGCATTCTGACGTATGCGGCTGACATTGCTACGATGATTTAATTGCAAGTTTGCGAGCCTTGATACCCCACCCCCCTCTAGATGATATCGCAGACTATTTTCTTTGCACCCCCCCACCCCCCCCTTGGAAGTGAAGGGGAGTTCGTGATGGTGCCGACGTGGGATGTGGGACCTGTGGTGGCAATACGGGATGACAATTATTAAAGGGTACCCAAAATCAGAGTCGCCTACCCCTGGCCATCTTGACAATTTCGGCCCTGAGGCTGACACGTTTGCGTGGACGGGGGAGGAGCAAGAAAAGGGAGAAGCATGTCTTGTTGCAACGCATGTCTCGCCGAAGGTTCAGTCACAGGCGCAACCATCGGGATCTTGGAATGGGGGAGGGGGACCATTCCTCGGTCGGAGACTATGGAAGAGTGATGGGTTCTCAGACTCATGTTCCAATGGACCATCTGGAAGGACCAGCTTCACGAGGTTACGCAGAACGTAGTGAGCTGCAGAAAGGTTTCAACCTGAAGTTACACACAGAGAATAACGTACAACAGACCCAAAAGCCAAAAGCCAAATGGAGCGCCTCCTGGCGGATGAGCTGCCTCAAACGATTCTCGCTGACATCCTTGCGATAGCAAAAAAAAAAGTACTCTACGTCCCCCATCGTTGCCCTTCCGCGTCTTCCTCTACAACCCCTGGGCATGCGGTGTCGCGATCCTGGAGATTGTCACCAACCGCTCACAAGATCTGTATGGAGACTTGATCAACGGGACTGTATTGTTCACGTCCTCACTGGGGCTCTGCGATGCATTGTTGCAGCACCGCAAGATCGGGTGCTGGCCGCTCATGGATCAGCTGTTGAACATTGCCGCGCCGACGATGTATTACACTGTCTAGGAGGGAGGGGGAAAGTATCCAAAGTATACGAAAACTGGGTATGGAACGGGGCGCGTTACCTAGGGCAGACCCTGGCAGAGGTATAGGATGACAGACAGGGACATCGAGGACCTCTTTCTGCCCCCAGAAGAGGACAGACAGGAAACAGGTAGTGAGGTCTGAGACTGCTATGGCCGCAGTGAGGGCGGCTTCAACCTGACCCAGATTCGACGTCAAGCACTGTGATCTGTTAATCTTACTTCAGGCGGGCGCTGAAGGAACGCATGCAGCGCAAGCTTGAGGAGACAGGACAAGGATGAGTGTAGATTTTTTTTTCACCATCCAGCTGTTCGCGATGTACGTCATGCAGCAGTAGAACCCAGCGAGGGAGGTTGTTGTTCATAGAGGCATTCAGGGAGGGGTATATGGAGCAGGTGTCGCAGGTGTCATTTTTGGTTGGGTTTTTGTTTACGGGGCTGGGGGCAAGGGAGCTGCTTGCGGTGAAGACGGGAAAGAAAGGATACGGATGAGGGAATTGAGAAAGGGGGTAGTATTTCGTAGTTTAGGATTGTGGTGCGTTTGAAGGATTGAGGTTATGAGGTACCTAGAGGAATGGAATCAAGTGGGCGATAACATCCTGTCCGATATTTTCATCTACTTTCACCCACTTTTGTTGGCACTCAGTGAAGCATAGAGGTTGTGCTTCCCTGTCGCGTCCTTTGTTTCTCGATAAGATTTGCAGTTGTCAGAGGAAGGGCGTCGGTCTTCGGAGAACACCATGTGGCGCGTTGATCATTTGCAGATAAAACCACGCAAAAGTAATGAAACTCATACATTCACATTCCCAGCCACTGCGGCTTGTTGCAATATACGAACATTCTGGACCCCCCTTCAGACCATAATGGAATCCATCTGAGTGGGTCGGAGAGTGCGGAGACGAGTAAGCCGGGGCATATTTGGCCATATTATTTTCGGGAGAATGCTGGCATCACACGGGACCAAATGACACGTATCCTCTAAACCTCCGACAATTCACCTGGCAGGCCACATCGACCCCTCCTTCTCCGTCTTCTCATCTCTCTCTCTCTCTCTGGTACTCCAAAGTCCAGCTTAGACCCCCGATCTTTTTTTTTTCGTTTCTTTCTCCTGGGTCTCCTCTCTTCGCCATGTCGTCCGGCCATGACTCGGACGCCTCCATCCTGGACAAGCTCGACGCCGCCGTCCCTGCCCCGCTTGCGCAGTTCGATGCCTTCCCGAAGATCCCGTCGACGTACAGGGCGCGTTCGGAGAGCCGCGGGTTCATGACGCTCTTCGTTGCGCTCCTGGCGCTGCTGCTCATGCTCAACGATATTGCGGAGTATGTCTGGGGCTGGCCCGATCAGGAATTTAGCGTGGATAGTAACAAGTCGAGTTATATGGGCATTAATGTCGATATTGTGGTCAATATGCCGTGTAGATGTGAGTGTCAATTTATCTACTTTTCCCCCGGGTGGTGGATGGTGATTGACTGACTCTTGTGTGGTAGTTTTAAGCGTGGATTTAAGGGATGCCGTCGGGGATCGGCTATTCCTCAGTGGTGGTCTTCGTCGGGATGGGGTGAGTTGTCGTACAGCTCTGGGAAATAGGGTCCGCTGGTTAACCCTCTCTTCACAGACCACCTTCGACACCACCCAAGCAACGAAATTCAAGTACGTTTTTTTTTCTCACACGGCTGCCGTTTTCCATGTGCTCTGCTCTTAGGTCTGGGTCCACCCACACCGAGCTCTCCACCTCCCTCCCTATCAATCCCCTCTTCCACGGTACTGACATATCCCACCCTCTAGAGCCCACTCCCAGGCCCTCTCCGTCCAAAAGGCCGTCGCACAATCCCGAAAATCACGCGGCCTCTTTTCCTTTTTCCGACGCGCAAAACCAGACTTCCGTCCGACGTATAAACACGAGGCCGCCGCGGACGCCTGCAGAGTCTGGGGCACCCTCGGTGTTAAACGGGTGACGGGTACGTTTCAGAGTCCGAAATAACTCCCTTGCACTGTTTTGCTGAAACGTAGACCCTTATCAGCGAACTTGCATATAACGACTCTGGGACATGGGTACGCGAGCTATGAGCATGTAGACCATAGTCGTGAGTGGTGTTCATTTTGTGGGGGTCGATCAGCTGTATGGGTCTGACAAGGCGGTTGCATGCAGAGATGAACCTGTCGCACGTTATCAGTGAATTTTCCTTTGGACCCCATTTCCCGGACATAACCCAACCACTGGACTACTCCTACGAAATCACAACCGAACGTACGTCCTCCCCCCTTGCTTCCCTCCAAACCCCAGCCCCTGAAACCCCGTTTACAGCCTTCATCGCGTACCAATACTTCCTGCACGTCGTCCCCACAACCTACATCGCCCCCCGCTCCTCCCCGCTACAGACAAACCAATACAGCGTAACGCACTACACCCGCGTGCTGGAGCACAACCACGGCACCCCCGGCATCTTCTTCAAATTCGATCTGGACCCGCTCTCGCTGACCATCCACCAACGCACCCCGACGCTCCTCGCGCTCCTCATCCGGTGCGTCGGCGTCGTCGGGGGCGTGTTCGTGTGCATGGGGTATGCGATCCGGATCACGACGCGCGCGGTGGAGGTGGTGAGTGGAGCTGATGCGGCGCAGGGGATTGTCGCGGCGGAGGCGAGCGGGGTGAAGGTGGGGAGGGGGCTGAGGGGGAAATGGGGCGGGGGGGAGTTGAGAGCGAGGAGTGGGAAAATGGTGAGGCAGGGGAATGGGTGGGTGTTGGAGGGCAGCGGAGCGGGGGACTCGCCGTATGCGAGTTATGCGGGGACACCGGTGTCGAATGGGTTCCCGACCCCGGGGCTGGGCGTTACCTCCCCTTTTGTGACTTCGGCGGGATTCCATCAGCAGCAGCCGCCCCCTCCGATGACGCCGTCGGCGGTCCCGCTGCCTGCTACGCCGAATGTGGGAATGGGATTCCCCTCGTCTGCTGCGGCACATTCGAGCACGTTCGGGCCTGGCACGGGTACGCCGGCTGTTAGTGTGAATGTACGTTCTCCGTCTGGGTTGGGCCCGACGTGGACACCTGCGCCTCCGCCGAGGACACCGTATACTGGTTCGATCGCATCGCAACAGCAGCAGCAGCAGCAACAGCATCACACTCAGCAGCAGCAGCACCAGCAGCCGCCGATGACGCCGATGACGCCTGGGACACCGGGGACGGCGGGGATGTATGCGACGTTCCCGTCTTCGCCGGGGCTGAATGGGAATGGGAATGGGGTGGTGGTGGGACCGCCGCCGAGGAGGACGTCGAGTGCGAATGCGAGTGCGAGTATGAGGGAAGGGGCGGGGAAGAAGGATGATTGAATTGAAGTGAAGACTTTGTGCGGTGTAGGGTGCACGTGAGGGTAGGTTATGGATGTGGACGTTACTAAGTAAGGAAGGAAGGAAGGAAGGAAGGGTTCTGCTTTTTTCTCTCTTCATTGTCGTGGAATTTGTAGTATCACAAAAAAAAAATGTTGTGTTTTCGTTTCTATTTCCTGTTGTTTTGTTTCTGTTGAAGGTTTGGAGAGACGACGGTGTGAGCTGGAGGTTAATACTCATATGCATCGCGATGCTCAAAAACTGGACTCTGAACGTCCAAGAACGTGGTGTGATGTGATATGAAGCATGGAAGAAAGTAAATTCTTATTATTCCAGCAGGACAGTGATTTTGTTTTCAAGCGTAGAAAACCAATGCGAGGGTCGATACGCCCGTAGCGGCCAACACCGCATAGCCCGTCCTGTAGCAACTCTCTAGGCTCAATACTATATATAGGAAGGAGGGAAGGAAACAAGTCCAAGTCAGCTGCTGCCATACCAACCAAAAAAAACAAAACAAAGAAAAAAAGGGTAGAGAGAGAGAGAGAGAGAAGACGAGAGAACGAACGAACGAAGGACGCACGTTTCCCGGTATCCCAAGCAAGATGTCTCAGCCCGTTGAAGGCATGGAACGTGAAGGGGAGGGCGAAGATGAACTTGGCGGAGTACTTGACCGCGTCGGGGAGGCCGGCGACGACTTCGATGAGGTGTGTGCTGGAGAAGGTGTCTGGTGCGATGATGTAGCCGATTGAGTAGGCGTAGAGGACTGTGTGGGGTGTGTGAAGTGGTGAAGCAGTTAGAGGGGGTAATCGATGAGCGATGAGTGGGAGAGGGGGAAAAGAGGGGGGAGACGTACCAACGCCGAGGCCGGTGCCTGTGATGCGGTTGGCGATGGACCCGAGCCAGGTGAGCTGAGGCTGGTAGATGGAGAGGTGGGGGCTGGAAGGGCGACGGAGGCGTTGCTGGTTGAGAAGATCCATCGTTTTAGACTCGGGGTACTTCACGGTCTGGATGGTCCTAGTGACACACAACACCCATTAGCTCCTCCGCACCCTTCGAACAGAGATTTTTGAAGAGACTCCTCACCGACGCTGCACGGCATTGCGGAGGACGAGCTGGTTACGCACTAGAGTTGAATTTTCACAGAGTTAGCTATATGGAGCCTGGGGTAATGAGTTTATAGGAGGTTCGTACGGATTCGGGGCGCAAAGGCGGCCTTGCGTAGGGATGGCCCTAGGCCAAGAGCTCTGGTGGACATCATGGTGGGGATTTGGCGGGGACTGGACAATGTGGGAGGCGTCGGGATGCGACGGCGTTGTCCGGAGATTCCAGTTCCGGACACGTGATATTCACAAGTGTCCTCAGTGGCTTTTTGTTTTTGGCTTCTCGGACCCCGTCGCTGTTGGCGTCTTCTTGCTCATAACTCACAGTGAAGTCTCCTTGCCTTCGCACCAATAATGACACTGTCAACAAAAAAAAAAAATTCATAGAATTTTTCGGTATAGAAGATATCATGACACTCGTAATATATATATATATATATTCCATGCGCCAGGCTAAAAATGTCTCGAGTGGTTAGGCCAAATACAATGGTTAATGATATCTAGAGAACGAATTGCGAACGGGGATGATGGGTGATAATCGATGAAGGACGAAGCTACAAATGTACTGAGTACCAAGGAGTGGGATATTAACACAGCCGCGCCAGGAGGCCCGGGGATGCAATGAGTGGGATACAAGTTTGAATGAGGTGCGTGACGGGTGATCTGGGGTATGAGGTGCGCGAGACTGAGCGCAAATTCTGGATGCGTGTTTGTGTGTGGGTGTGGGTGGGTGGATGTGAAGATGTAGCGGGAATGATACAGTCGATGATGGCATGTCAGATCCTGTCCAATACATTAGCACCCTGCCGCCACCACTCTCCACAAGCAAGAAAACGGCGCTACTCACGTTAACAACGATTAATTGGTGGTGATAATGATACCGGGAACCTAAGATTATGCGCGGACCGCCATTATGCGATCACGCAGTAGGTGCCGCTGCTCTTGCTCGAGGACTCCTCGTCGAGCGGCAGGGACGACATCGAGGTGTCCTCGGCGTCTGCGTGTGCCTGGCTAATGCCGATCACGGTGGTGGTGGTGGTGGTGGGGAAGAGGGCAGAGAGCTCAACGAAGGAATCCATTGGTGGTGATGATGATGAGTGAGGTGACGACGAGCTCGAGAGTTGTTTCAAGCGGTAAAGCTAAAGCTGAGTAGACCTGTGGAGACAACTAAAAAAGACCCCCCAATGAACGCCCTTCTTATACCCCCTCGTCCTCATTCTCCTCTTACACTTTACCTCCGAGTGGCCTTATTGTCCTCATTGTCGCTGTCGCGGGTTTTCGGTATAGTCGGGGCCGTCCACTGGCACCCACGCGCCAGCCATGGCAGAACAAATAGATAAAAGAATCGCCGTGACAAGTGCGATCTGTGCATAGGGCCATGAGACAATAACAAGTTCCCCCGGACATCAGTGGATCTGAGAAAGAAGGCTGTCCCATCGACGGCTGCAACAATAACAGCGCGGGTGGATCAGGAAGAGGCCCGCGGCGCTCAAAGTGCGCGCCGTCATGGTGTGCGAGGACGCTAATTGTGTTGAGGGGGGTATGGGTTTGATAAATAAACATTGCCGACGTCGGCGATCTAACAATAGTACTTCCGTGTGACCGCCAAATGATGAGCGACAGAACTCCGACGGGGAATGGAACGGGGAGGGGTAATCTTACACAGACATGCGTATCATAAGTAGAACTGACGTGCACAGAGCTTCTGCATAGTACTAGTAGTGTCGGCATTCCTGTATAAATTTATGCAGACCAGTCGACCGAGACCACCGAGAAACAGCCTCACTTGCGATCGCCGGGTTGAGGACAGCATTGACCGTCAACATCAACGGGAATCGGGTTATTCCTAAACATATCATGTAGAACAAGCTTGCATGATCGCCCGGACATCATGGCATCCTAAATTAGTATGATCACTTGCACAAGTACATACAGATGCATTCGAGCGAGACTACCGAGGGACTTGTAACAGCCTCGCTCCGGGTTGAGAACTGAACTAACCGGTCAGGTTATTTTCGAAAGCTCGGAACCTTCAGTCGGCGAGAGCGATATAATAAGGGAGAAGGGGAGATACGCCGAGAATTAGGAATTCAGGAACCTCCGGTGGGAATATTATAATGCGACCTTCGCGAGCGACGTCTTTTCGCCGCGCGATTTTGGTTTCGGGCTCCGGGAGAACAATTGGAAGAGTTGTGGTCGGTGAGGGGTCTGAGGGGAAGTGTGATTGTTGTTGTTGGACATGGGTTTTGATGGGTGCGTGGGCATAACGTCGAGGGTGGGTGTTGGATTCGGAGGGTGGACTTGTGGGAGAGATGTTGGTGTGTCTTGAGTGATGGGGATATATACAGCGAAACTAAGCAAAAGTCCGGAGGGTCTGAGGACAATAGAACGCGAGTCTGCGGTACGGGCGGCGAAATCTTTATTGTGGTTCTTGTTGCCGGAGCAGCAGGCAGGGAGGAGGCAGGGAGTGGTCAGGGAGTCGTTGGATGATTGTTGTCGCCAAAAGAACTGTGATGATGAGTGGTAGATGAGGTTAATTCCAAAAGTGATCCGAGCTTGTATTTGTCGCTGCTGATTTCGTTCCACCCTGATCGCGCCCCCACGTTCTCGTACCCGAAACGCGATGATAAAAGGTATGACGCCTGTCGTCACCCATAAAAATATAAACCACGTCTTGACCCTCTCGAACACCCCAGAACTGACGATCGAAATGAAGTCATACCTGCCGTGTCTCACCCGCGAAACACCAATACAGAACCATATTTCAACTCCCCATCCCATATGAGTCTACCCCCCCTGCTGACCCGCTTCCTCACACCCCACAGACTCTTCCTCACCTCCACCGCACTCTTCCTCACCGCAAAGCCCATGTCCACCGACCTCCCCCAGCGCATCCGCGCCGCCGCCATCCCGCTCCCCGACCTCACCGAGTCGAGCTTCGGGGGCGGACCCGACTTTGCTGAGAACTTTGACCGCTTCGTCACGGGCGACGCTGCCTCCGCGCGTGTCGTCCTCATCGGCGACGGCTCCCATGGGACCTCGGAATTCTACGCCTCCCGCGCGGCTATCACAAAGAGACTCATTGATAAGCATGGCTTCAACATCGTGGCGGTCGAGGCCGACTGGCCGGACGCGGCTGTGATCGATAGGCATGTCAGAGTTAGGACGGCGAAGGTGAAACGAGAGGGAACGCCGTTCAGCAGGTTTCCGGGATGGATGTGGAAGAATGAAGAGGTGAAGGAGTTTGTCGATTGGTTGAGGGAGAGGAACAGCTATCATAAACCGGAGGCGAGGGCTGGGTTCTATGGCCTCGATGTAAGGTTTCAGTGCTGTGTGTCTCTAGTCGACCGTCCGTGCTGATGTCGTGCGATAAGTTGTACAGCCTGGACACCTCCATGAAGGCCGTTTTGGAGTACCTCGACCGCACCGACCCGAAGTTGGCCAAAGAGGCTCGCCAGCGCTACGGTTGCCTTGCGCCGTACGCCGAGAATCCTGCCCGATACGGTGCCGTCGCGTTGGGTCGCGGGTTTGCTCCGTGCGAGAAGGCGGTCATGGACATGCTCCAAGATATGCTAAAAAAGCGAGTCGAGATCGTCAAATCAGACGCCCACGAGGACGATGATGAGATATTCGATGCAGAGCAGAATGCGCAGGTCGTGGCGGGGGCAGAGGTGATAGATCCCCCCCGATGAGGTTGTTGACGACACACTTACGCTTTTCCGTGGCCAGAAATACTACCGCGCGATGTATTATGGAAACGACGAGTCCTGGAACCTGCGCGACACCCACTTCTTCAACACCCTCACCCGCCTTCTCGACTTCAAGAAGCCGCCGTCTCCAGGAGCCAAGAACAAAGCTGTCGTCTGGGCCCACAATTCCCATGTTGGCGACGCCCGCTTCACAGGGATGGGCCAGCGCCGAAACGAGCTCAACATCGGGCAGCTCTGTAAACAGCAGTTTGGGAAGGATGCGGTGATTATTGGGCATGGAACGCACACTGGGACTGTTGCGGCCGCGAACGAATGGGACGATCCGATGTCGGTTCGTTATCGTCCAGCTTTTCGAGAATATGCCGACTGCTGACGCTGGTTCGGTCATCATCCTTGCGTTATTAGATTATGAGAGTCAGGGAATCCCGACCCGACACCTACGAGCGGCTCGCCCATGACGCGGGCCTCCCTCGATTCGTTCTTGACCTTCGTAAAGGTCACCAGGACGAAAAGCTCCGCGATGACTTGAGCAAGCCAAGGCTGCAACGCTTTATTGGCGTCATCTACCGTCCAGAGACCGAGCTCTTGAGCCATTACGAGTCGGCCATCCTGCCTAAACAGTTCGATGCCTATGTGTGGTTCGAGGAGACGTCGGCGGTTAGGGCACTTGGCGCTATTGAGCCGAAGGGCCCGCCGGAGTCGCTGGAGACGTATCCGTTTGGGGTGTAGAGGGGGGAAATATAGGTGGACTCGGACGCCTGGTGGTGCCTGCGTGCCTTGGAAGTTGTGACGGAAAAAGATGTTTTGCCATAGACGTTCTGCATACATGTGTAATTGTTAATTGTCATTAGAGTTTTCTGCCATCTGTGCGAAGAACCGACAGCAACTTGGAGGATTTCATGAGTATGAGCGTGTCGAAGCGTGTTGAGACGGTGAATGTACGAACCGCGATCCACGGGGCGTATCCAATCCGATTTTTTGAGCTCCAAGCAAGAGGCAGTAAGGGTCTATGCACACGCGACATGCGTGTTCTTCTGTGGTTGAAAATAGAGCTCGAGCTATCGACGAAGATTCTCAGGGATTGCCATCTTTTACACACCTTCTACAATTTCTTGAGGCACTGGTACTGAGTCGTAATTCTGGAGATCAAGAAGATTCAGGAGGTGGTTGAGCACAGTTGCATAGTCTCCCGACATTGCGTATTCACTGTATTACGCCCAGGTTTGGACTTCTGAGCGTTCCGATCTTGCCAAGTATTCGCGGTCGAGCTTCGCAGGGCGGTTGTCAACCACTGTTAAAATTCGATCGCCTCAGTCGAGCACAAGATACCAAGGGAATGCAGCGCGTCATATGTCTCGACGTACGTGATGGGTGGGACTGAGAGTGGGCTAAGAAGCAAATGATTAGGTAAGTACAGCGACTGGTTTGGATAAGACAGGAGGGTAGCCGGAGCGTATTGAGGTATACAGACAAAGATTGTTGTTTTTTGGGACCTGGTTGTTCTGGTAAAAGAAAAGAGGGAAGGAAAACTAAACAAGACACTGCGCAGAAATCAGTGGAGTGATGGACTAAACGTCAAACTTATTCACCTATTCGCTCTCGTACCCGGATTGCGATATATCCGAACCATCTGAATCATGTCTGTATCCTGCAAAATCCAGAACACGAGCAGATCTCACAAGCTCCTCAACTTCGGACCAATCTTCGTCGAACTCACTGCAGATCTCTCCTTGAGAGTCCCTGTGATGGTTACCTATCTCTGTAAGTTTTGGAAATACTTCCAACAGAAATGTTGCCACGTCCGGAGGGGAGGTGAGAGGTGAGGACCTTACATCCAAGGCTGATAGCGAGGGGGCAGTCGAGCCCGGGGTGGCCATAAATTCAGGGATGGTGCGTGCATCGAATGTCATGGAAAGCCTCAATAGCTGTGGACAGTGTCGAACGAACGACAGGGGGTTGGAAAGGGTGGTGCGAGGAGGATCATCCGAATCCTCAGCTCGAGTTTCCAGCCTTAGGCTTTAAGGGCGAGGCCAAGACTCTGCAAGCTCTTTTATAAAGTGGTTGTCAAAATCGAGATTATCAAAAGGGATGAGGTGGAACCTGGATAAATTGGAAAAGTAGAAGAGCGACTTAATGAGCTCAGCTGGGAGGGCTAGGTGCGATTTGGCAATATTGCCAGCACAAGTATCCTGGTAGTCGTAGTCACAGATACGTAGGCTCGTGAGGGTAGAGGGGGGGCAGATATCTTCCAAGGTGCCAAAATGCTCAGCCCATACCGATAACGGTGTCCAGGAGTCATGGGCCTCAAGAAAAATGTCCATCGAGGGTGAGCCAGAAGGCATAAGCTCCAGGAACTGTATGCAGAAAGATTAACTTTCGCTGAAAGTCCTGAGTTCTGTGAGAGCCGGAAAGAAGGGGGCTGGACAATCCGAAGCATGGGGGAGTTCCATCCCAAGACCGGACCCAGCATTCAGACCGAGGAATTGCAGATTCGGAAGTGTCGCTATGTGAATAAGTGCATCGAGGGACAGACTCCCAACTTGAACAGTCAAGCGACGAAGGCGAGTCAAACCGAGGATAGCTGCAGAACTCGCAGCCATACATGACGCGGCCTTTGCTGAGTTATAAGCACGAATGTTCACGTCGGTGAGCAATGTATATGAGGCCTAGGGTGGAAATGAAGGATAGCTCGGCATCCATCGCAGAGCGATTGGCCGAGAAATCGAGCTTGGATAGATTTGGACTCAGGAGTAAATTTATGTATGAGAGCTTTACTTGATCGTGAGGGGTGGACCACGTAAGCTCTTGAATGTTGGGCAATAGGGACTGTCCTCCCGCAGCGAGATGTAGAATCTGGTATTCGGGAGCACCTATTTTCGGCGAGTAGGGAATCTTCGAGAATCCAAATCTTCGGACCAGGTCGGCGTGCTTCCTGAACCTTGGCCAGTCTTTTGGGAGAACAGCCCGCGTAAATTTCTGAGGAATGGAGGGTACAGTCCTTTCGGAAATTCTTGTCCCACGTGCTTTCGAGTGTTTGAACAAATTCGTAAAACAAAATAAATGAGAATAATCCAAAAAATTGTTGAACGTCACTCTGTGCATGCTGCACCCCTCTAGACCGCTCAAACCATGCCCTACCGAGCCATCAGCAATGATATGAAGCAACGGGCTTTGCAGCTCACTGACCTTGGTTGGGAAATCGAGGCTATTGCCGACACACTTGCAGTTTCGAAGAAAAGCATCAGGCGATGGAGTGACAACTACAAGACTTGGTTGTGTGGGCCGTTGAACGGCAGGTCCGAGTTCAAGGTTATATTGAGGTCAGGAATGGGGAGATTGAAAGAATTAAGAGAGGCGACCATACACAGCAATTATCACATTCCTAGTGCCTAACGAAACAAGGCTTCGAGCATCCATTGCAGAACCCTCTGGCTGCATCGAGGCACCGGTCGTCATACCATCGTGATTCCAGACGGTGTGAGTGTTGGCTGGGGAGATCACTCGGCAAACAAAATGTTCCCCACCATGGTAAACTACAGCACTCAGACGATAAGCTACTTGCCGTCGGTGACTGCGTTGGCTGGAGACTGGGATGGACAAATTCCATGTAAAGGAAGGATTTCCCCTTGTCAAATCAAACACCAAGATGGGGGGTGCATGTATAAAGGTATGCACCATGGTCAAGGGACTTCGACACATGCGACAATGAGACCCTGCCTCATAGTTAAAAGTGTCAACGTAGGTCTGCAGAGATGTACCTGCAGAGGTGACGGGGATGAAATAACATCCAGTGATAGGTAATACGATGCGGTTGACACGATGACAATTTGGACATGTGAGCTTCGAGGACATAACCTGGATTGCAGAGTCAAAAACATGGTCAAACATAGCGTGAATGCTTGTGTAACGGCCCCAAGGAAAGGCAGTAGGAGATTTGGTGAATAAAGCACGACGTAAGTGATCCCGCGCACCTTCCAGGCGAACAGGTTGAGAAGCCGCAGCAAGCGAGAACTGGGTGACAAGAGGTCGTAGAAATTCGGGCGAGCAAAAAGTAACAAGCTCAGTCATGATATGCGGGGTTTCGCACCAGATGTTATGCAACAGAGAAACGATTGCGTCATATGCACAACTGTTGTCTCTCCAAACAGGGCCTATTGGGGAATGCGGGTCTTGGGGATTTCCTGGGATCTGCGGTGCTGCAACGTAATCGGATTTTGGCTTCTTGAAATCAGGCATATCATCGTCGTGGTCACTGCCATCCATGTCCCCCAGTTTACGCTTCATGCTGCTGCTATGTATTAAGTCGTGTTGTAAAGCGCGAGCTGTACCCCTTGCGGGAACAAAGTTGCTTTTTGGCATAGGTGCGGAGTCGACCGATTCCTTGGTGACTATCTCCCAATTGACGTCCTCTAGAACCCAGCCCAAGAAAGGGTCAGACCTACTCCACCTGACAGCACGATGGAGGGTCGAAGGCATGTAAGTTGCACCCTTGCAGGATCGAAAAGAGTCAATCAAAGTATTTCGTCTCTCAGCATCGTGCATACCCTTTGGAAGCTTGCCTTCATAATGCAGGTATGTTATATTATCAAGCAATTCGAGCTCGCGAAATTCCTGTCGTAAAGAACCAGAGGCGCCGCCAGTCACCTTTGTTGAGTCAAAGCCCTGCAATATCAGAGTTCGATCTGCAGATACACCTCGGGATAGAGCAGTGTAGTATGCTTGGTGAGTTCGACAGTCTGTCAAGTGAACGATGTTGGAGTCCCTTGTCTTCCCCTGCGAAGCATAATCTGTCATAGAGTAATTTGGCAAGACTTCGACTTGCGTACGAGAAACACTAATAATTGAGTCATCAGGAAGAGAGCACATCGTCGAAACGGTAGTTCTTGTGATGGGAACCACATTTTCTGGCAAACCCTCTATCTGGACAGGTCTAGGTGGCTTTGATAGCTGCACAAAGAGGGTGTCGAGTACTCTTTGACCGCGTGCACCCTCAGATGCTTGCCATGAATGCATGAAGCCCTCTTGACCGCGCGTCATGCACAACTCAGTTGCGGAATTGTGGCGAATCATGACAGGCAGTCCAACGCATAACGATAGTTTTCCAGGAATCTGCTTGCTGTTTCGGCAATGTGGTGACTCCCACAAGGCCATCTGATCCTTCTCAGATGGCATTGTCTTTTTAATATGAGTACGGATGTTGGCAGCCTTCCTGTGTTTCCGAACTTCGTCATCCAGAGGAGGGGTTAAAAGATCCTCAGAATAAAAGTGAGTCAAGGTCTGGTTTGTTTCCTTTGCAAACCTTTCAGAGCCCAATGAATTGATAGCATCCTTGTTACGGTTGACTGCAGTGATAATAGAAACATTACGGAACTGCTTTTCTGTGATACTGGATCTTCCAGGTGAGTTGCTTGAAATACGAGATCGCAGAAATATGAGATCCTCAAGTGTGCAAGACTTATAGCGCATATTTTCTAGAGCGGTCCTTAACTTCGTATCTTGGGTAGACTGGGTATTTTGGCGCATATTTTGTCGCAGGATAACCACAGTAGTTATCTGGTGCCATAAAGCCTTCCCGATTGCGCTTTCCTGGTTTCGCAAGGAAACAGCGCCTCTGCCAACGGTCCGACTATACAGAGAAATACTCTCGCCGCCTAGGGGAGGCGGAAGTTGCGCAAAGTCACCAGCAAAAATCATATTTATCCCTCCGAAGGGGGACTCAGCATCGGCTAAAACATGTGCTAGTCTTGCACTGATGCGGTAAAGGTCCCGGCAAGATAGCATAGAAACTTCATCAAAAAATACATAATCCACGCCAGTAAGCCGTGATTTTACTTGAGAAAGCTGAGTGTTATTACGCTCACCATCTATATCGCATATGCCAAACATATAGTGGTACGTAGAGCCGCCAAGTAGCGAAGCTGCTGTGCCTGTTGGAGCCACTACAACAATGCGGTGAGCTTCTTTCCGCATCTCAAAGTATTTCACCAATGCTCTTAGAACCTGTGTTTTTCCAGTACCTCCCATGCCTCCAATGTACATTTTCAGCTGGTCTGAGCCAGGATTTGCAGCATGGTTTGCAACAATAGAAAATGCTCTGCGTTGCTCCTTGTTTAGATTGAAGTCGAGTACAATTTCTTCGATCACTGACACCCACTTTCCTGATTCACACTTTTTATTCAAAAAGGACTTGTCTATAACATCAACCACATCCGGAATGCGGTGTCTCCTAAAATCATTTGTTAAACTGCCAGGCAAGTTTTTAGCTCACAGTTCCAGAATCTCAGCCCGCTTATTTGCGACCGATGCCTTCCACATGCTTCCAGGCTGTTGCAAACCGGGGGGTTGCGGGGTCAGATTGGTGTCGTCAGGTAGCAAATCGGGCTGCAGGATATGCCAACCATTGACGCTCATAATCCCCGACATGTCTCGAATAGCAGCCATCACTGATAGATGGCCGCGGGCTGCGTCCTCGGATTCAAGAATCTCATGACGATCGACATTAGCTTCGTCAAAGGTAAAATCATCAATTTGTTGATCCTGCTGAAAATCGGCCATGTAGGAGATATGGGAGTCTGTTGACCCAGGCAAGTGGACTTCACCTTTCTTCATCTGTGCATGGAAGTCGTCTTGGGCATCCATACATTCATATTGAATGTTGAAATTTTTCATTAGTGTTTCGTGCCGGGGTATAAACTTGGTGCCGACGAACACTTCATCCCAAGAAGAAAATTTAACATCGCTGCAGCCATCCTCTCCGTTTGTGCCTGCGTCAGGTACAAAGGGCGAGGGCTCTTTCTTCTTCAAATCTAGACCAGACCGCCATGGCTTAAATAGGGTTAACATTGTTGCACAGTAGAACTCGCGGTTGCCTTGATCACGACGTGGCAAAGCTCGGCCTACGAAGTTGGGGACTACACCATGTTTGACATCGACGCATACAGTGTTGTGGGTGGACGCCAAAGGATGATCATCGAGAAAGGCATGCACAGAGGTTTCCGCTCTCGTCTTCTTCTTCTTCTGATTTTGCCCACCCCCTTCAGGCCATTCTCCAGTGTCTAGATGATCAGGCTTGCGTTCCACAACATCTTCAAACCCCTGTATGTCGTCACGTAAATCATTGTTGTCAGCATCGGGAGTTTCCTGGCGGCCTTTTATACGTTTGCATCTTGCCACCCAATCGTATAAACACAAGGACTCAAGCTCTGGCGAGCGAAAAATATAGTCATAGACAGGGGAAAGCCCGATCACTCGACCGTTGCGCTGAATGAGGATGACTTTCTGAGGAGGTTGGAGAGAACTGCTCTCCTGCCCTGGCCACGCAGACATGGCTTCGCGAACAAATTCTTGCCAGTAGAAGGGTTTGAATTTGTGGCTTGTGTAGTGATCAGGGTTCCGTAGAAGGTACATGCACATCATAGGTGAGCCCATTTCCGACTTGACCCTGAGGCAATTGACTATACTAGTCATTAGCTTTCTAGCCTTTTCCGTGCATGCGGCCGTACCACCTAAAACCTCGGCATTTTTCTGGAACATAGTACGAACCGTTTCAAATATAATGTGAGTCTTCAGTGAAGACTTTGTGACATATTTAGTGACGTAGTGCAGGACCCCTTTTATTGCAGTGCCAGAACGCATACTTGTAACATCAGTGTTGCAGCGGAAAAGGTATGTAAGCACATATGAAAATGTGTTCATCCATGATTCTAGTTTTTTTATATGAAGAGAACCAGATGCGGGGTCGACTTGGCTTTGCTTGAATGTAGGACGGGGAAACCGGGCTCGACAAACGCCCCATTTGTTATCCATGCAGCCAGTGTACTGCTTATTTTTGTTTTGTGAACCATCCTTATTCACAGTCGACCGACAGGTATGTACGTTAGACTTGAAAAGAATATCGTCAACAGTAATTCCAAATCGAGTCCACCATGACTTCAATCGTTCACAGCGATCGCAGTGAGGTTCGTCGCACTTTGCTGGGCATTGCTCTGGGGGAGGCTTGGGTAAAGTTTCTGTTGGCCTGCAGTAACCAGGTAATGCTGATGCTGCTTCAACTGAGGCACGCACGTCGTCCATCGTGCCGGTCTTGAACTCACCTTGGCACGCAGCCTCAAGATACTGCACCAGCTCTCTTTGAAACGGAGAACTTGGGTCCATAATAAGTTTATGGGCGTCATCAGGCGTCAAACCATTCCTGATCCACAGGAGAAGATGGAGATGAAGAGTAAGGCGACCTTGCTGCTCAACAGTTCCATAATATGCTGAGGTGTCACCGTACAGGCCGTCGTGATCGGAATCAAACCCCAAAACGTGTTTGATGAACAGCCTTACCATGAAGTCAAAGAAGCGAGTGGCAGTGACAGGGTTGCGAGCAATGAGGCGAAAACGGTCATCTCCTGTTCTGATGACGGGCTCGAATGTTTCCTTATTATCTGCAAAATATAGACAAATCGGATGACATAGGTCAGCAGGGGACAAGGTAATATACCACGACGGAGCACCTTGGTTGGCTATAAGGGCCCAAATCTCGTTCCTCATGTATTTCTTACTTGCGATAGAGCCATCGACTTTACCCCCAACATGATCAAGGTCCCTTATCACTTGGAAACAATTCCTCTCCTCTTCAGTTTGAGGCTTTACAATATCACCTCGCGCCATCCTTTGGGCGATATTTGCGAGTACGTCCTGGTTCACGTTTAAGAGGCGGTCGCTAATCTGTTGAAAGTTTGCAGCCTCAGCACATAAGAAACTACTAGTTGATGTTTTCTTCACTTGCTGGTGGCTGAACACAGCAAATGGAAAGACGAGGTCAGTTTGAAACCGCTTATCGTGATACATAAGCAGGTACTTTTTATGTGTCGCGTCTGAAAGGTGAGTTGAGCTGACGCCGCCAGTGCCGTATGGAAACAGCCAAGGGAACATTCGCGGATACAAGTCTGGGTTATCGTAGATCGACTGAATTTTACTAGAGTCACCATTTCGCACACGAAGGACTTTCCCTTGCGAATTCCAGTGCTTCATCGCAATACCTTTTAGGGCATCCACTGACGTTGCGCCAAGCTGTTCGCCAGTCAGACCATGCACTACAAAAGGACAATCACCAACGTGGATGCCGTCCTCTTCGCCATCGTCGTGAACGCTGGTGGCCTCAGCAATCTTGTTGGTAAGGCTATTGCAGTACACAACTGACACCACAGGCTGATCTTCGGGATACGACGCCAGGTTTGCTTCGGATATTCCTACGTCCTCATAATCTGGATGATTCAGTCGAAGCCATTCCAGAGCAGGACGGACAGCCTTTCGTCTCACAAGTACAGGAGTACGTCTCATATCCTCTTCGTTAGGCTTGCACGGACCTGTGAACAAAATGGCAAGCACATCGTCTAAATCTTCAACAGGCGGAGGCAGCATGTCGTATATTTTTGGCACGGGTGATTCAAATGCAACCATGTGGGCCTTCATCTTATGACGCCCAGAGGATGCAACACAGACATAGCAGCAGGTATGTCGTACACGTGAAATTAGGAGTTTTTCCATGAAATTCAAAGATGAAAGCACTTCAGGGACTTTACCAAGCCAGAGACCTTTCGCCAATGCAAAACGGGGAATTTTACCGCCCCTGATAGCTCCCCTACAGTCATTACAAACGCGGTTGCACGAATAGTCCAACACAGGGCCTTTGTAGTCACGTATTGGCTGGGACATTTTAGTCCGTTCCATCCTTGTGATGCCTGGTGCTTCTAATATGTGAAGGAACCGTTTGATATGTCTGAGTGGGCTCAATTGCGTTACAGGAACTAGCGTCCCGCACACGGCACAACCTGCTTCCTGAAGGACATTGGTATCAGATGCGGCACAAAAATCCTTGATGATTTTATGAGAAAGTTCGGGAGTCAAGGGAGGCGGGGGAAATGGAGTGGGGTCATTACCATCATCCAAAAGTGAGACAGCAACCCTAGGCTCTTTGAGCAAAGCATACTTTTCTTTTCGAGACTTGTTATTTTTTGACGCTTTAGAAGCAGTAACTGTGAAAACTGTCTTATAGAGTGTACAGGAAACACAGTTATGACTGGTAAACAAGGAAAGAAGGTCTTCAAGATAAGGCCTCTTGGCAACAGGAAGGCCGTGTACACGAGCAATCTTTATCATGTTGGTCATAGAAAGGTGCGGCACAAGGGATCGCAGTGGCATATCGGCATGTGCATAGCCATCAGCTATGGGGTAGTTAAGAAGTCCACAGCTATCCACGTGGTCAACATATCTCAACGTATAATGCTTTGCAGGGCCAGGAAGATTGGAGAGTATGAAAGGATCTACCTCTTCAGCAGTGAATGAGTAAGTTTTGGTCCTTCCTCCTCCAATGGGATAGGAAGGTGTTGAGGGCGCTGAGGGCTGAGGGATAAAATGGGTAGGTACAGAGCAAGTGGAAGATGTGGATAGAAGTAAACCAAAAGACGAAAGGGTATCAGCAAATAGAAAGAACCATGGGATATCAACGCGAGCAGCCCTGCTTTCAATGTAAGCCGTCGAGGATCTGGTAGAGCATGGGCAATGGAACGAATCACCACGAGCGGCGAGCTGTTTCCCAAGGGCCGCAATAAAGTCATGTTTAGACATCGAGCTGCGACGCAACAATAAACAAACTATGTGGGAAGTCACTCCTGCCTCTCTTCGTGGTATCGCATGTGCACAGATGCACCAGTTGAGAAAATTTCGATAAAGCTGCGTAAGGGCGCTAGTGATATAACCTCGAGATATACGTCTCAACATGTTGCAAAAAAGATCAAGAAGGTTACGCAAAGAACTGACAATCTCATAGTCACGTACGTGATGTAAAAAGGAAACACAGGAAACGGAAAGCTTAGGGGGGTTAGGAAATGTGAGAGACGTAGGCACAACCGGCATGGAGAACATATAATCCTGACAATTGACAAGGTTTTGAGAGGCCTTCGCAGTTGAAATATGAATGGAAGAAAGGAGTACGTTCGTGTCACATGAAATGACAGCATGTTCAGGCGATGCTTTACGAAAATTTAAGATGTTTGAACGTTTAGGGTACCCAGAACGGGCGCGCAGGCTAGGCTGGGTAAGCCTGGCGTGCATGACATGGTAGCCTGAAGGCAGGTAGGCAGCAGAGTGACCAGAGTGATACCCATGAAGGGCTGGAAGAATGTGAACTGTCAAACAAGTAATATTGCAAGGGCAGTGAATGCTATGCATGGAGGTGAACTTCGAAGCCTAAGCAGATAAATTACGGGGAGGTAATTGCAAGAGAGCAGTAAACTCACATTCATGGTGCCGAGCGGCAACGCCAATGACAAGCAACGGAACCCCAACATGTCAGGTATTCTGTATGTACAAGAGACAGTTAGAAATGATGAGACTATTGGGAAGGAAGAAGACGTACACAGGACGGGATTCAAGTTCGCAAGGGATAAAAGATGATATGCAGAGGATTAGGCATAAGAAAACCCATGACTCTACAAGAAATGGCGGAGAGGTCAGCTTGCACGAAGGCATGACAAGAGATGGGATGGGTTGAGGGAACGGGAGAAACGTCAAATTCAACGAAGGTTTGAGTATGAGCATGTGAATGCAGATTGGACTCCCGTGACTACATCACAAAAACGTCCAACTCATTGTTTTTTTAGTCCAGTTTTTCTGGCTGTGTATTTTTAAAGCAAATATGTATTTAGTCGTGTAACGCTACTGAAAGAGTGACTCTCTCATAGTGTGGTGTACAAAATAATTTTCGGGAGGTTGGGATATCGCATGTTGCGACGAGGACAGGTTGTGGTAATAAGTTGATCTCTATACATGGCCAAAAAAAAAAAAAATACATGCCTCAGGATGTTGGCTCACCAGGGCATAGACACCTCACCAGCTGTAACAATGCGTTCTAGATGTAATGGATAGCTTTTTGGGCTAGGTGCGAAATCCGGGAAGCCTGTGCAGCTCTTTAAAGTCAGCCTGGCTAACCCAACTGGTACCACCAACTCCAAGGTAGTCCAAGACACCCCCCCCCCCCCCCCCCCCAAGACTGTGCCTCGCATAAAATGAGCAACGCACACGCGTTCTCCACTATCCCAACCTGGAAACTCATGCCTGAGAACATTTCCGCATAGGTTGACAAGTGTACTGGGAGAATAGTCGATACAAAGATCAAGGTCTGGTAGAATGAGATACGCGTGGCGGAAAGTACCAATACTGGCAAGGCATTCATACCAGCAGGAATGGGCCAGTCTGTCTGTATGAGAAGTTGTGATTCGATTGGCGATGACTGAAAGGCTGTCGGGTGCGGCAGCCTCACTCAGATCGCACGGCAGACAGGACAAAGGTATCTTCGTTGTCCGTGGTAAGAGATAGGGAGCAACGAAGGTGAGGGAAAGTAAAAGAAACCGAAAAAGTCATGTGATGTATCAGAGCGGACGCGTGATCAGGCGCATCCACTAAATGCGCGTTGATTGTCATAAGTCAGCGACGGCGGGCTTACAATGACCGCTACTCCCGTAAATACCGAGGTCCAACAAGTAGTGACGGCACACGTGTCCGAGAGAATACGAAGTTTCGATAACGCAGTAGCGGCATCGTCATATAGGTGCGGGTGTGTTAGTGACAGAACACCATTGATGAAGTCCTTGGTGGCGGCCGCACCGGAGAGCCATCCATCACGCGATGCGAAGTCTCTAGTGTTGACGGATGGCCTCAGTGGCGAGTCTATTGACTGCCAACAGAGTGAGTGATACGCGAGAAAGCTCAGTACAAAGTGCACGCACCGAGTGGCCTTGAGGATACCATCCAGCGGAAAGATTAATTGTACTGGGTGAAACGAAACAAGGGGCAGGCATGGGAGGGAATAGCTCTGAATCCACATGCCAGCTCGAATTAGAAACGAGGCTCTCCTCCAGAAGATCATTCAGGGATGCAGATGCTTCGAAAAGTTCAGTCTTCGAAGAGCCGAGGTGAGCAAGGAAGCGAAGATGATGCAGTGACCTACCTGGAGCTTATGGGGCAGGATATTCAGAAGATACCACAGAACGATGACACCATTGACATCGACCAACGTCGCAGGGACCACGACTGTGCCAAGGGTGCGATGGGGGAATCGACAGGCTTGGTCCTTCGGGGAGTGGCAGCGTAATCCTTGATATTCCAAGATAAATAGACTATGAAACGAGTGAAGCGTGCAAGACCACCAGGAAACCCGATCTGGATGTACTGGGATTCAGCAGCGCTCTGAGCACTGTCTGGAGTAACCTGTGGATATAGTTATGATGATCGGATGGCCTCTGTGTGCGATTTTTTGACGGCCCAAGGGATGAAGAAGGAATGGCTGCAGAGTTCGGTGTTAAAATTCGATTTGACAGGTGACGAGCAAAAGTATTGCGGAGGTCTTGAATTTCTAAGTTCATACGATTTGGCTATGGTTATAGGACGACGTCAGATTGGTTGAGATTTTGATCTGGTCATTGTTTGGAAGGGGGACGGCGGCACGTGATCACAGAATGATGTGACACGTCGTATGTTAGTTTTGACAACAATCAGCTGCCTTTGTCTGCACCCACTACATCCACCGCCAAAGGCAACGCCCTACAATGTATAGAGATTTTTCTGGGTGGTACGTGTCAAAAGGTATGTGTATGCCGCCCAGTTTGCAATGACAGCGCGCTAACATAAGTCAGGACGTCTTGTAGCTTTATGGGAAGATTATTGGAAGATCGAATGCTTCAACCACCTAGATCCACCACGAGCCGTCAAAGTAGGTCCCGCTCGCTCCATGTGTGTGGAGCTGCGTTGACTTCGTCCAAGTCAGAAGCATAGCGCCCGGGTCTGACGTGTCTCAAGGGAAGTGACCGCATCATATGAAACAATTACTGACTGTCTACTTGACCCAGGATATCATGCACCCAACATGGAATGTATTCAGTACAGAGGTTTACGTTGACTTGCAGGGCCAATACACATGACACAGCCAATACACATGACACGTCGATACCGTGAAGCACAATGCAAGCTGCCATAGGCAAAGCTGATGGTACGTGACATGACTTTGCTGCTCGCCTACTCAAATCATGCCATCGCAGAAAGACGAACCTCGGACTACGGTACATGGTGTGCGCCATGAACCCGTTACGCACCCAGTCAACTAATGGCAAGGTAGAATGATTAACCTCGGTACAGGGCGCGCAAACAATGGTATGTATCATATCCCCTAACTTATTCGCGCCAATAATGCCATTGCATGACGATAGTCGGCTGAGGAGTCGGCCGTTGACTACGTACCAGCAGAAGGAAGGTGCGGCCTACCTAGGTATGTTCATTTCCACCTATCATTTTCGGCGGCGTTTCGTCAACAACATCTACAGTTTCTAGCACGGGGCACATGTCTAGTTTAAGGCATGAGTCACCACGCATTAGTTAGCAGCATACACTTCTATAGGTGGCAGACAAATCCAGTTTAGGATGCGTCTGGTTGCGCATTAATAAATGTCCGCAAATATGTAGTAGCACTGTCAGATGCACAGGCCGCTGGCAGATCCTGCCCAGTCGTCGCATTTGTACAGGTATACGGCGCGCAACCAGTTACAGGGGCGTGTCCTTTGCGAAAACTGTACGTTTTTGTTATGCTAGGGCTGGCGTATGGCGCGCAACCAGTTACGGGGGCGCGTCCTGTGCAAAAATTTTATATTTTTGTTATGCTAGGGCTGGCGTATGGCGCGCAACCAGTTATGGGGGCGCGTCCTTTGCGAAAACTTTGCGTTTTTGTTATGCTAGGGCTGGCGTATGGCGCGCAACCAGTTACGGGGGCGCGTCCTGTGCAAAAATTTTATATTTTTGTTATGCTAGGGCCGGCGTATGGCGCACAACCAGTTATGGGGGTGCGTCCTGTGCAAAAATTTTACATTTTTGTTATACTAGGGCTGGCGTATGGTGCGCAACCAGTTACGGGGGCGCGTCCTGTGCAAAAATTTTATATTTTTGTTATGCTAGGGCCGGCATATGGCGCGCATCCAGTTACAGGGGCGCGTCCTGTGCAAAAATTTTACATTTTTGTTATGCTAGGGCCGGCGTATGGCGTGCAACCAGTTAGTGTCAAGAACATTGCTGAAGGTGGATAGACTTTTTTCATCACCCTGGAACAATTATTCTTGGCAGGAATAAACATCCGTAAAAAGATGCGATCATGTGATGTTAGGTTACCAAATTTATGAGATGGTTAGGTCACGTCGTGTCCCACTTCCACGAGCTTCCGTAGAATGGCTTGAACGGTTCAGACAGCGAAGAAATCGACTGGTGCACCAGCACCACGCCGTCCTCTTAAGTTGACGATCAAGCTGCCCCCGTCCAAGGAAGCGCGTCGCCGCACAAGACAAACGACACGACTAGAGTTGAAGCAGGATCAAGCAGACTCGCTGAATGTTACGGCCGTCGAGGAGCGAGTTGCCCCGGCAGAGACCACGCAGCCTGTGGACGGTCATGATACGGTGTGTCTCCAGAACCTATATGTAGTATTTCAAGCCTTAACGAGGTCCTAAAAAAGTACTGCTGTCGCTGTCAGAATGGAGGAAGGCAGGTCAACTGCAGCAACTGTAGCCGGGTCATCTGCGAGGAATGCATCCCATTCCCAGCTGATTTACGCGACGACGACGTTTTCACTTGTCCCTCCTGCCATCTCGACCCCACAAATCGGAAGGGGTGGAACAGAACACCGTATATTGTCAGTCCTGCCAGATTTCTGGCAATTTATAATGTTATACTCACGACATATGTCATAGCCTTTCGCTAGCATGACAGAGCCCGTGCCATTGTTAGGATCGTCTAGTACCAGAGAGACCTTCCCCCTGTGCAACGTGCCAACATTGATCATTTTGTCAATCCGCCTGGCCTCTGTCAATCCTATTGGGGACTCTGCACGTGTCGTTCTCCACAACATAGCTCCGTACTTGCCTGAAAACATTGTGTTTGTGGATCTCTGTTACGACTTGGGATCGGAGGAGAACAAGGAAGAGTATATGAGGAAGATCAAGAAGCTGGTGGTTCGCTTACTTGAAGGGGATCTCAAGAGGTAAGGTGTCGAACGTTGCTGTATGTTGAGCATGACTGAACCGACGGCTGCAGATTCCGAACCTTCGCAATCTTTCTCACAAGCCATAGTGACCCCAAGAGGGGAGATATACACACCGAGGTCAATAACCAGGGCGCCGCTGAGGTCGACACGGTACGCGCCTGGATATCATAGCGACCATATACTTACCTGAAAAAAAAGGTGCTCGAGTTTCTCTTTCCAGAGGAGCTAACCATGTTCTTCAAGGAGAGCAATTTGAACACACTCACGCTTCTTGTGTGCGGCGCTATCATATCAAACCCGGCCGCCTTCGCAGGATTAAAAGCCTTTGTGAACAAGTGAGTTGCTCAATGTCAAACATTTTAGTACGTATTTGACACGAAAACGATCGTAGAGGTTACTTTGCCTGGACAATGGCTTTCGGCAACGCCAATCTCCAACCGTGCAAAACCAATGCTCTCCTCATGAAGGCCTCCATCTCATGGTTCATCCATGGACGTCGTTGGGATGCTCTGCTCGACGACCTGCAGAGCGTCGGCGCACATACGGACATTTTCAAGCTTCAACATCACCAGCCCACCATTCGATATATATGGGCTCATTCTGCCAAGAAGCCATTTGGACAGCCAACCTCGCAATCATGCCCTAGGTGCAAGACAGTTGAGCCATGGGGAGCACCAGTAATTTCGCAGAAGTCGCGCGTGCAAGCTGCTTCCATCACCCTGCGATGCCATTTCTGCCAGCTCGAAGTGGTCTTCCACCCTAGGGATTCGTTTAAACTGCACACGCACGGGGAGACGTTGAGCTTGGCAAGCGGTTATTGGTATCGAGAAGAATTTGTGTAGGCGTCAGAAAAACTACATCTTTGATAGACAATCTTCATAGGCAAATAGAATAACTGCATTTTTCATGAGGTGAACTCATTTCAAGATAAGACACACGGCAATACAGGTGACAAGAAGCTACGAAGGGTTCGGATAACAAAACAATAAAGTAGACAAAAAAACAGACCTACGTAGCAGGTGGATAAGTAGCGAAGTCAAGAAGTAATCGAAATTGCCCACCTCAACAGCTCAAACTATAATCGTCTAATATCATTACTTCCAGTAAACCCTTAAGAACGACAAGCGGGATATCCCAGAACTCGCTGGGCCAATCCAGTGTGGTAAGTACAAACGTGAAGTAGCCTTCGTCATATATTGATGTCATAGCTAGGGGCACCGGCGGGTTTGTCTTGCTCAGCGTGATCAACATTCCCATCTTAAGGCCGTTATCAGAGCATAGGCTGGACGGATGATAAAGGGCTCCAGGATAATGTTCGTCTTTCAAGAGCATTGCTAAACCTGCGTACGATATGTTGGAAGGTAAAGGAGGGAGGTTTGTAATGTGTCGCGCGACGAAGGTGACGCCAACGTAGCGTCGAGAGCAGTATAAGAGCGCAGCGTCATGCGTCATCTTGTGCATTTCAGCCACCGTGAAAACGATGCCCCCTAAGAGACGGCCGTGTTTCTGCCACCATCGCAACAATACGTAGCCTTGTGGAGAAGTTGGAATGCCAACGTAGCATTTTGGCTTTCCTGCCTTGAGGTGAGCAGCAAGACAGCCGTGGCTCTAAAAATGAAGAATGAGCGTAGAAGGCAGAGCAGCGGGAATTGACACAGATGCAGAGAGCTGTTGTCAAGCAAAATTGGCACCATATGACTGTAGACAAATCAATGTCAACGCCACATTCGCAAGGGATGGGCCGAGTCAGCTGGTGGTGAATGAGCATGGGTCGGAGACGGGTCTCTAGATTTCTAGAAAGCGGGAAGGACGCACATAGCTCAAAAGCCTGCTCGCGATGGTGCTTGTGAGGTGTTCGTTAAGATATTGCAAGGTTCGCGGACCACACATAGGACTAGCCATGGAGAAAGATGATGGGGCTGGGGGCAAAAGACGAACACGGGCTTCAACCTGATGATGAGATACACAGCTTGAACCATGCCAGGTGTACGTTAGTCTACGTAAAAAGAAGATCAACGACCCGTGAGGCGTATACAAACAGGTTGCGGGCAGCACAAATAAAAGGACTTCCCGCATCACATCGCCAAGTACATTCTTATCAATGTTACACCCAATCGTCCCCGTGCAAGAGAGCCTTGAAGAGTGGTTGAAAAAATCTCAAGCAGGGCCGTGTGTCAGAGCTGCATGCATAGTCTTGAAGATGAAGAAGGGGCTATCTGATGGTCAAATTTTGGAGCTGGTGCGTCGCAAACATTTTGAACCGCCTATACAAACTCACCGCTTCAACGTTCGAACAGCTCCCGAAAGAAAATTGCGGCGGATGCGGGAAACCGAATAGTTTGCGTGCTGTGCGATGGTGCAGCAACTGCCGCGCTACGGGATACTGCGTGAGTGGGAATTGCATATGCTCTCTCACTGTCAAAAGACTCTTGTATAAAATTTCAGAACAAAATCTGCCAGAAAGCGCATTGGAAAAAGCATGCAGTCAGATGTGGAGACGTCAAGGGCGATTCTTGTACGCCTATCGAGGATATGTTACTGAGGTGGTCGCAGTGGTACAGTTATGAACTGTCGTCGATCTATGCCATCCAAGTAGGGAATCTCCCACGGTCGATTAAGCATCTCGTCGTGTCGCGAGGAGTGCATAGGGTGCTTGTCACTTCCAAGGTCGCAGGGAAGCATCCCAGCACATATCACGATTTGCGATTCATTCAATGCGATGTAATGGATAAAACCCATCCATATCTCGACAGTAATCGCGCTCACCTGGAAAAATTCGAACGGGATGTGGAAAAAACGTACGGGAAGAACGATCCTGCCGCGGTGCACGACACGCTCAATGGATACCGACTCATTGTATATGTCACATCCCCCGAGAGTGTCTCAAGCACTCTGAACAGCGCGGTCACCACCTCTTTTGTGCTAAACCAGTGTCCCAAAAAGATGGTTGCCGAGAATGGGGGAGGAGCACGCTATCAGGAGGGTCAGCTTTCCGGAAGGAGGGTCAACAAATTTGTGCCAAGAGAAAGTTACGACGATACCGTCACAATCGACGATGCGCAAATGATGCTGAACGCACATATGGAGGACGACAATAACTTGTGGCTGGAACGTCAGGCAAACGCTGAGGGAAATACTTCTGAGGAGCAGAGGGCGACCCAAAGATGGCAAAGGTGTTATGATGGCAGTAGATAGAGGTACATACACAGACACGTAGCATGGCAGCGCAGGAGATGAATGAATCGACAAATTGACCAGCATTGTAGAAGGAAAAGTACAAGGAGTGGCACAGAGCTAATTGCTATATCAGCCAGCTGGTGGTATGTCTTGGAACACGGAGAAAACTTGCAGGGCTGGGATATCAGATGTTGATAAATGCGATCAATTTTGCAACAAGTAGTACAGGGGGAGGGAAAAAAAAGGTAAAGACTGTACAACACAGGGAGCATGGAGATGAGTTAACAGGAGGCACAAGAAAACCAAACACAGTTCAAACAGAATGACAAGAAGAAGGTCAAATACCACACGGCCCACTAAGAAACCCACAATACAACCACAAGTCCACTGACGATCGAAGCAAAGTGTTTGTGAACAGTCAGCCCTCGAAAAAATACCTCCGTTATACAGCGGATGCACTTAGCCAACAACTTGAGTGGGAACACTAAGGACTATGATGAATTGAACGTTGGAGGACAGGAACCTCTGGTAGGAGTTGGTCGTCGATGGGTAAGTGCCCAAAGTATATCCCACGGCGACAACAGAGTCGACAGGAACATCCCGCATGTTGCCTTCAAATGTTTTCCAAGACTGGAGGCTGGCGAAATCTTTATTGGTGAATTCGAAAGATTTCCCAGAACAGGCCCGGCCGTCATACATGGGAACTGGGAAGCAATTCAATCAGTCGATGTGAGGACTGAATGGGATCATACACTTACCCAGCTGATCAAATAAGATGGTCTGCCCCATCTTGGAAGTGGCAATAGTCTTAGAGATCAGGGGTGATTTAACAGACTTTGCGAATCTTGACGTGGAGGGCTTTTTCGGGGTAATAGGCATACCAGGAGAACCTTCAATGCAATAGTCAGAAGTAGTCTACACGACGCTAGGAGGGATTACATACCTGGGGCTTGAGACCCCATGTTGTAACCAAAAGAATCCTCCCCAGCGCCTTTCTTCTCCCCGTACGTGGAGAACCCAAAGCCTAGCTCCGAGGCAGGTCCCTTTATGACATCTCCAAAATCAAAGACCTCACCCCATACAGAGACATCTCGTCGCCACTCCTGGTGAGCTGGAGCGATGGTGATGCGACGGGTCCTGTACTGATTACGAGAGGAGCCGGTGAAGGTAGGCTTAATTAAGGCACACTCAGTCACCAAACCGATCATGACGCATATGGCGGGAGTATTCGTGTCAGCCAGGACAAGACGACTTGAGTCGACTGCAAGCAGTCTTGGGTCAATTCTGGCTGTGTTGACGTAGTTGCCCGAGCGGACAAAGACAAGCCCGCGAACCAAATTCCTAGGGAAATGAAATTGAAGATAAGCAGTGTGCCAACAGGAGAGAAAAAGACTGCGTACTTCACATTCTTCTTTGGCATGGCGGAAGCCATATCTTCTACAGACACGCACATGGTGGTGATGGCTTCCTTGGGGTTATTGGAAAAGGGAAGAATGTCGCGAACTTTGCTTCAAAGCGAAGGAACGTCAGAAAAGATACTAGGCCAGAGCTATTAAGAATGACATACCTCAGGTACGGAAGGCGGAGATACGTGTCGTAAATAGAACGATGCCAATGGCTGGGCTGCATTACTAAGTTTGGATCGTCCTCCTCGCTATGTACAAAGCAGAGCAGCAGTCAGATGATAACGAAAGAATAGTGAAGATGAGACGCTCACGCCGAGGGATGCTCAAGGCTGGCTGTACCGTTGTCAACGGCTTCATTGTCGTCAGCGACTTCACCGTCGTCAGCAGCTTCACCGTCATCAGCAGCTTCACCTTTATCAGAGACGGCCTGCTCATCATCGCTTCCTTGCCCGGCGCTGATGGATGCCGCTTCATCAACTTGTGAGGCATCTCCTGAGCCATCGGAGACGACGGCCTCGTCGTCTATGAAGGGATTAATGTTTGAGGACTTTCGCATAGGTGTCTTGGGGGACTCAGACCTACTGACACGGTCAACGCTGAACAAGTTAGCCTATCAATATAGAAAGACTGACTGCGTGATTGGAGCTTCAGGAACAACTTCATTGTCAGAACTTTGAAGCCGAGCCCGCTTAGAGGGGCGGCGAGGAGAAGGCGACTCGGATGTGAACATCCTAGGAAAGATGAGGGTTAGGATTAGAACTGTGACGTAGCAAGTTAAAAAAATGCTCACTCTGCAATGTCAGAAAGTGAATCATCTGAAGCCGCGTCGCCAGTGGAGATCTTGGTATTTTCGCAGTCATTTTTCTTGAGCAAGCTGGGGATTTAAAACGCTAGGGTTGACAACAAACATGGGGCGTAAAAAGGCTAACATGCGGACCTGCTTTGAGCTTTCCGATTCTCAAGAGCCTTGGCGGCCTCCGCATTGACTTGTTCAAGGGTCTTCTTGACACGCTTTTTACTGAGAACATATGTAAGTTATTTTGTGAGACGCATATGTGAAATAAATTAACGTAGGAGGGGGCGGCGCAGGTGGTTGGGCCACGTGAGGGGCCACAGGTTGGACGGAAGGAGCAGCCTCATGTTGTGACTGGAGAGCCTTCTCCGTTTTTATCCTGTTCCTGCTGAAATAGAGGGGAGAAAAAGATGCAAATAAGCACATGAGGCGAATAGGCAGAGAAGGGATAACATACACGGGCCGACCGGATGCGCTGCGAAAGGATTGAAGATGGGTTACTTGCAGATCAAAGCATTGACGGCAGGATGACGGACCTAATCTCGGCTCCAAGAGGAGAACCAAGAGGTTGAACAGCGCCTTGATGAAATGCAGCATCCACTGCATCACTGAAAGATTGCCAAAACCTCAAAGTAAGCAATAAAAGACCTCCGGGCACAAAAAAAGACGCACATGACAGAGGACGCAGTGGACATGCCAGAGGTGGCAGCCGTGGGTTGGGAAGAATGATTATTGACAGATGTCCGCGTTTTTTTTTGAGAGGTACCTGGATTATCGATGACTTCGCTAGAGGGAAATACTGTGTAAAATATAGGACATGGATGCAAAGGAGGACGGACGTACACTTCGGAATCTGGTTCAAAAGGAGCAGTGGCCTTGCGCTTTGACCTGGCGAGGTTGACATTGATAGTGCTGAACCCTGTACGTGAGCATAAAGGAGGATTGGCAGGGAACGAATAAACCTAGGCGGGCCGTCGGGAAGGCCCTGGCAGAGAAGACTATAGGAAGATACAAGTCAATATTAGATGATAAAACAATACAATAAGCATACTCAGCGATGTCTTCCGTCGCGCTAACAGACTATGAGTCAGTGAGGGAGTAGGCCGTGCAAGGTGAGTGAACTTACAGCTTGACTTGTTTGTTGACCGTACGCGTAGGTTTACTATGAGAGGGAAGGTGTGAGGTGGGCGCATTCCAAAAGAAGCGAAAGTGTACATTGGAGACTTAGACTTTCCATTCTTAGGAGGCATGGTGGAGTGGAAGGGAATAGGGGATAGGTAGATCAAGAGAGAACAGAGGCTTATAAGGGCAAGCAGATAGGTGACGACAAAAAAGGACAAGGTGATTTGAGGCCCGGAAACCGAGAAAGGCCGAGGAAAAGAATGAATTCGGATGCGAAGACAGCAGATGGTGACCTGGAACGGCAGGTTGAAAGAAGCATAAAGGGATCCACATCCATCAAAAATGTATTAAAAGCACGCGCGGCTGGACGCAAAGCCTGACGAGGGGTATAAGGCAATACGAGCAGCAGTGAGCGCGATACTCAAACATCACAACAGTAACACGGGCACCAAGGGAGCCAGAGGAGAGAGAGGAGGAATAAGAGATGGCATGAGAACAAAAAAAGGAACGATAGATAACAGACCCACAAAACTGGAGAGACAGGTTGGCAACCCAGGCACGAACAGCTGATGCAGAAGTGGACGTTGCATCGAACAAGGGATGTACTTGGAAAGTGCGCTGAAAAAGAGGTACAGAAGAATAAAAATAGCAGTACAGAGAGAATTGACCGCGGCGATGCAAGGCTGACAACGGTGGAGCATAGTACAATGATGGTCAAATGCTGGACCGCCGAGCCGACAGAGACGGTGCACCGAAGAAGATTGAACTGAAAGTCGGTTACCTGTATGCAGTAAAGGGATGCCGGGTTGAAGGAAGAAGGATGAGAGCCGACGATAAGAAAGAGACCGCAAGACCTACGCCGATATCCCTTTAGCTCACGCCAAAGATACGATTTTACACTACGGCATGAGCGACGCGGAAAGTTATGCAGCAGCAGGTGCGAAAGGCTAAACCACAGAGATGAGACCAAGTGCTAAAAAGACGCAGCAGTGGCATTGGAGGAGTATGCGTCGGTGCGTGCGACCTGTGACAGGCGCCTAAGTGGCATCTTACAGGTAAGAAACATGATGAAGACATTCGGTGCACCAAACTGATCTGCACGTCGTGAAGACACCAGACTGGACAAATCTAGTAAAGGTTGAATGTTTCGAACGGCCGAAGACTTGGCGGCTGGTACACGAAAACAGTAATGGCGAGAAGGAAGAAATCGTGTTCGTAGTACAAGGCAGCATTGTTGGCAAGAATCTTGCGCCGGTCACCAAGAAACCTAAGTGAGCAGACAGTAAACAAGGAGGTGACGTGCACTGACGAGAGCGCCACACTAGGATGAATACAGACAAATACAAGTATCTTCGACAGAGCGTCTCCATCGCAGGCTTAGGGACGACTACATTCGACGCTGCTATTAGATCTGCAGGGGAGATTTTCAGATTTTTCGAGCGTAACTTTGAAGAAGGCATCTTACAGTCGTGGGCAACGTTGGGGGACCACCAAAGGGGTGACAGTGTGCTCGAGGCATCGAACTGATACATGTTGCCAAGGCGTGATGCAGGGGTTGACAACTGCATACCCTTTGGAGAGGTGATCGATCCGAATGGCATCCTTGAGAAAATGGCCACAAGCTCTGACCATGTCCATACCAACGACAATGAGGTGCTGTACTTTCAACGTCGGAAGAACACAGAAGGCAAAACAATGTGAGTGGCATGTCATGAGCCGTCAACATATCCTTACCTTCACCAGACACGACAAGATCGGCCCCCAGGCATTTCGTATTGGCGACTTGGTGGAGGTACAGTTGTCGTTTGTTGTCGTTCCATTGAAAGGGAAGCAGCGGAAGATGATCACAGTTCTGCGATCAATCACTCTAGTCGACGGCAGCTTCAGACGCGTGAGGGCACATGTTTTAGCAGTAATTTACAATGCTCATGCAATGCAGGTGGCAACGGGGCCCGCAAAAGTAATCAAGGCGTCTTCCGCCCTCAAACGCAAGATCAGGTACGAGGACTACGAAGAGAGACCGAGCAAAAAGGGAATGGATGTTGACGGAGAGGATGAGGGATAGGCAACGTTGACATGAATAGAATGAAAATACATATTGTGTGATGATTTAAGCAGCGGCATGAGATGTTCATAAAGATAGCATAGTGCCGTTGCTGGATCAAGTTCATAACTTCCCTACGAAAAAAGGGCAATAGACAGTACGTAAGGTTGGCCTCCGGGTTGCATCTGGCACGATGAAGTAAATCGGCTGATAATACTAGATGGCAAGGAGACGTCAAGATTCAACTCAATGCAACAAACCAATTGAAAGACTTACCTTACAGAAAGCATGCCTGTTACCATCTGACATCGAGGGATTAAGCTTTCGGAGGCTGTTACGTTTAGTCATACTTAAGCAGGCTTGATGGTTGCCCAACACCACACTGAATACACCTCAGTGCAAGAAACTGAAGGGAAGGAAAGACATACGTTATTGAGAGAACCGCGGCTGGATCAGGAATACAGCAGCAAGAAGATGTCGAGGGACGGATAACATGTCGGAAATCGGACACACGACTCGGCAAAAGCGGGTAATACGAAACCCGAAAATGATCCCATCATTTGATTTGGGAGCGAAATCAACCACCAAACTCAAGTAGAAAAGCCTCGTTCTATAAATAGAACTCGGAACTCATGGACGTGTCGATCCACTGTCAGTTCTTCGAGGACGGCTGCGTCTCCTCAATTCCGCGATGATTGAAGATCTTCAAGAGCTGATCCGAGAGTCACCTGCTCTCTTCCTCGACGAGATTCGAGAATGGCTCGCGCTCTATCATGACCTACGTATCTCCACCACTGCACTGCATGACAACTTGCGTGATGCTGGGCTTACCTACAAACTTCTGCGGAAGGCAGCTTCAGAGCGAGATCCTGCTGCCCGCTCAGAATGGTTGTGTTAGGACTGGCGTCCTTAACTACTCAATCTAAGCTTTCGTTCTGATACCCGTCGGCTATTGGCCTAGACGAGCTCCCTACCCTAGCCTCGACAGCGAACGGATAGTCGATAACCTGCTTTGGGGAAGCAAGGTTATATCTTACTGGCTCTGTAAGCACAGTAGTCGATTCGAAGATCGAGTGGCGAGGGCGTTGTAAGTCCCTGAGTGCGATGAAAATAAGAGGGTATATTTCCAATAGATCAAGCTGAGGAGCTTGACCTACTATCCTACTTCTTATATACTGTTTGGTAACTATGAGGTAAATGTTCGAAGGCAGACGTATCGTTAAGAGACGAGATGGGGAACCTGGTAGATAGGACAACGATGACAGGTCTTCCAAGTAAAGATGGGGGTAGGAAAGGGAAGTGATTTGGGTCGCGACAGCGAGGCTGTGGAGGCGACGACGATCTGTCAAAGATAAATATAGTGAAGATACTGGACATGTGACAAAGAAGAAGGAAAAGGGAGGAAGACAAGAAGAGGAGATCGTAACATTACCCCCCCACTAGGGGCGAAGACACCGACTTCGCCTCCATCATTCGCCTGTCATGTTGCGGATTCCCTCCTCATCGAACGCATCCCCTCCCAGATCTTGATAAATGCTATCGTGATCGCGGCTTATAACACAATCGCTGTCGGCATGGTCGGCGTCCATCATTCCACACCATCGACAGATACGAGTCAGGCATTGACTCGCCATGTGTCCTCGTCGATTGCATCGTTGACAGGTGGGTATTTCGGCGGGAAGTAACAGGGTGGGAATGACTGGCGCTGGTTCGGATGATCGGGTTGGAAGTATGGTAACGGGAGGGGTCCCCGCAGGGGAGTCTCTTGTCAGTCGGAATGCTGCTTCACGCCGTAGGCGCCTCCTTTGGGCTCGAGAGAGGGGAGGATCGGGAGTATTCGGGCTTGGAGGGGCTGTCCGGGGAGAGACAGGGTATGGAGGTGGCGGAGGAGGGTCGTAACGACCTCGGACGTGGGTGAGGATATCGTGGCATATAAGTTGGCGTAAAACGGTATCCTGGATGATATTCGCGGATTCGAGGGAGTTCTCCACGTCTCGCCTCAAGCGTTCCAGGGTTTCGAGGTTCTGTAAGGCGGTTTCCCGACCGTCTTGGGCCAGCCGGAAGAATTGGTGAAAAACGAAGAGGGATCGGTGGGGACGGAGGATCGGCAGAAGAGATTCGTACGCGTCTAGCGTCCGATACCAGTCCTGGAAATGTTCCAGGTTTTCGATGAGAGGGTGACTCGGTGGGATGTGATCGAGGGGGATTCGGATTTCGGCCATGAGGGAGACGACATCTTTGGGTTCGGGTTAAATAGAGATGTTCACAGAGGTTCTAGCTCCTCTGATGGGATGTCATTGGGGTACTGGTTGCCAAGGGAAGCGTCCCATCATATGAAGATTCTATAACGACAGATCCCCAGTTTGGAGATTGGGGAGAGTAAACTCTGGGGATGTTTGACGGCCGTGGTGGAAGCGAGCTAGAGCGCAAGGGGCGTACCCAGGTTCTGGCCTGAGTTGGTTCGGTAGGGGTTGGGGGAACTAGTTGGATTGGGAGCGGGATTGGGTTGCGGAGGGTGAGTTCCATAGGATGGAAGGACTGTCGGTTTCCTCCTTGTTCTTGTTCGAGCATTCTTTGCTCCCATTGCCGACGTCTACGGAAAAAGAAGATGGTTAGCCCGATCATCCAGACTACCATAGCGATCAGGGCAGCGAGTATGAAGGCGTTTGACGTGGTGTCGGTTAGCATGGTGTGAGGTTGGGGGAATGGGCTAGAGGTGTTTTCTTCTTTTGTAATCGTTTAAAATTTGTGGAGCGTTCTCTAAATGGGATGCCGGTTCCCACGTGTTTTCTGCTGACGAATATCCCTTCCATTTGATCAGATAGCGGTACCCCTTTCCGATCTTCTTGTGTGCCACGATGGCTTCTACTTCATATTGTTCTTCTCCATCGACTAGGTCAGGAGGGGGTGAAATGAAGTTTGGTCCGTGAATGTCGTTTTCTTCGTAAGGTGATAGGAGGCTGGCATGGAACACCGGGTGAATCTTCCATTGTTCTGGGAGTTTTAGTTGATAGGTCAAGGGGCCTAGGACCCTAGTGACTTCAAATGGTCCTTCTCTCTTGGGTGCTAATTTTCGTGTTTGGTAGCCGATCTTCAGATTGGTGCTTTCTAGCCAAACTTTGTCCCCTTTCTCGAAGGGTTTGAAGCTGCGTGTGGTGTACTTCATCATCTTCTGTCGTGCTAATTCGTGCGTCGCTAAGGCTTCATCTCTTGCACGTTGTAAGGCGACGATCCTTTGTTCGACTGCAGGTACGTCGGTCTTTGGGTAAGGGGTGGGGATGCTTCTAGGGTCGAAGCCCATCATTAGGTAAAATGGTGAGGCGTTTCGTGCGGAGTGCATGCGGTTGTTGTGTGTAAATTCCGCTAGGGGTAATAGGTCCTTCCAAGTTTCGGGGTTATTTGCACAGAAGATTCGTAGGTATACTTCGATTTCTTGGTTCAAGCGCTCGGTTTGACCGTCTGTTTGGGGGTGGTAGGGTGTGCTCAGGGCTAGCTTGATGCCTAATAGCTTTCCGAGTTCTCTTGTAACCCGTGCTGCGAACTGCGGACCTCTGTCAGAGATAATGGTATCGGGGAGTCCGAACCTCTTGTAGACATTCTGCATGAGGAGGTCCGCGGTTCCCAAAGCATCGATTGTTTTCATGCAAGGGATTAAAATTACCCCCTTCGTAAGCCCATGGTCTACCACGACCATGAGAGAGTTGGAGCCATTGCGTTCCGGTAGGTCGGTAATAAAATCCATGGAGATTTGTGCGAAGGGTCGGGTCGCGGAGGATCGGATCGGCGAGATGGGTGGTGTTGTCGGGTGGGTATTGATTTTCATCTGCTGACAGGTAGCGCAGCCATCGACATATTTCTTCACAAATGTGTGCATCCCAGGCCACCAGTAGTCACGTCGCACTAGTTCTAGAGTTTTGAACTGGCCTGGGTGTCCAGTTGATAATGTGTCATGATATCGCTGGGTGATTCTGCGTCGGAGGTCGAGGTCCTGAGGTACATAGCATTTCCCCTGGAAGAATAACATTCCGTCCTCGATTTTCCAGTCCTCGAGGGCTGACTTTGTGGGCGGCACTCCCTTCGTTTTCAGCGTGTCAATGGCATCCGTCATCGTATCATCCTTCATCAGTGCTTGGGCCAGTGCACTTCTCAGGTCCAGGTCCACCGTCCGGACAAATAGTTCGTCGGGTAAGACCACAATGTCCTCATTATCTGTGTCCTCTTCTGGGCAGAGGTCAGGGCGTCGTGACAGTGCGTCGGACTGCACCATCTTCGATCCTGGAACATGGATTAATTTCAGATTGAATAGGGATAGGTAGAGACTCCATCGTGCTTGTCTCCTATTCAGCTTCTGGGCTGTCCGGAAATACGTCAGGTTCCTGTGATCTGAGAGTATTGCTGTGGGGTATCCGTTGCCTTGAATCAGGTGTCGCCATGTTTCAAGTGCTCGGATTATCCCTAATAATTCTCGGTCATAGATCTGGTAATTCCGTTGAGTCGCATCGAAGGCATGTGAAATATATCCGCAAGGATGCCAGTCGCCGTTAATATCCTGCTGGCGGATAACTCCTCCTGTCGCCCACTTCGAGGCGTCGGATTCAATCAGGTATGGCTTTGTCCTGTCCGGCATAATCAAGACCGGAGCCTTCAAGAATGCAGCTTTAAGTTTCTTGAAGGCGTCATCTCTTTCTTCTGTCCATTCCCAGTGTTTGTCCTTCTTCGTTAATTCATGTAGTGGATGGGCTAGATCGGCGAAGTGGCTGATGAATTTTCGGTAGAAGTTCCTGAAACCTAGGAAAGATCGTACTCCTTTTACTGTTGTAGGGGTTGGCCAGTCTTTAATACCTGCGAGTTTCGCCGGATCCATAGAGACGTGATTTGGTGTGATGATCATCCCCAAATACTCGACCTTGTTCGTCTCGAAGGTACACTTCTCCAGTTTGAGGAAGAGGTCATTCTCCTTTAGTCGTTGTAGTACTCGGAGGGTGTGTTTCCTGTGTTTGTTGAGGTTGTCCGAAAATATTAGGATGTCGTCCATGTAGATGACGATCCATCCTTCGTTAATCATGTCGCGGAAGATTTCATTCATCATCCTTTGGAATGTTGCAGGGGAGTTGCATAGTCCGAAGAACATTACTGTCGGTTCAAAGAGTCCCCGATTGGTTTTGAATGCAGCTTTCCATTCGTCACCCTTTTTGATCCTGACATTGTTATATCCCCATCGTAGGTCCAACTTGGTGAAGATGGTTGCTCCCTTCAGAGTTTCCATCAAGTCACTGATTAGAGGAAGGGGATAAGTGTCGGGGATAGTCATGTCATTCAAGTATCGGTAATCTTGGCAAGGTCGAAGAGATCCCTCCTCCTTCTTGGCGACGAAAAAGAAGGGTGACGCCATAGGTGAGTTTGAATATCGGATATACCCCTTTTTTAGGTTTTCCGTAAGGAATTCGTCCAGTTTCTCTTGTTCTTTCGGGGACAAGGGGTATACCTTGCAATCTCGTGGTACTGCGTCCGGTTTCAGGTTTATTGCATGGTCGAAAGTTCGTCGGGCAGGCATTCGTTCCGATGCCTTTTTTTCAAAGACCTCCTTATAATCCTGATAATAGTCGGGTAGCATTTCTTCTATCGTCTTTGGTTTCGGTTTATCCTTTTCTTCGGCGGTATGAAGGTGAGCCAACTCTTGAGCGATGGAAATTTTTTGCCTTATCCAAATGTGTTGGCTATAGGAATGCCGGATCGAGTGAAGAGCTTTCGTGAATCTCCCTATCGTTTGACCTTTCCGTTTGACCATATATTCCGGGGATCGATGTTCCTCAGTCAGGGGAGCTTCCTTCTCTTCGAATATCCCTAGGACTGGTTCCCCTTGAATGTAACTGATGATTAGATCATCGTTTGAGAGGTACCCTTCGTCTGGTTCAAATTCTTCGGAGAGAATCTGCGCGGGTTCATCCTGTTGCTTGGTCCTATTGACGGGTGTTTCCGGTGGGATATTGGAAACCTGTTCCTGTATCTGTCCCTGGTTTTCCATGATAATCGGTTCATCTAGTCCTAGCGTCTGGCCAACGAACTGGGGTTCATCCTCCTCAACCTCTTCAAAGGTTGCTTTTGGATGGGTTCCAGTTTGAGTGGTTTCTTCCTTGGGGGATGATTTCATTTCTAGGAGATCTTGTTCCCTCGCTTTCCGGTCGAGAATGACCTTGGCTTTAACCCTCAACTGTCTGATTTCCTCAGCTTGTCTGAGGGCTGATCCAAAGGTTCGCTTCGGGAGTGTCGTAGTGGTAGCGATCCCTTGTGTTATTAATCGCCTGATTTCATTTTTCTCCTTGAGGATAGAGGAGAAGGTTCTTCTTGTGTGTTTTGGGTCGATTCCAAGTTGGCCGGTTTCCCAATTGATATTCGGATTGTATTTCCTGAGCCAGGAGAGTCCGAGAATCATGTTTTCGTCTCCGAGGTCTTGGATGAGGAAAAGATCTCGTGTCATGAGTTTCCCTATCTTGTTCGTCAACCATGTATAGTGAGTGATGGGTCCTGCTTTGTTATATGTCCCATCTACGTTCCTCGTCCTGATTGGTTTCCTGAGTTCCTTCATTGGAACATTATTCTCCTTGGCAAAAGTCTTGTCCAAGAAGAGTCCCTCTGCTCCTGAGTCTACGAGACTCTGTGTGTCGACGTTTCTTTCACTGATACTGGCCGAAACGGGGATTCGAAAAGATTTTGAATTTTCGGCTAGTATTACAGTAGAAATGGAAACGGTGGCGGGTGCTGACGTCGAGGCAGGCCGCCGTATCAAAAACCCTCGTCTTCTAGGTGTTTCATGCATTCCTCTTTTTCGTTATCGGGAAGTTCTGCGATCAAGGCCTTCATCTTCAAATAGGCATCCTTCCCCTTCTTTGGGTCATTCTTCTGGGAATTGAATTTCCGGGGTTCGCTCGAGAACTTCCCTTTCCGGTGATCACTGGCCCGGTGACTGGGTTGATGACATTCGAAGCATAGCCCCTTTTTCATGTGAACATCTCGTTCCTCGAGGGTGAGGCGATCGATGTCCATTGCGTTGGGGTCACGGGGGACGTGTCGTGGAGCTTGCTGGTTAGGATGGGAGGTCTTATGAAGCACCCCACGGAATCGTTCGGCCAAAGCCTTTGATCTGCGCCATTGGTTGTCGAATCTAGAAGCGGCCGTATACCAATCGTCGAGGGTCTTGGGCATCTTTTCCATGTCAAATATTTTCTCAAGGAGTTTACTCCTGAGTCCTTCCATGAAGTATTCGATCAAAGGAGCGTCTTCTTTGATTCTGCTTCGTCCCACCTGGACTTTGAAGTCTGCGATATATTCATCGGCAGTTCCAGTTTGCTTCAAGGTTCGGAGCCTTGTTCGGGCGTCGCCTTCATCGTCAATGGGCTCGAAGGCTTTCTTCAGCTCTTCGGCGAATGCTTCTTCAGTTCCCCAACTATCTTTAGTAAGATTTTCGTTCAAGAAGTTCTCCTTCCATGGGCCGGCAGTTCCTCCCTTCATATAGGAGAGCAGGAATGCAATCCTCTTGTTGGGGGTATTGTAGGTTTCTTCGTTGAGTTTCAGATAGAGGCCCGAGTCCAAGATGAACGTCTTGAACTTGCTACGGGTCCCATCGAATACAGCCGGAAGGTTGATCTTTATTTCTCCATTGCGATGAGTTGGGGGCGTGGTCGTTTGGGGATCGGGGTTCATGGATTGCTCTGCCATTTCGGGTTCTGGTGTCAGGGCGTATAGGGGAATATATGGTTCTGGGTTTCGTTGTTCAATCAGGCCAAAGGTAGAGTCGGCAAGAGGGTCTGGTTCTGGGGTTCCTTCACTAGGTGTATCGTATTCTGGTTCAGAGTTCGAGGAGTAGGTGTCAAGGGATCCTAGTCCGTAGGTTCCAGACCGTCGGGTCTTGGAAGTCGTCTTGTTGATTGGGGGTGGCCTTTACCTGGATAGGTAGGCAGTCGATGTCGAGCTTGATCTTTTGTTAGGACTGGCGTCCTTAACTACTCAATCTAAGCTTTCGTTCTGATACCCGTCGGCTATTGGCCTAGACGAGCTCCCTACCCTAGCCTCGACGGCGAACAGATAGTCGATAACCTGCTTTGGGGAAGCAAGGTTATATCTTACTGGCTCTGTAAGCACAGTAGTCGATTCGAAGATCGAGTGGCGAGGGCGTTGTAAGTCCCTGAGTGCGATGAAAATAAGAGGGTATATTTCCAATAGATCAAGCTGAGGAGCTTGACCTACTATCCTACTTCTTATATACTGTTTGGTAACTATGAGGTAAATGTTCGAAGGCAGACGTATCGTTAAGAGACGAGATGGGGAACCTGGTAGATAGGACAACGATGACAGGTCTTCCAAGTAAAGATGGGGGTAGGGAAGGGAAGTGATTTGGGTCGCGACAGCGAGGCTGTGGAGGCGACGACGATCTGTCAAAGATAAATATAGTGAAGATACTGGACATGTGACAAAGAAGAAGGAAAAGGGAGGAAGACAAGAAGAGGAGATCGTAACAGGTTGTACGATGTCATCACCAACTTCACGGCAGAGCAGATCGTCGTTCTCGACGAATCTAGCAAAGACGGACGGACCCTTGTACGCCATTATGGACGTGCATTGAGTGGTGAAGACCCTGTCTTTGATACGTCACTCGATCGGGGTATTCGATACAGCATCCTGCCTGCTCTCACGATCGACGGCTACATTGCTGTACGCGCTGTCAAAGGGTCAATTGATGGTGCCAAGTTCTACGACTTCATCATCAATGATGTGGTCCATCGTGCAATGCTTGTTTGTACAATCTAGTCACCCTCTATTCAGCTTCCTTGCATGATGTGCTTTCCGGGGCCGTGAAGTGTCTTGATGCTTGACAACTGTGGGACACACAAGAGTGATGCTGTCTGTCAGGCCGTTGAAGCGCAAGGTATGTAAATACATGTAGATTATTTGCAAACCTGGCCGACCCAATTTTCCAGGTTGTGTGCTACTTTTTCTCCCTCTGTACTTGCCAGATTATAGCCCAATTGAAGAGAGTTTCAGTTGCGGTATGTATTCCTTGTACATCTATCAGACAAGGCAGGGAGGGTATTGACTACCCAGCAGTAAAAAAATACCTTCGTCGTCATTATGTACGATTCCAGAACAGTCATTTCCCAGAACGAGATCTCATAGAGGCATGCTTCGAAGCCGTTACTTCGGAAAAGGCTCATGGCTGGTTTCATGACTGCGGCTATCTTTAAAATAAAATAAAACAGATTGTATTCAATGAGAGCCATCTGGTATATGTACAACAAGGGTACATGCAAACAAGGAGCGGACGACAGCTGGCATGAATGAAGAAAGAATGGGAACAGTGACAACGATAGGGAGCTCGTTGTCACTGCTCACCACATCGGACTCGGATTGTTCCTCGTGTTCGATGTGATGCTGGCGGCATTTCTTCTTCTTACTCTGTCTAGCTTGAGCATCAGAATTACGTGCACTGCTATCGGAGTCAGACACGCTCGTCACGTCAATCTTGCGGGTCCGTTTGCCAGTGGCTTCATTAGTACCATTCCCTGGAACTCGAGAAGATTTGCCAGGCAGGCGGATCTTCAGCCCCGTGGCTTTCGCTGTCTGTGCTTTGGTGGCTGCCCTCGCTTCAGCTGTCAGAATGGAGGGTCAGTTTAGCAGTGGGTGACAGGGGTCATTCTCTGCTCACCTTGTAAAACATGGTCTGTCTCACTTTCGGCCTCAACCTCCTGTTTATCCATGAGGGAAGGCTCATCTACAGCCTCGTCATTGACAGCTTCAGAACCCGAAGCTTCGTTTTCCATGTCACTGGAGTCATTCCATGAAACCCCATGAACATGGTTCCCGGTCTTGGCAAGGATGTCTAGCAGCTCCGGAGATTGTAAAGGAGGGTCAGAGGGGTATTCTTCATGCATTAGCGGTCCAAAGGAGTGTGTTGGTTTGCTATACGAGCTGTAGTCTGTGGTGGAGCAATTTTCTGATTTTATTCTATTTATTTTATTTTATGAATTTGTTCAACCACTCGAAGGCACGTGGGACAAGAATTTCCGAAAGGACTATAAGGTAATGAAACCAATTTGAGGTGAAAGGAAAAACACGAACAAGAATTTTGGTGTGATTATTACCAACAGGCTCTATTTTAAACTTCCACAGATCCTGAGGCATACATTTGACGAGAGGTATTAGGCTAGTGATGTCCGCCCATAGATCTCCAAGCACTAACTCATAGAAGAAACGACAAGTTTGCACAAGTGCTGCGAGGCAGTGAAGTTGTTTTGACTTCGTAGATATGCTGGAACGAATTTGCTCGGATATCAGCTCCTCGGTTTCTGGCATGGGAAGGTAGCGGTACATGGGGGAGTCTCTTGATCTCGGGCCCAAAGACTTGGTTGCAATGTGGGACGTGGTGGCGCCAAATACGCGTCGACGAAAATTCTAAAATGAACCGATCAACGTTGACTTCTTTACGTGCCCAGCGCTTGTTCACTGACATGGGGGCATCGCAGGATGATAGGCTTTCATGTACGGCAAAACCACTGTCCCATGTTACACAGCGTGACAGTGGCCCAACTCTCCTACCATTGCGGCGACAGCTTAAACTTCTCTTCCAAATTCATGGCGCCAAGTGTTGACCGCGCTCGACTTGGCGAGCTAGCTGAAAAACTACAATCGCGGATTGTAAAAGGCGGAAGATGAGGGATCAGGAGATTGCAGGACAGCGGCGGACGCGAAGAAGGGGAAGCAACAGTACTTCGCCGGCATCCTCAGCGACATCTGCAATGCCGTCCGCGCTTCAACGGCCTCACCAGACTACCAGGATCCTCTTCTTCAAGCCGACCAGTTGTTTAACAAGGCAGTCCATCACACTCACAAGAAAACTGTAGAGGAGCCATACCTAGAGTCCCTCGCGCACTCTGATGTTCATTCTGAGGTAATCGTGTCGGACAGCGAGGATGTAGAGGATCCCTTTGGTGTGTGGATTGGATTACTTTTGCGATTGGTTTTCTGACTATTTTTAGGCTATGGCGTCCTAGGAGGACTTATCCACTTTCTTCGAAGTATGTACGATGCACAAGGCGCACAACCATGTTTGTTCGCCTCTAAGCATCGTCAACTTTGTGATGGACGCGTACTGAACACATCCCCCAGCCACTGAGAAAATGTACAAACGATCCCCATCCTGGGTGAAAACCCCAAAACCACACCCGTCCACAAGCCGTCTTTCCCGGTTTAAGTTTGACGTGACCGCCTTTGTAACCCCCACAACTCCAACCGCCAATTTTATCAAGCCCGTTTTGAATCACGGGAGACTCAACTTAGGGCGCTATCGACATGAGAATCTCCTCGGATGGCGCCCGCCCCACCATCTCCAGCGCCCGTGGCTGGAAACAGAAGCTCCCTGTTCTCCGATACCGCCTCCTCAACGATAGCCCCGACCTCCCCAGGAATTCATCGAAACCGGGTCCGAGAAAATGGCGCACGAAATGGCAATTGACGAGGGACGGTAACTCGTTTTTGTCGCGGATGGGAAGTGCGGCAAGCGCTTTGCGTCCGGTGCGCCCGGAGGAGATGACTACGCCCGCCCAGTCTGTTCACACCATGCGCTCCCACTCCTAGAAAGGCCCCCTCACTCTGCTCTCTGGGGACCGCCTCATCCGTGCAGCTTGACTCTGGACACGCACGGGTTATTGGGTCGAGTGTTGGTCGGTGAAGTGTGCCCCATAGATTCGGATGAGAACGACCCGGACTAGACTGAGATGTCTGATGGTAGCAAGGTGACGCGACGCATCAAGTGCGAGCATAGGAGCTTCAGCTGCGATGCAGGGTGCGCATCCGTCTGTTGCGAGGTCGATGTTTTGCGGGTTCACTCGGAAGCAACCGACGGGATATTCATATGTTGTACTGGATCTAGAGCGTGACAGGGGGAAGTGGCAAGGTATCTGGGGCATGGAGGCGAGGTGCTTAAGGTAGTCGACGAGTCCTCGCGAATATATTCGTGACAGGATGCAGTGACGAGTATGCGCGTCCGTTCGATATGTAAGTGCCTCTTCCCGTCAACGCAGGGCGGAATTCTGACCTGCGTTCTGCAGTTGTGTTGGCGCACCCCGATGTGATGCCGAATTCCTCAGCGCGTGTGAGGATCTATTTTTCTAGTTTCTTTGCTCTAGATTTGAGGGACGAAGAGAGCGAGGGGCTTAGGCAGGGTCATGACAGTCGAGAGCAAACCCTTGAGTTGTGGCACGGATTACAGTCAGTTCATGTAGACAATCAGGAACGTCACCAAAACGGGTAAAATCTGCGATAGGTCTGTCCGGCTTGCGTGGGTCGGATGGTACGCAATTTAGGAAGGGTAATCGTCGGTTCAGGCTTCCAGCTTCAGAGATCAAGAGTGACCAGTGATTTACTTAGATCAAAGAACATGCCTCCGAATCGCTAGCGACGGTAGCTACATTAGGTTCTTCCCCTGGTTTAGCTTCCTCCTCCAGTTGACCAGTTTTGTCGGGTTCACCAGTGTTCACCAGTGGACTGTTACTTCCTGGTTCACCTGTAGGAACCGGCTCACCATCCTTCGCAGGTGCACCGTCTTTCGCCGACTCGTCAACCGTCTCCGTTCCAGCGAGCACCTCCGGCTCACCCGTCTTCTTCGCCTCATCATCCTTACCGTCACTAGGCACACCCTCCACCGCCGCCTGCTGAGACCCACTCAAAAACCCCCCTCCACCATACGTCGGACCCCCCACATCAACCAAAGGCTGCGCCTGACCGCCCACGGGCGTTTCCGCGTTTCCCACCCCTGCCTCTTGTGGGGGTTGAGGCGCGGAAGGGGTCGTCGGAGTCGTTCCCGCCGGAACCTGCCCCGCCGGCTGCTTCGCCTTTTTGTTGTTGTTCTTTCTCGCGTTCCTCCCGGTTGCCTGCGGCTCCCCCGTTTTGGGTGGCGGCGTTGGCGTCGGGGACGGCGTTTTCGTGGGTGTGGCCGGCGGTGCGGGCGTGGGGGTTGGCTTGGCCGTTGCCGTTGGCACGACCGTTGGTTTGGGTTTGGGAGGCAGTGATGGCTTGGCCGTTGCCGGTGGCGGAGTGGGTGCCTGTTGGGGGGAAGGAGGAGCTGGTGGCTATAGGAGGAGAAAAAAACACATTATTAGCCCGTCTGGAGAACTCGAGATTGAAGATCGTCACCAATCCACCTGGAGGGGTCACCGTGCCATCTTCTTGTGCCTCTGCATCGCCAACCGGGGATTCAATTTCGAACAAAATGCGGACCAGGGAGTGCATCTCGTCTTGTTGGATACTAGCGGCGGTCGGGCTCCGCGCGCCGCTCGCTGTGGGGTTTGAACGGGCGTACTCACGAGCGCGAGCAATCATGAGCGTCGTTTCCATGCCCAGCTGCAGACCCTCATGCAACGTCAGAGGCTCCTCACGTTGACAGAGCGCAGCATATCGCGGAATGAGGAGATTCCTGTCGATGTCATGATTCTGATATGTCGCGATCCGATCAACGTCATCCATATCGAGCTTCTCGAGTTCTCGGACCACGAGCTTCTTAACCTCTAAGAATTCCCATTGGTGGGCCAGGCGAAGGATCACTTTCCAATCGCTTGCTGAGGTGTTGTATAATGAATATTTTCTTGGTACGCGCGTCAACAATGGGCAGATGCAAGGGAAAGGCCGCCCACTTACGGGTTGTAGAAGACCCACAGAAACTTGGCGAAATCTTCACTCGGTTCCTCGAGAACGATGGCGTTAGATTCTACGGAGCCCTGCCGTGTCGCTCCTGGCGAGGCGGGGACCATCAACCTGCGTTGGAAGAACTGGCTTTCCCTCTCGAAGAAATATCGATGAACACGGAAATGCACATGTTGCACCTGTCGGGGTCGTCATCAATATCATCGCAAAGATAGACTGCGATGCAGACTCACGAGGAAGTATAGATCTCCTCCGTTGATGAAATACTCTTCGTGTCGAGACAGGGCACGGAATGATCCCGAGTCGTTAGAGCGGTGTGACATCGTCAGCAGAATGTCGGCTTGCTGACCAAAGGATGGGAATAAGGCTGAAGTAGAAGAAGAAGGGGAACAATATCGATGTAGGAGGTCAACCCGGGAAGCGTTAAAATTTGAAGCCAGGGCAAGGTACACGTGTTGGCTTGCTGGTATTGTTCTATTGTCTGATGGAAGTATATATCCATCGCCGTCTGATGCCACGAGGAGGCCTGCAGGTGGTTTACATGTACAGCGGTACCTTCAATGGTAAATTACTGTCCCCCCGTCAACACCGATCAACGTCAACCTGTAAAATTAAGTGCTCTCGGCTCGGGGATAGAATGACTGGGAGCGCAAAGGTTTCCGAGAAGGATGGCGATGTTGTTAACACCTAGAACACGGATACAAGAATGCAGGTATTGGAGAGTACGAGTTGGACATGATCGCGTCCTAAGAGGAAGGTGTAAAATTGGTCCGGAAGGGCAGCATGTGACGGAATTTGACCCGAATGTACGAAATTCTATCTTTGACTAGCCCTTGTCAACTTGTTACACCTGAAGTCCTATGGCTAGCGATTTCATGACTCAATGCCCGCTATTCTGTTGTGTACGTAAACGATGCAAGGTGGTCGCTGGGTCGCGTTTGACCTCCTCCCCCAACAGTGGCCAGATTGCCTCTTCCGGTCCACAGCCACCATCACATCAAAAATACGAAACAGATGGTCGATGCTGAGCTCGGCGAGCTTCAAGCCGTCATTATAAAAGGAACACAGGACCAATGATGAGCTCCTTGAGTGATCTGTGGTCCTCCACCTCCTCTGTGCCCCTCCCATTTTCCGCATATCCACTGGTTGGACCGAATGGCGTCTCTCCACAAGCTGGTCTTTCTATTCACCCTCGTTTCGTGCTTCATCTGCACAGGCAGCGCTGCGCCGCTCCGAGCACGACCTCGCGATCTTCCACCACCAGCCGTGCCGCCAACCCCGCTGACGCTGAAGGCCCAGCGGGAAGACTTCACCTTCGACTTGACCACGACGCTCATGCTTCCCACCAGCACCATCCAGCCGCTCGAGAACGTACCCTCGAACTGCGCGGTGTACAACTCTCTGCAGAGCGAGTGCACGACGTCCTTCGAAGCGGTGAATGTCACGTATGACGACTGTGGAGACCCGTGGACCGTGTGTCGGTGCAGCACCGCGAACATGACGATGGACACGGCTGTGGAACGGCTGGGCCGCATCCCTGTGGGATTGAGGCGCTATGTTGCGACTGTCGTTGTGGTTCCCGATGCCGAGACGCATGCGTATACGTTGACTTCGGGAGATATACATATGTTCGGAGACACTCAGGTTAATTCTTGGGTACATGAGGTAAGTCTTACCAATTCATTTGGGAGCGCTGTGTGTTCTGAAGGTACGCGCCGCAGGCTGGTCACGCGTTTGACTGGGCAACTGGCGCTCCGCTCTCTGGCACCCCGGAATGGCAGAAGGCAATTGACAGTGACACTTGCGTGCCAGACACCTACTCGGCGACAAGTGTCGGCGAAGTACGTCGTTGTCCTAAGATCTGGGAAAGCCGAACACTTATGATCGTACCTTTTAGGATTTTGCCCAAATGACAGTCATGAAAGTGTATTCTCTCATCCATGGCCAGTCCCTGCCTGACGGATGGTCGCTGGATTGCATGTCGCATCAGATGGACTACATGAATGGCCTTCCTGTGTTTAACAAAGCAGAGTTGTTTGGCAATACTTGTGCTATAACGGGGTCGGATCCGTGGTCAAGGTATGTTAAGCGACGCTCGGCGTGTTCTTGAGAAAGCGTGCTTAATGGATCATGTCAGGCATTCGGCTCCTCCGCCTGTGACACCAACGCGCGTACAGCCTGATTTCCCCGCACAAGTGCAGCCCAACTCGCCTCTCAAGTCAAGTCTCGCAGTCGCGGCAAACGAAGAGGCACCACCTGCGAACAAGGAGAATGCCGCCTCATCCATGCATATCGTGGATTTCAAGTCCATGTTGTTCGCTGTTGCGCTGTCATGGGGAGCGTTATGTGGTAGCTAGCAATGATGCACCGGATGTATCATTGATGCACAATACGTGTTCTGACGCCAGGGAAGGCATGCAAAGGTCTCCACAGTACGGAGCTTAATTCAATGGCACAATATAAGCATCGGATGACAACAAGGCGGAGTGCTGCAGCATGTCGTGTTGAGCCCTGTCTGCACTGACATGCAGTTGGAACAACTGAGGCACGGATGTTGTCCATATACTACCCTCAAATACAAGAGACAACACGGCGCACAACGCGGTACCGCTTTTGGAAACACATACTTGGATATATTAAAGCAAGGATCAGGACGGTCGAGAGAGCGAATCGTGATATTTTGGAAAAGCGTTACAAGCTCAGCACAGTGCGGGGTTTAAGACCAATGACGCCGCCTCCTCGTCCATCCCATCCTGGGATCTCGGCACGACAGACAGGACATCTAGACGGGGTTATCAGCAATTATAGCGGCGTAAATGAGATAATGCTGACCTCGCAACGTTCATCTCGGCCCTCATCAGCGCACCACGTTGGATTGTTGATTTTACTGCCGTAAATAGACAAGAGCCACAACAGATGTGGCCGCAAGGTGTCAGTGTGGCGTTGGTGGGCGGGAAGAAACAGATAGGGCACGTGTACTCTGAAAGCGGCTCGACTTTTGGGGACCGCAGGCGTGAGGGGGTTTCGGACGTGGATGTGGTAGGCACAGTTACAGAAGCGGATGTAGTCGCTATATGGGTTAGGCTCGAGGATGACTGGGGAAGCTCTATATTGGTTGGGTGAAGAATTTTGCGGAGGCTGGGGCTGCTCACGGGGGCATGTGTGGTTTCCGGCGGTTGGGTGCTGCTCGAAGCAACGACGGCACTCGAAGATGAAGAAGACCCGTTGGCTCGACTATCCCTCCGCCGGCTGGAGTTCGGTTCTGCCATAGAATGTGAGATGTAGGGGCCATCTTCATCAGATATCAGCTGATCAATGTCCTCTTCTCCCGACCACCAGTCGGGCTGAGTCATCGTGGCTCGGATTGGTCGTCTCTCCCTTAGCACCCTGGATGAACCTGCACTCCGACTCCCGCTAGAAGACCCCGTTTTCGATGATGATGAAGACGATCCAGCACTTGGTTGCATGGTAGAATAATTAGAGGCAGTCGACGAGGGCCGGCGTGAGCCACACTGGGATCTGTAACGCGAACGCGAACGCTCCTGGGAACTAGACGCGTCGCGATAAACACTACGCGTTCGGGACTTGTTCAAGCGCGATTGAAGGATCCTCGTTGTCAGAGGTGGAGGCAAGAGGTCATCGTAGACGCCCACGTGCCCCACCTGAGACTTCTCAGGCATCGAGCCTTTTAACACCCAATGCCCACCACGGAGTTTTCTGTGGCTCTAAAACCTGCGCACAAGCAGATTCTGGTCTGTCCACGACTGAATGTCCCTTCGTCGTGGGCTTTAGTTCTGCTTTATCAGGAATCTCGATACCCACGTGGCTTGATCGTGTACTCACAGAAAAGCTTCTTTCACATCTTCACCTTGCATGTCTGGACGCGCAGAAACCATTCAACGAAACCGTTGGATTGTATTGCAGGGGGTAGTATGTTGCTTTACGAACTTGGAGTCGTCTGCTTGACGTTAAGCAATTGATTGGCAGGTTGAAGTAACTCTCGTCAGGGTACACTTGAATGCCGTGAGAATTTTATTCCAGAGCCGTCAGTCAAACACTAAATTAATTCCGTGCGAGTTCTGTGCCTGCCGTGCGTGGACGTATCGAAAACACAATTGGGAAGCACTTTCATCCTTCATAATGACTACATCGAAAAGTGTTCTGTTTCTTACCAAGCTTCAGTCCCCAACTCCTGACTAGACCTCATATGTTGTATTCGAGAAAATAGTTCAACCCATTCCGCGGACATCTGGGCAGGTCCCCGAACAGAGATTAGTGGTGCCTGGCTTGTGGCTCCTCGTACGGCGAGTCGTGCCGGTGCCAGGCGGTTTGCGGGCAGTTTTTCTTCGTAGCAAAGCCCGAAAAGTTAAGTGGAAATCAATTGTTACCATGCGCATTTCCTGTCATGCATTCACCCCCACGCATGCATGAGCCAAAGTTTCCCTGAAGCTACTGCAGACTGAGCTGGATTCCAGTCTGTCATGGCAGGCGGCCGATGACATTGACTTACATACGTACAAACCCCTAAAAACCCCTTAGACATTGTTCAAATTATCTCGAGGAAGCTTAGATATCAGGATTTTGTGTGACCCTGACATACATAATAGAATTCTGGAAGGGTGACATCGACAGTAACCCTGAATTGACCCTAACCTCTTCGGGATGGTTGAACCTGCCAACCAGGGAAGCCGCTAGCCGCCGGCGACAGTTTCATCAGAAAGCCGAATGTTAAAACTCCGGTCAACTAAAGTTTTGCTCAATTTCATTGCCGCCCCCTTCGGGTCGTCAAGCAATTCATTCATCCCGACATACTTTAAAGATCGATACTATATGCCCTGAAGAATTCCAGAAACGTTGCAAGATTGCTCCCGCGACTATTGCCAATGTCTATACAGCACGAAAAATTGTATACGTCTTGTCATCATCATGATCATGCGCACTAGCCCTCAGGGCAGTGGACTTACGATGCGGCGTCGTTGCAGCTAAAGGTTTTCTGTGAAAGCAGGATCATGTAAATGACAACTGCCGAACTCGGCGCACTCGTACAACTTATGTGTATATAGGAAAAATCTATGGTATCGGATGCTGAAATGGATAAATAACAGAAGTCTAACCTATGGAAAAATCATTGAAGCACCGGACCCAAAAACAGAACAGGGTAGGAACGAGCCGTGAGTTCAGTTCTCAATGCGCGTCGAGCCATTCAGCGACCCGTTCAATCAGTTCGGCTTTTTTCCCGGAAACGGGCTGGCTCTTTCCTTTCAAGAATTCCTGAGGAACCATTCTCAACGTCTGCGATGATGGTGAGGACGAGAATACAGTTATACCTTCAGTTGATCCACACGCATCTAAGAAAACGGAGAGGCAGGGTAATGAGATTACGGGAGAAATAGGTAGATACGCGATTGAGCATACCTTGGCCAGGTTGTTCACCTGATACATGCTGCGAATTTCTGCCTCGTCGACGCTCAGATCCTACGACGGCGGAATTATTTGATGCACGAAGAAGGGATGTGGACAAACGACCTACCGCCTTGCGTTTGGTCCCTGCAACAGTGCCCGGAGCGGTGACTATGTCAGCTGATCTATCGTTGACCAGCGCAATTTTCCAGGCTTTCATCAAAGCTCCGGCGCGCTACGTAAAGGACGGAGAATCATCAGGCGTCAAGATTCCTGTCGAAACAATGTATACCCTGCACCTTGTGTATCATTTCGTCCTTTGGCAGAGTCAGGTCCTCAAAGGTATCGGGGTCATACTCTTCCCGGAACGCGCTAGCCTCCAGCTGTGCATTATGATAAGCTAACGCTATTGTCGGCGAGGAATGGAACATCAGCTCTAGAGGTTTCGAAAAACAAAAGGAGATAGGTGGCACAAGACTCACCAGGATTGGGATACGAGTCAGGTGGATATGCTCCATTTTTTACAGAAAGTTTATCGATCCAGGCACGAGCTGCGTCCTTAAGTTCGTCCGAAGCTGCAAGAAGGTATATCAGTCCACCAGCCTGGCTCAGCCATGCGAAGAAAACGAACCTCGGGCCGCCCTCACAACTGTCGCCGCTCGTATATCATCCGCAAAAGGAAGCGGGATGAGGTGAAAACCCGCAGGCTCGTTCCAGCCTCCCTCCTCCACCTTTTCTTCCTATCGTAATCAACGTAACAAGCGCCGGTCAGATCTTAACCACGGGTCACTGGAAATTAATACATACCTGGGGTAGGAGCGCACAAAAAATCGGTGTCGCGTTCCTTCTCGTTAAAGTGAGCACCAGCCCTATCTTCTTCTTCTTGACCATAGATCTGATAAGAGCGCTAAAGGTGCGTTTACTTCCAGAATAGGTCTGTCCCGAAACGTCAAATGCTGGTTGGAGTTATTGAATCTGACCCACCAGTTCGTCAGGATAAATGAACTGCGAATGTTTGATGTTGTCCTCAAACGCCAGTTGATCACGATCCTTGAATCCTAGAAGCTTGATGCCTGTCGTGGCATGATGACCCGGAAGGCCGTCGAAACACTGACAGGCTTACCGGGTTCAAGGCCTAATGTTCGGAAAGACCTGATGTCTTCGGTGGTGTAGAAAGGCTAAGCCGTTTGTAATTTAAATATTTTTTTTCATCGAAATCAGAGGAGAAAACCTACACGTTTTCCAGATTTTACGAGCCTAACATAGTCTGCCTTGGTATCGTCGCCTTCGTCCTCATCCTCAGCGGCGGCCGCAGCAGCTCCCAATGACATGCCATAAACCATCTTTGTCTTGTCGACTTCCGCTTCGTGAGCCTGAAGGACACCATCAGGATCGTCGCATGAGTTGGTTATCCTTCACATACCTCGTCAACATACACGGTTCTGACTGTCGCTACCTCCATCCTGTCTCCAAGATCAACGAAATACTTGTACGTCCCCTTCTTCTGCTCTGTCACCAGGCCATACCTTCATTCAGACGCAGCCCTGCATCAGCTCAAGACCGAAATGTTGAAGCTGAGTATACGTACCCTTTGACGCCGATTGTAAGACCTTCGGCAAGTTGAAAAGGGATGCTAAACTGAGCACGCTTCGGCACTTCATGAAAACGCATTTGTGATAGAAGATCCTCAATGCGCGTGATGGAAATTGACTCGGGAAGAACAGATGGGTCTGAGGTGTCTATCTCGTCTTCATCGGCCAGGTTGTTGGGAAGCAGGACAGACTAGACATCGTCAGCCAGAGCGCTCTCAAGGCGAGGAAGGACCTACAGAGTAAAATTTCGTGACATCGAATGGCTTTTCAGGAGTGCTGATGAAAAAGGGCTCCATAGTCACGCCAGCTTGTGCCAGATCCTGTAGATGGGTTCAATCGTCGAACGAACATAGTGCTTCGTGGCCCTTACAACCAACGTCGTTCTCGCGGACCTGATGAGTTGTTGGCTTCCAGGACCGGAATGAGGATCAGGTTCGTCGGTGATCAGAAAGACACGTTTTGTGGCTGTCTTGGGGGCTCTAGAAACTCACGCTGAGCAGCGGTATCACTGAGAAGGTTGTTCGCAGCTGACCCATCCCGGATAACCCAGTTACAGCTCGTGAATACGTCGCCCATGGGGACTCTTTTGCCCTGCAATGGAGGAAATGCCATTCTTAGTTCATTGGGGTCTTCACTGGCGGCTTTCAAAAGGAGAGATTTAAATCGCTTCCAAGTCACTCATTCGGCGCTGCACGAACCATCCAGAAGCTGCATCAGCTCTTGTATCTTTGGAGCGCTGATGGGTGATATTGGTTGGTACGCGAAGGTACCCTTCTTCAGTTCAGAGTTATGGTCGCGAATTTCTGATTTTCTAGTCTTGACGCTGATATTATTTTACAGATTCGGGCCAGTAGAGCTTCAAAAAGTTCTCACTGTATTGAAAAGCATAATTCCAACAGCATCATTTGGTCCCGTTATGACTTTTTTCTTCGAAATCTGCACAGCGGCGGCTAAAGCCGTGAAGAGATGAGATGTCTTTGTGTCTTCGTAGTTGGGATCGTCCCGAAGTTCGTGCATCGTCTCTGAGCAGTCAATACAGAATAATATTACGTCTCTTTTGCCTTCAAAGAACTAGATACTAGATTGTCGGCGTGAACACCCCGCATCCATTGGCAACTCACCGAAATGTCCTGCAATTCCTCCTCGTCTTCCTCATCGATCTTATTCCAATCATCGTAGGGTGGCATAATGGCTTGTTGATATTGCTAATCAAATGCGATAGCAAGCAGCTTGGGTACCGTTGTGGCCGTCTGGAGAAAATAGCTTGTGCTATAATTTAGTGGTGAGAGGAGTCGCGCTGGTCACAACATGCATCACCTTGTGGTCACGCTGAGTCATCCGCTCGAATCGGACGCGATATACAGACCACGCCACCCCCACGATTTGGACCATCAAGGCCAAAATCTCCTGTAAACTCCAGAACTGAAATACAGACCGTCTCAATCCACGTTCTTCCCGTATGTCGGAGATTGGATCCATACCACAGCTCCGTGAAGTATCCCTATCAGAGGTTGCAGCCTTTAAAACCGTGCCAGAACCAAAAATCAGGACTGATAACGATGTTCTGGAGTGGAGGAACAAGCGATCTTACCAGGATTATGCGGTTTTCCTACGCCGCCTAAACGAGGCAGTCGCCGGGAAATTCCTTCCGTGGGTCTCCTCGCCAAGCCGAGTACGCCTTCCCGTTCTTTCGTTAGTGGATCCTTGGCTGATCTCAATCTGTCAGGCCATCTTACAGACTCTCAAGCTCCTGGACACATTAGATAGATGGGTTGACGAGGTACCCCCCCTACGATCTCCCCAGCGCTTTGGAAACCTTGCTTTCCGCACCTGGGGTGCGCGTCTCGAAGAGGTTGGCGCATTAACTCTGTCAATCCCATGGAGATTGATTTTTGTTCTTCTCATCTTTAAGACGGTGGACGATCTCCTGGGCTCTCTCTTGGTCAACGAGTTCTCTGTGGTGATACCTCACGTAAAACCACTGTTGCTGACCTCCTTTGGGTCGTTTACGAGAATGGACTACGGCACAGGACACGAGACATCATTCGGTCTCTTCCTCCTCGCCCTGACGCTGGTACGATTTTATCAGCCAGTGGAAGAAGATGAAACCAATTTAGTATTACGTGTTTTCGTGCGATACTTAGAGGTGTGTTGGAAGTTGCAAGATACCTACCGACTGGAACCCGCAGGGAGTCATGGCGTCTGGGGTCTTGACGACTACTCATTTCTCGGGTACATTTTTGGAAGCGGGCAGCTGCGAGGTTTTACCCCATCCGTATCTCCACACGTTGTTTCCTCTAAACTTTTTACGTGTAGAGAAAACCGACGTCCCTGTATCTGCGGTACTGCAACCCGAACCGCCGTCAACGAACCTGTACTTCATGTTGATCAAACGCATCCGTCAGGTCAAACACGGACCGTTCCACGAGCACTCCTCGCAACTGCATTCAATTGCCGTGGGCGTTCCGAACTGGCGCAAGGTCAACTCGGGCCTGTTCAAGATGTACGAAGTGAGGGCGCTGTTCTGTATGGCTGTTGCCAAGGCTGCGTTCTGACCTATCGCATTTGTGCTAGGCTGAAGTCCTTGGGAAGCGAGTCGTCGTGCAACACCTGCCCCTAGGTGGCCTGTTGGAATGGGATAACGACACTTCGGCCTCGGACAAAGGGATGCCCCCGCCGCCGAGCACGGTGACCATGCAAACTCAGGCCCCATGGGCTTGTAGATGATACTGGGCCATGCGTGACACGTACCTCATCTATCCCGTCATGCAGCCATCTCGTTACTGTGTACCGCCGGCGGGTTTGGAACATCGAGGCGTAAACAGTGCTGATCATCTATTCTAAGACCCGCCACGCCTGTCACTAACTAGCGAAGGCTCACGTATCCGTGAGGAGCTACCACCCCTGCCTGCTAGGACAAGTAAACGTACTTAACGAGATTCCCGTTATGGCTCGCATACAATAGAACTTGTCCGAAAGGTCGCGCGAACATCCAACACGTCGGAAAAACTCGTGACGGAACATCTTCCCGCGCTGTCACTTTCTCCAAAAGCATGTCGGCACGAGAAGACGTCGACGGGTGCAGCAAAAATATATTGGAGCTCAAAAATATATTGAAGCTCCTCGTGCTAACGCTACATAGAAATTAAATTACGATGGTTCTAAGCATTCCTCGAAGCACCCCGTCATGGCCGTAACCAGATTCGTAGGCACCAGCGCTCTGGTCTATTGAACGGTACTTGAGAAGCGTGAGGGTCATCTTTGACGACGCTTGGCTGCAAAACTTTCGGCCGAGAGATGAAAGATCTTACACAGGTGAGAACAGTCGATTCTCCGCGGGACCCAGGTCCTATCTCGGTTGAACAAGGGTCACAGACATCCACTAGAGCGAGAAGCACACTTCAAACGACATTAACAGTGACATGGCTCGAGGGATGGGAAGAATGTCGAAGCCCAGGTTACGTCTCCATCGAGGGCGAGCCCCAGGCTGCCTTATGCAGTATCGCTCAAACAGAGCGCTTATCGAGGCAAACATGAACTCGGAGGCTTTATATTGTGGGAGCTAGACAGCGGTAAAATACTCCACAACAAGTCGGGAGTACAACTCTATCAGACTCGGCGATTCCTCGATCGAAGTGGGTCGGGCATGCCTGGGACCCTGATTGACAGGTCGTTCGAAAGCCGGGCGAGCTATCCTTATTGGCGAGCGCCCAGTTAGCGTATGCCCGTTAGGAATGGAGCAGCGAGATCTGGGCGTCGATGCTGGGTGTCAAGCTGCTGTGCAGAATCGAAGGTCGAGAGCCATAGATCAACGTCAAATGGATAGCATCAATGGAGTGCACCCATCAGTGTGTATGCCATGTGCTGGGTAGATGCTCAGTAGAAGATTGCGTGGGATGCTAAGGTATATTTTAAGGAAGGGTTATATTTGACGCGGTGAACGGTAACATACCTTGCTGTGCGGGAGACAGTGCGTCCTCGGCACGCCGCACTAATCCGTCTTTCAATTGCGGGACCGGTGATTGGGGAAAATTTTTGTAGACCGTGCCTTGTGGAGTCCGGCGAGAATGGGAGGATGTCCAAGCCTGTCGACGCCTTTGAATGTGATGCTGACACGACGTCAAAGTGCCATGCGCTTGGCTTCCCTCTCAACTGCCACAGCTAGGCCGCCGTGGGCCTTCCATCATCTTGTTCCAAACACATGGTCAGAGATAACAGAAGATAACAGAATACCGACGAAAAACAGTGAAGAGGTCGTAGACGCCAGTCGTGCGTCTGTAGGTGGGATATGATCTACTTTGAGAGAGAGAAGATAAGTGGGGTACTCGGACGAGAAGCAGGGACTGACCTGAGCTAATTTATAGATATAGTTATGTCCAACACGGCTTACTCCTTAACTGGTTTGTGGCTCCTCATGATAGCCTTCGATGCTTAGTTTGGAACTGATGGTTGATTTCTCACCCGTCTCATCGAATTGGTGATCTCGACGACCAACTAGCGCTACTGATCGTGGACGTAGCTGAGGACGAGAGTTATACGATGTTTCAACAAATGCTCCAAGCTCTATCCTGCAAATGTTGGTTCCAACTTCTAAGAGGACACAATGGGGGAGAGATGATTTCCTTATTGGGAAATTCGGAGCAAGCCGAGTCCACCATCGATAATTATTATCCGAGAAAAAGTTTTGATCGACTTGAACCAACAGCAAAAAGGCTCGCTCTCCACAAACGACCACAACCATCAGCGTTTCTCCTCTGGCGTCGTCACCCGCTGCGCGACTTCCAGAACTACCCCTGCCACGATTACTGACCAAGAGCATAATCAGGATCTCCGTTTGTTGGCCCTAGAGTGCGTGGTTTTGCCAATAGGTTCGATGAACAACGTGCTGATTGTTTTTTACTTTTACGTCTTCAGGTGGTCATCTGTAAGAGGTGAGTTCCGACGGCGTCTACGGTAATATGACATTAGCGACTGATCTCCTCGTTTGTTCAAGGCGAACCTCCCTGACACACCCCCTACTTTTCTCACCGCATCGACCCTTCGAAACTCCAACTCTCGCCGCTTCATCTCGTTATTCATCTTTATTCCCCCAACGCCTTTGACCTCGCCCTTCAAGCATTTTCCTCGCTGGACAGGGAGCGAGGAACCCACAACGACTGAAGTTTCCTCCCGACAGCCGCTCATTCCCCGCCCGGCTCGCCATCGACCGTGGCGGCAGGGTACCCCAAGAAAAAGAACGAACCTACTGGACCCCCACGCCCACCAGGACCTTTTAGACACCATAGACACCTTTCCAGATTCCCCCCCTATCGACCCAATGTCTCAAGCTGAAGTTCTCCCGGCAATTTGCCCCATTGACTTTTCGTTGTCCCGTCCGGATACCCATGCCGACTCGTATGCGCACTATCAGGAAAATCTAAATTGGGCCTCCACCAAGGCCCTCATAAACGATCTAGTCTCCTCCTCTCCTTCGCCCCTTCTGGTTACCGCCGCCGACGCCCACGCTGACGAAGACGAACTAGGACCGGGTATTCGTATCTTCCCATCGCTTCCCCCTCTCTACCGTGGGCACCCCGAGGTCCATCTCAGGGCCGGCATCATGCGGGCATCCCGCCTCGCCGATGGGCACCAGCCTAACGCCGAAAAGGCATTTTTTGTCGCGGACCTGAGCCAGGTCTACAAGCAGCACCAGCGGTGGGTGGCATGCCTCCCCGAAATCCAACCCTTCTATGGTACGTCGTTTGCGTTGTTACGGGTCCTTGCGGGGGGGTAAATTATTGACACACATACACACATGACCCGCTCCAACTGCAGCCGTAAAGTGCAACCCGGACCCTTACGTTATCAGGCTGCTCGCTGCTCTGGGCACGGGCTTTGACTGTGCCTCCAACGGGGAAATCTCCCAGGTCTTGGGAGTCGGCGGCATCGACCCCTCGCGGATCATCTTTGCGAACCCGTGCAAGGCCGTGTCTTTTGTGCGCAACGCGGCGAAGATGGGCGTCGAGACCATGACGTTCGACAACGCGGACGAGCTGTACAAGATCTCCCGCGCGCACGCTGGCGCGAGGCTCGTCGTGCGCATTCTGACCGATGACTCGAAAAGTCTTTGTGCGTTCGGCATCAAATTTGGCGCTCCTCTCCTGGCCGTACCTGGGCTTCTCGCCAAGGCGAGGGAGTTGGGCTTGGACGTGGTTGGGGTCAGCTTCCACGTGGGGAGCGGCTGCTATGACCCGTCCGTGTACAACGATGCGGTCATGCGCGCACGCGCTGTCTTCGACATGGGGAAGGACGCAGGGTATACGTTTAGCCTGCTCGATGTTGGGGGTGGGTTCGAGGACGCGCTGTTCGAGCAGGCGGCGGCGGTTTTGACACAAGCCATTGATCGATACTTCCCTGATCGCCAACACCTGAAGATCATTGCGGAACCAGGGCGGTTCTACGTGTCCAAGGCATTCAGTCTGGCTGCCAACATCATCGCTCGGCGGGGTCCATTTACCGGGGTGTCGGAAATGGATACACCAGAGGCCTCCGATCAGCCAGGCGTCATGTGTGAGAGACCTGTCCTTGTCGCTCCCATAGATGTGATCGAGCTGTTAACGTTTTCTTTCCTCGCGGTAGACTACATCAATGATGGGGTGTATGGGGCATTCAATTGCATTCTCTTCGATCATCAAGTCATCCATCCGTATGTGCTGTCGTTGGACGGATCGTTTCACGTCCCTGCGACCGAGCCGCAGAAGCTGAGCAGCGTATGGGGACCTACGTGCGATTCGATCGACTGCGTCTCGCCCAAGACCCTGCTGCCAAGCACGCTGCGGGTCGGGGACTGGCTCGGCTTCGAGAACATGGGAGCGTATACTGTTTGTGCGGCGAGCCAGTTTAACGGATTCGAGCTCAGTAACGTAATCTACACCGTGGGGGGTGTTGGAGGATCCGAGGTGCAGCAAGCACTTGGTGGATTTGCCGCAAGTGGATACGGACTTTGATGGATAAGTATGACATACGTTAGAGAGAGCACCCGGTTTGTTACATAGTACGGGTTTTCTGGAACAGGGTCAGGCTCGCTCGCAACAGTTCAATCCGAGGGAGTAAGGTTCATCAACGCATGGATTGCTCCCACATGGATTCGGTACCGAGGTGCGATAAGGGCGGGCTCCCCTGGGATTTGTTTGTCGTTAGGACCATTTGTTCATGCGAATCCCGGACACGTTCTCAGGACCGTCTCGACTCGTGACACTCGACGCCGCGATCATAAGTGATCGAGGATCAGGCTTCTCAGGCACGTTAACGACAAGCGTCATGATCGAAGACAAATCCCAATTCAGCTTTTGTGGGAAAACAGCACCCCCCCTTGCATGGGTAACAGAGAACGCTTCCGTCACTTGTCGCCACTGACGCCGGACCTTGAATGTTTGAACGACGAGTGATCTGACGTTTGCATGCTAAGTAGGGTCCTCCCCTGGTGGAGCATGGCTAGCGCCTCTTTATCATTTTTGACGGACGGCTGCCGTAAAAAAAAAAAGATCGAAACTCATTGCCACACGGGCTTACATATCCAAGGCGTCGATGCTTGATTCGTTCTACCGAAACCTGGACGAAACTCTCCGACATTGACCGGACGCTCCAAACTTAGGGGGGGGACGAGTTCACATGCACGATTTTGTCCGTCCAAAACTTGGAAGATTCTAACCAGGGCCCCCACCCTTGAAAGTCTGTAAGTAAGTATATGTCAGTGGACACGGCGGCCGCGCAGAGGCCGTGTCAAGAATAACACAGGAACGATTCCAGAAGGAGCTTTCCCCGGGAAAATAAGATGTGATCTGGACTGATCTGGGTTGAGAATTGCCTTTATTAGTCCGATCACTCCATCGTGCCGAGGGACTGAAATCGTACAGACTCTGCGAAGTCGACTCCCTTTTTTGTCCGTCCTTTATGACCGACCATAACGACCTGTTTACGCGTGTTTCAAACCAAAATAGGGTTATTCACTTCGCTCATCCCATTAAAAATGTCGACCCTTCTGGGAATTCAAGCGGTCCGACTAGTGCGTCTACCCCATATTTCGACATCCACACAACGCCAGGATTTCTATCAATCTCGCCCGGACTCCATCTATCAACTGCTTCCGATTGTCTACATATATAAACCCGTCCCCTCCCAATCTTTGCCACTTTTCGCACAATGACCTCCTCCATGTTACAGGTAAGCATCGTGGCGCCGGCCTCAGTCCTCGTTGGCTAACGTCTCTCGCATCGAAGGACACACTGCAAACATCGCCTCCGACTGCGGGACCTCGATTTCGGCCCTTCGCCAGTCCTACTCACCATGTAACCAAAGGGCGGTACATCACCAGCAACGATCCAAGAGGCTACATGTGCGTTCTCATTCCTCATCATTTGCGGTACCTCAAGTGCTGACGAGACGGCCTCTTTGACAGACCTGTCTATGAATACCCGTTGAACAGTCAATGGATCATGATGGATATTGATGACGGATATATTCTGTGGACAGGCATCTGGAAGGGTGAGCAACTATCCGATGCGACCTAATTGCATGCATATACTCATGTCTTGCCTTGCTGCCGCTGCACAGCTCTGGGAAACTCCAAAGGTCCGCCGAAACAAAGAGAACACCCCTCCGATAATAATACTCACGTCGCCTTGTTAGCCGACATTGTCAAAATGATCGATTCACAGCCTGACCTTGCACCACTGATTCGCCGGGTGCGAGGTGGGTACCTCAAAATACAGGGAACGTGGATGCCTTACGAGGTCCGTTCCGTATTCATCGTTCCCAGGTGAATTCCTTTGGCTAATTATACATTGTCAATCATCAGGTGGCCCTCCGACTATCTCGTCGGTACGTACGTTTACCCGTCGTTCGGATTATTGTATTCACGACATACGTAGAGTCGCGTGGCCCATACGGGACGATCTTATCCCTTTATTCGGGTACGCCTTTTTATTTTTGGTCGTCGTCACCGGTACTGACGTAGCGACACGCCCAGCCCAACCTTCCCAAGTACTTGTCTGTCACCCGATCAACCTGGATATGGTCAGGTAGTAGCCTCAGGACCTAACCGGCGCCGTGCCCGGCGCAGCACGCAGCCAAACTCGAGTTTGCACGCTCCCCGAGATGCTCAGGCAAATTGGACCGTGGTGACACCGAACGACCCCAACACCTCTCGCCAACCACCGTCTTCCTCCTCGCAATACCTCCACACAGCATTTTACCCTCCTAACCGTGATGTACACTTCCACCACAGCTACCAACACCCCGCGGGACCGCATCCAACCCAGAATTCCCCAGAGAGCCCGGCGAGCCCCACCACTACCTCGCGCAGCTCCGTTCGGTACTCGCCGTACTCATCGCACACCCCTTACCCTGCCCGCCGTCTATCCTCCGACGTCAGAGGACAGCTCTCCCTGGACATCCCATCATTATCGCTGCGGGACACCAGCCATCCCCCACAGCCCCGCCCTCGTGGCCAAGAACTGGAGCACATCACGCTCCCTCCTATCCTGCCGCCGTCTGACCCGGGCCAATCCCGGTCCCCGTACGCGCTACCCCCGATATCGGCCATGGAAGACATGCGGGGTCTGCATCTGAACGACTCGGCCGCAGTCTTGAGGCGACTTAAGTCGGATGAACCGCCACACTCGGAACCTACACGCCATTCGGACGCTTGGAGGAGACGCTCGTTCTCGTCACAGTCGTACAACAGGTAAGCTCCCCACTCCCCCCCCCCCCCCCCCCTTCCGGATTTTTTTTTTTTTTTTTTTTGCTGAAATTAAAAAAATCCTAGAACGTCGGACGACAGGGCAGATGCCCGGCCAGTGACATCCTACGCCTCCCGGTCCTACCCAGACCACACCTACCGCTCCCGGTCACCCTCCGAGAGCGACAGCGAATCTCGGCACCACCACCGGCCCTCCCACTCCCGCAACCCCGGGCTAAGTCTCTCTGTCCCCTCCGACGCCTCCCACGATGGCGACGGCCTCTCGACGTGCGACCCCTCGCCCATCTCGCCAGCCACACCGCACTCATCCACCTCTAGCAGGGACCTCCCGCCCCCCTCCTCGGCGAAGGACTGTACCACCGGCATCAGCATCAGCATGCGTGTGCGTACACCAGAACAGTACCCCGCCCTCGCGGTCCCTGTGACGGAGTGGCCTGGTCCACATCGCCCGCGGCACCTTGATGCGATACATGGCGGGGGACGCCGTCATTCGGATACGGATAGCGAAACCCACCCCCTGCGTCCGTGGTGAGGCATCCCGCGACCGCGTGCGTGCGTGCGTTGCGGTACTTTATTTTTCATTTTCATTTTTTTTCCCGTTGGCCATATACTGTTCGTTCCTGCTCCCTTGCCGTATATCCTCGCTCGATATATATACCAAGTATACCTATTCTGTCAATGTATTCCCCCCCGCCCCTAGGTTCCTTTCGGTACATTATGTCTAATTTTGCTTGCCCCCTCCCCACCCCGTATACGTTACCAATGTAATTCACCGCTACAGCTGCATTCGTTCATCTATTCAATTGTGTGCGGGACGACCCCAAATACAACACCATTGCTGCGATGTGTCCTGCAGTTCTTCCCCTCCTCGGGGGATTTAGAACTTCGAGAAAAACGCGAGAGAGAGGTGTGCCTGTCTGTATTTGAATTGCGCATTCGAAACGGGGCATGGCATCATGCCGCCTCCCGTGCCGGATCTTAGTGGGTCGTAAAAAGATGGTCACAAGAACTGGTGCTCACGATCAAAGCAGACGCGGACAAGGCCTTCCGCGGGATTGATGGATAAACGTTGGGATTACATTGGGGGTCCCCTCCACACGGAATCACAAGCCTCCTTGATATGATATGATATTGATCGAGAGGGAGTCCTTCTTGGTGGAAGGGGAAGGCGACCTTTTTGAGGGGTGAGATTCAGTGGAAAGATATGATACGGCTCACGCTCCAAAGCTCCCTACTTTAGGTACAACATCGGGGGCGGCGTGTAACTACAAATCTAAGTTGTGGTTGCTCCCACACCGCTTTGAAAAATAGACGACGTCGCAGATTGTTTGCTTGCATCTATCCGCCTGGATTACCTCCCCCCCACCGGCTATGGCTATGTATGACATGGCAGGCACTTCTGATCATGATCGTGGACAAGACACAATTCCGCCCACGGTTCGCACATCAACAATGCGCAACTACTGACCGTGGGTTTGAACGCTTTTTCGGGGCCGTAGGCTATTAGTAGCACAGGCGAGAAAAAAAAAATTGGGCATGAGCAAAATCAGCACCGTAAATCCACGGGTGGCTGGACACGGGGTCGAGACAACTCCCACATATCCTGACCCTACTTTCTACGCAGTTACTTACTTATGAGGATTTAAGGAAGGCCGCTCCGACCGAGTTAATTGTAAGGGTCGTTTGGCACCCAAGGAGCATATACCGCCGGTGACGACGCAGGTACCGTTGTTGAGCCAACGGCTGATAGGCGGCTAGCTAGCTAAGGCAACGGACATGGGGTCCATGGAGGGCGATAGCTCGCAAGGGTGTAGTTGATCGGGGAACGGGGTGGGCAGGGTCCTTAAGACCAGACGCGTCGACACGCCTTCATTCGGGATTTTTATCATGTGATGAAGTCAGATGTCCATGACATCGAAGCAATCTGTACAACAATTCACGGGTAGCGGCAGGCGGTGCGGTCAGGCAAACGAGACGATCTTCAGACATACACAAGTGCGATGAACCGCACCGACTATAAGCAGACAGCAGACGGATGACAGACGTGGAATAAACAAGTCAAAATCCCCCCCATTTTCCACGGAAATTAAGGGTCCCAAGGTTATATGCTGTGAACGCGATGATCAGATCAAATATCTGCTGGACCTATTACACTTGACGACTTACCCAATCGCCAACATAAGTAGATATCCAACGGTAGAAACAACCTAAGGATCCTGGTCGTCAGCTGGCCCTACCCTCGGGAACTGTAAAAAAAAAAAATCCTACCGCCGTAGCCAAGATACTGGCTGGCACCCCGTTTTTCAAGAAGTCAACGTTCGATAAATAAAGCTCTCCGAGGTCGTCCTCCTGAGTCGCGCTATGTAAACAAAAGGATGATTCGCAGCCACGTCAGCTGGTGTTTGGGTGCGGAGAAAAAAAAAAAAAAAGTTTTGCACTGACGCAGTTTGATTCGGAAATCCAGAAACAGGCATCCCCATTCCGGCCGAGCAGATCAGTCCAGTGATGAAGATGAGCAGGTTCTGGTGGTTTCCGGGAAGGTTCGAGCCCACTTCCTTCGCGATGGGTACCAGCAACACACTGGCAATCGTGTGACTGATAAAAGTAGATATGATCTGGAGGGGTTTACGTTGATAGTGGGACGTTAGAGAATGGGCCCCGCGTGAGATTTAAGCATTCACGAACCAGAACAACGGGCGAGAGGATCAGCACCACGGCGTAAAGGGAGAATCCCTCCACCATATCGCGGAGTATTACATCGACGACATCTAAGAGGCCACTCGACATCACGCCTTTGCCGAGCACGATGCCGCCCATGGCCAAGAAAACGATCGTCCACATGAAGTGTTCAAAATCGTCCTAGAGATGGGAAGAAAGCAAGTGAATACAGGCGCCACCACCAGATAGGTGAAAAGGGGGACTTAGCCGAACCTTTTTCAGGACACCTGTGGAGAAGAATGCGACGATGGGTATGATGGCAATGACGCCCATGTCCCCGACATACTCCTCGATCTCGTGGGCGATGCACCACAGCGCAATGGTCACCAGACAGACGATGGATACCCACCACTGTCTTGGCGTGAACGCCTCCCTCGTCGGCCGGATTTGCTTGACTTCAATGGTTCCCTCGCCGTCGGGAGAGCGCTCCGGCCGGTAGGACCATAGCAGCATGACCCATATGAGGAGGATGGAGATTCCCGACACCGGCAGGGAAACCACAAACCAGCGCGCCCAGTCCAGCGGTGGGTCCATGTGCTGCAGGGCAATAAGGTTCTGTGGCGACGAAATAGGCGAACTTTGCCCTCCAATATTCGCGGCAAGAGCTATGGCAAGCTGCCGTAACAACAGTCACAATGTTGAGCCCAAAACTTGACTGTCTGAGGATTGAACAGATTACTCACGATAAGGCACGGTCCGAAGGCCGATCTAGAGGGCAAATTCCGAAGGATAGGCTGCGGTGGGAGGTGCCTTAGACGTGTGGGCACGTAGTGCTAAGTTGGAACTTACGCGGATCAAGGTAAAACAGAGGGTGGGCGCGGCCACATTACTTGGAGAATTGTATGAGTTTGCTTTTGGTGACTACCCCATGAAGTAGGGATTTTACCTGATCCACATGCTCGCAAAGCAAGAGACTCCCATGAACGCGAGGAGAACGGTGCTCGGCCGGGAACCAGCCAGACTGAGAACCTTCGTGATCAAGACACGGTCAATATTTGTTTTGCTCAGGGCGGACGAGATCGTGAAACCGCCGATGAGTAGCATAATAGTCGGTGAAAACATGTTGGAGAAAACCCATCTGTAAAAAGTCCGATAAACATTTGGACATGAGGGTATGGGAGAACTTACTTGGTAGCCGCTGACCGAGATAGGACTTTACCTTCGTCATTTCGAATGACTTGCAGAACAACGAGGAGCAAGGGGACAAACATCGACGTGACGAACAACGGGATAGCCTAAAATGGACAGTGATCAACAAAGAGGCACGCGCCGAATTTTTCAACAAGTACTTACCTCCGTTGCCCAGAGGAAGGTACAAAACATGAGAATAGCAAAACATCGATTAGCAGTAGGGGTGTCTAAAACGGGTGCATTCAGGAGACTGGCGAAGAGAGCGCCAGCAATGATCTTGTATATCATTTTCTTAGTGACGCGGATGGTCCCTAACGGTGTTGGAATAAAAAACAGTCCAGGGCCAGGCTTCTTCAGCAGCGTGCCCATTGCGGTCGGTTCGTCCTCGATATCACCTCTTCGCTGCTGGGCGATCATCTGCCGCCAGACGGTGTCGCGCTCCCAGGCAATGTTCTCGCGCTGGTGGAGCTTGAGCTGCTGGGCTGCGAGGCGCCTGTCGCCACGGGTAACACATTTGGTATACAGGTCAGTGAGACGTTGTATGGCCTGGTTGAGCCGTTCTTTGGTTTCAGGGCGGAAGGGATACGCCTTCTCGACCACCTCATGCATGTACCGATCTTTGAGCTGTGGCGTGGAGAGCTTAGTCTATGGATAAGAAAGCAGAACATGTAACTGACCTCGGAGTAGGTCACCTTGTCGTACCTGTCATCAAGGTGTTAGCACAACAGCTTAAAATTATACTGACATACAAAATTACTTTTTCAAGATCTTGCGAAAACCTGACTGGTTAACCTCGACGTATGACTTCAAGTTCGAGAGGGCGACATAGAGTGTTGTGATCTTGCGTTTGTACAACAGTCGGGTATCGTATGCGTAGTCGCCCTTGGCTGTCCAGATAGTCTCGGGAACGGTGGCGGAGGTAAAGCTGTCCCTCAGCGTGCCCAGAGTTCCAAACTTGTTGGCCAGCTTTGCCAAAGTCGTGGGCGACCTGGGTGGTGCATCGGGGTCTGCGGTTGATGAGGACGTGGATGAGATACTGAGGCGATGTGGTCGAGAGGTATCTCTCGGCTCGTACACGCTGCCTGTCACTAAAATATACCGTGAGAAGAGCGCGCGCCTAACAGATATTAGGGTACGCACATATGTTGCGTCGACTGGAAACGCTCAGCTTCCGGCGGCGGCGCGTAGTGTCTGGACTGCGCGATACGCTCTCGTCATCATCATCCTCGTCGTCTTCATCGGCGTAGGGGTCGTCCAGATAATGCTCAGCGCCGTCCAGCCCATCCTCCTCCTGCCTGGCCACGAGTTCTTCCAATTCTGCAACCTCCTCCAACAGTTCCTTCTCCTGGCTCTCGTAGAACGACACTATCTTCTGCGTTTCCTTGTTGAGGAGCGGCTCGAACAGGATGTCGGTGTTAGACCGATTGGCACGGTCCAGCAGGGCCTCCTCCTCGTTGGCCTCAAGGTCACGAAATCGCAAGGTATCCCCATGCTGTTGCTTTTCCAGCTGGTAGATGGATTTCTTCAAAGCGTCATAACTGCAACACGACCGTCAGAGTAGCCCATCCACGAGGTGCACACGACCTACGAAATGTAGTCATCCCACCACTCCGAGACTGCATTGAACTTCAAAGACGAACTAGGGCGCAGTTAACTTGCAAGTCAACACCCTGAGGCGCTTAAGCTCATACCTGAACTTCATCTTGGGAGCTAAAGGTACTGGACTGGGTTGCGGCCGCCGTAATGGGCGAAGGGGGATCGCCTCCAATTTGGAAAATTTATATGTGATAGAACGAGAGAATCGTTGAGCGGACTGAGATTTTCAGTCGCGGTCTTGAGATGCACGTTTGAGTGAACGTCAGGGCCTGGTACAGCGGTACTACCGCCAAGCGTAGCCAAGGCGGGTATAACTGCCGAAGAAGTCAAAGAGAGCTGCCGCTTCGACGACAGCAGCTCCACGTGATCAACACGTTAATTGAATTTCAATTTGTTGATGAAAATTTTTGCAATCGCGAATTCACCGAGGACCTACAGGAAAAGTTTGTACACCCGGAAAAAGTACGTGGTATCGTGATAGGTTGTATTTTTCTCGCTAAGCGGTTACACCAATGGTACACTACCAAGCAACTTGTCACTTTGCGGGTCAGCACTATGGAGAACTACTCGCGAGCATGAAAGAGGTAGCTCGGTCCGCTCACATTATATCACGACGGCTTCCGAAAGTTGAAGACCAGCACACCCTTTTGAGACCAGCTTACCAGTGCCTCCCTAATCGTCTGTTCCACCACACGTTCCAACTCTCTATCCGCCGTGCCATTGAACACGACAAACTGGATAACTTGCAGCCGCCGGAATTGAGACCGCGTCAAGACTTCCTCGATGTATAAAAGGAACGGGCGATCGAGGTGGAATTGGCGAGAGGATGCGAATGCGAATTGGAGCATGGTCAGCGTCGGGGGCTCGGCCGCGGGTATCTCAGCAAGAACACTTGGGACCCACGGCAAAAGAGAGAGTACGCGTTTCGAAGAGCCGAGGCTGAGTTGTTTCAATGATGTGGCATGGGTCAACCCTAGTTGATGCAGACTAGAATCTGAATGAGTGTCTGCCGATTTGCGACATCGTCAGGATTGGATTAACCAGTAATGGCTGAGGGGGACGTACGTATCGTCTGCGAAGCAAGTTGCAAATGATGTAGGGATCCTCCCAATATTCGAAGGATCTCGGATACATGCTGGTTTCCTGCAGTAACCAGCTCGACCAGCTCTGCGAGCTTTGCTGAAGAAACAGCATCATCGTTTGTATTACGATCCCATCGTAGGCGTTTCTGAGTAAAATCCTCGGCACATCGCAAAGCCAGGCCATAAGACCCAGGAGGAATAGTGGGAGAAGCCGATGTTGGGGGTTTGGCAATGTCAACATCTTGTAACACGAGGTGGCGCAGACCACGGAAATTGCCCAAGAAGGCAACCAACTCTTCTTTTGTGGCAAAATGCGTTTGAAGAAGTTCCAATGTCGCGATGGTGGGGAAAAGGAAGGGGTTTAGACCGGGAATGTCGGATGGCAGGGTGCCCCATGTCATATCCCGAAGAGAGAATGTGTTGATGTGACCCGCAGATGATAAGGACGAAAGGACCTCGGAGAGGGCCGCAACCTTACGCGAATCCCAGTCATGGAACGAGGCAGGTGGGCCCTGAACTTGGATGGTTTTGACTGATGGGAGAATGGCCGCCGCGGAAAACTCATTCTGGATGAGCTCGTGGAAGAATACCACAGATGCCCATGTGAGTATAGCTGTCGAGAATGCATGATGGTGGCTCCTCGAGCGCCAATGCGGGCAGACCAAGGCGCATATACCCAGGGCATGGCTATCCGATCGGAGTGTATCTATAATAGTAATCTGCAGCTCAACTGGGAGGGATACACTGAAACTGCGCAAGGATACCATAACATCTGTTACGGTTGTTGCATGCACGTTTCTTGCAGGAAGTCGGGTGGAACATTTCGGGCGCTTGCTAAACTGGGTCATCTGAGCGCTGGTAAGGTCCTGTGAGGTCGGCGAATTAACAATCTGGATTTGTGCATTTGTGATTGATATGGAGGTGAATAGATTTGATGATGCTCGGAACAATTGCTCATGCCTGTTTGATGAAAGGCAGCAGCAGGGACCTACAGACCGGGGCTGGACGGTAACCCCTGGATGAGTCTGCGTGGTGGGTATTTTTTTGTCTACATTCATTGCACAGTGAAGATCGAGCTGTAGATCAACAAATTGAGCCCGAAACCATTCATCCTCATACCTGTGCAGTATGCATATCTTTCCTGGCTTCCGAGTGATCTGCAAGTAGCTACGGCTCCTGATGAGCTCTCTTGAGCATGGACATCTGAGGCAGGTTCCTGAATTTGGCACCCCCGGCTAGATCCGAATGACACCATCTTATCCGATAACGGGCTCATTCCTTGCAACTTACTAATCTTCACTCACTCGAAAACTTATCGCTACCGCTTCCATGGCAAGCACGAACCTACACAACGTCGCATCGTCGGAACAATTCCAGGAACTCCTTTCTGCAGATCTCAATCGCGTATCGCTCATTAACTTCTGGGCACCATGGGCCGAGCCATGCAAGCAGATGAACGAGGTAGTGAAGGAGCTTGCAAAGAGATACCCAACAGTGCTGGCCCTAAACGTGCGCAGCTACTGCATCTCGAATGTTCATATCTTGATGTTGCATTCCTCATCTAGGTCGAAGCTGAAACACAGTCAGACATCGCAGAATCTTTCGATGTCGAAGCCGTGCCGTTGTTCGTGATCCTTCGAGTGCGTGCGCTGAGTGTTATTTCTGATCGCCCTTGACACTCATCCCTCTCCCAGGGGCACACTCTTCTCTGTCGCGTTTCCGGTGCAGATGCACCAGCACTGACACAGGCGGTTGCTAAGCATGCTACTGGACAGATCCCGAAACCGCTTTCCCAAACAAATTTGGCTCCTGCCCCAGCCTCTAGTGTAGACCTCTCGACGTATACAACGGAAAAACAGGAAACGCCGGAGGAGCTGAATGAACGGATGCGGAAGCTGATGAACCAAAGCCAGGTGGTGTTGTTCATGAAGGGCAGCCCAGACGCACCGCGGTGCGGTTTTTCTCGAAAGATTTCGGCGCTTCTCAATGATAACGGCATTGAGTTCACGCACTTCGACATACTGACCGATGAAGCTGTGCGGCAAGGTACTTTCTTTTTGCCTTGTGGTTGTAAGCGTAAGGACTGACTGTCTTTCCACACAGGGCTCAAAAAATTAAATGACTGGCCAACGTTCCCTCAACTTATAGTCAAGGGCGAGCTCGTTGGTGGTTTGGATATTGTGCAGGAAATGGTTGACAGTGGAGAGTTCAAGGAGGTTGTTGCATAGGTTCGTTGTTTTTATGCACATCGCTAGCCTGGATATGTTTTCGTGAATCGACACACAATATACCTCGACTTGACTCCGTGTTGCCCGCGACGCGGGAGGGCTTCACCCTGGACAAAGCGCTCCGTTTGACACTGACACCTGTCTTGATATTTTGCACGTGGTTCCACGTTCACGTGATCCAGACGCGTTCCAAATTTCATTTTCAAATTCAGATTGTCGTGCTGCAAGCCATTTGTACCGCCACCACCAACGCACGCCGCCTGTCCAAAATCTTTTCGTTCACGATTGCGATTACCAGACCAACCTAGACAAAAATGAATGATGAAGTGCGAGCTCGAGTCCATGCCCTAGGAAAATCATGGGACGATCCATCGAAAGGAAGGTAAGACCTGTGGAACCATGGACGCCACTGTTCCCGTCCTCACGCGATGGTTTACAAACAGGCCTGTGTCCGAGCTCATCAAGACTGATGAGATGCTCCGTGGTTGGGAATCACAACGATTGAGAACGTACTTCACCTCCATACGCATGGAACCTGCCCGTGATCTGGATGAGTACGGACAAGCCCTCGCGGCCGGGAATCTCTCCTTGGTCCAAATGAACTTTATGTTACGTGTGGGCGGCAGGATGGCTGGTCTTCCTGACGCTGATGAGGCCAACGCGATCGCACACGTCGCAGCCGCGAAGGAGCTCTACGACCTCCGGTGGGGACCGACGAAGTGCCCAATATACAACCTGCTTGGGCTGATGTCCATCATCATCCCTTCTCGACGTACCGCTTATCTAGATATCGCCCGATTCCTGATCAACACGGCGAAGGTCCCCGTAGACGGCGTAGATTTATCTGGGACGACTGCGCTCTCGCACTCTTTCTCGACGAAACCTGGATTTGACTTTGAATATGCGCAAATGTTGTACGACGCAGGCGGAGATGTGAATCACCGAAATCGTTATGGGAGCACAGTAGCGCAGGAAATCGTCCAGATATGGCTGCTCAACGATGCCAGTGCAGTCAAGAAGGCGACCGAGTCTTTTGAGTGGTATCTTGCTCATGGTGGGAACGTGGATATCGGGGATGGAGATGGCATGACTGTAAGGGGAACTGTTGAGAATTTAGCACCTCGTGGCGTGCGAGGGCTGAAACTGGCTATGGAGAAGGATGACGGGAGGCGTGCAGCTCGCAAAGATGTGTGTTGCACGTTCTGTGCCAGAGAAAACGTCAAGCTGCTACAGTGTGGCCGCTGCAAGAAGGTCCGATATTGCCAACCTACTGGGCGCAGCTGCCAGAAGGCGGACTGGCCGAGGCATAAACGACAGTGTAAACCCTGAAGCCTGAGGTAGAGGCTTTCCCGATCCATTTCTCCTTTCAGATCACTCATCTCTTTCACAGGCGGCTGAGACTGAGCTGAGTATCCTCCGGTGAGCATGAGTTCTTCTGAACTATTCTACAGCTTGTTCTGATATGACTATCGCCATGACAGGTTAGGAAAAATTCACGTACATAAATGAGGTACATATGAGTTACCTCACACTCCACTTTTCATCCGCTGACGATGTTTGTTCCAGACATCCCGGCAAAACCGCCGCCGCGAATGTATGGCCGGCATCGAAGCCAATGATATAGAATTCATCGCCAGAAGGACGGAAGATCATCCTGAGAAACTCGTGGGCCGTTCGTGGGCAGCTCAGACTGCGCTGGCGGCAATTCATATCAAAGGGCAGTCGAAAGTCCGAGGTATTGTACTCTTCTTCCTCCACCGATGCTCATATTCACACGTCGTATCCCTGGATCTGGGACCATTCGCCGTGAATACAACTATTCCTATACTAAGTTGCTCCTGCATATCAGAGCGATTACAGCGACCCGACTATCGGGCGAACTCCGGGCTAAGGAACTCGCGGATTTCCCTCTCACCTGATGCACGTTTTCCCTGTCATCGTCATTTCGCTACATATACGAAACTGGTAACTGTATTCTACATAAGCGGTGTCACCGAAGCTCTCCGAGTCCCTTGCTTCGCAGAGCTTGGAACCTTCCATTGCAGCACAGCCTAGCCTACAATGCCTCCCACACTAATGCACATACTCACAGACGCCGAATCCTTTGCGGATTGATCATATTACATACGTGAGTTCTACGTTTTCATTTGTCTTCGCAGGCCTTCTTACCCTGTATTCCTTCCATTCAGGGCGTTCATATCGAGACCCGTATACTATTGTCGCGGGATTTTGCTTTATGCCCTTATGTGTTTGTTACACGTCGATCTCAGCGAGGTCCGCGTCGTGCTTTGTTCTCTCCGGCGATGGGAAGATCACAAATCCAAATCCAAGTCTCTGGAATTCATTCTTCTTGTCGGTCTACATGGTTCCTTCGACATGAATGATTGTCACCAGACGTTCATCATATATGATAACACCTTCTCGTCATCCGGAGGTTCCGTCGAGTTCGACACGAGTTTGATGTCAGACGCACACCACAGTTCCATGTCAAGGGCCGGGCGTGGATCACCATGCAACGTGTATGGGCGGCTTCTCACTCGTCGGTACCTATACAAATCTTCTTATCATTCGCCGCACTCCTCTGAGCTGAGGTATCTAGCATCCTCGCAAGTGTCAGATCACCATCACAGAAGGGCGCCATAAAACACAGCTATCTATGTCTAATTCATGATCATATGTCAATGTTCTGCCAGGTTTTGGAGTACCCCCGCATTGGTCAAGGGGGTTAAGTATCTTGGGCATTCTACTTGTTTTATATTCAATAGAAAGTCTGTCCGTCACGTCTGTCAAGATGGCTAACAAGGTTTGTTCAAGGTCACTTCTGGACAACGACTGATCACTTTTCTATGTTCCAGAAAATGTTCGTCGGCCTCTGATGTATTTGACGTTCTGCTGCAAGCACATAGGATACTGATCTGCTGCCAGTGAAGGATGGCCGCCCCTCGACCTTGATCATCGCTCAAAGCCAGGTCAATCCCAAGATCACTGATCGTATGGGGATTTGATAACCTATGGTTCCAAGGTAGACATGTGAGCAGCCTTGAGGCGTTCCTCGAGGGAGAACCTTCTGTCCTCTGTCGTCATCTGATTTATACGGGCCGGGGGAGGGTCTAGATGTTTTTGTATATCTGAAAGGACATGAATTTTCCGAATGTTGTGAATTTCGTAGTCTCTGCTTCAATCAACGGTTTCTTCTCATCGGGTGTTAAGATACAATATTTAATGCCACGTGTCTACTACCCCATCACTGCTTATGTTGATCTAATCTAATCTTCAACATCTGTCTGCCACGTGCTCGGAAGAATGTTTGCTTCTACCAACGGATGTTTCAGCCTGGTCATTTGCTAGTCTCACACGGCGGCTTCACCTACTGATAGACTGATAGCCCGAACTCTAGACGAATATCAGCGATATCCCCACAGCATTACGTTCAATCGTCTTGCAACGCGCTTTTGCGATCCGGACTTAATGCTCGCCACACCTCGCTCCGACGCCCCACATGCAGCCGCCACAGATTTTCGACACGTGCTACTTCTCCTGGATATTCAGGAGTCCATGCTATCTGATCCGCCCATTGGGGTACCTGAGTCCAAGTCTGTCAGGCTCAACCTCGATCGTATTCTAGCCCAGGCGCGAAAAGCACGACCCCAGCCGCTCATCGTCCACGTGCGGAACACCGGAGACGTGGGCGATCCGGACGAGCCTAATACGGCTGGGTGGCAACTTATCTTCCCACCGCAACCTGACGAGCGAGTGATCGACAAGCGGAAGAACAACGCGTTTGCAGGCACGAACTTGGGCGATATCATACCACCAGACGCGGAGATTGTTGTTGCTGGCTTTCAGACGGATTTCTCGATCAGGGCTACTTGCAGTGATGCACTAAAGAGAGGAAATGAGGTTCTTTTGATACGGGGGGCTCATGCGACGCATGATCGGATTGAGGTATTGCACGGCGGGGGGATCACGCCAGCCTCTCGCATCGAGGCAGAGATCGAAGCAGAGCTGGAGGAGGCAGGGGTTCATCTCTTGGATATGAAGGATCTTCCAGGAATATTCACAGGTCGTTGAGATCACTGGATGTGCGCACACATTATTATTTCTTGACGTCGTTGTTAACAGTGTCCGGAACACAGTGTAGGGATTGCCTGCCCATCTGGTGTTGGTCATTGAATGCCTCAACCATTTGAATGTTTTGGTGGTTTTGAGCGCCTCTAAAATTGATGTCCACTCTTCTTGTGTCCTTGTCTAATGAATGCTTTTACTACGCGACGCGTATGGTTGATGAAGAGGTCGGTCGCGTCGCGTTGCCCGTTTAAGGGGTCCACTTTGTATGTATTTGGCAACGGCTTCAACATTTGAACGCTAAAGGTTGACGTAAATTTGTTTTGGACTTCGATCATGGGACGGTTGGTCTCTTCTATTCTTCCCAGCGAAGGATATCACCCAATATCCACCACAAAAGTCACCTTTGACGAACTAGAGCTCCTCAAGGATTCCAAATGTGCTCTATATCTGCATTTTACGCTGCCGCCTCTCGTTTTTGTGGATCCGTATGAGCTTGCCCATCATGAAGCCTTCTACACGTTCCGGCACTGGGGCTCATCGAATTTAGAACTTCCTGTCACCGCAGTCCCACAGAACAGCTCCCACCTTCTTCTCAATGTGACTCTCTCCGACAATCCACGTGAAATCGAGGTGAAATTGCCCCTTCATCTGCGTTACGGCGATGTTACCAGAAGTCTGCCACACGGCTACCATTCTGAGCAAATTGCATGGCCCACAGGATTTCTAGAATGCCCCCTTTCCGGTGAGGCCACCTTGTGATTTTCTACCCGCTTACTCATTAAATCTTATTAGTATCGAGTGCAATAACGCGTCCATCAGGCTTACCATGTCTCCCAAATGAGATTGAGTCGCTGTTCGACCCGCTATCAGCAATGATTATTCCAATATCATATTTCGGGCCAAATGGCGACAACCTCGTGCAGGTTCCTATAGGGAACTCTAGAGATCTCGCCTATGTCGAGTTCGGGACTTTAATCACCGTATTGTTTTCCTTCGTTTATCTCCTCCGCGCTGCTCGGCTTGCTTCTTGGCGGATAAATCGCGCAAGTTTGGCCAAAACGGATTGAAGATTGTCGATGATGTGCGTACCGCATGTTCGCGGCTCCCAGGCACTGCTCTTTACACTTCTTTACCCCTGCGTTAGAACAGGCACACACGGAACATCATCTGTGATCGATTTTGGGCTGTGAAGGCGGTGAACTGCGGTGGATCAGCGGAGACATTCCAAGCCTCCCATGTGCTCCGGTTTGCGCCTGATTCGAAGCACTGCGTCGATCAGCCCATCTCGGTCCTGGAACCTGACCCATCTCTTTCGTGGAGGTGCTTGATAAGTGATTGAAATTTAATTGGGAGTCTCATAAACCGTAGATGTGGCGAAATAATTTTTTGAAAGCTGGGTATAAACGAAGCAGGGTATCGTACCTATTATACAAAGTCACATCTCATCATCGATAATTGCAGGGATATAGAATGTCAGGACACCTCCTGCATCAGCCACATCGCCTATGTAGACATAAAGTATCATACAGTGATTCTGGCATATGCCTAATGGGGAGGTCATCAGCAAGCTCGTAGATTGATATAATAAACGAGGGGACGAACAAGCAATCGTTGTTGTCGAGACAACGTGGCTGTTTAAGAATTTGAGGAAGCTTCGGATGGATACTACGACAGTGAAGAGTTGATCGGAGCCAGGAGCATCCCCGGGATCTTTTGGTGTAGGTTGCGCTATATGTTATGTACGGTTAATGATCGGAAACAGGCGATGCGAAGGGGAGACAGCTACTTTTGGGGTTTGCGCAGTCCTTCCATTCTGTATCGACCTTCACGCTTTCGGTGTTGATAGACAATCGAAGGCAGCCGCTGTTGTTGGCACGCACCGCCAGAATATCTGACATCGGCCTCAGTCGGTCCACGACGGTTCTTAGTTTTTGTAACGGTGGTAGCAAGATATGCAGCTGCGAAAAGCCACATAAGCACCGAGTTTCTATCAAGAAGAAAAACTTACATCCGGCTCGGGACACATTGGTTCGTTCAGACGCGCGACGTCGTTTGGGCGCAACACTTCGATCTTCACATCATGGCACACACGCACTTTGCGGCCGACTCTCGTCAACCCGTTGATCTCAAATGTGAGCATTGCCTGAGCATTTTTCTTCGCGAGTTTCATAATGACTTCTTCTGTGTCGTATGCAGATGTGCCCGAAGATGAAGCAGATTTCAGAGCTGCGAGTAGGGCCTCAGAGGTGATGGCCATGGTGATCTCATTGTTCGCGTTCGATTGGATACGGTATCCAGTGAATAAAGCTTCGACTTTTATCTGCCTACGAGACAAGATGTGAGTCAATTGGAATGAAAATGCCGTATTGATGGTTTACGCACGACCAAACCTGGATCCCACCTTCATTCGCGTCATGGTTGCAAATTATGTGCATATTCGTCTCCGTAAACTTTATGATGCATTTCTTCTGCAGCTTTTCGATGGATTGTATAATTTCTGAGACTTTTGTTTAGCACGATGTTACGCGTCCCATTCATATTTCGTTGCTGATACTCACTGAAAAAAGTCGAGACATTTTGAACGGATGCCCGGAATCGCATGTCCGAGACGAGTCTGCACTGGCGCTTCCTGCAAGCGAAAGACGAAAGTAGAGATTTATATCTCACGTACGTCGTTTGTACAAGCTTCGACGTCAGATTTCTGCCTTTTCGAGCATCATCGTTGACGACAAATGGCAAAAGTGAGAGGAAGCGATGCACGTGACCACAATCATTTCTCCTCATCGACCACCGCGATGTCCGAGCATATTCTGTCTCATGCGTTGCAGCTGCCAGCCATCAAAAAATTAACCGGGAAGCGGATTGTACTCGCGTCTAACAGCCCTAGAAGGCAAGAAATACTTCGCACATTCGTACGTGTCGACTTAAATTTGGACTCGCCAGAATTACAGAATTATTTAGGGTCTGGCACCAGATGTCGTGCCTTCCGTTTTCGAGGAGGATCTATCACCACATTCATTTGAAGATATCCACGAATACCCTGTGGCAACTGCTACACACAAGGCCGTCGAAGTCTACGAGCGATTAGTGGTGAGATGTCACGCAGCTGATCATGGTAATTGACAATTTAAGGACGCCTAGAGAGACGATCCAGAAAATCCACCGGACCTAGTAATAGCTGGTGAGTGTCATTTAAGTCCGAACGCGTATACATCTTATGACAACGCGAACAGCTGATACCGTGGTCTTGAGCCATGCACAACCATCCACGTCTAGTGTGTCGTACACTATCCTCCCCAGCACGAATCAAGAACTCTTAGAGAAACCGGTATCGAAGGAGGACAACCTTCGCATGCTCCTGGACCTCAACGGAGGTGTTTGCGAAGTAGTGACTGGTGTCACAGTGGGTAAGGATGGCACACATCCCTCCAATGGTTCAACGTGCTCACCTCGTGCTCCGTAGTCTACCCGGTCTTAGCTGCTCCAGGCTACACAATAAAGTATTCCGCGTGACCTGCGAGCAAACGCGGTTGCTCACCTACACTTCTGCTAAGGTCCATTGACGAACGAACCCTGGTTTATTTTTCGGATAATCCGCAACATGTGGTCAAGGCCTATGTAGACAGTGGTGAAGGTATCGATCGAGCAGGCGGTTTCGCGATCCAGGCATGTTATGGCATCACCTACCATGTTCACGTAATTGATCACATTCATCGCGCGTCCAGGGGCATGGGGGTCTTCTGATTCGCAAGATCGAAGGCGACTACTACAACGTGGTTGGATTCCCTGCGGCATCGTTCTTTGCCTTCCTCGATCTCTTATTAGGCGAGGACGATTTTTTGGAGGTGTAGCTACGCCGTCGCAGTTCACTGATATGCTGGCATGCTTTCGGATTGAATATGCGTATGTGCGCCTGTGCAACTCACAGTATTGTCGTCCGACTAGGCTGGTGACATTGCGCTCTTAGCAGCTGCTACATCACAATTGACATTCTCACTTTCACATGCTCTCGGTCATGTTGCGGCTTGGGCTCTGCTACGCTTTCTGCGAAGGTCATTCAGAATGAACAGTTTCCTTTATGTCTTTCGTTCAAGCGAAACAGGAAGGTTCCCCCGGTGTACAGACGGAAAACCTCGTATCACCCCCTGCTGTGCGCTGAGCGCCATACCCGCGAACATGTCCAACCGTCGATAGAATATTTAGCGATAAAGAATGCTTATGGCGTAGTGCACCCACAAGTCTCTTCTAGGCGACGCCAATTCGACGACCCTTGATCTGTCTAGCCGAGAAACAGATGTTCCAGCCCTTGCGCTAGACTGTCGACAACTGTTCGCACAACAAGAAGTAACCGGGCTGTAACCCGCCGCGGCCCGCTTCATCCTTGTATCGCGTGGAGGCCACGATCATATTTCCCTGGGGAAGGGACATAGCTCATGAGATTTAACCACGGCACTTGACATCTATCCCCTCACGGTCGTGGTACTCCGGACAACCCGCGAGTGCCGAAAAAACTTCTAGACCTTCATGCCTATTTCAGTACCTTCTATATGTTTCGAGTCTTACATCCTAATTCCCATCGTTCTCATCACGGGCGCCTACGCGAGGTCCATCAGGACCCCGGACTACCCCTTCAGAGGCTGTTTCCGAATCCAGACAAGATTTGGACCTTTTGGGCATGACAGCCGTGTCCCAGTCCAGACAAAACCGAGAAAATTTGGCAAACAGCTGGGTCAGATTGTCCAGACATGATGAGGTCTCGGGCCCCTAGGTAGATCACTGTCCAGACAAATTTGTATGTAATGGTGGCGAAGTGGAAGGAGTGTGATGTTTCTTTGAATTTCTACTGACTGGGCCAGGTTTCGATCCTGTTAGGAGTGTTTCTTTTTTGCAATGTTCACACCAGCTGGGTTAATGTGCACGTACTTTCACCCCTGGCACCCAATGGTAGTTCTCAGCAAAAACTGGTAAAAAAATAATTTTCATCACTGTTTTGGGTGTATATTTGAAACTACTCAAGATACAGATTTGAAACCACTCAAAAACTACATAATGTGCTTTCTGACTATTTCTTGATAAACATAAAGAAAACACTTTAAGTATATCAATTTGTGTCTCCAAAAAACCACCTTGAGTGTTCTTTGTCTGGTATATCTTGAGATACACCCAAAGAACAAAGGAAGTTGAGTATATCTCAAGAAACACTAGAGAGCAAATACCTTGAGTGCTTCTTTCAATGTTTCAGTTGATATACTTAGAGCAATTTCTTGGTGCTCCTCAGGGAATACTCAAGGCCCATGTTGAGTAGTTGTTGAGTGGTTCTGAATATATATCTCATGTGGTTCTAGATATACACCAAAAAATACAACACAATATATTTTCTGGCTGGTATTTCTTAGAAAACACCATCTGGCACCAGAGGTGTTTTGGTCTCTTTTTTTTCAAATCTTATGCATATGTCTCGTTCTGTCACGAATGGGTTCGTATCATGACATAGGGTATATTTTCGGGGGAATTGGGCTGCCTGGCGGCTAGACAGAGATTTCTGGCCAAAATTAGGGCTCTCAGAAGGCTAAATCACGAAATCCAGACAAATTTGGGGTCTCTGGAGGCTAGATCGGGTCATCCAGACAAAACCGGAAAATTTGGCCTTAGGCCATGCCCAATCCAGACAGAAATGGCCAAAATGTGTCCAGACAAAAATCCCGAAAATCGATGATTTTGGAAACAGCCTCTGAAGGGGTAGTCCGGGGTCCTGGTCCATCTCCCCTTCGATCACTTCCTATGATGCGTGTCCGTCGGTCCAACCACTTCCAAGGTGTCCTTAAGAAGTCATAGTTGCCTGTGGCTTCCTTACAGGTACCGTTCATACTTCTATAAACTGGCCGAAAATGATCGAAAATGATCACCAATTGACCCATCGAACATCGGGGTCGGTGAAATTTCGAGGCCGAGCCAAACTTTCCACGTCCACATCAGGAGGGCAGAAAGAAGACTCCACGCTGATTCGTGCCTGTAAGAATGTCTCCATTGCACATCCGAAATGCACGAGCTTATCTCACCTAAACTCAGCTTTACATGCGCGCTTATCCCACAAGCGTCTCATAATAATTGGTCCCGCGCAAGCGAGAGCTCGCTGGACAAGTTGTGTAATCACCGAGCAGATGTTGGTCGCGGCTACGTTCGGTGTAAATATGAAGGTAGCACACTCGGCCCCTGTGATCATGCCCTCCCATTTTCATCGCAAGGTCCTGCAATGGGGTCTTGGTTGCATGGTATATTTAGAGTTAGGAATATTGCCTGTTTCTGACTTACACGACTTGCTAAACGGCAGAAAATCGGTATCCCGTCGACTGAAGTGACGAGTCGTTTCAGGGTAACGCTCTTCTCATATACCTTCGTACCAATATACCGCGGAAGCGGTAATGCACCCATGTGGCGGCCGAAGCTTCGGTTTAGCTAGTAATGCCGTAGGAACGTTCACACTATATCTTCAATATGTTACGTTCCGAGGATTTCTTGACCAGCCTGGAAGCTTTGCTTGAAATGGCAATAAGAAGCAACGGTAATAGTCCCGCATGGTCAAGAACGGACAGACTTAGGAAAAATCATATCCATACTGAAAGTCCGATATGCGCGACTCCCAGAAAGACTACGTTTGCGGCAAGGCGGGGCGCAGAGGAAGCGGATATTTGCTCAAATGCATACGCCTTTCTGTCGGTCATAGTACGAAAAAAGGGGTGGTTAAAGTTGCGCAAGGGGTAAGTAACTCACAAGAGGATTGATGAATCATGTTCACAACCTCGATAAGTCAGTTGTATGCCTGACAAATGGCTTTCGAATGGAAGTTTTAGGCACGGTACCTGCCAGGCTGCTCGTAGTTTCCACTGCTCCGAGCCTTTTTGTGATGTGAGTTAGGCTTATCTCGCTCTCAACTTGGGAGGATGCTTACTACTACTGCATCGATGACCCCCCATTTCACTCAGACCATCTATGGTCTGATGAACCAGCCTCCGCTTGATATGCTTAGAGGTATACTCTTAGATATGTCACCCTGCGTCCTGCGTTTATTTTTATGCGCTCACCATCGCATCTAGGTGAGGTACGATGTCCTTCCTCGGTTTAGGTTGGTCCTGGAAGTGATGATTCTGAGTGTTGCCCTGATTGCCATTTTCGGGGAATCCCGTCGAACGGTTTGTTATCTACTATAACAACCACTTGCCACAGTCTTTTACTTTCTGGCCATAGAACATGCAAATCCTTACCAGATCTTTTTTATGTGCAGGGATCCATCCTTGGGGTCAAATCGGCGTCGCCGTGAAGACTTCCGAGTTTCTGTTGGCTATGGTGATAGTCGCTAGGGGCCATATTATGACTGGCCATATTTCTTGTAAGCTGGCCACGACAAAGGTGTTCGCTGTATACAATGGCCATTTGTGGACCCGAGTTTCATTTTAAAACACGCCTCTTCGGTATCCACTGCGAAGGCTCTCCCCTTGCCATGCAAACGCAGACGTCTACCATTCCGACGGCCCCCTCCACTTCCAGCACGCCACGACTAATTTCAACAACTAGCTATGTAAGCCTCCTCTAGACTTTTTCACACTTCTCATATGCACCATACTTCCGACAGGCTTCGTCCCCTCGGTTCTCAGTCAAAATTTCTCTGTTAGGAAGAGCTCTCGAGCTTGTAAGCTTAACGACGTTTACGATTGACGCTTGCCTGACATTCATGATCCGAAAGCAGGCCAGGGCTTCTAAGCTGCCTCCAAGGGACACAGTGGAACATGAAGCGTTCGTATCTTCGCGTTGTCTTCAAACGCCTAGGTGTAACACCATCGATACACTATCCGAAAAAACGCGGCTAGAAAGCAACGAACTCGAGCACCTTGAGATATCCCTCCCGACGCTCGAACCATTCTCGTTGATTCTACCTCTCCGTCGCTCCGGAGGCAGTGGTCTCGACTTGGAAGCGCAACCCTCGCTGCTATTCAACCCTCAGATCGACTCGCATGGAACGCTTCGCTCCTTTGAGGAGCTCGAACTCAATCCCATATGCGTTTCCCCCCTTACCCAGCCCCTCTCATCCTCGTACCTGTCTCATCGCTCCGCCATTGAACGTACTGCCAGTCCCTCCCCACGTCTCTCTTCTACCAACTACGAGTCCAATCCCAACTGCGAGTCAGATCCACACTCAATGCTTTCCGAGTCCGTGCCTGTTCCGACCGCTTCCAACTGCTGCTTCCCATCCTCACCGGGAGTGGCTGCCACTCAAGATAGAGTTCGGTGTTGGCCTGGAAGTTCCCCGTTCTCGTTTATTGATGATTCCGCGAACGACGATGTCTACTTTGGCGATGATGAGGATGAATGGACTGAGCGCGATGACGATTGTGACACATCAACAATCGACCGTTATGACCGACTCCAGACAGCACCTGGTCAAGTAGTGTCTCGTGAAGGCGACGGCTGTTACGGTGGCGATTGTGGAGGTGGAAGCCAAAGCGTTTGGAACTCCAAGACCAACATGATTCACTTCGCTGCGCACCACACTATTTCCCTCGGACTCCTATCTTAACCAACCATCGTTGAGTTGGTGATGTCTGGGCGGGCTCTTCATCCATTCTGATCACTGGGAATTTCTTAGGATTGAATTTCGAGCTGTCGGTAACGCGGGAACATGAGGGCAACCTTGGCGATGCTCCCGTTCTCCAGAACTCACTGTAACACTGATTGAAATACCAAGCCCGTTTTCAAAATTTGTAGGCGTCTTAGATTGAGCATCTCTACGACGATCTCCACGTGCACGTCTCCCGTTTATTTCTGTTCCTACCTCGTGCAGAAGCTTCTTGGGCGTTTATCGCGATCTTGATAGCATGGATAAGGTCAAACTCATGAAACTTCGTCACTCTCCCTGAAGCCCCCACATCCTGCCACTCAGTCGAACGAGTAATGTCTACAGATAATGACGCAAATCCCGTCAACGGAACATCAGAGCTCTGTAAGCACTCTTATCTTATGTTTCAAGTGTCGTATAGCTCATTTTTTTTTGGTTGTCGGCCGCCAGTCAATGCTCCAGATGCAGACTTGGTGTTTCGCTCCTCTGACCACATCTTATTCCATATCCACTCCAAAAACATAGAGGCCTGTACTGGTGGCTTTGCACCGGCCGAGTTCGCTGCTAGTCGCAACGAAGTCATCGATCTCCCTGAAACGGCATCGACGCTCGAGCTCATCTTCCAGTTCGTGTATCCGCGACCGCAGCCGCTCATAGCAAAATTGGACTTCGACGCGCTTGCTAGCCTAGCTGAGGCAGTTGAAAAATATCAAGTCTACCCAGCCCGGCAGGTGTGTAACACAGGCATGGCGTACGTGCTTTCGAACAATGCTTCTTCTTTAATATCGTTTGAACTGGGGGTTCCGTTTGTTAGAAAGGTTCTACCTGAGCACGCACTTGAAGTTCTAGAATATGCCGTTAAGCATAACTATCCGGAACTAAGTGATGAAGCTGCACGACCCGTGTCATTAGTTTCTGTAGCGGACAGAGCTGCCTCGTTGCCTCCCCATCTCGTCCAGGCATGGGTAAGCCAATCTCGCAAAACCGCACTGAAGTGCCACACATCTTACATGTGCATTCCGGGGGTTGTGATGGACAGCTACGCTACCATGCCATGTGGACTCATCAGCGTGGCGATATGATGTCTTGTCTCAGCCAACACTCATGCAATAATTGGTCGCGATACCAACATCTTATCACGGAGAAGTTTTGGAAATGCTCAGGAATACCGAGTGCTGAAAAATTGGCCGCGATCGTCAGCATTCCCGACAAAGCTAAAACGTCGTGTTGCCAAGAGTCTGCGCTGTCACGGGGCAAGGAGATTCTACAACTCATCCAATTGTTGCCCCCATTCACGAAATTCTTGGCGCACGGTGACTGGTCTATGGAGACCACGAGAAAGCGCTCTTCTCAACGCTATTACCTTGAATGATGATGAGAAGGAAGAATACTTATGTAAACAATCTAGCGGGCATTTTGGATGTATCTCAAAGGAGTTGAGTATGGAATAAAGCCCTTGCCTTAAATCAACGAACCGAACCGGAAGGTCAGATGGCAAGAAATGGTGTGTGATTTGACCCGTGGCTGGTGGTTCCGATAGGATTTCCGTCGACGAACCACCGCCTTCTCGCCCTTCTCCCCCCGTAACGTCTCCTTGACGTGAACATGTCCAGCGAAATAGCAGACAGCAGTGGACAGCAGAAGTCCACACAGAGACAAAACACAGAAAGCAGAGGCGGGAGCAACAGCACTGGCACAGTCCAACAAATCCCAAAGTCAACCATCCAAACACCGCCAACGAACAGGAGCCCCCACTCACCCAAGTTGAAGGTTACTCGCCACCCCCCACCGCCCCGCCCATACTCCGACTCACTTGTCGCATCCCCATACAGCAGCAGGAAACGCGTCTCTGGGCCCTCCTTGAACACATAGGGCACTAACACAGCATGACCCATACACCACGTCAGCCATCTATGCCCCTGGACAGCCAGAAAATTTAACCGGGGTCCACTCACAGATCATATGGTCCCCAGCATCGTACAAGCAATCAGAATACTCCTCCCAGTGGAACGCGCCCTTGGGGCAACACCTATCGTAATCGTTATCATCATCATCTGAGCCCTCATCGTATTCGTCTTCACCACCCTCACCACCTTCTCTACTTTCCCTCTGATCGCTCGGCACCATCGTCCTCCGATATTCCGACCAATTCTCCATCCTGTCAAGGTACCGACACTCCGTCGCGGCATACAACGCGCTCGCATTGCGTCCGGGTTGCGCGTCGTCCCATCGGGCGTGTCGATGCCCCACGCGAAGGGCTTGAGGCGGTCGTTGTCGGCTGCGAAGATGAGCTTGCGGGACTCGTCGAACGAACGCTAGGGGTATATGCAGGTGCTGCAAGTTCTGGAGTCTCGATGGTGTAGATCCTTGGGAAAGGAGGGGTCGAGTCGGAAGTGGATGGGAGGAAGTACTAGAGGACCGGGGAGCGGTCATTCCACCCGCCGGCGCCCGCGAGGGCGAGGCATGCAACCAGCCAGAGGGAGAGGAGATCTGCATGCGGATAGGGTCGGGGATGGTGTCGGCTGTGATTTCGCAGCGGGTTTGGTAGATGTAATGGATTGTGGGGCTGGTGGGTGTTGGGGAGGGACGACGTTGGGCTTGAAGCGGGAGAGTGTGGTTGTGGAAGTTTCGGGAAATCGGACCAGGGTGAGGAGCATCCGTAGAGAGGGTTTTTGGTTGTAATTGGATTCACCAGATAGGAGAGTTGATGGCTGACAGAGGATGAAAAGAAATGAACTTTCAGCTTTAAAGCTTAAAGCCTGCAGCTGGCTTGTGTGGGTGGCGGATCTCGTCCAGCTTACCATGGCCTGCTAGATCAACAACATCGGCGAACGATTCTTTGGTTGGAATCGCTTAAAATCGACGTACCTACGATACTCTCGAGAGCCTTGTCTGACGAAATGACCACCTCGGGATTGGCATCGCGCAAACAAAATCAGGCGCCCTGTCAGTCGTAGCTTGAATGTGAGTGACTGCGACGTTGAGCAGCCTGCCAGCCTCAGCTATAAGCTCCCTGTGGTCCAGTGCGACCATCGACTCCCGCAAACGACTGCAAATTTCAATGAGGATAGTCATCGAGGACTGTTTCTTCCTGTCCTCCGCGGCTGCCTGCCGCTTCAAGTGTTCCGAGTCTTGTATAAACTATCGATGTGACCATTAAGCGCTTCACGCCCAGTTCGTGAGGTGGGGCGGAATTGAAGTTGAATGCCATAGAGGTCAGGATGAAGATCCCCGTCCTATTTCCAAACCCCGCGTGACGTCACGCGACAGCACACGCCCGAACTCCAACAACCATCACGCCGCGCATGGACACATGGTGGAGGCGTCGACCTCAGCACTCACACGGCGGTACAGAGTATCGTGTCGATGAACCCCAGAACTAGTCAAAAAGTGAAGAAACTCAAGTTATACTGTTTGAGAACCGATCGCTAAGGCACTCAATTTGTTGTGGGACCCTGCCATGTAAGAAAATGGACAATTCTAGAATCAAAACATACAGTCAATGCCCTAGATTACGAAAATCGTGACAAGCGGAATATAAAGTGGAGGAAAAAAAGAAAGGAAGCAACTGGAAATGTCTGCGACACTGGTCCATGCACTAAATAGCATTGCGGACTAGGTGCCAGTAACAGTGACCCGGATCCTCTTGACACTCGCGCTCATCGTCTGAGCCTGCTGGAAACGAAGATTGACGAGGTGGGTCCCAACTTCCCTAGCCACAAACGTAAAAATGACCGTAGACGTCGCGTCGCCGTGATTAGGCACAATACGGTACTTGTTCAGCAGCACCCCGTAGTCCTCAGCGTCAGCGCTCGCAGCCGCAATCAAACCGTTCATCTGGCACTTGTAGTCGAACGACGAGCCAACGCCGTTCACCGTGTCGTCGAAGAGGCCCCTGTTGAATACAGGAATGTTGTACGCAGACCAGGTGACGGCAGGAACATGGAGCGAGAAGGGGTTGTTGACGGTTGTGTGGGCAAGGAGCTTACGCGCCACTGGTACCAAGGCGGCGCTGGATGATCCACCGGATATGTCGATCATGAGGTTACCGGAGACAAGAAGGATCCGACCTGCAGCTATGTGGGCGGCGTATTGGACGGCGTACTGTGCGCAATCACCGAAAGGCGCTGGAGCCCACAAGCTCTCCAAATTTTCGTCGTCAGGTCCGAGATCGACTTGATGGTCCTTGAGCAGGAAGACAAAATCGTCGCGGGCAGCCTCGAAGGATCTTCCGAAATCAAGTTTTCCGTGTTCATCGACATGCGTTTCCGCCCTAACACGCACGACCACGTCGCCCTCGACACCATCAACACCAGGCACGCTCCCCACGCCCTCCACGCCAGTCAAGTGCCACAGCCTCTCCACCACTCCCTCTCCAATATTGGCACTCTGGTATGCGACCTCGCAGCCGTTGCCGAAGGCTATTTTGGCCCAGGTCCCAACGTCGTCCCAATGACCCTGAGAGTACGTCTTCGCATTGTTAACCCTGCACCTCCGAACGAAATTCTCCATGTTCGCACCCAGCGCTGAATAATCCGAGCGAGGGTAGGCCATGAGTTTGCTAGTAACACCAGCTTGCTGTGTGATGTTGGCTACAGTGCCGGGTCCGAATCGCCATCCACGCTCCCGGTACAAGATCGTAGTGGTATCGATTGTCGCACGCAAATATTGTGCTGGAGTTTCCGTACCCGCATGAGGACCGCCCGTGGCGTCAAAGATGCGCTCCTGAGGATGATTGGGTGAGAATTTCTCGAAGAAGCCATTGAACACGTGTATTCCGAAGGGTTGTCTCCTTTTGTCGTTCGCCTCGACCAATGGGGGAGCAGGAGGGATGGTTCCCCGAAAGAAGGGATTATTGCAAGTCCAACGGATGCCGACGAGAAATGTAGGCTTTATGAACCCATTGGGCTGGTGGAGGAGCCACGTCGGTCGGTAGCCAGCGAAGCTGCCGGAAACTTGCACCATGGCTGCTTGGTCCATGCAATTCACAATAGGTTGTAGACTTCCCGGAGGGGTTGAAGGCCACCGGCGCTGGATGTAATGGTTGTAGTCGAAAAGCCCGCCGCGCTGGTCGACGCCAAAACGAGCCTTGCCTGTCACAATAACAAGCAGAGTGAGTATGGTTTGCAGAATAGCATACGTAGCCACGCGGACATACCGATAACTGTGTCATATACCTTTGAGTAACTTGAAAAGGCCTGCCTGGTTACCTGCGACCAGTCACCACTTCCTTGTAGTGGTGCTATGCCGATGACAATCTTAGCAACGAAAGGTGACGATGACTAAATCAGGTGGCTCACCAAACTTGGAATGAGGATTTTTTACCAGGACCACCGACCTTAAAAAATCGATAGGAATCCCTGACAGACCAGTCAAAAAGATCTCATGGATGTCGGCCGAAATCCAGTAGAGCTCAAGACGTGTTTCGTCTGAACTCCTAAGGCTGCGTTCGGCCTGTCGTTGTTCCATCATCCAAATAAAGTCTCCGTTGAATGTAAATGGGCCTGGGCTGCTGTGAGGTTGAATGACATATGCCGCAACGGTCGCTTCTTTCGCAGGCGTGATAGTGAAAACGTCGCTCTCGTAGACCTTCGAGCCACCCAGCATTCCGCACAGACGGTAGCTTGTGCCGAAGAGGTCGAAGTTAGTGACCTTGATAGTGACATCGAGCAACGAGCTCCACGCCAGAGGCGAGGTGAAGTCATAGGCGAAGACGTTAGGCGCGAATGAACCCTCATCGTCGCTGTGCGTATTATTGTGTTCCCAGAGTATGTGATTGCCGAAGATGAACTCTCCAGCAGAGTTACGAACAGGGTGGTCAGAGTGGGCAGAGATATGGAGGATTTGAAAGGTTTGTTGATCAGCCGTAAGAGAGAGAGGGACTTGGTACCCTAGTACGGATGATAGATCTATGCATGTAGAGTAGATGGTAAGATGCTCGTTTCGTCTGAAGGGCGAAAAGAAACCTACAACTTAGAAGGCATATGATTAGCGAGAACATGGTTGAGAAGCACAGGGTCAGTGGGAAAGGGAAAGGAGAGACGGGCGGCAATTTATCTGGTCCGCAGGAAGCATGCTCCGAGTATGCGTAGTGATTCGATGACATACGATGAACACCTCAAATTTCCCAGTTGCGCCTTCTATTCTACCCGTCTGCAACGCTCTTAGCCAGGAGGTGCGCAGTTCAATCATGTCCCTTGTAGATCTTCGCCCTTTCCAACTTGGTCGAGGCTATGCAAGAATGTACCGCCCTCACAGAGCTGAAAGCACGACCGGTGATACCATAACGGATTCCAAACCTCACAAGACTGGTGAATTTTAGCCGTCGATGAGACTGAAATCACCGAATGCAGTCAATCTTTGCGCGCCAAATTTGGGAAAAGCCGCCATATTGAAGAGGCCTAAATTCGATGGCAATTGTCTGTGGCGTCGCATGTGTCCAGCTTACATACCATTCCGTCCTTCGTTTTCATCAGGATGAGCGTCATAACCTCCAGGCGTGTCGACGGGAAGACAAGGAGAAAACGGGGCATGATCGTGGGTGAAGCGATGGTGAAAATGGCATCGTGAAGTCGCGCAGAGTTCAGTTTGGTAACATGACAGCAGGGACGTGACAAGATATACCCGAAGTTTGGGGTCACGTCGAGTGGGGAATAACGGGAACGACAGGTCAAGCTTCGACATTTAAGGTCCTGCTTCCATTCAGTGGCAAGAGCGGGAGAGCGAGCCCGGCATGATCATCCTGGTCTGGCAGTCGAATCATACATCTTCACCACCCGTGCGAGTAAATGGATAGGCAAACATTTCTGCAATGGCTTCTGGGGACATGGTACATGACAGGATCCTGTCTGCCTTTTGAGATATGGTGTCATACCTGCGGACCACGTCCGCGATCCTTTTGGTTTGCAATCGGCTGCTGCCTGCCGGAATGACAACGATGGATGGGTGACATTCGCTTGATGCACTTGGGTCTGCTCGCGTAAACACAAACTTGTCATGAGGAAGCAGATCTCTTGTAACGTATAATGTGGCCTGGAAGAGCAAGCTCAGCTTCGGGCGTGCCTGTTTTTTTTGGATATCACAGACCGACCGCCATTTGAATGGATCACAAGTTGTCGATGGCGTCGATGGCGTGGTCACACCTTAACAAAATGATTACCAAGTTTATTGAAGCGGTGAGGGAAATACACGCCGACTGAATTCTCTACGTCATCATAAGCCAACCCAACGCACACCCTGAACCTGGTTAGCGAGCCTTCGACTTGCCTGTCCAAGACATAGGACAGTCAGAGACAGAGATTCTCCACACCATCGTCTCATCCAGCGGGTTTCTCCGCAGGGAATGGAGGTACAGCCCTGATAGATCCTTTCGGCGTCTGGGGTCTTCCGCGAAACCCGGGCGGACAGTTCCAGTCTATCATATGTGAAGTTATTAGCGTTTTGAACGACGTGCGATCAAAGTATAGATAAACGTACCGTGAAATAGAGCTCAAGCAAGGATGCAAGGTCGTAGGCCAGCTGGGCGCGGGTGATAGTGGAGCAATAGCATCTGGTGGGAATGAAGAAGTATTTCTTGTGGTATCCATGTTGCTGTACAACGAAATAAGCATGATTGGGCACGAAGCCCGAGACAGAGACGCACGTTGGTGATGACGCGGATCCAGGTCGGGCACCCTGGGACGCCCCACGACGTCAAAACCTCTTCTTCAGGCATCAACAAGGAACCCAGCCTCAACGCCTTGACGTCGGCGAGTAGGGCGCCCTTGGACTCAGACGCGTGAAAGTAAACACAGTGATCCTGGCGACGATGGCCCTGTTTTTTCTCCGCTGAGCAAGAGGACGAGCTTGTCGACTCTGATGATTGTGTTGGGACGGGGGATGTGGAGAGAGAGGCGTCGAGGCCTTGGTCGACGGTAGAGATGGTGACGAGGGTGGATTCTGAGCCGGTGTCTGACGATGCGCACGACATGCGACGGGATGAGCTTGTTGAGGTGGACACAGGAGAGAACAGGACGTCAGGCTGATAATGATCGCCTTCGTCCTACGGGTAGGCCTCTATCAGGAAGAGCTGGATAGTGAAGTATCATAGACAGACCTTGGAAAATGAATCGGCCAATTCAAAAGCTCGACCCTTGAGACAGTACTCGGCCTTGCAAGGCCACCGTTCCGCTGCTCTTTCCTCTATGTCCAACTTCTCTAGAAGCCTTGATTCTTCTTCTTCATCCTCGAGGAGCCCCGAAGGAAGGAAGAAACCTGAGCCCGAGTCTTTAAGATGGTCAAGTAGGAACAAGCTGACGTCGTCCTCGTCCGCCTCTTGGGTCCGCAGAAGGTGGGGTAGAAGTACATATTCTCCTTTCGTGTGAAGGAGGCGTTCATCGACGTCGGGTTCGTCATTGAATGTCACGTTGAACCCGGCAGTCGGCGGAATGACGGAGATGGTAACATTGATGTCGGTGTCGCGTTGATTCTCGCTCTGCGTGGATGTTACATCAAAGATGGACTGGTATGGCAGGTATGGGTGCTTACGAGCCGAAGTGCTGCGAGAGCCTTTAGGTTGGCAGCGGTATCAACATGTTCTAGACCTGGAGGGGCATGGAATGTGCTGGGAGGGTTCGGCGGGATGGAAGGCATTCCAACTAGTGACAAGGGGTAGTTCACTTGTTAGATCGTATGGAATATACTGAATGAAGTGAAATAATGAAAGAGAAGCTTTATATACCTTGGAAAGACAATGAATATCATACGGTTGGCCAGCGTAAACGAGACTGAGTCGACCTACGCGTTGATCAGACTCAGTGGCCAGGATTCTCCTCATATGGTCTGTGTGTTCCATCTGGCCGGGCCACAGTTCCTATTGACATTGTTCTAATGAGCCTCTTTCTACTATTCCCTCAAGCGATATAAGCCAACGCTTACCTTTCTTGAGATTTGCTATAGTCTTCGGCAGTCCTCGAGTTCCTTATTTTTAAAGCGAGCCGTAGACCTTCAGCGACTAATAACAGAGTCGTGGAGATTTGAAAAGGGCATTAAGAGGCAGTGGCATAAACGACGAGGTAATTATGCCACATGGTGTAGACAAAGGAAATTGTTTGGTCGTGATTGTGATGGGGCTACATTTTTTTTCGTGAACACCCCCATCCGAACTTCCACCATTTCAGAGAACGTAGAACAGACATGTTGACGTTTCAGAAGACGAACCCGAAAGGTGCGTGGCATGGGAGCCACCATCATAGCTCGTTTGTGTTTTTGGTGCGAATCGTGGCTGATCCGGTGATTTTGCTTGATAGTTCTTTTATGCAAGACATTATAATTTTTCGTACTGCAAAATTGGATTTATGATGTTTATAGATAACGGGTAAGCCATTCTTAGGGTAGGGCATTAGGTTGTGACCATTTTTTCTAGCTCCAGACTGTTGAACATGCCGGGCCACCATCTTGACTCCGATTTGGTTGTGCGCGCAACACTTCAAGTGAGTTGATTAAGTACCTATCGCTGGATCTCTCACTCACCCTGTTCTCTGGCAGGCAACTCGCTTGCATGTCCTCATCATCCGGAAGAAGACGCTATCTCACATTCTGACGGGCTCAATTTCGTTTCATGGTCTCGATTTTTAGCTGCCCAGCGTCACCACACTCGAACTGAAGGAGATCGCGACGAAAGCTTGCTAGACAACGGTGACATATGATGAAGTACTCGTCTGCAGTGCCATTAAACCCTGTTTGGCTCGACTGCTGGATAATGACCATCATGCTGGTTTCGCTCTGTTACACGTGCAGCTGTGTCGGGGCGAACCTAGGAATTTACCCTCAAACCTTATCTGTCCCACACATTGCATTGTGACGGTTACGATGCCATGACCCCAAAATTTAGGCATAGCACTTCGCCCTCCCGCTTTTGTGTTACCGAACGGACCTTGCCGTCCATCGCTATACCAGATCTCCCGCCGCTTCACCTACACTCGTGTTCCCTATGGTGTTACCTTCCCCTCCTATTTGGCACTTTGGGTTATGTCATGTTTTCGACCAAACGCTCAGGACAGTATGGTTCATCAGCCCAACAGAGGTGACTACGCACACGCCACTTTGAATGACAGTTGCTATCGAAGTTCGGCCTTTTCAGTACAATGACAGTTTTTGGAAATCTGAGCAGCAGAGGTTGGCCATTCTTGGTGGTTTGCTTTTGGTCGACTGAAGGGTGGGGAGATCAGATGACTGCGAACAGGGGGAATTCAACTTTCACGTCATGGGCCGGAAGACTTAGCGTTTCCCTAGGGCGCACTTTCTCCTCCTTGAGGGCTCGTATGTTCCTGCGGGGCGAAGCCACATATCCTTCCCGTTCGGAGGACGAGGTTTGATTCTGGGGAAGGGATGAGGTGGAGGGATAAGGTTTGGGACACTAAGAAAGCGGCTAGACCTGCTGTATGTTAAAATGAGCAGGCCTACAACACTCACTCGGGATAGCAGTTGACCCTCGCAATCGCGCGAGGTGCCGCATTACTAACTACAACTTAAATACATTGTGTAACTACAATAGAACTTGAAATAGGAAGGTGTAAAATGGTAAGCCACAAAAATGCAAAATTTTAGTCCCATCAAGTGCCACAATCACTTCTTGTGGTGTGCTTGATATTCCAACACTGTAGCCAGTGTTAAGGGCTTTGCAAGTGATGATGGCAGATTGGAGCAAACTAGGCAGCTGAAAGGCTTGACTTGGAATCATAGCAGTCCCACTGGATTGTGGAGGTCATCTTGCATTATGCACTTGATGTATGATATTGATATTGGGTTCTGGGTTCAAATCATTTTTATTCACACCTGCATAAATACTTTCGTGAGTCTTGACTACTGTAATCATCCTCTACATTGCTATTAAAATGTGTGAAGGACTTAGGCGCCTGGTTAGCAATCGCAAATGAGCTTGGGCTCATCAACTTATCTGCCTTGACTGAGTAACATTGCATACATTGTTGAAGGTCCTCATGACATATTGTCTTCTGCCTACCTCTTTGTGTGACGACGTGGTATTGGGTCTGGTCACCTGACATGCCCAAAGGCCATGGACAACAGTAGCATACTATTAGTAATCATTGTTTGTATTCCTTTTTCGGACTTAGAATACATTAAGCATACCATTATCATCTCGTCGACCCCCTCTCTAAGGATCGCCGAGCCGTGCTCACCTTACGGACCATCGCGTACACCGCCGCCCCTGCGTAGGGTCACAATGCCCCTCCTCTAGGGCTACAAGAGCCCGGTGTCGGATGACAACACCCCTTAGCAGGGTTACAGCTAGGTACAACCACCATGGTACCCAGAGCACGCGTAGGCAGGGGAACCTCCACAGGTGACCCGCGACGCAGCTCTGCCTCCGGAACCAAATGTTGACCTGTGAGAAGTCCATGGACGCCCGATGTCGCCACTCGGCATCACACTTTGACTTCCTTTCAGCAGATCCCAAGGTCTGGTTGAAGGCCTCCTCTTTGCATAGCACTCAGCACAGTCACGAGTCCAAAGCGGAGCCTGTGAAGCACAGCAGTGTTGAGGTAGAACACAGGCACTACTTCAAAATCCTTGGGTTTGTGAGGGACAGAACATGACCACTGTGGAACACTTTTCCAGTTGATATGCATCTACAGCATGGGATTTTTGTAGGGGGGACCTTTATGAAACCAACTTGGCATGTAGCCCCAGTGCTGTCTCCTCTGCTAGTGATTTTATACTTGTCACTGTTAGGACTGGCATCCTCAACTACTCAACCAAGGTTCAAGTCCAGACACTTGTTGGCAACTAGCCTAGACAAGGTCTCTATCCTAGCCTTTGGTGGCAAACAGATAGTCAATAGCCTGCTTTGAGGGGCAAGGCTATAGTATACCAGCTTTCAGGGCACAGTCATTGGTTCAGAGATCGAGCAGAAGGGATGTGGTAAGTCCCAAGGTGTTATCAGAATAAGAGGGTACATTCCAATAGATCAAGCTGGAGAGCTTGATCAACTATGGTAGGGCTTATATACAAAGGATAATACTCCAAATAAAAGTATGGGGTTCAGAATATCATCAAGGAAATGGAAAGTGAAGGTTGGTAGGTATAGTTATGACAGATCCCTGATATAGGATGGGAGTTGGGAAGGGAAGTGATGTGGGTCACAACAGCAAGGCTGTGAAGGCAACAACAATCTGTCAAGGATAAATATAAGTAAGGAAGAGTCAGAATGAGTCAGAGATGAAACACAAGTTATAAATAAGCTGAGAGCTGAGGTGTCTGAGGTTTGAAGAGAAAATAAGAGCGAAGTAAAATTGTAACATTACCCCCCCACTACCTTTGAAGTCCCTGACTTCAATACCCAACTGGCTCTCCAGTGATGTTTGCGTAACCTTCATCATTGAGGGGGTCATCATAATGATCATCAGAGTAATACCCATTGTTATTGTTTCCTCCCCAGGTTTCTGCTGACCATGGGCAGTTTTCAGGCATGTGCCCAGGAGCTTGACGATGACAATGGGGGCATTGGAGGCCTCAACAGTTCTTGGTGGGTGTAAGGGCAACCCTCAAAGGCTTGTAGGCTCGTACAAGACTGGCAAACGGGAAATCCAAAGTATATTAGATGAGGTATGGTAGATACTGGGAACGACACACCTGGCAAAGGGGAAATCCAAAGAGAACAAATCTAAGGATCCCTCTGCCAGGTGTGTCCTGTATATATGATCTGGTGGCTGATAAACTGTATAGTTATAGACCCCCTATACTATGGAGTGGGGGCAAAAGGATGAGCCGATGCACATGGCATTCTGAGGGCCGAAGTCTGGAGTCTGACAAAGCAGGACATCAGAGTTGGTGGCAGGGAAAGGCCGGCAGAGTTGGCGATGTCCAGAGATGTTGTACCTAGAAGTAAATATGTGTAACAAGTGTAGGGAAAAAGGAATGGGATAATGGAATGAGATAGTGTCCCCTTACAGTGGGGTGATTTGTTTGACTGCAAACATTGCATTGACTGTATTGTCAATGAGGTTGTCGGGTTTGGGGCTGCTGAGGAGGGGGTGAGGAAATGACAATGGGGTGAGAAGGGGAGTTGCCGCAGTTAGGAGACCTTTTAAGAGGGGACTTTTCTTTGTGGTATCATTTTGATATGACTTTTCATTTAACAAGAGGGGGTTTTTGAGGGGTGGAGTTGCCTGTTTTCAAGCTTTTGGTGAGATTCAAGGGGTCGATGGTTTTGGGAGGAGGAGGTAGTATCCAGTCTGGCATGTTTCCTCAGGTAATATAGTAGCATTGTGGGGGAAATTGTCAATAAAGACTGGGAGTGCTTCCACTATACCTAGGTCCATCATACTGTGTAACAAATCATGGTATGTGTCATCCAGGCCTTTCAATCCATTCATGCTTCTCTCAACTATCTCTTGTAAAATAGTGATCTCTGTCATCAGGTTAATCTGTCGTTGGTGTATCTCATAGGTTGCATGGGCTACTGGTCTGAGCATACCTCCTTGTTGTCCTATGCAGGCTAGTTGTTCTGCGTTATCATTAAGGGCTAACCATTTCTTTAGGGCGTTGAGGTAGGTAAATGTAAGGGGACACTATCTCATTCCATTATTCCATTCCTTTTTCCCTACACTCATTACACATATTTACTTCTAGGTATGACATCTCCAGACATTGCCAACTCCACCAGCCTTTCCCTGCCACCAACTCTGATGTCCTGCTTCATCAGACTCTGGACTTCAGCCCTCAGAATGCCATGTGCATCAGCTCATCATTTCACCCCTGCTCCACAGTATAGGGGGTCTATAACTATACAGTTTATCAGCCACCAGATCATATATACAGGACACATCTGGCAGAGGGATCCTTAGATTTGTTCTCTTTGGATTTCCCCTTTGCCAGGTGCATTGTTCCCAGTATCCACCATACCCTGTCTAATATACTTTGGATTTCCCCTTTGCCAGTCTTGTATGAGCCTACAAGCCTTTGAGGGTCGCCCTTACAGTAGAACAAATCTCTTACAAGGTCCGGGACATCCAAGAATGTTGTCAAGTATTCAGATAGCCTTGCATCAACACTTACTTTCATCTCCGAACTTCCCCCACCTTGTCCAGTAGTCATGGACCCCAAACTGGATGTACCTACCCTGGCACCTGCTGTCGAACAGCCTGAGCAGGAAGCCTGGCAGAGGCTCATCACCGTCAAGGGACAACTACAGACCCAAGCCAGCCAAATTGGCCAAGTCCTAAATTCAGTCACCAAACTCTGGCACATCGTCAAGCAGCTTGCCATAGATACAGCTCATCGTGTCCCCAACCCTGTTGCTGCACTGAACCCTGTGCCAGCAACTCTGACTGCTGCGCAGCATTCCCCACACTCTACAGATTGCCTGTGTCCCGCACCCCCTGACTCCTTTGATGGCAAGAGGGAGAAAGGGCATGCCTTCATCAACTCCTGCAATCTGTTTATGTCTCTCGTCCCAAAGGCATTTCCGGATGAACAGACCCACATCACTTGGGCCCTCTCATACATGAAAGGGGGCCATGCCACCCATTTCACAGCCCATACACTGCGTTACCCCAAGTCCTATGGTGGAGTTCCCCGTTTCTGATCCTATGCAGAGTTCTGTACAGAGTTTGTCTCTTCATTTTGTGCTCAGGATGAAAAGCAAACAGCTGTGACCACCCTTGAGACTGAGGACTACTACCAAGGAGCCCGGTCTGTTGACAACTATATCGACACCTTCCAGGATCTCATGGAGGAGTCCAACTTTCCTGATGGAGCACAACTCATGTTCCGTTTCTGACGTGGTCTTGCAAAAAGGATCAAAGACAAAGTTGCAGGAATGGTGGATGGGTGCCCCTCCAATGAACATGTTGACCAATGGATCGAAGCTGCACACTTGGTTGACTACAACAACCAGGCTAATCATGACTTCCATGCATCTGCCAAACTCCAAGTAACCCTGGCTGTGATTCTGGCTAATCAGACTCCCAGAGTTGTCTCATTTCATCCATTCTCTGCTCCCCCCGTTCATGCCATCCCTCCAGGGGCTGCACCAGTTACACGTTCCCTTCCCTCTGGTGTCCCAATGGATATCGACACCTCTCGTCAGTGCTTGCAAACTCTGGGCATCTGTTTCCAATGCAAGAAACCTGGACATCTTTCCCAAGACTGCCCAGACCAGTTTGATATCTGTGCAATGACAGCCGAAGAGTGCCAGGACTGGGCTATGAGTCTTCTGGTTGAGCAGGATACTGTTTACACCCCCAAGCCAAATGAACAGGCCTCCACTACAAGCGCAGAAGGCCAGTCCAGAGAATTAGAGGAGGATTTTTAGTTATGCCACAGGTGAAAAGTATGCCCCTGTTGGCAGGTTCCAATCAGTTTGCATGTTTGTCTGTAGAGTCTGCAGAATCCCATTCCATTGCTGCACTCTCCCCATGTGAACTCTATTCAAATCAAGACATACCCCCTTCTTCTCCTGGACTCCCAGACATCAGAGTTCACAACTCTGGTTCACCAGGGAAACCTCCCTCCTGTTGTGGACTACCCCACTGGGAGAAATGCCTGCCCTGCTGTTATGTTCTTGCTGCTATTCCAAGTCCTAACTCTCTGTCCCTCAACATGGAGATAGAGACCACAGACACTCAGGAGATCCACAGCTTGAAGGCTCTGGTGGATTGTGGCACCTCTGGACTCTTCCTACACACCTGCTTTGTGCAACAGAATAATCTCACCACATGTCCCCTCTCTCAACCCATTCCCATGAACAATGTGGATGGAACTCTGAACATGGCTGGCTCCATCACAGACATTGTGGACCTGATCCTGCATTACAACAGACATGTGGAACATGCAGTGTTTGCCATCACCAATCTCAGTTGACAGGACATGATCCTTGGGTACACCTGGCTCTGAGAGCATAACCTGGAGATTGACTGGGCAGCTGGGACAGTCTCAATGAGTTGTTGCCCCTCCTGCTGTCAGACCTGTAGAGAAGAGGTGAGAGCAGAGTGTAAAGCACAGACTAAACTCTGGTGTGACGACTGGCTTTCAACCGGTCACATGTCATGGGGCTTGGAGGTCCGGCATTCTAAGAGTGTCCGGGCCACCCCCTTCCCAGGGGTCCGGCATTCGGAGAAGTGTCCGGGTCACCCCTTGAAGACTCAAAGTCATGTCTTAAGCATGGGCTGGTGGTGTAACGGTTAAACACGCTGATCCTTTGGAACCTTTGGAGCTGAGATCCCGAGTTCAATCCCAGGCTGGTCCATGTTTTCAACGATTTCCCAGACGGTATCACATCTGGGCTGCTATACATGTGTGCCATACTGGTGGAGTCCCTCTACCTGAACCAGACTTTGATGATGTCCTGGACTTGTGCCCAGACTCTGACAATGAGGATGATGATAAGGTTTACAAGGGCTATATCCCAGATATGAGCCCAGAGTCAGACTCTGAATCAGATTCAGAGTCCAACACAGGGACAGACATGGAGGCTGACCTCATGGAGGAAGGTGATCGTATATTTGCAACAACTCTCTTCGGTTACCCGACTGAGGAGATCCAAGCAAGTCAGATGACATCTCAATGCCTAGCAGAGGCCTTTGCACACAACTCCATGCCAAAGTCCTTTTGTGATGCCATCCCCAATCACCTCCGAGATTTTGAGGACATTTTCTCCAAAGCATCATTTGATGAGCTTCCCAACTGAAAGCAATGGGATCATGCAATTGAACTTGAACCAGGCTCAACTCCAAGTGCATGCAAGGTCTATTCCCTTGCCCCAAATGAACAGTCAGAGCTTGATGTGTTTTTGGAGGAGAATCTCAAGTCTGGTCATATCCAGCCTTCAAAATTGCCCATGGCATCTCCAGTCTTCTTTATCAAAAAGAAGGACAGTTCCCTCCAGTTAGTGCAGGATTACCAGACATTGAATGCCTTGATGGTGAAGAACTGCTACCCTCTCCCCCTCATCTCCAAGCTCATTAATAACCTCCGGGGTGCACGATATTTCACCAAATTGGATGTCTGGTGGGGCTACAATAATGTCTGCATTAAAGAGGGAGATGAGTGGAAGGCAGCATTTTGGACAAACCATGGGCTCTTTGAGCCGTTGGTTATGTTTTTCGGACTCATGAACAGTCTGGCCACATTTCAGATGATGATGAATGACATCTTCCATGATCTTATAGCAGAAGGAGTTGTTTGCATATACCTTGACAATATCCTTATCTACACCAAAACTCTGGAGGAGCATTGTTGCATCACTTGTCTCATCCTGGATTGTCTCTGTGAATACTGCTTGTTCCTGAAGCCCAAGAAATGTGAATTTGAACAGACAGAAATCGAATATCTCAGACTTGTCATCTCCCACGGAACGGTATCCATGGACCCAGTGAAAGTGGCTGGAGTTGCAGAGTGGCCAACTCCAAAAAACAAGAAGGAGGTACAGTTGTTCCTAGGCTTTACCAATTTCTACCAATAGTATCCGGGATTTCTCGCATCATGCGTGACCTCTCTTTGACCTTATGGCCAAGGATGTTACATGGGTGTGGGGACCTGCACAGCAAGATGCCTTTGACACCCTCAAGCATGCCATTACCTCCAAGCCTGTTCTCATATTTCTGGACAATGGCCAACCTTTCTGGGTAGAAGCGGACAGCTTGGACTTTGCCACAGGGCCAGTGTTGTCTCAACAGTCTCCAGAGGATGACAAATGGCATCCAGTTGCATTCTACTTGAAAAGCCTAAATGCAGTCAAGCGGAATTATGAGATCCATGACAAGGAGATGCTTGCAATTATCCATTTGCTTGAGGAGTGGAGGCATTTCCTGGAGGGTGCACAATACCAGAACAAGATCCATACTGACCACAAAAACCTCCAGTATTTCTTGACTGCCAAGAAGCTCAATTGACAGCAGGCAAGGTGGTCTTTGTATCTTGCTAATTTTGATTTTGTGTTGCATCACCACCCTGTATGGACCATGGGCAAACCCAATGCCTTGTCCCATCACCCAGATTACAGAGATGGGAGTTCTGACAATACAGACATTGTGTTGCTCAAACCAGAGTTCTTTGCTATCTGTGCTCTAGAGGGTCTGGCTCCTGTGGGTGAAGAAGAACAGATCCTGTGGGACATCCATCAGGGGAACAGAGGGAACATGCATGAGGACATTGTGGCCAAGGCTGCTGCCACATTGAAATCCACACGTTCTGGAGTTCAGTCAGTGAAGAGTGCAGAGTGGGCGGAGGAGCAGGGAGTCCTCACATTCCGTGGTCGAATCTATGTTCCCAATGACCCGGACCTGCAGTGCCGGATTGTCGAACTCCATCATGACTCCCACATCGCCAGACACCCTGTCATTGGAAGACGTTGGAGTTGGTATCCCAGAATTATTAGTGGCCACAGATGTCCTGGTATATCGGCTCCTACACCAGCGCCTGTGACCTTTGTCAACGGACAAAAGTCCGGAGACAGGCTCCAATGGGTAAGCTGCACCCCTTGCCCATTCCGGAGGGTCGCTGGAACGTTGTGTCTGTGGATTTCATTGTGGAACTCCCGGAGAGTCATGGGTATGATGCAGTGATGGTGCTGGTGGACTCTGTGGGGAAGCGGGCACACTTTATTCCGACGCACACCACCTGTACTGCGATGGGTGCTGCAAACCTCTACTGCAAGAATGTCTGGAAGTTGCATGGACTTCTGGATGCATTCGTCTCTGATCACAGGCCGCAGTTTGTCATGGAGTTTACTCGTGAGCTTTATCGCCTCCTTGGCATCAAGCTCAGCACCTGCACAGCATACCACCCCCAATCCGATGGTCAGATGGAGTGTGTCAACCAGGAGTTGGAGCAGTATCTCTGGGTTTTCTGCAATGAGCAACAGGATGATTGGGATGATCTCCTACCAGAGGCAGAGTTCTAGTACAACAACCATGTGCACTCTGTGACCAAGTACACCCCATTCATGCTTGACACCAGTTGGAATCTGTGCATGGGGTTCGAACCCCACCCCCTGGAATTTGAACAATGAGTCAGCCAACAAGTTCTTTGACTGCATGAAGTTGGTAGAAGAGGAGGCAAAAGCAGCGCTCATCAAGGCAAAGGACAACATAGCCAGGTACTATGACCAGCATTGTACCCTGGCTCCAGAGTGCAAGCCTGGAGATCGTGTGTACTTGGACACCTCTGACATTCATACTACTCAGCCATCCAAGAAGCTTTCTCATTGCTACCTTGGACCATATACTGTCGAACACCAGATTGGCCCTCTTGCCTACCGACTCTGCCTCCCTCGTGCCATGAGTCATCTCCACCTGGTGTTCAATGCTGTCAAACTCCGCCCTGCTCCACCAGACCCCATCCCCAGCTGCCATGCACATCTGCCCCCACCTCCGACCCTTATTGACAATGAAGAGGAGTATGAAGTGGAGGAGATCCTGGACAGCTGCATCTTCTGTTGCAAACTCCAGTACAAGGTCAAGTGGCGAGGGTATGGCTATGAGGAGGCTTCCTGGGAGCCTATGGTAAACTTGTCACATTCCCACAACCTCATCCAGGACTTCCATAGGCATCATCCGGATGCTCTGCACCAAGTCTGGGGAATGTATCTTGTGGATCCTGCAGTGCATCGAGGCCCTGCACTCTAGGGGGGGGGGTGATGTAAGGGGACACTATTTCATTCTATTATTGTGATGCCGGTGCTGAGACATCAGGTGTTCGTTGGACTTCTCGCTGGTAGAAGCTGGATAGGGTTTGAGGCCGGCAATGCTTGTGGGAAGCTATGCCTTGCCTCGAGAGATGAAGGAGAGGCCGGCATCCACTCTAGGAGTAGAGCCCTGCCTTCGGAGGTAGAGGAGGAAGGCCAGCAGCTCATATGAATGAGCGCCCTGCCACGAAGTAGTAACCAAGGCACTAGGATGGCAGCTATCGCATGAGCGAGCGCCTGTCTTCGTGAGGAAGGCCTTGTAACCCTAGGCTTAGGGGTGTTGTGACCCAACACTGGGCTCTTGTAGCCCTAGAGGAGGGGCGTTGTGACCCTACACAGGGGCGGCGGTGTACATGATGTACTGTGGTGTGGCACGGCTCCCAGAACCTTCAAACGGAGGGTGTAGGTTCAGGAGTAAAGTGTGCATCCTGTATTCTAAGTCCGAAGATGGAATACAAACAATGATTACTAATCGTATGCTACTGTTGTCCATGGCCTTTGGGCATGTCAGGTGACCATACCCAATATCACACTGTCACAATTATTCCATTCCTTTTTCCCTACACTCATTACACATACACTGCTGGCAGGGACTAATTTTTCCTCTAAAAAACCTATTGGATAAATGTTTTCTCAGATCTAATTAGTTTTTCTTGAGATAAATTTCTAGTTTATATTTTGAAAAATAAAATAAAATATCAAACTATTTCTGAAGTCTTTCTTGAGAAAGACAAAGCCTTTTTCCTACCTTTATCTCAAGAAAGGGATGGGAAAGAGGTAAAGTTTTTCTTATCTTTTTTCAAAGAAAAAGATGACATTTATCAAAGGAATTCTATAAAAAACCTGTGATGTCACAATTTATCTCTGGGTTTTTCATGGAATCCCTTTGATAAATGTCACCTTTTTCTTTGGAAAAAGATAGGAAAAACTTTACCTCTTTCCCATCCCTTTCTTGAGATAAAGGTAGGAAAAAGGCTTTGTCTTTCTCAAGAAAGACTTCAGAAATAGTTTGATATTTTATTTTATTTTTCAAAATATAAACTAGAAATTTATCTCAAGAAAAACTAATTAGATCTGAGAAAACATTTATCCAATAGATTTTTCATAGGAAAACTCAGTCTCTGCCAGAAGTGATATTTACTTCTAGGTACAACATCTCTGGACATCGCCAACTCCGCCAGCCTTTCCCTGCCACCAACTCTGATGTCCTGCTTTGTCAGACTCCAGACTTTGGCCCTCGGAATGCCATGTGCATCGGCTCATCCTTTTGCCCCCACTCCATAGTATAGGGGGTCTATAACTATACAGTTTATCAGCCACCAGATCATATATACAGGACACACCTGGCAGAGGGATCCTTAGATTTGTTCTCTTTGGATTTCTACTTTGCCAGGTGTGTTGTTCCCAGTATCTACCATACCTTGTCTAATATACTTTGGATTTCCCCTTTGCCAGTCTTGTACAAGCCTACAAGCCTTTGAGGGTTGCCCTTACAGTAAAGTAGCCTTTTCCTAGCCAGTTTAGAGAGGATAGGGGAGAAGAGGAGGTAGAGCGAGCAGAAATTGACTGTGCAGAGGAGGACATAGTCAGAGTTTGGGTTCTTGTTAGTTGATGTAAGGTGGTTATAACTGGTTTGGGCATATGGTTGGTGGAGGGAATATCAATCAGTTTCAGGGGATGATTGTTTTAGAGTGAAAAGTGGATTGCAGGTGGCCTTCGAGGGAAAGATTCTAATTTGATGTCTTCTGTGACGGCGATGTATTCAACTGTACCTACAATCACTCTTTCGTGCACTAGACCAGGCCGGCGGCCCTTATTTACCCTTATTTACTAATCTCTCTTACAAAACATTGTACGCATGTCATAGATAGACATGCACTAATCTATTCTCATTCACCATCGCCTGACGCGACTGAGTGAACGGTGCGAACCCCCGACTCCAGGACGGCTCTTGGATCCTGTGCAGGGTAACAGCTCACCCAGCTCCAGTCCACAGAGCCCCGGCGTCGGGTCACAACACCCCAAGTCATGGGTTACATGACTCTACCTCAACGCTGCGCCCCACGAGAGGCATGTAGCTTGAGGTCCCCTGGATGCTGCGCCCCTCGAGAGGCAAGTGGCTCTAGGCTCTATAACGCCCTGCAGCGTGCCCGCACTGCTCGACTTCAGCTTGCGAGAAGCCCGAAAGAACGGCTGTATCACAATGGTGGGGGCACCGCGGACTTCACCAAACCGTGCTGAAGCTCGTTAAATCTACTCTTACATCTATCAATATCTTCAATGTTGTATCTTCCGACAGTCAAAGCCAATTTTACTCAAAATTTCAGTCTGCTGCTAAACAAAAATACGAAACGTATCGGAACGCTCGGAATTTGCGAGTCCTCGCTAACTTCAACTCGCGAAACTACTACCTACGTGGCACCCTTTCGTGTTGCTAAAAGAGAATTTGAGCTATCTGTTTCGGAGATCCTGCCCTAAATTCTCTCCCTTGAAATCTCGCCTCCGCTTTGTCGTTTGCCAGCGAAGCGTTTATTCTTCGATAGCGAAATGACGGTCAACAAGAAACAACCTACCCTTGGCAACCCCAAATCTGTAGCATCCGATACCCTTCCTTCCTCTGCGGCTACCGTTCCCACCTCCTCAAAGCGAGTTTCGTCACGCCTCACCCCTACCTCAGGAAGTTCCCCAACGTTGAATCGACCCGCGATCTCTTTCGTCGAACTAGACTCCAAGGGCAATGTAAGGGCGACCCTTAAAGGCTTGTAGGCTCGTACAAGACTGGCAAAGGGGAAATCCAAAGTATATTAGACAGGGTATGGTAGATACTGGGAACGACGCACCTGGCAAAGGGGAAATCCAAAGAGAACAAATCTAAGGATCCCTCTGCCAGGTGTGTCCTGTATATACGATCCGGTGGCTGATAAACTGTATAGTTATAGACCCCCTATACTGTGGAGCAGAGGTGAAACAATGAGCCAACGCACATGGCATTCCGAGGGCCGAAGTCCGGAGTCCGACGAAACAGGACATCGGAGTTGGTGGCAGGGAAAGGCCAGCGGAGTTGGCGATGTCCGGAGATGTCGTACCTAGAAGTAAATATATGTAACGAGAGTAGGGAAAAAGGAATGGAATAATGGAATGAGATAGTGTCCCCTTACAGGCAAGGCCAGGGCCGTCCCTGCCGTGAACAGGACTCCAACGGTGGAGTCCGTTCCGGATAGTGAGGACGTACCGGCTAAGCCTACCCTGCCTCCCTACGGGCCCATCTTACAGGATGAATCTAATTTCTCACCTGTCCACATTGGAGCCCCTCCCTGTCAGACCCTCAGGGCTCCTCCGTCTACAGTGGAGTCCCAAGTTGGTTCTGTAACGAACACGGAATCATTTCCTGCCTTCTCTACATTAGTGGCTAGTGCCGCTTCAGGTATATCGGACTACAAGTCCGTCGACGAACGTTCAGAACCAGCTGCTCCTTCGCTGGATTACCTCCTCGAGCCGACGCTCACCCCTCCTCCGGAAGGGAGTCGAATCAATCGCGATTACGACAACTCCGTAGAAGAACCCCCAGCGTTATTCGACTCACATCCTTTTATCTTCGAAGGACTCCCTAACCTCTCCAACGTAACAATTAGGAACGAAACACTGGAGTGTTCAGTCTTTAGATTTCACAACGCCTACGATCCCGTTATCGATTACGACCTCCTTGATCGTTATGGAAGCGTAGACGGATTGCTACCAGGCCGTAATAAGGAGGAATCGGACATGGTTCGCAACTTAATTATACGATGGGAGACCCCGCATAACAATCTGCGATGGGAAAACTTGGAAACCGCCGTGGAGAACTTTAGCAAACTTCCGTTGACTCCCAAGGACCTCGTTCGTTACGAAGGGCCTTCAGTCATATATTCTCTTAACAAACCACGACTTGAGGAGATCGCTCAAATACTCCTCGCTGTCCATCAACTCCTCGACAGTTATGCAGAATTCTTAAACTTAGGACCCAAGCGAAGATTTCGACTAGACGTAGGGTTTCAAGCCCTTTGATCGCTAGGTTGGAACCCCCATCGTACCGACATTCTCCTAACCGTCGCTACCTTCCAAGAAAGGACAAAAATTGCTATCAAACATATTCGCAATTTCTTTAAGAGTCTAGACCGAATCTTCAATCGACCGGGAGATCTGGACTCCGTCAGCTCTCACGACTCGACCTGCACGTCCATTCGATCTGCCTACGGGACCCAGTCCCCCAGATCGGAACTGCGAAAACTGCTCGGCCGGCCAAATTATCGCCTCAGCGAACCTCATCCTTTAGCCGCCGCTCAACGCGAATTGCTTGCCGGAGAGTTCGAATATGACGAAGGAGCGATATACCATCATCGTAATCGTCAAAGTTGACAGCAATCTAGACCTTCGGAAGTAACACGATCGCCTACCAATGTTGAAACCCACTTGAACTTCGACAAAATGACCGACTCAGTCTTAACCGCCCCTCCGTCCATATCCGCTGTGACCAAGGAACGTAACTTACGATTCCAGTTGCCCGATTCAATTTCGTCTATTACGAGGAACCACGCTATCACCAATTTACCAGGTATAGGTCTTATTCCCCCGTACAAACGTCAAGACTCCGTCTTTTCAGCTCCGGAGGATACAACCCGGACTGGGGGGCCATTGAAGATACCGCCTCCCGCTTCTCTCACATATATGCGTCATCAACCGGGAATGATCGATCCCAACTGCATTCCGCCCCCTACCGCCTGGACGAGCCACTTGTACCGTGCCGCTCCCCACCAAACAGTGTTGAATAATAATGGGCTTCCTCCCAATGAAAACCCTCCTAGCGGAAGTTCCCCTGGTGGTGGTCCCCCTGGTGGTGGTCCTCCTGGTGGTGGTCCCCCGAGTGGTGGTCCCCCGGGTGGTGGTCCCCCTGGTGGAGGTCCCCCTAGTGGCGGTCCCTCTGGTGGAAGTCCCCCTAGTGGTGGTCCCCCTGGTGGAGGTCCCCCCGGCGGTGGCCCCCCAGGTGGAGGTCCCCCTGGTGGAAACCCCAGAGGGAATGGCGGTAATGGCGCGGCGCAAGATGCTCCGCCAAATAACTCGAATTATGCAGATGAATGGCAGTTAAACCACAAGTTGAACCTCTCTGCTTTGCCCGTTTGGAATGGATATGGGAATTCTACTATCGATTATCTTAGTGCTATGGGCAAGCTTGCCGACTTGGGCCAGAGAATGCGAGAGAACTTAGCGCAAATGGCTCCCTCTAAGTGGTCCTCCCGTGCCTTAGCATGGTGGGATTCGTTGCCGCCGGCTGACCATCGATATTTCAGCCAAGATTGGAATATAATGCTGCTAGGAATTCGTGCTTACTTCCTTGACGACAACTGGGTGCGAGACCGTACATTCGAATTCGAGGAAATGAGGTTCCGTCAGAAAGGGTCGGAGAAAGAACTCCTGGTGGATTTCATCCAATGTCGCATCAAGTACCATTCCTTCCTTTACTCTCAGGAACATGAACAAGATGGTACCCGAGCAGTAGCACGAATCTTACGCACCAAACCCATCGAATGGGACAATATCCTTAATGAAACCTTGTGTCCCTCCATCTTCATTCTTCAATCAACAGCCAATCGAATGGGAGACACCCTCGTAGGCGCTTGGTCACTCATGGAAACAAGGAAAACTGAACCCATCCGTAACTCTTCTTATCGTAACGGTCCGCGCCGTAACGTCCACGCTGCGGATACCACTCCAAACGACAAAGAACTGTTAATGGATGAATCTGGCTCCGACAACGATAAGGAAACTTATGCTGTACAGGCGCGACGATCTAGGCCTTCTCATAAAACATGCAACGAGAAACGTCCTTGGCCTGAAGGGAAAACTATCGATGGATACTCCTTCGCAAGGGATGATATGGTTAAGAGTGCTAAAGCCCCAAACGGCTCTTGTTACGTTTGCACCAGCCCTTACCATTTCGCTCGAGACTGCGTTCATTATGGTAAATGGGACTCCTTGCGAAGGGCACACCTCATAGTGGTCGACACGGATCCGGAGGGAGTAGCTCAAGAAGAACGGGAATACTTAGCCATGATTGTTGAATCCAAAGTCTCTTCATCTGCTTATCTCGAGAGTGAAAATTTAAGTGAAAACAAAGAACCTGCGTATGTCTATATTGCGGACGCGTTCCCTAGCGCATTCTACGGAAGCAACCGTAATTACTGCCGAAGAGTAATGTTCGCTACTAGAAAGGAAGCGTTGAAGACGGCTCGTCAGACGAGCCCTCCACTACCTGAAGAGCCGGACTATGGTCCTCCTCCTCCCTACGTCGAAATCATGTCCGCCCGTAAAGCCAGGTCCTTCCCTGATGGTTATGGTTCGTTAGGAACTAGAGCTCTACATATTAAAGCTCGCGTCGGGTCTATTGACCGTGAACCTGTACAAGGACAACTAGACTCCGGAGCAGACATAACTCTGATGTCGGAGGAATATTGGGATTCCCTCGGATTACCAACTCCTAAGGATGGCTTACGCATCAAGTTATATCATCTTACGGGTAATGCGAAAGTATTGGGCTATGTCAAAACAACCCTTTACGCTGAAACTATCGACCACCGTACCGTGAGTTTCGAATTAGAGGCTTACGTCGTACGTGACATGAAAGTTCCTCTTCTTCTTGGAGAGGATTTCCAAACCTCGTACGAATTGGGACTCACGCGACACGCTACTGGCCACTGCGAAGTGTTAGTAGGGAACTCAGACATGGTCATTCCCGCGTCAACTGCTCAAGGAGTTGACCTAGGGTTCGAAATTCGCAAAGCATTCAAGGTCCAATCTTTCGTGCGGGCCAAAGCGGTGAGAAGAAGTCGTGTTTTAGCCAAGAATTTTGGTTATTCCGACCCCCCCGTCGTAGCCGCTAAGGATACCCTGATCGCGGCCGGGTCAGTCCACAACGTGCTGGTTGAAGCCTCCTTTGGCGAAAAGGAGGATTGGATCGTAGAGAAAATTCTCATTGGCAACCCCGACGCTTTGGTCATGTCCGCTCCTTCTACCTGGATAATGAAGAGCATGCCCTACCTACCTATTGCTAATCCGGGCACTAATCCTTGGTACGTCCGTAAAGGAGAAATAGTCGGTTACCTCAAGGACCCTGAGGCATACGCCGACCAACCTAAGTCTCCCGAAGAATGGGAGAAGCTAGCTGCTTCAACAGATACCCTCCGCGCAGTCATAGAAGGAACCTTACATGCTCAGGACCTCGCGAATGCGAAGACGTCCGAGCCGAATTCAAAGGAGGATAAGCTGGACGCGGACGATAACTGGGGTCCCAAGACCACAGCGCTACCTGATGAGCCCTTGGAGGGCGACGTAACTGATCTAGTTAACCTTGGCCCCGATATCCCTGATGATGTAAAGCCCCGCCTGTTCGAAGTACTGAGAAAGAACAAAGCCGCCTTCGGGATCAACGGACGGCTGGGACAAGTTAACGCTCAAGTGGACATCCCTTTGCAGCCTGGGACAAAGCCCATTTCAGTCCTGATGTACGGCGCTTCACCAGCAAAACGAGAAGTTATTGACAAGCAAGTTAATGCTTGGTTTGAAGCAGACGTTATCGAACCGTCACGGAGTCCTTGGGGATTTCCAGTAGTGGTAGTCTATCGCAATGGGAAACCACGTCTTGTCGTTGACTATCGTAAGCTTAATGCAAGTACCATCCCTGACGAATTTCCTATACCTCGTCAATCCGAAATCGTCCAGGCGTTGTCCGGCGCTCAAGTATTATCAGTTTTCGATGCTTTAGCAGGCTTCACGCAGCTGGATATGGCTGAAGAAGCTAAACCTCGCACTGCCTTCCATTGTCACCTCGGCCTATTTCAATTTAAACATATGCCATTTGGCCTACGAAACGGCCCATCGATTTTCCAACGAATCATGCAAGGGGTCTTATCCCCTTTTCTATGGCTATTCTCACTCGTCTACATCGACGACATCGTGGTGTATTCCACTTCTTGGGAAGACCATTTAATCCATTTAGATCAGGTCCTCGGAGCTATTGCGGATGCGGGCATAACCCTATCCCCCCCAAAGTGCTTCATTGGATACGCGTCGATCCTTCTCCTCAGGCAGAAAGTATCGTGACTAGGTCTTTCCACTCACCAGGAGAAAGTGAGCGCAATCTTGGACCTAGTCCGACCCCAGTCGGTGTCCGATCTACAAAAATTCCTCGGAATGGTCATTTACTTCTCGGCGTATATCCCATATTACTCTTTCATCGCGGCACCACTCTTCGGTCTTCTTAAGAAGGGTATCCGATTCCAATGGACTGCTGAACACGAAATCGCCTTCTGTCAAATCAAGGAGGCCCTTTCCAGCGCACCCATCTTAGGACATCCGGAACGCGGAAAACCCTATCGTTTATACACGGACGCCTCTGACATTGCCCTTGGAGCCAGCCTGCAACAAGTACAATCTCTATCAGTGAGCGATCTACGAGGCACACCCCTGTATGAACAGCTAGCTAAAGCATGGGACGCCGGCGCTAGTGTCCCCTCCTTAGTTCCTGTTCTAGCTAAGGACGTGGACGAAGGACTGGTTGAGGACACTGCGTGGGGGGCTACCTTGGACACAACAGTCGTTCACGTTGAACGAGTAATTTGTTATTGGAGTCGCACTTTGGCACAAGCGGAACACAACTATAGCGCGACCGAACGTGAGGCCTTAGGTGCCAAAGAGGCCTTAGTAAAATTCCAACCATTCATAGAAGGGGAAGTCATGATCTTGATCACTGATCACGCTGCGTTGCAATGGGCGCGAGTCTATGAGAATGCCAATCGGAGACTTGCCGCGTGGGGGGTGGTGTACGCTGCTTACCCCGGACTGAAAATTATACACAGGCCCGGACGCATACATTCGAACGTCGACCCTTTGTCTAGATTACCTCGAATACCGCAACACGATTCTCCTATGCGAGATGACATACCACCTATTGTGCCTGATCAGGCTTCTCAGAATCGCGCCCAAACCTTAGAAGATGCCAATTCACACGCTCCTGCAAAAAGAGCAGCATTTTCCGTGTGGTGGTGGGAAGACGTAATCGATAAGGAAGCTCTCCGAATTCAAACCCGCAGCGCTGCTAAAGGATTAGGCATCACTATTAATCAACTGGATTCTAGCAACCCTTCCACTGACAGACCTAGTGTCGCGGATGTGGACTCCCTTATAAATGAGGAAGATCCCCCGTCAGAGGAAGAAGATGTTGCTGAACCAGATGAAGATGCTCTGCCCTTCCCAAATAATGACCCATGGACTTATCCTGTAGGCATAAAAGCTCCCGAGACCACTCATGACGAGGATTGGTCAAAACGATCACACCTGCTTGTTTCTATGAATCAAGAACTGATAGACAAATTCATTCAAGCCTACCCGTTGGATCATTACTTCAAGAAACGGTACTTGGAAGAGATACCAAATGCCGATAAACTCCTCACACCGTCCCATTTTCAATTAGGAGGAAACGGCTTACTGTACTTCATTGACGCTGACTGGAACGCTCGGTTGTGCGTCCCGAAAGGAATGGTAAATTACGTTCTCCAGTGGATCCATGAATCCCCGTTCGAGAGCGCTCACGCCGGGCCCCGAAGATTTCTCGCTCGTCTCAGGGATCTATTTTTCTGGCACACAATGAATAAGGATGTCTACGAATTCACATCATCCTGCGATGTTTGCCAGAAAATCAAAGTCGATCACCTCAAAAGGATGGGAGGTCTACGTCCTGCTCATATACCTGCCAGACCATTCGCTACAGTATCCTTAGATCTAATCACTGGGTTACCCCCTTCTGGCAACGAGCTGTTCACTGCCATCCTTGTTATCGTTGATAAGTTAACGAAATATGCTCTATTCTTAGCGACCCACGAAACTCTTGACCAAGAAGGCTTTGCAAAATTATTCATTGAACGTGTCGCTAATGTATACGGCCTCCCCGAACGCATCATAGCGGACCGTGATAAACGATGGTCCACTGCTTTCTGGAGATCCGTCGTTGAAAATTACGGAAGTGTGATGGCCCTCTCTTCGGCCCACCACCCGCAAACAGACGGTCAAACCGAAATACTTAATGCGACTATAGAACAAATGCTTCGTGCCTACGTCGCTACGGATAGATCGTCCTGGGCTCAGTGGTTATCTGCTCTTGCTCACTCGTATAATTCGTCGGTTCACTCCTCTACGACTTATTCGCCAGACTTCCTTCTTTTGGGTTATAAACCTCGTACTTCAGCCGCTGTAGTAGTCCCTCAAACCGACCCTGTAGCCCGACCTTTCACCGCAAGTCAAAAGGCTGATGATTTTATTGAAGCCTTGGATCTCCACCACCAGAATGCCAGAGACGCCGTCACTTTAGCTCAAGAGCGACAGGCTAAAGCTTACAACAAAAATTGAAGGCCGGTCGTCGAATTTAAAACGGGTGATTGGGCCTTAGTGAACCCGCATTCTCTCGAGCTCGTCGACGTCGAAGGGACGGGAAAGAAACTAATACAACGAACCATTGGCCCCTTCGAAGTAATGGAAAAGATTAACCCAATGGTGTACCGACTTCGCCTACCGGACACGTATCCTATGCACCCCGTTTTCAACATTGAACACCTTAGAAAGTACATTCCTTCTGACCCTAAGTTTGGGAATCAAACGACCTTGCCCTCGACGCGAAGTTTCATCGCCTCGGAGGAGTACGAAGTGGAAGCTATTCTAGGACATCGACTTACGGGACGCAAGAACGGAAATCGACGCGAATATCTCATTCGATGGAAAAACTATGGCCCTGCCGACGATAGTTGGGTTTCCGAGTACAGTCTCAGAAACTCCCCGCAGCTTCGGAGAGAATATCTAGTGATCCATGGGCTCGCGTGACGACCACGTGATGAGAACGCCAGTGGTTTCCAGCTCATCAAAACTTATTGATCTCTGCCAAACCTTTTTTTTCTTTCCTTTGTCTTGTCCTCACCCTCACTCTCCCGTCCATCGCCACTAAACCGTTCTCGCGACCACGCCATCGGCGTCGACGTTGCGGAATGTAGGTCAACCTTCGCGACCTCGCTTACAGCGATTGACGTTGCGAAGCGCGATCTCTGGTGCTCGCGCGACCACACCTTGGTGTTGAAGTTGCAGAGTGCTTTTAGAAAACGGACCTAGTGACCACGCTTACGTGTCGACGTTACTGGTCATTTAAATCTTAGGAATTCGCTGTACTCTATGTGTCACCGCCTTAGTTAACTACGTGCTACGCCATTGATATTTCATGAATACCTGAGACACAAGGAAGTTCACTACAGCGCGACTTCGCAGTTTTGACGGTTACGAAGATGGGCCAGTTATTGACCATAGATTTCCCGTTCACCAGAAAAACATGCCTGATTTCGAACAACTCTGCGGTCGCGTAATCCACACTCGCGGGAACGCCCCTCGATACCTCCTGTGGTCCCCTAATTCTCGCCAAACCCCTTTCTTCCCGGGAACGTCCCCTGAAGGAACGAAGGTTCGTTTGGAGGATAATCAATGCCTACGCCGATTCGATGGGCATCTTGGGCGTTTCGATCATACTATATCGCCCCAGTACCTCGACGAACACATCTGGAGAGCTTTTATACTCAGGCCTACAACGGGTTTTGAGCGAAGAGCGACCCATCCGGAATTCGAGCGTGTATACTCCGTCTGGGACTCTGCTGCGAATCGATTAGACTCCAGATACATCGACGTTCTCGTGAATCGCGCTGGACAACTGGACAAAGAAGTCAATGCGAGGATTTCCTCGCGAATTTCCTACGCCAGGTACTGGGAACTGCGTCCCACAATCCCTTCCCTCGCGCAAGTCCAGTCATTACAAGTTTGCGCTACGTACGAGGAAGCCGTGGACCAATGTATGGAGGTTCAGAGGGGCATGAAGGAGAAAGCGGCCTGGGTAGAATTCATGGATCGATTAAAAGAAAGCGACTCGAACGCCATGAGAAGCTTGACTACTGAAGGCGTGATGCCAGCTCGCGAGGAATTCCTAGGTGTCTGGATCAACGGTTGCCGAGAGAGCGATACTCTTTGGTTGCTCTATTTGCAAGCCCCTTGTTTCATTATACGCGAACTTGGGCCCCTAGAAAACTGGGTGTGGTCCACCTCGCAGGACACGCGTAAATCATGGGTGGCAGGCTCGGAAGCGGAATTATTGAAATCGTCGGAGTATGACAAAATTGCCCTCCGTAATAATTCCTCCCTTTACTTCTACTCGGCACCCCCTTTGCACCCTGCCATCCCGCCCTCTGACAGCGAGGATTACTCCTCGTCTCTGTACACTCTAGGATGGACCGCTGGTCAGACAGGCTGTCAGCCTCATCGGATACCTTCTCCTCCCCGCCATACGCCAGATCTTCTTGATGTCCCGGCCGAGGATCCAGATGAGCGGCCGCCCCCGAATTTAGCTCTAGCTGCCCCTGAGCTCGAACTTATACAATTGTATGAAGGGCGCGCCCCCTGGATCAAACCACCAAGAGTCCTTAGCACTCGTAATCAAAAGGGAGCATGGACAAAATTCCTCGACGAGGGCAACGGCCACTTCATTAGGATCAAAGATGCTTCCGAACTAGACTCTGACGACAGTAGTTACGTCGTGTACGATCGCCAACACCGTCGCGAGTTGTACACTGATCAAGGAGCCCTGATACTCCCCAGCCTAGTCAATGACAAAACGATATTCGGTTGGCCAGCCCCTCGCGCTTACTTCTGGGAACAGTTGGGACAACAAAAGAAGACATGGAAGCAAGTGGTCTCCTCCACTTGGGTTTACGGTACCACTTTCCCTTCGACAAAGGATGCGTCACGCGAACCGAGGCCCCCTCCCGCTACGGATCTTCCCTGTCTTACCCCTCCACCTAATCCCCTCCCCGTCGCGAAGTCTCAAAACCCCCTGGAAATACCGGACGCGGAAATAGGGAGTCCGTCGTGTAGCCATGTCGATTGGGATTTCATTATGAAAAGTCCTCCTCGGACTCAGAACTGCTCGCCGTCCATGGATTCGAAGGCTTCGAAAATATCGTGGGGAAGTGACGGTGCAGACGTGGTATTGAGAAGTACCGCTGATGCGACCCCTTCCCACCCACAGGCGACGGCATATCTCCGATCGGGAGACTTTGCCCCCAACATTCCGTGGACCGAGATGCGCGATATCCTATTCGACATAGCTCGGCAACATCCAGAGATTCACATCGTAGACTGTATGCAGTCTAACACGATGTACCGTCAAACCGTCTGGATATCAGTTACCAGCCTCGAAGGAGCCGAGTTGCTTCGAACTACCTTCCAAAGTTTGCCAGTCTCACCTCGAAGACCCACGGAACTCATTTCCGTGGAAATGGAAGAGTTCCTTCAAGCTGCCGTGGCCGCTTCCTCGTCGCCTACCCCGAACCCTGTTACTCCTGCACGCTCTTCCCCCCCCCCTCCACCGCCCCATTACCACCGCTCCCCTTCTCGAACCCACTATTCGCTAAAGAGTTCGACCTCACCTCGACACCCTCGGCGCTCATCTCCATCGCGATCTCCCTCTCAACCTCGCTACTCGTATAACAGGCGGCTGAATTCCTTGTATATACCTCCCCGACGGCAATACCCCCCCGCGAGTCGAATGTCTGTGTCCCCCGGATGGGCAGGACAGTCGTATCAAAGGCCTCCTACTGATCGACCAATCCGGCGCTCTGAACATTGGTCTCCTCGTCGGTGTTCTCCGACCCCCCTCTCGCGTCAACGTCGCGGACGCTCTCGTAGCTATTCTCCCCATAGAGGGCGGAGCCGGTCGCGAACGCACTATCGTATGGACCGTAGCCCCCACGTCGCGGCAAGATCGCGATCGCGTTCAGATTCCACCAAGTCCTACTCAAAGAAGAGGCGTAGATCGCGTTCGAACTCCAAAAACACGACAGAACGTAGGTCTCATGGCGTTTTGGATAACAGTGCCATTCCCCCTCCGCCCATTCATTTCCTGTCCGAGGAAGCACTATCTAATCTCGCTCGGTTGGCTAGCGCCTTTCTAGCGCAGCATGGCCAACTTGGACAGTCCAACCCGCCCACCTCAACCCCAGCCACCGCCATACCCACAACTCCCAGCATGGACACAGTGAAACCCTTGGAGGACCGTCTTACGGATCCCCCTCCGCCGTTGGATACACGCTTCTCAAACCCGATTCCACTGAAAAAATGTTTGGTTCGCACGCCAGCTTCCGTGCCTTGCCCACCACCAATATCCCTGGTTCAACGATTAGGAATTTCTCTGGGCGAACGAATGGTCGAACCTATCACCGGACCCTCCTCCTTAACAAGTTCTTCGTCAACACCTGGAAGTGCGGGGAATGAAACATCGTCAACACGACCGAAACGACGAAGGGCTAATCAGCGCCAGTGCATGGCCAAGTTGAAACGCGCCGGACTTTGGGATTACTCTAGAACTTCGGGGAACAAGAGTCCAGATCGCAGGGACATGGGGGGCGACGGAATTGATGGCGCGGATGACTACGACGCCGAGAGCTAGATTTCTTGGGATGTACATTTTTCTTCTTGCCTCATTACTACCGATGCTCGCGTGTCCCCCGGCCTCGGTCTTGCACACGGGGGGGCACTGTGACGGCGACGTATTCAACTGTACCTACAATCACTCTTTCATGCACTAGACCGGGCCGGCGGCCCTTATTTACCCTTGTTTACTAATCTCTCTTACAAAACATTGTACGCATGTCATAGATAGACATGCACTAATCTATTCTCATTCACCATCGCCTGACGCGACTGAGTGAACGGTGCGAACCCCCGACTCCAGGACGGCTCTTGGATCCTGTGCAGGGTAACAGCTCACCCAGCTCCGGTCCACAGAGCCCCGGCGTCGGGTCACAACGCCCCAAGTCATGGGTTACATGACTCTACCTCAACGCTGCGCCCCACAAGAGGCATGTAGCTTGAGGTCCCCTGGACGCTGCGCCCCTTGAGAGGCAAGTGGCTCTAGGCTCTATAATGCCCTACAGCGTGCCCGCACTGCTCGACTTCAGCTCGCGAGAAGCCCGAAAGAACGGCCGTATCACATCTTCAGATATCAGGTGCAGTTGGAAGTGGATATTCCGTGTCTGATATCCAATCTTCAGGTTTGTGCTTTCCAGCCATACCTTGTCTCCCTTTTCAAAAGGTTTGAAGCCATGTGTCATATACTTCACCATTTTCTGTCATGCTAGTTCATGTGTTGCCAGAGCTTTGTCTCTTGCATGTTGCAAGGCAACAATCCTTTGTTTGACTGCAGGTACATCAGTCTTTGGATATGGAGTGGGAATGCTTCTGGGATCGAAGCCCATCATCAGATAAAATGGGGAGGTGTTCTGTGCGGAGTGCATGTGGTTATTGTGTGTGAATTCTGCTAGGGGTAGCAGATCCTTCCATGTTTCAGGGTTGTTCAAGCAGAAGATCTACAGGTACACCTCAAGTTCCTGGTTTAACTGTTCTGTCTGTCCATCTGTCTGAGGATGATAGGCCATGCTCATGGCGAGTTTGATGCCTAGCAATTGTCCAAGTTCTCTTGTAACTTGTGCTGCAAATTGTGGACCCCTGTCTGAGATGATTGTGTCAGGGAGTCCAAACCTTTTGTAGACATTCTGCATAAGGAGGTCCACAGTTCCTAATGCATCAATCATTTTTGTGCAAGGGATTGAAATTACCCCCTTCATAAGCCCATGGTCTACCATGACCATGAGAGAATTGTATCCATTGCACTCTGGCAAATCTGTAATAAAATCCATGGAAATTTGCACAAAGGGTTGGGTCATCAAGGATCTAATTGGTGTTATTGGCACCACTGTCAGGTGTGTGTTCACTTTCATCTGTTGGCATGTGGTGCAGCCATCAACATATTTCTTCACAAAAGTATGCATTCCTGGCCACCAGTAGTCATGCTTGACTAGTTTGAGAGTTTTGAATTGGCCAGGGTGTCCTGCAGACAGTGTGTCATGGTATCATTTGACAATTCTACACTGAAGTTCAAGGTCTTCTGGCACATAACATTTTCCTTGGAAAAATAACATGCCATCTTCAATTTTCCAGTCCTCCAGGGCTGATTTTGTGGATGGTACCCCCTTTGTTTTCAAAGTATCAATGGCATCCATCATGGTCTCATCCTTCATCAGTGCCTGTGCTAGAGCACTCTTCAGGTCTAAGTCAATTGTCTAGACAAACAATTCATCAGGGAGGACAATAATATCTTCATTATCACTATCTTCCTCTGGACAGAGGTTGGGTTGTCATGATAATGCATCAGATTGCACCATTTTCAATCCAGGGACATGAATCAGTTTCAGATTGAACAGGGAGAGATAAAGGCTCCAATGAGCTTGTCTTCTATTCAGTTTCTGGGCCATTTGGAAAAACATCAGGTTCTTGTGATCTGAGAGGATTGCCATAGGAAATTCCGAGCCTTGAATCAGGTGTTGCCATGTTTCAAGTGCTCAAATGATCCCCAATAACTCTTTGTCATAGATCTGGTAATTCCATTGGATCAGGTCAAAGGCATGTGATATATACCCACACAGATGCCAATTGTTGTTGATGTCTTGCTGGTGAATGACTCCTCCAGTGGCCCATTTTGATGTGTCTGATTCAATCAAATATGGTTTTGTCCTGTCAGGCATGAGCAGGACTGGTGCCTTCAGAAATGCTGCCTTGAGCTTCTCAAAGGCATTGTTTCTTTCTGTTGTCCATTCCCAGTGTTTATCCTTCTTTGTCAGCTCATGTAATGGTTGAGCTATGTCTGTGAAGTGGCTGATAAACTTCTGGTAGAAATTCCCAAAGCCCAAGAATGATTGCACCCCTTTCACAGTTGTCAGGGTCGGCCAGTCTTTAATTTATGCTAGTTTTGCTGGGTCCATCAATACATGATCTGGGGTGATGATCATTCCCAGATATTCTACTTGGTCCATTTCGAAGGTGCACTTTTCCAGTTTCAAAAAGAGGTCGTTCTCTTTTAATTGTTGTAATACCTGAAGTGTTTGCTTCTGGTGCTTGTTGAGGTTGTCTGAAAATATCAGGATGTCATCCATGTAAATGATGATCCATCCTTTGTGGATCATGTCACAGAATAATTTGTTCATCATCCTTTGGAATGTCACAGGAGAGGTGCACAATCCAAAGAACATCACCATTGGTTCAAAGAGTCTGTGGTTAGTCTTAAACGTGGCTTTCCACTTGTCACCTTTCTTGATCCTGACATTGTTATATCCCCAGCGTAAATCGAGTTTTGTGAAGATGGTCACTCCTTTCAGAGTTTCCATCAGGTTGCTGATCAGGGGAAGGGGATATGTATCAGGGATAGTCATGTCATTCAAGTATTGGTAGTCTTGGCAGGGTCAGAGAGATCCTTCTTTCTTTTTGGCAATAAAGAAGAAGAGTGATGCCATTGGTGAGCTCGAATATTGAATGTATCCTTTCTGTAAGTTTTCTGTAAGGAATTCATCTAGCTTTTCCTGTTCCTTTGGGAACAAGGGGTACACCTTGCAGTCCTGTGGTACAGCATCTGGTTTCAGGTTTATTGCATGGTCAAAGGTCTGTTGAGTTGGCATCTATTCAGATGCTTTCTTCTCAAAAACTTCCTTGTATGCCTAGTAATAATCTGGCAGCATTTCCTCTATCATCTTTGGTTTCAGCTTGTCCTTCTCTTTGGCAGTGTGAAGGTGAGCCAATTCCTGAGTGATGGAAATCTTTTGCCTAATCCAGATATGTTGACTATAGAAGTGTCAGGCAGAGTGAAGGGCTTTCATGAATTGCCCTATTGTTTGACCTTTCTGTTTGACCATGTAATTGGATACTTGGTGCTTCTCTGTCAGAGGAGCTTCCTTTTCTTCAAATATTCCTATGACCAGTTCTCCTTGAATATAGCTGATGATTACTTTGTCATTTATGAAATAATCTTCATCAGGTTTGAGTTCATCAGGGAGAAGTCATGCTGGTTCATCCTGTGATTCAGTTTCCATGACTGGTGTTTCCTGTGGGGTTTCAATGATCAGAGTTTGTTCCACATCTTTTGTTTCTTCAAGTATTGGGTTGTCTAGCCCAAGTGTCTGTCCTACGACTTGGGGTTCTTCATCTTTGACCTCTTCAATGGTTGGTCCAGGGTATCTCTTACCCTGAATCACTTCTACTACTAGATGCAAATCCGGTTCAAGATCTTTCTTCCTCAGAATCATTTCTACTACTGGATATGATACTGGTTCAGAGTTTGTGTGGGTGTCCTGTTCTTCATGCAATTTCCTATCAATGATCATCTTCATTTGGGTCCAAAGTTTCAAGTCAGGGTTTGTGGGGGTGTTCTTTTCTTCATGGGTGTTCCTGTCAATGGTTTCTCTCATTTGGGTTCGAAGTTTCCTAGTTTTGTTCACCTGCTTCATGACAGAAGCCAGGGTTTGTTTCACAGAGGTAGCAATTGTTGGTGTCTGGATGGTAACATTGCCAGATTGTGTCTGGAGTCTCTTTATCTCCACCTGAGCCTTCAGGATGGATGAGAAAGTCCTCTTTGTGCAAGTTGGGTTGATGTCAAGAGTGCCATTTTGCCAGTCTATTGCCAGATTGTACTTTTTGAGCCAGGAGAGCCCAAAAATCATCTTCTCATTTCCTAGATCCTGTACTAGGAAAAGATCATGCAGGTTTAGGTCACCTACCCTGGTTGTCAACCAGGTGTAGTGGGTAATTGGGCTGGCTTTGTTATATGTTCCATCCATGTTCTTGGTCCTGATCAGGGTTTTCAACAACCTGATCAGGATGTTCTGCTCCTTGGCAAAGGTCTTGTCCAAGAAGATTCCTTGTGCTCTGCAGTCTACTAGGGTGTTCATGTTGATGTTTCTCTCACTGATGCCAACCAAGATGGGGATTTGAGAAGATTTTGAATTCTTGGCTAGTATTACAGATGAGTTTGAAATGGTGGCAGTGTAAGGGCAACCCTCAAAGGCTTGTAGGCTTGTACAAGACTGGCAAAGGGGAAATCCAAAGTATATTAGACAAGGTATGGTAGATACTGGGAACAACACACCTGGCAAAGGGGAAATCCAAAGAGAACAAATCTAAGGATCCCTCTGCCAGGTGTGTCCTGTATATACGATCTGGTGGCTGATAAACTGTATAGTTATAGACCCCCTATACTGTGGAGTGGGGGCAAAAGGATGAGCCGATGCACATGGCATTCCGAGGGCTGAAGTCTGGAGTTTGACAAAGCAGGACATCAGAGTTGGTGGCAGGGAAAGGCCGGCGGAGTTGGCGATGTCCGGAGATGTTGTACCTAGAAGTAAATATGTGTAATGAGTGTAGGGAAAAAGGAATGGAATAATGGAATGAGATAGTGTCCCCTTACATCACCCCCCCCCTAGAGTGCAGGGCCTCGATGCACTGCAGGATCCACAAGATACATTCCCCAGACTTGGTGCAGAGCATCCAGATGATGCCTATGGAAGTCCTGGATGAGGTTGTGGGAATGCGACAAGTTTACCATAGGCTCCCAGGAAGCCTCCTCATAGCCATACCCTTGCCACTTGACCTTGTACTGGAGTTTGCAACAGAAGATGCAGCTGTCCAGGATTGTAACGCAAGCGTTACAGGGGGATGCCTTGCTAAGCGGTGTAAGCTTGACCAATAGGTACTATTTGCTATACAACATTTTTACAAGGGCTTGTTTATACATGTATCTACTAACTGGTTATATAGGCAACACCGACGGTGTTGCCAAACATGGTCATGCCAAACAATAAGGTCAGCACTCAATGTGTAGACTGTGCCTGTTACATACCCCCTCTTAAGACTGTGTATACAGTCTTCATAGTGGGTAATATTATCGTAAGACAATAATATAACTGGATAATATCATAGATTAGATATAAGTTGAGTGAACTTATAAACATAGAGTATAGTGTAAAAAGGTGGGGACCCGTCGTCCCACCTCAACATGCACACGAGAAGGGGAAGATTTAATTCTTCCATGAGACTATGTGAGGTATAATACCTCAAAGTCGGTGCTCGGACAGAAGATGTTGAAAATGTCTCTTTTTGTCGCTGCCATGGACGAAACCCAGTTCGTGATCAAGAGGTAATTCTTGATCCGCGAGTTGGTCCTCCAGTCATCATGTGTCCATGGGATCATCAGCGGGTGGATGATGTGCTTCACCCATGTTCGACACCTGCGTCGTTCCGTCCGCGCCCTCTAGTAGCGGCATCAGGGTGCTAGCGGAGGCCGCTGCCGACGAAGGTGGCCCCGATTGGGCCGCCATGGTATCCACTTGGGTTTCAGCGCTCGATGACGCTGCGACTGTGGTCGAGGTCGTGGTGGACGGTGCCACAGGAGGTTGGGATTCGACACCAGTGTTGAGTATACGAGACAACCACCAGTATATACCGACACTTATGTAATCAGTTATGTTTTCTTTCCGTAATTCTCCTTCGTCCACCTCAGTGTTTCTACCATCACTGAGGTGTAAGTCTCATACATATTCCACTCATTATCACTTACTGATACCTCGTAGTATACCCTCTACTTTCGTTACAGGTATACAGAATATATTATAGTGTTTCTACCATCACTGAGGTTATACCCTCTACTTTCGTTACAGGCTCACCTCGTTCCGTTCTGCCCCGTTGCTCTGCCCCGGTCCACTGCTCAACAACCAGGTGGTGCCTGAACGGATGATGGCCCTACCATAGGGTTGTCGGATGGCATATCTCTCCGATTGGGGAGATTGACGAAAAGTAGTGGCTCTCCTATATAGAGCCAATCGCGTCCGAGTTGACAGTCTCCACCATTCTCTTCAGCCTCAATTCCTTCAAGGATCTGAAGGTGAGTGCAGTCGTCAGTGGTAGCGTAACGCCACCCACTCCACTGAAGGATAACTGGCGGAACGCCATGTTTACCCAGCCGCACAATGTGCTGGTCATCAACTTGACGATAAATCGCCTCCAGTTCCGCATCCACGGGCCACGAGTGGTTCCACCAGTGGATCGCGAATGCATATGAATGATGTATCCACTCAACGGGGATACCATTCTCAATCAGGTGGAGGATAACCATAGCCTCTGATATGAGGTTACGGTCCTCCAGGGGTTTGAAGCGAGTTATGGTGAACTTGCCGCTTCGAATCGGCCTCAGAGGTCGATCTGGGTTGGCCACATTGTGGGACTCTACCGCGTCATGGTAGAGGTATGGCCAGGCCATGACACTCATGAGCACTCTCATGAATGCCATGCGGTAGTGGTTACTGACAGGAGCCAGTATGGAAGTCAGCGTGTGGCCAAATATGGTCTCACGTGAAACACGGTGGGCATAATCCATGGCAATGCCATGGTGCCAGTTTTTTGTCCCTGGGCAACCATGGTGCAGTATATACTGCGCCACTTGCTCCTGGTTGAATGTGTCGCTGCCTGTAGGCGGCGACAGCCCAGCGCCACGTGTCTTGCCAGTAACCTTGGCGGACAACACACCTAGTGGGCGCTCAACGGGGGAATGGAACCACAGATCAGTTCCTACTGTCCCTCGAGGGTGATGCTGGTCCTCGATTAAGGGAAGTTCCATGGCCGCACTCATTGCATGGTCACGTAGGGAAGGATGGATCTGCTGAGAGATCCGGATGAACTCCATAAGGAGCTCATAGCCTTGACAGCGCTCATCGATTGAGAGCTGGTAACGACCATTCTTCGTCCTGAAGATGTGGTCGTACAAGACCTGAACTTCACGAGGGTTCATTGGGAACCCTCGGGGAACTATGGCATACAGCCGGCCCCCATGGGTCGGCCTGTATCTTTCTCCCTCTCGTATTTCACGAATGGAAGCTCGATGAGCTTCCCCCAGGGCGTACACCCTGTTTTCGTATCGAGACCAGTGAAGTCATGGGCCTAGCATATCCCACAAACAATTATATCTTTCGTGGCGTCGTTGAACGACCACTACTTCCATTTCCTGGGCAATAGGCCCAGTCTCCTCCTTCTCCAGCTTCCTAGCTTGATTAGCCAGGAATGTCTCCTTGCCTTTGACCTGCTTGGCGGTCCGAGGCTTGTCGTCGTTGGTGCTAGCACCGTCGTCGGACTCCAAGATCGCATCATAAGGAGTACGAGCGTTTGGGGCCTTGGAAGGGCCGGCAACAGACGTTGTCGGCATAGGGCCTGGTCGAGGTTTAAGGACCCATTCAGGGGGCCCTGGTGCTGCTGGTGGCACTTTGTACGTCGTGACCTCACGACGTCCACCATCCTGGTTAGCAGGATTAACCTTTTGTGACTTTGAAAAAGCCACAGGTGCAGACGGCTTCGACAAAGCCGTTGTAGGGTTACGATTGGAGGCTAGAGGTCGTGCCTCTCGCCTGGGCCCTTGCGGCCGCGTCGAGCGAGCCACCGAGGTCGAGGGACGTCGATCATCCCGTCGCTCAATGTCACGACCTGGCAGGTCGCTACTTGAATAACGGAGGTAGTCCTCACGACGTTCATGACGCCATGAATATGCCTCCGAGGAGCTCTCAGTCCTCAACACATCTGAGTATGATCGTTGACTGGCCGAAAACGGCTCTGGCGATCGTTGACGCTCAGCGCGCCGACGTGGAGACGGAGATCGGTTATCGCGCCTAGGCAGAGGCGCTAAGGTGTGTTCATAACACGCCTGCTCCGTTTGGTGTACTTTAAAGGGCCTCGACAAAGGTCCTTCATCATGAGAAGGTGAGGATGGTAGCATCCTCTTGCGTTTGACCTTAAGCTGAGTTGATAACAACTCAGCTCTTGACCATTCGCGAGCCACGGTTTGTCGTTCCTCCTCAACTCTATCCAAGAGTTGAGTTAATACGAGAGCCGCCAAATTGACTTCGAGAAAGTCAAGGAATTCGACATCGATTCCCTCGTTGATCAATCGTTGACGAACGTCAACAATGACGCTCGTCCATTCTTCGTTTCTACTATGAGACGTAGACGCCTCTTGGTTCCTCTCCGGGCGCTTTTCTTTCCTGCGCTCGGACTCCTGTTCTTGGTTCGAGGGCGAGCCTCAAGGGACAGGAGGAGGTGTTGGTACCCGAGGACGCCGCGCGCCTTCATCAATCTCCATCATGGCAGGCTCTTGAAGTCTCGCCACATAAGCAGGTTGTATTGGGATCGTAGCAAACGATCCCCATGGGGTGTTCGGATTTGTAGGGTCTGAAAAGAAACCCTGTTGCGGATTGTAGGGGCTACCTACATAAGTCGGTTGAGACAACCCTTGAGGGGCCGTCAACACCGGAGACGTGTATGGTCCCATTAGTGGGATCGGAATCGGTTGCTGTTGTTGTTGGTAGTGACCTTGGGCCACTGCTTGTGTCGATTGTTCTAATGACCCGAATTGTATGGGCCTGTGTACTTGGGCAGGCAAGCTCAGAGACGCATCAATGGCGCCTCCTCCCCTTCCTTGACCCAGTTGCGGGGTCTGGTTTTGGCTTGTAATAGGACAGCCAAAGCCACCCTGTTGTCGGTTTGGGTCACCGGTGTCATCTTCATCCATGCGGTGTGGTTTAAAATGAAAAGAAAGAAAACTTGCCAGCATAACATTCCTTCATTTCAACTCAGCCATCATAATATGATGGCCGTCACCCCGTGATTGCGACACGGTGTTTATACGCGTCGCGCCAGCTGCCGCGGGCACTTAACACCCTGTAATTCGAGATAATGGTCCAATGCTGCTAACTCTTTGCAGTTATCATACGGCTCCCAAGTCGTATCCCCGAGGCTCCAACGGACCTCGAACTCCAAGTCGTTTGCACCGATCCAGCAATATCCCAAGATATCCTCCACGAACCATTCCTGATCGTCATTGATTCCAAAATTGTATGGCTCTGGGCGCGAACGGTTGGGGAACATTAGATCACTAGACTCGTAGTACGGTCGTAACAGCGACACATGGAATTTAGGGAATACACGACGTTGTACAAGTGCCGCTGGTAACTCCAAAGTGTAATTAGAGACCTCTGGGAAGGCCTCAAGTACTTTGTATGGACCAATAAATTTTGGACACAGTTTCCATGCCCGTCCTTTCAGTAATTTGAGGTTTTTGGTGGATAAATACACCAAGTCACCAGCTTTAATAGTTGGTTCCGATCCACGACACTTATTCACTGTTCGTGTCTGAAAAACACGAGTTTCAATAATCGCATCATGCGCGTTGGCCAGGTTAGCCAGCGCTTGTTCTGCATATTGTTTAATACCTCTCGGAACGACGACGTCGCTCCGAATCTCCTTGATCATGGACGGCATAAATCCGCCATTAAGTTTGAAAGGGGCATACTTAGTTGTCCCCGATATACTCGCATTTATAGCGAACTCTGTCATGGGTACACGTTCAACCCAATCCTTTTGATCGTTTCTAACAATCGTCCGGAATATTTGACCAATGTTTCTATTGGCCCTCTCCGTTTGTCCATCCGTTTGAGGATGAAAGGACGTCGACATTAGGAGCTTAGCTCCTTACATTTTATGGAGTGATTTCCACCATCGCGACGTGAACTTAGAGTCCCTGTCAGAGACGATGGATCTTGGGAGGCCATGAAGCCTCACAATCTCCTTAAGGTATACCCACGACAACTCCTTAGCTGTCATAGTGGTGTGTACTGGTATCAAATGAACCATACTCGTCATTCTGCAGATGACGACCCAAAGGTAATTAAGACCTTTAGACTCCGGAAATGGGCCAATAAAGTCCATTCCAATCGAATCCCAAGGTTTTGTAGCCATGGGTAGCGGGTGATTCTTACCCGCCGGTTTTTGGTTTGAATTTTTAGCGCGCTGACACGCCTCGCAAGTTTTGCAGAAGGCCTTTACGGTCTTCAGAATTGCGGGCCACCAGTACCACCGTCGAATATATTCGGCGGTTCGCTCTTCGCCAAAATGGCCAAGTGTCTGGTGGGCTTGTTCCACGATTACAGTAAGGAGTTCGGGACTCCTAGGAACACACATTACTCGACTACCAGCTAAATTGGTAGTCCATATAATATCCTTCTTGGCTACGAAGCTTTTATAAGCTTCAGGATCGTCTAGGATAAGCGAGAACAGTTTATCTGAAGAATAGCCTTTCTTCACATTGTCGATAAAGGCCGCATCCGTGCGGTCTTTCGGTGGGTTCATTGTAGTTCGTCCGAACAATATATCACCTAAGGCGATATGGTTATTGTTGCCCTCCGCTACCAATACTTCAGTAGCGGTTCTGTTCTCGTTTGCCGGTTCAGCTTCATTCATGAGCTGAGCTTCGAGATCGCGTTCCTCTCGATGTTCCTGAAGACGTCGCGCAGCCTGGAGTCGTGTTTCACGCATAGCGCGTATTTCAACGACTTTCTCTACAACCTCTTGATAACAGGGCTGTGGTAGATCCTCTCCTTCCGGATCAATACAGATGTCCACATTAACATATTCATGAACGTCATGGACGTCCTTAGCTGTGTCGCTCTCAAAGTACCGAGAGAGGCAATCAGCCACTTTATTGTATTCACCTTTGACATAGGTGATATCGAAATCAAATTTCGACATATAATCTATCCATCGCCGTTGGCGCAGAGTAAGATTTGTTTGAGTTTTGAAAAACTCAAGGGCCTTGTGATCTGTAATAACGTGGATTTTATAACCCACAAGTTTGTCCTCCCACTTCAGAAGGGCTTCCAATATCGCAAGCGTTTCAAGCTCATGCACAGCATAATTCTGTTGTGCGCTTGTAAACTTCTTGGACATAAACCCGGCTGGACGACACTGCGCCCATGTGGGTCCTTGACCATACATCGCTCCTACGCCAGTCGTCGATGCATCACAGATAACCCAAATAGGTTCTCCGGTTTTCAGCTTCACTGGTCAAATTACTGGAGTGGTGACGCAGATGTGTTTGATCATCTCAAAGCATCGCTGATGTATGGGGCGCCAATAGTAGGGTGTCCCATTTTGCATCATAGACATTAAAGGCCCTGTATAGGCCATTACATCTGGCAGAAATGCACCAATATAATTGACCAGTCCAATGAAGTGCTGAACGTCGTTATAGTTGTGAGGGGTTCGCCACTCGCGTATATGCGCGAGCTTGTCAGCATCAGGATGGATGCCTTGATCATCGATAATATGGCCTCGACAATCCACCTTGTCGGCGTACAGCTCACACTTCTTCCATTTCAGGAAGAGTTGATGCTGTCTGAGTCGCTCAAAAATGACTCGAAGGTGTTGTTTGTGCTCCTCAATGGAGTCCGAATAGATGAATATATCATCTAAATAGACGTGCATAAAGTGTCCAATAGCATCTCGAAAGATAGAGGTCATTAACCTCTGGAACGTAGCAGGGGCATTACAGTCCCCTATTTGCATGATATTACTGACATAGGTGCCAGATATCGTTGCAAATGCGGTTTTATGAACATCTTCAGTGCGCACGCGCACTTGCTCATATGCGTCCGTTAGGTCTATTTTCGACCTAATCTTGCCACGAGCGACGTCCTCCCTTATTACCTCTTGATCAGGCAATGGAGTGACATCTTTAATCGTGTTATCATTGCGCTGACGCGCATCCAGAGGGGTTCGTAACGACCCATCTTTCTTGGGAATACACAATAGTGGTGCGGCCTGCCTAGCAGGTCGCGGTTCCCACCACTTGGCTTCAACATACCTATTCACCTTGGCATAGAACTCGTCGCGAAGCGACTGAGGGCACCTTGGTGTGTGGTAGGTGTACTGCTTCTCTTCATCAATGAGATTTATCTCATGATTGACGTCGCGCCATGGAGGTAGAACTGGTTTAGTTCCACACACCATATCTTCAAACTCATCATACCACTGTTGATGCAGTCTAGGGTAGTCGGCTTTCGTCAGGCGGCCCTTATGGGTCACCTTTGGTGTATCCTTGGTATCCACCAATCGCATGGATGCTGATGCATTCTTGGATTGTGGAATCTCGAATCTTGCTTTCAACTTGACTAAGTTGAACTCGCTATCGTCAACTACTGGTATCCGATAGAGTGGCGGTTTCGCTCCTTTACTGGACCTTCGTTTGAAGTCCATCGGTTCTGAGACCTCATCATTAAAGGCCTCACGATACATCAATACTGCAGGTTGTATATTACAACCTTGCCATGCTCGTACAGAGCCAATTACTTGGTTCCATTCATCAGGCATTCGAGGGTCATACAACCACTCATAATGAGGTACTGGATCTGGTCGATCCCACATGAATCGTTTCCTACGATCTACCGGCGCTTTTACAGCATCGTCCTCGAGTTTAGGCTCCGTAGCCTGGGCTGCATTCGATTCATCGTCCGCTGGGGTTGCATCAACTCCAATTGGTTCGAGTGTTGCATCCTTTGTGGTTATTTTAACTGCACATTTGTTCTTTTTTGTCGTTTTCGAAGAAGTATTTAGTACTTCCCCCTTTCTTAGAGTTTCTTGAAACTCTACCTCGGATATCATGATGGACTGAAATCCATCAGGGAGGCTGTTAGCAGCCTCCGCCTCCTCCGATACATCCTCGATCGTAACCTTCGATCGAACACCTTTCACCCCCGGCGATGCAGGTAGTCATTCCTGATGCTTTTCACGCATCCAGTGACGACGCAATCGGCCATCAGTGTCTTCCAGCTTCACCCGTAATGCAGGTGTTGCTACGCCGTTAACTACGACTTCATTCTTGGCGAAGTCTAAGACGACACCATTGGTGCGCATAAATGGCGTACCAATAATCACATCATAGCGATCGAAGTTCGCTACGTCCATGTATACCACACCTTCAAATCCAGGCAGTGATATTCGAGTTTCGGTGCCGAAGTTAACTGTGGCACGACTCCCCGTCGTGCCTAACTGCAGGATCAACGGGTTGTCCAAGGTTTTAGCCTTGATCCCTGCAACCTGAGTAAATGCAGGAGTAACTCCTGTAGTGGTACTCCCTGAGTCCCACAATGTCCATGCCTGATGTCCTCCTACATCCGTATATGTTGCCAGACACTCCTTGTCTGCAGCAGAGTATACGGGTCGTTGTAACGTCCCTTTCTGCAAAACCAGTTTGTAGCGACCAGGAATTGGACGCTGCACCTCTTCATATGGTGCTTCTGTTATAGCGTACATATGTTCACTATCTGAACAACGAGTATAATACTCATTGTCATATACTTCCACTTCCACCAGCTTGTCACTACCTTCAGAGGCAGCATCTGACTCTGGACGTTCGATGCTCTTCGCATCGTCTTCATTCTCTGGAGCACTTAGGTGTTCCTTTTCGTCATCCGCATCGTCCACATCATCAGGCGACGCCGTATGTGCCGCCCTCACGAATACACGATTCTTTCGGGGCTTTTTGCAGTCCCTCGAAAAGTGACCTTTCTTGCCGCAATTGAAACAGTTACTGTCGTTTGCTTCCTGCTTATGTTGATACACCGGTTTTGCTTCTCCTACATTGTTAGGGCGAGCCCCAACTTCATTCTGTAGCGGTGATGGTTTGAACGGCTTAGCCGTTCGTGTATTATCGCCTCGTGGACCCGCTTGTTTATGCTGGTCCTTGCGTTGATAGGGTGACGTATACACTTGCGGGGTTATACCTCGCCGTAGATCCCCACTACGCATGTATACGCGCTTGGTCGGTTGAGGTTCAGGCTTACGAGAAGTCTGATGATGCATCAGTGTTTCTGATGCTCGACGAGCATGTGGCTGAGCACGATAGTGTTCCGCCATCTTCGTAGCAGCTTCATATGCTTTAGCATACGCTACAAAGTCATCCAGAGTGTTAACCTCTGGGGAGAGACCATCGCTGAATAGTTGGTCTCGCATAGTACGAGGCAACCCATACAGAAAAGTGTCAAGAACCATAATCTCGTCCAGTAATCGAGACATGTTCTGACTATGGTCTTTCAAGGCATCTATGAAGCCTTGTACACCAAGTTCACTAGTGTAACGTGTCGCAAAGAAGGCGCTTCTAGTGTCTTGCATTGTGGAAGTATGGATGAACCAGTCATATAAACCGGTGATAACCTGTTCGAAGGTCCACTGCTTGAAGTCGCGGTGGACATGAATAACATGTCGATTAAACCACCGTTTGGCTTCCCCATCCAAAAACTCAGACAGAATTAGGACACATTCACGGTCCCTATCAGTTCCTCCAAACTGGTTCACTGCCAACATCACAACGAGGTTGGTCAACCATTCTTCGAGGTCGCCAAACTTGGCTGACCCACTGTAAAGGCCTATAGCCTTTGCATCGGTCCTACGTGGTTTAACACCATTGGGAATTGATAATTGAATGCCTAAACGTTTGAAGATTAAGGCCTTCAGCCTTTCATGCATACGCTGTCGATGATATTTGGCAGCTAATTGAACTCCTTCCGCTACTGGCGAATGTCACTGCAGTAGCGGCATTGTAAAAGCACGGGCATCTACAGGTAGATGCCCTACACCTATCGGCGATGGACTAACCGCCTGCTGGGCAATCAATTTGGCCATTTGACCTGTAGGTGTGGGTGGAGGTGCGGTCATTCCTTGTGATGACTGTGGATCCACCCCGTATGGCCAAGTTGTAACTGGTGAATTATTCGTCGGTCTGGCAAAGTGTACCATTGATTGACCTCGATGGATTGTGTTGGTGCGAGGTTGCTTTGGGACGAACGAAGTGCGCTCATCCAAATCCTCAGTCTTGATCCACTGCTGCATCACAGTAGCTTTAAGATGTGCAAACGTCTTTCTGTTATGAACCACAGGCTCACTGGGTTGAGAGGCTATAAATTCCTCTCTCATGATGTCGCGGTAATGACCTCCTTCGAATCATATCCCTTGGTCGTCCGCAGTGCTGAACCCGAATTCCGGCATTTGAGAGTCACGGATACGCTGTCCAGCAATTCGGTCGCCTACCCTTTCAAAGAGACTGGTACGGCCTCTTGCATCAGGTATGCGAATGCATCCAGATGATGACGATGGAGGCTTAACAGTCTCCTGATGAGCTGAGGATGGCTCGACAGACGAATCAGTGTTCGAGTGTCACTTTGTACAAACATCAATTGGGCGACTTGGTGTCGTCCGATGATGATATTCTCGTTGAGCTGCAGCCTGTCTGGCTACATACTGCTCATTTGTCTCGTCTGGCATACGTTGCTCATTCAACCGTTTGACGGCTGCATCCAGCACTGCATCTGTAGACATTGATTCTGCAGGCATAATGCTTGCCCCACGCAAGTGCACAGGAACTTCTCGACTTGGTGAGCCAGATTGGCCCACAACAACTGGCGAATCCGTCGTACTAAAAAAACAAAGTCCGGGTGATGCCACTCGAACTGGACTACCTTGTGGTGTCGGTGTAATTGATCCACGCTGCGACTTACGCTCAAGCCGCTGTTGTAAATATTCTTCCGTCAACTGTTGTATCAACAATTTATATTTGGACACGGAGTCATAACTGTCTCCATACAACATTTTATGCTGTTCATATGAGGCGGATACTGTCTCCGCAGCAATAGTCCACAAGCACTGAGCACGATTATGGCTCACTAGCGGCTGCCACACAAACCAAGCATCTACAGCTAATTCGAGTGCAATCTGGGCGGCGCGTTCAGCGTCGGCCTGATCATCTTCGTCCGAAGTCTCCGGGTAATATCCAGGTGTCTCAAAAACACCTTCGTCCTCGAGTTTGACCTCATCTGCAAGCGGATTCCGTCATGGAGTGTGCTGAGCTGGCAAGTTGCCAGTTCCCACTGTCGCGTTGCCAGTCGTCGGGTCCAAGGTCCTGGGCGGGCGAACTCGGGAGAGAGCTGGCTGTGCCGCCAGCTCATGTCTCGAAGACCTTCGTCCAGGGGTCACATAGGCCCCTGGCCCTAACGGCAACGCCTGAGGCGCTGCCACTTCGTCGTAGTTGTTGTCTGTGTTTTCTGCATCCGAATACGGCATCGGTTTGATCGAAGTCGTCCGGATTGGGTCAGAAGTGCCGTACACGTGTCGAAATGATAGAGTTTAGATATGAGCGCCAGGTTAAATGAATAAGCAAAGAGTTTAAGCACCGTTGGGTAGCTTAAAAAAATGTAACGCAAGCGTTACAGGGGGATGCCTTGCTAAGCAGTATAAGCTTGACCAATAGGTACTATTTGCTATACAACGTTTTTACAAGGGCTTGTTTATACATGTATCTACTAACCGGTTATATAGGCAACACCGATGGTGTTGCCAAACATGGTCATGCCAAACAATAAGGTCAGCACTCAATGTGTAGACTGTGCCCGTTACAAGGATCTCCTCCACTTCATACTCCTCTTCATTGTCAATAAGGGTCGGAGGTGGGGGCAGATGTGCATGGCGGCTGGGGATGGGGTCCAGTGGAGCAGGGCGGAGTTTGACAGCATTGAACACCAGGTGGAGATGACTCATGGCACGAGGGAGGCAGAGTCGGTAGGCAAGAGGGCCAATCTGGTGTTCGACAGTATATGGTCCAAGGTAGCAATGAGAAAGCTTCTTGGATGGCTGAGTAGTATGAATGTCAGAGGTGTCCAAGTACACACGATCTCCAGGCTTGTACTCTGGAGCCAGGGTACAATGCTGGTCATAGTACCTGGCTATGTCGTCCTTTGCCTTGATGAGTGCTGCTTTTGCCTCCTCTTCTACCAACTTCATGCAGTCAAAGAACTTGTTGGCTGACTCATTGTTCAAATTCCAGGGGGTGGGGTTCGAACCCCATGCACAGATTCCAACTGGTGTCAAGCATGAATGGGGTGTACTTGGTCACAGAGTGCACATGGTTGTTGTACTAGAACTCTGCCTCTGGTAGGAGATCATCCCAATCATCCTGTTGCTCATTGCAGAAAACCCAGAGATACTGCTCCAACTCCTGGTTGACACACTCCATCTGACCATCGGATTGGGGGTGGTATGCTGTGCAGGTGCTGAGCTTGATGCCAAGGAGGCGATAAAGCTCACGAGTAAACTCCATGACAAACTGCGGCCTGTGATCAGAGACGAATGCATCCAGAAGTCCATGCAACTTCCAGACATTCTTGCAGTAGAGGTTTGCAGCACCCATTGCAGTACAGGTGGTGTGCATTGGAATAAAGTGTGCCCACTTCCCCACAGAATCCACCACCACCATCACCGCATCATACCCATGACTCTCCGGGAGTTCCACAATGAAATCCACAGACACGACGTTCCAGCGACCCTCCAGAATGGATAATGGGTGCAGCTTACCCATCGGAGCCTGTCTCCAGACTTTTGTCCGCTGACAAAGGTTACAGGCGCTGGTGTAGGAGCCGATATACCAGGACATCTGTGGCCACTAATAATTCTGGGATACCAACTCCAACGTCTTCCAATGACAGGGTGTCTGGCGATGTGGGAGTCATGATGGAGTTCGACAATCCGGCACTGCAGGTCCGGGTCATTGGGAACATAGATTCGACCACGGAATGTGAGGACTCCCTGCTCCTCCGCCCACTCTGCACTCTTCACTGACTGAACTCCAGAACGTGTGGATTTCAACGTGGCAGCAGCCTTGGCCACAATGTCCTCATGCATGTTCCCTCTGTTCCCCTGATGGATGTCCCACAGGATCTGTTCTTCTTCACCCACAGGAGCCAGACCCTCTAGAGCACAGATAGCAAAGAACTCTGGTTTGAGCAACACAATGTCTGTATTGTCAGAACTCCCATCTCTGTAATCTGGGTGATGGGACAAGGCATTGGGTTTGCCCATGGTCCATACAGGGTGGTGATGCAACACAAAATCAAAATTAGCAAGATACAAAGACCACCTTGCCTGCTGTCAATTGAGCTTCTTGGCAGTCAAGAAATACTGGAGGTTTTTGTGGTCAGTATGGATCTTGTTCTGGTATTGTGCACCCTCCAGGAAATGCCTCCACTCCTCAAGCAAATGGATAATTGCAAGCATCTCCTTGTCATGGATCTCATAATTCCGCTTGACTGCATTTAGGCTTTTCAAGTAGAATGCAACTGGATGCCATTTGTCATCCTCTGGAGACTGTTGAGACAACACTGGCCCTGTGGCAAAGTCCAAGCTGTCCGCTTCTACCCAGAAAGGTTGGCCATTGTCCAGAAATATGAGAACAGGCTTGGAGGTAATGGCATGCTTGAGGGTGTCAAAGGCATCTTGCTGTGCAGGTCCCCACACCCATGTAACATCCTTGGCCATAAGGTCAAAGAGAGGTCACGCATGATGCGAGAAATCCCGGATACTATTGGTAGAAATTGGTAAAGCCTAGGAACAACTGTACCTCCTTCTTGTTTTTTTTTGGAGTTGGCCACTCTGCAACTCCAGCCACTTTCACTGGGTCCATGGATACCGTTCCGTGGGAGATGACAAGTCTGAGATATTCGATTTCTGTCTGTTCAAATTCACATTTCTTGGGCTTCAGGAACAAGCAGTATTCACAGAGACAATCCAGGATGAGACAAGTGATGCAACAATGCTCCTCCAGAGTTTTGGTGTAGATAAGGATATTGTCAAGGTATATGCAAACAACTCCTTCTGCTATAAGATCATGGAAGATGTCATTCATCATCATCTGAAATGTGGCCAGACTGTTCATGAGTCCGAAAAACATAACCAACGGCTCAAAGAGCCCATGGTTTGTCCAAAATGCTGCCTTCCACTCATCTCCCTCTTTAATGCAGACATTATTGTAGCCCCACCAGACATCCAATTTGGTGAAATATCGTGCACCCCGGAGGTTATTAATGAGCTTGGAGATGAGGGGGAGAGGGTAGCAGTTCTTCACCATCAAGGCATTCAATGTCTGGTAATCCTGCACTAACTGGAGGGAACTGTCCTTCTTTTTGATAAAGAAGACTGGAGATGCCATGGGCAATTTTGAAGGCTGGATATGACCAGACTTGAGATTCTCCTCCAAAAACACATCAAGCTCTGACTGTTCATTTGGGGCAAGGGAATAGACCTTGCATGCACTTGGAGTTGAGCCTGGTTCAAGTTCAATTGCATGATCCCATTGCTTTCAGTTGGGAAGCTCATCAAATGATGCTTTGGAGAAAATGTCCTCAAAATCTCGGAGGTGATTGGGGATGGCATCACAAAAGGACTTTGGCATGGAGTTGTGTGCAAAGGCCTCTGCTAGGCATTGAGATGTCATCTGACTTGCTTGGATCTCCTCAGTCGGGTAACCGAAGAGAGTTGTTGCAAATATACGATCACCTTCCTCCATGAGGTCAGCCTCCATGTCTGTCCCTGTGTTGGACTCTGAATCTGATTCAGAGTCTGACTCTGGGCTCATATCTGGGATATAGCCCTTGTAAACCTTATCATCATCCTCATTGTCAGAGTCTGGGCACAAGTCCAGGACATCATCAAAGTCTGGTTCAGGTAGAGGAACTCCACCAGTATGGCACACATGTATAGCAGCCCAGATGTGATACCGTCTGGGAAATCGTTGAAAACATGGACCAGCCTGGGATTGAACTCGGGATCTCAGCTCCAAAGGTTCCAAAGGATCAGCGTGTTTAACCGTTACACCACCAGCCCATGCTTAAGACATGACTTTGAGTCTTCAAGGGGTGACCCGGACACTTCTCCGAATGCCGGACCCCTGGGAAGGGGGTGGCCCGGACACTCTTAGAATGCCGGACCTCCAAGCCCCATGACATGTGACCGGTTGAAAGCCAGTCGTCACACCAGAGTTTAGTCTGTGCTTTACACTCTGCTCTCACCTCTTCTCTACAGGTCTGACAGCAGGAGGGGCAACAACTCATTGAGACTGTCCCAGCTGCCCAGTCAATCTCCAGGTTATGCTCTCAGAGCCAGGTGTACCCAAGGATCATGTCCTGTCAACTGAGATTGGTGATGGCAAACACTGCATGTTCCACATGTCTGTTGTAATGCAGGATCAGGTCCACAATGTCTGTGATGGAGCCAGCCATGTTCAGAGTTCCATCCACATTGTTCATGGGAATGGGTTGAGAGAGGGGACATGTGGTGAGATTATTCTGTTGCACAAAGCAGGTGTGTAGGAAGAGTCCAGAGGTGCCACAATCCACCAGAGCCTTCAAGCTGTGGATCTCCTGAGTGTCTGTGGTCTCTATCTCCATGTTGAGGGACAGAGAGTTAGGACTTGGAATAGCAGCAAGAACATAACAGCAGGGCAGGCATTTCTCCCAGTGGGGTAGTCCACAACAGGAGGGAGGTTTCCCTGGTGAACCAGAGTTGTGAACTCTGATGTCTGGGAGTCCAGGAGAAGAAGGGGGTATGTCTTGATTTGAATAGAGTTCACATGGGGAGAGTGCAGCAATGGAATGGGATTCTGCAGACTCTACAGACAAACATGCAAACTGATTGGAACCTGCCAACAGGGGCATACTTTTCACCTGTGGCATAACTAAAAATCCTCCTCTAATTCTCTGGACTGGCCTTCTGCGCTTGTAGTGGAGGCCTGTTCATTTGGCTTGGGGGTGTAAACAGTATCCTGCTCAACCAGAAGACTCATAGCCCAGTCCTGGCACTCTTCGGCTGTCATTGCACAGATATCAAACTGGTCTGGGCAGTCTTGGGAAAGATGTCCAGGTTTCTTGCATTGGAAACAGATGCCCAGAGTTTGCAAGCGCTGACGAGAGGTGTCGATATCCATTGGGACACCAGAGGGAAGGGAACGTGTAACTGGTGCAGCCCCTGGAGGGATGGCATGAACGGGGGGAGCAGAGAATGGATGAAATGAGACAACTCCGGGAGTCTGATTAGCCAGAATCACAGCCAGGGTTACTTGGAGTTTGGCAGATGCATGGAAGTCATGATTAGCCTGGTTGTTGTAGTCAACCAAGTGTGCAGCTTCGATCCATTGGTCAACATGTTCATTGGAGGGGCACCCATCCACCATTCCTGCAACTTTGTGTGATGCCGGTGCTGAGACATCGGGCGTTCGTTGGACTTCTCACTGGTAGAAGCTGGATAGGGTTCGAGGCTGGCAATGCTTGTAGGAAGCTATGCCCTGCCTCGAGAGATGAAGGTGAGGCCGGCATCCACTCTAGAAGTGGAGCCCTGCCTAAGGAGGTAGAGGAGGAAGGCCGGCAGCTCGTATGAACGAGCGCCCTGCCATGAAGCAGTAACCGAAGCACTAGGACGGCAGCTATCGCATGAGCGAGCGCCAGTCTTCGTGAGAAAAGCCTTGTAACCCTAGGCTTAGGGGTGTTGTGACCCAACACTGGGCTCTTGTAGCCCTAGAGGAGGGGCGTTGTGACCCTACGCAGGGGCGGCGGTGTACACAATGTACCGTGGTGTGGCACGGCTCCCAGAACCTTCAAACGGGGGGTGTAGGTTCAAGAGTAAAGTGTGCATGTTGTATTCTAAGTCCGAAGATGGAATACAAACAATGATTACTAATTGTATGCTACTGTTGTCCATGGCCTTTGGGCATGTCAGGTGACCATACCCAATATCACACCGTCACAGTGCCCCCCCATGTCCAGAGGGCATGTAGCATAAGGCAAAGTAGGCATACAATGGCCCCCCAGATACCTACAAACCTGATGAACAATGGGCCCCCCAATCAAAAGGAAGGAAAAAAAATTTTCCCAAGTTTCCGTTCCACAGTTGCTGAACCCTTGAAGTGCGCTATCGCGAGGTGGTGGCGAAGACGTGTACAGCCATTGGCTTCTAGTTGGAGGAGGCCTCTCCTGTCCTAGCCTCGCCACCAGTACCTGCCATTGCAATAAGGATAGCAAGAGGGCGATCACGGGTCCTCCGTACCCTCTACCTTCCCTGGATATCCTTCAGTGGCTCCAGTAGGGCCACTGTGCCATGTCAGGTTGAGGGGAAGGTATACGGTCCTCTATACCTATACCTCCCCCCCACAGCCCCCCACTTCTCTCGCATGCAACTGAAGTGGTTCAGATGTGCGGGAGATAAGTACCCAAATATGACTGAAAATGCCTCCCTAAGATTGTGAACGTGAACGCACAGGAAAAAATTTTGGTGCGTTTTTGCTGTGGTGTATGAGGTGATATCGTGATCATGTCGTGAATGGGATCTTTTATTTTCTGCCTTGGATCGATGCTCCCATCCATGCCAGTGGCTATCGGCATCTCTAATGGCCTTACCTCATGAGAGGTCGGCATCACATGAGAGCCCTATAGCAAGCTAGAAAGGGACGGTGTCTCGAGAGAGAGCCAGTGTAAGGGCGACCCTTAAAGGCTTGTAGGCTTGTACAAGACTGGCAAAGGGGAAATCCAAAGTATATTAGACAGGGTATGGTAGATACTGGGAACGACGCACCTGGCAAAGGGGAAATCCAAAGAGAACAAATCTAAGGATCCCTCTGCCAGGTGTGTCCTGTATATACGATCCGGTGGCTGATAAACTGTATAGTTATAGACCCCCTATACTGTGGAGCGGAGGCGAAACAATGAGCCGACGCACATGGCATTCCGAGGGCCGAAGTCCGGAGTCCGACGAAACAGGACATCGGAGTTGGTGGCAGGGAAAGGCCGGCGGAGTTGGCGATGTCCGGAGATGTCGTACCTAGAAGTAAATATATGTAACGAGAGTAGGGAAAAAGGAATGGAATAATGGAATGAGATAGTGTCCCCTTACATCACCCCCCCCCTAGGGTGCAGCGCCTTGATGCACTGCAGGATCCACCAGATACAATCCCTGGACTTGGTGCGGAGCATCTGGATGACGCCTATGGAAGTCCCGGATGAGGTCGCGGGAATGCGACAAGTTCACCATAGGCTCCCAGGAAGCCTCCTCATAGCCATACCCTTGCCACTTGACCTTGTACTGGAGTTTGCGACGGAAGATGCGGCTGTCCAGGATCTCCTCCACTTCATACTCCTCTTCATCGTCAATAAGGGTCGGAGGTGGGGGCGGATGCGCACGGCGGCCGGGGATGGGATCTGGTGGAGCAGGGCGGAGTTTGACAGCGTTGAACACCGGGTGGAGACGACTCATGGCACGAGGGAGACGGAGTCGGTAGGCAAGAGGGCCAATCTGGTGTTCGACAGTATATGGTCCAAGGTAGCGATGAGAAAGCTTCTTGGATGGTCGAGTAGTATGAATGTCAGAGGCGTCCAAGTACACACGATCTCCGGGCTTGTACTCCGGAGCCGGGGTTCGACGCTGGTCATAGTACCTGGCCATGTCGTCCTTTGCCTTGACGAGTGCTGCTTTTGCCTCCTCTTGTGCCAGCTTCATGCGGTCAAAGAACTCGTTGGCTGACTCATTGTTCGAATTCCGGGGGCGGGGTTCGAAGCCCATGCGCGGATTCCGACCGGTGTCAAGCATGAATGGGGTGTACTTGGTCACAGAGTGCACATGGTTGTTGTACTAGAACTCTGCCTCTGGTAGGAGATCATCCCAATCATCCTGTTGCTCATTGCAGAAAACCCAGAGATACTGCTCCAACTCCTGGTTGACACACTCCATCTGACCATCGGATTGGGGGTGGTATGCTGTGCAGGTGCTGAGCTTGATGCCAAGGAGGCGATAAAGCTCACGAGTAAACTCCATGACAAACTGCGGCCTGTGATCAGAGACGAATGCATCCAGAAGTCCATGCAACTTCCAGACATTCTTGCAGTAGAGGTTTGCAGCACCCATCGCAGTACAGGTGGTGTGCGTCGGAATAAAGTGTGCCCGCTTCCCCACAGAGTCCACCAGCACCATCACTGCATCATACCCATGACTCTCCGGGAGTTCCACAATGAAATCCACAGACACAACGTTCCAGCGACCCTCCGGAATGGGCAAGGGGTGCAGCTTACCCATTGGAGCCTGTCTCCGGACTTTTGTCCGTTGACAAAGGTCACAGGTGCTGGTGTAGGAGCCGATATACCAGGACATCTGTGGCCACCAATAATTCCGGGATACCAACTCCAACGTCTTCCAACGACCAGGGTGTCCAGCGACGCGGGAGTCATGATGGAGTTCGACAATCCGGCGCCGCAAGTCCGGGTCATTGGGAACATAGATTCGACCACGGAAAGTGAGGACTCCCTGCTCCTCCGCCCACTCTGCACTCTTCACTGACCGAACTCCGGAATGTGCAGATTTCAACGCGGCAGCGGCCTTGGCCACAATGTCCTCATGCATGTTCCCTCTGTTTCCCCGACGGATGTCCCTCAGAATCTGTCCCTCTTCACCCACAGGAGCCAGACCCTCTAGAGCACAGATGGCAAAGAACTCCGGTTTGAGCAACACAATGTCCGTGTTATCAGAACTCCCATCTCCATGGTCTGGGCGGCAGGACAAGGCATCGGGTTTGCCCATGGTCCGTCCAGGGCGGTGATGCAACACAAAATCGAAGTTGGCAAGATACAAAGACCACCTTGCCTGCCGTCGATTGAGCTTCTTGGCAGTCAAGAAGTACTGGAGGTTCTTGTGGTCAGTATGGATCTCAATCTGGTGTTGCGCACCCTCCAGGAAATGCCTCCACTCCTCAAGCGAACGGATAATTGCGAGCATCTCCTTGTCATGGATCTCGTAATTCCGCTCAACTGCATTCAGGCTTTTCGAGTAGAATGCGACCGGATGCCATTTGTCATCCTCCGGAGACTGTTGAGATAGCATGGCTCCCGTCGCGAAGTCCGAGCTGTCCGCTTCTACCCGGAAAGGTCGGCCATCATCTGGAAATATGAGAACAGGCTCGGAGGTAATGGCATGCTTGAGGGTGACAAAGGCATCCTGTTGTGCAGGTCCCCACACCCACGTAACATCCTTGGCCGTAAGGTCAAAGAGAGGTCGTGCATGATGCGAGAAATCCCGGATAAACCGTCGGTAGAAATTGGTAAAGCCTAGGAACGACTGTACCTCCTTCTTGTTTTTCGGAGTTGGCCACTCTGCAACTCCGGCCACTTTCACTGGGTCCATGGATACTGTTCCGTGGGAGATGACAAGTCCGAGATATTCGATTTCTGTCTTTTCGAATTCGCATTTCTCAGGCTTCAGGAACAAGCGGTATTTGCGGAGACGATCCAGTACGAGACGAGTGATGCGACGATGCTCCTCCAGAGTTTTGGTGTAGATAAGGATATCATCAAGGTATATGCAAACAACTCCTTCCGCTATAAGATCACGGAAGATGTCATTCATCATCGTCTGAAATGTGGCCGGACTGTTGGTGAGTCCGAAAAACATAACCAATGGCTCAAAGAGCCCACGGTTTGTCCGAAACGCTGCCTTCCACTCATCTCCCTCCTTAATGCGGACATTATTGTAGCCCCACCGGACATCCAATTTGGTGAAATATCGCGCACCCCGGAGGTTATTAATGAGCTCAGAGATGAGGGGAAGAGGGTAGCGGTTCTTCACCGTCAAGGCATTCAAGGTCCGGTAATCCTGCACTAACCGGAGGGAACCGTCCTTCTTTTTGATGAAGAAGACCGGAGATGCCATGGGCGATTTTGAAGGCCGGATATGACCGGACTTGAGATTCTCCTCCAAAAACACATCAAGCTCTGACTGTTCATTTGGGGCAAGGGGATAGACCTTGCATGCACTCGGAGTGGAGCCTGGTTCGAGTTCGATTGCATGATCCCATTGCTTTCGGTCAGGAAGCTCATCAAATGATGCTTTGGAGAAAATGTCCTCAAAATCTCGGAGGTGATCGGGGACGGCATCGCGAAAGGACTTGGGCACGGAGTTGCGTGCAAAGGCCTCCGCTAGGCGTTGGGATGTCGTCTGACTTGCTCGGATCTCCTCAGCAGTCGGGTAACCGAAGAGAGTCGTCACAAATATACGATCACCTTCCTCCATGGGGTCGGCCTCCATGTCCGTTCCTGTGTTGGGCTCTGAATCTGATTCGAAGTCTGACTCGGGGCTCATATCTGGGATATAGCCTTCGTAGACCTCATCATCGACCTCATCATCAGAGTCCGGGCACAAGTCCGGGACGTCATCAAAGTCCGGTTCAGGTAGAGGAACTCCGCCAGTACGGCACACACGTATAGCAGCCCGGAGTTTAGTCCGTGCTTTACGCTCTGCTTTCACCTCTTCTCTACAGGTCTGACAGCGGGAGGGGCAGCGGCTCATTGAGACTGTCCCAGCTGCCCAGTCAATCTCCGGGTTGTGCTCTCGGAGCCAGGTGTACCCAAGGATCATGTCCTGTCGACCGAGATCAGTGATGGCAAACACCGCACGTTCCGCATGTCCGTTGTAACGCAGGACCAGGTCCACAACATCTGTGATGGAGCCAGCTGCATTCGGAGTTCCATCCACATTGTTCATGGGAATGGGTTGAGAGAGGGGACGTGTGGTGAGATTATTCTGTTGCACAAAGCGGGTGTGTAGGAAGAGTCCAGAGGCGCCGCAATCCACCAGAGCTTTCAGGCTATGGATCTCCTGAGTGTCTGTGGTCTCTATCTCCATGTTGAGGGACAGGGAATTAGGACTTGGAATAGCAGCAAGAACGTAACGGCGGGGCAAGTGTTTTTCCCAGCGGGGTAGTCCATGACGGGAGGGAGGTTTCCCTGGCAAACCGGAGTTGTGAACTCCGATGTCCGGGAGTCCAGGAGAAGAAGGGGGTACGTCTTGATTCGAATCGAGTTCACATGGGGAGAGTGCAGCAATGGAATGGGATTCTGCAGACTCTATAGACAAACATGCAAACCGATTGGAACCTGCCAACAGGGGCGTACTTTTCACCTGTGGCATAACTAAAAATCCTCCACTGATTCTCCGGACTGGCCTTCCACACTTGCTCCGGAGGCCTGTTCGTTTGGCTCGGGGGTGTGAACGGTATCCTGCTCGACCAGGAGACTCATAGCCCAGTCCTGGCGCTCTTCAGCCGTCATCACTCGGATATCAAACTGGTCAGGGCAGTCTCGGGAAAGATGTCCGGGTTTCTTGCATCGGAAACAGACACCCGGAGTTCGCAAGCGCTGACGAGAGGTGTCGATATCCATTGGGACACCAGGGGAAGGGAACGCGTAACTGGTGCAGCCCCTGGAGGGATGGCATGAACGGGGGGAGCAGAGAATGGACGGAATGAGACAACTCCGGGAGTTCGATTAGCCAGAATCGGAGCCGGGGTTACTCGGAGTTTGGCGGATGCATGGAAGTCGCGATTAGCCCAGTTGTTGTAGTCAACCAAGCGTGCGGCTTCGATCCATTGGTCGACATGTTCATCAGAGGGGCGCCCATCCACCATTCCTGCGACCTTGTCCTCGATCCTTTTTGCAAGACCACGTCGGAAACGAAACACAAGTTGTGCTCCATCTGGGAAGTTGGACTCCTCCATGAGATCCTGGAAGGCGTCGATATAGTTGTCAACAGACCGGGCTCCCTGGTAGTAGTCCTCAGTCTCTAGGGTGGTCGCAGCCGTTCGCTTTTCATCCCGAGGACAAAATGAAGAGACGAACTCCGCACGGAACTCCGCATAGGATCGGAAACGGGGAACTCCGCCATAGGACTTGGGGTAACGCAGGGTACGGGCTGCAAAACGGGCGGCACGGCCCCCTTTCATGTACGAGAGGGCCCAATTGATGCGAGTCTGTTCGTCCGGAAATGCCTTTGGGACGAGAGACATAAACAGATCGCAGGAGTTGATGAAGGCACGCCCTTTCTCCCTCTCGCCATCAAAGGAGTCAGGGGGCGCGGGATGCAGGCGATCTGTAGAGTGTGGGGAATGCTGCGCAGCAGCCGGAGTTGCTGGCACGGGGTTCGGTGCGGCAACGGGGTTGGGGACACGACGAGCGGTATCTATGGCGAGCTGCTCGACGATGCGCCGGAGTTCGGCGACTGAGTTTAGGACTTGGCCAATTTGGCCGGCTTGGGTCTGTAGTTGTCCCTCGATGGCGATGAGCCTCTGCCAGGCTTCCTGCTCAGGCTGTTCGACAGCAGGTGCCAGGGTAGGTCCATCCAGTTCGGGGTCCATGACTACTGGACAAGGTGGGGGAAGTTCGGAGATGGAGGTAAGTGTTGATGCGAGGCTATCTGAACACTTGACGACGTTCTCAGACGTCCCGGACCTTGTAAAGAGATTTGTTCTACTGTAAGGGCGACCCTTAAAGGCTTGTAGGCTCGTACAAGACTGGCAAAGGGGAAATCCAAAGTATATTAGACAGGGTATGGTAGATACTGGGAACGACACACCTGGCAAAGGGGAAATCCAAAGAGAACAAATCTAAGGATCCCTCTGCCAGGTGTGTCCTGTATATACGATCCGGTGGCTGATAAACTGTATAGTTATAGACCCCCTATACTGTGGAGCGGAGGCGAAACAATGAGCCGACGCACATGGCATTCCGAGGGCCGAAGTCCGGAGTCCGACGAAACAGGACATCGGAGTTGGTGGCAGGGAAAGGCCGGCGGAGTTGGCGATGTCCGGAGATGTCGTACCTAGAAGTAAATATATGTAACGAGAGTAGGGAAAAAGGAATGGAATAATGGAATGAGATAGTGTCCCCTTACAGTACTTGAACCATCAGACACCTACGGTGCCTGTAATCGACCTCCCTACACCCCCGCGATGCCCCATTATGCTGCTGTCTTATATCTATGCAGCTGCGAAGGCTGTTTCGTCACTCCGAAGCTCTGAGGTCCCCATTTTCGGAGTACCAGCCCCTCCGACATCGCCATTTGAGTACACATGGTACTTGAACCATCAGACACCTACGGTGCCTATAATCGACCTCCCTACACCCCCGCGATGCTCTGTTATGCTGCGGTCTTACATCTATGCAGCTGCAAAGGCTGTTTCGTCACTTCGAAGCTCTGAGGTCCCTGTTTTCGGAGTACAAGCCCCTCCGACTTTGTCGCTCAAGTACACATGGTACTCGAACCATCATACACTCCTGCGACGTCCCGTTACACTGCCGTCTCTCATCTACAAAGCTGCGAAGGCTCATTTGTCACTCTGAAGTTTCAGAGCCCTCATTTTCGGAGTACTAGCCACCCCGAAATCCTCTGTCGAGTACACATGGCACTCAACCATGTTATGCTCTGCGATGTATGAATATGCCGCCATTTCGAATCCACGCAGCTGCAAAGGCCATGTCATCAGCCCTGTTTTTGGGATTTTTCATTTTCGGGGCAACCGTCGCCTCAACCAAGTCTGTCACATATACGACCCCATGGTACTCAGCCTACTGCATCATCTGGCCCTCTTGCTATGCCGACCTTCCACAAGGTAGGGCTTCCTGAGTGGCCAATGGCCCAGACCTTCCATGAGGTTACATGGCAACCCTTGAGGACTGGCTGTAAGGGGACACTATCTCATTCCATTATTCCATTCCTTTTTCCCTACTCTCGTTACATATATTTACTTCTAGGTACGACATCTCCGGACATCGCCAACTCCGCCGGCCTTTCCCTGCCACCAACTCCGATGTCCTGTTTCGTCGGACTCCGGACTTCGGCCCTCGGAATGCCATGTGCGTCGGCTCATTGTTTCGCCTCCGCTCCACAGTATAGGGGGTCTATAACTATACAGTTTATCAGCCACCGGATCGTATATACAGGACACACCTGGCAGAGGGATCCTTAGATTTGTTCTCTTTGGATTTCCCCTTTGCCAGGTGTGTCGTTCCCAGTATCTACCATACCCTGTCTAATATACTTTGGATTTCCCCTTTGCCAGTCTTGTACGAGCCTACAAGCCTTTAAGGGTCGCCCTTACAGTAGAACAAATCTCTTTACAAGGTCCGGGACGTCTGAGAACGTCGTCAAGTGTTCAGATAGCCTCGCATCAACACTTACCTCCATCTCCGAACTTCCCCCACCTTGTCCAGTAGTCATGGACCCCGAACTGGATGGACCTACCCTGGCACCTGCTGTCGAACAGCCTGAGCAGGAAGCCTGGCAGAGGCTCATCGCCATCGAGGGACAACTACAGACCCAAGCCGGCCAAATTGGCCAAGTCCTAAACTCAGTCGCCGAACTCCGGCGCATCGTCGAGCAGCTCGCCATAGATACCGCTCGTCGTGTCCCCAACCCCGTTGCCGCACCGAACCCCGTGCCAGCAACTCCGGCTGCTGCGCAGCATTCCCCACACTCTACAGATCGCCTGCATCCCGCGCCCCCTGACTCCTTTGATGGCGAGAGGGAGAAAGGGCGTGCCTTCATCAACTCCTGCGATCTGTTTATGTCTCTCGTCCCAAAGGCATTTCCGGACGAACAGACTCGCATCAATTGGGCCCTCTCGTACATGAAAGGGGGCCGTGCCGCCCGTTTTGCAGCCCGTACCCTGCGTTACCCCAAGTCCTATGGCGGAGTTCCCCGTTTCCGATCCTATGCGGAGTTCCGTGCGGAGTTCGTCTCTTCATTTTGTCCTCGGGATGAAAAGCGAACGGCTGCGACCACCCTAGAGACTGAGGACTACTACCAGGGAGCCCGGTCTGTTGACAACTATATCGACGCCTTCCAGGATCTCATGGAGGAGTCCAACTTCCCAGATGGAGCACAACTTGTGTTTCGTTTCCGACGTGGTCTTGCAAAAAGGATCGAGGACAAGGTCGCAGGAATGGTGGATGGGCGCCCCTCTGATGAACATGTCGACCAATGGATCGAAGCCGCACGCTTGGTTGACTACAACAACTGGGCTAATCGCGACTTCCATGCATCCGCCAAACTCCGAGTAACCCCGGCTCCGATTCTGGCTAATCGAACTCCCGGAGTTGTCTCATTCCGTCCATTCTCTGCTCCCCCCGTTCATGCCATCCCTCCAGGGGCTGCACCAGTTACGCGTTCCCTTCCCCCTGGTGTCCCAATGGATATCGACACCTCTCGTCAGCGCTTGCGAACTCCGGGTGTCTGTTTCCGATGCAAGAAACCCGGACATCTTTCCCGAGACTGCCCTGACCAGTTTGATATCCGAGTGATGACGGCTGAAGAGCGCCAGGACTGGGCTATGAGTCTCCTGGTCGAGCAGGATACCGTTCACACCCCCGAGCCAAACGAACAGGCCTCCGGAGCAAGTGTGGAAGGCCAGTCCGGAGAATCAGTGGAGGATTTTTAGTTATGCCACAGGTGAAAAGTACGCCCCTGTTGGCAGGTTCCAATCGGTTTGCATGTTTGTCTATAGAGTCTGCAGAATCCCATTCCATTGCTGCACTCTCCCCATGTGAACTCGATTCGAATCAAGACGTACCCCCTTCTTCTCCTGGACTCCCGGACATCGGAGTTCACAACTCCGGTTTGCCAGGGAAACCTCCCTCCCGTCATGGACTACCCCGCTGGGAAAAACACTTGCCCCGCCGTTACGTTCTTGCTGCTATTCCAAGTCCTAATTCCCTGTCCCTCAACATGGAGATAGAGACCACAGACACTCAGGAGATCCATAGCCTGAAAGCTCTGGTGGATTGCGGCGCCTCTGGACTCTTCCTACACACCCGCTTTGTGCAACAGAATAATCTCACCACACGTCCCCTCTCTCAACCCATTCCCATGAACAATGTGGATGGAACTCCGAATGCAGCTGGCTCCATCACAGATGTTGTGGACCTGGTCCTGCGTTACAACGGACATGCGGAACGTGCGGTGTTTGCCATCACTGATCTCGGTCGACAGGACATGATCCTTGGGTACACCTGGCTCCGAGAGCACAACCCGGAGATTGACTGGGCAGCTGGGACAGTCTCAATGAGCCGCTGCCCCTCCCGCTGTCAGACCTGTAGAGAAGAGGTGAAAGCAGAGCGTAAAGCACGGACTAAACTCCGGGCTGCTATACGTGTGTGCCGTACTGGCGGAGTTCCTCTACCTGAACCGGACTTTGATGACGTCCCGGACTTGTGCCCGGACTCTGATGATGAGGTCGATGATGAGGTCTACGAAGGCTATATCCCAGATATGAGCCCCGAGTCAGACTTCGAATCAGATTCAGAGCCCAACACAGGAACGGACATGGAGGCCGACCCCATGGAGGAAGGTGATCGTATATTTGTGACGACTCTCTTCGGTTACCCGACTGCTGAGGAGATCCGAGCAAGTCAGACGACATCCCAACGCCTAGCGGAGGCCTTTGCACGCAACTCCGTGCCCAAGTCCTTTCGCGATGCCGTCCCCGATCACCTCCGAGATTTTGAGGACATTTTCTCCAAAGCATCATTTGATGAGCTTCCTGACCGAAAGCAATGGGATCATGCAATCGAACTCGAACCAGGCTCCACTCCGAGTGCATGCAAGGTCTATCCCCTTGCCCCAAATGAACAGTCAGAGCTTGATGTGTTTTTGGAGGAGAATCTCAAGTCCGGTCATATCCGGCCTTCAAAATCGCCCATGGCATCTCCGGTCTTCTTCATCAAAAAGAAGGACGGTTCCCTCCGGTTAGTGCAGGATTACCGGACCTTGAATGCCTTGACGGTGAAGAACCGCTACCCTCTTCCCCTCATCTCTGAGCTCATTAATAACCTCCGGGGTGCGCGATATTTCACCAAATTGGATGTCCGGTGGGGCTACAATAATGTCCGCATTAAGGAGGGAGATGAGTGGAAGGCAGCGTTTCGGACAAACCGTGGGCTCTTTGAGCCATTGGTTATGTTTTTCGGACTCACCAACAGTCCGGCCACATTTCAGACGATGATGAATGACATCTTCCGTGATCTTATAGCGGAAGGAGTTGTTTGCATATACCTTGATGATATCCTTATCTACACCAAAACTCTGGAGGAGCATCGTCGCATCACTCGTCTCGTACTGGATCGTCTCCGCAAATACCGCTTGTTCCTGAAGCCTGAGAAATGCGAATTCGAAAAGACAGAAATCGAATATCTCGGACTTGTCATCTCCCACGGAACAGTATCCATGGACCCAGTGAAAGTGGCCGGAGTTGCAGAGTGGCCAACTCCGAAAAACAAGAAGGAGGTACAGTCGTTCCTAGGCTTTACCAATTTCTACCGACGGTTTATCCGGGATTTCTCGCATCATGCACGACCTCTCTTTGACCTTACGGCCAAGGATGTTACGTGGGTGTGGGGACCTGCACAACAGGATGCCTTTGTCACCCTCAAGCATGCCATTACCTCCGAGCCTGTTCTCATATTTCCAGATGATGGCCGACCTTTCCGGGTAGAAGCGGACAGCTCGGACTTCGCGACGGGAGCCATGCTATCTCAACAGTCTCCGGAGGATGACAAATGGCATCCGGTCGCATTCTACTCGAAAAGCCTGAATGCAGTTGAGCGGAATTACGAGATCCATGACAAGGAGATGCTCGCAATTATCCGTTCGCTTGAGGAGTGGAGGCATTTCCTGGAGGGTGCGCAACACCAGATTGAGATCCATACTGACCACAAGAACCTCCAGTACTTCTTGACTGCCAAGAAGCTCAATCGACGGCAGGCAAGGTGGTCTTTGTATCTTGCCAACTTCGATTTTGTGTTGCATCACCGCCCTGGACGGACCATGGGCAAACCCGATGCCTTGTCCTGCCGCCCAGACCATGGAGATGGGAGTTCTGATAACACGGACATTGTGTTGCTCAAACCGGAGTTCTTTGCCATCTGTGCTCTAGAGGGTCTGGCTCCTGTGGGTGAAGAGGGACAGATTCTGAGGGACATCCGTCGGGGAAACAGAGGGAACATGCATGAGGACATTGTGGCCAAGGCCGCTGCCGCGTTGAAATCTGCACATTCCGGAGTTCGGTCAGTGAAGAGTGCAGAGTGGGCGGAGGAGCAGGGAGTCCTCACTTTCCGTGGTCGAATCTATGTTCCCAATGACCCGGACTTGCGGCGCCGGATTGTCGAACTCCATCATGACTCCCGCGTCGCTGGATACCCTGGTCGTTGGAAGACGTTGGAGTTGGTATCCCGGAATTATTGGTGGCCACAGATGTCCTGGTATATCGGCTCCTACACCAGCACCTGTGACCTTTGTCAACGGACAAAAGTCCGGAGACAGGCTCCAATGGGTAAGCTGCACCCCTTGCCCATTCCGGAGGGTCGCTGGAACGTTGTGTCTGTGGATTTCATTGTGGAACTCCCGGAGAGTCATGGGTATGATGCAGTGATGGTGCTGGTGGACTCTGTGGGGAAGCGGGCACACTTTATTCTGACGCACACCACCTGTACTGCGATGGGTGCTGCAAACCTCTACTGCAAGAATGTCTGGAAGTTGCATGGACTTCTGGATGCATTCGTCTCTGATCACAGGCCGCAGTTTGTCATGGAGTTTACTCGTGAGCTTTATCGCCTCCTTGGCATCAAGCTCAGCACCTGCACAGCATACCACCCCCAATCCGATGGTCAGATGGAGTGTGTCAACCAGGAGTTGGAGCAGTATCTCTGGGTTTTCTGCAATGAGCAACAGGATGATTGGGATGATCTCCTACCAGAGGCAGAGTTCTAGTACAACAACCATGTGCACTCTGTGACCAAGTACACCCCATTCATGCTTGACACCGGTCGGAATCCGCGCATGGGCTTCGAACCCCGCCCCGGAATTCGAACAATGAGTCAGCCAACGAGTTCTTTGACCGCATGAAGCTGGCACAAGAGGAGGCAAAAGCAGCACTCGTCAAGGCAAAGGACGACATGGCCAGGTACTATGACCAGCGTCGAACCCCGGCTCCGGAGTACAAGCCCGGAGATCGTGTGTACTTGGACGCCTCTGACATTCATACTACTCGACCATCCAAGAAGCTTTCTCATCGCTACCTTGGACCATATACTGTCGAACACCAGATTGGCCCTCTTGCCTACCGACTCCGTCTCCCTCGTGCCATGAGTCGTCTCCACCCGGTGTTCAACGCTGTCAAACTCCGCCCTGCTCCACCAGATCCCATCCCCGGCCGCCGTGCGCATCCGCCCCCACCTCCGACCCTTATTGACGATGAAGAGGAGTATGAAGTGGAGGAGATCCTGGACAGCCGCATCTTCCGTCGCAAACTCCAGTACAAGGTCAAGTGGCAAGGGTATGGCTATGAGGAGGCTTCCTGGGAGCCTATGGTGAACTTGTCGCATTCCCGCGACCTCATCCGGGACTTCCATAGGCGTCATCCAGATGCTCCGCACCAAGTCCAGGGATTGTATCTGGTGGATCCTGCAGTGCATCAAGGCGCTGCACCCTAGGGGGGGTGATGTAAGGGGACACTATCTCATTCCATTATTCCATTCCTTTTTCCCTACTCTCGTTACATATATTTACTTCTAGGTACGACATCTCCGGACATCGCCAACTCCGCCGGCCTTTCCCTGCCACCAACTCCGATGTCCTGTTTCGTCGGACTCCGGACTTCGGCCCTCGGAATGCCATGTGCGTCGGCTCATTGTTTCGCCTCCGCTCCACAGTATAGGGGGTCTATAACTATACAGTTTATCAGCCACCGGATCGTATATACAGGACACACCTGGCAGAGGGATCCTTAGATTTGTTCTCTTTGGATTTCCCCTTTGCCAGGTGTGTCGTTCCCAGTATCTACCATACCCTGTCTAATATACTTTGGATTTCCCCTTTGCCAGTCTTGTACGAGCCTACAAGCCTTTAAGGGTCACCCTTACAAGTACCATGTGTACTCAAACAGTGATGTCGGAGGGGCTGGTACTCCAAAAACGGGGACCTTGAAGCTTCGGAGTGACGAAACAGCCTTCGCAGCTGCCGAAATGAGAGACAGCAGTGTAATGGGATATTGTTGAAGGCTCTGAGTGGGATCCCTGATAAAGCTGCATGAAAAGCTACTGATCTTGTGAATTGCATGAGTGCCATCCATGTACACAAGCCCCCCAGTGTCCGAATATGCCGTAGAAGGTGTGTTTGGGCACTCCAACACTGTGCTGGATGGCATAGAGACCATGAACCATGAATTAAAATACCGAACACCAGTATGTTGTTTGGGGGCGTCGTCTCGGCCTCAGGACATCTGGGGCACACTGGACCTGTGGAATGTTTGAGGCTTTAGCTATTGGCATCTCTAGTGGCCCTACCTCATGAGAGGTCGGCATCACATGAGAGCCCTATAGCGAAGGGTTGAGGGCTGGTGGCTATCGGCATCTCTAACGGCCTTACCTCATGAGAGGTCGGCATCGTATGAGAGCCCTATAGTGAAGGGTTGAGGGCTGGTGCTCTGAAAAAGGGGACTCCAGACTTCGGAGTGGCGGAAGAGCCCTCCCAGCTTCGTAGGTGTGAAGCGGCAGCATACAGGACGTCGCAGGGGGTGTAAAGGGGTCGATTATGGGCGATGTAGGTGTCTGTATCAAGAATACCTGAGGGCGGAGTGCCTGGTGTCCCCAGTGACCGAAATAGGCCACGAAAAATGTTCGAGCCGTAAATGTTGACGATGGCAGTGAGGGGAAGGTCTGGGGACCATCTAAGGATAACCGAATGGTGAATGAGGTCGGATCCACCAGGAAGAGAGGGCGGTAGCATGGTCTCATGAGTGGGTAGAGAGGTCAGAGGGGAATGGGGCGATGTTCGCGATTTTCGACCTAGAGAGCCGACGACGACGCGCAGCACCATAAACCTGGGTATCGTCGGAAAGCCCTGATTGAGGCGCATCGAACGATCCAAGATTTAGGGAAAACGGTCCAACAGTTGCCGAGATATGGCCCAATCAAGAAATGACCGAAAATGCGAAGTCCGAGGAGGAGGAAGTGGGAGTGGGGGTCCATCCAGGAGGGAGCAGAGCCCCAAGAACAATGTCCTAGAGATGCAGAAAGGATCCAGAGTACACAGGGGCAGGGAGCCTGGTGTCCCCAGTGACCTGAATAGGGCCACCAAAAACTTCGAGCTGTAAATCTTGATGACAGCTGTGAGGGGGTGGCTCTGGGACCATTTAGGAATGAACAAAGGGTGAATGGGGTCGGATCCACCAGGAAGAGAGGGTGGTAGCATGGTCCCATGAGATGGTAGAGAAGTTGGGGAGAATCAGGGCAATGTTCGCAATTTCGACCTAGAGAGCCGACGACGACGTGCAGCGCCATAAACCTGGGTATCGTCGGAAAGCTGACATCGAGGCGTATCGATTAAGCTAAGAATTAGGGAAAACGGTCCAGCGGTTCCCGAGATATGGCCCAAACAAAATTTGACCGAAAATGCGAAGTTGAAGGAGGAGGAAGTGGAAGAGGGGGTCCATCCAGGAGGGGGCAGGGCCCCAAGAACGATGTCCTGGAGATGCAGAAAGTATCCTCAGTACACGAGGGCAGGGTGCCTGGTGTCCCCAATGACCTGAATGGGGCCATGAAAAACTTCAAGCCGTAAATGTTGACAACGGCTGTGAGGGGATGGCTTGGGGGCCATCTAGGGATGAACGAAGGGTGAATGGGGTCGGATCCACTAGGAAGAGGGGGTGGTAGCATGGTCCTATGAGATGGTAGAGAGGTTGGGGAGGATTGGGGCGATGTTCGCAATTTTCGACCTAGAGAGCCGACGACGACGCGCGGCGCCGTAAACCTGGGTATCGTCGGAAAGCCCTCGTCGAGGCGCGTCGAACGATCTAAGATTTAAGGAAAACGGTCCAGCGGTTCTTGAGATATGGTCCAATCAAGAATTGACCGAAAATGCGAAGTTGGAGGAGGAGGAAGTGGGTATGGTGGGCCATCCTGGTACCAGTAGAACCCCAATAGCGATGTCTTGAAGGTGCAGAAGAGACCTAAGGATCGGAGGTCCTCGTTCCAGAGATATGGCCCAGGGAATCTGACATATGACAATTCCTCCCCTCAATACAGCACTTATCTCCCACCCAGACCTCTCCTAATCCTTCCAGTGGTGATAGGGCCCAGAAAGCGAATTAGAACAGGCCCCAGATAGACTAGAAATATCCCAGAGGTGGTAGAGAAATACCCTGATAGGTGTGGGTAGAGTGTGATACAGCTGGACCCAGGGCATGACCGAAATTCTAAGCCATTAGCCACTCAAGAAGCCCTACCTCATGGGAGGTCGGCATACCAAGAGGGCCTAATAGCAAGGGAGAAGGGGACGGCATCTCCAGAGAGAGAGCCAGTCCTCGAGGAAGTTCGATGTTGAAGAGGTTGAAACCCTAGCATGGGGTTTTCGGTCATTGTGATGGTGTCGCCAGTGGTTCGAGGGCTCTCAATGAGGTAGTATAGTTGAAAGCCATGCTCGAGCAGTTCGGGGGTGCAGACTGAATGTCGAAGGGTTTTCGGAAGTAGCCTAGCTGACTGAGATAGACTCAATTGAGGGCAGCAGTGCAAACAGCTTCAAGAATGAAGGTCGAGGACTGCCTCTGGCTGCGAGAAAGGGATCCAGGACTTCGACGAGCTTGGATGAAGTCCGCGGTGCCCCCACCATTGTGATGCCGGTGCTGAGACATCGGGCGTTCGTTGGACTTCTCACTGGTAGAAGCTGGATAGGGTTCGAGGCTGGCAATGCTTGTAGGAAGCTATGCCCTGCCTCGAGAGATGAAGGTGAGGCCGGCATCCACTCTAGAAGTGGAGCCCTGCCTAAGGAGGTAGAGGAGGAAGGCCGGCAGCTCGTATGAACGAGCGCCCTGCCATGAAGCAGTAACCGAAGCACTAGGACGGCAGCTATCGCATGAGCGAGCGCCAGTCTTCGTGAGAAAAGCCTTGTAACCCTAGGCTTAGGGGTGTTGTGACCCAACACTGGGCTCTTGTAGCCCTAGAGGAGGGGCGTTGTGACCCTACGCAGGGGCGGCGGTGTACGCGATGTACCGTGGTGTGGCACAGCTCCCAGAACCTTCAAACGGGGGGTGTAGGTTCAAGAGTAAAGTGTGCATGTTGTATTCTAAGTCCGAAGATGGAATACAAACAATGATTACTAATTGTATGCTACTGTTGTCCATGGCCTTTGGGCATGTCAGGTGACCATACCCAATATCACACCGTCACACTTTGTCTTTGATCCTTTTTGCAAGACCACGTCAGAAACGGAACATGAGTTGTGCTCCATCAGGAAAGTTGGACTCCTCCATGAGATCCTGGAAGGTGTCGATATAGTTGTCAACAGACCGGGCTCCTTGGTAGTAGTCCTCAGTCTCAAGGGTGGTCACAGCTGTTTGCTTTTCATCCTGAGCACAAAATGAAGAGACAAACTCTGTACAGAACTCTGCATAGGATCAGAAACGGGGAACTCCACCATAGGACTTGGGGTAACACAGTGTATGGGCTGTGAAATGGGTGGCATGGCCCCCTTTCATGTATGAGAGGGCCCAAGTGATGTGGGTCTGTTCATCCGGAAATGCCTTTGGGACGAGAGACATAAACAGATTGCAGGAGTTGATGAAGGCATGCCCTTTCTCCCTCTTGCCATCAAAGGAGTCAGGGGGTGTGGGACACAGGCAATCTGTAGAGTGTGGGGAATGCTGCGCAGCAGTCAGAGTTGCTGGCACAGGGTTCGGTGCAGCAATGGGGTTGGGGACACGATGAGCTGTATCTATGGCAAGCTGCTTGACGATGTGCCAGAGTTTGGTGACTGAATTTAGGACTTGGCCAATTTGGCTGGCTTGGGTCTGTAGTTGTCCCTCGACGGTGATGAGCCTCTGCCAGGCTTCCTGCTCAGGCTGTTCGACAGCAGGTGCCAGGGTAGGTCCATCCAGTTCGGGGTCCATGACTACTGGACAAGGTGGGGGAAGTTTGGAGATGAAAGTAAGTGTTGATGCAAGGCTATCTGAATACTTGACAACATTCTTGGATGTCCCGGACCTTGTAAGAGATTTGTTCTACTGTAAGGGTGACCCTCAAAGGCTTGTAGGCTCATACAAGACTGGCAAAGGGGAAATCCAAAGTATATTAGACAGGGTATGGTGGATACTGGGAACAATGCACCTGGCAAAGGGGAAATCCAAAGAGAACAAATCTAAGGATCCCTCTGCCAGATGTGTCCCATATATATGATCTGGTGGCTGATAAACTGTATAGTTATAGACCCCCTATACTGTGGAGCAGGGGTGAAATGATGAGCTGATGCACATGGCATTCTGAGGGCTGAAGTCCAGAGTCTGATGAAGCAGGACATCAGAGTTGGTGGCAGGGAAAGGCTGGTGGAGTTGGCAATGTCTGGAGATGTCATACCTAGAAGTAAATATGTGTAACATGTGTAGGGAAAAAGGAATGGGATAGTGTCCCCTTACAGGAGAAGCTAGATGGCATCATTCTGACATCTGCTATGCTCTTCCAAGCAGCCTCTATCAATGGGGACACATCTTCTTCACTGTGCCTCATTAGTCTAGCTGTATTTACTGCTGTCAGGAAGTGTACAACAACCACCTAGCCAGTAGCTCAGGATTACTAACAATCCATTTCACAGCTGTACAATGAAGCTGGGAGTGATCTGCAGATGTCTCAATTGGGCTTTGGCTTGAAGCTGACCTGACAGAACCTCAGCAACAGTGTCCTGAATCATTTCATTAGCAGTCTGTACAGTTCCAGGTTCATCCCCATATTAAAATGAGCAGGCCTACAACGCTCACTTGGGATAGCAGTTGACCCTCGCAATCGCACAAGGTGCTGCATTACTAACTACAACTTAAATACATTGTGTAACTACAATAGAACTTGAAATAGGAAGGTGTAAAATGGTAAGCCACAAAAATGCAAAATTTTAGTCCCATCAAGTGCTGCAATCATTTCTTGCGGTGCGCTCAATATTCCAACACCCCAGAGGTGGGGCCAGGGTTATTAGATGTGGAACTTATGGTAGAACAGACAACATCAAATTAGCAAATTGTCATCAAAAAGTTCTCAAAAAGGAAATTTACTACTTTTCACATGTGGGGAAAAAAAAAGAAAAAAGTGTGATTCTCATTACTTTCAGGAAGGGCTGTAATAGGACTACAAAATTTGAGGGGGGGAGGGTTTATTATACTGGTGCTAGGTCCCCAATAGTGTGTAGGGTGAACAGAAAAAATCAAAAGGTCCAAATTTTACACTTTCTGACACCCCATAGTAAACCCTATGGAAAGCCACCCACTGTCAAAAAAATTCATAGAATTTTTCAGTATAGAAGATATCATAACACTCATGATGTATATATATATATAATTCCATGCACCAGGCTAAAATGTCTCGAGTGGTTAGGCCAAATAGATTGGTTAATAATGATATCTGGAGAATGAATTGCAAACAGGGATGATGGGTGACAATTGATGAGGGACGAAGCTACAAATGTACTGAATACTAAGGAGTGGGATATTAACGCAGCCGCACCAGGAGGCCCAGGGATACAATAAATATAATACAAGTTTGAATGAGGTGGGTGTGAAGATGTAGCGGGAATGATACATTGGATGGCATGTCAGATCCTGTCCAATACATTAGCACCCTGCCGCCCCCACTCCACAAGCAAGAAAAAAGCATTACTCACGTTAACAACGATTAATTGGTGGTGGTAATGATACCGGGAACCTAAGCTTATGCGCAGAACGCTATTATGCAATCACGCAGTAGGTGCCGCTGGGCGTGCCCGGGGTCTCCTCGTCGACTGGCAGGGATGACATCGAGGTGTCCTCGGCGTCTGCGTGTGCGTGGCTAGTGCCGATCATGGTGGTGGTGCTAGTGGTGGTGGTGAAGAGGGCAGAGAGCTCAACGAAGGAATCCATTGGTAGTGGTGATGATGAGTGTGGTGAGGACGAGCTCGAGAGTGTTTCAAGCAGTAAAGGTAAAGCTGGGTAGACCTGTGGAGACAACTCAAAAAAGCCCCCAACGATCGCCCTTCTTATACCCCCCTCGTCCTTGTCCTTGTCCTCATTCTCCACTTACACCTTACCCCCGCGTGGCCTTATTGTCGTCCTTGTCGCTGTCGCGGGTTCGGTATAGTTGGGGCCATTCACTGACACCCACACGCCAGCCATGACAGAACAGAATAAATAGATAAAAGAATCGCCGTGTCAAGTGCGATCTGTGCATAGGGCCATAACCACGAGACAATAACGAGTTCCCCCCGGACATCAATGGATCTGGGAAAGAAGGCTGTCCCATCGACGGCTGCAACAAAAGCACAGGTGAATCGGAAAGAGGGCGGCGGCGCTCAAAGTGGCGCCGTCATGGTGTAAGAGGACGCTAATTGTGTTTGGTGGGTATGTGATTGAGGTCTGCGATAAATAAGCATTCAAGCCGACGTCGGCGATCTAACAATAGTATGTACTTCCGTGTGACTGTTGGATGATGACCGACAGAACTCTGACGAGGAATGGAACGGGATTATACAGACATGCATATCATAATTAAAACGGACGTGCACAGTACTTGTAGTGCCGGTATTCCTTAGCGCCCCGTATGATTCTATGCAGACCAGTAGACCAAGACCGCCGAGAAACAGCCTCATTCGTAATCGCTAGATTGAGGACAGCATTGACGGTCAACGTCAACGGGAATTGGGTTATTTCAAACATATCGTGTAGAACAAGCTTGCGTAGTTGCCCGGACATCATGGCATCCTAAATTAATACGGTCACTGCACATGTACACACGATTCGAGCGAGACGAGCGAGGGACTTGTAACAGCCTCGCTCCGAGTCCGAGAACTGAACTAACGGGCAGGTTATTTCGAAAGCTCGGAACCTTCAGTCGGCGAGCGATACAATAAGAGAGAAGGGGAGATACACGGAGAATTAGGAATTCAGGAACCTCTGGTGGGAATGCTATAATGCGACTCTGGCGAGTGACGTCGCTTCGCCACGCGATTTTTGTTCCGGGCTCCGGGAGAACAATTGGAAGAGTTGTAGTCGGCCAGGGGTCCGAGGGTAATCGTGATTGGTGCTGTTGGACACGGATTGTGGTGGGTGCGGGGGTATGGCGTCGAGGATTGATGTTGGACTCGAAGGACGTACCTGTGGGAGATGTTGGTGTACGTTTGACAATGGTGATGTATACGGCGAAACAACGCAAAAGTCCGGGGGGATTGAGGATAATAGGCCGCGAGTTTGCAGTACTGGCGGCAAAATCTTTATTGTGGATCTTGTTGGAGCAGCAAGCAGTGAGAAGGCAGCGAGTGATCAGGGAGTCGTTGGATGACTGTTGTCGCGAGAAGAACTGTGGTGATGTGATTCGTAACGACTGTTCAACCTCTCGTCTCCGCTCAGCATCTTTCAACCCACCATCTGGTCTTCCGACGATAACCTGTCCGTAATAGTCGGCACATCCTTCGTTCCTGTGATATATTTGTCAGTGCGAGGTATAACAGAATTATCTTTCGACTTGAGTATCAATTACCAGCACGACGACAAAGATTTTTCACATCGATCAGTTCGCACTACTTCTCAAGACGTTATCATCGTGTTCTATTGGGCTTGGGCCAAAACCAGGGGCACACCGACCCTGCGGACGATGCACCGAAGGACGTGCATGTATGCCCATCAGGGGGCGTCACGGAAGCAGATGCCGACCATCGATGTCGTCTTCAGCGCCCCCCCCCCACCACGAAAGACTTTTCTGAACCTGAACACTATAGAGGCCGTATACGCTGGTAAACATAGTACTTCAATAACGAACAAGAGAGAAGCAATGAGCAGAGCTGCTCAGGATCCTCGAACGAGCACAGCATAAACAGCGACGAGCAGCATTTTGAGTTGACCGGACGGGCCAGCGGCACCGGCGGCGAGTAGGATACTTCGACTAACGAAGATGGCTAATCTACAGACGGCCGTTCTTCTGATGCAGACTAGTGCACATCGAAGGACCACCAGTCCTACCGGATTCTTGATATGGCCTGGGGGTGATCACGGCAGCGCTGCTAGTGGAGACTGTGACCTTTACATGTGGGAATTGTAGGAGAGACTGACTTTCGAGTTCTGCAGGTATTTGACGTTGACTGGCAGTGATATGGACAAGGACAACGGATAACCTAGAAAAGATATCGACCCGGTGTGCAGAGACCTGTCTATCATACACTGGCCGAGGGTCAGCATACACGCCTGATCTTGGTCTCTCCACAAGAAGGCAAACGGCCATCGTACAACTGGATTTGGTTTCACAGTTCTGCAGAACATAGTAACGTTCCATGGACAGTGGACCAGGATCCGGAGCCGTTCGCCATCAAATACATCTATCACATGACTTGTTGATGGTATCTCTCTCTCAACGTTCAACCACCACCACAACCACAAGCGCAGTACAGTTGACCAGAACCTAAGCTTAAATTGATCAGATTATGGCAGATAGCGAGGCGCACGAGAATCCAACAGGAGTCGTGAAACGGCAAGTTCAGGGCTTAAAGATACAGGGCTATCGCTGACCATTTATCCAGTGACGATCATAGCGATAAGAAAACAGATAGCAATCGAGTCGAAAAGGCAGGTGAACCACATAACCTTGAGCAAGAGGAACTTTCGGTGCGCCGAAATCCAATCTTTTCCTGAGTCGCGATTCGCTTCATTTGTTGTTTGACAGGACGACGATGATACTAGCGTCGACGACATCCCCCGACTGAAAGCCATGATGCTCACCCTTGCTTTAGGCGATCCTGAGCTCTTGAACGTCCAGTTTGAGCTCGGAAGGGTATACGCACAATGTCACAGCAAGACGGACCAACTCGCTGACCTCAACGCATCTATTACATACTACGAGGCTGCTGCTAGTTGCAGCATCGTATCCAGGCTTGACCTAGGCAGCCGTCAGGTATCCCTAGCTGCGTCTTATGGCTTGCGATACCTCGAACTGGGGGAGTTATCTGACTTAGACGGCTCGATTTCTTCCATGTCAGAAGCGATAGCGAATCTGCATTCGGATGATGCTGATCTCGCTGGGTGTCACTCGATGTTGGCCGGATGGCATATTAAGTATTACGAGAGATTCAATACGCTGGATAGTCTTGAGGCTGCGGTGGCATGTCATCAGCTTGCTGTTGATAATACGCCATCAGGCCATGCAAGCCTCTTCGAGAGACAACTAGCGTTTGCGAACACGTACTCACTGCGGTTTCGCGCGCTCGGTAATCTCGAGGACCTAGACGCTGCCATTTCTCTGGCCACTTTTGCAGTCGAGAATAGCCCTGCAGATGAAGTCTCTTGGTGTCAGTCCACCCTTGCCCGATTTTACAACCATAGATACAAGAAACTTCACAATCTGCAGGACCTCGACTCCGCTATTCATCTCAGGCAATTGATCATAGACAATTCGCCTGCGGGTGATCCCGATCTGCACTATGTAATGGGATCGATAGCAGTTTCTTATACAACTCGCTTTCGTAGGTTCGGGAAACTGGAGGACCTCGAAGCTGCTCTATCCTATAACAAATCTGCTCTCGAGAATACCTCCGCAGATCACACTGATCTACTTGCGAGGCGGCAATCGAGCCTTGCATTGTCATACACAGACCGGTATCAGAGATTAGGAAGTTCAGAAGACTTGGAAGCTGCTCTGAAATATGATCTTTTGGCTGTGCTAGGCACGCCTGAAGGCAACCCCGAACTTGCAAGCCGACAGGCGTCTCTTGCGGTCTCATATACCGATCGATACCACAGGCTTGGTGATGTGCAGGATCTCGAATCCGCCATCATTTACAAGCAATCAGCCTTGAATGCTACGCCTGAGGGGCACCCTGATTTGCCTGACTGGCAGGCGAGTCTTGCAATAGCATTTGCAGATAGATTCCGAAGGCTAGGTGATGTGGGAGATCTCGAGGCCGCATTAAACTACAACAAACTCGCACTTGACAATACTCCACCAGATGACAGTTCTCTATCAGCCCGCCAAGCTGGTCTTGCTATCTCTTATACTGACAGGTACAACAGACACGGGAAACTTGAGGATTTGGAGTTTGCGTTAAGATATGACACACTTGCGCTGGAAAACACACCTTCCGATCATCCTGTTCTTCCTGAACGCTATGCAGCTCTTGCAGTATCACATACGGATCGCTACTGCAGGCTCGGTGAATTGAAGGACCTTGAGGCTGCTGTCACCTATGATAAGCTGTCTGTTGAAAATACTCCACAGGATCATCCCGATCTTCCTGAAAGGTTAATAGCACTTGCTGTGTCCTATTCCGACAGGTTTAACAGATTAGGTAACCTGGAGGATCTCGAGGAGGCTGTGGCTTGTAACAAATTGGCTGTCGAGATGACGCCTAATGATCATTCAGATCTTGCCCGTCGCCAAACGTCACTTGCAACTTCCTACGGAAACAGATACCAGGCACTTGGCGAACTCCGTGATCTTGAGACCACACTGCTCTATGACAAGTTAGCACTTGAAAACACGTCAGCAGAGGATTCCGTGCTTCCGGAAAGGAAAATTGCCATTTCCTATTCTTATAAGGATCTCTATCTGCGACTTAACCGACTAGAAGACTTGGAGGCCGCTATTGAATATAACAAATCAGCATTAGAGGAGATGCCTGAAGATCACCAAAACATTGCTTACTATCAGGCACCACTCGCACTAGCGTACAGGTATCGACATAGCAGACAAGGGCGCCAGGAAGACATTGATAATGCTATACTATATCACAAGCTTGCGTTGCAAAATTTGCCTTCCGGTCACATTCGTCTAGCCGGTTATCAGTCGGATTTTGCTCTATCCTGTTTTGAGCAATACCTAGGACTTGATAATCCAAGTGACCTCGACTTAGCCCTGGAATACGGAACTTTTTCTGTAAATCATACACCAAGAGGCCATCCAGATCTACCAGCGAGGCATGCATTTCTAGCGACAATTTACAGCCACAGATATCAAAAATTCAAAATGGCTGACGATCTTGTTAATTGCCTTAAATTTGCTCAAATGGTGATTCATCCTGGACCGTCTTCTCCCACTACTGTGTGGAAGGCAAATATGGATGTTGCGAACCTGGATTTATCTGATAACTTGCGCCTTTCACTTGAAGCTTTTGCCAAGGCATTCGAAGTTCTCCCAGATCTTATGTGGATTGGTGGCTCACTCTCGACGAGACATCACAGCCTAGTTCAATACGAAATCAACAAGGCATCATCTAAAGCTGCCGCTACCGCAATATCGCTGGGAGAATATGACATGGCCGTGGAATTCATTGAAAAAGGCCTCTCTGTGACGCATCAGCAATCTCTAGAGCTCAAATCCGAGGATGATCATCTTGAGAAACACTTTCCTGCTGAGGCGGCAAGGTTGAAAACCCTGTCGGCACAGCTCTTGCATAAGAAGGAAGACTCAGACGACCCTTCAGTTAGCTATAATTCCTTAGCGCTGGAAAGGAACAAATTGATCGCACAGATTAGGACCTATGACGGATTTCACAATTTTTTGCGGTCCCCCTCGTACCTCGAACTGGCGAAAGCAGCAGCGGAGGGCCCCGTCATTCTGTTGAACTGTTCACCCACAAGAAGCGATGCAATTGTCATTTTGCATCCATCAGCACAGGCTCAAGCAATCCGCCTTCCTGATGCCACCCCTTCACAAACCAATGAATGGGTGACAGCCTTGAAAGAAACCCTTGGATCTCATCACATCTCAAGCCGTGATATAAATGTCAACCGTTTTGGACGGCCGGTCAAGCGCGCTCGCGCAACGGACAAATTTCAGACCTTGTTGGCCCAGTTATCGGAAGCGGTGGCGGAGCCAGTCTTCGAATTCCTCCAGCAGGTATTGCTTTTTTTTCTATCTATTCTGACACCTTGCGCTTATATTTGGGACTTCAGAAAGGCGTTCGTGGTGGGCGAATCTGGTGGTGTACCACTGGTCCCTTCAATTCCTTGCCGATTCACGCAGCCGCGCGGGTTAATAGTCCTTACATTCAGTCATACACTTCGACACCCAAAGGTCTCATTCAGGCTCGAAAGCCTAAGATCACAGACGGGACAGACATTTTCACTGCTGTTGGAATCAAAGAGGTTCCTGGATATGCCCCATTACCCTTGGTCCACACGGAGCTCCGAGAAGTGGTTACTGTTGTAGGCGACAACGTCATTCAACTAGTCGACTCTGCCGGAACTATAAGCAACGTGGCGAAGCATATCAAGACGTCCGCATGGCTGCACCTTGCCTGCCACGGTGAGCAAGACACGTCTAATCCATTGAAGAGTGGCCTGCTCCTTATGGACGGAAAGCTCGAGCTAGGCCAAATATTGGATACGGATCTCCCACTGGCAAAGTTTGTATTCCTATCTGCATGCGAAACGGCAATGGGAGACGCGAAGCTGGTAAACGAAGCTATGCATTTAACGGGTGGATTTATTGTGGCGGGATTTCAGGGAGCAATCGGCACCTTGTGGAGTATGGCCGATTCTGATGGTCCCAAAGTGGCATCTACCGTGTACAGAAAGGTCTGTGAGAATGGACAAGGACGTGAGGTGACAAAGGCGGCAGAGGGGCTACATTTGGCTATTCAAAACCTACGCAGGGACGGAGCACCATTCCATCGTTGGGTACCTTTCGTCCATTTCGGGGTTTGAGGCAATGTTCGAGGTATGAACTCGTAGTCAGAATGTACGTTGTATCACTGGTAAGCGTTGAAAGCCATTCAATGGACGCGTACGGAAGGAACGACGGAGAATTCACATTAAATAACCGATCGTCGTAAAACCCAACCCTCAGCGGATCTCGGAGAGCTGCTATAAAAACTTGGTGAACGGAGGTACGTCGCTGATTTTCTTGATAAAGTCCTTCTGCCATCGGGTCGCGTCATCTTTACAACAAATCGACGCAAAATGTGGCACGGTAATCACGGCGGCGATGGAGTCGTCGTTTTTGATACCCGTAAGCTCCCCGAGGGCAAAGAAAATCTTCCGTTGATACTCTGACCAGTTTGCACACTTATGGCCACTGGGAGCGGTGAGGGTGGCATGGCGGATCTTCGCATTCCATGTATCATAATATCGTATCTATCGTCCAGACAGTCAGTGAACCAAAACATATTACGCGTCGACGTCAACTTACCCAGGCATAAAGAAGATCAGAAGATACCGTTTTCAACGATGCGGAGATCTTTTCGAGTGTGACGAACGGGGCTGCGCGGTTGCTTAGTGAAGGATAGCCGTGCCTCATAGAGTACTCGAGGACGCCGAGAGCATTGGCAGGTAGAGCATTCCTGCATCGACACTGTCAGAATTCGGTCCACAGGAGGACAAGCATTGAGACACGCGTACGTCATGAAAATATTGCATAGCTGCATCGCGGGGTATATCTGATATTTCTCGATCGCCTCTGCTAACTTTGAAAGCTCATCAAAGGCCAGCTCCTCGAGTGATGGCTGAGGTCGGGGATATACGAATTGGAACATGAGTTCCAGCGTTGACGCCTTTTCGCTAAGGTCGAGGATTTCATCCGCGGGAGAAAACTCAGCGGGAGGGAACCCGCCACTTGTGACGTCGAGGTTTCGGGCGTGAATCCGAAAGAGGACATTGTCCGATGAGCGAAATACAATGTCCGCATCTGCAGCGTTGACTGGTATCACCGCCATACGTTCAGATACCCAGGTAGAATTATATAGTCCACACTTACAGAGATCGGACGTTACGCATACGGGGCGCTGGTCTTTCGCGGTGTAGTACGAAGGCATGGTTTTGTCGTCAGCAGTGGGTGAGGTTGAACGAGAGGTACTTGGCAGCTGCCGCCAGCCACTTTTTAGGTACCTTCTAAGAAGCTGACCGTGTGACCCTGAGCCCCGGAGCATGAACGTCACAACTGTGGGCTGGGCGCTGTCATTCAGGAGTGCCTGCGGGGAAGTAGGAACCGCATCTCAAAAAGGAAACCACTCAGCAGAAACGCGGCGGAAGCTGTGTGACGACACGGCTGGAAACGTTTCAGGGTTGCTCATTCTGATGTAAAGGGCAACTTTTGAATGTCAATAGACGAAATTTGCGGGACGCCGCAAAGTAGATGAAATGTAAGCGTCTAGATCCGGATCCTGTGGGGTAAGGATGGGCTATGCGGTCGTGATTTAGAGTAAGCTTCTCGGCATTGCGATCGTCACAAAGCACACCCACCTATCCGCATCAGACTCGTGATTGGAGACCCGGAACTTGAGTACTACTTGAATGTGTAGCAAGGACCTCGACGCTGTGACAGCTCCATGAGCTTTGAGCCTGCCTTGACACCATCAATACAAACGGATATGTATTTGGAGATTCGCCGCACCGGTCTGTTCGTCCCTGATGGCTTGGCGATGCGAGGCAAAAGGAGTGAAGGTGACCTTTGAAACGTCTGTGTAGCGCAACGTGTTCGGCTCGAGGCGTTACACATGCAGTGCAGTATATTCGTGTGCTATTCGGGCTGGCGGCCTGTCTTCATATCTTCTAACATCGCGCGGACATGGCGGACAGGGGGCAACCAATTCGGCAAGCCAGCGGCAGTGAATTGAGAGGGCTGCACGGAACTATATACAACAGAATTTCTTGGAATCGAACACGCAACCTGACACGAGCTGGCTTAAACCTCGAAATCTGCACCGACATAGCGAGTTTGGAGACCTTGAAAGATCATCGAGTATGACCCTGAAAATCACACAAAAACGTACCAAGCCCCAATCCTAATCCTTACAGTTCAAAAAATGGAGGTATATCTGAAATCAACTTGAGCAGGCTGTTCTGCCAGCCTAAGGCTTCGTTCAAGCAGCAGGTCGGTGCTTCGCGAGGAACCGTGATAAGCTGAGCAACCGAGCTGTCGTTCTTTGTACCCGCGACATTCGCGAGAGCTGTGAGGATGGCCTTTTGATACCCGGACCAAAGATTGCATTCCGGCACTCGTCCGCGCATATCGGATGAGCGGTGACTTGCCTGGAGCGCAACTCTACTGGTGGTGGTAGAACGCATTACTGAAGTCCAACGGTTATAATACGGCACCTTCCTCAGATCATTGTTAGTAGACACGAGCACGAAATTACGAAAGACTGTACCCATCGTCGAAAAAGCTCCGGAGAAAGTGTGTTGATAATGGAGCCTTGAGACAGATCCGCAAGTGTGACATACGGCGCAGCGCGGTTAGCCAAGGAAGGGTAATTATGTCTAACCGAGTAGTCAAGGACGGCGATCGCATTGTCGGGAGTAAGAGCCTGCCTGTGAAGTAAATATTAGTGAATGTCTTTATTTTGCATATGGGGTAATATGGACGTACGCCATATAAACGTTGCAAAGCTTCATCCCAGTAAACACCTGATACTTCTCTACGGCTTCCGCAAGCGATACCAAAGTGCTGAACTCGACAAGCTCCAAGGAAGGCAGGAGTCGCGGGTATACGAATCGGAACATCAATTCGAGCGTCTCGGCGTCCTCGACGAGGTCAACAACCTGCCCTTCAGTAGAAAACTCGGCTGGTGGAAAGCCGTCGCTGGCAAACTCGAGTTGTTTTGCGTGGACCCGGAAAAGGGTTCCGTCACACGACCGAAAGACCACGTCTGCATCTGGAGCGTTGACTTCACAAACCCAGAGATCAGTAAGGGCGATGGTAAAGTGGGCGACCCAACACAACTCACAAAGGGCTGATGCTCCGACTACAGATTCTTGATCGCATATCTGAGGCTGAGGCGACTCCATTTTGTATTTCGAGGTGTGGTCGTGGTTGGGGAGATGCAGAAGGAAATGTCGCCTCGTGTCGCCTCATGCGTCCTTGACGCCTAATGATCGATTCCGTCCCAAAATAAAACAAGCACTGGACGTGATAGTCGTGAAGGGAAAGCAGCATGCAGCCAGTAGATCTTACGGCTAAGAGAATGTCAGAATTCGCGCCTATGGGTGATACCACATTCATCTGCCACCTCGCCCGAAAGGAAACTAGCCTTGACTCACACAGTAGGGCGATATAAATAGGCAAGCTCGGGTTTGCCAAACCGGACCATGCAGAGGAGAGGAGTGATTAGACGGGATGGCGAGGACAAGAATAATGTGGAAGGATCAAGAACGTAGCCAAGAAACGAGCCAAAATTCATTGAGGAGCAAGAAACCAAGCAACGGAACCGGAAGTGGGGCATTCAGGGAACCGAGGAACCCAACGTGTCCCACACTCCCGTGTCTCCTAACCTTGTTGTACCTTCCCAGCTTCCTATTGGTAAAAACGCATCTATGGAACAATAATTGATAAACTTCAGTGATATGAACCAAGTAGAACTGGATTGGACTCACACGGCAGCAGCAAAACGGCAAATCGATTTCCGCTTTTCTCTGGGTCCCCCGATTGCGGAGTTCAGAAAAGAATATCACAAAAATGTCACAAAGTGACCACGGTCACGTCTCCTGAGGATAATGATGTCACAAAGACTCAGTCGGAAGATGTGCTCATTCTATGGTAGAAATATGATACTGTACACCCAATCGGCCAACGAAGCCTGTAGAGGCCAGAGGCTTTCTGCAAGAGATGTATTGATGGGCACAAGGTGCCACGCAACCACAGCAGGGGCTGGGGCGTGGATGGGCAGAAAATATCCACGAAATCCACCCACTGGTTGCTTGAGCATAAATTATCTTAGGCACAGTGTGCGCAAAAATGACTTTCAAATCAAGTCCGATAGTCCATTGCATAGGACGTCGGGGCCAGTGTACGTAGACGCACCTACACAAGATGTCATGAGTATATCGTCAACCAGTCCGAGGGTATGAAAGAACGTACGACATGGCATTTTTTCCTTGTGCTCCCTACAATTTGACGAACGGAGGAATCTGCGCAAGTCTTTGCGTCAAATCATTCCGCCAGGACTCTGCCTGATTCACACAGCAGAGCTGAGCACTTGGTGGTACTACAATCAGCAAAGGGATGGTCATGTCGTTCTTCAAACCCGCGACATTGGCAAGGGAGGCAAGGATATTTCTCTGATGTGTTAACCAGGCAGAACACGCGTAAGGCCCGCTGTTGTGGCTCGGATGCACGTTCGTGTACATGTTAGTTGTGACGCGGATCGCCTCGGCCCATCGGTTATAGTAAGGCAGCTGTGTTCGACCCCATCAGTATACTGAAACGGAGGGTTGTAAAAAACTATACCCATCGCCGCAAAAGTTCGGGTGAGACAGCATTGATAGCTGTGCTGTGAGATAAGCCAGGTAGCGTAACGTATGGCGCCGCACGATTCGCCAATTCAGGGTAGCTGTGTTTGATTGCATAGTCCAGGACGGTGATCGCGTTACCCGGAAGAGCCTGCCTGCAGGGTCAAACGTGAGCACTGAGATATTAGACATGTGGTATGAAGTGAGAACGAACGACATATAGATATTGCACAGCTTCATTCCCATATGTATCTGATACTTCTCAACCGCCTCCGCCAGCGGTGCCAGAACATCAAAAGGTACGCCCTCCAAAGGTGGGAGAAGTCGTGGATACACGAATCGAAACATCAGTTCGAGCGTCTCCGAGTCCTCGCTAAGATCGACGACTTGGTTGTCTGACGAAAATTCGCTCGGTGGGAAGCCGTCACTCGCAAAGTCCAGGTTTTTCTTGTGAACCCGGAAAAGCACATCATCTGCGGATTGAAAGACCACATCGGCATCTGGGGCATTGACTAGTTGGTGATCAGTGAGCAGAGAGGCATGCAGCGTGGTGTAAAGTGTATACTCACAAGTGGCCGAGGTTGCAACTTCCCCTTCCTTATCGCTGGACGGAGAGTGAGCCCAAGGCTGAGAATCCATGCGCACGGCGGTTGATGTTCAGCACACCGATAGTAATGTCGTGCTGCTACGGGGGCGCGAAACGACTACAGTTAACGTTGCCTAGCAAGAGAGCTCTCCGTTGTTCCCTGAACCCCGTTGTCGAGGTGAACACAAATTCAAGTTGAAGGTAACGTAATGTGAGGTAATGAAACATGTTCATGAAAATGCCGATCAAATGTTATTTATTCCGCAATTTTGAAGTCAATGAGCTGTCCTCGAAGCTGGCGCAGCGACCACAACGAAATTAAGCATGTATTCCAGAAAGATCATAAAGATATGGAGATGGGATTGAAGGTGCAAACATCAAGATACGACGAATGCTAGGTCAGTAGGTGGTTTGGAGTCGTGTCCATCATGAGGAATCATGCAAGATCATTAAAGATCGTAAGGCTCGTGGAGGGACCGGAAGGATCATGAAGAGGATGAAGGGGTATACACAGGCAAGAAACGAAGCCGGGTCGTTAAAGGAAAACGGACAGGCCAAAGGAACAAAAGCAGACCAGGCAGAACCGACGGACCAAACATATTCTGGTTCACATCCACGTGCATAGCATACCTCTCACTCACCGTCCCCTTACCCCACGCGCACCAACCACCCCCATCCCCCTCACACCCCTCACACCCCAGCGCATCAAACCCCTGAGCACGACCGCACACATCCCAATGCCAATCAGGAGTGCATACCTCGTAATCGTCGTCGGATACAGGCCTCGTATCCTTGCAGCTCTGTCGCGACGCCGGTGAGCAGGAGGCGTCTGTGAGGTCCTCGTGGTGGCATCGTTTGTAGCAGCGTCATGAGCGAACCCCGCCAACGGGACGCCGACTATGGGCGGCAGAGCTGCGCCGAGGGATGTCGATAGGGCCCACGCAGCGAGCACGCGGAGACGGCGGACAACGCATGCTTGGGTGCCGCTCTCCTTTCCTGTGTCACCGTCCATTGGTTTAGGTGCTTCTGCGGCCGTGGTGTCCGCCGGCGCAGACGAAGCTGAAGCAGACGCGTTCTCCATCACGCCAACGCGCCGTTCGACCTCCTCCAGTCGTCCCCGGAATACATCCAGTAGTCGACGAGTGTCATCAAGCGACGACGCCAACCGTTGTTCCCTTTCCTCCTGCCTGCGCCTCTCCTCCACTTCCTCCTCAGCACGAATACGCTGACGTCTCTCTTCCTCTTCTGCACGGTGTCTCCGTGCCTCAGCCTCGCGTTCCCGCGTCCGCCTCTCTTCTTCCTCCAGCCTCACTCTCTCCTCCTCCCTCAGCCTCCTCCGCGCCTCCTCCCTCTCCATCTCCGCCTGCCGATTCCACCGCTCCCGCTCCTCCTCCTCCGCCTTTAACAGCCGCCTCTCCACCTCCCTCATCCGCTCGAGCTCGAGCTCCTCCTCCTCCTCTGCTTGCCTCACCGTCTCATTCCCTTTCCCGTCCTCCCTCACCGCTTCCACACCCTGCTCTTCCACCCCACCACCAAACGCAAATACCTCACCCACCCGCCTCGCCTGCTTCTTCCCCATCCCCTGCGTCCTCCTCCCAGCACTAAGCGAAATCCGGTCCACACCCTTCCCAGTAGCCTTACTAACACTTCCAAAACGCCCACCCCCAGGCTCCACCAAACCACCACCATCTTCCGCTTCTCCAACACGCTTCATCGTCCTCCCCACCCCCTCCGGCTCATCCATCCACGCCGCCACGCCCACCGGCACCCCACCTTCAAGCGCAAGCAACTCCTCCACACTCATCTCCTCCCCCTCCTCCCCGTTCTCCTTAGCGGCGGCAGGAGCAGGCACAGGCGGAGCCCGCTTCACAGTCTCCCCGAGCCCAAAGTCCATCTCCCACGCCGCAGCCCCTGTCAACGGCCGACCTCTCTCTTTCTTCCCATCACGATCCTTCTCCCTTCGCCGACCCATGTTGACATAGGCCGGAGCAGCAGGTGGGGACACCTTTTCCGCTGCTGCGGTGTCTGCATCAAGCATAGCGAGAAACTCATCCATCATCGTCGCCCCGGACGTATTTTTCCCAAACACGTTATCGTGGACGTCCTTTTGGGCGGGGGGATCAATACGGTCTTCGTCTCCGAACGGAGGGGAACGCAAGGACGGGTGAGACGGCACGGAAGGGAGTGGTCTTTGTCCATTCAAGCTGGCGGTGCCATTCCCAGTGGCCTGGGGGGTAGTGTAGGCTTGCCCATTCCCACTGCCCGTCGCATGGGGCGTGTTGAACGGCGAAGACATCGATTCCGGGAACGACGAGGTTGGCAGGAGCAGAGGGCCACGTGCAGCTTCGCCCGGGTGTGGTGGGTACGGCAAGGGCCGCCCGCCGTTGCTTTGAGGGTACTGGTAGAAGTGCGGTTCGTCGGAGCTCTCGAAGCTGCTGATGCTGCCACTGCGTTCTCTGCGACTTAAGCCCTCGTCGACGCTGGAAGAGCGCTCGAAGGAGGCAACCATCCCGTGCACGCGGCCGTTGGGCCTGTACCTCCGTTTCCTGCGCCCGGAGAGGGAGGAGGTGGAGGAAATTGAGGAAGAGGAGAGGTAGGCTTGGTCTTCGTCGCCGTCTTCGCCGTTTGGGAGGGTTAGGGGTTGGGATTTGGTTGGAGAGTCGGAGAGAGAGTGGGTGTGGGTAAGGCGCCCGTGTGGGCTGTCAAAGTCACTCGTCATGGGGTTGCTGTCAGGCCAGATACGGTCTTTGAGCATGGATTGGCGGAGCCGTCTAGAGGCCGAGAGGAGGAGCGACCGTTGCCACTGTTGGGTCACACCGTATCTGTTAAGAACATCGTTGAGTTACACAGGTGACGTTATAGTATATTGAAGGACTTGCGCGTCCAGAACTCCTTCATCGAAGCGCAAGAAGGCTCGCCCAGTAATTTCGTGTTCCTGCACAAAGGCAGAGATTTCGGGGACATTTTCAGCCAGCTGTTCAAACGTCCACGTCTTTGGGTTCGCGCTTGGGTCGGGTATAGGCGCAGGCAGCGTTTCAGCCCTGGATCGCGTATGCCCGTGTCCATGCTGCTGCTGATAATACACCTCCTCTGGCGGGGCAGGCAGCGGCCTAGGAATCTCGTCCGTCAGGCTGCGGCTATACCGATGGCGCGATCCTCGTTCCGCATGACCTGCATGAGTTGACTTCGTCGGGGACGGCGATGGCGAGTGAGGGACATAGTGATTGTGGGAGTGGGAAACGGAAGAAGAGGTCGTTGCTGAACGGGAGAGGATCCCGGTAGACGTTGTTTTGATGGCGTATGGGTGGGGGTTGGGCTTAAGCGCGGCATGGAGGCTGACACCGGGCTTTGTGGGCGACGATGGCCGCGACGAGGACGGCACGCTGCTCATCGTCGCAGGCGTTGTCGAAGGAGCAAAAGTCGTCTGACTGTCACGCTCACGACCACATGGTCATTTCAATCATTGTGACCGGGTGTCGCCGGTCCGGCAATCCCGAGCATTCACTGCTCCCACCACACCACTGATAACTCTCTCTTTCCACAACACACCGTCCAACCACCTGCATATTCTGGATCTGAATACAAGTACATATAACAGCCGTTGTTTTCATTTTTCTGTGTTTTTATCCCTACACGGAGGATGGCAGGAGATGGCTCAAGGATCAAATTATATATTTTTTAGATCTGACAAAGCCGGAACTTGGTCAATCATGCTCAAACTTTTTGCAAAACCATGAGTTGTATAATTATGTGTGTCTGCACAATCTCTGGACCAGTAAAGTACCGTCACTGGCAGATAACAATTCAAGAACCTTGAGTGCGATGATTCAAATATTCACACTCCATCCTGCCGTTCTGGACTTCGAGTCAGCCGAAAATGGCAGAGCCGACACTGAATTGTCGACAGTGTAGTGACTCTGAAACATTAGGTTCTTTTATAACGGGTATTCATTCTACATCTCCCTCAATGCTTCACAGTATTAATTAGAATCCAGAGAGCCAAACGCTTGATCTCGTCGCCAGTGGCAGCCTGAACACGATAATTGAAGCCCGACACTCCGACCAGTGTCTTGGGTTGGTCCGATGATATACAGGTATATGGTGTGGCAGCGACCGAACGAACGATCCATTTATCTGGACCGGACGAAAATTTGTACCATATGCCGTTCAAATTTGCCAGTTTGTGAAGGTTCCTCGTCTTGATGTACCTTTCTGATTACCATAACTCCTAGTTTCACCTCGGATGAATGATTCGTTGATGACTAGTGGTGTCACCACTGAAAAATATGCATGATGCCAATGAATTTCACGATGATAGCGTACATATGTACGTGTGTCGTACAGAACCCCATCCGTTCCTTGTCGGGACCGCTCGCGGGTAATATTCCTATCACTAGGTAGTCTTCCTGTAAGCGTCGCGCCCCGTTGCCTGCAGTGCCCTATTAGACCCACTCCCGGAAATGTTCTTCGATGTCACAATGTTCCGCTAGGTGGAAGTCGGCATTATCCGTGGATGATAATGGGCTTCGGCGCAGCGAAATGTACGCTTCCATAGCGTCGTACAGTGATTCTCAAGATAGTTCGAAGGGAAAAGGCCGGACGCTGAGCGCTGAAGCGCTGAAGGACTTGTAATTCTGACGAATTCCAGATAGAGCCATTGCGGGTAACACAAGATCAGCATTCCGTATACATACAAGCGTTATACACCAGTAGTGGTACTCCTAATGGCATCACGTCTGTGTAGTTACAAGTAACAGCCTCGACAGAATACATAGTCATGACTGTATACACACCAGCGTTACCCACTAGCAGCAGTACCTAATGGCATCACTCCTGTGCGGGCTATAAGTCACAAGCTCGAGAGAATACAAAAATATATAGACGGAAGGGGGGCATAATCGAGGATATAAAAGAGGAGGTTGATGTTAGCATTGATCCGGGATGGAAGTCACTTCACGGGTTCTCGTCGACCACGAGACGCGGGAGGGCGGGCACCATCTGCGAGACCCATCCAATGATCTGCGGGGACTTGATGGTAATCCTTAAGGAGAGAAGCATTATTGATGCGCCCGATAGCTATCTAATGACGAACGTACCTGCATCCATCTGCAGTCGCCTCGCACGTCGCCTGTGACGACGAGTTGGTACTGGAATAACTCCCATTCACTTTACCACCCCATCCAAATGGCCCGTATGTCATCTGAGTGCTAACCCCGTACGACTCCGTCTGGAAATGCGTCTGGATCTCTGTTGTCTCGCCTGAGATCTCCAGCACGACGTTGGCTGCTAATAAGAAAGCTAGAAGCAAAGAGACAGGTGAGTAGTCAAAGGAAGAGGTGGACGATCTAAAACCAACCAGTGGGGTACAAGGGGAAGGTGCTGTAGCGCTGAAGTTCGCGCTCGACAGTAGCATCCTTAGTGGTGCCTGACTCCATCAAGTCCACCAATCTGCCGAATCCCGGGGAAATACTGGGGGGGGAGAAGGGTGTAAGCCAAGATACTACGTTTCGGATTAAGGGGACTTACAACTCGTTGGGTCCAGTGGTCAAGTCTGCATCGTAGAAAAGCTCAGAGCGGAGCCACGAACGCGCAATATCGACACGCATGCACTCAAACGAGACCCTGCAGGAATTCTTGGCCATTGCCGACATAGTATCCGAGGCCGAGCTGGAGTACGAGGCGTTGACACTGCCGCGGGTCCACCAGCCCCATCCACCACTCGCACCGAACGAAGCCGACGACGACTTGTAGGTGCTACTCTCCGCCGACTTCGCAGACGAGATCTCGACGGTGATGGCGGTGAAATAGTCAGGCTCCACGGAGACGTTCTTGTTCGTAGGGTCCTCCAGCGGCTCGGGGACACCAGCATCCGCCGAGACCTCTTTGATGATCGTTCCACCCGCTGCCTCCTGTTGAGAGAGGAGAGCCTGCCGGAGTGTAGTATAATTCTCAATCTTGTCGTTGTTGTCCTTGATCATCGTCGCAGCGAGCCCGCTGTCGCCCCTCAATTGGGTGTACATGTCGTCTTGAGCCATCTCGTTGAGGGTGTTAGTTGCTCGGGCGTTGTCCTTGTTGTTCTTCTTCTCTTCTTCATACAACTTCTTGCGGGACTCGTTGTAAGCATTCCAAGCCTCTTTCTTCTCTGCGTCGGTGGCCTTCCTATAGACCATGTAACCTGCATGAGACGCTAGAAATATCATTGTTGAAGAATTTTACTCACGAATCGCCCTCTGTGCGACGATACGCTGACCGCTTTTCGACAAAATCGGCCATCGCCTCCGCAAGTTTCTCGTTTTCTACTGGACCGGGAGCCGGGGGAATAGGGCCAGGCTTTGACTGCATTCGCCAAAGTTTAGTCCCGCTCTGCACAGGGAACGGTCATATCGCACCTTCTGCAGCGCAAGGAGCATCGCATTCATCTTCTGCAGGCGAGATATCTCCCAGGTGTACCATTCGACGGTCCTGGTCTGATCTTTGCCACTCAAGGCTTTGTTCTTTGCAATGACGGCCCTGGTGTGTAATAAGAACAGATAAGAAATTGAAATGAGCAAAGTGACCCGGAATGATAACACGCACCAATTTGCAGGGGTTAGCTTCACTTTCTGGTATTCGACGGAACCATCTGTGTCTTGGACAACAGCAGCGCGCATTGCCTCCTATCAAGTCGACGTGATGTCAGCACTACGATATATGACACGAGGTGAATGAATGCCTACCTTACTGGCCTCAACACGCGCCATTGCTGAGTCTCGATCGACGATCGAGAACCAATATTCCACTTCCTCCTTCATACCGTTGACGACCCAGTCCATATACGCAGCTTGCATGAGGTTACGGTACGCACGCGCATTCTCGCTGACCCAGACGTCATAGGCTGCTCGCTGCTGTGCGACCGTGGCGTTTCGCGGATCATCCGTGGCCCGCTTCAATGCATCGTTGAATGCTTTCGTCTTCCTCTCCAGGGCCTTGGTATAAGCGTCTTGCTTCTCGGAGTAAATTTCGACGCGCGTCTTCGAATCCTTGGAAGCATCCTTAAAGAGCAGCCATGTCATCGCCTTCTCATATCTCGCTTCTTCCGCGGTGAGGTTCTTAGGGTCGGCAACGTCAACGCCAACCGTAGTGCCTGTGAAGATGGACGTCAATCTTGAGACAAGTGCGTTATCGAGGGTACTAACCAGCCGGAATGAGTTTGCTGATAGCCGCGTCGTAGCTACGAGCGACGGACTTGCCCGTAGGGCCGAGCTGAACAGGCGCGAGCGCAGGCATGTCATCGCAAAGTATAGCTTGATTGAGCTCAGTCACGGTGGGTAGAATCGGAACAGTGAGGTTGCCTTCGTCGTCGAAACCTTCCGAATAATCCTAAGAACGAGATCTGTCAGGCGTTATACACACGGTGGACGGGCAATACTTACGGCGTAGTTGATAACTTTTCCTGGGACCATGACCGTAAAGAACTGCTCAAGAGGAGCCGGGAGCGCTTTCCGAACAGCCTCTCTGATCTGGAACGATATCTGCGCGGTGCGTTCGACAGGATCGAAGTCATCGCCGGTTCCTTTTCCGCCAACATTTTTTTGGTCGATTATTCTGACCTCTGCAACGGGCTTAGGTGACTGCGGGGGATCGATAGGCGTAATTTCGTCGTCAGCAGCCATTGCAAGAGCAGGAATTGTGAGGCGATATGAGAGTATGGGATTTGTGAGCTTTAAGAGGACCTTGAGTTGAGAAGTCGGAACGACAGCAGGCCCTTTTTATAGCGGTGGAGGCAGTGTGAGAGCAGATCGGACGCATTGTGTAAGATATCAGATGTTGAATTATCCGGGGTCGCGCATTGTTATTTGACAACCTTCTTCCGGGTCATCGTGGAGAATCCAAGTACGCGTCCAAATTATGTGAGCCTCCATATCATAACGCCTGAAGGCTGCGCATTGATGCAGTAAGATCTATTGTTTTTTAGGCCACATTTGAAAGAGACTTACTTGATACAACGGTTCGAACTTTCTTCAGCTGTCCCTGCCAAGATCCTCGAAAATAAACAGAGGTTTCTACGCGGCCCTACCAGATCAGTAATGCAGACTAGAATGGACGGGGTAACATGAGACAAGCACTGCGGGGAGCGCTGCGAAGTCCGATCGCCCTGGTATTCATGCACATGAAAATTCTGGACTAAAGTCTCAACTGAGGCGTAAAGGCTAAGAAAACGACTAACGTAAACCCACCCGACCTCCCATTCCAGCGCGCCAAGTTGAATAAAAATAGCCCTGGCTACAGATTGAATTTTTCGCATATGGTCGTCAGCAGATCACCGGCGTATGTTTCGAGATGATAAGGGTTGCACAGATCCCATATCCCGCACAATTGGTACGGATGGATAGAATATGGAGCATGATTGACAGACAGAACGGAAGAGTGGCTGACCACGCTGGCATCAAGACTTCCCTGAGCTCCCGAACATACCACCCTTCAATATCTGCATTTCAGCGCTGGTGGCGCAAATAATGCGCCGGGATTGGAGGTACATCTTTGTGAGGGGGTGCTGCTTTGCAAGAGCGCGACCACCAGCGGATGGTCCAAGCCGTGCGGCAAGTACTTCGTCCGCATTGCAGAACCCAAACTTAAAACGACCTCATCTCCGACAAGCGGAGACCCAAAATTTTGCTCCGCCGTCACAGCAGTCCCCAATCCTGTCTGTGAGCCTCATGGTGCTACAGGGTGCATCGAACCTGACATTATGGTTATTCTTGCAGCGCAGCTATACGAAGTTTTCCCCTGCCATGATACCCTTGATATCATGCACTCCGGTGCCGGACATAATCAGTAGTCCTCATCTGTCTCTCTGCTGACACCACGCCCCTGAGATATTCAACGAACTTGCGGAAAATACCTCCATAGCTTCCCATGTATGGAGTCACGGAGAATCTCAATCGCTTGAGGCGGTCCTGCAGATTCATCGCATTCTCAGCTGATAATAATCTCTTGTCGGCGGTCATTTTGACAGCTGGTATGGTTCCATACCGACTGTCGCGACATATGGATCGATATGTTTTCTCTGACCCCGTCCATCATCTTGGGGGTGTTCTCCGTTCAACAGCTATCAAGCTCCGTGAACTGTTCGACTACTGCATCTGTAAAGTGTTTGTTCAAGGAGGACAATTAATCACCTTGAGCAGGACCTGGCATTCGTGACGCAGAACCCATGGTCTGACAGATTGGTGCCTGTGACTCTGAAGTATTCTAACATTCCATTCTCAGATTTGCCGGCTGGCCTTGTGCTTTCCATAAATGCAGACTGGGTCTTCTCCATCCTAGCTATGTAAGCACACGGCTGCTTCCGCACACTACCCACCCTCCCGCTGCCAAAAAAATTCCGAACAACTGCACACAGCGCACCATGCGGGCATCTTCGGAAATAAGTGAGGACCTTCGTTTGCGAGAAGAACCGGTGGACTGTCGCCTTTAGTCCGAGCAATATACATAGCCGTCGCGGTTACGCTTCCTCCAGCTGGAGGGAAGACGCTTGCTGCACAGAGGAACACATTTTGTACGAGGGGGACAGTGTTAGCCTTTCGGTACCGCACTTTGGCAATATGGTGCAAGGTGCTCGTCGTCCGTGCTTTGTCCAACATTGCATGCTAACGTACGTAAATAACATTAGAAGTGAACGAAATTACGAAGTACTGTCGATGGCGACGGAAGGAACAGTGGGCGCTGAGCGGGGGGCGTAATCGAAACCACGGAAGTTGAGATCGAAGTCGCCTTCAAGGGCGTGGTGGATTCGTGATGCGAGGCAAGGCAGGCAAGACCTGCGAAATCCACGCCATGATCTGTGGAGAGTTGATGACGATCCTAGACAGCAGATTTGTCATATAATTAGTTCGACCTCAAGTGACAACAGCCAATTTACAGCAACGTACCTGCATCCGTCTGTGGTTGCGTGGAAAGATGCATTGGACAACCGGAAGGGCCCGTAGCTAGCATTGATACTTGTCGAGCTGGGCACGCTTTCGAAGTAGGCGGCGATATCGGATGTTTCGCCGGTCATCTCTAGAACGATGTTTGTCGCTAGCAGATAGCCTGCAACGGGGACGACAAATGAGGTTTTGCCCTACCAGGGCCGCCGGGAAAGATTCTCACCGGTAGGATACATCGGGAAAGTGCTATATCGCTGAAGTTCCCGTTCCATTTCATCTTTCGACATACCAGGAACAGACACCTCCATAAGTTGACGTAATCTTGTGAACCCAGGTGAAATGCTGATGCGCGTGATATCAATAGAGAATGCGGGGTACGGGTTTGAAAAAGGCTTACCATTCACCTGAGGCACACTTCAACTCGGGATCGTAAAATAGTTCAGGGCGGAGCCAGGAGCGCGCGATATCTACGCGCATGTACTCGAAGGAGACCTTACACCTATTTCTGGCCATTTGGTTGGCAGCTTGCGATGATAACACGTCCGAGAACCCTGCTTTATCGCCCGAAGTCTGTAAGCCCCAACTAGTACTTCCGCCGAAAGAGGCGGTGTAAGGTTCGTACGAAAAAGCGATATCTGCACCGTCGAACGAGGGAATCTCAACCGTGATGACGGTGAAGCCGTCCATTTTGGATGAAGGACGGCCTATGTCAATTGAAAGGCCGGCGAGCAGGGTTCTCTCGCCTTTCTCCTCAATGAGAGCTCGTCGTTCGGCGTCGAAGATATCAATTTTGGCCTGGTTATCATGTATCAGCTCCTGAGCCCTCCCACCATCATGCCTAAAAAGGGCGTAGATTTGGTCTCGATTCCTGATGGTAAGAACGTTGAGATGTTCTATGCTATCCTCCTTGGACTTGGCTTCAGCCTGTTCCATCATTGTACGCGCCCATACGAAAGAGGCATACACTTTCTGCTTTTCCTCTTCGCTGGCCCTATATATCCTCAAATAGTCAATCAGAGATCGAAACCAGCTTTTTCGAGGCCTACCCTTTATCAGTCGCCTTCACCTGATAATCATTGCGTGCCTTGAGAAATGTTGCCATACTATTAATAAGGTCGTCAGACGGCCTATTGAAAGGATCTGGGTCATTGTCGGCAAAATGAGGTGGATCTACCTGTCAGGAAACCGCAGAGATATCAGTTATTCGAAGTGAAAGAAAAAAAAGCTGCCATACTTTCAACAGCGCTTCGAGCATCCCATTCATGCTCTTCAAGCGTGATATCTCCCAGGTATACCATTCCGGCGTCCTGACTTCGTTGTCTTGACCGAAGTGTGTCTTATTCTTCGCAAGGACGGCCCTGATGAATACATTAGTAGAGGGGGTTGCGTAGCGCGGTATAAGTACAATACCAGTTGGAAGGCGTCAACTTCACCGTGTTATATTTAGCAGCGCCACCGGTGTCCTTTACAACATCCGTACGCATCGCTTCCTGTGGTGAAGGTAACTCAGTCTTGACAAAAACGTGATGGCTGGTCATAAACGCACTTTGCTCGCCTCTACCCGGGCCATCGCTGTGTCTCGATCGACGATAGCGAACCAGTATTCGGCCTCCTCCTTCAAGCCACTGATCACCCAATCCATATACGCTGCTTGAACATAGTTTCGGAACATGCGAGCATTCTCGCTGACCCATTTATCGTAGGCAGTCCGCTGCTCGTCCACTGTAGGGTATCGTGGGTCCTTTCTTATGTTAGTCAATGCATCGTTAAACGCCCGGGCCTTCTCTCGAACTCTGTCTGCATGAACGTTTTGCTTCTCGGTGTAGATCTCGATGCGGCTCATCGACCCTTTCGCGGGATCCCTATAAGCCAGCCATTGCATCCCTTTCAACGATCTCTCCTCGTCTTCGGTGAGTTTGTCGGCGTCTCCGACGTTGATACCGATGAGCGAACCTATTAAAAAACTTTAGATAGTAGGTAGAGGGGTCGAAGATAAAGACAAACCAGTAGGGAGAAGTTTGCTTATTGCCGCGTCATAGCTGTGAGCGACGGACTTGCCAGTGGGGGCGAGTTGAACTGGTGCGAGGACGGGCATTTCATCGCATAAGATTGCTTGATTAAGCTCCGTCATGAAGGGCAGAACGGGGCCGGTAGGGTTACCCTCCTCGTTGAAACCGTCCGTGTATTCCTAATACCGCCAGGACGTCAGACGGCGGATGGCCGGCGTTGGACAAATGAGCCTTACATCTACGTTGATCACTTTCCCCGGTACCATGACTGTAAGGTACTGCTCGGACGGCGAGCGCAAAGCTTTGCTCAGAGCATTTCTGATCTGAAACGATATCTGCGCCGCACGCCTGACCGCATCGAAATTCTTGCTTAGATCACGATCGCGCCCGAGGTCGACGTCGGCGACACCACGAGTCTCGGTGATAGTATCGACGGCGGTGAGAGTCTCGGTGTCAGACATGGCAGAAGAGCTTGTACGGCTTCGAGTAGTCCTTGTATAGAGAGTATCCGAATGGTGCCGATTTCAATTTATACAGTTGAAACGCGTGTGCGTGTGTGCGAAGAATTACACATATACAGGGGATAGTTACAATGATGTGATGGGCCGGTATCTGTTAGTGTCAGTCAGCGTCCTCTTTCAAGCTTGAAAGCTCGTTATTCCACACCGGGCATACGTAAACAGCGGAATCCGATGCGAAGGACCGTTCTCGGCCAGGTCCTTACAGATACTATCGCCGAGGACGTGACATTCAACAGATGATTTGAGAAGGGCTCCGTCTAACCAAGAACGACACGCCAAAGAAGAATTCGTTGACAAGGTGAACAGAAGCATATTCGTGGCCCAAGTTATAATTCATAAACCGCGCAACACCCCTTCGGGTAAAGGCAGCACTCCAAGAGTCGCCCCCTGTGAAGGTTGACTGGTGAGGGACGAGAATGGACTCCTGATCAATTGATCCGAGAGAAAGTTGAAGTGAATCTGAGGACTACTTGGGGCCGACCGTGATCATTCCGCCGGATTGAAAAAATGATTGAGCGCAACGCCACGACCTCTAAGACCCCAATCATAAGGCTGCCTGTATGTATTCGTAGACGAGGTCGAGCATCCTGGCCGAGCCTATCCTGGGAAATTCCGCGGGACGTTCATTGTCTCCAAATCACACTGAAAGAATTTGTACACCAGTGTGCCTTGACGTGCCTATGAAAAACACTTGTAGCAGGAACCCAACAAAACGTCGGTTTCAATTCGAAGACTGTCGACCTTTGCTAGTACCGGCTGGCATCGCACCTGTCGCGCGGGATAGGAGTCGAAGGCACAAACCCCAGGACTGTTCCATCCTGACAGCCGGAAGCAAAATTCCACCGACACTTCATCAAACAAACCGAACGTGGAGATGAGTAAGTAGTAGGAAAACGTACGAGGCAAACTCAAGTGCATCCCGACTGCTTAGAACCAGATATGTGAACTAAGAACACGCCCTATTAGTAAGATGGGAATAAATCAAGTCATGACTTACAATGTGTCGAACCTAGTATGACCCGTCCTTGGGAAGGAAAAATTCTGACCAACCCTACTCTGTGGCAGTATACGAGAATGAAACTTTGGACATGTGTTCATCAGAAAAGGCACCAGGGCCTACTGCTGCGTTTGGGGGAAGAAAATATCCAGAATCGCGACAAGACGCAAATGAAATGGTGTACAGTAGATGGGTGAGTTGTGGGCGGAGTTTAAGTTGGTGGACGGGACCGTCACATCAGAAAGATCAAAACCGTGACATTTCCGAGATCAGACTCTTTGAACGCTCGCATATTATAACCATCTTGTAAGATATTGTAAATATACAATCGCGCAAAACTCATCAATGGAGAAGTAACTCTTGAAAAAGTGGTGTCGAACGCGCTTTGTTTGAAGTCAAATGGTTGGTTGGTTCACGAGTTATCGTTTGCAGAGGTCATGAAAGAGCAGATGGCATCAATTTCGCTTTGTTTGGCTCATCCACCAACTTGTTGGCAAACGACACCTTTCTTCGACCGCTGACCGTGACGAAGGAAATCGAGTTCACTGGAATTACCCTTCTCCGGCTTGTATAACCGCCAAAACCAGGATCACTAGGTTTGGAACAAGGAGCAAGAGCATCAGGGCGCAGGGACCAGGGCGCAAGGGCAAGGGCGCGCCCGCCCGCCATTTCCCTGTTTCGAACAACTGATTTCTCCTCGAATTCGACGTAGAATCATGCAGGCTTTCAATGTGTCCCGCCAACGAAGCTCGCGGTTTAGAAAGCCCCGGTTTGGCGCGAGTGTTTGCTTGTGCCTGTAGGTCCTACGCAGGGCCACGCAGGTGAGCATACATCGCAGGGCGAGGTTCTATGTCGACCGTTCGGCGATGCCAACCGCAACCCCGACCGCACGCGGTATAAGAGGGGGCAAGGATCAACCCAATTTTCTCAACTCAAGGTCCCCTTGAACTCTCAGCACTTCCATCTATCGCCTCGTCTCAAACACATCTTCTTTCGAAATGCCTGATGCCAAAGATACTGCCGCTGCTCTCGCTGCGAAGGCGAATGCCGTCGAGCGCTCTGCGAAAATATCCTTCGAGATCCGTGAAGCTCTTCGAAAAGCTCTGCCTGCTCCGCCTGAACAGTTTTTCACTGTGATGATCCCCGGAAAAGTGGTCAACTTTGCCGTAAGCCATTTATACAGTTCATCTTCTGTTTCGTAGCTTCTGAAGTACACCGCCAGGATTACGAGAAAGGATTTGACAGCGAGGGCCATCAGACCACCGCCGTTCTTCCCACAGTTACCCAGCTGAACCAGGCTATCCTCTGTGACGATATGCCTGTACTCGCCCCCGTACAGTTGGGACCCACGGGAAAGTCTGTCGCCCGCAGCTACGACGCAGCACTCAGTAAACTTATCCCTGCCGGTCAGTAAATGCCTCAGTAAATCTCATGAAATCTAATCATTCCATGCTGACCGTTTTCAAATGACAGGTACCACCGTCGGCGTTGACATTAAGGATCCTAAGAAGCTCACTGAAGAAGAGGCACGCTACAAGAAGGCGATGGACTACTTGATTTCTCGCGACCCTCAGAACCCTGACAAGACCCGTGTCGAAATGTACACCCAGAAGCAGAAAGCGTATACCATGGCGGTCGAAGCCAAGACCAAAGCATTCCGTGAGGCGCTTGACAAGGCTATGAACGACGCAAGATACACCAACTTGGATCAGAAACAGCAGGCATTCAATGATTGGGTCGCTGAGAACGCACGCACATACCGCAACCTCATGCAGGGCGCGTACATGGATTGGGTCGTCACCGGTATGAAGGAAGAGGTTGAATACTGGTTCGCGGTCGTCGATCGAGAGACCGCCATGGCGCGAGTCGAGGCCAGCAAAGTATGCTGGTTTATTCACACAATGGCTCAACACTGACAGTTGTTTCCTATTTTAGGAAGCCATGCGTGTAGCTGTCGTGCAGGACACGGATGGCGCCGTCGAATATCAGACAGTGAGATTGAACCCTCCCAACTGGTTCGGCTCTCATTTTGATATCTCTGCGCCCCATTGATGTGATTTGACTCGTCATAGGGCTCACCTCGCGAAGAAGAAGGCGCTCAGCAAGAAGAATCGGACCAAGACCCCCGAATGGTATAACTGGGAGATAGCGCGTTTGGAGAAGATGAACGGTATGCTCAGAGCACTGAAGACTGTACGGAAGAATTCCTTCGTCGTAGTGGCTTGGCTAATATATATTCTCCCAGACGACGCCTACCTTCCCAATCAAACCGGAACCTCCCACCTCTAAACCGGACGAGCTGGATGCCGCGATGAAGGATTTCCTTACTAAGAGGGATGCCTATCAGGCGAAGGCCGCAGATAAGTGAGTACATCCTTCAAAAAATTAACCTTCTACGCCTCATCGACATTATCGCGTATCTAGAAATGCTAAGGACGAGGAGAAGAAGCAAGCGTTGAAAGACTTCCAGGCAGCCCGCGAAACGTTGACCAAGGAGGAGGCTAAAGTCAACCAAGATAAAGTGCAAGACCTAACTGGGCTGAACCAGACGGCTCAGGCCGAGTTGTATAAAAAGTTACAGGGGGACGATGGGTTGATAGCACAGACGTTGGATGAGAACAACAAGAAGATCCAAACGTACAAAACGGAATTAACGGCTGTACTCGGAGGTCCGGATAAAGGCAAGGCCGTCGTTGACGCTGTCGCAAAGGACGTCGGCATTCCCGACGCGTTGCCCGACCCCACGGCTACACCAGCGACAGGTGATGAAGAAGAAGACTATTTCACCGCCATCACCATTGAGATCACGTCGTCTGGTTCCGAGGAGCACAGCGATTCCAAGGCGACTTCGACTTCGTTCGGTGCGAGTGGCAGCTGGGGTCTGTTCAGCGCCAGCGTCGATGCATCTCATTCCGACTCGTCCAGCAATGCGTCTGCGGCTATGGCCAAGAACTCGTGCAAGATCTCCTTCGAGTGCATGCGCGTCGATATCAGCCGCTCCTGGCTCCGCCCCGAACTCTTCTATGATGCTGACTTGACTGTCGGTCCTAATGAATTGTGAGCACACCCTACGCCCTAATCGCTCCGTTTTGACTAGAGTTGCCGTACAGTATCTCGCCCGGATTTGGAAGATTGCGCGAATTGATGGAAGCGACAGACAAGAACGCAGAGCAAGAGCTCCAACGCTACAGCACCTTCCCGTTGTACCCGACCGGTATGTGTCCCACGTACCTCTTACTTGACACTTTCCTCAGCACTGTTGCAGCGTTCTTGTTGGCGGCGAACGTCGTTCTTGAGATCTCTGGCGAGACGTCTGCGATCCAGAGCCACTTTGAAAGCTCCGCCACCTCGGTCAGCGGCAGCGTCGGCTATGGGCCGTTCTCGATGCATGCCAGTGTTTCTACTTCGGCACAGGAGGCTGACTCGTCGTGTCAAGCGACAGCTGAGGGATGCCGGTATGTCCTTTCTTCAATCTGCTAGTTCTAAATCGTCTTCACAACCTTTGCTCTAGCATCACTATCAAGTCTCCCCAGATCATTGGATGGATTTCGCAGATGGTGCCTGCCCTCCCCCGTGTTGAAAGCCCTGTTCTCCCTATTCAGTAGACGTTCGACGGGTTGCCAACAACTCGCCTCCGGTTGCTGCCTGAATTATGCCCCTCTTTTGTTGTTACTTTCCATCGTGCTCTGTCTTAGTCGGTCCCGTGTATCACATTCACCTGCGTCTCTAACTTTAATTTCTCCCTGTCAGACCTTTGACAACTTTGCAGAAACCGACCATCGTTGCCATTCGCTACCCTGCACCATTCGATATTTTCCGCGACTCGGAATCGCTTGTCGCACTTTGTCTATGTTGACTTTCGACCTCATTTGCTCTTGCTTGACACCGTTATCACTTTCCCTGTCGAATCCCCTTGCCGCCTCCCCAAAATCGTTTATCATTTGCTATGCTGAACCGTTCTGGGGTGTCGCTCTCCGACTACCTCCACTTGTTTAATACAGTGTTTATGTTGTTTGCCTTGTTGTCAATTCGGGTCGAATATATTGTGTACTGCATTGCTTTGGTTGTTCGACCTTGTCATTTTTATCAGGCTCACTGTAAATGTCTGTCTTGATTCAGCGCCCAATTGCGAATGTTTGGCCCGAAGCGTTCCAGCCAATCTTCGCCGAAGGAGCGGGTGGTTTGCGAATCGTGATGATTTCGAGTTCAATGCTCACTAATCTATTTAGCCGAAGGATTGACTCCCGAACTTCCATTCACTTTAAGGCGCACTAAAATCCATTGCTACTCCCGATACGGTCTGGAACAAGTAGCGGCTAAATCTTATCTCTTCTCATGCTAGCAGCCAAGTCCCAGCCTGGGAACTGAATAGACCAGTTTATCCAACCAGCTACTAAGCGCCTACTGATATGAGGGGCACGAGATTTCCATATCGCTCACAAGAATCCCACGTTTGGGACACTCGTCCTCGCCCATGGAACAGGAAACATACGACTCAGCTCCTAGCCCGTTAAGCCCACCAAGCCCACCAAGCCCACCAAGCCCGCCACTTAACCTATTGAGTCGATATATTCCACCAACCCCGCCAAACTGGTCAGAGCGCTGTGTGTATCAAATCAACGTCGTCCCTACTTTGAACTCATCATCCGTGATATTTGATTCTAGTTCATTCCACGGATGCAGATATAACTTTTCGTTCTGCCGATAGCATCCTTTTTGGCATACATGCCAGATACCTCGAGAACACCACTGGTATTCTCCTATCGGCTGGTCTCTCCATCGATAACAAAGATATAGTTGATCTGGAGGAAAATGCTCTGATTCTCGAACTATTGTTCCAGTTCGTCTATCCTCAACTTCAGCCGGCCTTGGAAAAGATGGCTTTTTCAACACTCGCATCATTGGCGGAGGCGGTAGAAAAGTATCAGGTATATTCTGCAATGCAGATTTGCAACGTTTTTATGGGGTGCGGTCATTTTCTTGACTTATGTTCCCAATTTCCTAACCCACAGGTACGTCTGGCACAGGAAGGCCCTTCCTCGCCACGCCATTGACATCCTTAGCTACGCCATCAAGCACGATTACCCGTCCTTGAGTGATCGAGCTGCGCCATATGTCACTCCCACAAACATCGCTCAGGCGGCAGATACCGTCTCTTTTGAACTTCTTCGTGCATGGGTAAAAATCATCTTATCAATCTAGAGACATCAACTGAACTGGCGATTCTAGGCAAAATACTACGAGAAGTGGACTGAATTAATGCGCAATGCGACGGTCAGCACCTTGCCGAAAAGCCATGATAACAGGTGCAACCACTGGACAGACTATCAAATGTCGATTCTCATTAACCTCGGATCGAAGGAAGGGATCAACAACGATCCATCTATTGCGGACCTTATCACTGTTCCAGATACCGGGTACAATTATTGCTGCCGACAGGAAGCTGCCCGATGGCAACAATCCTTTCTGTCGGTATGCCGCCGTATGCCTAAATTCTCCTCGTTTCTGTAGTTGCAAACATTATGTATGAGCCTCGGTATACTTAAATACTCGAAGTACCAATCAAATTCATGACTTTCTTGTGTATTAAACCTGGTTTCCGCTCAAACAGACAGGCGAGAGTGAACAGGACGATACTGCTGGCTCTCCTGTACACCATCATGGGCCACGGCGGTCTGGCTCGACTTAAACAACCTAAGAAAGTGCTCATTAATCAAATGCGCCGCGGTTCTACGTTCGCTTTGAATGCACACCGTGTAAACAGGCGTCGACGTATAATGTACTTTCGTGATTCTAGAATGGGCCATTAATCCCAGAGAACAGATGCTTGCAGAACCTCCTCCTCACCTGTCCCAGGCATCGAAACGATACTTTCTGTGATCCAAGCGGGGCAAGTCAAGACACGAAAAGCCGCAACTTATCATGATAGGCAACGCACCCTGGGCGATCAATAAGGAAGACCCGAGTGCCAGTGACCTGGGCGGGATACAGGACATACACTCCGGCAGTCATGACTGTGCTTCCAGTCGCGGTATCGATGGCACTTATGACGAAGTCTCCCGAATCTTCTATGTTGCGCTTCCAACGGACATTGTTCGAGCCCGTATGCGAGACGCCGCCAACAAGTTCGAGCGTGATGAGGGAGATTACCGACGGGAGGAAGCAAAAGCTGGGTTGCGGTTTGATCAACCCATGAACGATACGGAGGTCAGCCGATAGTCGTACCAGAGGGCCAGGGCAGTCAACCGAGGAAACATCATGTCAGTTGTTTGCAAGCGTAGCGATTCAGAGGGCGACGAGGGATTTGACGATCTGGGGGTTTGTGGGTTGAATTTAAGGCAACGCTGGGCGCCGAGCCTAATCTTTCCGGCGATTTGGGACAACAATCAGTCAAACTCCACTTACCTCAATATACGTCAGCTTAGCTGTTAAGGGCGTAGATAGAGTGCAGACCTACCAATACCACAGGGGTCTTCTCAATCCTACTCAGGTTATATTTCACGTATCTATATGCAATTCATTGAGTCCCTAGACACCACAGGCTGGTGGATCAAGGATACGGCATCTGTCAAACAGTGAGTATGTAACAGAACCAGGTATGGTGCCAACACTTAAGGTTCGGGTGTCAGACAAGACAAGGATATCTTTTTGCGGCAGGGCAGAGTCATTAAGTAATTAATGAGGGGGGATGAAACATAACAGACCTTCGTTGCGGTGGGCAGGGTAAGGGGGAATAAAGGTAGGGAATACTTTATGTAGTAGTGCAGGGCTTCAATGTATCGAAGAAACGTTGAGGAATGAGCAGTGAGAAAAATAGTCGCAGAGAAGGCATAGGAGCCTGATCAGCGTGGTAATGGGGAATGGCCGTGACGTATGGGGCAGGGGCGGCCTTACAGAGTACTGTCAGATGACTGATGAGTAGTTAAGGATGAACATGTTTGTGCATTGAGTTGGGAAAGCATTACGCTCTGTACAGCAGATGTGGTAGAACAGTGCTGCGAGTAATGGTGTTGTCATTGCTCTTGATTCAACTCGGAAGACTCATGTTGCAACTTGAATCGTGCATGAGGACGAAAGCAGGGCGTCATTTCAAACTAGTTTACGGTACGAAGATTTCTCACCACTGAGATACGTACTGCGGTCAAGCCAAAGGAGAAAGTCAATGGATTGATGTGAATTTGACATTGGAATCAGGATTGGCGCCTACCTTGGTTTCAAGCCTAGACCACCGGCATAAGCTGTATGGTGCACACAGTGATGACCATTCAAAATTGGGTCACACGGCGGCGGATTTCCGCCGGGCATACTCAAACGACGGACGGAAAGCGGAAGGAGTATTGCGGTTGACATGAAGCATGTGTTACAGGGAAGGCGAATTGTGTCGGTACACAGATAAATATTCACAAGGTTTCCCTTGTGAATATTTAAGTGTCGGGAAAAGAAGCGAGCTGCGGAAGCACCCCGCCATTCGTCGTCAATGCCTCGCTAAGAGTTCCTGGTGTCCCGGTACTCTCAAAGTTGACCCTAATAGCAAAGGTCGAAGGATCTTGCAGGACATTGCTGCCCGAGGTGGACAGAAATCCCGCATGGTCTATGCAGTTTGGACACGCGCTATCACCTCTCCCGTCTCCAGGGTCGGTGTGTCTGTATTCGCTGACTCTGTGGTCTGACGAAAGGAAAAACACATGGAGTCTATGTAGATGAAGGTCAGAAATAGCCGTAGGAAGGTGAGGTAGGTGGAATACGAACCCCCTGGGCACCATTCCCGGCGATCGTCGCCGCTATTGGGGTACATCCAAGCACCTGCTCCGCCGGCACGAGCCTCCTAGAAATTATGGTTCGATCCGTCGTAAAAGGGCCGTCGGTCAACGCGTCCACGACCATTTCACCAGTCGAGTTCTGATAGTACAACCAGGTTTGGAGAGGCGAGCCAGCAATTGACTGTGTGGCAGCGACGTTGCCGATGGGATATGCTGGTGTGAAGTTTACACTGGAGGTGTTTTGAAGGGAGACGGCGGAAGCGCGGACGCTGAGCGTGGGGGAGAGGCACTACAGCTGTTGAGCAAACGTTCATCGTAATTGACCAGAAGAAAAATGTATAAAGAAGATTGGAGAGGAAATTATTGTGGATTGGGCGACTGAAAGGACCGTTGATTTTCCTGCCACTTAGACGGTCGTGGTGGGTTCGTTAGCTTTTATACCTCTCGTGAGAGGGAGCGTCGTACAATCATACTGGTGCTCAGACAAAGCCTTCTTCTTCATCACGTTTCGACTCCTCCTGCACTTCCATTGCTCTACAGTTGGCGCCTAGAATGACACAGAACGTTCGATCGAGCAAGGCCGACGATGGATCTCCGTCTTACTCAATACAAATGGTCAGATTAGAGGAGAAACAAGGACTCGGGACTTGCCTGCGCCAGAGAGAACGACATACTAGATCGTATCGCTGTTGCTCCCCGCCGAGAACGAGAGTCCAGGATTACGTAGTGTCGATTTATAAGTGGTGTGAGGATCCGGAGACTTTGGCATGCTGCCCCGGAACGATCGCCATTACATCTTGTTACGAATGAGTGCCAACGGAATTGGGACTTCTACGGTTCAGCTCATAGGCCCAAGCGCTGTTGAGTATACCTATCTCTGTTTGCCCAAGTGCGAAAAGGATGATGAACAGAACGATAATGTGCCCAAATCACAACGTGAGTTCGCCGAACACATCTGGAAGGGGTGTAGACCGACCTACCAGAGCAAGTACGACTCATCATACCTTGGATAGGCATCGTCATCGGCGTTGCACAGTTGACAGGCTACGAAAAGAATTTGAGTACCGGGACCGCGGACACATTCAGGCCGTCATCGTACTTTGTTGCACCTGAGGCTGAACAAAGAAACAAAAAAAAAACTCATCGCGAGTTGTTTCAAAGAACCTTTCGATCGGTGTGCTTGTAAATTTGTTCCTACCCACGACGTCGCAACTATTGAACAGAAGCTGACGGAGAAGGCTAGCGCCGATATGACTTGATATATGTATGGAGAGCTTGTATCAGAAACACGAAGACATAGCAGACCGGCGATACCATAGCTCGCAGAGGAGTGCCGGCGAGAATGTGTCAATCACAGAGCCTGGTGGCGGCCAAGTCCTGGTCGCACACGCGACCGTAGGACTTTGAGCGCAGAATGAATGAGTATTGTTAGTGAACAGATGGACCAGATCTAGCGTCACTTGGGAGGGCAATGTATAGGTCCTCCGTGATGGGGACAAAGGTCACACCAGGAACGCTTTAATCACTGCACGTAAGCAAAGCAAATACACGTGCGGCTGCTGTTAGAAGACGAGCTGCCGGAATGTGAGGCTTATTCGACCATCTTTCACCTTCGGCTCCCTGCATCGATAACGGTGAACATAGCTCATCAGAATTACTGAGGCAAACACGACCCACTTCGGGATTTCATGTTTCCAATATTTCTGAGTATCGCCTTGCATGATCACTAAAGAACCAGGCTGCAATAGCCATCGCTTCTTGTGGACGGTAGCTGGAGATGGTGTCGTCTCGTTTTGGGTGGAAGGCACAGATGATGGCCTCGAGATGGTTTCACGCGACCTTTTGGCCGGTGGAGGACTTGTTGCCTCTGAGCGTTTGGGTGCGTCATGAGTCATGATGAACGTGCGGGGTGCGCCAAGAGAGACCGACGCAATCACTCTGAGAACAAAGATAGTCAGTGCCTTCAGTGACGGGTATTATCGACTCACCTGTTTTCCAGATTGTCCCTATGATTGCCAATGTACACACTTCCGTCTTCGTATAGATTGAGCATGACATGATTGAATTTTACTCCAAGTTTCTCTTCGACCTCATCCTGTATACGCCGTAGAAGGGGCGGATATTCGTACTTCATGTCCACGACCTGCCCACTGTACTTGAGGCTAAGGGTCGGCTCCGTCGCGTACGCTATAAGGTTCATAATATAATATCGGTCCAGCCGCACAATGAGACCCAGGAAAAACACGCACCTGCGATCTTCCTGGACTGCGTGATCTCCCTTCCATAAAGCTTCAGCTTCGGATGATACCCTAGAAAGGTCAAGCGTGCCATGGGTTAGCCACGCTGAGAGAATACAATTCACCACGCAAACGTGCAGCTTTCGAGCCCAAGGAGGCCAGAATACCATTCGGCTGCGGTGGCTTCGTCCACGAAAGTTGGCACGTAGAATACTTCGGCGTCTGGCATGTCTGTGAGCCTATAGTCCTCGAGATTTTTGATTTTTTCAACTTCGGAATCCGATACTTCTTTTCTTGCACGCTTTGTGGAGCGGGCCATAGCCGCGAAGAGAGTCTATGTTGGGATGGTCAGAGCTTGGGGTATAGGAGCACCCAAACACCTGTAAATATGACTTGGGATCGGGAACTTGAAGGAGGTTAACAAGCACAGCCTCTGGATTCATCTAAGCGACGAAACGGCTGTTACCATTGGGAAGATGTCCAGGGCACGTTTCTACGACAGCAAAGTAATTTGAAGAGTAAGAAGGGTGACAGAAATTGACTGCTACGCTGATCCCAAGTCCGATAAAAAAGCGGTCCAGACAACCATAACCTGACCGAGCTCAACTCAGCACGTTATATGCAGGAAAAACGGCTCTAAAAACGGCTCTCCACACGCCTACGAAAATGTCATGGACGGTAGGTTAAAATACAGGATGTCTTTACAAGGCTAGGCCGCTTTCTGCATCTTTAGTTCACGGCGCCCTCTTGATATTTTGTTACCTTTTAGCCTTCCTTGACGACCGCCTTCACGGCCCTCACAAAAATCTCCATTCCCTTCTTCAACTCCTCCTGGCTGATGTTCAGAGGCGGGATGAATCGGATGACTTCGTACGCGCTCGTTGTCAAGATCAAGAGACCCTCCTGGATACAGGTCTTTACTACACGCGACGCCATGTTCTTCGGGCTGTCAGGTTTCGTGAAAGGGTCGCGTTCCGCGCCAGGAGGGTTGGGAGATGTGAACTCGACGGCGACCATCAGGCCGGACCCACGGATGTCGAGGATGTAGGGAGAGACGGTGGGGTCGGAGTGCAGGGATTCCAGACAGGCAAAGAGTTCGCGGGAGCTAAAAAGAAGGGTATAGCTTAGCTGATTTCGCAAATTGAGAAATGGGGCGAAATACCGGGCTTGGACATTAGCCAGGATATTTTCCTCCTTCAAGGCATCAGCCACTGCAACTGCGGCCGCACAAGAGACCGCATTTCCGGCGTAAGTTCCACCCTAGGTAAATCAGTATTACGAGTCATTATCGACAAGAGACAGGAGACCCCACCATCGTTCCAGGCTTAAGCTTGTCCGTCAGCTCCTTGCGGCTTATGACTCCGCTGAGAGGGAAACCGTTCGCCAATCCCTGACATACCCGAAAAATGCATCAACGATCTGAGACATGCGTTAGGAGTATATTTACCTTTGCGATGACCATGATATCCGGGCGTACTCCGCTATGCTCAATCATGAAGTACTTGCCAGTTCGTGCAAACCCGCTCTGAACCTCGTCTACGATCAACATAATGCCATGCTTATCGCAAACCTCTCTCAGGCCCTGAAGGAACTCAGGCGGCGCAGGGACGTATCCTCCCTCCCCAAGCAGGGGCTCGACGATGATGGCAGCCGTGTCGCGTGGGGCGGTTTGCTGAGCGAGAAGTAGGTCGAGCTGGTACAGGGACTTGGAAACAAGCGTGGAGGAAGGGGTAGAAGGGGGCAGCCCGTGTTGGTGCCAGTAGGGGTAAGGGATCGAAAATACTCCAGGCTGCGATTTGAGGTTGTGTTTGATAACAAAGGATCGTACGGAGAGTGTAATGCTTACCATGATGGGGAATGTACCCTCAGAGTAAATGGTCTTACTCTTCGTGACGGCCATGGCACCGTAGGTACGCCCGTGGTATCCCCCTGTCAAGCGAATGAGTCAGATAAGTCTATACCCGATTATGTCCGGCGACGTCGAAGAACCTACCTTGCATGCAAATAATGTGTTGCCTGCCAGTCGCGACTCTAGCCAACTTAATAGCAGCTTCGACGGCTTCGCTTCCAGAGTTCCAGAAGAAGAAAGAATTGAGAGATGCATGTGGCATCATCAGGAGTAGCCGTTCGACGAGTTGAAGGTATGGTCTATGGAACGCAATGCTGCACTGCAAACAGTGAAGGTGAAACGTGAGTAGATGTGTATAGAGGTGGTCAACAGCCGGATACACATACCTGGGCATGAACGAGGGTCAGACATTGTTCTGCCGCAGCTTGACTGACTTTTGGGTGACAATGTCCTAGGTCCAAACGATGTCAATACTCTCGTCTTTCAAGAACCAAAGACGGAGAAATATACCTAAGCTGGTTACGCCTATTCCACTGGTGAAGTCCAGGTACCTCTTGCCGTCGTCGTATTCGACATAAGAACCTTGACCTTTGGTCATGATGCCTTCAGTGAGTCTACCGATGCCGTTGGTAACATGGTATTTCCCGAGCTCATGCAAGTCATGTGCAGAGGTAGAAACCCCCCGCGATGGTAACGTCGTCCCGTTAGGTACTCCAGTGGTCTCTGCGTTCGACATCTTCTTATATCCAAAGACCGGGCTGTTCGAGCGTGAATCATTGAACCATTCTCGTGCAGTGGATTAGGACTTACACGATTCTTGGTATATGGTAGCTTCTACAAGCTAATCTGCTTGTAGTCAGTAGCATAATCTTTCTCAGTTCCGTGTGCCTTTATAGATTGGGGTTGTGCCTCGAGGCACACGGGAAACATGGACGTCACTTTCAAATTTGAAGTCAGCAGAGTGTCACAGCAAGGCCAAATACGTCGCTGACATTAAAAAAAAAGGCTCCTGACGGGTCGGGTTCCATTCCGGTCCGGTCACCCTTGCCCTGTTCGGAATTCACGCTGAACCTCCTCACATTGTAGTAGTTCATGTTGGTATCTTCCTTACGAACTCATTGTCTCTCGTCACTCTCTACAGTGATACTCAAGCTTGTTTCGTTCTACAGCTTGTATCGCACAAGCGCTGAAATCTTACCATTGTTTGTGTGCGATAAGAGAATCCACCTACACTCGACCCTTCGTTGACTGCCTTCGACGCCGCACAGTATCGCCTGATTCCATTTTCCGTCTTCATGGAAATTATGGACCTCAACAGGAAAGCCTGACTCGACGCCTTGGTCATCAAGTAACCTTCTGAATGAGCAGTTGCTTGTCACTTGATTGCCCTGCTCAACGCTTCCCCGAAGGGCAATGCTCCATCCACGGACTCAATCCTCCCTCGCATTATTCGCGTTCCACGGGTATCGCGAACGATATGGATGCCGTTGGCAAACTGAACCTTTGGATCTATACTTCTTGTCCGATCCACTGCACAGCTACAAAACCGCTTCAGAACTGGCCGTCTGCAAATCAAAAAATTCACCTGAGGGAACCCATCAGTTACGTTTTCACTCGTCCCCGAAGGGAAAGGTCTGCTCTTCTGCTCGCTTGCATGTCGTGCTACTGACGTTTCCTTTGGATAGGACGGACGTTATCGATGAAGAAGGCACGTTTCACTTCAAGCCCCAAAAAATTGCCCCCTGAGACCCTCCAACGATAAAGAACTCCAATGACGAAAGGTTCCGGACGGCTCTCAAACACGTGTTGTCCCAAGCCTCAAGAGGAACACAGAGGCAAGACCAGTGTTCGGCGGAAACGAATCAAGCCGTCTTCGAATTATGCATATCCAGACTAGGTGGATGCTGTTGAGTCTTATGCTTCCCTCCATTTCTAATCCGTCTCATGCTAGCCAGAGTCGGTTGTTAACGTCGATTGTAGCGTGTGACGAGGAAAGGTGGTCGGAGAGACGACCTCGACAGTAACGCGCTTTGATTCTTGACCATTCAATGATCTCTTCGGATTCGTCTAGATATCTCGGCTCTTGGGAAACTTATTCGCATTTCTAAGTAATTCTGTTCTAATTTTTTGCGCAATTCTTGACAATGCGAATTGCGGCACGAACCGTCAAAGAGGAGGGGACAGAAGAATTAGCCCATTCACTTTGAGGATTCATAATTTCAATCGTGCGTTCTAGGTCTCTGAGTGCTTGTCTGGTATGAGAGGTCAAGTGGGGATGACAAAAATCAGATAAGATAAGATTGCCCATTCGCCTTGATCCATTGATCTCGCAACCATATCCAACAGCATTTGAGGACCCCCACACCATTCAATCTCCAAATCTGGGGCCAAGGCATTTTCTTTTGGGCCTTTCAACGGAACGAAATGGTAACGTAGAGGGCGAATGCTGACGATAAATGCCTACCAATGTTCGACTCGAAATCCTTTGTTCGACCTCGCAATTCGCCGGGAGGTAGGCATAAAAAGGGTTCTCTCGAATGCCACTCGTTTCCTCTGCTTCTCTGAGTGGCGTTACTTACACATACTGCCCATTATGTTGCAATCTCTTTGGCGCTACATTGATCGACCTGCAGTCGACCAAACCTTGTGCTCTGACAACAGTCGTGCATCTAGCACTATTGCCTCGGATGACGATCTTGTGCCCATTGGGAGCACAACAACAGACACGGATTACCAGTGGTCCCAGCCGTACCGACAGGATCGATCACGCTCGCAGTATGAGAAGCGAATTAGTGAGCTAGAGCAGAAACTCTTTGAGGTGGTGGCGAGCGAGGCGAGGAAGAAGAAGGCTTTGGAGAGGAAGGATCGGGAAATCCAGGGGCTACAGGCTCAACTCGAGGAGCAGGAGAATCAGATACGTGACATGCAAGACACGCTGAACGACATGCGGGAAGAAGCAGAGGAACTGGACAACGAGCTGGATCAGGAACGCAGGTGCCGCGTAGCGGGCCAAGTACGCATCAGGGAACTGGAAGAGAGAGCGCATGTGTCGAATAACTACTCTCGCAGCACCTATCAGTCTCGCGCAACAAGGTATGCCGTCGGAGGGTGATGGTAGAAGGAACGTACTGACGCTAACATCGTTTGTTGCAGTCGGGTCGGGAACATCTTCCAAGTGCCACTGGATAACACGTCTTTGTCTCAGACCGCGTCATCTGCGCATGCAACGCAGCGGCGTGCGGAGAACCCATTGCGGCTCGACAGAGTATGTTTCCCCCTCTCGCCATGAGAACATGTTCCAGCTAACGAGGTTTCATTCCCCAAGTCACAAATCCAACGCCTTCAGACGCGCCCATCACCTTCATCTCGCAGCTCTCTCTCCGGAACATTAGTCGGTTCCGATTCAGGCAACTCCGAAGTCACGGCCGTCGAGCCAACGAGGCGCATGGAGCCCGTTTTATACAGGGGGTCCGAAATCCTTTGGCGAGGTTACGGCGTGCCGAAGAATACACCGGTCCCAGCGTGCACCGCTAGCGACGGCTATCATCATTTCAGCGGGAAGGGCACAAACGGGTACAAGACGAGATACACCTGCACCATCTGCCACTTCGTGTGCTCTGAGAGCAGACGTTGATCGTGCGCACCGCAAGCGAACCAGCGTCCCGTTTCCATCGAGGAACGAGTTTGTTAGGCGAACCCACTACAGGTTGTATGTGTCTCGCGGGCTATGCTTTTTGACGTACCTTTCTATCTATCATATGATTTGTGTAATGGGATATGGATTCTCTATAGCGCTAAGAAACGATTGGAAACGAAAAAAAACTCGACTTAGAAGATAGAAAAACTCAATGGCGATAATGAATAGCCAGGTGGAAGATGTCACTGCAACTAGTTTTGGTGTGAGTCCTTGGGAAAGTCTTATTGCTCTGCTTTACCTAATGGTTGTCTGATAAAAAGGCGCTGAGTATTGTATGTGCAGATGTGGAGAATCGCGACGTACTCCATGGTAAGTTGTATGTCCGCTAGCCCTAGCAGCGTTACATTGTTCATTGCAAATAACATCATGTGGTTGGAGTAAGCTGACGCTCACGTGCAGGTCGCGTATGGGTGGCTGTGCAGGGCTCAAAGCAGCAGTTTCTCGATCACAAATTTTAGCCATGTTTGGCGCGTCCCAGAGTCTGATGGTGGGAGTTAAAAAATACGGGGTGGGTCGAAGAAGCTGTAAACGCCCCGTTCCTGGAGTCTACCTCGAATTCACTCGACCAGCCACGCAAGGTAACTTATTGTGATGGGGACTGAAATACAGTCTGTGCGAAGGAATCTGCACTTGGGTTAATTATTCTTAAGCGCTTGTGTTACGAACGCGGATGCACGGTCGTGAAGCCATCCAGTAAGATTCTTCTCGTAGTACTCCAGGGTCTTTCAACACCCGCCTGAGTGTTATCGATGATGATAATCGCCTCGAGGAGTGGGTGTCCACATTGCTATGAGATCAAACCTTTGATAAAGGATCTCAGGTCGAGGGTTTGGAAAGGACGCGCGGCATACAAAGCTAGACCCGATGGTTTGGAGACTTCAGGTCACTTGACCTTGACACGATTTCTAGTGGGGGGGGGGGTTATGGAGTAGATGACGAAGTGACGGGACGATGTTAGTTAGGACCCCAGATTATCTTGAGAAAGGCTGTCTCCTGAGACCCCCAATTTCTGGGTTTTTTGTGCGGACAATTTTGGTGGTTTTTGTCCAGAATTGACATAACCTACAAAAAAAATTCTGCCCGTGTCCGGTAACAGGATCCAGCCTCCCAGAACCCCAAAACTTGTCCGGAAATTGCGATCTAACCTTCTGAGAGCCCGAATTTGCCTGTAAATCACAATTTAGCCCTCCTAGGCCATGGTCAATCTTGGAAACATGCCCTCGAGCTTCGAACAAACCCGAACGAAGCATTTCTGAACATGTCCAGCGGGACTTCGTTAGTCAAATATTTCTGTCCAACATTAGTCCACTTTCTAAGATCGAAGTGTAGGTTGCCTGTCAAGCCGACGTGTCTGTGGCCATATGGAGTCCAAGACATGGCCTGAATAGGCAATTATTCGCGATAATCAGCGGAGTTCTGTAGGTTACCTTCAAAGGTACACAAACTATCGAAATAGTGAGCGACAAAAAGAGTGCAGTGTCTGGTATTGAACACTTTCATTCAACCACGGCAGCCACGGCGGCGCGTGATGTCCGTCCGGGAATGCAACTAAGCTGTACCAGCGCTGCGAAGGCATGTCCGGAGATTGGGATATAGGTTTTTCCTCTTCCACCGCCTTTTTTGTCCGGAAATGGAATTGGGTTCCATGCCCTCAAAGCCCAAAATTTGTCCGAACCAGGAAACAGCATCTCGCAAGATAATCCGGGGTCCTTGCCTCCTTCCCCTCCCCGGCCAATAATGTGGATACCTTTCCTGGTCCCGCGGATGAAGTTGATGGGGTCCTGTAGACGACCAATTTAATCAGACCAATCCAACACTGATATACCCAGGATTTCGCACATGCCTAACATGAGGACGGGGGTATTTGAGTTCGTTAACCTGACCGTGAGATGACGTTCTGACTGGTTCACGCCCCGAGTGGGGAGGTGCGAGGCGAACTCATCTCAGTTCTCGGCTACCGTTCAGGATTGTGAGGTATACAGGGTGATGTAGATGTGTTGTTTGGTTACGAGGGACGTGTCCTCAAAAAATTTTTTTACCATCATCCTGTGGATTTTGTCGTTTTCCACGACGGATAGGGTATCCAGTAAAAGACAACGACTGGCGGGGATATTTGGTCGCAACTACGACTGCTGGGGTATTCATACAACGCGCTGCAAGAATCTGCCTCGAAAATTGTCGTACAAGAGGGTCGAAACGTCCACGGGCAGCCTCGCTCGATGTGCAATAGGGAAGCAATTTTCGGAGTTTATTTGTGGCATTGCAGACGCCTGTGTTAGCGCGGTGGTATTAGTCCCTGAAGGACATCAGGCGAGGCAAGAGGATGTCACGAGGCGACACGCTTTAAGGGTGGCAATGAAGCATACATGAGGTCAGGAGTTTCAAAATATATCAAAAGGCAGAGATGGAGTCGGCGTGGCCGACTATCTTCGTCTACCTCGACCAACAGGTCCTATAAACAAGAAAGTCAGAAACGAGTGATGTAAGGCAGTATAATAATGCTTACCTCGCGAGATACGGACGGAAGAATCATTGTTCGAGTTCGAGACGGTGCTAGTGGTTGTATTCCCCGAGTTAGTATTGATCATACTGCCGGTATACGTATTTTGATTTCCACCAACGGACGTATGATGCCCGTTCATCGCCTGAAACGGAGTTGAGAACGGGTTTTGATATTGATAGAATGGATTGGAGGAAACTGGCGGCGTTCCATAGCTCGATTGTTCCCATACACGTTGTTGCCCCTCGCGAGTTGCTGCTGCGATCTGTTCGGCCTCCAACCTTTCGATCTCCCACCTCCGCCGTCTTTCTTCTACATCTCTCCTGTCCTGTCCTTCTTTCTCCATCCTCACCTTCTCCCTTGCCTCCCACTCCGCTCGTTCGGCAACCTTCTTCTCGGCCGCTTCAATTGCCAACTTCTCCTTTCGTAATTCTTCCTGTTTGCTTGCTCGCATCTCAAGCATCATCTCCTCAATTCGACCTAGGTTCTCGTGAATAGAAATATTCGACTTCAGCTAGGAATACAGTAATCAGGATGAGAGTCATACAGACGAGAGCGATCAACCACCCACCCCGAAGATATCGAGAGACTGCCGCAATTTTTCTCGGTATTCCTTTATAGTGTCGATATCAGCCTTATGCTTGATCATACGGATAATGTTGGTTCTAGAGGCTTCCTTCGATGCGAAACTCTCTATCTCCGCCAAGGTACTACGAGTGGAGCGCTAGGTCGGAGTTTTGAGGGGGCATAGTGAACGACAGACTCACGCGACCAATTCACGCAAGTGATCAAGATACGCCCGCGACGGAGTGCGACCTCCGTCCATAGGGCCTGTGCAGAGAATGGCATAAACAAGTTCACAAGCATCATGTGCGAGGCGCGTGAAAGCAGACTTGTTGTTTCTTACACCCTACTCGCACTGAATCAGAGAGATAGTCAACAAGCGGAACAGTTGCTTACTTGGATAACATTGACAATTCCCAACGCTAAGACGGCCGACTCTTGGAGATAAGGAATTGGTGCCAGTCGAGCTGCATCTTTTAGAGTTGTAAGTACAACCTCCGAGATGTCCAGCCCGAGACCAACGATTTGCGATTGACGATTCGCAGGACTGCGTTTGTTAAGCCTGTAGGTCATGTTTAGGGACGATATGGTGTATGGCGTTATATACGTAGCATGGCGCTATGGTGAGAACGAGGACGATCTTCCAAACAGATCACGGCTTAGGTAATGTCAAGCTATACTTGCAAGCCTCGACATGCTTGACATCTGGCAGTAAGTAACGAGATCTAAACAAGGGACATCTCGTGTACGTGGAGAGGTAAATTTGTAGTCACAACGAACGGGGGAATACGGTCTTTCGTCCCGTCACTTGATCCTAAGGGACCAGTTGCAACTGGCTTGCCAGTGTCTGCATTCCACAGAATAAATCCCACGTAAAGAGGGCGGTTCGAGAGATCAAAATTACGAAGTTGAATATCCTGTGCCGCTCCCTGAACATTTCAGTCCGTCCGAATTAGATCGGACATGCGGTATTGAAATTCGATTTCCAATTGAAAATATACTGAGGAACTAAAACGTACGGGTTCGGAATGAATCGGAACATGAGAGGCAAAGTGGACGGGACGGTCTTGAAATTATAAACCAGACGTGAAGGTTTTGAAAGCCTAGCATCAATAATTATGTGTTCTCGCGAGCCTCAAGGACGAGGGTCCTTTAGGCAACTCGCTGGCCAATGGAATGCCGAGGAGAGAGGTAGAGCAGCAGGAGAAAAGGGCAAATGATTTGGGGAGAAAGGGACTACAGTCTTAAGCCCATTAGGGACCGTGCACCGACAACTGTGATGGGCATGACAGGCACGAGGTCGGTGTTGCCAGACCTTCGTCGGCCTAAAAAACGAGAATTTCGTTCAAGGTGGCCTTCGCGCTCGTCGGGATGCTGGATGAGGGTGCCACCACTATGGGTTTTTACAAGAGTGGCTGACAAAAGAGTGACAAGATGCGTGATAATGGCAAAGGGTTGAGAAAATTATCACATCGCAATCGGGATCTTATCTGATCCTCGGCTATCAAATCAGATGGTCCGAATTAACCATCCGCAGGTGGAAGGGACCTACTGGTGCTCCATATATATTCGTGGAGAGAAATTGAGGGATGAGGGCCATGATTGTCGAGACTCTATGGCCCAAGGCGAGCCTCCATCTACCGCGGCACTATCTTGTGGCAAAGCTAGAGCTGAAAGTCAGATCGACAAGAGTTTTGAGCCCAAGAGGATGAGGCGCACCTTTGTATACTATGACCGATCACCGAACCACACAGTTAGAGCTTCATAACTGACAGAGAAGGAGGTATAAATGCGAATGGTAGATGGTGCCGTCATATAGAATGTACATGACATTACGTGGGGAGCTGAATCAGGTAGTCGTGATATAGATTTTGGTTTCACTCAACCCACCCATCCTCGGAATCGCTTACTCGTCGATCACGGATATCAAACTATTGAGAGCGGCGCGTCGGGACTGATCCCATCAGCTAGCATGATTTCACCTACGATCTGGAATCAGTTTCAAAGACGTGGTTGACGGGGGGGTGGATATCTTACGACGGAGAGTTGCACACGGCGACTTGGTATCGTTGGCCAGTCGTCAGATGAAATTTAGTGGCGAATAAGGGGGATACGACGTCCGAACAAAAGTCTAATGGCCGTGCCTTCCGGGCAACGTTGTCGATCAGGTAGGAAAATAGAATGAAAAATCGAGGGGTCAGGCTCTAGGTGACCAGTTGCAGGGTGGCTAGACGAAATTGACGTGGTTCCGTCTGAGGACGTAATGACTATCAGTGTCTGTCGCACGTATTCGGATAGCAAGCTCACGCGGTCAATCACCATCCGGTAGTAATTAACAAGAACTTGGCGCCTCGTGTTCAGGCGCAAATAGCGCTAGATATGGGCGAATGACATTTGAGAATAAAACGAGGTAAGTCAACGTGTGGAAGGATGACAGCTTTCATTCATACCTTAGCAGCATGAGGCGCCCCCCAACTTAGCCCACTCCGCTTCTTCAGGGCAATTTGGTATTCAATGTGCCACGATTGACCATCGATGCCATAGATACACGGTTACACCAAGCAGCAGGCGGAGCCCCTAGTTCGATACAGAGAACCGCCAATCCGTCGACCACACTATCCCGCCGAGAGTCTCACGTCAGTTTCAATGACGCGGAAAACCGAAAAAAAAAACAGGCGTACTAGGCCACAGAAACCTGGATGAAGGGCATCTGCCAATGAGCCCATTGGCGGCTGGACGGGGGACGGACTAGTCGGGAGTGTACGGCTGAGAACACAGCGGCGCAACAAGCATATTTATAATTTTGTGGACGATATCGTCGCAAGGCTAAAATACTTGTGCAAGATCGAGCTGTCGACCCCGAACGACCGGACGGCCCCAACGACCTGTCGAAGAAAGAGCGGGATGGTCAATATGAAGATGACTCTCGTACGAGAAACCTTGCCTAGCCGAACGTTGCGTACGTGGCTCTGGAGCGATGGCGTTGGGCAACGGGTACACCGGTGGCTTCTCTTGCCTCGACCTACTTTTCTGCTCTGGTGAAGAGAGGGTTGCATGAATGGTTAGAAAGTGTCGGGGATAAGATGCCGACCAGTAATGCGTACCGCACGAGAAACAGAACACGGCTGGCCAAAGGTTTGACTTGTGGGGTCTAGCTCGGAGTTAGTTGCCCATCCTCCCGTGATGACCCGAAAGAGATTTTTGGATGAGTAGCCACTACGGAGGCCATCCCGGCTGGCTAAGGCGACAGAAAGACAGACAGCGTTGGAAAAAATCCTGAATGCTAGGAATGAGAGGAAGATTGTGTTTTGGCATATGCAGGATCAAAAAATTTTGACCTGTGGATCATATATGGATGCAAAATCGAAAATGTGCGACTCGTCACTCGCAACGAACGGGTCTGGGATGTAGGGACCATCAACACGTGGGGGTTGCTAACCAATTAAGAAACACAGGGAGGACTCCAGCGGGGGTTTAACCAAGGACTTCATCTCCGCGATCCTAGCTCCGCTGTTTGTTTATCCTGCCTCGTTACTTCCCCTTTATTTCAACCTTCCACCTCCCTCGACTACACATCTGCCCGGTCTCCACCAAGGGATCTTCCGATCATGAGGTACAAGCGCGGAGCCGTTTCCCGAGCAAGCGTCAGCACAGTCATAGCGCGAACAACTCCGTCGATAGCCCTGACCGAAGCTGCGGAAATATCACAGGAAAGTACGCCACTCCCAAATTTCCATGGCAATAATGCAGAGTCTGGGCAAGTTAATCAGAGAAAGCGATCCCAAAATTGGGAAGAGGACGAGTCCGACGATGAAGAGAGAGAGAAACGCAAGAACATCATGGACATCGAGGAGCGTCGCCGACAGCTCGAGGCCGACGCGTGGGCAATCGACGTGGAGGCCAAGCGCGTTCGGTGCCGCGGATGCACACGCTGGATCAAACTCGATCAGCGGTCATTGTACTACCGTGGTTTATGGGACAAGCATCGAGGTTTGTGCCGCGGTATCAAGCGCCTCAAAGGTGAATACATCCCAAAGGTAACCCTACTGCTGTGTTGTACCCGCGATGCACAGGTGAGTTGATACAAGACGCTTTACAGAGGACCCGCAGATCGAAAGGTACCATGTCAGTAATGGCCAAGCGGAAGAAAGGTATGATTCCTGTTCATGCAAGCGCATCAGGAAGGGCCACATCAGATGATACCACTGAGACCGAAACTGGTGCCCGCTCGGAAAGCGTAGAAACCTTTACTCAGTCTGGTACTTCGACTGCTCGTAGAGTTGCGGACCACTCCTCAGCTACCGAAAACAAGCGTCCACGTAGAATTCGAAAAAGCCACGCTTTCCCAGATTCGGTAGTAACTCATACCCAGGCTTTTCCACCCCGTGAGGCGACGAACAACCGCCGCTCCTACTCTTCGTCGGCGGATTGTGGTACGCCTGCCTCAGACGACTATGGAAGTGAATCGGCGACTGCTCTGAATCAAACAGTGTCTCGCAGTGCAGAGAGGGAGCTCGCGTATCCTATCTTTTGTGCGCATCGTGATCCATGGTCGTCGTGGCACGGAAAGGGTGGGCGGCCAACTCCAGGCGTGATGGCCAGAGGACGAAGTGTGACATACTCCTGCGATGAAGAAAGCCATGCAACCGAAGGCTATGACGATGAAGATCGCGACGCTGGGGTATTCGCGCCTGGTAAATAAGCGTTTTTCACAGTTCCAGGTAAATGTTGATGTCGTCAACGCGCCTCTAGATATACCTGGAAAATGTCCTTCCATTCCTTGCCACCACCGTTTCCGCTTCTCCACACACCACGAGCTGGACACATATTTCGACGGTGCGACTATTTTATCGTTGGCGAGGGATTTCCCATCTATCAAACCCAGCGGAACTGTGCATGCGGTCAGGTGCCTCGCATCGTCAGGGAAAGGAATGCACGCAGAATAATGGTAGTGAACAGGGTCTAAAGGTTTTTTTTTTTCCAAAGCGGGGATGATGGAGAATTTGGCAACCCAACTATTCTGCTCACCGCCCGCTACTTTGGCCTCCTACTTGCAGTTAATTATGGCGATTCCGATGCCTTTGAAGTAGCCGTGTTTTTGAGACGTAACCTAATGAGCTCCGCCCTTTTGTTATAATTCAGCAGCGCACCTTTGACCTCTCTAACGATCGTGGCCCATCCCCCAGGGCTACCACAAAAAGCGTGCGGGAAAACCACATGGCCACACGGCTTGTTGGTGTCGAGAATCATAGGCAGTGTAGAAGTGGCTGTGTCATATATGCCTTATGCAATTCGGGCTGTCAGGAATTCAGGGCAACCATCATCTGACTGGTTGAACGAAATATCCTCAAATCCTACAACCCGACCAGAGGGAGGACAAGTGTGTAAGTACTGTGTATCTCGGCCCTTCGCCGGTCCTCCGGTTCTAGATTCTTCTTGTGACGCCATTTATTAGTAGGCCTCCAGCCGTTTTGCTGATGGTATTCTTTTTTGTCCTAGGTTTGATCAATTATCTTGGAGTATACACCGTTTAGAGGTCTTGAACGGTATTAGAATGGACTGGTGCCGCAATGCGGTGTGGGTCCTCGTATACCCTTGCCCAATCGAGGTCGCTGGATACAATGATGCTAGGCAGTGTTCGGTGTTTAACAGCGTAGAGACGCTGTACTATGCTGAGTACAATCTCACGATAATGTAGCTCCGTGCCGAAGACGATATGCAGGTGCATTTCAGCTTGCCTATGATAGTCGCAGCACTCATGATTCTATAGGATTCCTGGGTCAGATCTAGACCGTGTATACTGGAGATTTCTTCTTCACGGCTTCCTTGGTGAGTCACTCCATTCTTCGCCGCACATTGCTCGTCCCCATATTAGCTTTCCATCGCCGCCGGGAGTCGTCCCCATGACGCCGGATTTTCTTCGAAAATCCAGGCAAGTCCTCTTGAGGCTTGGCTCCAAAATATGACAATTGATCTGGGGCACGATCTTACCGGCGCAGGGACTGCTTGACTATCCCCTTCATCCTGTCTCGACTCTCGAGCTAATGACTTCACGACCAGGGCTGTCTTGCCGTTCTGACTCATACGTTGGGTTTATCCCACCAACACCGGCGGTCCCGATGTCTAAACAAGCGCTGAAGTCTAAGCTGATCGTCATGTCAAGATTCAACAGATAAAACAATTGTATTAGCACCGCCGAATTTCAAGACGATCACATTTCGAGGAGAACTGCATGCACTGCCAGTGGCATGATGCATTACGATTTGTAGCCTTCCGGCGTTCAACAAGGTCCTTGGCGCTTATTGCGTGTGCTCCTCTTGCATCGAGTCTCGTCGCCTGTAGGCGCTTGTCACTTCACTGTGAGTGCTGTATGCCTCCAGCGCCGTCATGGCCGACTAATTCGGCTATGGATAGAATAGTTGTCGAGTCATAGATTAACTTCCACGGATCATCTGGTATTGGGCTGACAGGTATCGGAGCGCTGGATGTCTGATTCAACCCTGCATCTTCCTGAAGGACAACTGTCAACATCTCTGCTCGACCTGGACTCTGGACGCCTTTCAGTGTGAGTTCCTTTCGCCGAAAAGAGTGGGCAGCACGTCATACCTATCTAAGGGGATACGTCACAGGAGTGCTACTTTCTGAGGAATGGAAGGTCGATACCGGCGGAATACAGCAATCGATGGGAGCTGTATGAGTCTGTTTACCTTTCCGCTCACTTACCGTCGGTTTCTTTCAAGGAATTTCGTATTAGGTGCCGTATCAGGTGGAAAACCAAGGGGAAAGGTAACTCAATCCTATCTTGGTGACTTCAATCCCATTTGCCTCCCTGTGCTTTGTTGGTTCAACTATGAAGGCCGAGACTTCACAGCAGAAAAAATTGACCAGTTTCAACGCTATCGGTGATCATCGATAGCAATAATGGTACGTATATTCGGCAAATTTAAGTATGGCTGCGCGAGGAAAATGCTTTTCGCCATACAGCCCGCAGCGTTTCCCCTTGCACCAAGGTCCCTGGGGGGAAAGCATACAACTGGTGTACATGGAAAGCGAACGTACATAAATCGAGTCAGCTCGACCTACTCTCCTCTAACATCCCGCCGGCGCTCACAAGTCCAGTCGTTTTTGTTATTTTTTTACCTGCATCTCAACACAATTCGCGTTATGGCCTGTGCGTTATCGACCTATGATCATCGAGTGAAGCTTTACTCAAGTGTAGACGTGCAGGTTACAGCAGCGACTTCGTCAATAATGTGGGATACCCACTACTACCGTCGAACCAAAGAAAGACCGAAGATTCTAAACATGCAGGAGAATGTGCTGCCAACGACGCCGGGGACGCCCCTGAAAACCTCGCTTACGATCCCAAGGTCTCTGTTCCCTCGCCAAACCGTCCCAGTATGTTCCGTCTCTCGCATTACATTTATCTCGTTGTCTCAAATGGCCGCTAGGGCCGTCTATCCATTGCTATGCTAATGGTAGCGAGCGCCGTACGTTTTTCTCGTAGGCACAATAAAACGTGCCGCCTGAACACCCACAAAGATTACAGGAGCGATCTGAACAATATCGCAAACAAATATCGCCTCAAGTTACAATACGAGGATAAATGTTACGGTCCGCCCCATGACTGCTATTGGACCAGCACGGCGTATAGTATGCCCTCGTCCCCATTCCCTCTTGCACTATTGATCGCCATCTCGCCCAGTCAATGAAATCCCATACGCCTCTGGGCAATCTCGTGACAAAGGCGGTGCTAGGGAGATCGCTTCCAAAGGAGCTGTCGAGGCCCTCGAACGTGGAGGGTACACCATCTAATTACCATTTCACCAGTGTGGTGAATTATGGAAATCCCAAGACTTATGCTATCTTCACTTTGCTATCGGTACCCACGGACACAGCAGGTTACCCTACGTATTTATAATGCTTATAGCGCTCGCATGTATTTTCGATTTTTGTGCTATCAGAGAATTTGTATCTCATTGATAGCTATGATCATCAGTAGAGCTGTGCCGTGATGACCATTTTCTGATACACACCCAAGTGTGACAGTCTCTCATTTGTATCTGTCGGCGTGCAGCTCACTAGGAGAATATATGTCATCGACGATGAATCAATTGTTCGTGTACATCTTTGCTTCGCTATAGTATCGCATCCTTGGAGGTCAGCAGCCCCTTCAACCTCATCCACAGGCATCATAGTTTTAATTGGTCCTCTTGCGCAGGGTCGTGATCAATGATTTCCAGACCATGTTCGGTTCTTCGATGATCGCCTGTATAATGGCTTCCATCAACCTCCCCTCATCGCACGCCTTCTGCTCCTCTTCACTCCAGTCCGACGTAAAAACGCGCAACATTCCCTCCATGGGTGTCACAAAAGCTCTAATCTCCTCTTCATTCTCCAGAGCCGTAGTGAAAGAGTGTTCCTCGATCTGGATGGTGGTAGGATCGACTTCCGAGATAGCTTCGAGCTGCTGTCGCGTCCAGGAAGCATCAAAGAATCGGTTAGTACGGGTCATGAAGGGAAGCGGGTCAGGGAGGGAGGACGGTGCGCCAGGAACGCGAGAAACTGCGAGACGGAAGGCGGGTACCCAACCTGCATTGATCCAGTTGGTCATGCCAATTGTACCACCAGGCTTGGCAACCCGGATAGACTCTATGTACCGTATTCAGGAAATCGAGTAGAGAAGTAAGACAAAACAAAGGACATACCACGAAGTCCAAGAAGAGGTTCGGGGAAACTTTGAAATCCAAAATTCGTTAGAACGTGGGTGAAGCGGTTTGAAGAAACGTCCATCGCCTCCAGGTGTGGTAAGTATGAAGAAACACGAGAAAGGCGAAGTTCACACACCTGGCCATTCAGTTCTTTGGCTTCCGCGTTTAACCCATCAATCTGGGCGATGCGTTCCTTGACAGCCTCAACCATTTGCGGTGAGAAATCGCCGCAGACGAGTTTCAAGTGTCCTTCCTTTCCCTTGAACGCTTCAAGAAGCGCCGCGGTGACGACGCCTGTGCCACAAGCATTGTCCAGAATCTCGTAGCTGCTCTCAGAGGGGGAGAGAAGTCCAGCCTGGCGAAGTAAAGCCTGTGCTGGGGGACCAGTAGCACGCTCGGCTTGGGAGTAGTTCTTCGCAATGTTCTTGTCGGCGAAGAACTTTGCGAGCATGGCAGGGGAGCTGGTAGTCATAGATGAAGGAACAATGCGGATGCATGAAGAATCGCAAGTCGAGCCTCCTTATACTTAAGTATGACCAATCGATCATACCACCACGACCCCGAGCGCAGTCGAGTACCACCACAGTCATGGAATACGGTGTCGTTACGGAATGGAGGAACAACTGATGGCTGATTACGCTCACCGTTCTTACATAGCGGAGGGCAATGGGGATGACCACGTGGTTCGTTTTCTGTCATATTAGCGCCCAGCGATCCAATACTTGAACAAGGGCGCTCCCGCAAGTACCCCGACGTACAATACACCGGCGTACCTGACCATATCTACTCCCTTGTTTGCGCAATGTACACCATATAGCGGCTGTCCGAGCGTCTAGCATTTGGTAAAGGTGCGAGTCACGGTGAAATGACGATTACAATTTGAATTGTTGATCATCATTGCAAGCCTTGATCAAGCTTAATCTAATCACATACATAAAACCGACATAAGATGACCATGGAAATTTGCGATTGTGCCACCATTTTGCAGGATGACAGAAACGAATGGGATATTGCTGCAGCTTTCTACCCGCTAGAAGGACGAACCAAATGAAGCCTGCCCCTTTGCGCGGTTGAGAGTCCGCTCCCGCCTTTTGGGAACGTGTTTTCCGTCACGGGGGACCGACGGGGAGGAGTCAGTCCTTTGTCGTTTGTTCATTCGTTTTTACTACCACATTTTCACGTCGGCATGCTACGTCACATACCTAGATATAGGTCTCCTTTGAGTATCTTATCCCTCTCTTGCTCGTAGTCAACGCCCATGCTAACATGCTGCCCGACGACCACATCATGGCTCCATTTTCATATCTCAGGGGACGGCTATCATGGACAAGACCAACATGTATCGCCATTCTCCCATTATTGCATCAACGTCCTGATAGCTCCGGCACGCTCCTCAGTGCCCTCTCAAACCGAACACATCCTTGCCACACCGCATTTAGCTCCTGTATCTCCAAAGGCGCTTACCGTTGCAGTGTCTCGAGTATCAGGACCTCATTCTCATTTGCGAGATGGTATATGAATGGAGGAAACGGCAGTTGCGCGCACGAATCGTTGGACTTGAACTGAGGGTGGTGCACATCGTGGACGATAATTGCCGATCACCACCGTTCTTTACCATCACGTAGCATGAATAGGATGGTAAACCTAGGATGCATGTCGAAAGTCGAGAATTGTGCCTTGCCCTCGTCTGTTGCCTCCTTGAAAATCTTACAGGACAAGTCACATATCTTCGGATCGTAGTTATTCATTTGGGGAAGTTCGAATCCTTTTACCATGCTCATGACTCAAGTGATTACACTCAAGATATATATGATACGACATTCCTATGGCACAAACATGAGAGTAGAGAATGAGTTTCTGGCCCAATTCCCGCTCGACCTGTTGCCCTCACGATCTTGATATTTGAGCGGCTCATGCACCGTATAACCAGCTCATCGGCGACGTTCAAGTTGACTGGAGAGGACAGAGGCGCGGCGGGGCTCGCGCTATAACGTGGTACGGGGATGAGAGATGACAGAAGGGGGAGCCAAATAGCTCTAGAATGCCACAAGTCTCAACAGAAAGGCAAAGGCGAAGCACGAAAACGACGTACCATGAGGGCACCGGCCTGACCCAATACGGCGGTTTCCTGGTTCCCAAAACCTTTTGCACCCTGCCTATGTACTCCAGATCCGCCCCTCGTTCCAACTCTTCTGGCGTCGCGTTTGACGCGAGGATGATAGCGGTGCAACCGATATTACGCTTGCCATTGTAAGGCACTAGACCGAGCCTACATGTCTTTGGCAGTCGTTGTTTGACTGCCTGGATGGTCCAGAATTGCCGGTTGGTCTCGTTCATGTCTTGAGCAAATTTGTGTCGTGCCGCCCACTCATCTTGTTTCTCAGGAGGAAAAGGGAAAGTGAGAACGTGCAGGCGCACGCGGCGCCCACGTCGCGGGTCGTCGTTCATCAGAGGAGGGGCTATTCCAATGTGGTCAAGGGTGAGAGGCGGCTGTGGTTGCTTTGAAACGTTCAAAGGTTTCTCTTGAGCCTTGATGTTGCTGGTATCGTCATCCCTGTAAGCTTGTAAGTCACGCAAAAGCATTGGATCCATTAGCATACCGACATGAGAGAAGGTGAACAGAATGTGAACAAACGGGTTTTGATTTCAAGTGACCGTGATTGTTCCTTGACAAGCTTCTTCCGAACCATCGAGAAGTGTCCGGGTACATGCGGAAATTGTGGGCTGCCACATCGTGATGCATAGTGCCCGAACGGAGGCCATATGTACTGGAGACAATCGTTAACGTAGCTCGTGCCTTCCGCCACTGCCTTTCGCCAATCTAGGGACGAAGCATGGTCCACACCAGCACATCATGAAACGATCTGTGCCTCTACCGCAAATCTGACGGAATATTCAAAAATCTTTGCAACGCCGAAGGCCTTCTGTTGTCTTTATGCCTCGCGGAAATCTTGCGTTACGTCGCTCTGAAGAGGGCTACATGCTCCGCGCGGCTCTGCGATCTATTTTCGATCCCTGGATGGGAGATCAACTTCGAGGATTGGATCCTTGGTTCTTGACCTAGTGGATGAGTCATTCTGGACGCGAAACCAGTGATTGTACAGCAGGGGTGCGGCGCAGTTGAATATATATTAAGCGATATCGGTCTCGTCTTTTCAGCGACATCGATGGGGGTCGAACGTGAATTCGTAGAGTCAGTGAGCGTTCGGAGTGAATCCTTCAAGGGACACACGCTGTTGATCACAACGAGGCATCAGTTCCTCGTCATAAATAAATGTAGCATGCAAAAGGGTTTAGATCTTCGAAAATCTGCTGTGGGCGTCAATGGCTGTGGGGAAGAGTACAGGCATGCATTGGTAAGTAAATTCTACGAGGCCACATGTCTAATAACTTAGGATGCCGGAGAACGATGTGATGAAATGCTGGGAAATATGGCAGATGAATACACAGCGAGGCAAGCCAGACAGACGAGACTACGGAAGTGATTGTAAGCCTGAGGGAGTGACGAGTAGTTCCTGGGACCCCCGCTCAACGTCGCCCTGTTTGACTTTGCTCTGAAGACGGAAGGGGCCCCATCTTGTCAAGAAGGACCCGAAGAGGCTGAGGCGCAGAGGAGATCTTTTATCCACAAGCGTACAGGTCACGCTGATGGAATCAGATGGCACGTTGGAAGGACCACGGACTGGACGTGGGATGTTAACCATGCTCCAAATAGTCCTGCTGAAAGCACTCACTCTCTGCTGCGTCCAGTGCCCGTTCACTTGGCGCTGGTGATGGAGATTCAGCTATAGTGATTGTGTAAAAATATTCCTCCGAAATCAACGTAAAAACACCGTACTTTGAAACACATTTTGAGTGTTCTCAACACTGGATGTTTCTCTTTTCTTCCTCACCTCCTGACTAGTTCTCTACAACACGAGGTTAAAGGTATCTGATCGCAAACCAAAATACAACGCACGATTAGCTCCGCGCGGAAGTCTATGATTCTGGCTGAAACGACGCGAATATTCTTCCATTCACCACGAAATACCGCACTATATTCGCCTGCTGTCGTTTTGATTTTGTAGGCCTCTTCCTTGGCAGCGTTCGCGGATCTCTGCAGCCTGTTCGTACTCAGTTCTAGCTTTGCTAACCAAGTAGGAGGCAATCACTCACTTTCGGAGTAGTTCTCTCCGGATTCCTTTGCGTAACTGCTGGTCGTCCAACAGACCATCAGCTACGTACGAATCGTAGAGGCTAATGGTGTCGTGAAGGAGTTCATCCAGTTGTTTTACCAAGATGCTTGGACGGAAATTGCGGGTGAACCAGAGTGCAGAAACTATGGCGCTTAGAATAGCAAGTCCACCGACAAGGTAGTTGAATCGTGATTCTATGTTCATGTTTAGTGGGAAAGGGTACGAACGGCGCCATTGCTGAAGTCATATTTATGAATATGAGATCCATGAAGCAACAACGAGGACATCGGGAATGCCCAGACGTTGAAATCCAGATTCATTCTCCGTGCCAGAATAACAGCTTGCAACGTGATCTGGACTGATCAGATAACTTGTCATCTAATTGCCGAACTCTGTATGGCCCAGGTTGCTCCTCAGAAGGATGAACTCACTTCAGATGATTTGAAACCTCGTTTCACAGACCATACCTCACTTGCAGATGAGCTAAATCTGCTTCTTTACCCAGCGGAGCTAAACGAACATGAACTCCAATGGCAATCTCGATATTCTCTCTTTCTTGAGCACGGCTTTATGTTGCGCCCTCGGTACCGTCCGGGTTGGCGCGCTTCGTGGATAGGAACATCGTTGGACCCTTCCTACTGCGAGGACGCCCTTCAACCAATGGTTAGTTCTGCTCCACCATACCCAGCGTAGCGGAACTTATGAATCATTCTTCACGCAGATACGTAAGGTCATGGATGCTCAAGACATTCGTACGGGCAGATCAGTATGCATAAAGCGAGCAAACGCAAAGTCGGATGAGATAGAGATTGGCCATTACCTGTCTGCAGAAGAAGCGCTCCAGAACCCAAAAAATCATTGTGTTCCGTTGCTAGACGCTTTTTACGACCCCCAATATCCAGAGACGAGTTATATTGTTATGCCTTTGCTCAGGAGATTTGATGATCCCGAGTTCTTGGTAGTGGGCGAGGTTGTTGACTTCGTGACGCAATTACTTGAGGTGCGAAATCTACAGTACCGTTTGTTCGTCCTAACGTTCGTTCAGGGGATGGACTTCATGCACAGTCGCTCGGTAGCTCATGGGTGAGCAATCTACGGTTTTCGATTTGATTCACGTTTGAGCTAAGCGCTAAATTTCAGTGACCTCACGGGAGCCAACGTTATGATGGACGGCACTCCGATTTTTCCGAATGGTTGGCATTTTGTTGTTCCTAGCTTCTCGGCAGACGCTGTTAGATTACTGAAGCCGCTTTCTCGCATCGATCACCCCGTTCGATATTATATCATCGACTTCGACTTCTCCGTGCGCTTCCAGTCCGGCGAGGCCCCTGTTCGACTAGGTCTCGGGGGGCGCGACGGCGATCCTCCAGAACTATCCAACATCAAAAAACCTTTCGATCATTATAAGCTCGATGTGTTCACCACTGGCAACGTTTTTCTAAAAGAATTCAAGCAAGTTAGTCTTTCGCCTCCCTCGCCTCCGTTGGCCTTGACTAATAAATTAAACCATAGAAATACATCGGCCTCGACTTTTTATCAAGCATCATCGACCTGATGATGGTCAAAGATCCTGCTCGCCGCCCAACAGCACAGGATGCCCTGCAGCATTGGTATAAAGTTAAGGCTGGACTTGATGTTGGAAGAGCACGTTGGCGTCTCCGTAAACCAGGTGAATCCATCGGTGAACAGTTCGTTGGAGCAACGTTGGACGGCTTCCAAAGTCTGAAATTTATACTGAACAAGGGGGAGGCACGTTGCCCGTTTCGTCCTCAGCCTCAGCCCTTGAACTAACTGCCGTGCAGAAACCTAGAACATGGGCCAACCCATGACACGTCCGGTACAGATGCCAACGTGCATGTTGTCCAGGTCCTGCCATGTTCCATCTTGGCATGCTCAACAACATGCGAAGAGAATGACCCCTACGGTCGAGTTAGGCCGTGTTCGTACCGCGAATATCATCCGAAGGCTCGGTCTGGGTCTGCTTCCCCGTCGGACTCCCGTTTTGTCCATCGTAGCACTATCTAGTCAGCCATTACCCGGCTATCATTCCTACTGTGTCCTGGATACTCGCCATGACAGATTCCGAGTTGTTGCACCCATGTATCATGCGTTTAGCATCTCAATCGAACGTCGAAGAACGAACACCGATCCTCTGCGCGTATGTTCGCTCGTCAGTGTTGATTTCGAAATATATCAATCAACGCTGACCCTCGTTCAGGTTGCAAATATGAGAACGCCGCATGCAAGGATGCCTGGCTTGTGTCACGGACAGAGGATCATGGGTCTCATGGACGCCATAGGTCGGCGGGTCCAAGCGAGCTCTACTAGGATCTGAAGGATCTGATGGTCACGGGAAGGACATGTTCTGAACGAGTACAAGAAACTGTACCAACGATGAAATTCCTGCCTTGTAGTTGAAAGTCATCCATTACGACGGTTGAGATAACGTATGTATGAGGGGTTTACGTTATAGAACTCGTTCAAACAAGCGGTGATAACAAGTGCAAACGTATAGCAGTCGAGAACGCCGTCTCTACTCAGATGGCAACGTCAATTGCGACTCTCCATCCCGTTGATGTATGCTAGGGAAACAGCCTTCTGGGTTTTCGGGTCTTGCTCATGTTGTCACAGACGCTCGGACTCTCAAGGTAGCTCGCTGACTAGCAGGGCGCACGACACAAAGGTTGGCGGTCAGATTGCGGTGTGACGGGCCGACGACTAGCATGGCTGAAACGCCTCGCTACGAACGATAGAGAAGTGGACGAAGCTCATTGTCGATAATGCTTGCGGAAGCGGAGAAGGAGAAGGAGATAGGGGAAGAAGCGAGTCTGGTATGACGGGCGGTCCGTTGGAGAAGCCGATGCTGCGATGATTCTACAACGCTGCATACATGACTCGGCATCTACGCTTGTTCTTTCCGGTCCGTGTTCATTGGATGCGCAATTCTCGATTAGGAATCGGGCGGTGACTGTATGTGAGGGTGTGAGGAGGCATGGTCGGGGGTGGCTAGACACTAATATGGCGTCGGTGTCTCGGATGCTCGGGTTAAGCCCCAGGGAGCCATGTCCGGACGTATATCCGTGGTCTACGTTATCAAGCGTCAACTGTTTGGGACGAAAAGATTCCTGCCCCGTCCTTGGTGGGGCGACATTCATTGTCGGGGAGTCTCATTGGAGAATGGTTTATGGTTTGGCCATTCAGTCCAAGTATCTATGTATTCATGGTGAACGAACACGTCGCCAGTCAACTTGTGAGAATACTTGCCCGCATCTGAAATCCTCTGGGTCAGTAGAGTGATCATTTCTCCCTGTTTCTCGAATGCCCGAAGGCGATAGTGAGCACTTGTCGCCGCTCGCGGAGAAATACATCTCACGATGAGAAGTACGTGACAACCACAGCAGGAGACCGACAAGAGAGCGGCCGTGGTTAGCTGGAAGAATGACTGGTCCATCCACTCCAGTCATATGCATGCGCGTTTGTGTCTGACGTGTCAGGCTAATTGATGGACCTATTTTTGCCCTTTTAGACACCCATCAAGCGCCGAAGCAAGTTGAGCTACTTGACTTAGGTCAGCGCTAGGGCATTCGATGTGGATGATGAGAACACACACCTCGGAATGTGAAATTCAAGTCGAACACATGTGTGGGCGAACAGCGGCGATCAATATTGGATCTAAATATTAGATGAGGAAATCTAGCTTCATCGTCCTGCGCTCATGAGTTCACCGACATCGTGGTCACTTTTCTGCACATCGAATGTATACCACTTGACGGCCGAAGGAGTGCGTTAGCAAAGCCTGACACGGAACACACGAAGGCTGGATGCACAAAGGCTCTACGACATTACCCTGAGGATACATAACCCCAGCCTCGTTACGACGCCGCCAGCGAGAGTATGACAGACAGGCACGGAAGTAGTGCAGTGATGGCGAACGCTGGTGCAGGATGAAAGAACTCTTACCGTCTGAGAAATATTATATCCTTCGCACGCGACAGCAGCCTGTCAGGAGCTCAGATACGTTGTTAGCTCGCGCCTCCGCCATTCCTTCCTGCTGCCCGTTCAGGTATGGAGTCACTGGATAATTTACAAATCAGGGGCGGGCGTGAGGTCGACGGTCGTAGCAGCTCACCGTTTTGATGGGATAAATAGTAAGAGACATTAGCATTTTTCTCCTCGGGTTGAACACCTGTCGTCCGTGTCACTCATCGAGATTGCACGTATACTGTCTGTAACGATGCTGATAGGATCCGGCGTCGAGAGAGATTCCTGCACCAACATCAGCCATAATTTGTTGCAGAAAAACCCCGAGGAGCACATGTCATCCGCAGCAGAGCGGTAGGACTGCCGACGACTTTCTTCTTTGGGGGCTCAGCTTTACGGAGGTCGTCGAGAGTATTGCCAATTTCAGTGACCTGTACTATCGTGATTAATACCAGCACTTAGCTCGTTCATACGAAAGCGTACCTAGGTAGGATATCATATGCGCTTCGTCCCTAATGCCCAGCATTACAAGTCAGGTTCCTGAACGAGTTCAAGTCAGTGGACATACAGTGAATTGAAGGTATCTAACATACACGTTGCTGAGCAGGAAGGCATGCAACCGATCCCAAACTTCTCTTCCGCGGCGGCTGCAACATAATCCACATTGCTCGTACCACGGGGTGGTGTCGCATGTTCAGTCCTGTGACGCACTGCATGGGACCAACCAACCCTGTCATACATTGCGCTCATGACGTCGAATATGATGGGGACAGAGGTTGACAGCCTGAGGGATATCATTGGAGTACGCGTCGGGGTTCGATCGATCGATGTAAACATCACACAACCACGTTCGGGAATTATATTAGCATTTTCGACATTGAAATGCTTCAAAGCGGTTCGTATGGCTCGCCGGGGAATCCGTCTGGATTGGCAGCCTGCGAACTACTGTGGATAGAAACGGTTTTAGGATTGAAACGCGACGAGCCAAAAAAAAAAAAGATTACTTCACAATGCTATTATGGCAGACAAGAAGCACGCTTGTACCTATTACTTGCATGCTTACCAAACTGTACATTTGAACCCGCGCGGTTACTTGAAACACGGGCCGTTGTGTAGGTCCCGCGACGTTCGGCAACTCATTTAGAGTCAGAGCTTACTAACGTACTAGGTGAGCGCAAAGCGATAGATGCCGACTCGCGAGGCCCTTGGGGTTCTCTGATGGGGGGTGTACGGCACGAAAGTTGGCCGATCAGTTTTTCGGGTGACTAAGGTGGGGTAAACGGCTGGCGTTACGGAAGCACCTTGCCATAGACGACGACGGAGAAGTGGACGGTCATTGTCGGTTGAACTTGCAGAAGAGGAGATGGAGGGGGGGGGGGGGCAGGGGAAAAGGAGAGTCCAGCAGGCCAGGCGGTGTGTTGGAGAAGCCGATGCTGTGACGATTCTACAACGTTGCGTGTACGACTGGGTGTCGACCTTTCATTCCTTCCAGCCCATGTTCGTTGTATGCATGGTTCTCAGTTGTACATCGGGTGGTGAATGTATGCGCGTGTGTGAGGAGGGGGTAGTCGGGGGCGGCTGGACACTAACGTCTAATAACCATGGTGTCTATGTCTCGGATGTCTGGGGTAAGTACCAGGGAACCCGTGTCCGGACTCACGCATCATGTCTGGATCGTGGTGAAGGCGTAGTCCGTGGTTTATGTTATCCAGTGTCAACGTTTGGGATGTCAAGATTGTCGTCGATGGGGGGGGGGGAAGATTGATATTCGGAATAGAAGGAGACTCAACTTTTGGCTGAAGAGTCGACCCTCGCTCAGGCTGTAGCTATAGGGCGTCAGTCGTTGTAGGGAAGGCCGGGGATGAGGAGACAATGCGACGACCTCCTAGCTATAGTAGCTCATATTTGACGATATCGAATCCGATGAGGCTTGAGTGTTTTCGATTGCGCGCAAACGATCCTACTATGGCAGTGATCGGCAGTGTCAGGCGTTGTGCGAGCATCATGCCCCATCCCTTTGGCCATATTTGATAACACCCCAGGAAGCAGACACGTCCAAACGCGTCGTATGTCATTCCGTCACCCGTGCCGTTTACCGTCAACCTCACGTCAACCACGTGGTGTAACACGCGTGCCCCACGGCTGCCTCGCCAATTCTCAACGGACCGGGGGGCAGTGTAAGGGGATCAAGGCCCGGATCGGATTAGATTAGATAGTAGATGGAAGATAGTAGATAATCGTAGATCCAGGACGTGGGTCTAGACGGGTCGGAGGGGGTTTGACAAGTGGCAGTGGCAGACAGATATATATTGTGGCGTTGGCATTTTTGCTGATGCGGCCCCATTGTCAGATTCGGGATCGATGTTTTTTTTTTTTTCCTTTGGGCTGGAATGAAGTATGACTGGGACGGGGAGATCGCGAGGGGAGACCGGTTGGTACGCAAACAGAGGAGGGAAAAAAGATGAGGAAGGAGCGGGTCGGGAGAGAGCCCGGTGTGATTAGAAATTGGGATCGGTGGTGTAAGATGCCGAGTTGTGATGTACAGGAAACGTGTATGAGATTAGATTAGAAGGATCAGGAGACGCTGTATTGTACGCGGCTGGTAGTAGTGATGGTGTTGATGAACAGCCTCGCGATTTTATGGGATGCGAGTAGGATAGGAGAACCGTAGCTCGTTGTCGACAGGGTTACGCTTGGGACTCAACAAGGCAAGGTGGCGACTTTGTTACAAAATCAGCCCTTGATAGATTGCTCATGACCACGCGCGGGTTGGGCGGTGGCAGATGTGTGATATGATGACACAAGGCTCTTTGTAGTGGCCGAAGTTGGATTGTTCAGCAGAAGATTTCATTGTTCAAGGAAGCCAGGTGTTGTGGTACTGGTGGTCGTCTGAGTCAGCCGCAGCCAAACACGGGCATACAAGCCGATTGCCCTCCCGCCCACAACACCAACCCCGTGCTGCCAACCTCCCTTCTGTTTTCCTTCGACACCGAAGCAGGAAAAGGCTACGAATTTTTACGATTTGTGCCCATAAAAGTTTCTCCTGCCGCCACACTAGCGTCGATCCCTCCGAATGCGCGAGTCAAACTTTGCGTTTCCAACACAAAACAAAGCATGTGTCTGCATCACCTCACAGCTCTACGACCGCCGAGGTGCGTTCTTCCTCTTCTACCTAATTTTGTTTTCCTCAAGACTAACCATGCCACACCCTCACAGCGCTCGACACGACCTCGCCACTCCCCCTCCTCAACTCCCTCACCCACCTCACCTACCTCACCTCCACCTCCCCTCGGATCCGTGAAATCATGACCATGGACGGCGGGTTGGAGCGCCTCGTGCGCATCCTGCACGACTTCTGCCTGTGTCCTCCACCCCCCGAGAACGGGGCCGTCCTCTACGGCCTCATCCCCCCCTCCGTACACCCCGCCAAACCCATCCCAACCCTCAACCCCCCCGCCTTCGACAAACAAGCCGCGTACCGCTTCTCGCTCGCCTTCCAGTGCGTCGTCAACATCGGCGTGCGCGGGAGCGAGCCCATCCGCTCGCGTGTCGTCCAGGCGGGCACCCTCGAGGTCGTCGGGTGCATACTCGAGGCGTGGCTTGCCGGGAAGGGGTTTGCGGTCGGCCCGAGCTCGAGTGCGACGGGTATGCCGAGGGAGACGAGGGAACAGCGTCAGGCGAGGAGAGAGGCGCAGATGGCGCAGAGGTTGAGGGATCAGGTGGCTGAGCTGGAGAGGCAGAGGAATAGACAGCCTGCACCGCAGAGGGGCCCGAGACCCCCGATGTTACGTCTTCCTGGTCAATTCGAAGATGTACGTCATTTCTTTTTACCTTCCTGCTCCTCCCATCCTTTTTTTTTTTTCGTTGCCGCTCCCCCCCCCCTTGCTTTTCTTGTCACGACCCCCAAAGACACAACCCTAACCCTACCCAACCCCTTCACACAGGATGAAGACAGCACAACAAGCATGGACGTCTCCCCCACCCGGCCCTCAGCCAGTAACGACAACGACGACCACAACAGCAACAGCAGCAGCAGCAACCTGCACGAGGCCCTCCTCCTACTCTCCGCCTCCTCCGGGCCCGCCTCCGCTTCCACCCTCGCCCTCGCCTCAGGCAGCGACACCGAAATGTCCACCGACGCCTCCACCGCCCCCACCCCCGTCGGCTCGGGCACCCCCACGGGGAGCGTGGTCGTACCAGCTAGAGATCGGAGCGGGACGATTATTGCGAGGCCGGTGTGGGACCCCCCTACCCCGGCTTCGGCTTCGGCTTTGGCTGCGCAACGACGAGAACGCGAACGTGAACGTGAGAGAGAGAGGGAGAGGAGGGCACAGGAAAGTATGCGTGCGTCGCCGGATAGTCCGGCGGGGTATACGGATTCGTCGTCTCGGCCTGAGACGGAGACGGAGGATGATGAGGGGGAGGGGGAGGGGTATGTTGATGGGGATGGGGATGTTGATATGGATCGGTCTGGGACGCTTAGAGCCCGACGATCTTCCATCTCTCATCGTTACACCGTACAAGGACAAGGACAGGGACAAGCCCAAGGACAAGGACAGGCGAGTGGGAGCGAACACAACCACCCGTACGCAGCAGCAGCAGCGGCGGCACATGGCGACTCGGACACGTCCCCTGAACGTCGTCCGTCGGTATTTGCCCACGGGCATAGACTGTCTCTCAGCCACACGCTTAATCACAACCACACCCACCCACACCCCCGACGTGCGGTCGGCATCGTGTCGGATGACCCCCCCGCCGGCGCAGTCGCCGCCGACGCGCATATAATTATCAACGAAGGCGAGGTCGGCGGTGGTGCCTTCGGTGTCGGTGTTGGAGTCGGTGTCGGGCCTGGACTCGGCGTCGGTGGCGGGTTGGGGGGCGGGATTGGGGAGGGGGGCGTGGAGGATGGGATTGTGAGTTTGGAGGCGAATGATGATTTTGCGATGGGTGCGCCGCCGGGGGCTCCGGGTGCGATTATTGCGGTTGGGGTGGGTGGTGGTGTTGAAGGGGAGGGGAGGGGGAGGGGATGAGAGTGGCGGGTGGTGGGGATAGTGAGGGGACGTCGGGGGGAGAGGGGGAGCATCACCCTTTGGTATCGACACACAGTCAGACACAGGGACAGGTACAAGCTCAAGGCGGTAGACGGCCTGGAGGAGCCCCGGACGAGACGCCGCGCCCGGGCGTGGTGGGGCTACCGATGATCTTGGGTGGGGGTGCACGTGCGCAGGCTGGTCTCGCGTCGTCTGCGGGTGCTACAACCACCCAGCTTGCGTCTGCGCACGTCGCTGTAGCTGTGCCCGTGGCCAATGCCACCACGACCACGACCACCACGACCACCACTATTACCACCGCCAACGGCGGCGCTGGACACACGCTTAATAACAATACCCACACCCATCGACACCGCACTTCGACGCACCACCACCACCACCACGGGCACCACCACAACGGCGGCAGCAGCAACAGCTCTGCGCAGGAGCAGCACGGGCCGTACCGTGATGAGGATGTCTTGCTCTCGTTGCAGCTCCTGGCGTACCTCAGCAAGTACCCGCATGTGAGGCAGGCATTTTATAAACCGAGGGTGACGTTTCATCCTGCTAGTGTTGATGTGGTTGGGGGGAGGTGGGGCGCTGGTGCCAGTGCAACAAGTACCGGTGTGGGTGTGGGTGTGGGGAGGGAGAAGGAGAGGGAGGTGGTTACGCCTGCTGGGTCTGGGGTCGGTGTTGGGGTGGGGAAGGGGAGGGCGGGGAAGGAGAGGGAGAGTGTGAGAGAGGGAGGGGCGGCGGGGTTTTTCCGCTCGTTTGGGGTCGGGGCGCGTGGGAGGGAGAGGGAGGTGAAGGAGAAAGATACTACCGCTGCCTCAACAAACACGGGGACGAGCACGAGTACGAGTAAGCCGCAGCGGCAGACGAATGTGTTTTCGCTGGTGGAGCGGTTCACGTTCAAGCCGTCGTCGACGGAAGCGGATCTACCCGTGCCCCCACCGAAGCTCCCGAGCGAGATACAGTATTGGGCGGGCGTGGTCATGCGGAATGCGTGTAGGAAGGATGATTCCAGGGGCGGGATCAGGCAGTGTGCTAATAGTGAGTTGTTCCCGTTCTTTTATCAAGACCCATAACCCCCTCCTGGGGCTGACGGAAGGGCTTTGCTTTGTGTGATTTTAGTGCTCTGTGGCCGTTGGGAGAACTATCCGAGGGAGTTTGCGAAATGCAGGCGGTGCCGGAAGGCGAAGTATTGTGGGAAGGAGTGTCAGTCTACGGCGTGGAGCGAGGGACATAGGTTTTGGTGTAGCGCGAAGGATGATGAGGACGCGACGAATGCGGCGGAGGCGGCGCTTGGGGTGGGTACTAGTGCTGGGATGGCGGCGTCAGCGGGGCCGGCGGAGGGGAGGCGGGAGAGGCGCGATCGTGATCGTGAGAGGGCGAGGGAGAGGATGGGGGAACGTCAGGCGGGGGGTGTTGGAGCCCATCCTGGCGTTATCGGAGACGGGCTGAGAGGGCCTGGGATGGGGGGGACGACGAGGGCGGTTCCGCCAGGGACACCGAGACCGGAGGTATGGCCTGATGCGAGGCATGGTGCTTCGCGGGTACATCCCAGGGGGCATCATCAGTTCGTGCTCCCACTCCAGCAGCAGCAGCAGCAACAGCAACAGCAACAGCAACAACAAAGCCCGATTGGGACGGGCGCGCCGGGATCGTTGAGGACACGGGACCGGGAACAGGATGCGGGTTCGTCGTCGTCGTCGTCGTCGCGCGTGCAGCCGCCCCCGCCCGTGTCGGGGTATACGGGGTACGATGCGTATAATGAACCTACAAGCCTAGGCGGGCGAAGGCGGGCAGAGACCGTCAGCGGCGCGTCGACGATCCTTAGCGGGGGTGTGCCCGTCGGCACCGGTGGTGCCGGGGATGGGCGGATGATGCCCAACACGCATTATCTGCATGGGCCTGGGCACGGGAGGCTCCCGCCGCCGAGATCGTTTGCGGTAGGCCCGGGAACGGTGGCGAATCCGTTGTTGCAGCAGCAGCAGCCGCAACATCAGCCGTCGTCGTCGCAGTACCTTGGGCATCCCCATCAGCAGTTTGTGGGAGCCGTGAATCGCGGAGAGGCGGGTCCGGGTCCGGGTTCGAGTCGTAGGAGGAGGGCGCAGGAGGGCGTGATGCCTACTACGGGGCCATTTAGGTCGCCGGTGGAGGAGAATGATATGGTTTTGGGATGAATGAAGGTTTTTTTGATTGCAGGTCCCTGGTCACAAATCCGCCCCACCCCCCCTGCTCTCGCCCGCAACACCTGCCCCTCCGTCGTAGGCCTAATTCAGCCCACGCCTCCTTGGTTGTCGCCACTCCCGTTCATATTTCTTTTTCAGATTCCGGCTCTAATATAGACGTCCACGATCCCTTTTTTTTTTACCTCTTGCCAAAGAATATTGCTACATCCGGTCCCATCCAATCAATCATCGCCACCATCTACCTCTACATACCTAAACGCTTATGACTCCTCCCCGACCCGCCTCTACTACAAGACGCCAGTGTTATACTGGGCATACCAGATGCTCCGCTATGGTCTCATTTTCGATACCGCGGTTCCATACATATTTAATATTATAACGCCGCTGCCGCCGCCGCCCCCGTCACTCATTGCTGCTCTACAGTCTCCCTTTTCCTCTCCCTCTCCCGCTTCCCCCCTTTTTTTCTTTCGTAGTTCCAATACACATAGTCCCTCCCGTACGACATACTCACATATCCAATGACTCCTCCCATCGCAGTATATACTATCATTCCTATAGCTACCCACAATTTCAGCATTGCCATGATTATTATTACCAGTAACCACGTTGCAGAACTAAGGAGTTCTGAGGGAGGAGGGGTGGTGGTGGTAGGGGCGATGATGACTGCCATTGCAGGGCGCTTGTAGTGCGTGTTTACATTGATTTAAGTAGCATCAACAGTCGTGTCCACGACCACACCGACATCAATGATGTGTCTAGATAACGATACAAGGACTGAGACCGATTTCTGCGTCGCATTCACATCAGCCGCCAAACCCGAGCATCCAGCTATGACGAGCAATGGTTTCGGAAGGATACAAAGGCTTCTGTGCCAAGTAGTCGCTCTGGCGACTTAATCTTGCACGTCTCGATGTTGACAACGACGAGCTCAAACATTTAGGGTCTTGTTCGACCTCAAAAGGGCCTTGCACGCAGTGTTCTCGTTGTAGACACTCGATCGCCCCACATATTCCCCCTAATAAGGGCAACTAGGTTGGAGTTGCGTGTCTAATTCGAAATGATTCGTCGATGTCTATCTACCTCCGCACTGATGAACGATTACTAGCAGGATGGTTCTGCGCAATCAACAACACCCGAGCTTCGTTCTTGACATCGTCAAATACCGCTTCATTGAGAGTTTCAACCATATAACAGATCGACCATGAGCTTCGCCCACTTCTCTCCCGTTCGTAGCGAGGCGTTGCAGTCACGCCAGCCGTCGTCCTGTTACCCTGTGAACCGACCGCCATCGTGCACCCCCACCTGGCAGATTCAGGCCCCCGCCTGCAGTCAGCGAGCAGCCTTGGGAGTCTAAGCGCCTGCGACAGAACAAGCAAGACCGGAAAATCCGGAAGGCTGTTTCCCTCGCATACATCGATAGGGGTAAGGAGTCGCAATCACCGCTGCCGTCAGCAGAAATTGCATGCTCGACTGCGATACTATCCAACACGTTTTCACTTGTAACAATCACTGCTTATTTAACTAAATCTCACAGCATAAATTTCTCGTGCTTGAGATGTTAAACGCATGACACATGGGTACAACAACTCGGAGTCTGTCATGGCGAGTATCCAGGACACAGTAGGAATGGCGGCGGGGTAATGGCTAATTGCATAGTGCTACGATGGACAAAACGGATGTCCGACGGGGAAGTAGACCGAGACCGAGCCTTCAGATGACATTCGCGGTATGAATACGTCCCCACTACGATAGGGGTCGTGCTCTTCATTTGCCGTTTAGCATCCCGATGATGGAATGTGGCAGAGCCTAGACGACGTGTGCTTCGGCATCTGCCACCACGTGTCATGAGTGGGCCCATGTTCTGGGTTTCTGCACGGCAGTTAGTTCAAAGGCTGAGGCTGAAGACGAAACGGGAAACGTGCCTCCCCCCTTATTCAGTATAAATTTCAGACTCCGAAACCGTTCAACGTTGTTTTAATGAATTGTTCATTGGTGGATTCATTTGGTTTGTGGGGGCGTTAAGGTGCTTTTTCAACGTCAAGTTCCATCAGGAAAACAAGTACACTATGTAGCCGATACCAGGGCTACAGGAGCTACAAGAGCCACTGAGCGCTACATAGTCTGTATAGATGTCATACTCAAGTCCCCCACTTTTCCTGATGACTCAGTTTTAATCTTATATTGATTGACTGCGTGAGCTTCCTATAGCTTCCTATCCAAAAGTGTGCGATTCGTTGTCGGTCATGCGAGGTTGGTATACAAAGGTGCGTCCCATCCTCTTGGGCTCAAAGCTTTTGTCAATCTGAATTTGAGCTCTAGCCTTGCCACGAAATAGTGCTGCAAGCTCGCCTTTGGCCATACAATCTCGATAATCTTAGCCTCCATCCCTCAATTTCTCTCCACGAATATATTGATGGAGCACCAGCAGGTTCCTCCCACCTGCGAACGGTCAATTCAGTCCATAGCAGTGCTTCGAAACATGTGTTTTGTCTGACTGGCATCATGCTTCTGTCATGTAATGCGACCCTGGACAACTGGGTCTGCGTAAGTTAATCACCCATGTATCTGGTTATCCGCTGAATGCTTATTGAAAAGTACTATCACTGGTGGGAACTTTACAAGGGTGTTAACATTACAAGGGTGTTAACATTACAAATCCATTTCTTCGAGCGTATTCTGGCCACCACCCCTTCCACGGTTGATGGATTGACACAGTAGTATATTTCTAGATACTTATATATCTACTCTATATGCCCCAGCTTTCCAATAAATCAAATGAACTCTGTGTAAGAAGATATGGGCTGGGACATTTGCTTACACCTGAGTCTAAGATATGAAGATGACGAGATCTTGTCATGCTAACAGAAGATTTTGCACTGAATTCCATTGGAGGTCCATGGTGCATGTAATTGTTGATATAAACCGAAGCCGATTGCTGTGAGATGGAGGAGGAATGAATTGGGAACCTGATCAGTGTGTTTGAGGAAGAATTATCATGAATCTGCGTGACATTGATCATGAACCCCGGTGACATTTCATCGACCTGTTCCATGGAACTGGACCTGCCAAGTCCAACATACATGTGGCTCTGATGTGACTGATCTTGTAAAGTTGAGCGGAATGTGTGCAGATTCGAGCATTTTGTGTAATTTGCCTCATTGCTATCCTCCCCATCCCCCATCAGTTGATATTTTGTGCCAGTCGGACTCAGTAGTATTCTAAGGTACACGATCATCCAAAGTTTCAACAACATAGGGTATGGGATCCCTATCTACCACCTAATCTACTCAGATTTGTAAAGTTCCCCTCAGTGATAGTATGTACGACGTCCGATTCAATATGTAGATCAGCCTCAGATAAGATCCTGATTGCGATGTGAGCACCCCACAGCCACCACAAAGCCCATGAACCCATGAACGCTCCATGAACATGCACAGGAACAACAGAACCTTTGCCGTTATACCGCATCTCAATATTCTGGTCAGCCTGTGATGGAAAGAGCCATAGCGGTGGCACCCTCGTCCAGCACCCTGACCAGAGCTGCCATGCCCATCATAGTTATCGATGGCGCACAGTCCCTGGTGGGCTTGAGACAGTAGAACACATCTTCCCCGCTCATGTTCCCTCCTCTATCCCCCCCCCTGCCACCCTACCTCCCTCCCTGGCACTCCATTGACCAGCAAGTCGCCTAACAGACCCTCGGCCCTGAGACTCATGAGAACACATAATTATTGATGCGAGGCTTTCAAGAACGTTCTGTCCACTTGGCCTCTGATGTTCCGATTCATTCCAAACCCGTACGTTTTAACCCCCTCCGTACATTTTCAATTAGAAATCGAATTTCAATATCGCATGTGCAATCTAATTCGGACTGACTGAAATGTTCAGGGAGCGGCATAGGATGTTCAGCTTTGTATCAACTCCAACCACCCTCTCAACGTGAGATTTATCCTGTGAAATGCAAACGCCGGCAAGCCCATTGCAATTGGTCCCTTAGGATCAAGTGACAGGACGAAAGACCGTATTCCTTTGTTCGTTGTGACTACATATTTACCTCTCCACATGCACGAGATGTCCCTCACTATCTGGTAGTTAGATGTCCAGAAATTGCGAGGATAGCCTGACATTACCTAAGCCGTGATCTGTTTGGAAGATCGTCCTCGTTCTCGCCATAGCGCCATGCTACGTATATAACGCCATACACCATATCGTCCCCAAACATGACCCACAGGCTTAACAAACGCAGTCCTGCGAATCGTCAATCGCAAATCGTTGGTCTCGGGCTGGACATCTCGGAGGTTGTACTTACAACTCTAAAAGATGCAGCTCGACTGGCACCAATTCCTTATCTCCAAGAGTCGGCCGTCTTAGCGTTAGGAATTTTCAATACCATCCAAGTAAGCAACTGTTCTGCTTAACTATCTTCCTGATCCATTGCGAGTAGGGTGTAAGAACCAACAAGATTGCTTTCACACGCCTCGCACACGACGCTTGTGAACTTGTTTATGCCATTCTCTGCACAGGTCTCATCAACGGAGGTCTCACTCCGTCGCGAACGTATGTTGATCACTTGCGTGAATTGGTTGCGTGAGTCTGTCGTTCACTACACCCCCTCAAAACTCTGAACTAGCCCTCCACTCATAGTACCTTGGCAGGGATCGAGAGTTTCGCATTGAAGGAAGCCTCTAGAACCAGAATTATCCGTATAATCAAGCATAAGGCTGATATCGATACTATAAAGGAATACCGAGAGAAATTGCGGCGGTCTCTCGATGTCTTCAGGGTGAGTAGTTGATCGCTCTCGTCCGTATGACTTTCATATTGATTACTGTATTCCTAACTGAAGTCGAATATTTCTATTCATGAAAACTTAGGTCGAATTGAGGAGATGATGCTTGAGATGCGAGCAAGCAAACAGGAAGAATTACGAAAAGAGAAGTTAGCAATTGAAGAGGCCGAGAAGAAGGCTGCCGAACGAGCGGAGTGGGAGGCAGGGGAGAAGGCGAGGATGGAGAAAGAAGAACAGGACAGGAGAGATGTAGAAGAAAGATGGCGGAGGTGGGAGACCGAAAGGTTGGAGGCCGAACAGATCGCAGCGGCAACTCGCGAGGGACAACAACATGTATGGGAGCAATCGAGCTATGGAACACCAGTTTCCTCCAATCCATTCTATCAATATCAAAACCGATTCTCAACTCCGTTGCAGACGATGAACGGGCATCATACGTCCATTGGTGGAAATCAAAATACGTATACCGCGAGTGTGATCAATACTAACTCGGGGAATACAACCACGAGCACCGTCTCAAACTCGAATAATGATTCTTCTGTCCGTATCTCGCGAGGTAAGCATTATTATATTGCCTTACATCACTCGTTTCCGACTTTCTTGTTTATAGACCCTGTTGGTCGAGGTAGGCCAAGCGTCGCTCACGGATTTGATACTGCAGCCAACCCTGACCATCAGTCTCCCAACATGAACTTCCTTCCTTTCGCCCCGACATCTGTCAACGCCAGCATTCCATGTCCGGGAGTTCAGGATGGGATGACCCAGCGGGGTCACGAGCTTACCAACCAGTCTCGACCGCCAATGAATATCACGCCCCACAGCCAGCACCTCACGCGTGATGTCAGGACGCACCGTCTCCCTTCCTCTAGCTATCTCCCTGTCATGTTCCTGAGCCCGCAGGACGCGTTAGCTCTCGTCCAGGCCTGGGCTGACGTATCGCTGCCCGACTACTACACCCCCTTTTCAGAAACTTAGACGCGGCGGGGTAGATAATATTAAATAACAGACAGTCACCAATGCCGTCGCATGCTGTATCATATATTCTAGTATTCCGGCGGTCCTTCTAGCAGTCAATCATCTTTCGTGCCTCATTACGTGTAGACGCGGTCGCAGTTCACAGTAGCGCCTCCACCCGTGCACGCAAGGAATCAGAACTCGTTATCAGAGATGAAGGTCGTCCACCCTGTGTCGTGTTGCCGAAGGTGTTTCTGACAACTAGACCATCAGCTAATGGGAACTATGTCAGGGCGCAGCACTATTGAGATGCCTTATGCTAGGCGCATAGATCTCGCGCCCTCATCATGGTCGGGTGTACTTGAAGCGGGTTACATGCTGAATCCAGCATTTTGCTGCATGGCGCGGATTTGGCATGACCGAACACACGTGGCGGCGCCCCCTGTATGCACGCGTGTAATACCAGCCACTTGGGATCGGCACCTGTGACTTGACGAGAAGAGGTCTATCTGAATCATGGACGCCACAAGCAAGCTCGACGTAATGTGGACAAGCTTGTGGTGTAGCTCTTGTGTTGCATCGCGAGGTTAGCCACATTTGGCACTTCATTGTGCTGACCAGGGAATTGATAGCGATGCCCAGTCATATACGCAACGTTGTAGAATCATTGAAGCATGGCTTCTCCCATGGACTGCCCGGCCTACCAGACACTGCTTTCCCTCTGTGTTCCTCTTCCGCAAGTATCATCGGCAATGAGTTTTCGTCTACGGCAAGGCGCTCCCGTAATGCCATCCTAGTCACCCGATCGGCCAACTTTCGTGCTGTACACCCCCATTAGAGAAAGGGTCTCGACGACAATGTTACTATACAATACAACCAACAGCGAACTTCACAATATGGTGTATTTTAACCTACGCGGCCTTTCATAGAACTCGAGAGGGACGCGCAGACACAACTAGCAACACAAGGGATCATTGAACAGTGAACATCGTAACGCACCAGGTCGGGGCTTTCTAAACGGTGAGCGTCGTTGGTAGGCCACATTGACAGCCTACACGATGTCGATCAAAAGATAAGATGAGATAACGGTCTCCAACATTTTAACCATCATAATCTCCTCATCGTTCTCCTCCCCGCCCCTCGCTTTGAACTGCTCTTTTCGTCAAGCTTGTCACACTCTCAACCTCCATGGAAATTTATGCCGAACGTCTCTAACTATGAAATCTACTGTGCCACGACGCCTCCTGCATCTGCGATATGATTGGGTCAACATTCAGTGAGTGGTCTACGCTATCATCCCGACTCGCTGCTGATATACCTGTCAATAAAGCATGATGACGTGTATCACCGTAGGTAGCTAAACCGCCCTCAGCCTCCACTGCCGGCCATTGCTGCCGCCTTGTGCCCTCCACCATGGCCTGCACGAACACGGTCTTCTCTTCCCCCGCCAACCGAGCCCGACGATCTTCCAGCAGTCGTTTCTCTGCATTTTCTCAGAAGATACTACTTTTTAAGCCACGCTTCATGCCAGTATGTGGCCCGCCGACACGCCCTCAGTCACTCCACAATAAAATAGGAATTTCTCAATGCTGACGCTGAAAGGATGGATATGCGGAGGATACTGGGTAATGAGTGGGTGTTTTTGTGCGAAAGCAGGAATGAATCAACACATCGGCCAGTGTCTCTACGCGCCACCCGCTACCCTGTTGTACCATCCGAACTCATACCGAACCTCTCAACGGAAGCAGGACAATGCATACTTACGACGACACGTTCTAGAAAAACGTTCCACCCATTCTTTTGTCCTGGTCTTTACCTTTTCGTTTCACCCATTCGTTTCACTGCTTCGAAGGGTTCTCTGTGATGTTGGTTGTGCACAGCCGCATCCAATCGCACCAGGAGGAGGAATTTGTGTAGAACAAAGAGTACGCCGCTAGTATTCTGTTTTTGAGGTGATTCCTATCCCTCTACTTTGGCGTCCATGTGCGGTTCACGTGGATTCACTCTCTGCTTCATCACTGGCGCTGATACCAACACACCGTTCGTTCCGCCTTTCCTATGCCGACCACATCAAGACCAGATCTTCTACGGTATCTCAACGAGCTTCCCTGCGCTTACCGCTACCTTGTCATCGTCTGGTGTACGTTCACCTCTCCGGCTCTGGATGCGAACACCTATGAAAGGACCTCTCTTTCCCTATGAGTCTTGCATGCACTACGTCTATCCCACCGCCGCCGTTCCTGAGCACTGCGATACGCTATGGGCCAGATCTGCCGTCTCCAACGTTTCCTCGACTTCCAGATCTCTTCCCTTGGTCTTCAACTTCAAAGACTGCTTCTGAGACAACTGCCACAGACTCGCCTGGATAAGGGCTGTGGTGCGCGAGCTGCTCGAGCATGGACTGAAGCGTATTTTGTATAGATATTATTGACTGAGCCTAGGAATAGCATACGTTGGAGGACGAAGTTGCAGTATGGCAGAGCACCGACCTTTTCCAGGCCTAGGCAAAATTCCAATTCACCGCGATACATCGCCACCACTCTAGCCGTATACTTGCGCCGAAACATTCGGACAAATTTATTACGCGACAGTTGCTTTTTGATGTAATCATGGATCGCGCTCAGAGTCCTAGACATGCACGGTAAAAGTCAGATTCATGAAATCCGTGGACAAGTCAATAGACTCACTTGACCAAATTGCTTTTTTGCCAGTCCTCGAAGCCGTAGACAGACGACTTCTCAGCGACGTCGACAGTTGCGTTATCTTTGTTCAAGATAATGTATACGATGGCGCAGATGTCACTGGCGAGCAGCCGAAATTCGTACCAATCGCTCTTTGCACCCTATTGTGAATGGTCAGTTTTGCAACCTAAGAATTAAATGGAAGGTTACCTGTACTATCTCTACAATGTCCAGAGCTACTGTTGCAGCATCCCGTAGATGCGACTCGGGAATTTGTCTTGCAGCATCAACGAGTGCCGATAACACCACTCCGGACGTGTCCAAAGTACAAATGACATCCCGCATGGGCTGTTGTGGGGGCAGCTTTCGATGCCAGAGCATTGTAGTCTCGAGAGTGTGCACCCTGATCGCAATGAAGTGGGTTATTGAGTAAGGTAACCTTCCTCTATCAGGAGCAACAGAAGGGCAGAACCAAGCATGAATACTACCGATTAGCAGAAATCCCAAGGGCATCAGTGCAGATCTTCACATGGTTCATAGTACGTGCCGTTCCCGGCAATGAGGGTAGCGCTCGCGTTTGATGCCCCATATTTGATAGACGCTGTCAAACAGAAGCGAGTGGGACGAGGACGGCTCAATGTGATCAATCAGCTTTCCAGGAGCAATGCCAAGTTGTTATACAAAGTATATGAAATGAGGCTCCATGCTGGATCAAAAAAACGTGCGGCGCGTGCTGCAGATTTGACCTTGTTAAAATTTTGACTGGTCTCTAATATAATAGCACAAGCCCCCTCATCCTGCGGGTCTGCGAGAAGAAGGGGCTTATCGACTTGAGATTAGATACCTCGAGCTGAAGTAAGACTAGGAGCAGTCGGGAAAAATAAGATGAAGGGTGTTTGTCCTGACAGCAGACCAACCAAGCTGATGATAAACCTTCCAGATTTTTCTCGCTGACAGTGGAGACGTCTAGTCTGGCCCGTAGCGTATCGCAGTGCTCGGGAATGGCGGCGGTCGGATTCGTGTAGTCTACCACAGGATGTCTCTCTACATACGGAATGACCACGTGATCGCAACGCAGTTACCCCGTTACATATGCCCATCCACAACAAGGCGATGTCCGCATCGCCTGCGGGACTCCGAAACGACCTCGAACTGACCTCGAACTGACCCAGCTTCCCACCATGAGTGACCCTGAATGCACTCTCGCAGGGTCCCATATGCCCATCCACAACAAGGCGACGTCCGCGTCGCTGAAAACCTATCGTCTGATCCATCCAAGAGCCTGCAAGGCAAGGCTGAGATGCGAAAGTCGAGGGTCTGAATCCCAGTCCAATGGTCCAGGTATTCCTGTTGAGAATGGGGGCAGGGAAGCCGAATGGGTAATGTTTGGTCCACAAGGGTAAATGGTGGGCAGTGGCAACGAATGTGGAGCTGAATGGAATGGCTTGTATGAGAATCGGTGAGGAGGTTGTCGAGTGGTCCTGCATCGTTTAATTCGTCGCTGTAGGGTACCAAAGGGGTGCGTCGATCCCGAACAAAGTACTGAAATGTCACGAATTGCCTGTTGAGGAATGAGAGGTGGAATGTTTGAAGGAGCCATTGGTGGTGCATTCGAGGGGGATTGTAGAGGTTCAGTGGCATCATCGGCCCAATTGAATGGAGTGGGTGGTGTTGACTTAGTGAGCTCGTGTGGTGTGTCAACGGAATCGGTTTGCGAGGAAACCTCCTTGGTGGTCAGCACGATGGTTTCGGGTAGCTCTGCTGCTTCTTCCCTTGCCTCTGCCAGTCCTTGCAGCCTCCCTTCATCCCAAGCCTTCCCTTCCCAATCCTTCCAGTATGAGTCGGCCTTCGTGAGGATGTGTTCGTGCTCGGCAACAGTGATGACAGGTCCTTGCCTCTTCTGCTGTGTCTCTACCCCCAACTTAAACCCTTCCCTGACACCCTTCTCATATGCTTCCTTCCTTATCTGGTCCAATTCCTCTTCTCGCAGTGGGGTTATATATGAAGTTGAATTAGAAGTCAAACTCGTCGGTGTTTGCCTGGTGTTTGCTGAACCAGGACTCGTATTCGCAGCAGTAGATAATGCGGTAGCGGTAGCGGTCGATGGCGTAAGCTTGTCGGTTGACGAATGGTTTGGTTTCTGACTTGCAGCAAGTTTTGCCGCGCGCTGGCGTTCACGCTTCTCGGCAGTTTTAGTGCCCATGTGTCCGGTTGAACGCTTTATGACGCTTGTAGACAGTTGGTAGACGCTTTAGATGGTTGGTAGACACTTTAGACGGTTGGTAGACACTTTAGACGGTTGGTAGACGCTTTAGAGAAGAGAGTGCGAGCAGCTTGCGAAGCAAGTTGACACGTTACGAGAGTGAGAAAAAAAGCAAGATTCCACAGTGTACGCGTTGCGGAGTAGGAATCGCGCTGTTGTCACCAGATGGAGACGTCTAGTCTGGCCCGTAGCGTATCGCAGTGCTCGGGAATGGCGGCGGTCGGATTCGTGTAGTCTACCACAGGATGTCTCTCTACATACGGAATGACCACGTGATCGCAACGCAGTTACCCCGTTACAACAGTTGCGACGACAGATGTTACGGTTTGTGCGCATGCATCGCGGTATTCGAGTTGCTACACATTTAGTGTATCAAGGCCTAAGGGAAAACCGCTGTCCCCTGCTCCCAGTTCGCTTGCCGTTGCCCCAGGATCATTGGCACTTTTCATAGTGGTATTCTCATTGGGGGGCTCTTGTTCCTAGCAACAACGCTTCCCCAGCAATGCTCTGCCTGGCATTTCCTGTTGTCGGTCTGTTGGGCCTGGGGACATTAACGATTCGGAGACCCCCCCACGCCTTCTAGTGCCCTGTCGTACCATACTACGGTAGCGTTCGACACATCTGTCGCAGCCACCCATTATATATTGGTTCAGACTGTTCAGGCTACATGCCTGGAGTCGCTAGTTATATATGAAAATTGCTAGGGTTTGAGAAATGGCATATGGTATGAACAGCAATCATCGGAGACTTAAAAGTCGGATGCAGTGATGAGTGAATTTTGGATACCAAAGGGACTACCTCCGCGCTCCTCTCTCTTGTGATAATGTCAGAGGCATGTTCTGGCAGACGAACAGATAACCACGGACCATGATAACGTTTAACAGAGGAATCATTGTTTGAGTTTGACGTGATGTGAGTCGTAGTATTGCCTGAGTTGGTGTTTATTATGCTGTTAGAATGACTGGTTTGGTCTCCGCCGATGGTCATGTAGCTCTTATGAGCAGAATTAAATCCAGGATCCGCATGCTGGATGCCGGGGAGAGATGACCCGAGGGCTGGCATTGGGTGAAGACCAGGAAGTGGTTGCGCACCGGGCAGGGTGGCATGAAATCCCGGAAACGCGAATTGCAGACCGGGAAGACTGGAAGGAGGATTAGGTGGAGATTGAGGTGTCTCTTGCCACTGGGGTGTGTCAGGCCGGGTACCCGTCGAGTTTTCAGAATCACGACTCCCTCGAAGCGCATGATGTGGATGGTTCGCGTCACTTTCAATTTCTTCACCCAATTCTCCAGTGACCGCGCCAGAGTCATTGTCCGGCGAGTCTCCTACCTGATATCTCTGTCTCTCCGCATCTGCTTGGTGAAGGTCGCTGGTCTGCTCAGTTAAACGTGCGAGGTCCTTTTGCATAGATGCGAGGGTATCTTGTATAGACATGGTTGATTTAATCTATAAATTTATATCAAAGACATTCAAGTTACAATAAATGCAACAGGGACACTAACGTTGAATATATCCAGAGAATGCTTGAGCCGGTCCCGGTATTCTTGTACCTTTCCAGCATCTGATTTATATTGAACCATTCGGACAAATCTATTCCTCGCTGCATGTTTTTTGGCATATTTGTATATCTCATGTAGGGTTCTAGAAAAAAAGATGAGCATCATAAACTATACATCACCTTTGCAGCCTCACGCAGCCAATTCTTTCGCCTGGTCGAGGTAGGCAGGCGTCACAGTGGCAATACCAGGGAGGTCCTTGTTATCCCTGCAAAGGATGATGTATACGAGTGCGCAGGCGTCGTTTGCTAGCTGCTTGAAACCGTGTTTGTTGCTCTTTACGCCCTGTGTGGACGAATGAGTTGTGTTGTCGACCAAGACCAACTCGTCTGACGGACCTGGATTATGTTGACTATTCCCAATGCTACGCCGGCTGCGTCTTGCAAATACGGCACTGGAGTAAGTCTCGCTGCCTCAGCGAGAGTCGACAAAACCAGTTCCGACGAGTCCAAAACAATGCCGGGCATTTTTGATGACGGCTTGGACTGGCTTTTTGATTTTGGTAGCCAAAAGAAAACGACCTTCAGAAAGGACATGACAGTGAAAAACAATATAGCTGTTGTGAGGCAGCAGAGCGCAAGAAATCGCAACACGGAACAGTCAAGCTTTTGAGGTATTTCGATCAAACTAGCTACGGCTCGATTACCAAGTTATTGAAAAGCGAGGTGCCCATGATACACAAACAGGCCCTGAGGTGGACGTTGAAACACCATTGATCGGGGAGTATGGCTGTATTTCCGCATCCTTCACAGTAGTCAGACTGACATAGTGTTCTCGTCCTTTGAGGCAAAAACGAACAGTGTGGGCAAAACCTCAAAAAAGAACTGGCATACAGGGTGCTGAGAGGAAGGAAGGAAAGAAATCTCGTAGCGGACGTACTGTATCAATTTAACCCGACATAGTATATCATCCGTTCTCTAACCCTAAACCCTATATGATCAACATCGAGTTCGGATGCGTTGCGCGATCACCTCATGGTGTACATGGAGAAACTGGCGAAATCCAGGCAAGTAAGTTATGTTGAAGGATGTCTTATGTCCTGACTCTCACCGCGACGAAGGTTCATGACCAGCGTGGAAAAGTTAAGGGGCTATAGCAGGAGATTGAAGCACAAGAAACAGGAACGAGGAGATTCGGGACACATGGAAAATCATTTCAGCGAGGATTGTGTTTCATGTGGGTGGTTGAGTCCACCAGTCATTCGAGCAGAGTGCCGATCATTCTGAGGAGACACACCGATCGCCGTAGTCTAAGTAAACGTGGTTGGAAGGTAGCGAAAACGTTGCAATCAAGTTCCGGAGATTGAGTGGTACGCCAACACAATCTTGTTTCAGGTTCAAAACACAATGCGTGATTTTGTACATCCGTCATGGAGCCCTGAGTAGGGCGAAAAGTTCCGTGACACAACGGCCACACCTCCGTTAGGAGCGTTCGGGATCGGAGATGAAAGATGAACATACCATTCGCCCATACTGGAACCAACTAGGCATGACTCATTTGCCACTGAACCTGCCCTCGCAGTTCTTAGACCGAGAAAAGCTTCCATTTAGAGTTGGAGCAGCACGATTGACTGTAGAACATAACGTCGAGCATCACCACTCCGACTTGAAGGACTTCGCGGCATACAGTGGTCAGATCTATCAAAATGCATGCTCGTGAATGATGCATACATTCTCTAGCGCCGCAGAATTACCGTACCAAGGCCAGGTGGTTTCTAAAGGACAGAAGCACACTTGGCAATCATCACATCATTGGGTGGACAGAGGACGGTTTCGAAAGTCACGTCACGAGGGTTATGCCACTGGCAGAACCCAGTGGTTCGTTTACTATTCCCACAAAGAAGGTCAGAGCTGCAAGAGGCCCGTGGGCCGTGTCCCTGTTCTTAATATGTTGGAGCTTCATCTTTCCTGAAGACAAGAAGCGAACGATTGCCCTCAAAATCCATATGGACCAATAGGAATGCGAGACGTACCTCCAAAAGCGTTATTCATTGTCTGAGTGGCAAGATCGATGGCTAACGCCTGTAGGACGGAGTTTACCATGAGTAGACGTTCAGGATAGATCCCCGAAGAGCGCATACCTAGCGAGATGACCACGCGTGCGTCGTTCCTGGATGCAAAAAAGATTCCGGAACGACTCTGGCTCAGCGACAGGATGACATCGAGAGCCGGAGGAACTGTGACAGCGAGAGTTCCTATCCCACTAGACGACGACCATGGTAGAACCTGTCTTCGGGGCGTAGGTGGATTGAAGCATCCTCTTACAGTTCACGAGCGGCTACGAGGCAGATATAAGACGGCCTTCAAATACTGAAGTCAAAACAGCGTACTCAACGCCAAGCTTAGCATGGTCACAACGTGCATCTGGAACATCAAGAGACGTTATTACAATCGGCTTAGGCACGATTCACCTTGTGGTATGCCCAGAGCGTGGGCAATAGATGACCCCGATCGTCAAATAGTTTGCTATAATGAACGGTCAAGCTACAATCGTCAAAATTTCTGAAGGTAGGCGTACGACAGCATGGGCATAAAGATCGCTGGCTCATCCACCACAAAGTATCGTGCGGTATTCTTCAATGGTGGTAGTTAGGTTGTGTATCTCTCCGCTGGCTATGCTGCCGGCTCCTCGAAGCGTGAGCCGATGTGAAAACTGCTCAAGCGGAGCGGGCAGGGCCGCCACGAGAGCTTTTCTGATCTCGGTCGATATTTTTGCGGTACGCTCCACGGGGTCAGAGGTAGTGTCGGTATCGGCAGGCAGAAGCAGGTACTATTCGAGATGAAGAGTACCCTGAATTGAAGAAAGTGAGTCCAAGTCTTTCCCTCTCATACCGGCACGTACAACTTGGTGGTGATGCGCCAATCCAAGGAGATGCGAACATGGCTGCTATTTGCGCTCGTATATTCCACTCAGTAGAGCTCTCCGCGAGTACGCGAAGTAGAGAATACGCACAGGTACAATCACCACAAGTTTTAGATGGTTGAGAGTATTAGGTGCCAATGCTCAGAGGGAGATTTACAGGATCGGGATATTTTCATTGTAATCATGCCATGTGGAACTACGAATCGCGAAACGTTGACCAAAGCAGGACGATTCACTGGGAATATCCATGTGTTCGCAAACTGTAAAGGTGAAAACGAGAGCTCACAGATACATCATGATACATGGCATGCAGCATCACATACAACACTTCATATTTTCCGCTTCTGAAGGCTAGAATCAAGTCCGATGCCGTCAAAAAAGTCGGGTTTCAAGGCATCAGTGTCTAGCGATGTATGTCCGCAAATGGATTGAAAAGATCATCGACCAAGTTGCCTTTGTGATAAGGAAGTGGGCGTGCGGGGTGATGCAGGCAGAGGCATGCCCAAAATGGACACCATCGCCCCCACTCGGCATTTTCGGTGATACCACGGACTGCTGCTCATCAGGCAATCTCCGAGTCCAAACTCCACGCACAGCCTGATATGACTTGATGGGCGTCTATCCCTTGACATTGTTTCAAGAGGACCCTTCGACATTCAACCCTGCTTGACCTGGAGTGCCGACGCAAGCCAGTCGCACAGAACCTTCGGGGTAGTCTTAGCTATGATGTATGTAACGAACACTTCACACTGCATTGAGGACTATTCACGACTTGCAATAGGCAGGGGCACCAGCCCAAAGATCCTGATATCCTGGCCCTCATCGACAGACTTGAGGAAGTATTCTGTGATGTTGGGCTCTACAAGATACTCCTAAGATGTAGGGGCTCGGACGCGCAGAAACTTCTCGATACGTTCCAATTGGTACCTTCTTCCTGACCTTTCTACCCTGCCTGTATAGTTTAACGTCACATCAGCTGCTCGACACTCCGATGCTACACACACACTTCCGACGCAGTCTCATCATTGCCACTCAACGGCTCTCCAGGAAATCCGGGCTTTACCCCGCGTGTTACGAGCTGAGGAACGTCGTACAAGAGGGGCAGGATCCTGTGACGGCTGGAGGGTTCGCTGATATATATAAAGGCCACTTTGAAGGCCAAGCAGTGTGTATCAAGGCCGTCCGAATATATCGAAACACCGAGGTCGAACACTTCCTAAAGGTCGGTTCTTTTTCTTTCTTCGTACAACTACACGAATCTAAGATCATTCGTTCAGCAATTCTCAAAGGAAGCGATACTGTGGGGTCAGCTATTTCATATCAATGTCCTCCCGATATACGGACTGTACCATTTTTCCAATCGGGTTTGCCTCGTGTCACCCTGGATGAATGAGGGTGAAATCAATGACTATCTTCGACGTAACCCTCATGCGCCCCGCCTGCGATTAGTGAGTGAAGGCGCTACTTTTGCGTGGATAGCAGATGGGCTTAGTGGGTATTGTATCTAGGCCGTCGACGTGGCTCTAGGCTTATCATATTTACACAAAAACGGGATCATCCATGGCGACTTGAAAGGGGTATGTGAACGTCGTAACCCTCCCTCAATTCCGCAGTAACAGAATTCTTACATAGCCCAACATCCTTATCACCGACGCAGGAATAGCGTGCCTCGCCGATTTTGGCATTTCCTCTGTGTCTGATTCAGAAATTCCAGCATGGACCTCCCACTCCTCTGCGGCGTCCACTGGAGGCTCGATTCGCTGGCAAGCACCGGAGTTATTCGACATGGAAGGTGATCAAGTCGTTAAAAACAGCGTCAAGAGCGATGTCTACGCTTGGTCCTGCGTATGCTACGAGGTAAGTTTCGACGAACTGCGTTTCGTCGTCCTAACGATTTGGAGAAAGATCTTCGCAGGAAACATGCCCTTCGTCAATGTGCTGCGTGAATCTGCAGTCATGCTTCAGATTAAATCCGGTCATCGGCCCGTACGTCCGGCAGACTCGAGCCCTTCTTGGAGCGACTGGGGGCTAACCGAGAGCATATGGGCGCTCATGCAAGATTGTTGGGAAGCTGATCCCATTGATAGGCCCGCCATCGAGGAGGTCATTGAACAGCTGAAACCAGAGATGGATATTGACGTTAGGAGGGGGAGCACAGTCTTGTCTCCGTGGCGTTTCCGAGAGAGGACGATCCAATCACGCAATATGATAACTGTGTCTGCTCTCGAGGAGCTGCTGCGTCACGACGACTCAATGGAACCAGAACCAGCAGTTCTAACCGAGAATTTCACTCAACATCTGCAGTCCGCTGCGTCGTTGGACGCAAGTTCGGCTAATTCAAATTCACGGTTCCCAGGATCAAGGGTGTATCCCGCCCAGACCTTCAGCATGCACCCACAGAAAGCAGTTAGCGGCCCCTTCCCCGACCTACCACCACATTACGGCGATCCTATAGACTTACCTTTACGAATCGGGATCTCGGAGGATCCAGCGAGCTCCAGAACGGAGGACGGTCTTGCACAGGCGAACGGCTTGGACAGGGACGACGATGAGAAATTGTCCTCCGATCCCTCAAGACCAAGTGTTTCCGATGTTCGGAGTTTCTGGAGGGACTACATTGGGGAAAAGGTTCGGAATTTTCAGACACCTCTCCGAATACATTTTTTACATTGTTTAGATAACCTTTATCCCGACGGAAGACCTCCTCGGTCGTCTTGAATTGTACTACGCCTATTCAGTCAGCAAGCAACACAAGAACGTTCTCGGACGTCTTTTGGACGAGTTTGGCAAAGTTACTTTGGGGAACCTGGAGAAAATAGTTGGAGCAGGAGATCTTCGCGAATGGCTAGATAGGTTTATCGAAGGTACGATACAAATTCCATCTAGCGATCGCTAAGTTATAATCATTGCCAACAAAATCACATAGGTGATGCATTTGAACCTGGTACTATACTCCCTCAAGGCACTCGCCGAATGCTTCCCCTCCTGATATGGGTCGACGACAACCCTGGAAATAATCGGAAGGAAATCATATATGCACGCCAGTCCGGAATCAACGTGATCCAGTTCCGGTCGACTGCAAAGGCGAAGGCGTGGGTCGTGTCGAACAATGGTTATAGCAATTCCCAGCTGGATGATCCACATTGACTTACGCACTTCATAGAACTCCTCAAGCAGGCAGATAATTCCTCTGGTGTCCGCGTTATCTCGGACAACAACCACCGAAACCAAGGCTTGAATCCACTGTTTCAGACACGGTCACCCGGAGAAGAATTCCTGCGTTTTCTCCGCATACGCCTGTTCGACTTTCCTGTCCTTATTTACACCGGTCCATCACTTGGGAAGACATTTTATGTGGAGCAGTATGGGAGGGCGGGATCGACGTCGTCTGCACGCGTTTGCCTCGCTTACTTGACGGCGTTCGCGGAGGGACGGACGGACGATATTGGTCGTTTGCACTTTATGATGTGACGACTCTGCATAGACACGGAAACACTGTCTGTTGGAAATCGGCCCCTGTTTTTTTTTTTCACCCTTGTTCCAGTAATTTCATCATGTGCGTGTCCATGCTTCGCAACCTCAGTCGTTGGTTGAGACTGCGACTGGGGGTAAGTATTCACGGTCGTCATGGTACATGTGCATACTAATCCATTCATTGCAGTGTTTCCTGTCCGCGTTCTCAACCCCACACTTTCCGCCACCGTTTCGACCGTTCGAGTGCGCAGCCCTGATACTTGTACATTCTTTTGAATTACGACGGCTTTCCTTTCCACATGGAAAAGGTCTTGGACTAGGAGAGCCAAACACGATACTCATCATTTCCCTGTTACGACATATCCTTTCTGTATTCTCCTCCCCAAGACCACCCCCCAAACCCTTCTTGTACCCATACGCCCTGGGCCTCGCTCATTCCTTCGCCCATTTTCACACCGACCTGCGCGTGCGCGCGGCGCTGAAGCTGCACCTCGTGTGCGGTGTGGACTGGTACTACTACTAGTGGCGGCTGGCGACGCCGGTAGAGCGGCGGGAGACGGAGCTGATGAAGGGGTGGGGTATTACGAGAAGTTGGAAGGAGAAGGGGTGGTGGTGGCGTTGGTGGTGGTGGACGAAGTGGGTTGGGTTGGGGAAGGCGGAGCATGGGACCCGGAGACGAGGCTGGTGGGTGTGAAGCGGGTGTTGGTGGGGTTGTTTGGGAAGGAGTGAGCAGAACAGTTGGGCTATGTAGAGGGGGCTGGACCGGGAGTAAACCAAAAAGCGTGTTGTGTACCATTCATAAGGGCAAGGCAGGCAATTCCCAGGGCGTTGAAAAACCTACGCAGACGTTCTGAAATGCAACAATGGTTGGTATAGAATATCAACCCACACCGAGGTACCCCCAGTGGCGGTTTTTAGACACAACGGTCCCTCTCGAGGTCTCAAACCTGTTCGATTGAACAGCCTAAGAGAAGTTACGAAGGGAGATAGGCGTAGCGTCCTTCTCGCACAGCGGCGCGTCTCCATTATATGCCGCTGTAGTGAATATAAGTTAGCAAGAACGAACCTAAAAATTCACAATGTTCGTGGTCAGCCAACTGGCATTTTGCCCGACCACTGATTGGCATGGGATACATACTCCTGTGATGATGTGCCTTCGAGAAATAGCCCTGAGCGTAAAAAAATGAGAGTATGTGGGTATCAGTAAACGGGTGAGTCTCTCGATCTACAGTTTTACGACGGGGATGAAGGATATGCCAGTCGAAGGGAAGACGTTCTGAGGGCATATGAATGAACGAGCATTGACTCAATTGGCTCGATGCTACGTATCAGCTAACACACCGTTCCCTTGAGGTGAATCAAAACTTGATAGGCTGGTTCGAAGGTAAAAACCTATGAAATGCGCTTTAAGATACACGTTTCATGAGCCAGGGAAGCAGTTTTGCTGGTGTGAAAAATTTCGTACCATGATCGCATGCAAGGTTCCTCCTCGCGCTCTCAAACCTATTTGTAAATGTCACCAAGGAAGAAAAGTTCTCCTAGAACGACCCCCGTTCTATTTGAAGAGAGAGCCCCGACGATTTTGGTAAGAGGAGCTGGGAAACTGTGACGTCTCTGACTGTTGACTAAACGAAAACTCGTCAAGGAGTTGCGACGGTTGAGACGGGTATGTGGTTCTTACTCAGTTCTGCAGATGCCCTTCAAAACTATTCATAGGTTAGGACGAAATATACTGCCCTGCTAGATGGGACATGGAATGCGAGGGACATGAGTGAATGAGTGGATGGACAACTTTTTTTTTTTTTCAGATTCTCCGTCATCTACATGCTACAGGTATCGATTTCCACATTCAACCAAACATGAAGGTTAACAATTAGAACTCATGACAGCATTCTCCGCGTTGCATTTCGAGATCAATTTAACGGAAATTTTGTGCTCGAATGATTCAGCAAATCAGTTTGGTACCATGAGAAGTCGACAAGTGCAGGTGCTTAAGTTATTAGACGAGCAAAAGAGCAGATAAGATAAGATAGCATCAGATAACACCAATTAAATGGCGGTCCACAACGGAGATCTTTTGTAATCTCAACCACCATGATCTCTGTCGGCATCCCTCAGGAGATCATCGACATTGTCCTTGACGAGTTCTCAGATCCAGTGAATTACTGTGCGCTTAGAAAATGTTCACTAGTTTCGTCATCTTTTCTGGCATCTTCACGCCGCCACCTCTTTAGTCTTGTTGTCTTGCTATCTAGCCGCAACTGTGAACGTCTTCTTGCAGTTGTTTCAGTTAGAAAAGACATCATTGTCTTCGTTAAAAAGCTCTTCACTTCAGCTCGTCTGACTGGGCACACATGCACATTCCCTTCCAATCGGTTCTTCAGGTCTTCGCTGATTGCGGGGCTCTGGAATTGTTCCACTTTCAGCGCTTATACAGCCCAATCAGCCCCATCCCTCCGTTTCCGAGTAGCAGCGCCATGATAAATATCCTCAGATCTCCTTGTTTAAGGGTCGTTGCCCTCGATCGATTCCCTGTTTGTTCGTTCACACCCGAGGTACTCAATGTGACTTCCCATTACCAGGATCTTTCATTCACTGGAGAATGCCATGCCTTCGGCGGCACGACAACTCTCAATTTCACAGAGACTCCTATCCCACCTTCTGCATCGCAGCTACACATATTGGACGTGCGATGCACGCACGCGCGTGTCCTGATCAGGAGCATTTGGAGCCGCCTTTCACAGCTCCTCGTGCTCAGGATACTTGTTTCCTATGGTGACACCGACAGCGATACAGCGACTTCTATCTTGCATCCCATCGACCTTCAGCGTCTCCAAAAACTCCGTTTGATGATATACGACTACCGCCATAACAGCCTTGATGTTGTATCTACCCTTCGTACGACAGGGCTGCCCCGCAGCATCGAGTGTATCGTGATGTGCATTCCGCACCCGCTCTCTGAACAAGTGTATGACCCTCTGTGGAACAAGGAGCGAGAACTCGCAATTATGCTCACCAAGAAGGACGCGTACCCACTTCTGCGGAACGTTTTCTTGATTCTGGCCGTGCAACCCGGATGCCCCGTACCGTTGGTGGGGTGGGTGGAGCAGTGTTTTCCCACCATGAAACGTACAGGGTTACTGCGGTGTCACATCCAGAGTGCAGCGGAGGCGGACCTCACCTTGGTGAACCTGGTGATAGCGATGGGGAAATCCAAGTAAAATTGAGCTATTTCTTTTTTGGAGAACCATTTGGTACACCATGCAAAGTCGGATACAGTGTGCCTCGGCCATTTTCCTATGCATTATCTGAGCTTCCGTACACGAAAACGCTATGAAGTGTCATTCGCGTAGGTCTTAACCCACGGTACTTACTCAACGCATTATTGTTCACTCCAGATTAAATTAAAGGGGACTCGTATCGCCGTCCCAATCGAGCATTTGTTTTCCAGAAGCGCCTGCACCGCCTGCAAGCGCGCACGAGACAATGCTTCCGCAATCATCCGGACAGAGCAGTGTTATCCACAGCATCGTCCCCACAGCATACTAGCCCATTCAAAACCGTTCGATTTTAAAGGATCTCCCCTCCCTTCCCTCAAAAATGCCAGCTGCCCACGACACATACACCCGTGAGCTCAGCGGACTTGGAAGAGGCTACCCTCTCTATTACCCGGAGCCACACCCTGAGGACGGATCCGTCAAGCTTGGAGACGTAGGATATACGAACGAGGGTGCCTTCTACCGGCTTTTCAACGTGTCTCTGCCTGCAGATGATCCTTCTCAGCGGTTTGGGGTTCCTAACGACTTCGAGCGTCTTGACATGGGCGTCATTCGGACATTTAAAGCGGCTCTGCAGCCTGGACCCCTCCACAGCGGAACCATATCGACACTCGAGACTGACCTAGGAACACAAGGGTAAGTACTAGATAATATTGCTGCGCTGGCGCTCACCGTATACAATTATTCTCTTCCAGCGGCATCTTACCTGCAGAGGCATCGTTTACGTTCAAGTGTCGATCGAAGCGTGGTGCTATCCTCCTGTTAGAGTCGCAGATGACTCGTGAAGAGGCTGTCCAAAGACGCCGTTTCGAAAATTATCTCCGTCGACACTGCCACTCTTGGCACGTTTTTGCCGAATCCCATGACTTTGACATTGGTTTCGGGGATTTGATGTTGGTGACTGAGTGTTCTAAAACTGCAGCTTGGAGTTCGGCGGTGTACTCGAACAGCTCCCGGGAGTTCAGCTTGACACTTTCTGTCGGGAATCCATTTTTTCCATCTGCCGTGGGTGCTTCCGCTTCGAGTGGCATTGAGAGGGCGGGGGCAGTTGAGCTGAGGGCGAGCGAGAAACATGTGGTACCCGGTGGGCCACCTCTTCCGAACGACCATACCGTATTTATCAAAGCGTACCGCCTCGGCACCCGCGAAGCATATCTCCGATCCACCGTGTCGCTTTTCGTGAAGGCTCGGGATACCCTCTTCGGTGAACACATCAACGATCGCCGTTCAAAAAAGAGCCGTTCTGACGCCTCAAACGACTCTACGCCTTCCCCTCAGGCGCCAAGCCCTTTACGCATTGGTCGTCCAGTCAACAACTCCGATGTAATGATCATACGACCGTATGACTCTGTCAGTATTTTAATTACTATAGATGCCCAACGATTCACCGATTCGATGTAGGATTACCACCCTTCGATTGTTTTGATGGGGCTTGCGATGGAGGTTCGTTCTTCCAGCAATGCATTAATTGGTTTATCCTAGCTCGCTACTCCAACAGACTGGCGATTCCGACTGCGTCATCTGTCATGACGACGAATGGTGCAATGCAAGCGTCGACTCAGAGGAATCTCGCATTGTTGAAAGATATGCCGATTTTTATTTTGATCACGACGTCGGCATGCCGGTAATACTTTCTGCTGAATGGAGTCTTTACAAAACTGACGTCGTGATGACCGTAGTGGCTAACCACAACACATGACTCCGAGGGCGAAATACTGCCGCCTCGTGAGGATCCAAAAACGGTGCGTGAACTGTGTTGTATAGGTAGGGTCACTATTCTTACATTCCCGTCAGATGTTGAAAGTGATGGACATCGATCCAGAGCAGGGTATCGACGATGAGGATTCCCATGCCATTATCAGCTGCAAGAAATTCGATGCAGCGCAAAACGTCCTCCAGAATACATCAACAGTCGTCAGCGACGAGAAATTCCCGTTGGCCAGAAATGACGCTTTCCAAGGTCGCGACGCATCCACAAAATATACATCCTCCGTACCATCCACCAGTCACATTCCTGCTTCGTTTCGTAATGATTCCAACCATCGTCCAGTCCCAATTGCCAGAAGCCATAGTGTTTTACAATCAATTATCAAAGGACGAAAAAGCTGGAAGACTATGAGAGGGGGTGAGGTCGTGTGGCCTCCGGAACTTGAAGCTGCATTACTCGAAGGTTGGATTCTATGCGCTACTTTGGCGTGTCAATGTTAATTAACTTGTCTAGGTCTTGAATCGTATAGGCCAGACGACTCCCGGGAAACTAGGATCCTTGGCCGATTTCCATTGAGGAATCGATTCATTTCTGACTGGATCTTCCACAAGACAGGAAAACGGAGGACCGCGAAACAGGTTGGCAGTAGACTTCAACAACTTCGGGACACGTGTGGTGGCAAAACGCGTAAGGTTCCGTCATTCAAACCTGCACATGCCAGTACTGACCTCTTCGATCAGTAATAAAACTCTTATCTCCTTCCCAGACGCGCCTACCTCCAAGTGGCCACGACTGCAGCCCAGCTGACTCTGGCTCTAGCAGCTGTGACACTCGTTCATCTGTCGATACATGGAGCTTACCGTCAACACCTGTGAACGCCCCTATAAATCTCCCCTATTTTCAGACTATGCACCCACATCGCGATCCCATGGATGCAACGACTTACTACGACTCCATTGTTGCCGACACCAGGACGTCCTCGTGGAAGGCTCGTTCACCTTCTGTGTTGTGCCCAGATGGCGATGATGACAGTCCTTCGCTGGATTCAAGAAGCTCTCGAGGTATAACAGTCAAACAAGAAACTGACGAGTCTCGTGATATCGATAACATGGCGGTGGACTTTGGCTGGATGACATCGTGGTCGACTGGGGACTGCTGATGGACGAGATTATGACCGCTCAACGCTTTGTACTAGTATTTTACCCCTTCTATACATCTCGGGCGCTTTGAGCCGGGCTGCGATGATATCAACAGGATCACTTTTCAAAGAACGCAAGACTAGAGTACGTCGCGAGGTGAGGTACTGTTTGAGAGTGTCAGGAGTTGGACTGGTGGGTCGTAACTCGGGGTCTGTCTTCGCTCCCTTTTTTTTTTTGTTCGTTCTGCAGTTCATGTACTGATCGCTCCCCTTCTGCTCGTGAGAGATAGCATTCGCTATACGAAGGTCTGACTTGCCGTACTCTACCTGTTCAGTGCTCGCCGGCTTTGGTGGCGAAGAAGCAGCAAACATAACCTTCAGTGGCGGTGTCTCCGATCGCTGTTAACTCGAGGTATAGGTTCCGTGTTGATTGGCCTCAGCATCAGGACAACGTGATCGACCTCGAATGGTGTTACATCAAAGAAGGACGTGTGATACATTGTTTTCATTCAACGACAGATATCTTGTACCTCATCTCCATTTCGGCACTCAATACATTTATACGTGTGGAAGCACGTCCAATTCCCTTCGACAGGCACCTCGGCACGCCTCCGTGGAGGGGATTTACAATTCATGAGTTTGTTGCCGATTGGAGATCTGTCATCGGCATATCCTGGGAAATATCTATTGTACGCACAGCCTTGCATTATTCGATGATCATCTTCCCCTTGACACTGCTTTAAGAGACCTATTTAACGTTTAACCCTGCTTTCCCAGCCACTCAACTAATCAGATATCACTAACACAAAGCCGTGAACACTGACGCAAGATACAGATTCAATTGTACAGAACGTTTGAGATAGACCCTCCCATCTCCGTTATGATGTAAGTAACGAACGCTTCGCACTGCATGCACGACTATTCACAACTTGTAATAGGGAGGGGCAGAAGCCTGAGGATTCCGATGTCCTGGCCCTCATTGACAGGCTTGAGGAGGTATTCCGCGATGTTGGGCTCTACAAAATGCTCCTAAGGTGTAGGGGCTCAGGCGCTCAGGAACTTCTCAATACGTTCCAATTGGTATCTTCTTCTTGATGTTTCTATCTACCTGTATAATTTATCGTTGCATCAGCTCCTCGACACACCGATGCTACATATGCACTTCCGACGCAGTCTCATCATTGCCACTCAACGGCTCTCCAGGAAATCTGGGCTTTACCCTGCATGTTACGAGCTGAGGAACGTCGTACAAGAGGGGCAGGATCCTGTGACGGCTGGAGGGTTCGCTGATATATATAAAGGCCACTTTGAAGGCCAAGCAGTGTGTATCAAGGCCGTCCGAATATATCGAAACACTGAGGTCGAAGACTTCCTAAAGGTCGGTTCTTTTTCTTTCTTCGTACAACTACACGAATCTAAGATCATTCGTTCAGCAATTCTCGAAGGAAGCGATACTGTGGGGTCAGCTCTTTCATATCAATGTCCTCCCGATATACGGACTGTACCATTTCTCCAATCGGGTTTGCCTCGTGTCACCCTGGATGAATGAGGGCGACATCAACCATTATCTTCGACGTAACCCTCATGCGCCTCGCCTGCGATTAGTGAGTGAAGATGTTACTTTCGCGTGCTAGCGGATGAACATAGTGGGTATTTCATCCAGGCGGTCGACGTGGCTCAAGGCTTATCGTATCTGCACAAAAACGGGATCATCCATGGCGACTTGAAAGGGGTATGTGAACGTCGTAACCCTCCCTCAATTCCGCAGTAACAGAATTCTTACATAGCCCAACATCCTTATCACCGACGCAGGAATAGCATGTCTCGCCGATTTTGGCATCTCCTCTGTGTCTGACTCAGAGATTCCCTCATGGACCTCTCATTCTTCTGCGGCATCCTCGGGGGGCTCGATTCGCTGGCAAGCGCCGGAGTTATTTGACATGGAAGGTGATCAAGTCGTTAAAAACAGTGTTAAGAGCGATGTCTACGCTTGGTCCTGCGTATGCTACGAGGTAAGTTTCGACGAACTGTGCCTCGTCGTCCTAACGATTTGAAAGATCTTCGTGGGAAACATGCCCTTCGTAAATGTACTGCGTGAATCCGCAGTCATACTTCAGATTAAATCTGGTCATCGGCCTGTACGTCCTGCAGATTCGAGCCCTTCTTGGTGCGACTGGGGGTTAACCGAGAGCATATGGGCGCTCATGCAAGATTGTTGGGAAGCTGATCCCATTGATAGGCCCGCCATCGAGGAGGTCATCGAGCGGCTGAAACCAGAGATGGATCTTGATGTTAGAAGGAGTGGAAGCGCTGTCTTATCTCCATGGCGTTTCCGAGAGAGAACAATCCAATCACGCAATATGATAACTGTGTCTGCTCTCGAGGAGCTGCTGCGCCATGGCGGTTCGGAGAGGACGGGACCAGTAGCTCTGACCGAGAATTTTCCTGATGGAGTGTCTGGTGTTCAGAGAGGTTTTTCTCAGCGTCTGCTCTTTTGAGGCAATTTCGGCTGACTCAGAGTCGTGATCCCCAGGCTCAGTGGTGTATCCAGCCCAGATCTTGAGCACGCACCCACAGCAATCATTTGACCGCTTCTCCCCCGACCTGCCACCACAGTATAGTGACTCTACGAGCCTGCCTTTACGGACTGGTATCTCGGAAGATCCAGTGAGCCCCAGAACGGAAGACCGTCCCGCACAAGCGAACAGCTCGAACAGGAATGACGATAAACAATCGTCCGCTACTCCCTCGAGACCAAGCGTCTTCGACGTTCGGGGTTTCTGGAGGGACTACATTGGAGAAAAGGTTCGGACTTCAGCGATATTTCCCTGAATACATTTTTCACACTCCTTAGATAACCTTTCTCTCAACGGAAGACATCCTCAATCGCCTTGAGTTGTACCTTGGGTATCCAGTCAGCAAGCAACACAAGGACGGTCTCGGACAGCTTTTAGACAAGTTCGGCAAAGTCAGTTTGGGGAGTCTGGAGAGGGTAGTCGGAGCAGGTGATCTTCGCGAATGGCTAGATAGGTTCATCGAAGGTACGATACAAATTCCATCTAGCGATTGCTGGGTTGTGACCAGTTTTAACAACTCACGTAGGTCGGACATCTGAACCCGACACTATACTCCCTCAGGGCAACCGCCAAACGCTTCCTCTTCTGATATGGGTCGACGATAACCCTGATCATAATCAAGAGGAAGTCTTATACGCACGCCAGTCTGGAATCAACGTAATCCAGTTGAGGTCGACTACAAACGCGAAGGCATGGGTTGTGGCGAATGATGGTATAGCAATTTGCCCAGTCGCATGATTCGCACTGACTTACGCACCTCGCATAGAACTCCTCAGGCAGGCCCACAGTTCCTCTTCTGTCCGCGTTATCTCGGACAACCACCGAAACAATGACCTGAGTCTATTGTTTCAGCCGCGGACACCTGGAGAAGAATTCCTGCGTTTTCTCCGCAAACGCCACTTCGATTTTCCTGTCCTTATTTACACGGGTTCATCGGTTGGGCAGACGTTTTACGTGGAGCAGTATGGGAGGGCGGGATCGACGTCGTCTGCACGCGTTTGCTTTGCTTACTTGACGGCGTTCGCAGAGGGACGGACGGACGATATTGGTCGTTTGCACTTTATGATGTGACGACACTGCATAGACACGGAAACAACTGTCTGTTGGAAATCGGCCCCTAGTTTTTTTTTTTCACCTTCGTTCCGTAATTTCATCATGTGCATTGTCCGCGTTTCGCAGACTGCGACTGAGGGTAAGTATTCACGGTCCTTATGGTACATGTGTATACTAATCCATTCATTGAAATGTTTCCTGTCTGCCTTCTCAACCCCACACTTTCCGCCGTCGTTCCGACCGTTCGGGTGCGCAGACCGGATACTTTTGGATTACGACGGCTTTCCTTTTTGCATGGAAAAGGTCTTGGAACAGGAGGGCTAAACACGATACCCATCATTTCCCTGTTACGACATATCCTTTCCGTCGACCGGTTGAATTTTATTCGTTATTGCTATTACGCGGTAGCCACCGCTAACCTAGACAACAAGAGATGGGAGAACGAGTACGAATTTGCGGCGCTGCGAGTGCCAACATCACCACGTGTACCTCTCCATGGCCTGGCGTTCCCCTCCATATTATCGTCACGGTTGGGGCATTGCATGCTCGTAGTATCTATCATAATGGGAATGGCTATCCAATGACATCAGTGCGTTACTGTCGTGCACGTAAGGCAGCTGGTTCGTCTCCACCATCGTCCGCTTAGTGGGGGCAAAACCACAACCAAAAGTAGATAGACGAAACGGTGATAAATTCACTAACATGAATTTCGTCAGGAGGAAAAATACAAGAATCATATATCAAGAGTCTAGGTGACACGGCGGTCCAGTAGGTTCATTATATTACATTTATATGTATTCTTCAGCATCCTCACTCATTGAGTTTGCACCCGCAGCTAAACAAAGAAGGGAGCGAACGTCAGGCGGTGTTAAAATGACTGGTAACAGGGTTTGGGACCGACCTTTCACCACAACCGCAAGAAGCGCACTGGCAGCCGGACTGGGAGGCGCAGTTCTGACCGGGGGCACAGGCGCAACTGGGAAACAGGAGCGTGTCCGATTAACGATTGTAGAAAAGGATCGAAGGACGAAGAGACTTACTTGGCACCGCAGGTGCAGGATGTGCTGCCACAGCTAGATTCGGCGGCGGCAGACTACAGAGTTTTGAGGAAAAAATTAGCATTACAGAACATTAGGACAAGTGTGTCTGAAGAACTCACGTTGCACATGGTGCCGCAATGGCAGGTCGAATTGCCACAGGTGGAGTCGGTTGTCTGAGCAGCCGGAAGATATGGGATCAGGACTCGCAAGGAAAGATGGGTACGAGAAGACTCACGTTGCACATGTTGTCGAGACGCGATCTGAAGTCAGTTGAGAATTCACTGGAAGGGAGCTTAATACCGTCGCAGGTTCAATCCTGGTTGCTTTTATACCCTTCACCCGTTCGTTGATCGTTATTTGTCCTGGAAATTATCCGCCAAGTCTCAGCGTCCAGAAAAGACCGCATATTATGATGTTTAAGAAATGCCTCACCAGTTAGCCTTGTCACGATGACTCAGCGTTAAGCTCTAGAAACTTCGATTGTTATCCAAATCCCCGGCACTTATCCGATCTGGGGATCATCCGTTAAGTCCCTCAGCGAACCAAAAATATCTCCAACAAATGCCTCACCTCAATCAGCTCATCACAATAACTCAGCTCTAAGCCCTAAGAATCTCGATTACCAACGTATTTAAAGATAATAAATTTTCACTGCTTACTGATCAAAAAGTCGCTCGGGATCCAGCAAGAGCTCCAGAAAATGCCTCACTTCATCTTGCTGCCTCTTAGTAAACGACGGTCTGGCACCATGCCTCGAGAATACCCCTACCAGGACTTCAGGTGCAAGCGCTCCGATGATCGCGTCTTGATGTTAAAACGAGAGTCGATTGAAATGCTACCTTTGAGGGTCATGATGGTTCGAGTTCGGGTACAGTGGCACGGGACTCCAACGTGTCATCCTCACGTGTTGTACAGCCACTACATGATTGATTGAATCAGGATCTCGTGTCGCCTGAGCCTTAAAATGCAACCTGCGCGCGTTCTCGTTTCCTCCCTCTCCCTCCGGAGGCAGTCGTTTTTTTCAGCTATCGTTACTGTGAATCGCCGAGGTTGCGCTTCTTCGATTCATCATTACTGGGAGGATCTCCTACCCCGGGTTGTGGATTTGCGAATCTGTAAGCCTCATCGCAGTACTGAGTAACCTCTGACGCTTGATTGTCCAGTTTCTCGTGCCGGATTTCTTCCCCGGCTCGACGCCATCCATGGCTTGGCATGTGTGTATTATCCGTCCTGTTATGCAGATCATTTCCCTATGTCTCATTTTTTAGACTGTTCTGTGCAGAAATGCTGCTGCGCTGGCTGCGGAGACAGGTATGGGGACACCGTAATCGGTTGCGGACATAATATGGAGTTGCATTTTGGTAGTGGAGGGAAAGACGGAGAAGCAATCGGCGTTGACCGTCGGTCGTCTGGAAGAGACGGAAGACCTGTTCGACATTAAAAACGACTATCAGCACTAACCTAGGATTCCTAGTTTTTGCTATTCCTATCTTCCTGCCTACTAGCCTACCAACTCTTTGAAGTGCTCGATTGCGCCCGCGAACACGTCTTTTTTCCCTGACGAGGAATAACATACAGCCACCCTTTGACGCCTCAATCCATGTGCGTACCGCATCCCGGACACTTGTACCATCAAGACGGTTCTTCGTGTAACGTACGCCCATGTTGTACCATCCTAACTTCTTCTTGATCCTACGGCAAGACGCCCTAGCAGAATAAGGTTCCCAAGGGAGAACGGGGCTTTGGTATCGGTACCGTTTACGATCAGCCTATCTGCTGTCGAGCAATCATGGGGAGTACTGCTACGCACTTCCACAGCATGTAACAAGCGCCTTCCTGTCTTCGGCATTCACGCGAAATGGAACCGACGATACTGGCGCTGATCGTAGTGGGATGGCTGGTCGCTCTTGATGGATTGAGAGCGCATATATTGAGGTGGGTTCTGTTCATTTACGGCTGGAAGGCTTTGTTTAGATGCACCTGCAGACAACCCTTTCACCCCGATGCATATGGATAACGCGTCGTTGTTGTTTCAACGTAGGCGATACCAGCGTACGTTGACAGCGTTGTATGCCGACTGGTCTTTGATACACCAGATTATAATACTCCTCACATCGACCTCACGGAATCCCGTTCCAGGATCTAATCCACGTCAGAGGGAAACACATGCGGAAGCCCAGGCGACGGAAGTGGCTCGGGCGGCGGCTATTGGACCTACCTCTAGAACAGTACAGGTGGGTCATAATTCGGGGTCAGTCTCCGCTCCATTTTTCTGTCCTGCAATTTCACTTGTTCTGATGCGGCTGCCCCTTTGCTCATGACAGTGGTCTCGTATTTAATTGTACACCGTCGCGATCATGTTGGACATCGCGACCCGACTTCAAGATAACATTATATCTTCCTAGGATGAGCGAAGTGTTCGGGCGGAACTTCAGCGTCTACGTCCGATGCAGTAGGATGGGTGGGGCGTGGTGGCTATTGCACAAAGTAGGGGGTGTACAGTGCGTTGTTCGGTCGGCATAAATGGAACTGAGGGTTTTGCATCTCGGGCCGACGTAGAAGTTGTGGATGATGGTATTTGCAACACGATGCTGAAAGATTCTTGGTGTCGGAGAGTTGGTTCAGACCAACAAATTGGTTCGTCGTTGTCGCTCCACACCCCATAGTGCGCTGATTTGAGCTCTGCGGGATCTTCTACCGTTGCTATGAACATCTTTTCCTGTTTTTCACAATGACACATGGCGTAGCAACCTCTATTCGTTTGGTATGTATGCAATGACCTCGCTGCAAATTCGCTTTTTGGGGGCTTTATATGCACAGCCCATCACGGTTTGTGTCGATGTTGACAGGCGCCGCTCCCTGACACAGCCTGCACAGCCATTGTATGATATAATTATGCCCGAGATACCGCCTGGATTTAGTCCACATCCCCTGTTCGCAACGCCTGTTTGTCAAAACATATCGCTAGCTGCGGCACTATGAAACGAAGGGCACCACCGACAGAGCACGCCCCATCAGAAACAAAAGTCACAAAGCGCCTCTGCGCAAACCGCACTGTGTGCGTCCCGAAAACCTCTTCTTCTTTGCTAATACTCATCAACAACATTCAATCAGGCAAACTATTGCTGAAGTTGAGGTTCTGGTCAGCAGACTCGAGAGTATATTCAGCGATGTGAGACTATACAAACAGCTATTGCGATCTCAGGGGAAGGACGCACAGAGTCTGCTCGATACCTTCCAATGCGTGTGTTGTGCTCGATTGGCTGGCCTGCATCGTAGGACTGATTACCCCGTTAGCTGCTGGATAGACCAGAACCAAAACTACATTCACGCTTTCGACGAGCACTCATCATCGCGACTCAGAGGCTATCCAAGAAATCGCACCTATACCCTGCATGTTACGAGCTGAGGGACGTCGTACAGGAGAGTCAGGATCCTGTGGCTGCGGGGGGATTTGCTGACATATACAAGGGGACATTCGAAGGACAGGCGGTGTGTATGAAGGTAGTGCGGATCTATCGCAACACTGAGATCGAGCACTTCTTGAAGGTCGGTTACGTTACAATTTTGGGTGGTTCATGTAACATGTATTCTGTGTGCAGCAATTTTCGAAGGAAGCCATACTTTGGGGGCAACTTGCACATCCAAACGTCCTTCCGACATACGGCCTGTATCGATTTCGAAATAGCATTTGCCTAGTCTCGCCCTGGATGGAACGAGGCGATATCACTCAGTATCTTCGGGACAATCCAAATGTATCTCGCCTCCCATTGGTATGCTCAGTTGTGTGTCACTCCAATCCTGAATGCCGGTTGACTATTCGATTTCACTAGGCTGTCGATGTGGCAGAAGGTTTATTGTACTTACACAAGAACGGAATCATCCACGGTGACCTAAAAGGGGTACGAGGCCATGTTCACGTTCGACTACTTGTCTTGATAATATATCCTACAGCCAAATATTCTCGTCAATGATGACGGCGTAGCATGCCTTGCCGATTTCGGTATCTCCTCCGTTTCCGATCCAGACATACTCGCGTGGACATCGCATTCCTCTGCTGCGTCGAAAGGGGGCTCGGTTCGATGGCAAGCACCAGAACTGTTTGATATGGAAGGCGATCAGGTGGTAAAGAATAGTGTTGCGAGTGACGTGTATGCCTGGTCCTGCGTTTGTTACGAGGTATGCTGCGACATACACCTCTGCGAATATGAATACTCAAAATGAGGTTGAAGATTTTCACGGGCGGCGTCCCCTTCACACATATTCTTCGTGATACCGTTCTCATGCTGCAGATCAAAGCTGGCATACGGCCCACACGTCCTGAAGAATCGAGCCTTGCTTGGAAACAATGGGGGCTAATGGAGGAGACGTGGTTGCTTATGGAGGACTGTTGGAAGGAAGCTCCTAATGAGCGCCCGAGCATAGAACAGGTCATTGAACAGCTGGCTCCAGAGTGGGCCCGAGACGAACAGCCAAAGCGGAGCAAGGCTCTCCTATCTCCTTCTGGCTTTCGGCGGAGGATGACCAGTGCATTTGACGTCATGGCTGCCTCTGCCTTAGATTGTTTGTTGTCTCTTGACGTTGACGTGGGATCAGCACTGTCGGAAGAAGAATTCACGCGTCGGACAAATGGAGTGGTACTCCCTTCCCCGGCACTAGACCTCGGCCCTAACGACCCTCGTAGCTTAGACGATGAAGATATCTGGTCAAGTAGGGACGCAGAACTTCTTACCTCACCTCTTCTGGAAACGTCGCTTTCACCTTCCTTGCTGGAAACACCGTTTTCGCTGAGTGATGAACCATCAGAGTACGATCCCCTCGACCCCCTGTTCTTATCAGACATATCCTCCCCGGACACCAGCTTCGTGGCGCCTATGCACGTGGCACGGGTTGCAACTGACGCAGTGCTAAAGGCCAGTGAGAGACGGCGTGTCAGGCACCCCAAATTTATCTGCCCAGTTCCGAACTGCGAGCAGGCGTTCACAAGCAAAACCAATCTCAGCAGTACGTGACATCCTCTTATTCGAATTCGCATCGATTCTAGAGTTGAAGTTTCTCATTGGTCCTGCAGACCACATTGACGCACACGACGGGGTTCGGCGGCATCAGTGTGAATTTTGTAAGGAGCGTTTCAGGACGCGGGCAACATTGAAGCGGCACCAAAGGAGTGCGAAGTGCCCAGGTTCTCGTTCTCGCTTGCTGGTTCCGGTGAGTCGCTCACGAACGGTCTGCTTTCCATGTCGCAGTTCTCATTCAAGACCGAACGCAGCCCACTTGATGAATCTGGGGATGATCCAGTCGATTCCAATTATCGTAGAATAATAGCATCCGGTAGGGCCTAGATGTTAGAGTGTATATACTTGAACGAGGGGACACGCGAGGGAATGGCATCACGCACGACGACAAGTAATAGGAAATACTAATAAAGTGCGAGAGTGGTTGATCGATGGTCTACAATGAACGAGTGCTTCTAAGCTCTGAGTTGGAGCGATGGCGGCGAGAATAGAATCACGTTGGAACAGAAAGGGTTGCAGCTCGCTGCAGAATTGCGGCAAGTCTGACGTCTGTGCTGGGATTGGTATAAAACAGTGGGCGTGTGATTAATCATGATGAGACTGCCCTAGTTAGAGCGCATGGAGATAGCGCCACGCGGAGAAGTAGCGCCGAAACGAATCCAGTTCCACAGCCTCCGCAGTCTACACCCTCTTCCATGCCCTTTACATTCCCTAGGCCCCGCCGCCCACGGTTCGTCCACGCAATCCTGGGCTGCGCCGTATTCCTGGCCTACTTCCTCTGGTTCGACTCATACACGCGCTCGCACCCTCCACCGCTTCCCTCTGCACCGCCCGAAACCGCACCCAAACAGCCAGCCCGCATTCTGCTCGTCTCTGCCCTCCTCCCACTACGACAGGCCAAACACCCCCTGGACTACTACCGCTTCTGGCTCACCCACTTCCTCGGGCCCACCGGCGTACGCTGCGATGTCTACTTCTACACCACCCCCTCGCTTGAGCCGCTCCTCCGTTCCCTCAACCACCCTCTCAAACTCACGATCAACACCAACTACACTACACCCTTCTCCGTCCCACCGCTCGCACCGCACAGGGACAAGTACGCCCAGATGCACGCGTGGGATCGCGAACAAGCGCTGCACAGCCCGGAGCTGTACGCCGTGTGGAACGCTAAACCGTGGCTCCTCAACCACGCCATTCATGCCCTGAACGGCTCATCTGGAGGCGAATACGACTACGTGTTTTGGACTGACGCGGGGTCGTTCCGCAATGCCCATGGGTACCGTGAGTGGCCTGACCGCGCGCGAGTGGAGGAGATGTTCCGTGTTGCAAAGGCAGAGGCGGGAGGTGAGGATCCTGTGTTCTTTCCACTGTTTGAGGTTCCAAGCCGGAAGGAGTATGCGTGGAGGCCGGAGGAGGGTCCAGTAGATGTGGATTTCAGCGAGGGTGAGTGTGTCGTTGCTCTTTTTTCGTTCTCGGTTTCTTTTGCCTCGTTGGCAAGGGGAAGGGGAAGGGCTGGTTCGGTACGATGGTTGGAAGACGCGTGTCGAGCTGTGTGTTGGGGGGCTGGATATTCGTGAAAAAACTGTGTAAGCTGTGGCCATGCATCTATTCCTGTCATCAATCATCGATTACGATCCTAACGGATGAACGCGACACACTTGTGGGGGCCGAGCGAAGCAAAAGCGGCAACGACTCGTGTCCGCCTTTAAATGGTGTTCGTTTCGTGATTGTTGCAGTGAACGATGAGTGTCAGAATGTCTTCTTACCTGTCAGATGACACCTTCACACCAACTGACAACGTCGCATCGCCTTGTCGAACCGTCCACGTTTCCTTGCATCGAGGTCGTTTCCAGGACCTGTCCTTTTGGAGGCTTAGTGGCTCAATGCTCCCCTGTATCTGAGAGAAATCCAGCTTTTCCACGCCTCACGCCTCTCCCTCTTCACTCTATCTCTGTTCTCTTTTACGCCCTTCTTCTACCCAAAGTCCTGACCATCTACTCCCTCACAGGCTCTTTATTCGGCTCCACCCCCGCCGGCATCGCTTGGTACACCCGCACCTTCTACGCAGCCCACGACCATTATCTCTCCACCGCCCCTCCAGCGCCGTCATCCCCTCCACAGCATCCTCACGCGCCTCCATCTTCTTCCTCCAATTCCGTCCCCTCGTCTTCCCCACCACAGCCCTTCCACTTCATCGGCAAGGACCAAACCCTCATCAATACCCTCCTCTTCCGACACCCCTCCCGCTTCTTCGGCGTCATCGCTCCCCTACGCACGCCTCTCCTCCCCCCCGGCTCCACATTCTCCTCCTCAAGACCACCCACCAAACCCTTCCTGTATCCATACGCCCTGGGCCTCGCTCATGCCTTCGCCCGTTTTCACACCGATCTGCGCGTACGCGCGGCGCTGAAGCTGCACCTCGTGTGCGGTGTGGACTGGTACTACTACCAGTGGTGGCTCGCGGCGCCGGTGGAGCGGCGGGAGACGGAGTTGATGAAGGGGTGGGATATTACGAGGAGTTGGAAGGAGAAGGGGTGGTGGTGGCGTTGGTGGTGGTGGACGAACTGGGTTGGGTTGGGGCAGGCGGAGCATGGGGGATGTGGGGATCCGGAGACGAGGCTGGTGGGTGTGGAGAGGGTGTTGGTGGGGTTGTTTGGGAGGGAGTGGGTAGAGCAGAGGAGGGGGTGAGCGGGACGGTTGGGCTATGTGAAGGGGGGCTGAGGAAGCGGGGCTGGGAGTAAACCAAAAAGCGTGTTGTATACCATTATAAGTGCGAGGTAGGCGATTTCCACGATGTTCAAGATGCCTACGCAGACGGCCTGAAATGCAACCCACACCGAGGTACCTCTAGTGAAGCCTGTTCGAACGAACAGCCTAAGAGAAGTTGCGAAGGGACGTAGCGTCCTTCTCTTGCGGCGGCGCGTCTCGCCTGTGTGCGGCTGTGGCGGGTATGGGTTGGCGGGGGTGGATATAAAGGTCCCAATGTTCGTGGTCAGCCAACCAGCATTTTGCCGGACGACGGACTGAAATGGATGCGTACTCATGTGATAATGTGCATCCGAGAAATACATCTGAACGCAGAAAACGAGGGTACATGTGTATCGATCCGTGTAAATTCTGGGATTAACCTCTCGATCTACAGTCTTAGAAAGGGGAATGAAGGATATGTTAGTCGAAGGGGAGATGTCTCTGACGGCGAAAAAAAATGAACGAACATAGACTCGATTCCCTCGATTCTACGCATTAGCTAACACGCTGTTCCTTTAAGGTGAATCGAAACTTGATAGGCTTGTTCGAAGGTAAAAACCTATAAATGGCGTTTTGAGATACACGTTTCATGAGCCAGAGAAGCAGTTTTTCTGGTGCGAAAATTTTCGTAACATGATGGCATGCAAGGATCCTCCGCGTGTTCTTAGACCTGTTTATCAATGTCACCAGGGAAGAAATTTTCTCCCAGAACGACGCCTGTGGTATTTGAACGAGAGCCCCGACGCCGGGAAATGTCCCCGACTAAACGAAAATTCGTCAAGGAAATGAGAGGGTTGAGACGCGTATGTGGTTCCTGCTCAGTTTTTCAGATGCCTTCAAGACTATCTATAAATTTGAACCCTGCTAGACGGACATAGAACGCGAGGGATAGGGCAGGCGAGCCAACAGAGCCAACAGGGGCAGGTTGCAAAGAAGAGATAAGATAAGATAACGAATGACTGGGAATAATTTTCACGAACCGGTCTGTTCGTCGTTCTTCTTCCCAGCTCGGCGTGTAATTCTCTATTTAACATGGATTTCGTGTGCAGAACGCGTCTGAGATCCATGGTATGTCAGTACTCCTGCGTTTGCCGATGATTGAGCCAATATCTGGTGAGCGACTTGTGGTGTCATCCTGACTGCCAACTGATCTGTGCGGATAGATGGGTTCAGAAACAGCGCGATACACCCAATATCTAGCCAAACTACCACCAGGCCCTGTCGCGAGTTGTCCTTTCAGGTTAACGCCCTCTACCATCGCTTCATGAGCATCTCCTTGTCTTCCTCCACAACCTGAGTCTGGCACTCTCTCGGCAGGGGTTTTACCTGCATCTGCTTGGGAGATACCACTTTCGTGACAGTCTCTGGCTCGTTAAGCCTCATCATGACCAACTGCAAAATTCTGCATCTCCTCGCCGCCTGCACAACACCCTCATCTAGGAGCAGCAAAGAACGTTCGTAGGCACGACATGATGACTTTGACATCAGAGAGGACGGTGAACCGCGATGAAGACTTGTCCGTCCCCTTTGGACGCTTCGATCTCAGACCTAAGCTTTCGCCTCTACTTCCTCATCACAGCATAGCACCATCCCCAACCCCGAAACCCGGGACGACGACATCCGCATAGACCCATTCCTCTGCTATCTACGCTCCCTATCACTTTCCTATTCACCGACTCACTATATCCCGTCGTCGTTATATTCGTGCACATTGGCGACGGAGGATTGCTGGGATGTCCGTATCCGCTTGTATTCGTATCGACGGACGTCAAGGTCTATGCGTTTCGTGTTCCCTTACGCTCTCTGGATGATCCATGCGTAGTCGTCGCCACGGACGCTCTGGTGCAATTCCTTCGTTCGTTCCCTTGTATTTAGAGCCACGAATCCCTGTTGCAGCCACCGCACCGCCGTCAATACAATAGTCGTCCATTCCATGCCGCAAACGAATCATCATGGTAGCCGGGGTGGGCTTGGATTGTGGTCTCGACCCCTCAGGCCTCAGGAACGAGGCGGAAGGAGATGATGACGCATATACCTACAAGTTCGGGCCTCAGTCAGTCTCGATTTTCTTGAACGGTCTCATGGCCAAGAACGGAGCTTGCCCCGGTGTGGTGAATGACCTGTCGTTGTATTGTCAGCCGACGGTGTGCAGGGGGGGGGGGTATATATTGAGCACGATGGAGATGGCTAGTCTGGCCCGGAGCGTGTCGCCCTGCTCGGGAATGGTACCGGAGATATCTGCATCTATATACCGAATGATCACATGACCGCGACTCAGCTCCCCCGGCGCGACGAACGGAAACTGCAGACCGAATGCCTCTCGGCGAAAGGCATTCTGGCATTGCGCTTCTGGAACTACGGTGTACCGCTCTGTATCCATGTTTGTATTCTTTCGCAGGCCAGGGCAGGGATGACGATTCGACCGAGAGCGGCGCGTGTTGCTCGACAATCAAGTCTTTGGAGTGTACGAGCGTAAGCAGGGCTATATGTGTTTGAATCAGCCAGTGGGCGGACCATCTGAATCGTGAACGGAGGTAGGTATTTTGAGGGTATAAGGGATGTACGCTGGTGCGTTCAAAACTGAAGTAAGAGGAACGCTCGAGTCGAACAGAGATCCTCGGAAGCAAGATCTTGTTCGAAACCCTGGGGTAAAACTACTGAAGAGATGGCAGTGTTATTGACACCTGGTCTGTAATGCAGTGCTGCGCAAACGACAAATGTTTCGGAGCGAGTCAACGAGGAGATTACAAGTTGAGAAGGAAGGGTACTTAGGCCTGTTCGCGTGCCTGTAGATTTCCCCAGAAATCGACGACGATCAAACGCGAAGAGACGCGTCGAACCTGACTGGATAAGGAAACATGGAAAGATAAGATAAGATAACGACTTCCAAGAATTCTCACAACCAACAGCGAACCATCCGCATCTCCTCATCGCTTTCTGCTTTTCTCGTCTAGCTTGTCACATTCTCGACGCCCCTCTCAATCTGTGCCTTGCGTCTCCAACCAGGGGAGCCACAGTGTCACGACCCCTCCCCCTTGCATACGCCGATATGATCGAGTCCGTATTCGGTGAGCGGTCTGCACTAGCGTCCCGACTCGCTGCTAACCTACCTGTCTCAATAAGACATAATGCGCATCGCCATAAGTAGCTAAATTGCCCTCAGCCTCCGTTGTGGGTCATTTCCGCCGGCTTATGCCCCTCACGGCCTGCACGAACACTGGCTTCTCTTCCCCCTCCCCAATCCAGCCCAGGGATCTTCCAGTGGTTGTTTTACCTGCGTCCTCCCCCCACGTTATTCGCCAGTTTCTGGACCTTCGACGCGCCATCACCCACCCTCATGGCCAACCAGGAAATTCTCGATCCCGACGCCGAAAGGATGGAACTGCGGAAGGATACCACGAGATGTCCCAAGTGGTGGGATAGTTTGAAGGCATAATCGGGCGAACGCGCCAACGAGTGTCTCAACACAACCCATCATCCTCGTCGTACCCTCGAACCCCTAGCTAATATCTCAACGCCACCATCATCCTGAAGAATGGAAGCCAGGCGATACATCCACATGACGAACGACGCGTTCCGGAACAACCGTCCCGCTCACCCTTCCTCCTCACATTTTCCTATTTCGAAGGGTTCCCGGCGTCGACCGCCTAGAAAGAGGAAGTGTAGAACGACAAGTACGGCGCTAGTATCATGTTCTGGCACTTGTACTACCAACACACTTTCACCTTGCCTTTCCTAAGCCTAGTGCAACAACATCGGATAATCCACGACAATCCAGCTCACCTGCCCTCGCCACGACACCCTCATCATCTTCCGATGGACCCCGCCTCTGTATATGGGGTGCGAACACCACGGGACATCGATCGTCTTCCACACACACATCCGAAAGTTAAGGAACATGCACGGATGCGAGAGTGTGATTACCATACGTATACGGAAGATCGTGTTATCGATAAAGATGAAGACTTGGAATAACGTAAGTCCCACCCTCGCCTTTACACCTCCTTTCCCAAAGGCTAACCTCCATTTTTGCAGAATAACCATAACGTGGACGCTCTCTTCATCGTTCCTGCCACTCCCTCCCGCTTGCTAGTTCATGCATCCCGCTGCCGTCGCCGTTCCCGGCAAAGTCACGGCACCACTCGCAATTCTACGCTCTTCCCACGACGTTCAGCATCAGCGTCGGGGCCAGAGTAACTCCTCGCTGCAACCGCTGCTCTTCCGTCAGTCCTCGTTACGGGCGGCACCGCCACTGCCACTGCCACAGTCCGGGAGATCGATGAGATGAGAAGCCGGGGGGGACCGTTGGGCTGTCAATATCCGCCTACATTTCGTTACTAGTGGGTCTCAGCCTCCATAATCCAACACCACACATTGCAGACGCCCCGTGTGCCCCCCCGGCCAGCGTCATCACGGAGGCCTTCACGCACGCCCTTAATGTGGAAAGGACAGTGGGCGAAGATACTAAGATCGTGACGCATACATCTGCTTGCTTACAAGCCTGTTCAACGTTGGTTTCGCGTTCTCTCTCCCCCTCTTTCTTCCGCCACCGCCGCCGCTACGTCAGCATCAGCTGGACATTCCGGGACGACGCCATCATGGAGAATGGAGATTTCGCCGGCGTACACGATATGGGGATCATACCGTGGTATTGTCAGTCGCTGCGCAGACCCTGACCATGGAGCACGGACGCAAAAAAGCCAAGATTGGGCAAATCGAATCGGTACGGAGTATACGGCAAGTCGATGGCACTGCTGCTCAGGTTTGGATTCGAAGAGTGAAAGCGCAGAAGATAAGATAACGCCAGTTGAACGATGGTCTGCGGAGGTATTCACGACCACCGTGGTCCATGTCGGCGTCTCTCAGGACATCATCGATCGTGGCCTCGACGAGTTCTCATATCGAGTGGATTGCTATACACTTCAAAAATGTTCGCTAATTTCGTCATCTTTTCTAGCACCTTCACGTCACCCCCTCTTTAATCCTATCGTCTTGCTTGCAAGTCGTTTTGGTCAGGAAAGACATCATTTTCTTTCTCACCGCTGCAAACGCAGGATCAATGCAACTCACGATGACCGGAAACGCGAGACCTTGCCTGTAGAGACGGCCTCGCAAACCCCAATTACATCGGTTGCTTGCATTATCGCACTCCCTCAATTGAATCACCAGAACAATAATATGAATAGGTAGGTGATGGGTATAGAATATATAGAATATATAGATAGATAGCTACAAGTCAAATATAATATCATAATTTACTAGTAATTATCACGTCGGTGGTTTACATGTAGAATCCTTTGACGTGGACCGAGGAATCGTTATACGAGTCCGACGTAATATTCGTGGCGATGTTCCCAGAGTTAGTATTAGCAACACTGTTCGAATATCTATCGCTGTTTCCGCCAACAAACTGAGAATCACTATTCAAAACAGCGAAGGAAGGAGTAGAGATGGGTTTCCATACCGTGAATTGGTCTGATGACGATGCTGGAGATATTCCGTAGTTCGGCTGTTCTGATAAATCGAGTGGGCGCCTGCCACCAGCAGTGGCCGTATGAGGGTCTGTCTGTGACTTGGTGTACTCCGGTGGGTGTTGCACAGCTTGTTCGATGCTAATCCTCCCAGCTTGCTGCCTTGCCAACTGCCGCTTTTTCTGCTTCTTCGGAACCTCCACCATGACCAAGTCAACCCAAGTGGCATCTTCCTGATAGTTGTCATCCGTCTTCAGCTAAGGATGTGATAGTCAGTGTAAAGTGCATGACGGGCAACATTAGATGCCCACCCCGAAAATCCACATAAACCGACTCAATTTTTCGTGAAGATCGGATATGGTGTCGGGGTTAGTCAAAAGCCTTGCCACGATCTTGATTCGAGAGGCTTCTTCCTGTAGATAGCCCTTCAATTTGGTCAATAAGCTTAAAATAAAGACTTAATTCGGACTTCCCAGAGCATAAGTACAGACACTCACTGGGCAAGCTCATGCAAAAACTGGAGATATACCGAATCCGTTGACACTGTGCATACAACGCCATATACAAGTCCACATGCATCCTCTGCCAAGCGGTATGCCTTCTGATTATACTTCAAGCCCTACACACAAGATATTAACTTGGTAGGGAACGAACGGCTTAGCACATACTTGGGCAATATCGAGAGTTTCCAACGCCGAAGCAGCCGATTCCGAGAGACTGGGAATGGACGAATTCTGAGTCGCCTCTTTGAGAGTCATAATCACACAGTTGAGCTGAGGGTGGTGTGTCCCTGATGCCATGGCAGAGGAATTGAGAAATGTAGATAAGTATATATATCAATTCGGTGTGTGTCGTATACAACACTTTCCTTGTGCAAGGCACATGTATTTGTGACCATGGGCGCCCAGGACAATAACTATTAGAAGAGTGTTACATGCCGAATCCCGCATTTTGCCACTTGTTTAAGGTAAGCAAAACTGAATTCAGCATGACCGAACCCATGTGGCGGCATGGAATACCACCACCTTGATGCGTTAAAGCAGGCGCCATGAAAGGTTGCGTCCGGGGCACAGATATTGCGTGTTAACTCCACACCGCCGATTCGCAACTAAACGATATCTAGGAAGATCTGGATTATCTGATCAGCCACACCCATGATCTCCTTTGCTTGACGTTTGCCTTCGTTGCGACCATACTTTGTCGTCCTCGTCCCGCTTATCATCGACGGGCCTTTAAGTGATACTTCGTGGATATTTTCGCTGGATAGCCGAGAATCGAAGCCACCTGCCATGGGCTTCTTGACATCCACAGTCCATAGTTATCTCATTCAAATCGTTACTGACATGGCCGGTTACTCGTGACCCATACACGCCAGAATGCCTATTTCATTTCCGCATGGGTCTTGGAAGCTTGAATCTGTGGCTAGAGCTCGTCTTCCATGTTGGGCATGTGTGTAATTTCGGAAAATCCCTAGCAGTCAGATGAAATGTTGTGAACATGCTGCATCCAACAAGAGGAGTTATCAGCGCTACGGAGAACCCACCATTGTGGAAGTGCTAATGATATAGCGAGGCATGAGGGGGCTGGTCATTTCCCCACAGAAGAGAACGCCACAGATAGAATAGGTCACGACGACGACAAATAGCCTTAGCGTGAAAGTAAAACAAAGAAATGATCAAGACCAATCAAGGTCTAACCATAGAACAAAACAGAATAGAAAGTAAAAGGAGAGGGATACGTAGCGTATTGTAGCATTGAAAAGACTTCAGAATGTTTGAAAACGTGATTGAAAAATGTCACGCGCGTTGGCGCCTTAGAGGGACATTATACGTGGGTGATCAAAAGCAAGATTTAGCCATTCGAGAGGTGGGCGGACACCTTTATACAAATATACACAACTAAGGAATGGAGTATGTCATAAAACAAGGCTAATGGGGAACGGGGAAGAAGTGGAATGTCGATGAAAAAAAGAAGGCAAAATGATTAGATAAGATATCGGCATCGGGATCATCTCGGACCGGGAACGACTCAGGGCAACTCGGTCAACGCATCCATGTGAGACATGGTTCGTCCCTACCGTCCAGCAGTCGAAGCCACTGTCACCTAGTAGAATAACGATGGTACACATAGATAAAGTGGTCTCTACGGAACGATCGAGGGGAGGTGGGTACAACTGTGGCGTGTACCCGTAAAGTAGAATCTAGGATGAAATGTCAAAGTATTAGTACAAATGTTCAAACAGTTCAGATTATAGCATCGATATTGATCTTGAACTGAGCGTGAGAACGGTGTGCGTGTCAAAGTTGAACTGCCACACCGTTCATCCTTATAATAACAGATCGACTATCATCTATTACATAAGGTTTGTTTGGAGACTACCGTTCATCCTTGGGCTTTCGAGATCTGGCGAACAGCCGTACAATGGCGCCTCACCCAAATTGTACAACATATACATATGAGGACGACTGTAAATGGGAGATATTGTGGGTTGCGAGGTCTCTTTGTTTCTCGCGGGTCTGCTGACAACGTATGTTCAGTAGGACGTCGGGACACGAGGCAGAGGACCGAGAGATAACATCCTTGGTCGCACGGTTCCAAGTCATTCTTTGCGACGTTAGGCTATACAGGAGAATGCTAGGGTTGCAGAGTTCAGATGCGCAGAGCCTGCTCGATGCAATTCAATGGGTAAATACCACCAGCATCCTCATCTCGGGTATCACTCACGCCAAGCCAGGTACTGGACACACAGAAAGTTGATTTTGGTTTTCGTCGCCGTCTCATTGTGGCAACGCAGAGAATTTCCGCGAAGTCCGGTCTTTATCCAACGTGTTATCACTTAGAAAACGTTGTGCGGGAAAGCCAGCATCCTTTGACTGCAGGTGGCTTCGCCGACATCTACAAAGGAGACTATGAGGGTAGCAAGGTCTGCTTGAAGGCCATCAGGATTTATGCATCCACGAAGATCGAACATTACTTGAAGGTAAGGTCGCTGAGTCATTTCGGGACAAGGCGTCTTACAGTCGCACTGCGCAGCAATTTTCGAAGGAAATGATACTCTGGGGACAGTTGTGTCACCCCAATGTTCTTCCAATATATGGATTATACCGCTTACAGGCTCAGATCTGCCTCGTGTCCCCTTGGATGGACCAGGGTGACGTCAATACCTACTTGAAAAGCCGTCCTGAAGCAGCTCGTCTCCAATTGGTAATCCTTCTAATTGTGATTATCTGAAGCTCGTTAACGCCGTTAGGTTATTGACGTCGCTCGAGGGCTATTGTACTTGCACAAGAACAAGATCATTCATGGAGACTTGAAAGGGGTACGTCCCGATCATTATGTCCATTCAAGAGCTTCGATGCGTGGTATAAAATCAATGTTCTCAACAGCCAAACGTGCTTGTTAACGATGTTGGACGAGCTTGTCTCGCTGATTTTGGGATCTCCTCGGTGTCCGACCCAAACATACTTGCCTGGACCACCCATTCCTCCGTGGCGTCGAAAGGCGGCTCGGTTCGGTGGCAGGCACCGGAGCTTATTGATATAGACAACGATGAAGTCGTCAACAATACCGAGGCAAGCGACGTGTATGCCTGGGCTTGCGTTTGTTACGAGGTACGCCTAACGTCATCCCCAAGATCCCACATACTTAAACAAGGCCAAGATCTTCACAAGTGATATCCCATTCGCCAGTTTACAGCTGGATGCTACCGTCGTACTCAGGGTTAAATCAGGCGCTCAGCCAACGCGACCACCAGATTCGAGTCGTTCTTGGCGTCATTGGGGGCTAACGGAGGATATTTGGTTGCTCATGCAACACTGCTGGAGTGCGGACCCGGTCCAGCGACCGAAGATCGAAGAAGTTATACAGCGATTGGCATCTCTGATCACCATCGGATATAGCGCTATTCCAAATGATGACCCTATATCCCCTTCATATTTCCGCAAAAGAATGGTCAAGCCTTCAGACGCGACAATTGCCACCTTGCAGTCCACACTGGATGACCTCGTGGATCTCACGCGAGACATGATCGACACCGATGAGCAGGAACTCGGCAACTTGGATGGCTATCTCCTGCAGCCTGAGTTGAAGGTTGAAATAGAGAGAGATGAGCTCAAGATGAACGAATTCATTGAAAGGGGGCCATGCTTGGAGAGGGGTGACGCATCCGAAGTGAACTTTATCGCCAGCCTGGACCACAATGAGCAACCACGCCCACGGGAACGAGCCATTCATGGCCATGGGACGCCATTAGTTTCCTCACGAAATCCTTTTCGTCAATTGCAGAAACCGTTCTTGGCTCCTTTTCGGACAATGAGCGGCAGTTTCTGGTCCATAGGCGGCAACCAAAATACATATACGGGCAGCGTCATCAATTCCAACTCTGGTAATACCACTACCAATATTGTTTCGAACTCGAACAACGATTCTTCCCTCCACATCTCGAGAAGTGAATGCTGCTAATGAACTTCATGCTTACGTACAACTGATCATCAGCGTTTCATAGGTTTGTACGGTCGAGGAAGACGAACGTACTAGCCAGCAGTCTATTTCCTCGGCTAGAGTGAGTCACTCTTGATGTTTCATTGCAGCCGGCGGAAGGCAAGTGATGGGGCTCTGCGAGTCATGAAGGTGAATGGAGGCGATGAGGACCGAGCTAAGTGTACGCTCTGGGACGGCACGGGATGATCTAGACTGCGGAGCGTGTCAACACGTCATGGAATATCAATTTAAGTAGTAGCTGTCGTCAGATTCTTAATTGAGCTCGGGACTCTGGGGATCATGCGAAAGGTATGCTGCACGTTTCCCTCGAGGCGTCCGGAAAACAAGAGGTCACCGAGGCACTAACGTGGTTTGGGTGTTGCATCGGATTTGGAAGGTACGAAGGTACACTTCATATCACGATGTGTTGCTGAACGTGTTTGACCAGGATATGACGGCGACGCCCGCCATTATTTTCATGATCAGTGGGAGAGCAACTTTCCCCCGTCGGCAAGGGGCGTCCTCGGTGAACAGAATGTACAGTCCTTCGGCCTGATACTGCAACTTGTTGTGTCCTGCTTTGTTTAGTCGCGCTCATTCTCTTAGTCGTCCGAGTCCTTGTTATAGTATCGAGGTCCTAATTTTTGTCTGCGGACCTTGTAGATCCAAATCTCTTGTAAGGATTCACGGGTATCAATGTCGCACATACAAAATTTATATTATACTCCCGAACCACCAATACATCAACCCGTTTCTCCTACTTGGATAGTGACAACAGGATGAACTTGAACAAAAGGTTCCCGTCAGAACTTTTCGAGGCTTGATAAATGGTAGAACTCATGAGTCCTTCGACGAAAGGGATTCAATGGCATCCTGCCCATAGTAACCTTGGATCTTCTTGTACCCTTGTATACAAATCTTGTTGACGTTCATCAGACAGTCTTGTGCAAATTGCGTAAGAACATGACACGGCACAGCCACTTCTTGTACTCTGGACCACGAACGCCATCCTCACTGTACTCACCGTCACAAACACGTTCTCCCTCTTCAGAATCGACGAAAGAATTGATGAAGACATGGAGAATCATCTGGGCCCTCACTACGATCGTCATAAAGATTAAGCCGCGCTGTCCAAATTATATCCACAAAATACAGGTTACGATGAAACACTAGTACAAACCGTATCAGTACGCCTCAAGTCCGTATGGCGAAGCAGGAGGTATTAGGGAAGCGCCCAACCTTTCTTTGCCTCTTTTTATCACAGCTTTCGCCCCCGTCATAGAGGATAGTCACTCCTTTACTGCATACTCACGGCCCAGAACGCCAGACATCGACCACCTTTCAAGACATCGGGTTCGACAGACGGTGTATTCTTTGCCATAGATTCCACAGTTGCGCCGTCGAAGTAGGTGTTCAACTCCTGTTGAGAGGAAAAGCGGAACCGGTGATGACATGATACGGTGGGGCATCGGTCGGGTATTTCTAAAGGTGCGTAAAAGAGTCAATATTGAGGTGTGAGATGACGACGGATCTACACTTACCAGGAGCGAACACCCCCTGTTTCTCATTAGTATCATCCCAACCCTCTTCGTCATACTCTTCGTCGTCGTCACCCCATGGCCCTCGTCCTCGGGCCACTTTGCTTTCGGTCTGCCCACCATTCGCGGCTCCGGATGACTGCTCGTCGAGCTGAACAGGTATCCTAGGATCAACGAGATCGATCTGCGCAATATTAGCCCACAGGGGTGCCGGAATAATCGGGTGTCTGGTATCTTCGTCCTGTGCAAGCCTATCACCCGTGTACTCACGCGTTTCTCGCATCGCAGACAGAGCCCTCGATCCGCGCGGCTGGTCATCCTGAGAATTAGGCGTGACCGCAAAGGAATTCCCGTAGCTCGCAAACTCGGTCGACCGTGCGTAGCGCTGCGCATTCCTGGGTCCGCCTTGCTCGAAATCCCACCGGAATGAGGCCTCCAATGTCTTGGGCTCGTTAACGTGTAGCTGGTGTGAGATGGATGGCGTGAATACGGTTCGATCTCCGTCGCAGGTAGTGGGTATTCTATCGTGGGTGTGCTTTCGCTGCACAGGTTGATTTCTTGGTCTATCCCAGCCATGGGTACGCTTACTCGTGGATTGGCGCCCTTCGACGTCGTGTCGGAAGGAAGATGAAGTCCCTGGTGCATCTTGCTCAATACCGTGCAACGGCGGCGTCGCTGAATATGATCGCTCGTCGTCCATTATCCCAGTCGGCTCAACATTGCACCCCGAGGGTGAGCGTGACCCAGAACCTGTGGGGTTGATTCGTAGGTCTTGATGCGAATTTCGGGCCCACGCGAGTCCCCTGGAAGCAATTTTGTTACCTTCTTCGTGCGGGGGTGGGGTGCGGTTCGACGGATCTTCGCCGATGTACAGCTGATCGATGAACGGGGCCTCCAGCACGCCATCCTGGGTAGTATGCGTTTCTGAGAACGATGAAATAGTCCGTTGGTCGCCTCCAGGCCCGGCTGAGTTCTCGGGGTGCCGCGCAGGTAATCCGGGACCCATGAGGTTGGGCTGCGCATCACCAGCCTCCCACCACTGCTTGCAATGAGCAACGGCTTGGTTCTCTCGTCCGCTACCAGGAACAATACGGCGACCCATGACAGGGTGCTCTTCGACATCCATGCGACCGACGGATCTGGACCACGTCGCTCTACTCTTACCCTTGTCACATACGGCTTGCATCGACGCTGCAATATAACTTTCTGTTTCGGCGACAGAATCCAGTCGTCGATTGTTCCATACTGACGCCACCAGATTATTAAACGCGAGGGGGAGCCTGTCCGCGCCATCAGCGAACACGGACGTCTGCTCAGCCGAGGTGAAGCTGAATGTATCAGAGGGATCGCGGTCCTCGTCGATTCTGGTTGAGAGGCAATATCCAAGAGCGGCTGGCACGTCCTGGATGCTGTGGGCACTGAGGGACACCTCTCGAATAGCATTATCAGACTCTCCAGCTTGGGGCGGGGCTCGAACTTGGGCGCCTGGTTTCACGGGATGGGATGAGTCGGAAGCTTTTGCCTTTTGATATACTTTGGTGGTTGGCCGAGCGGGAGTTGTTCCCCTTGCCCTCTTCGTAGACCCGCTGCCGGTGTATAGCCTTCTCGCCCTCTACATGGTCATGAGCTACGTCAGCTTTGGTCCCCGCGTCAGCAAAATGCCACAGCAACAGTTTCACCTGGGGAACGGGTACGCCCAAGATCCGCTTGATAGCGCGGCATAGATCGCGATGCTTTTCCCAAAATCCACGATAATACAACGATCGCCCGTCAAGCTTGATCCAACGTTTGCATCCACGGCATCGCACGCGCTTGGGCTCGACCTCTGCAGTCCAATCATCCTCCTCGAGCTGTCGACGGCGCTCGGCCACCTCCATAATGTTTGTGCGCCTCTCGTATCCCTCGTCAGCCTCGTCCGAGTTTTCGTAATATGGTCTCTCTAGTTGCTGACCCTCGGCCCCGTCGTCGTTGGTGGCATACGCGGCGAGTGGCGTGGATGATGCTGTGCGAGCTTTGGTGGCATTTGGGGGGGTTTGTGTCGAGGCCGGTGTAGCGATACTTTGCTTTTTGCGTGCGTGACTAGTGGTCGCCCGGTTATACGCCATGGCTGGGTGATTCTCGTGGTGTGTTCAGCTTATGGGTGGGGGGAAGCAAAGGGAAGGTAGGATCGGAGGCGGTATAACAAAATAAACCAAAGAAACATTGGCGGAGCTGCGATCGCGGAGATGACGTCGAACAGCCACTCACGGTCCTTGTGTTTTTTTGGGCAAATGGTTTTATCGGTCACCCATCTCCACGTGTTGATGGCCAACGGTATTGTTTGTGCCAATATGCCAGTGCCACCCCTCTGTCGCCATCCATCGCCCCCTCGACATTCTGCATCCTTGCGGGTCAGAAGACTTCTCTGACGCCGTCCATTCTGATTTATTTTTTCTTGCGTCTCGAAAGGGTTTTTGGCGGGGATACAATTGCCTTGTTTCTCGTGCTACTGCCTATGTCGCTATCCCCAGCCCATCCTGTCCCCCACACTCCGTCTGACGATGAACAATCCATCATCCTCTGGGTTCCTGTTCCTATGTCCTGCCATCGTACGTTAGATATTGTCCGCCAGATTCTCCCTTTGTCAACATGCCTTCCAAGTTTTACTTCCCAGCCGCAGCCAAGCCGACAGGACGAACCGAAGCTGGGATGCCAACCATTACTCCCGTTTACGATCCCACGCACATTCTGGATGCGCTAAACCTACTCGCCGTCCATGTCTTGGATGATCTCTTTGCCCGTTAAGGACGCTAAATTCCTCTCGAGGACATTCAAACACAAAAGTAGGACCCAGGTCGTATGTCGAGGTTTTCGTCTCCCACCGCTTGACCGTGCCTAACTACTGTTCATTTCAGCATCAAGCAGACTACCTCATCACGGCTAGAACGCGGAGGTTCGGGGTCCTATGCTACCAGGTACGGCACAATTTCCTCGACAATTTTACGCGATTGACCTTCTATCTCAAAGTGTTCCATACCCGATCCACTGCGGAGACACCCAATACCACATGACCCACGGCTGCGTCCTGGTCCCTTTGTCATAATTTCGCGTACACCCTCTCTTCCCCAAAAATAAGATATTGGATACCGAGGAGCCTCATGATATTCGACAACTACAAACCGACCCTCGACTCCTCCAGTGGTCTATGGCTATGCGTGCACACTACCGGCCGTTCTCCCGCCTTATGTAGACAGCGGGCTTGGAGAATATGGATGCTTTCGATGTGCTCGTCACTGTCGCTCGCTGACCATGATGAGCCAATGCGGTTGGGTGACCGTTCAAGTTGACTGCGGGGATGCTATTCGTAATCATGATAGAGGCACCCGCCAGTGAGATGAGCTTGGGAAGACATGTTACTACATATGAGATTGGTAACGAAAGCCTAACCGACGGAGGGGGGATATCCGCTTCGTCGGGAAGACGGTTCCCTCTATGAGAGTAGTAGGCTTCAAGCGATGTAGCCGATTAGTATGCAATTTTTTTTTATCGCCCCCGAGTTGTAATCTCTACAATCTTCGAGTCAATGACAACCCGTTCGGCAACCTGCGTAGACCAAATGTCACTTGAAATTGACATCATTGTGTGACCGCCCAGTCTGCTGAGTTCGAAGAACGTATCAAGGGTCGACATCCGGAGATAGCATTGTAACAGACGCCGTGACGTGGCCAACATCTGTCTACTGTCTGCTCATCGTCGGTAATGGTGTCGAGATATCTAGGAACGATTTTTTCTGCCATTTAGTCTCGCATTGGAATAGCAATATTTCTAAAATTTATATCAAGCCTCTGAAGATAATGTGTTTGACACTTTTACCCTTCGCTCGCTGTGGTTGACGAGGAGGAGGTTCTATCATTATGCCGACGTCTTCATAATGCGACAATCCTTATTTTTGTGGACCCTTGATATATTTTGAACTCAGACGGCACAGATTTGGCAGCAAACCGTCAGCTGATCATTTGATAAGTCAGCAATATTTCTCCCTCACGAGTCTGTCTTGTACTTAAAGCAGTTGACAAGCTGTTTCCGATGCTGGCTATCTATTCGAGACGTGTGTTTCCTGGTCTGGTTCGTATTTTTGTCTAGCCTCCATGACCTAACATCAAATTCTAGCAAGTAGCCGTCCGTTGATACCTCATGCTGAGGCATCAACAATTTCCGCACGGACCTAGGCCAGCTACCTGTGACCGCAACACTCACCTTGACTGGCCATACAATTCCTGCGGAGAACAATGGAGAATTTTAATAGTTAAATGACTGTTTCTTCCATTTTGTCGTCGTAATCGTGCGTCTATATTCGGCCCCTCCGCAATGGCAGCCTCAGAAGCAGTTCCAAACAACGTATCCTCAGATTCTCCTCAGCTGCTATCTGTCGCGGACGTCGATGAAGCTAACCTGATCAGCCGCCTCCGCGATCTTACCCTCACCAACCGTGCAGGTCCGAATGTACGTGTACATGCTCATTTTCCTTTCCTGTAATTCAGCTTTCCTGTAATTCAGCCACTTGGTTCGCTCTTTCAGGATCTTCGTGAGATAGGATGCCCAGGACACCAGGTAGTCCATCCAATTGGTCAGAAGTTGGGCTGTAGCTGACGAGGATATGTGTAGTCGACTCCAGGGGATGTACGCGAACCCATAACAGCGAAAGCGGATTTAACCGAACTTCCGGCATCAGAAGCGAACGAGGAGACAACTCCCCGTCAATTCATCTGGGACAGTGCTCGTGGCCTGCTTGGTCCTGGCCCCATGGCTTCTCGGTCACCAATGTCCACTGTTAACCGTCGAAGCAGCCAGGAAACGATAAACGGTCGCCGCCAAAACATTCCCGCCGAGACGAAAACTGACAGAGCTTCTGATGTCTCTCCTGCGATCGACTCCATTGAGCCCTGTCATCCCTGCTTGTTTCCCGATGCCCATGACATTTCTGATGCGTTTACAGGGGTCTTCGTAAGCGCTCGCCTCACCATGTACTGTGAACTTACCTGATGTGAATATCTATAGGGTGAACACTCCCAAGAGATCGATCGCTACGATTTCAAGAAGTGCCCCAACGCTACTCCGTTCTCTCCCACTATCTCGGATTCAGCGACAAACTCAGTGTTCAGTAGTCTTGAGACCGATTCAACGGGACGCACTACTCCAGATTCCGGAGAGGAGGAAAACGACTTCCCCGATCTCAGTGATCAGGAAGAAGAGCCTACCCTGACATTCACGTCTCCGTCAAGCACCCCGCTCTTCCTATACGTCACTCCTCCATCATCTCCGATTTTTCCTCTCTCGCCCGAACCTTCAACCGATGTTACTGCATTTACGTGCCAGTTCAGCGCGCCGGGAGGTGGGGGTGTTCCCTTGACTCACATCTTGGGCCGGCGGCGTGGCTGTATGGTCGATCCAAATGAACCCGCCTGGGGCCAGGATGCGCTTTATCTCCCAGCATCAATCAAAGTCGACCTGAGTGTGAGTAATACTCGTTCTTGTTTATGAATTCTACAGCTGACCGAAACTCCCATTAGCTCTGTGATATCGAGAAAAACTCCGTCGACCTTTGCATTCGGTGCTCGTGCACTAGAATGACACGTGCACATCTTGCGTGGCGCATTGTTACTTCCTTTGCAGCCCAGGTTCAGGTAAGTGATGTTGTTCTCGTTAGTTGGCATCACTTTAGCTAACGCTGCCTCGTTTAGGAGGATCCCTACCTTCATGAAATCATTTCGGAGCTTTGCCTAAAAAGCATTGACGTTTCGCCTCAGGCTGACGGGATTTTTGTCGCTACGATGGATACAGAGTCCTAGGGGCTTTCGAAACCACGCTTCGTGATCAAACACCTCTCTCGCTAGATGCTTTTCCCTGGAGACACCGTCGCGTACCAAGAAGACGATCAGTTACACAGGGCACTCAAATGCCGCGCGAGTCGATACGTCAAACCAAAGACGACAGCTTGAGATTCTCAAGTGGTGACGCTAGATGATCATAACCAAGCGAGTCCCGTTGCATGCACTTTGACATATGTAACCACATTAAAGGCCTAATAAGAAATACCATCGTTTCCTCGTACAAGAGACAATGAATCGATTACAGAAAGAAAGACATAGATTGAAGACAAGGGAAGATCTGGGTATTGAAAGACGGTCCTTTTATCAGCTCGAAGCCTCGTGTGATGGTAGGATCGCTCTAAGGCAGCGGCTGATTCTTGAGGCGCGGAAGTGCGGGTACCATCTGAGAAACCCATCCAATGATCTGCGGGGATTTGATGGTAATGCTAAACGAAATCGATGTCAGTGTGACAACATGGCTAGCCGACTGCGCAAACATACCGGCAACCGTTGGCGGTCGCCTCGCAGGAGGAATCTTGGGACTGAGAGGTATGTGCATGGCTGCTGGATACGGTGAAAGGACCGTAACCGAAGCTTCCGCCACCCGAAACGGACGACGTCTGGAAATGGGCCTGTATGTCGCTTGTCTCGCCCGTGATTTCGAGCACGACGTTGGCTCCGAGGATGAAGGCTGTCGGGACAAAATCGATGAGAGGTGAGCATAGAACTCATGTCACATACGTACCGGTTGGGTACAAAGGGAAGGTACTATAACGTTGAAGTTCTTCCTCAATGGCTTCCTGGGTCGTGTTGGGAAGGGATCCTTCCATCAAGGCACGTAGGCGAGTGAAACCGGGCGAAATGCTTGGGGGGAATTTAGTCAACAAGGATGTTCGAGCATTTCAAACTACTCACACTTCGCCGGGTCCAGTCGTCAAATCAGCGTCATAGAACAGCTCCGAGCGGAGCCAAGATCGGGAGATATCGACGCGCATGCACTCGAATGAGATCTTGCAAGCATTTTTGGCCATGGAGGTAGCTGCAGCAGACGACGCGCTCGAATAGGACGCATTCGCACCGGCGCTCCAGAGACCCCATCCGATACTCGCACCAAATGAGGAAGACGAAGCCCGAGAGGAAGAGCTATCTTTGACGCTGGAGGACGAGATCTCAACGGTGATGGCGGTGAAATAGTCCACGGCGGCCTGAGCGGCGGAATCTGCCTCCGGATCGGCCATAGCTTCAGGGATCCCAGCGTCCTGCGCAAGCCCCGCAACCAGGTCATTCTTGTTGTTGTCCTGTTTCGCCAAAGCGTCTCGTGCGGTCGTGTATTCTTGGATTTTGGCATTGTTTTCTTCGATCAACTGCGAAGCCAGCCCATCTGGCCCAGCCATTTTGTTGTACATCTCGTTCTGGGCTGCCTCGCTGAGCGCATTCAGTCCGTCGATGTTGGCCTTGGTGTTATTGGCTTCGGCAGTGTGTAACTCGGTACGGGCGCTGTCGAACTTTTGGTATGCTGCAGCTTTGTCAGCGTCCGAGGCTTTGCTGTGTCGAAAAAAATGAAAATGAGAAAAACAAGCTTGACGAATCATGGGCGTACGTACGGGTCTGCTTGTGTTCGCTGGTAGGCATTGCGTGCTTCAACAAAGGCCGCCATCTTCTGGTCGAGTATATCATCTCCTACAACCGGTCCTGTGGGCTCGTTGGTGACGGGTTTTTTCTGGGAGAAAAATAGAAGATTACGTTAGTCCGGCTCGTAAGGGGGGGAAAAATTGTGTCGAACATCCTTTAGCGCCGTGAGCATGCTGTTCATCTTTTGCAGGCGAGTTATCTCCCATGTATACCACTCAGCGGTTCTGGTTTGATTAGTCCCACTCAGCGCCTTATTCTTGGCGAGGACAGCCCTGAAAAAAGAGAGTCAGATATGGAGGCAGACTTCGAAGGACCCCACGTACCAATTGGAAGGTGTCAACTTCACTTTCTGGTATTCAACGGAACCGTCTGTGTCCTGAATAACAGCAGCACGCATTGCTTCCTATCGATATGGGAAAAGGTCAATAACGTTCGGCGTTTTCGATGCACTGGACAACGTACTTTGCTAGCCTCAACACGCGCCATGGCAGTGTCTCGATCGACAACAGCGAACCAGTACTCGACCTCCTCCTTCTTTCCAGAGACGACCCAGTCCATGTACGCAGCTTGCATATAGTCGCGGTAAGTACGAGCGTTCTCGCTGACCCAAATGTCGTAGGCGGCGCGTTTGTCTGCAACCGTGGTGTTGCGGGGATCATTCATAGCCGTGTTCAAGGCGTCGTTGAAGGCCTTCGTCTTGACCTCGAGTGCCTTGGTATACGCTTCCTGCTTTTCCACGTAAACGTCAATGCGCGACTTCGGCATAGTCTCGGGATCTTGTGTATTGAGCCATTCCATCGCTTTCTCGTACCTCGCCTCCTCTTCTGTGAGGTTATTGGGGTCGGCGACGTCGACGCCGACAGTGGTGCCTACGGGTGAAAAGTTAGGAAGAGAAGTGAAACCGCCGGCAGGTACGAACCAGCTGGTACGAGTTTACTGATCGCAGCATCGTAACTACGAGCAACAGACTTTCCCGTAGGGCCGAGCTGGACTGGAGCGAGGACAGGCAAATCATCGCAGAGCATAGCCTGATTGAGCTCGGTAATGTTGGGCAGAATGGGTGATGTGGCGTTGCCGCTGGTATCGAACCCTTCGGTATAGTCCTAATCATAGCACGAACCAGCGAGATTATGATACTGCGACGATAACCGACGGAAACACTTACATCGAAATTGACCACTTTTCCCGGGACCATGACGGTGAAAAACTGTTCAAGCGGAGCGGGCAGAGCCGCTATGAGAGCCTTTCTAATCTCGGTCGATATTTTTTCGGTACGCGCCACGGGGTCAAAGGTAGTGTCGGCCATAGTGAGGAAATGTCCGGGTTGGCAGGTTGAAATAGGTTATACCGTAGTTCAGGAGGACCTTGAATTGAAGAAACTGAGAAGCAGTCTTTCCCTTCTTATACTGGCACGTACAACTTCGTAACGAGTGCCGAACACTTCGTGTTAGGTGCACTCGTACATTCAACTCCGTATATCTCTCCGTGAGTATGTCGAAGTATGAAGTTCGCGCAGGTACAATCACCGCAAGTTCCAGAACCAGAGGGTTCGAAGGGCTAGGTGTCAATGCCCGAATGAAGATAAACAGGATTGGAATATTTGCATTGTAACGATATATCGTCTGGAAGAACGAATGGCGAAACGTTGGCCAAAGCAACACTTTTCACTGGCAATATCCATGCAGTCGCAAATCGTAAGGCGAAGACGAAAACTCACAGCTACATGGCACGCAGCATAACATAACCTTCATGCAACATCTTCCGCTTCTGAAGATAGAAGCGCTGGAGTCTGGTGCCGTCGAAAAGTCGCGTTTCAAGGCATGAGTATCAGTTGCCCTGTGGCAATGAGTTGACAAGATCTTATCGATGTTTGGGTTGTGGTCCCGGCTGGTCTCGGGTCCTAGCCCAGGAACCAGCACGTGATTTTCCCCATTGTTCCCGCCGAGTCTGGATCATCTTGGCGTCGGTTGACTGCTTCTTCGCAAGCTCTTCAACTCAGGCACCTAGAACTTCGCGGGTAATACCACCTTAGATCTTATCGAAACACCAATACTGACCATGGGAAATTTCAGTCTGTGGAACTCTCACTTGGAATTACCATGAACTACGAAGACTCTCTCGAAAGTTCAGGCTATCATCTAGACGTCTCAACGCCCTGAGAAATTCTGCCAGATTGCACCCTAACGAAGCAGATGGCCCACTCATTACTCTCACCCGCGGCCATATATTTTGCCTTCGGTACGCTGCCAATGCACCAGGAAGCCAGGTGTGGTCTCGTGTTCAAGTCCGTGTTGGCTACTGCCGCATTAAGCAGTTTCTCCACAGGCCTTTGTTACAGAATGACCCTGCACGGACTCGGTTGGGTTGGCTGTTGGACGAAAGACGGTGGCTAGGTCCAGCCCTGCTGCACTCGAAAGTGGAGTGCTTCCCCTTCTTCCACGATGCAGGGTGATATTGATACCAAAGGACTCAGGAGATGAAACGGTTCCGGGAATATAGGTAAAAAAGCAAGTCGTTTGTGTGATTTATTGCTTATGGGTTAACTATGCCATAGGATTTCGTCTGAGAGAACATACGCGAAGATTACTGGTACAATTCCCGTCCACCTCTGGTGAAATTTACGAAAGTGTCGTTGAGACGATGCACATGCATACCCACGAATGGTTGTTCTCATGAATTACGACACTCTGTTATCGGGCTCACTTCACGTTGACTATCGCTATTCGTTCCTGTCCTCCGGTGCTCCGGCTCCGGGGTCAACTGGCGATTTCCTTTCGTGCTGGAGAGGTGGTTGTGCGGGGCTGAAATCCCGGTTCTATTGAACCACCTGATGGAGAAGCATAGGCTGTTGGTGCTCACGGGACCGGCCACGATCACTGAATCGAATGACAGGTCCGCGCTTCTTCTGGGCCGTCCCCGCTGAATTCCATTCTGCTTGAAGTATAACTCGAAGTTATCGTCTTTCTTTCCAGGAGCAGGAGTGGGGGCGTTCAGGGCAATTGTGCGGTTCTTTTTGTGTTATATGGATTTGGCGATTGACGATTGTGTCTAACTGCGTCAATATTTTAGATCTTTTCGTCCTGCGGAATTCTAAATGAATGGTCTACACGCGAGGCCGTAAGCACTCATCGTCTTGGACAATTATCTTTCCTGCTCCGTGCCACTGAGTGAAGTCTAGACCCACAATCGGACGTTCTCCGACCTTTTGCAGGCAGTCTGGACCATCATACCACGAGGCGATGAGGCTAGAGGGTGTGTACGGACTTGTACAGATTGTATTGAGGACACGAGAACAGTGAAGATCGCACGTTTGCGCACGCAGGGACGATCCAGGAGGGCCAGGGAGACCCGTCTCGGGCTTTTTCCTGGGCAAAGCAGCTCGCAGGTTTTTTTGGGCGCGTGACATCCTATGAGGAAATGGATAAGTCCCTTGTATATCCAGTCATAACGGTGAGTGGGTGACGCTGGGGTGGGGGGGGGGCGTCGATGATCTGGGTATAACGCTTGGGGGGAACGAGACCTTCTCCTTTCGAGTTGAGGCGTACGAGAAGAATTTCCTGGGTGTTGGGTGTATGAACGAGCGTTGGTGTGTTCAGTTGTAGGGGGGGGGGGGGGGGGACGGCGAAAGCAGGTTGTTTTTCTGGGTTTTTGGGTGGGTTCGCTGTGGATGGTGCTCGCCAGTATGAACGAAATATGGAGCAGAATTTCTGTTACCTTGGCCGAGGAGTTCCCTGTGCGGCTTCACAACTGGAGACAAGACTGTCATTTTTTTTTTTACGCGGGTTTTCTGTGAAAACGAAGTATCGTAGAAAAGAAAGCTAGTTGTAACTTATCGTGTGTGGAAGAACGTTCAATCGATCTTGGGCTGGTCCGGATGTAGCCCGACTTGGTCGCTTCTCACTGGGGTACCTCCACCCTGCAAGTCGTTGTTGAGCGTTGTACGTTGTCTATGTTCACTCTCTTCAAATACCGTTAGCGATCGTCTGTGCTCAGCCCTACCGTGTACTTTAATTTAATTCGCCAAGTAAAAAAAAAAAAAGCAATTATCTGACAGTACAGATGTTGATGTTCAGTTATCCTGGCGCTCCAGCTCCGCTCTCTTCGTCTGTTATTCAGTCCTGGTCCGTCGGACCCTCGTCATCATTCTGACGTTTGCCTGCCGGTATTTTAGTACCACGCCCTGGAAGGAACGTGGACGGCTCTTCTTCGCTTTCCTTCTCGGGACCGCATTTTTTTGAGGTATAAGCCGGTATCGCCTTGGTTCTCGGATTTCAAGCTTTCACGATTTTTTTTTTTAGCACAGTATGTATGGTGCGGTAGGCGATTGAGCGGTTTTTGATGATTTACTTTTCCCGGTGTCGGCGATGGGGATAGGAATAGGTGATGTGATGTGATGTGGGGGACTTAGACCGTGTGTTTTGAGAAGCACTGGATTTATCTCTTTCGTGGTTCGGTCGACTGGGTGTCGGAGATGTAGGGGTTTCGTGGTGAGGCCCGGTACAGATTTCGAGATGCCTGATTTGAATGCGGTGAGCAGCTGGGGATATGGGCGTTTAAGGCAGCTCTATGATGGGGACGTATAGCTTTGAAGGATATTTTGAGAATGCCAAGTCTGGTGTTGTATCCAATATTAGGACGGAAGACGATCACGATGATGGCATTGCTGAAAAGAAAAAAAAAGAAACAGCTTCCGAGTCGAAGGTGACGATACGGTGCCACGATCCTCGATCAGATTATAGATAGATATGTGGTAGGTACATATATCTCCTAATAATCCCAGACCGGCGGGTTGGGAAACTGAATTGGATACGCACTCCGCCGTTCAGGGAAGGTTATAAGCGGACGCCACGGCACGGGTATGTATTCGATCGCATCGATGTCAAGGGAAGGGGCGAAGGTTGGATGCATTTCGCTTCGTTGGATAGAAGGGGGTGACCCGTTTCCCGATCTGGCCCCTTTTGAATCGTACGTAGTCAATTAAACGCCCCCCGATATATACATTCCCCCTTTCTGAAACACACCTTCCCTTCTCTTTCTCTCTCCCCCCCCCTCTCTCCTCTTTCCCCTCCCCTCCCTCTATGTATACGGCCAACCCACTCCTCCCCGCCCGTTGCCAAGGCAAACGGCAACAATAACCCACCTCGATGTACAGCCCAGACACACGTGACAGCTGATAAAATTTTCCATCGGAGCCGCATTTTTTTTTGATGATTTGGTGTTTTGGGGGCAGGCGTGGGAAACGAAACACGATTGTCCCTTTCCTGCCACCCTCGTCGCACGCACGCACGCACGCAGACACGCACCTTTTCCGTTTTACCTGCCTGCCCGTTGAGCGTCTGTGCATCTGCGGCTCCGGTTTGGACTGCATCAGTATTAACTTGCCAATTTGTACGTACAGCCCCCGTCTCTGCTGCCGCCGTCGTGGTTTGTCCGACATGTCGACATTGACTGACGTACAACTGCTGTGTCGTTAGAAGCACCCCCCTCCATTCCGTCGCACCGGTGGGCCCGATAGAGCCACCGACCCCCGCAAAGTAACAAGTATGAATCCAAGTACTGTCTCACCGCTGAGACGCAGTGCTCGTCTCGTACACCCACCACCATCGGCTCAGGAAGCTCACCGACACCACCATCAACAACCCCTTCCAGATTCCGCCCCGGCCTCGGTCTCGGCCTCGCGCAAACGGGTCCGCAACGATACCACTACTACTAACCTACAAGACCACGACAACAACAGCAACAACAGCAAGAACTTTACCACCGTCCCCGGACCCTCGCCTCCAGCTGCAGATGCAGATGCAGATGCAGACGTAGACCCCACCCCGCGTGCCCTCCGCGCCCAGAAACGTCGCCGTCTGTCCTCCCCCACCGCAGGCACCGTCACTGGGACCGGGACGACCATCACACCCATCCCAATGCCAATGCCAGCGACGATCCCGATGCGGACCGTGGTCCCCCCACACGTACCCAAGTCCAGCCCGATCCACATCCCCCCCCGCAAGCAACCCAAGTCGTTCGTGCGTTCCCCGCTGTCTTCGCCGCCCCCGCCTGAGCGTAGGCTGGAGCGTGAGCGTGAGCGTACGTCGGTGAGGAAGGGGAGGAAGGAGAATGCGGTTGTACGTTCTCTTTTTGTCTTGGTATATATATGTTCGTGTTTTGATGAACTCTACAGTCGTCGTCGTTGTCGTCGAGTGCTATTGGTGCTACTACTGCTACTACAAGTCCTTCGGGTCTGCGCCGTTCACCGCGCAGAGCGCATGTACCCACGTCTTTGACCACTGCGGCTGCGGCTACGGCTGCGGGCTCTGGTTCTGGTTCTGGCTCTGCCGCTGCCGTCCCCCCTCCTACGACGAAAACGACTACCCCACGCAAACGCACCCACACAGGAAAAACAAAACGTTCCACAGTGGCTTCTCATCGTCCCGCGCCTGTTAACCCCTCTCCCTCTTCGAGAAAGGCGTTGTCGACTGCCGCCGCTCGCACCCCCGCTGGAACGAGTAAGACCCAGGTTGCGAGGCGGACCTCACCGAGACGGGCGTCTACCGCTTCTTCTGCGTCGTCGTCCATCACACCTGCATCGTTGCCGCCAACGAGACGAAGACGAGGACCTGCAGTCCCATCGTTTGGTATTGCTACTCCCACTACTACGATTCCCACTACTACGACCCTTCCCCCTGCCACGGCTACACCCGCCGCGGACGGACTCGTACCCGAGGCTGTACACGAGGTAGCAGCAGCTGACAAGGGCAAGGACGACCACGAGGACGAGGAAGGCGGGCGTGACATGCCGCTTGTGGTCCATGAGGCGGGAGGAGATGTGCGGGATGTGCGAGGGACTTTGGTGGCTCAGCAACAGCAACAGTATCAGCAACAGTTACGACAGCATCAGCATCCTGTGCCGTTGAGGATCGAGATTCCAGCACGACTCGCGCCCGTGCCCGTGCTCGCACCCTTAGCCGCGCCGTCACCCGCACCTGCACCCGCACTTGCGCCAGCGCCAGCGCTTGATGGGTTTGGGTTTGAGGTGGATCGGATGGAGGTGGACGATGCGCATGCGCCTGTGATGCCGTTGTTACCAGTGTCCCAGCACCACCAACAACAGCAGCACCAGCAGCAGTGGGAGAATACGCATACACAGATTCAGGTTCAGGTTCAGGCGCACCAGCCAGTTCAGCAACCGCAGCAAAGGCAGGAACAGGAGCGTTTCTCGTTTGAGCCGCCCGATGGCGCGTCGCAGGGGCAGGAGGTGGTACTCGGACGTGCCGGGGAGCAGCAGGTTCCGTATCCCGCTGCCGTCACCGCTGCCTCTGCCTCTGCCTCTCCCTCCGCTGGGACCTATAGCACGCAGCAGCAGCAACAGCAGCAGGAGCAAGGTCAAAGCCAAATACACGTGCCCCCGCAGCAAGTCCAAGTCGTGCTCGAGCAGTATTCGCATCCGCAGGTTTATCAGCAACAGCAACAGCAACAGCAACAGCAAGGGGGGCGAGCACAGGCGCCGACACAGGTTCATGCACAGGTTCACGCCCAGGCGCAGGTGCTGGAGCCGTTGAGAGTGATGCCGGGGTGTGGGGTGTGGAAGACGGCGTGTAAGACGCGGGTGTGGGAGCTGTGAGTTGGCGTTTTGTTTTCTGTTTTTGTTTTCGAGACACTGACGCAACTTTTTTTTTTTTTCGTGCATGATAGGCAGCGCCGGTATTCTCCGCTCACGATTCGGGACCTTGTTGCGCAAGAGGCGGATGATTATTTTTTGAAGCATGGGTATCCGAGGCCGTGGACTGTCACTGTGGGTTCTGGTCTTGGTCCTGGTCCTGCTGGCGGAGAGGGTGAGGGAGTGGGAGAGGGTGGCGGTGGTGATGGCGGTGGTGAGGCGGACAAGGAGAAGGAGAAGGAGGATGAGGGGAGCAGTGGCGAGGATTGGAGTGATTATGAGAGCGAGTTGAGTGACGAGGATGATGATGATGATGAGTTCGATGACGAGTTCGAGGAGGAGGGGGAGGATGGGGACACGGAGAGCGTCGAGGGTGGTGTTGATGCCACCGGGGAGGGGCGAGCGAAAAAACGGCAGCGTCGGCGTCGGAGTGAGGCTGTGCAAAATGGGGGCGACGGGGGGGAAGATGAAGACGAAGACGATGACGACGACCTTGACGCGGAGGGTGAGGTCGACCCGGAGGCGTATGCGCATGATCCGTCGTTCAATGCGGAGCTGTCGTCTGCGCTTGGTGCGAGCGCGGCTGGGGCGGGGGGAGGAAGAAGGGGGTGAGGGAGGCGCCTGGGGGGAGGATGTTGGCGTTTTATGTGCCCCCGAGTCCGGTGTATGAGCAGGGGCAGGGGCAGGTTGGGGATATGTCGGTGGATGGGGATGTTGTGCCGACCAGGCGGGAGCTGGGGGAGGGGGATGGGTTTGAGTCGGAGATGCAGGTGGATGTGCAGAATCAGCAGCCGGTGATGAGGGATGTACCTCCGCATATGCCGGCGTCGCCGCAAGAGCTTGTTCAGCCGCAGCCGATGTTGGCCCAACCGCTACCGCAATCGCAGACGCAGATACAGACGGCAGGACACGGAGAGATATCACCTCCGACCCCTCCTCGCCCATCCACGCCCACACCCTTATTCAACCCCCCACCACCGCCACCACCGTCACCACCACCACGTACGCCAACCCCTCCGCCCTTAACACCCACATTCTACCCCTCCCCGGGCCCCTACGGCTACGGTTATGGATATGGATACCCCTACGAATCGACGCTCCCCGTACCTCCGCCTCGGCTGTCGACGATCCCGGTGCATACGCTGAGGCAGATGGAGATTACGGGGCCGAGGGTGTTGGTCGGGAGGGGGACGCCGGTGGATCGCGGGAGGGCGGCGCAGTGGGCTATGGGGAGGTGGAGGAATGAGAGACGAGATGGAGCGGTTGAAGGGCAGCGACAGGGAGAGGAAGGGGGGGAGCAGGGGAGGGGGAGGGGGATGGTTAGAGGTGCGCGTGGGTTGGAGAGGAGGCTCGGGAGGGGGGCAGGGATGGGGATGGGTTTGGGGATGGGGATGGGGATGGGGGGACTTCGGAACAGGATGGGGAGGGAGGAGCCATTTCAACCCTTGTCTTCTTCTTCGCCCGGTGTGAACACAGGTTCTACTCAGAGTACGGGCGCACCTCAAGGGAGTCCGGGACCGCAGGCGCCTCTTGAGCCGGATCAGACGGTGTGGGACGCTTTTTTGAGAGTCTTAAGCGAGAGGGCGGTGGGGGTGTGGGGAGTAACCATAATGCGGGTTCTGGAGGAATTGGAAACAGCTCGTCGGGGGCGGGGATGATGATGGATATGGACGTCGATCCCCCTCCGATTTCACAAAGTCACAGCCACAACCAGAACAGAACCACCGGCGCACAGCAGCAGCAGCAGCAGCTCTCCCTCGATCTTTCCTCGCCACCACTCTCGCCCCAGCTCGACCTCCTCGGGATGGGCATGATGGGTATGGGCGTCGGCATGGGTGTTAATATGAACATGAACATGAGTATGAACATGGGCATGGGCATGGGCATGGGCGTGCTCACTGGCGACCCGACGACCGACATGGGGATGGGGATGTTTGGGATGGGCTTTGGAGTAGGCGTGGGGATTGGGATGGCGGTTGGTGTGGGCGTGAGTGCGGTGGGCTCGGGATGGTTGGCGCCACCGCCGTCACCTGTGTCTCCGCCGACGTCGCCTGGAGGGTCGGTGTCTTCTGGCTTGGACAGTCCGGGTTCGGGTCCGGGTTCGGGCGTGTTGGGCGGTGGGACGGGTGAGGTTGTGGGGACTGGCGGGGGAGGGATGGAGGGGTTTGAGCAGGGGGCTCCGACGAGTACGTTGAGCTTTGCGCTTGGATGAGGAGCACGTCGTTCGGGCATGGACCACCGCCGCCGCTGCCGATAATGGCCGTTTTTGCTTTGTGATATGCTATGCTCCCGCTATAGAGTGGACGTACACCACCGGATTATCAGGATTGCATTCGTTCGTTCGTTCGCTCTCAGGCTCTCCCCAACCCTCCTCCCGCCTCACCCCTGTATAACGGGTCATTTATTTATTTATATATATATATATATCCTTGCGTTCGTGGATGCATTTTACTTATCCTCCTCCTCTCCCCACTCCTCCCTTCTCTATTACTAACTGTGTACAATATGGTGTATGGCTATTAGTGTACATGTACTGATCGCGTTAAAGAATGATGGGTAGACTTAGAATGGTTTGGTTGTTTTATACCCGGCTTTTGAAGTCGTACTAGTGATAGCTTTTCTGTGACATGCATGAAGTATGTACTTGAGTGAGCGAGGCGTTGTTTTTCTGTCTGAGGTAATTTTTTTTGTGGGAATTGATGTTTATCACGTTTTCCTTGCGCTTCAATCGCCAGCATCACAAAACGATTCGACTTCGTCTACCCAATGCTGAAGGTATGACTCGGTGTATTCAAGTATGTATGCTCCAATTATATTGTCACATACTGCGCAGAAGGTCGTACTGACTGCCCATCGATATCCTAGTCAGCGCTCCAAGCCCCCACCCTGCTTGCTAGCGCTGGAGGAAGCAAGACTGGCGCTTCTGGGTGATTCTTCCTGCCTAGAATGATTGGGAATCTTCGCCGACAGGTATCTGTCAGCAGAACATCAAGGCACACATCTCCTGTTTACTTCACCCGGTGTTTCTCGGTGCGTGTTCTTACCCCAAATCGTTGCTCTGTGAGGGTCTGAACTCGATATTTTATCCATTGGTAGTACGATCCTTACCGCATTGATACCTGACCGTTCCCGGCGTCGTTCTACTGGCCACGAGTTTTCTACGATCATATACGAGACTCGACGGTATCAGATGTCGCGGTTACTTGCAGAATGTTTAGCACGTAATGAGGCCGTGCGTCAAAACGTCAGGAGTCACACGAAGCCCGAGTCTTTACTGGTTCTACACCGCAAAGCTAGACTTTATTTCGACGGCAGAGCCTACTGGAACATGCCTCGACGCGAGTCCACGACGGTCATTGCAAATTCAATCACTCGATCTCCACAACAAGCGCCCGCCTCACCATTAATGCCCTCCTCCCCTACCATCCCTCTGCAACGTTGTGTTCGCAAACCATGCTCCTACCGCATTGCTCATACAAGCCTTCTCCCGCACCGGTATGGATCATTGCTGGGCTTCTGTCACCAGGAAGCCGCAGCAAGCACGTAATCGCCGCCTCCACCATGTTTCTAGAACACGTACGCTCCCAAATCCCCGAGCTTTCCATGGCCTGATCCTAGCGTCTGCTTGATCCTTTCATTTTGAGTTTTCGCAGCTACTTTGTGTCCTGCTCTCGCGAAGCCCCCACCATACCAATCTCTCCTCTCCGTGCCCCTGCCCGCAATTTCAACCTCGATTCCCAGAAGACGAGAGTCATACCTGCGTTGGGATCCTCAGAACAAGTTTACAGAACAGAACGGAACGAAACGGAAGAAATGGTAGAGATGTAAGTGCTTTTATTCTATCCGCATCAGCGAGAGGAGAAATCGCTGGCGGAACAATACCTTTCTTTGACACGACACTGACGCTCATTCTGTTCCTCGCAGAGGCGATTCCAAGGTTATCCGAGATGCTATAGCGGCTGGTCAGGCAGAGGCGACTCAGGTGTCTTTACGCGAATCTGACGGGGACGATGCCACAGTTCATGGTCTCCAAGAAGCCGTCATCGACTTGCCAGCCTTCAAGGGGTTCACCGACTTTGACCTGGACCTTTCGTGCCTTTCACCACCCCCTTCTCCTCCGGCGTCCATCTACACAGACGCCCGGACTGACTCTCCTCCCGCTTCACCCAGACAGTCAGTATCGTTTCACTCGTCGTCTGCCTCTCGGTCACCGGCAGCTTCCCCAAGGAAGAGTCCACCGCCTCGCCTCCCTCGTAGCGCAGCAAACTCCATTGTGAGAGGTTCATGGCCGCTTATGCGGTATGTTGGTCGTGGAACACCCATTGACCGAAACAGGAGGATAGAATGGGGCGCTATTGGCTCGGAGGACGTTGGGGAAGATGGTGTGCTTTTCTCGACCGTCCGCTCGACTTCTCTGGACTCGGCCTTGCACCCCTCGCAACGTTCGGTATCCCCAGAGTGGAATATCCTCAGCCGTCGCCCCTCGACACTACCAAACCGTGCCAGGAGCCGTGCCTTCGCTCCGGAGCCCGAAAAGCTAAGCCCCGCAATCCAGATCGAAGGTCTCGGAACAGAAAGTCCGGGCGAATGGGCGTCATTCATGCAAACAGTTTTGGGAAATTCCTCTGAATCCACCTCAGCCTCTACCTCCGCATCGACGTCTCAACTACCTGCACCCGTCGTCCAAGAAACCATTGTCGCAGTGCCAAAGGCAGGTATACCAGCCCGATCGTCAATGACCATGTCCCCAGAAGAAATACGGCAGTTAGACGCTGGTATCGATATCGATCTGGGTATCGACGCTGCCCTAGACCTCGGCCTTGGGTATCGCGGTGGGATGAATTGGTTCGATCTCGGCATGCTCCCACCCTCTGGTCGCGAAACCCCGTCAGTCTACTCGTCGCATCCTCCGAGTCTTCTTCCGTCACGGCCACCTTCAATCACCCCGCCGGATAATAGGTCGACGGCGAGCACGAAGGCAGAGCCTGCAATTATAATGGAGTCGAAATCGGATTCGGCGGTTTGGTGGAGGAAGCTGCTGCGGAGGCTGAAGAAGGTGCATCTACTGCTTGGGTCGCATTGAGCCTCGAACCGCCATCGAATTGAACATTAGAGACTGGCGGATTTCTCGCATCTATGTGTGGACGGATGTCCTTTCGATTCATTCTCGGTTGTTTTACTGCATATCTATTCTTGGACTGCTGCTTTCTTTCGCGACTTTCGAGTTCACGCGCACACATTCCCTACTTATAATTTAGTTCCTCTCAGGCCCGTGACGGACCGCCACCATTCCTTCCTACTTTTTTAGACACTCTGGGTAACCCTCTTTGCTCGTGCATACATCGTCCGGGAAGTTATGTCGACACAGCTTCGCATTCCGAGAATAAATGACGCCGAAATTCTGACAGCGCAGCTATATTTCCACCCGAAAACGACACAGCATGCAGAAGGCATTACGCCGTGGTCCTCATGATAGGCATTCGTTCTAAATTCTTCAATCACATTTGACGAAGAGGCGTAGGCAAACTCAGCGTTGCTGAACCCATCGTTGAGCACCATTTATGCTACCGTCTGTGCGCGTACTGATCCTTTTTGATACCTATTTAACGGTGAACAATATTTGCGTCTTAATCTTGCGATGCCTGGGGGGAAATTATGCTGCGACTTACTACAGACTACGTGGACCCGGGAGAGAACACGTTCGGATGCACCACAGAGCTTCGGCCCTCCCATTATACCCTCCATATACTATCTGTGCGGCAAATTGCGACCGAAGAACCTGGGCGTTGTCCCAAGGTTGGTATAGTTTGTTCTCTCGGAGCTGTTGGGAGACAGGCAGGCGGCAATCGTCTTGACGATGTCAAGATAACACTCTCGGGTATACGGGAGTCTACATATGTCCATTTCGTTAGGAGTGCAAAACAAGAGAACATGAAAAGCGCGTTATTAGGACCAAGGTCCGAGTTCGTTCTAATCGTGCAAAAGGATGATGCTTTGGTTCGAGATCTTATCTTATCACACAACCACTGATCTCGTCAACTGCCGCCCACGTCAGTTGACGATTATTTATGTCTTCGACTCTCTCCAATCTCAGTCTTTCAGCTCTTTACATGGCACAGTGAGCTCTGGTATTCAGCTGGCATGATTTATGCTATCTTCGAAGCTAAGTAAAACCTCAAAACGACCATTGTCCATTGACCGTGGTTTTGGGTGGCATCCAGCAGCCCGGGTTCTGTGCCTCGCCGCTGCGACTATTCTTGTTTAGTTGGCGTCTAAAAGAGCTGTGCTGGTCCCGAGTGCGACGATCAGCCTCGAGATATAACATGTTAGCGGAAGCCGTGGCATCGTCACGCTTCCGTTGGTTTGGTTTGGCATATCCCGCTCACGATCTTGTTGGTCAGGTTGTCCGTACAGACCTCTCCAGTGCTTTCCTTGCAACTCGACTCACGGTGGTAAAGAGGTACATAGATCTTCACGTTTAGTCAGTATGTTCCTTCGTGATTCCAGACCTCTTCGTGAATTCATTTCAAGATCAACGACTTTAAGGGATGAAGGCGATCGTGCATATTTCGTTGTGACTCAGGAACTATGGGCTTCGACTGGTACGTTGCTTATCGCCTTCCTTTGCTCAACATTACAGCCTATTTATCTATTCGAGCAGATGCACAATCGGTGCAACGAGGAAACAGAAGTCGTAGACTATTTCAAAGATTGGGTATTGAAGTGTTCAGCGACCTATCGATCCATGCTGTGGAACGCTGGGCGTTCCTCGAGATGGACCCCACGGAGAGAACGAGGTCTCTCTCCTTCTACCTTTCCTGGTATGTCTCTTGGCAATCCTAGGTGTCTCCTTGTCTTGGTCTCACTGTGAATAATGTTTAGGGTTTCCCAAAGCGCTTTCAATAAGGCAACAATCCGCCGCCACCAACATGTGGTCCATTTGCCTAATCAAATTCGTGCAGAGTATTACACTAGGAGAAAGAAATAGTGGACGAAAGGTGTTTCTGGAGGGCGTGCGAAGTGGTTTTTGTCGACGTTCGTGGTGCCTCGCCGTTTATCCATCATGCATGGGACCCAACACCAATTTTATGTTCAAGGCGGTCATCACTTCTCCTCGCGGCAGCAGAACCCGCAAAGGGTGCACCTATATCTTGTATAAACCCCGTTCGTGCCCGAACCGTGAAAATAGTGGTGGTGGTCCTCCGACGTGCACACCGGGACGCGCGTGAACTTGGGTGCCCCGTAGCCTCGCCAGCGAATCTTCAAGCCGGTCTCAAACTTTTGTGGTTTGGTTCGGACAGGTTCTTCGATCGAGTTATCCGACTCTGAATCCGAACATGAGTCCGAGTCCGAATACGAACCGTCGGAAGCTTCGGTAGGAGTGTTGCCAGTGTATGAGGGGTACATTTGGTTGCGCTGGGCCTTCGACGAGAAATTTCTCTCCTACAAGGTAGGAACCCGTCTGAATGGACGCATTTGATGACGAATTGAAACACACCCTTAGGGCCGGCGTCGGGGCTCGCTGGACCGCCCGTACAGATGATGCAGTCATGGAGGAATTGCCCTCTTGCGCATGAGCCGAGTTTATGGTATGACTATGACGATGTCCGGCTGTTTCAGCACCCTTATCCAGCTGACGGCAGTGAGAAAAGCACCTTTTGTACCGCGAGCGGCGTGAGGAAGTTATGCTTCGGGATACGGGCATGGTTAAGGGGAGCATTGTGCAAATCCTCTCCTGCAGTTCTGTTACTCGCGATTTCGTCTTCTTATGTGCTGTGCGCTCTTCATGCAAGGCGATGTCCAACTGTTCGAGTTCCTCTCGCATCTCAGTCAGCTCCTCCGTCGCGTCGAGCAACTTCTTCTCCATCTTAAGTGCATTCGTTTCCATCTCTGCAAGCACAGATCGCAACTTTTTTACTGCTTTGTCCTTTTTGAGCAATTCCTTCCACACTTCGACGTCTGGTACCTGACGATCCTCCGGAGGCATCTTCACGACGCCCTCATACATACATTCCCTATCCTGCTCATGGTTAACAGCCTGATTTTAATCTATGCACTTTGCTCACTAGATCCTTTGTTGAGCAACGACTTCGGACATCTGGTGATCGACTTCGATCATAGCAAGTGTTCTCTAAAGGCTTATCTGCGGGATCGTAAAAAAGCCGCCAGAAAGCTTTCCACATCGCGAACGGTTGTATGGGGGAAACGACGCTGTCAGAAGTAAGTGAAAAGGAGTCATATCTCGTTGTCTGAATCCTTTATACCTACCATGCGGAAGATCGGGCATAACTCGGAGTTTGGGGTCGACACAAGGCATTACTTGTGTCATTGGTGGACAGGCGAGTGGCACTGTTATATGGCAGGGTTAAGCTTACATGCCATTAGTGACAGTTGTAATCAGCCGGACGGCATCACAGCCATGATCCCTGTGTCGTTGGCGGACAGGCAGGTGGTTAGTTGGCGCGGTCACCTCTGCGTTGTGTAATTATGCCAAGAGAGCCGCATCCCATGAATGAATGTACAATATACCACAGGCCATGGGCTACATTGAAAGGACAGCGTCAAGAGATCCATGTCCGCCCACAAGTATTATCTTATCTTATCAGCATTCCGGGCATTGCCGCTGCCTCGACCCAGAATCGGTCCATGCTACTCTCGGCGCATCTTGCTCAACCTCGCCATCTATCCTCGTCGTTGATGCTCGCTCCACCCGACTCATACCAATGAAATGGAAGTAGGAATCTCATTGTCGTTTGCTGCATTGCCCGTGTAATAAACTCCTCCAAAGCCAGGTAGTCGTTCTACTGCCTTGTGAATACGATGTTTGGTCTCTGAACAAGCTCGTATATGCATGCACAGTTGATTTCTTGCTCCTCGTTGTCCCAGAGCCATGCGTCGCGGAATTATCGGTCTGTGACACGGCCGCCTCGTGCCATTCGCTCCTCGCCAGCTGCAATCAGTTATCCAATGTTCAGCTGATCCGGGCCTACAAGTGCCAGCACCCTTGGTGTGTCCATGGTTAATAAGCGTATCCTCCTGAGGCCTGATGCAGGGTGCGATAGGCCAGCTGGCTTTATGCCCAAACATCGCGTTCGTGAATGTGCTTCCTCAGTAATTGTCAAGGTCGAACCACAGCCCGGACCAGTGGGGGCTACGCGAACCATCGCTGCACACGCATTACTCCCTTCCGGTATCTGCTCGAAGCAGGGATCCAAAGATATCTACGCTAACAGGCTCAGCGAGCTCGCGAGTGGGTCCACGATCGTTGTCATGTCTGGGCGTTGTAAGCTCAACATGGTTTTGACGGCCCCAACGTGTTTCGACTTCGAGCACCTTCCAGGTCCGTGCGTTCGAAGAGTCAAGGAGGCAAACAGGAAGGTGGCACGTGTTCTCTACTCCTTTCATGTCCCCCTTCATTCTGGCAGACATTTTCTGCCAATCTTTTCACCACCCGGCTCGCATTCTCTCTTAGCGTGCCTTGGTGTAGTCTCGTTTTTACCCTTTAGACTTTTTATCAGTTGGCAAAACTAACGGGGCACGCTTCGAAGACCCCGACCGCGACTTTTTTTTCGTTTCGTCTCGAAAGCATCGCGTTGAACGCGTCCTGTCACGTGGCGATCACGCGCTCTGTCGAACAGAATCTTCCCCGGACCTTGGCAGATCGGATTTACAACGTGTTTATATTTTCCACTGAACTCTTCTCACTCAAGGGGCGCGTCCATACGCTGAACCCCTCCCTCTCTTACTGGCGGGAGGTCGATCAACACAGGATATGATGCGTTGTATTTGTCATGATCGTGATCGGGGAGACGCAGACGCCCAGAATGGGTGTCACATATAGATGAAGCACGTACAGCAATAGCGGGGAGCGATGGCCGCAATGGTTTGACAGATGGTACTTATAGAGGTGAGGAAGCTTTTTGACGTGGGAAACTATACCCACCTTCCCACCCTAACCTAACGCTCAGTACCCAGGACGTTACCACAGGACTCGTGCAACTACAAAATTGATTTTGGCTAGCAACTAAACGAACATACATTCTACGTTCCGCGCTCACTGCTTCAGTTCTGTGTGCACAGCCGTGTCCGTAAAACATCGTGAATGAGCCTGCTCCCCTCCCCATTGGTCAACAGGTGCGTACGTCTTTATTTCCATGAAAAATGTCTATCTTCATTCGTGTCTCGTTTGAACAGTGCTATGACGTATGCGGACATTGACGAAGAGGTCCTTAGCACAATCGAGTTAGAGGCGGGGACAAGTAATTCAAGGATCCTTTCCTCTGCGGAGACGAAGCGAGCGAAGGTTGTTATATCTGATTTAGAGAACGAGTTGCGCTCACTCGATACACGACCACGACCTGGCGATTTTCGCCGCGCAACAATCACTGCACGTCTCGCTAGGTTCCGCGTTGCCGTTGCACCAGTCAAACGCATTCCACCTGAGATCCTTTACCTGATCTTCTCATTCATGACGACAACTGCGTATACCTGGATGCCTCGCGACCAGTCGGAATCTCCTTGGCCGCTCCGTGCAGTTTGTTACTCGTGGCGGACGATAGCGCTTAGCATGCCGGCCCTGTGGAAGAATATGGCCTTCAGCGTCAATCGAACGGCGACTTATAAGCTGGGCTACGATTACCAGCTCCTATCCCGGGAGGGTATACTTACGACTCTGATAATAAAGCATATGGTGCTCGATGTCAGCACCATGGACAGCATCGGGCGTGGAGCGCTTCTTCCTCGACTTACAGTGTTGGAAAGTGCCGTGTCGTCGCCGACAGCGTTTCTCGAGATGGTGAAGAGCCGAATCGGGCTGGAAGGACGGCAGAGCGAGGCCTTTTCGACTTTACGCCGAGCGTGGGGGACACACACCAACACGTGCTATTACTGGGACGACCCGCTGGCCGAAGAGGGTTGGAGAGCGGCCGAAGAAGTTTGGGACCTGCGTCGAAGTACAGGAAGGGATTTATGGCTCGGAGCAGCACCTGATCCTGAGTGAGTTGGCTGAAGCGTTGGTCTCGGTACACATCTAACATGCTTTATGATCGACGTTCGTTCGAATTAGTGGCTCCTGTCATTATACTTATTGTCGTCGGCGTTGGCGTCAGGACCGGCATTCTTGCGCGCATGAGGAGAGACGTCTGCATTAGGACATGCTTCGTTCTTTTACAAACAACACTACTGTATATCCGAAGGCATTAATTATCGTTCGCTTCTGTTTCTTGCTACGATATCATCAATGCTAAAATATCGATTTCGTACTGAAGTACCCCAAAAGGATTATCATTATCCTCCGTACTCGCCACCGCAACGACGGAATTGCTTTTCTTCTCTTGCAAACCGGCATACATAGATACGAGCCGCGATTGATCACATTGTAGAAGTTACGAGAAACTTACGTTGTCGATGCCCACGACGGTTTCCATTGAGGCAGTGTCGAGCACAAACCCTGTCGGGCAGGCATGCTCGTCATAGATGCAGTCGTGTAGAATGGACCTAAGTCTCGTCACGTAGTCCTTGGCATTTTGGCTGAATTCGCATGAATACCATGCTGAGTCAACCACGTCATATTCTTCCAAGAGGAGCGTTACGTTCTTCAGTTGTGGCTGGGGCAGCGACCGTTCATACCACATTCTTAGCAGCCTGGCGAGTGGTTCTTCGGGGCTGAAATCAAATTTCCCAAAACGATGAGGGTCTTCCCAACAGACACACGTTGTGAACGATGTGAGCTTGGGGAGCGTTGGCGGCAACATGATTTGAGTATCGCCTCCCCAGACACCGCTGGAAAGCGTAAGAAAGAGCATGCCATCGAGATCTCTGGGAATGTCAATCCGAATCTCCTCTAGCGAATTGCAGGTCGTAAGGAAGGTGATGAGAGTGTCGTACTCAATAGGTGCTTGGGATATGCAGAGTCGACGTAGGCCAGTGGTGGGGAACGTCTGAATGAAGGAATCCACAGGAATGTTATTAGAACCTCCGACCACCGAGAGATCCTGCAGGGCAGGGAACCTAAGGTTTTCAAGATGTCCGATGCCACCATTGCCATTGCAGAAATGTATTGCAAGTGTCTCGAGGCTCGAAAACGACGACGTGTAGCGTGGATTGGAAGGGAAAAAACCATTGAAATTAAGAATGTAGAACCGCCCTGTCACAAGGTTGGTGCATTGGCAAAAAATGGTGTACCATTCGCTCGATTTCAAGACCTGTAGGATATCCAACGACGTGATTCGGCCCCATGGAAAGGCGAAATCAGGAAACTGCCATATTTTTATGGGCACAATATCCAGGACAACCCTCTGAAGACGGGGCACTGTGTTGAACACCTCTATTGGCTTGAGAGAGTCACGCTTCCTACGTTGACAAACAAGACTGAGCGTCTCCAACGATGAGAGCGACCCTGATGGAAGCTGAAGGACCGTGAGGATATCGTTAATACTTCTCGTTGAAACTTGCAAATCAACGATACGGTGAAAAAAGGGAAGAAGCGTGTCAAGGATTCCTGGTAAGGAGGGTGGGAGGAATATCGATCCTGGGGATTTCAGAGAGAATTTGAGTGGGAGATCCTTGGCATTAGCGAACCAAAGATGAGTAAGAGGCTCCGATGTGGACGATCGATTGAATCCTTGCCCCGCGTCGATGGAAAGTGATGTCCAAAGGCTCGCACAACCCAGCCCTGCACTTCTCCATGACCGGCAGACTTGAATGATGCATAGAAGCGAGGTTTTGCTTGGCAAAATGATAGCCTCGTCCGCGAGGTATGAGAATATATGAGCGAGGACCTCTCCAGGTACACGTCGAACCGGAGATAGACGCGCCTTAAAGAAGTCTCGCTGGTCATGTAATTTTCTGCCCTCTTCCTTGAGTAGATGCATGTCACGAAGAATCTGGTTAGCTTGGAGCTGCAAGGTCAACAGATCGTGTTCGTTGGTGTTGATTTTTTCTTCCAGACGCTGCACTGCTGACGATAACGTTCGGATGTTCACGTTCGATGGCTCCAAGTTGTCTCGGTCTATGAGAGTGGTAGTGGCTTTCGCCTGATCGATATCCGTCGAGATCTTCATTTGACCTCATAAGGATCATTCGAGGGGACAATCAGCTACATACCTCTGTCGATCGTGTATCGCGATCAGCATGGTTTCTGAACATTTCCCCCTTTATAGCTTGCTCAATATCTTCGTTGATTGTAGGGACTTGAAGAAGTGCCAGATCGCCTCAGTATGGAACTTGTGCAACTCGTCCGAGGACCCACTCACCGCTCACTGCACAAGTGATTGCTCATATAAGTCTCAGGATAAATCAGGGGTAAGAATGGGCACTCACACATTACATCTAACAGCGAAGAAACAAGTTCAGCATGAGAAGCGTCCCATTCGTTCCTGTTGAAGCATTTTCGAGTTGTAAAGTTCGTGTGTCGGGCGATAAAAAGTGGTTTGGGATCAGAATCCAAGAGATTGGACATTTCCTAAAGCATACGCTTGAACGAAGCGCCTGTTTATTATGGGGTTCAAGCAGGGATTGGGGAACGATTTTGAGGTATTCAAGGATAATAGGACGACAAAAGGCAAACCCGAAGCCGAGCATGCATTGCCACAAACCTGTCAGTAAACAACGCGTAACACAAACTTGTTGCATCGTACATTGTTACTTATTATCTTGTTTATTGTTCCAGCTTCGTCATTCCCACGTCAGCAGCCATACAAAAATTCAAATCCATGTAACCCGAAGCTTGTCAATCCGTTAACAATAACCCCACTCATGCTTTTTTGCCAGCGAACCAGGTTCAGAAATCACATGGGGTCAGGTCAAGATTTTGCCCTCCTCACAACCATCGAATTCGAAGCGGGGATGAACAACACGCGAGTTGTGTCTGCTGTAGAGGAAGAGTGTACCAAGCGACTGATTTCTGAGTTGGAACAGCAATTGGGCATACTGGACCGGCGGGGAGGTGCACTCGCCTCTTATCGTGCCGAGATCGCTACACAGTTGGACAGGTTATACATCGCCATCGCGCCGCAAAAGCGCGTTCCACCAGAAATCCTAGGGGAGATTTTCAAGCACACTGCGTCAGGCGGTGGAGTAGTATATCCGTTCATTCACTCCGAGCCTCCCTGGTCTCTTCGAGCCGTTTGCTCCCATTGGCGAAAGATCGCGATCACCACGCCCTGCCTTTGGGGTGACATATCGATAAATCTGCGCAGCACCAGGGTTTCCACATTTCATGGGCTAATAGCATTTGTGGACTCGATCATACCGTCGAGAGGATCCCTCTCGATCTCGCTGACTGCTGATGCTCATACACCTTCCCTCATCGCCCTCGAAACGCTGGTCATACCCAACCTCTCACGGCTCGAGAACCTTTCGCTTTGTATTCCTCTATCTTCCTTCACCGCTCTGTGCGAAACGCGACCTGAGAGGTTTGCCTTCATCAGATCAGTAGAGTTGAATTTCAATGTGCACCCAGGCCGTAAATCCGAAGATAGTAGCAGACCCACTCCCGCATTCAGCGCGTGCATCAGTCTATTCAAGGCTGCGAGGCAGGTCAAGATCTCGTCAAAAAATTCTTATATTTTTGAATCTTCCGTCTTCCCGGCGCTTTCGAGCCCTACCTTTCCCTACGATCAGCTTGTGGAGCTCGATCTGATGCTCGAAAGATCCCTGACACTATCCGTGGTTCACGAAATCCTGCAGCGGTGTGTGTGAGTGGAGGTATTTTCTGCAAAGGTTGACTGGACCGACCTTCGAGTGATACGTCGCTTCAGCTTGCCTTCTCTGCATTCCCTCAAATTGACAGGTTCGCCTGGGCACATCGGTTTGCATATCTTGGATATGGATATTCCCTGGAGTCAGCTGAGATATCTTTTTCTCAGCCATATCGATCTCCTGCTACTCCACGCGGTCCTCCAGCAGTGCAGCGCCCTAGAGGAATGCCATTTTAATCGGATCACACAGAATACGGGTTCTCGTTCCCCGGGTGGGTTCGTTCTTTTGCCCGAGCTATCGTCCCTCATACTCGAAACGGACCGGGACGACCTCCTTCTCGAACGCCTCGTAGTTCCGAAACTCACTATGATTCAATTGGTTGCCCACTGGCTTCCTACTAGCCAGGCGTTGAATATGTTCGCACGGTCTGGGTGTTCGCTTAACACTGTCGTGCTTGGTGCTTTTCATGCGTTTGAAGTCAAACAGTTCTGTGACTTTCTATCCCACATACCGACGGTCACCACTTTCAAAACGCTGTATATGAGTCTCGATGCGGAAATCTTGGAAAGGATTGGGAGCCGAGTATTGCTCCCTCGCCTTACTTCAGTGGAACTCGAGGTCTCGTCGCTGATACCATTCGTCACCATGGTAAAGGACCGCATGGCTTCGGAGAATACAAAGGATGACTTGGCCCCCGCTTTGCGTATGGCAAGAGGCACCTACAGGATTTACCTGGGTGACGAACTCGGGACGCCACGGAAATGGGCGGAGGCTCTGAGAAAACTCTGCAACAGTAGTAGTAGAAACTACGAGCTGAAATTTGTCCACCCATAATGGTGAGTCATCCCTCTGTCTGGAGTGATTTCAATGATATTAAAATTTGGTTTTGGGTTATCAGTTGATTTCCGAGCGTACCCCTGTGCCCGGTACAGAATTGTGCATGAGTACGACGTCGCAGTGTTGTCCGAAGCAATATCGACGTTAGGTGGCGATGTACAGCCCAACACACATACCGTAACTGCTGTGCTGCATTAGACTGGATTCGAATTGGCCACAGTCGTTCTTACTAACACAATTATCGTACCTACGATATCTAGTCGATTACCTCAGTTCCTTTCGTTATTCCTGACCTTGTATTCCAATATCATCCAGTCTTTCTTCTGCGTCATGCCCTAATGACGCGCAATGACCTCCTTACGAGGTATCTTTATGTATTAGCTTTATGGGGAGCGACACTTGATTCCGAAATCGGCATCCAGAACAAGCATTTACTGTGTATGAATGCACCTGGATCGAACCACCATCCTACGTCAAGTACAAAGTATTTACTAACGGGTGGTCGCTCAAAAAGACCAGAGTTGAGAGGTGGTAAAGCCCCTACAGCCCCAGCATATTACGTGTACTTTGAAGCGCCGTGGGTGTGTCGCAAGTAACACATGATACTAGCGGCTGATGACGCGCAGCAATGGATTCCTCACAATGATTGGAGCGAGCGGGAATTGGTCGGGTAGCAGGCTCGTACGGTGAAAAGGCATGTATCTATGAATATCAAGCCTCAGAGACGCAACTCACGGATGACGACAGGAACCTACCGACGTGTGATCTCGCAACGTATCACACTCTGGCAATGGTCTGCGTTGTTACCGTGTCCAGTGGCGGCGCTTCCTGAAAGCACAGGCTAGATTCACCCACCACACAATTTGACGATTGAGGAGCGGGAAGATCACGAAATGTGATTTCGGAGGAGGGCATGGGATGACCGCGACGATCGGTGACGGAGTAAAAATTCAGCTAGCGTTCAGCGGAAACAGAGGGGCGTACTGCTGCCAGTCGGAGAACTTATCGCCGAGGAAAATATTGAACGCCGAGCGTACTGCGAGTTAAGAAGTAAGGATTGAGTATTTAATACAGTATGGCATTGTTTGGGGATTATATGATTGTTTACCTGATTGGTGTAGATAAGAAAAATGTAATTTTTGAGTGGAAGTCGGGGTCGCTAGGGGCTTGAGCCTAAATGATCGTGGTTGTGTTGAAGAGGGTATGAGACCGCGAGGAGCCCTTAGAGAGATTATCGAGTTTAGGAATAGAAGGATGGGAGCCAGGGGCGCACCTCCGGGAGCGCCATTCTCGTACCATCTCACTATAATACAGTCGATGTTCCCGGTTGTGTAGACGCAGTGTTTTTATACGATTTCTACCTGTGCTCTTCGCTTTGATGTGACTTGTCAAGAGTGAGAGTCCAAGACGACGGCCTAGCGGGGGCACTAGCTGGGGACGAGTGCCGCAGCGGTTGAAGGGCTGAGAAGGTTCAAACTACTGAGGACGGAGGATAAAACCGGGAGACGTACTTTGTGCCAATGACTGTTTTACATTACGGTTCGCGACATTCAGGTCATACCCAGAGGCCACAGATGGTGTCTCGCTGTGAACAGGAAGTCGTAGACGGAAGTAAGCTTGTCGATTCTACAAGACTGTCCATGTAGTACAATAAATACTTTGATAAACAATAGAAGAGGTGTGTACGAACGGAAGATACCCAGCGACGGCAAAATTGAGTTATCGGAAGAAGGTGTCATGCAGCTAGGAGCCTAGTTATTTGCCTGAAGAGAAATCGTACCGCATGGCGGCGATATTTGAGGAACAATGGCATCAAGATCGTGTATGGGTGTGTTCGGCAATGGATACATAAGTATCCCACGGTCAAGGCGGTCGATGATGAGAGGGTGTTTGTCGTCGTTTTGCGTTTTGATCGCTATGCCTCGTGGTGAATCGTCGACCGTTCTGCATTTGCTTCCTCTTTGCTTCCACCTATCTCGACATATCGTTGCTCTCTCCTCAGCCTTGTGTCTAAACACCCACTGTCTCTTTGTATGTTTACGGAGCATCTCCAATCATGAGAGCCACTAGGGTTAAGAGCCAGTGAGTAGTCTCCGGCGTCATTTTGACTGTCGCCTTGACCTGTACATCTCCAAAAAATAGTGTTATAGCGTGCACCACCCTCTTCTAATACTCCTTCGGCTGTCACTTCAGGTCCGGCGCGTTGCGCTGATTTCTGGCGCCTCACCCCGTTATCAACTTCCTAGCTGTCAGTCTGGATGGCCGAGCGAGCGGCTTCACCACTTGCCCCAGCACCAATATCATCCTTACACGGTCTAGGATTTTTACGCACGAATGAGCTGTTTTGGAACGCGAGGTAGATGAAGCCAATCCATCCGTATCACAACTTGCACAGGCGGCCGATTCTATCTCCATTGCCTACCACAGCACCAACACCCAAAGCGGGGAAACTCCTCCGTGGACGTGCTCCCTACTCCCCTACCTTCGCCGATCGATACGTGACCGGCGTTGTCGTGCACTGCGCCTGCCCGCCCGCTGACCTCCACCTCTTGCCCGACATTAACGTCAGCACCGGAGGGACCCCCTCACAGATTCTTTCCCTGTACGCCACGCCCACTGGACTGCTCTTGTGTTCTTCAACGGGCGTCGTTTCGTAGATTGCATAGCCACTGCCAGCGAGACTCCTGACGGAACAAGGGAGGACTACGGGCCGTCTGTTTGCGCCTACGTACACTATGAATCCAGTGGAAAAGCCATGTGCCATCGCTTCCGTGAAAGCCCCTCGTTATGGGCAGTCCTTTCGTGCCCGTGGTGGCGAACATTTTGCAGCAGTGACGGTCAGACGAGGGATCTTTTGGCCGTTTATGCCTCCCACCACCTCGGATTCTTCTCTACCGCAACCATCAGCGACGTCTTCCGTGTAAGCGTCCCTGCCAATGACGACCGCCCTTACCACGACCCCAATCCCAGTCCCATGCCCGACCCCTGGTCCCTGCCGACACGTTGAGGCACCGATATCGCGTCCTTCGTAAAGTCAAGATTGTGGTCTAGGGGATGGGGTGAAGGTGACGACGCATATACAGGCTCGTTGACTCCGATTCGCGTCCTCTCCGGTTCGACTTCCCAATCCAACCCCACCGCCATGCGGGTCGCGGCCTGAGCCCCCGCCAGCGCAATCGATGCCAACGCGGTGGCTGCCACTGCATGGGAGATCGCTTGAGGACAAGATGCTGAGAGCGGCGAGGAGGAATATTGAGTTCCATAACGACGCAAGCAGGCGTGCAGACCCGAAGCGAAACTGCGCTTTGAAGGATTTGGGAGATGGCTGGGGTGCGCTGCGATGGAACTTCGATCGGCAGGAGAGGAGAGTGAGAGAGAAAGACGAACGAGATTCGAGACTGCGGAGCCTGCGGCCACTTGAGAAGGCGCATGCTGGGGAGAGATCGGCGGTGTGGTCCTCTGATGGGAGACGATCTGGGAGGTATGTGTGTGTGTTTTTTCGTTGACGGCATGTTGGGGTACCAATTTTTATAGTCACAGGTTTGCCCGTATTCCATTCTTGATCGCGTACAACTATCACCCTTGATGCTTCGAAATCCTCCACCACAGCCTGTCGGCAGAGATTTCTATTCCTACCCATTCCACCTCCATCGCCTACCCAGTTTTCGAATATCAAGCTAACATAGATATCGCTCTTTGCGTTCATGACATGTGTTCGTATATTACAATATACCGATCCCACGCACCAGCCTACCTCGGTGTTCGTTTTGACCGCTCTCCACTCTCGAGAACTCCATTCAGGAACGCGGCCAGGATGTTCTGAAACATCAGGCGCAAGCCAATTCTAGCTCGCATCCGAGAGCCCACCCATGCCTGAGCGCTTATACCCGAAGGGAGTCTGGTTGCCGTGTGCATGACGAGTTGGAGGGCGGTTATCAGAAATCGTCGAAGGATGCCCTTTCAGCTGGGACTCGATCAAGCAGATCCCTGTAGTCTCCCGCTTAGACCCTCATCGATCATCGACCCTACATACATCAGGTTGAGAATGATCCGAAAAACAAGCGCGGGAACACGCACCGAGTGCCCATTGAGCCTATGCAGCCCATAGCGAACTCCTGTCGTGCCGAACGGGTGAGGTATCATAAGTTAAAGCTTCGTATAGCGCAAGCTATCTGTCACCAGCAAAAGGGAAGCTATCAGAACGAGTGGAACTGCAGAACAAAAAAAGGGAGCGAAGACTGACCTCGAATGGCGACCCACCCGTACCGTTCTGAAGGTAGGTCCAAGCCGCCGCCCTAGAGCCACTTCCGTCCTCTGGGCTTCCGCATGTGTTTCCCCTCTGACGTGGATTGGATCCTGGAACGGGATTCCGTGGGGTCGGTGCGACTGGTATTATGATCTGGTGCACGAGAGGCCGGTTGGCATCCAACGGCTTTCACGGCGGTCAACGAACGCTGGGATTGTCTACGTTGGGATAACGGCGACACATTGTCCATATTCATTGTGGTGAAGGAGTCGTCTGCAGGTGTATGTATGCGAAGCCTTCCAGCCGTAAACCAACGAAACACGCACCTCAGTATATGCACTCTCGATCCATCAAGAGCGGCCCGCCGTTCCCACTGCGATCAGCACCAGTATCCTCGGTTCCATGTCGTACTATGCCGAAGACAGACAGGCACTTATTACACGCTGTGGAAGTGCGTAGCAGTACTCTCTATGATTGCCCAACGGCAGATAAACCGATCGTAAACGGTGCCGATGCTGAAGCCCCGTTCGCCTTGGTAACGTTATTCTGCTAGGACATCTTGCCGTAGCATCGAGAAGAAGTAAGGAAGGTGCAACACGGGCGTGCGTTACGCGAAGAACCGTCTTGATGATACAAGCGTCCGGGATGCGGCACGTTCGCGGATCGGGGCGTCAAAGGGTGGGGCTGTACGCTGTTCCTGGCCAGGGAGAAAAGACGTATTCGTGGGCGCGAATGAACACCCCAAAGAGTCGATAGGCCGGTAGGCGGGAGGATAGGAAAAGAGAAAATTGGAATCCTGGATCGGCAGCCGATAGTCGTTTTTCAACGTCGAATACGTCTTCCGTCCCTTCTAGCGACCGAAACACAACGCCGATTGCCTTGCCCTCCTCCGCTCTTCTATCAAAATGCATCTCCCCTACGCATGTCAAGGTCTCCGGGCCCCGCAAACAATTCCGGCGTCCCCGTACCCATACCTGCCCCCGCAGCCGGCAGCAGCAGCATTTTCCTGCATAAAGTCCAAAATGGTCTGAAAAAGGAGACATAGGGAAACAGGCCTACACAGGAGGACGAACGATATACACATGTCAAGCCATGGATGGCGTCGGAGGCCACAGCAGAAAGTTGGCACGAGAAACTGGACAGTCAAGGGTCAGAGATTACTTAGGGGCCACGATGAGACGATCGCGTGCTTACAGATTCACAATCCATAACTCGGGGTAGGCAGATCTCCCCGGTGACGATGTCTCGAAGAAGCGCAACCTCAATGACTCAAGGATCGTGCAGTGGCTGGGAACTACGAATTCATCACAGGGAGAGAAGCAAGAAACACGAGCCGAGACAACGAGATTCTGGGAGCATTTGACTTGGTACATTCAGAACCAACGAACCAACCCAAAGGCGACGTCGTCGTCAGTGAAGGGGGTGTCCTCATGTGGTAGTGGCTGTGCAACACACGTGAGGATGCCACATTGCCTCTGTACTCAAACATGATCATCGAAGGTAGCCTTTCAGTCGACTACCGAGGCGCGTTTGTTGTAGCGCTTGCACCAGAAGTCCTGGTAGGTGGGTTCTCGAGACATGATGAGCTATGAGGCAGCAAGCTAAGTGAGACATTTTCGGAGGTCGTCTTGCTGCTCCGTTTCGAACGGTAAGCAGCAAAAATTTACAATCTTCAAATACGTTGGTAATTGAGATTCTTTAGGGCGTAGAGCTGAGTCATCGTGATAGGCTAACTGAGGTGAGGCATTTGATGGAGGTTATCTTGCGATATTTCTGGTATGCTGAGGGACTTAATGGATGATCTCCAGATCGGATAAGTGTCGGGGATTTGGACAATAATCGAGGTTTCTGGAGCTTAGCGCTGAGTCCCCTTGACAAGGCTAAGTAAGTGGGGTGAGGCATTTCTTGAACGTCATAATATGCGGTCTTTTCTGGACGCTGAGACTTAGCGGATAAATCCCAGACCAAATAACGAACAACGAACGGGTGAAGGGGTATAAAAGCAACCAGGGTTAAACCTGCTACACTATCAAACTTCCCCTCAAGCGAATTCTCAACCCGACTTCAAATCAACACCCAATAATATGTGCAATGTGAGTCCCCCCCCGTTCCCTCCCTTCCTTACTGGTCCTTACCACATATCATCTCGGCCGTTCAGACCACCTCCACCAACTACACCTGCGGCAATTCAGTCTGCCGGTGCGGTACCATGTGCAACGTAAGTCCAGACACGTCGGTCCTAACGTTTTGTAATTCTAATCCTTCCTCAAAATTCTCCAGTCTGCCGCCGCCGAATCTAGCTGCGGCAACACATCCTGCACCTGCGGCGCCAAGTAAGTCACCTCATCCTTCGATCCTTTTATATGACCTTTAATTGGACACGCTCCTGTTTCCCAGTTGCGCCTGTGCCCCCGGTCAGGACTGTGCCTCCCAGTCCGGCTGCGAGTGCGCTTCCTGCGGTTGTGGCGAAAGGTCGGTCCTATCCTAATTCCTGTTACCAGTCATTTCAGCACCGTCTGACGTTCGCTCCCTTCTCTGTATAGCTGTGGGTGCAAACTCAACGAGTGAGGATGCTGAAGAATACATGTACATGTAATATGGTGAACGTAGCGGACCGCCGTGTCACCTAGACTCTCGATATATGGTCTTGTGTTTCTGCTCCCAATGCAAGTTATGCTAGTGAACATACTACCGTTTCATCTATCCACTTTTGGCATGGTTTCGTCCCCAATAAGTGGACAATTTCGCAGGTCTACCATCCCCATCAGCTCGCTTTCTTCAACCAGGTGAATGTGTCGATGTGGGGTCTAGATTAGACCGCGATTGTTTCCCCTAGATGATTCGAGCTCTGCATTGAGAGTAGGCCCCATACCAATCCCAATTTCGAATTATCTCGACAAGGAGGTGATACACATTTGACATGGCCGATGTTATTCCAAAGCACAAAATCATATAGCGAAGAAAATGGGTCTCTGATTCGTCAGTTCCATCCTCTTCTTTCTCCAGAAGACTCGCACTTTCGTTCTTTTCATCCGACTCATCTATCACATCGAACACACAGTTGAACTCGTTGATCACGAGATCGAAGATACCAATGGGAATACGCAATGTGGAGACAAAGACAATGCCCATGTTGCATAAAGGCATCTTATTGACAGTAGAGCTCCGAACAATCACGACTAGGTGTGAGCGCGAAGTAGGCTGTAGTTAGCAAGTGGTAACTGGGCGACCCGCTGCGACACCTTGTTCAATTTGCTCTGCCATTCGACGTAACGGAAATCACCTCCAGACTGTTCGCTGCTAGGAACTCGACATGGAGGTCATCGATGAATAAGACAGAACTGAGGGAACGTACTTGTGTGCTAGAACAGGATCCTATGGTATCCGTAGCTTTGGAATCCTCCACCAGTCCGCCGTGGAGGTGTTCTGCAAAACCAACCATGAATGATGGCTAGCACTATGTAAGCAGATCACGGCTACTGATTTGGATTTTCTCATAAGTATAAGTCGCCAGCGTTTGAATTCGTGACCATTCAGGTACGCTGTTTTGCTCTCAAATGAATTGACATGCACCGCCCGTGAAGTCGTAGGCCCGCGCACTGCCGAACGCTGCCTTCTCCAACACGAGGCTTTAAGCGCCAGCCTATGAGCGACGTGGGTAAATCCTCCCGTTATGCTGTGTACACCAAGTCATCTCTGTTGCTGAAACCAACCTGGGGCACATGGCAGATTATGAAAACGCAAACGAGATATCCAGAGAAGAGGAGGAAGTGAAGTGTGATAAATCTCTATTGCATGATCGGCGACTGATACTTTCATAGATTTAGTCGGAAGCTGGAGCCTGAATGGGAGGATTCCAAGGTCTCGGCCCTTGTGTCTAGACTCAAGGCCGTATTTTGTGACATCGGGCTATACAGAAGGTTGTTAAGCTGCCGAGGCTCAGACGCGCAGAGATTGCTCGATTCATTTCAATGGGTGTGTTCCATCGATATCGAACGTATTCCTTCTTACTGATTCCTAGTTCAGCTTCTGGATTCGCCGGAACTAGACACAGAGTTTCGACGGAGTCTGATAGTAGCGACTCAGCGAATTTCGAGGAAGTCTGGCTTGTACCCTGCGTGTTACGAACTGAAGAACATCGTGCAAGACGGCCAGCATCCTATCACAGCCGGAGGTTTTGCCGATATCTACAAGGGACATTTTGAACGACAGGCCGTGTGTATGAAGGCCGTTCGAATCTATCGGGACACTGAGATCGAACACTTTTTGAAGGTAAGTTCGTCCTTCAGCTCGAGCATGGTGAAACGTACAGAACGTCTTATCCAGCATATCTCGAAGGAGGCCATCCTTTGGGGACAGTTATCGCATCCTAACGTCCTTCCTATATACGGCGTGTATTTTTTTCAGACTCGTGTCTGCCTCGTTTCGCCTTGGATGGCAGACGGTGATCTCAATCAATATCTTCTGCGTAAACCCGAGGCATGTCGTCTCAGATTGGCAAGTACAGTCCGAAGTAGCATCCAATTGATAATGAAGCTCATCGAGAAATATGCTCAGGCAATCGACGTGGCTCATGGGCTATCGTACTTGCACGAGAACGGGATCATTCATGGAGATCTCAAGGGGGTATGTGATGCGTTTTTTTGCAGACCATGGCGTAACTGACCGTTCTCGTAGGCCAACATTCTTATCAACGACGCAGGAAGGGCATGTATTGCTGACTTTGGTATCTCCTCAATATCCGACCCAGTGATACTCGCATGGACATCTCATTCTTCGGCAGCCTCGAAGGGAGGCTCAGTGCGATGGCAAGCGCCCGAGTTGTTCGATATGATCAACGACCAGGCAATGGCAAACACTGTAGCCAGTGACGTGTACGCGTGGTCCTGCGTTGGCTATGAGGTAAGCACGCGAATTTTGAGAATGCCTTCTCGTGCTTACGGATTATGAGATATTCACGGGTGACATCCCTTTTGCAAATATCCTGCGAGACTCTACCGTCATGCTACAGATCAAGTCTGGCATTCGCCCGTCGCGACCTCCAGATTCGAGCCCCTCATGGAATGAGTGGGGACTGACGGATAACATATGGACAGTTTTGCAGGATTGCTGGAGGGAGGCTCCGAATGAGCGTCCTTCGATCAAAAGCGTCCTTGGGCGGTTGACTCCGGGGAAAATCAAGGGTGACATACTATCTGAAACGGGCAGTATCCTATCTCCAGCCCATTTCCGGGCAAGGGTAACCGAACCGTCGGATATGATCACTGTGTCCGCTTTAGACTGTCTCCTATGCGTGGAGGGATTGGAATCACCAATATCGGAGACAGGTACCAGCGATGATCCCAATCCAGACAGCTCTGTATTCTTGCCGTCTCCAACCTTATCTGGCGGCGGAGAGAGCGAGCTACATGAATCAGATATCACCAGAAATACTCGGTCATTCGACTCTCACCATTCGTTGCCTAATCAGACGGCCTTGAAGTATCTGCCTCCCTCCAGTACCATCCCCTCCTCGTCCACCATCTCTGCGCACAGACCCGACGCACAGCCTGAATCTGCTCCCCCTCCGGCATCACTGGTAACGAGACCAACGGCACCGCTCACTCTCCCCTCTCAATGGGTGGTACCACCACGTGTGCTCGTGGTCGACGACGATGTCGTAATTCGCATGCTGTGTACAAAGTTCCTCCAAACTTTCGGGTGTACCACCGACGTGGCTGTTGGCGGTGCGAACGCCGTTGAGAAGGTAAAAAATGCTGCTTCCGGTCCGAGGTACGATTATACACCCTTTTCTTAGATACAGTCTAATATGAACGCCTTGACCCCCCGGGCTGAAACTTGGCTAAAGTAAAGGTACTATATAGAGTATTATATTTGCACAATATCTAAGAAATCGGCGGACCCGTTTTCGAGAAAATGAGGATGCAAGTTGACATGGTACGAGCATGGCAGGTACACCCTGAGATTATGTAATACAATGTGATGGCCATTGAGCGCGTTCCTGGGTTGAGGCTTCCGTGACTTCGCTGCATGCTTTCCTCGAGTGCAGCAAGTAGCGGGGGTCTTCATGGGCACATGTGCAGCGTAATGGGGAGGAAGCGGTTCGCGATTCTTTCTCAGCCTTGAAGTACCAGCAACACACGTTGATTATAAAGGCCAATATATATGCGTGACGACTCAAACTCCAAGTAATTGCACATCTCTCGCTCCATCTGGTTTATTACATGGACAGAAAATTACACACCCTTTTCTGAGATACAGTCTAATACGAACGCCTTGACCCCCGGGCTGAAACTTGGCTAAAGTCAAGCACCTATACAGGGTATTAGAGTATGTCTGAGCAGCAGGATGCTGTTGCATGGAGAATTGCGTGCTACGTCGCACTGCCCCGATCTTGACTCTTGGGTTTATTATTATCCTGATAGCAAGTCATCATACAAGATGAAAAACGGCAGCTCGTCAAGCCTCACAGGAGACAACGCCGCGAGAATATATACAATGGGAAAACGTACATGGTCTCCATGACCAGAGGAACCCATCAAATCCAACTCTAGAGCGTAAACGTGGGAGTACTGCCCCGCACCTCGTACACAATGCAAAAAAATAAAATTGGTGGCAAACGCACGGTGGAAAAATTGTACGTTCTCCCCAAAACAATACGGGGGTACTTCCCCATGGATTCACAGGTCCGTTTGTAAAGAAAAAAAAAATCGCGGCAGCAGCAACAGCAATACGACGATCATACACCCTTTTCTTAGATACAGTCTAATATATATGAACGCCTTGACCCCCGGGCTGAAACTTGGCTAAGGTAAAGCACCTATATAGGGTATTATATTAGCAAAATATCTAAGAAATCGGCCCACCCGTTGTGGAGAAAATGAGGATGCAAGGGGTCTGCCCTCAGTGTGTACCCAATGATGACATCATCGATGGTACAGACACACAACGATGTCATTGATTGATTGATTGATTGATGCCAGATAAGATGTGATCGATCCCATCAATTCCGGAAAACTCCGGACAGGCACAGCCACCCCAACGGTCTCGCTGGCATCCCCAAACTTCTTTCTTTCTCCCCCACTGACCGTTTTCCCTCTAGATTCGTCCATGGCCGCTGCTCTGCCCCTCTATAGGACTGTTGTCAATGTGCAGGGATGCCTCACATTATACACCCTTTTCTTAGATACAGTCTAATATGAACGCCTTGACCCCCCGGGCTGAAACTTGGCTAAAGTAAAGGTACTATATAGAGTATTATATTTGCACAATATCTAAGAAATCAGCGGACCCGTTTTCGAGAAAATGAGGATGCAAGTTGACATGGTACGAGCATGGCAGGTACACCCTGAGATTACGTAATACAATGCGATGTGATGGCTATTGTACCAATGTGTCCATTGTTTTTCCAAGTAAATAAAGAATTGAGACTTGTATGCAGTCCCCCTCACCCGCTCTGAAATAAAATAAAAAAAATCTCCAAAACATCGCTCATACTCTCTGCTACTATGGCATCCAGCCCATCCAGTCCCCCTTTAACACTCATGAACATGTACTACGCATGCCGCCATGCTCATAGAAAACAAAACAATGCTCCTCTTGATTCCGAATCGTCGTCTGATTCATCACTGGATATCAAGCTCCTTGGTTCCCCTCGTAAACATCCTCGACCACCAATTCTTGACCAACCTTCAGTCAAATCGCTAGAGACCCAGAAACGTATGTACCAACACATATATATTTGCGCAGTCAATACTCAAAATCTACATTTCAAGCTAATCCTCCACTACAACCAATCCGTCCATTGCTCACACCAAGAAAGCCCGAAAGACCTTCACCGCTATCTTTATCATCGTCGTCTTCATCACTGGATATCAAGCTATCTGGTTCACCCCGCAAACATCCACGTCCTCCACTTCCTAGTTTACTTCCCTGGGATCTTCGCGCGAAGATCCCGTGATTTTATACCTCTTATTGCGAGTCCGTTTCTCGGTCAAATCGCTTCGTACTTACAACGTTTCTTGTACTTATACATCCAATCTATCGCGCCGTATTCTCGGTTTGAGCTCATGTAAAGTATATCTTCCGCTGTGGCGCAATCATTACCGGGACTTTCCGGATTTGGAAACTTTCAGTAATTGGGGTGTAGCTCATGTTTCAGGGGGGCGCTCTGCGTATACCCGAGTACGGCGCTCTTAAGCTATGCTCCCGCTACGTGTATAACCAAAAAGTATGCAAATCGGCCAAGAACTGACCGAGATACATGAGGGAAAGTGTTGAAAAAAAAGTTCTCACGGCCTGATTCTGAGTGCCACCAAGACCCTACTGGGGTGGTGCATTCTTGAGGTAATTTCTCATCGCACCAATGATGTTTTATGTCCATATGCCTTTGATCTAGAGCGCCGTACTTTCCGTTTGGCAACATTTCATGTATTTCATGTTCTACAGACCAATCTACAATGTAATGATTCAAACAACAACAATTGCGGTAATAGGAGAATAAAAGTTGCTACAAGACGATTTCTGCTGTATGTCAGCATCCTACAGGAATCTACGGATCAATGCGCACATGGAAAACTAAAAATCTCGTTAATCGGTGGAGAACTCACCGAGATATGCCCAATTCAAAATTCTCACGGAGGGGTGGCAAGACCCTCATGGAACTCGGTAATCTCGGGATCATTCAGTGATGTGTCCTGAACATTTAGAAGACAGAAACGTATTATCTAGAGCGCCGTACCTTTTGTTTAGCGCCGTTTCAAGTTTTCAGCCTTCTAGAGGCCAATGAATATTTGGGTGAGTCACGACTTGGAGAGTCACGTGATGTCCCATCGTCACCTCTGATCTCTTTGCATTTATGGTCAGGGTTTTTCAAAGGTCATACGCTACATTTGTCGCATAGTAATTTACATTTTGTACGCATGTTGGATGAATTCTAGAACTCACACTACAGATGTACTCACATTGTGAGTGTAAAACCGGCCTGTTACATCAAGGCCTCTTGGACAAGTGGTTCTGGTTGCAGAATATGGTGCAACTGGGTGCTACGGACTCCTTGGTTCAGTCCCTGTGTGTTGCAAAATTTTCAGCTCTTTTTTCCACTCTTTTATAGTGGGTTGAATCGATAGGTAGGTAGTTGTATGCACACTAATCTGTGTACTATCAATTCCCAAGTAAGTTTTTGTTAAGGGCTTAGGGATTTAGGCTTAGGGGACGGGTATGAGGCCAGTTGACGTGGATGTACCCACGGTATAAATGTAAAAATCATATGTATTATACACCCTTTTCTTAGATACAGTCTAATATGAACGCCTTGACCCCCCGGGCTGAAACTTGGCTAAAGTAAAGGTACTATATAGAGTATTATATTTGCACAATATCTAAGAAATCGGCGGACCCGTTTTCGAGAAAATGAGGATGCAAGTTGACATGGTACGAGCATGGCAGGTACACCCTGAGATTATGTAATACAATGTGATGGCCATTGAGCGCGTTCCTGGGTTGAGGCTTCCGCGGCTTCGCTGCACGCTTTCCTCGAGTGCAGCGAGTAGCGGGGGTGTTTATGGGCACATGTGCAGCGTAATGGGGAGGAAGCAGTTCGCGATTCTTTCTCAGCCTTGAAGTACCAGCAACACGCGTTGATTATAAAGGCCAATATATATGCGTGACGACTCAAACTCCAAGTAATTGCACATCTCTCGCTCCATCTGGTTTATTACATGGACAGAAAATTACACACCCTTTTCTGAGATACAGTCTAATACGAACGCCTTGACCCCCCGGGCTGAAACTTGGCTAAAGTCAAGCACCTATACAGGGTATTAGAGTATGTCTGAGCAGCAGGATGCTGTTGCATGGAGAATTGCGTGCTACGTCGCACTGCCCCGATCTTGACTCTTGGGTTTATTATTATCCTGATAGCAAGTCATCATACAAGATGAAAAACGGCAGCTCGTCAAGCCTCACAGGAGACAACGCCGCGAGAATATATACAATGGGAAAACGTACATGGTCTCCATGACCAGAGGAACCCATCAAATCCAACTCTAGAGCGTAAACGTGGGAGTACTGCCCCGCACCTCGTACACAATGCAAAAAAATAAAATTGGTGGCAAACGCACGGTGGAAAAATTGTACGTTCTCCCCAAAACAATACGGGGGTACTTCCCCATGGATTCACAGGTCCGTTTGTAAAGAAAAAAAAAATCGCGGCAGCAGCAACAGCAATACGACGATCATACACCCTTTTCTTAGATACAGTCTAATATATATGAACGCCTTGACCCCCGGGCTGAAACTTGGCTAAGGTAAAGCACCTATATAGGGTATTATATTAGCAAAATATCTAAGAAATCGGCCCACCCGTTGTGGAGAAAATGAGGATGCAAGGGGTCTGCCCTCAGTGTGTACCCAATGATGACATCATCGATGGTACAGACACACAACGATGTCATTGATTGATTGATTGATTGATGCCAGATAAGATGTGATCGATCCCATCAATTCCGGAAAACTCCGGACAGGCACAGCCACCCCAACGGTCTCGCTGGCATCCCCAAACTTCTTTCTTTCTCCCCCACTGACCGTTTTCCCTCTAGATTCGTCCATGGCCGCTGCTCTGCCCCTCTATAGGACTGTTGTCAATGTGCAGGGATGCCTCACATTATACACCCTTTTCTTAGATACAGTCTAATATGAACGCCTTGACCCCCGGGCTGAAACTTGGCTAAAGTAAAGGTACTATATAGAGTATTATATTTGCACAATATCTAAGAAATCAGCGGACCCGTTTTCGAGAAAATGAGGATGCAAGTTGACATGGTACGAGCATGGCAGGTACACCCTGAGATTACGTAATACAATGCGATGTGATGGCTATTGTACCAATGTGTCCATTGTTTTTCCAAGTAAATAAAGAATTGAGACTTGTATGCAGTCCCCCTCACCCGCTCTGAAATAAAATAAAAAAAATCTCCAAAACATCGCTCATACTCTCTGCTACTATGGCATCCAGCCCATCCAGTCCCCCTTTAACACTCATGAACATGTACTACGCATGCCGCCATGCTCATAGAAAACAAAACAATGCTCCTCTTGATTCCGAATCGTCGTCTGATTCATCACTGGATATCAAGCTCCTTGGTTCCCCTCGTAAACATCCTCGACCACCAATTCTTGACCAACCTTCAGTCAAATCGCTAGAGACCCAGAAACGTATGTACCAACACATATATATTTGCGCAGTCAATACTCAAAATCTACATTTCAAGCTAATCCTCCACTACAACCAATCCGTCCATTGCTCACACCAAGAAAGCCCGAAAGACCTTCACCGCTATCTTTATCATCGTCGTCTTCATCACTGGATATCAAGCTATCTGGTTCACCCCGCAAACATCCACGTCCTCCACTTCCTAGTTTACTTCCCTGGGATCTTCGCGCGAAGATCCCGTGATTTTATACCTCTTATTGCGAGTCCGTTTCTCGGTCAAATCGCTTCGTACTTACAACGTTTCTTGTACTTATACATCCAATCTATCGCGCCGTATTCTCGGTTTGAGCTCATGTAAAGTATATCTTCCGCTGTGGCGCAATCATTACCGGGACTTTCCGGATTTGGAAACTTTCAGTAATTGGGGTGTAGCTCATGTTTCAGGGGGGCGCTCTGCGTATACCCGAGTACGGCGCTCTTAAGCTATGCTCCCGCTACGTGTATAACCAAAAAGTATGCAAATCGGCCAAGAACTGACCGAGATACATGAGGGAAAGTGTTGAAAAAAAAGTTCTCACGGCCTGATTCTGAGTGCCACCAAGACCCTACTGGGGTGGTGCATTCTTGAGGTAATTTCTCATCGCACCAATGATGTTTTATGTCCATATGCCTTTGATCTAGAGCGCCGTACTTTCCGTTTGGCAACATTTCATGTATTTCATGTTCTACAGACCAATCTACAATGTAATGATTCAAACAACAACAATTGCGGTAATAGGAGAATAAAAGTTGCTACAAGACGATTTCTGCTGTATGTCAGCATCCTACAGGAATCTACGGATCAATGCGCACATGGAAAACTAAAAATCTCGTTAATCGGTGGAGAACTCACCGAGATATGCCCAATTCAAAATTCTCACGGAGGGGTGGCAAGACCCTCATGGAACTCGGTAATCTCGGGATCATTCAGTGATGTGTCCTGAACATTTAGAAGACAGAAACGTATTATCTAGAGCGCCGTACCTTTTGTTTAGCGCCGTTTCAAGTTTTCAGCCTTCTAGAGGCCAATGAATATTTGGGTGAGTCACGACTTGGAGAGTCACGTGATGTCCCATCGTCACCTCTGATCTCTTTGCATTTATGGTCAGGGTTTTTCAAAGGTCATACGCTACATTTGTCGCATAGTAATTTACATTTTGTACGCATGTTGGATGAATTCTAGAACTCACACTACAGATGTACTCACATTGTGAGTGTAAAACCGGCCTGTTACATCAAGGCCTCTTGGACAAGTGGTTCTGGTTGCAGAATATGGTGCAACTGGGTGCTACGGACTCCTTGGTTCAGTCCCTGTGTGTTGCAAAATTTTCAGCTCTTTTTTCCACTCTTTTATAGTGGGTTGAATCGATAGGTAGGTAGTTGTATGCACACTAATCTGTGTACTATCAATTCCCAAGTAAGTTTTTGTTAAGGGCTTAGGGATTTAGGCTTAGGGGACGGGTATGAGGCCAGTTGACGTGGATGTACCCACGGTATAAATGTAAAAATCATATGTATTATACACCCTTTTCTTAGATACAGTCTAATATGAACGCCTTGACCCCCCGGGCTGAAACTTGGCTAAAGTAAAGGTACTATATAGAGTATTATATTTGCACAATATCTAAGAAATCGGCGGACCCGTTTTCGAGAAAATGAGGATGCAAGTTGACATGGTACGAGCATGGCAGGTACACCCTGAGATTATGTAATACAATGTGATGGCCATTGAGCGCGTTCCTGGGTTGAGGCTTCCGCGGCTTCGCTGCACGCTTTCCTCGAGTGCAGCGAGTAGCGGGGGTGTTTATGGGCACATGTGCAGCGTAATGGGGAGGAAGCAGTTCGCGATTCTTTCTCAGCCTTGAAGTACCAGCAACACGCGTTGATTATAAAGGCCAATATATATGCGTGACGACTCAAACTCCAAGTAATTGCACATCTCTCGCTCCATCTGGTTTATTACATGGACAGAAAATTACACACCCTTTTCTGAGATACAGTCTAATACGAACGCCTTGACCCCCGGGCTGAAACTTGGCTAAAGTCAAGCACCTATACAGGGTATTAGAGTATGTCTGAGCAGCAGGATGCTGTTGCATGGAGAATTGCGTGCTACGTCGCACTGCCCCGATCTTGACTCTTGGGTTTATTATTATCCTGATAGCAAGTCATCATACAAGATGAAAAACGGCAGCTCGTCAAGCCTCACAGGAGACAACGCCGCGAGAATATATACAATGGGAAAACGTACATGGTCTCCATGACCAGAGGAACCCATCAAATCCAACTCTAGAGCGTAAACGTGGGAGTACTGCCCCGCACCTCGTACACAATGCAAAAAAATAAAATTGGTGGCAAACGCACGGTGGAAAAATTGTACGTTCTCCCCAAAACAATACGGGGGTACTTCCCCATGGATTCACAGGTCCGTTTGTAAAGAAAAAAAAAATCGCGGCAGCAGCAACAGCAATACGACGATCATACACCCTTTTCTTAGATACAGTCTAATATATATGAACGCCTTGACCCCCGGGCTGAAACTTGGCTAAGGTAAAGCACCTATATAGGGTATTATATTAGCAAAATATCTAAGAAATCAGCCCACCCGTTGTGGAGAAAATGAGGATGCAAGGGGTCTGCCCTCAGTGTGTGCCCAATGATGACATCATCGATGGTACAGACACACAACGATGTCATTGATTGATTGATTGATTGATGCCAGATAAGATGTGATCGATCCCATCAATTCCGGAAAACTCCGGACAGGCACAGCCACCCCAACGGTCTCGCTGGCATCCCCAAACTTCTTTCTTTCTCCCCCACTGACCGTTTTCCCTCTAGATTCGTCCATGGCCACTGCTCTGCCCCTCTATAGGACTGTTGTCAATGTGCAGGGATGCCTCACATTCTGTTTTACTTGCTGCTTGTGCCTGTCCACCTGGTTGGAGGTTGTTCCTCTTCTGGAGGACTTTTTCTGGTTTTTTCGGCTATTCTCTCTTGTTTTTGCTGGACTGTGTGGCTCTCTGCTTCGTGATTGGCCCCAGCTCATTGAGCGACGCCCTCTAGGCTACTGGGTTTGACGCATGAAGCAAGTAATCTGGTAAGTGGGCTTCAAATCATAGTCTAGTACATGTCAACGCACCACTGGGGCACGCATCGCCATCTAATGGCGGCGTATAGCCGGCCTAGCCAGCTTTGTGCCCTGGTGGGCCTAGCCTGCTCGTTTCCCGCGAGAGGTGTGCCCTTTATGGGTACAGACCGGTTCCCCCAACCGGTCTGGGGCAGCGTTTGCATATAATAACGACATAGGTAGTCTTTTTGCGAAGGTAGGTGATTTTTTTGAGACGAACATGTGGCCAACGCACCACCGGCGCACGCGCCGTTGTCTAACAGCGGCGTATAGCAGGCCTAGCCAGCTTTGTGCGTCGGTGGGCCTAGCCTGCTTGCGTCTCGCGAGAGGTGTACCCTTTTTGGGTACAGACCGGTTGCCTCAACTGGTCTGGGGCAGCGTTTGCCACATACTAACCAGGTAGGCATTCATTTTGAGAGGAACATACGGCCAATGCACCACCGGCGCACGCGCCGTTGTCTAACAGCGGCGTATAGCAGGCCTAGCCAGCTTTGTGCGTCGGTGGGCCTAGCCTGCTTGCGTCTCGCGAGAGGTGTACCCTTTACGGGTAGGGTTATGGGGACTTTTCGAGTAGGGGGGGAGTAGGGATTTAATCCCTAGGGAGTAGGGATGAGTAGGGAGGGCAGGGATTTGGTGGTAGGGACAGTAGGGACAGTAGGGGGTAGGGACAGTAGGGGGTGGACAGTAGAGACAGTAGGGAGTAGGAACAGTAGGGATGGTAGGGAGTAGACATGGATATAGAGACAACATTTGACAAGTCTTACTTTTGGATGCAGTCAGTAGGGAGTAGAGATAAGCAGGGACAGGTGAGTGAGACAGGTAGGGGAAAGATGAGGACAGGCTGAGATTGAGACAGAGAAGCTGTGAAGATGGACAGTACAATAAGTGTATATAAGACAGATGGTGAGAATGTGAGTTTCTTAGAGACTCGGGGGTGAGATGGACAGTACAATGAGTGTATATGAGACAGATGGCAAGATTGTGAGTTTCTTAGAGACTCAGGGGTGAGATGTGCCCTCATTACTGCACCCGCTCAATATCCCCAACAGTGATGCATGCCCCAGTCATAATTTTTTGGACGTTATCCCCACTATACCTTATCGAAAGATCTTCCGCGCCACATATGTAATCAGTCATGAATAAGATTCTGCGGCGCCGACGAATTTCGTGTATGAGCAGACAAACACTGAGCAGCAAGGCGAAGATTTGTTCCCAAAACATGTGCCACTCGCACCTCCGGGCTTGGGTATGGCTGAATATTGCATATTCGCATCGTAACGCTGTCATAAATTGTCATATATAGTCGAGACTATCGTGCTAGGCATTTATCCACTGCAGCCAAGATTTCAAGGACATAAAACTAGAACAATGCGCAGGCAATGATCGAGAAACCCAGCCTCGCACCACCAATTGACTGCAACCCGGGCTGCCTGTAAGGCATGTACAGCAGGCTCGAACCCATCAACACTATCCCACTGGTATCCCTTGGTCACGTAACCTGTATCGATGATGATTTTGTTGAGTTTCGAAGGGGTAGGAAGAGTACGAATGAGCCTTGCGAGGATATCGATCCCTTGCCATCGCTTGAAATCGATGACGATACGTTCGATACTCAGAAGACCTCCAAGCCCGCGAGGTAATACATTTTCTAGATGTTGACAAAACATGAAAGGCTGAATTGCATATGTTATTAATTGAAGACTTACCAGCAAGGAGCCCATCTATTCGGATAGTAAGATTTCTGATCGCATAACCAAGGGTTTCTACAAGACCCTGAAGCTCATATGCGTGACTGTATCCATAGACAGTAAAGTCCAAATCGCATAATGTGGATACGAGTGGGATGGGTGGGTGACGGGAGATAATCGGTCTAAGAATGGGCTCGAAAAATGTCCTCGAGACGATTAAGGATTCGAGACATCCCCAGTGAGAGACGAGTGATGCTGCATCCCCATCCGCAATCACCCAACAGTCATGGACCTTCAGATGAGTCAAATACTTGGGGAGGAAAAGAATCCGTGCGTCGAAACTGGTAAGGCCAGATATGGTCAACTCTCGAAGCCCTGGCTGTGACAGGAGATTATTGCAGAAGGCGGTTGGGTTTGGCTCGACATAGAACCAAAATGATTCTTCGTCGTCAGTGTCGAGAAGGAGTGATCGCATGTTGGGCAAGGGGATATCGGCTGGTATTTCGAACTCGAACGGTGGATCTCCACCACAAACTGTCACCCTAAGATGCTGAACGCAGCGGCGTCGGTGGTCAGAAGATTGAAGGCTCGCAAATAAACTAGTGCTAGCATTGGCGGATGATTTCGAAACCGTCAGTGCAATGTCGGAATAGAGGAACGGCTCGGCGATGAGCGCAAGCCCCTTCGAAGCGCATGCACACCTCCCTAGGCCAGCTATACCAACCCTGGTGAAAATCTCCTTGACGATTTCGGGGGGAGAGAGTAGCTCATTTTCGACGATGGAGTAAGGCGGCTGACGGATTGCATAGTAATGTGAAGGGAGGGTGAGGTGGGTGTCCAAAACGAGGCCTCGACAGGAAGGGGATGTTGTCGATTGATAGTCGTACTATACATATATAATGACCCAATCGGAGTGATAATAATTGGGCGCACCCGCTTTACAGGTAAAATGAATCAATAAGATATGAACGTAACAAGGGACAGGGTTGAGTGCTTACTCTGCAACGCCGGCTCGCATGCTATTAGCACGAGGCATAAGGTAAGTTCGGACGAACTAGCGCGTGTAGGTTCTCGGTTCGGCACTGGTGACTCCTGACCAGGATCCATATTTGGTGCCATACATACTAACGTGGTGTTGGTGGAGCCCGTCATCGATCTGGGATTGAAGGTGGTCTAGTTCGGAAGGTCCAGCTCATTTAGGGCGAGAAAATAATGACATGGCAGGGCAGAAGACTGGATCGGTGCTGACTACGGTATCAAAATCTACGATTCGAACGCGACCTCTTGCTCCTTGTCCCCCCGATACGCCCAAAGCCGAAATCGACGGGACTCAATCAGGCCCGGAGCGATTGAGGTGAATAATTCTTGCAGGCGACGGTCATCGCATTCAACCGCGAATCCGGGGATGCCGAGATGGATTTCAAGGAGTTTGAAAGTGGTCGTCTTGTAGAGCTGTGAATCTACCCCACCCCAAATATCCTGCATGGCGTAGCCTTCCAATGTGACTATCTTCACCTCCGCGAGCCCAGATGAAACGGTGCTCAAAACCTGCGCAACGCATTCAATTCCGCTAAAACTGTCGAAGGCGAGAATAAGGCGCTGTAGCTTCGAAAGGGTGTGGAGGTCCAACAGATACAGTTCGGTGACTTTGTATTTGAGAGAACGGAATGTCAGCAGGAGCAAAATGACTGAGCAGAATATGACACTCACATGGGACATAGTCCTGCATCCGGATCGTCAGGTCGGTGATCGTGGACCCAAATTTCGTGAGGAAAGCCTGGCACTGCTCGACGCTTTCCCATGGCCCGCCCACGCCGTACTCAAGCACCCTTAGTCTCGTTTTACTGAGAGCTGCGGATGCGCCAAAAAGGTGGAAGACGACCCATGGGCCCATTCTAGTGTGACGGACAACAAGCTTCTCGATGCTTGGGGAGACGACGGGTGTTATATAGGAAGCTCGCTTGTTCGGATAGATGATGCAGTCGGTGATGGTCATGGAAGTGAGGTGCAAGGCGGAATGAAGTATGGTAGTGGGCATCATAGAGATGCTCGACATTTCCAAGTGTCGGATACTGGGTTGAGCGACTAGATTCTCGCAGAGGTGGTAGGTAGGTTCATGGGAAAACCAGAACGGCCACGTCGTGCTCTCGAATGCGAGGCTTTGTAAATTTGGGAGATCAATGTCCATCATGATGCTAGCTTTCTTGGACAATCGCGAATGCTGGGCTGTAATTCTGACAAGCATCCCACGCACAAGGGCGCACAGCTGCGGGCTTTCGGCGAAAGTTCGAAGCAAGCGTGTGCTCGCAGAGTCGATCTGTACTGGTATATTCATTGAGATCGTCGTGTAGATTCGTACTCGCGCCTGGCGGGTGAATGCCTTCGAGACTCTGGCACACGCCGCCAGAGTCGGTGTATCCAAGCCGGGATCTGCAACGATTTGGTCGATCATCTCCTGAGGAAATGTGGAAGGCATGATTGGTAGGAAAGGGGGAGCGTATTGGATGTAAGGTGAAGCAGAAGTTTTGGCAAGGTCTACGTCCGTGTACGATCCAGGACTTTTCACTCATTTCTTACAACAACATAGATTACAATACTGGAACCGAAATACGGTACCAGTTATCACTAAGGATGAATTGGCTAAACCAAATGAAAAGGATGTAGCTCAGGGCGCCGGAGGCTTTGAAAACTAGACAGAGGATAAGTCGATCCGCGCAAGAGCCTGTGAGGAGTTCAGAGACGGTCCTTCCTCTGGGAGCGAGCTTCGCGGAGACTCACATGCGTCTACGTATCGCGAGAGATCGATCTCCGGAGAGGATAGAATGAACGGCGCAGGCGTGCAGTACGCCGCAGAAATGAGCGATATGACAGCCCGTGAAAATATCAGAAGCGGCGACACTTCCTCCGGAAGCGAGCTTCGTGGAGACTCACATACGGGGCCCTGTGTGGCGGCTCAAACAAGTATAGGGTGTGATTTGTCTGCGAGCCAGATGAACGTTATGTAGGAGTTCCAATGTAGGAGACTGAACACTTACAAAAAATGACCAGGCGTAAGATCTCCGCCGTGACAGCTGCACGACGGCTAGCCGAATGCTTAGACGAGAATAGACGAGTCCTTCTCCAGAGAGGATAGCATAAATAATGCAGGCGCGGTGTACGCCGCAAAATTGAAACACGGCACAGTCGCTGGAGTTCGACCCCTAGCGATGTGTGGGTCCGACGGAGGAGTTCGACTCCTTACGTGGATTAGTGCGCTGGTGGCGTTGTCGATGAGCACGCAGAGTCGGGACCGCGTAAGGACAATGCGGGAAAACAAGGTAGAATCCAAATTTGGTTGTTGATTGATCCCTTCATCGCTAATACATATGCACAGCCATCAATTTGAACGTCCGCCATTCTCGCCGCCAGTTCAATCTCTGCAACCACCCTGCGTGCTCATCGACAACGCCACCAGCGCACTAATCCACGTAAGGAGTCGAACTCCTCCGTCGGACCCACACATCGCTAGGGGTCGAACTCCAGCGACTGTGCCGTGTTTCAATTTTGCGGCGTACACCGCGCCTGCATTGTTTATGCTATCCTCTCTGGAGAAGGACTCGTCTATTCTCGTCTAAGCATTCGGCTAGCCGTCGTGCAGCTGTCACGGCGGAGATCTTACGCCTGGTCATTTTTTGTAAGTGTTCAGTCTCCTACATTGGAACTCCTACATAACGTTCATCTGGCTCGCAGACAAATCACACCCTATACTTGTTTGAGCCGCCACACAGGGCCCCGTATGTGAGTCTCCACGAAGCTCGCTTCCGGAGGAAGTGTCGCCGCTTCTGATATTTTCACGGGCTGTCATATCGCTCATTTCTGCGGCGTACTGCACGCCTGCGCTGTTCATTCTATCCTCTCCGGAGATCGATCTCTTGTGCTACGTAGACTCGGGAAGGGCTTCTAGCGCCGCGGAGACACATCGTGCTATTGAAACTATTCTCCTGAAAAGTGAGTCTGTCTCGAGTCTTTCCCTGGAACATCTCTTACGATCATAATATATTATTTAGTTTAGACTAATCTCATTACAATTACGCCGTACTGCAGTTCGATCATCTAGGGAATTTTTTTTGGCGACGCGGCCACCTTCAGTTACCAATGTACTGCGAATTGCGAAGTACCATGTTTCTGCGTACGTTCCCATTTCTGTAGCTCGTTGCGTCGAATTTCTTGGTTACGTTTTACCACAGCAAACGCATTCTGCAGTGTTAGTGGCTGGCGCCACGAATACGAGCTCTTTGCGAGGCCGGATGGCGGAAATGATCAGTTCTCGCTAATCTTCACGTCTTATTTGATCGTCGGTACGTTTCGGATGTCCCAGCCAAGATCTCCTCAAATTGCCTGACACACGACCGCCAGGCTCGCCCTTCGCGCCACTTTTTCTTGTTTCAGATCTGTGCTTCAGCTTTTACCGTAACCCATGTATTTTCGTAGACACAACAACGCCAAATTTTCTCACCCACTGCCTGCTGATACCCGCATTCTTTCAGTATAAAAACTCTCGGTCGACGTCGTCAGCCCTTCACTACACCCCATTATCACCTTCCAGACTCCGCATCTCGCGCGCTATGCCCAGCCACGCCATTCACAGTACCCTCATCGAAATGGGTCTAAACTATCAACTGAACTCTCAACCCGCGCCGTGGTGCTTCCAAACGTGGCAGGAAATTACAGACGTCCGACATGGCCTGTTCTCCGTAGACGACGACAAGCTGCCAAGCGGATGGTCACGTCAAATGGCCGACTTCATTCGCTCGTACTTTGACAAGTACAGCAAGAAGATCAAGGAAGACGACAAGATTAAATTCTCCAATGCCAGAGCAGGCGCTGGTGAGGTTCCTGGACGGGACCCCTGGCGAAAATACGTCGCGGGGCTCTGGAAGGCCAAGGAGATTCACGCATTGATTGTTCAGGTTCTCTCATCAGAAAATCTCCACCCCCTTACGCTTCAGCTCAGCTCCGCATCCAACTCCTGGCCGAACGCGACCATATATACACCCTTGGCTGTCGACGCGGTTGCCATGACCCTCTTTGGTGAAGAAGCCTTTGGTGACCATGGGCGAGCACTCGATGAACTACGACCAACCATTCAGGCCCTCATTTCGCGTACATGGAAGAATGTTTACAACCAAGTGGGCCGCAGCAAGAATCGGATTGTAATTTTAGAACAAGCGGCCCTCGCAGCGTTCGAGAGTGAGTCTTTACTATCCTACGTGTCATCTATCTCCAAGGCTGATAATTTTTAGATCTTGACAGGGATAAACTCACAAAGCGGAAAATATCCGCGGTCATCGTGAAGGTCGCCCGGTGGAGGGCCCTCGCCGAAGTTTTGCATACGCAGGAGAATTTGATGAAGATGGAAGTGATGGATGGAGAGTTGAAGCGCTTGATGACGGGACTCGGCGCTAAGCTTGAGAACACAGGCAAAAAGAAAACTCCAGGTAAATTTAACACTGTTATTCTCGGTCAAACTTGTCCACCTGGTGTGCTCAGATATGACCAAAGTCAATACCGAGATGCTCAAGTCGCTCGCGTCGGAGGGAGACGTCGCCGACCTCATCAACCTCTACGCTGATTTTTTCAGCAACCCTAGTGTCTCGGACTCTGTCCCTCTTCAGGATCAGCAACCAGCCATTGGTGTTCAGTTTGGCCAGCCGCGGAATGGCGCGGATCCCGGGGTCGAGATCGAAATCAGTTTCTCACCTGAAGAACTCTCCGACAATCTAGGTTTTGTGAATGGCCTCCCTTTCTTGTTTAACACCCATAGACATCGAGGAGGACTGAACGCGTGGGACCACCCAGATGTCTTCAACATTCCAGACATGGTGTCGAACCCTGACATGGAGGCTATCGTGCTCCACTGGCATCAACTGGCTGGTGTTCATAGCATGACACGGATTAATTTCACACCAGAACCCGTGCCAGGGAGGTGCTGCGGTGTCCTCGTCGCGGACGATGTCGGTCTTGGGAAGACGTTCCAAGCTGTGGCGATGATAGCGCTTCTCACTCAACTTGTCATGCGCGCGAACCAACCTAAGTCGGCGCGCGGACCATTACCTCCTATCATTCGTAAGCCTATCATCGCCTTCTGTGTTTCTAACTAACCTGACCATATTACCAGACAGTAACCCTTATCTCCAGGACTACGCAATCCCCCCGGATCTTCCACACCTTATTCTCGTCCCAGGAACGCTCGTTGCGCAGTGGGAGGGGGAGTTGAAGGCCGTCCTTCGACCGAAAGCATTTGACATCCTTTTCTATGGCACTGGGAAGAGACATCATGATTTATTCTGGCAGGTAGACGGACCTTTCTACACCTCGAAGCACACACCAGCAAACCGGATTATTATTGCCTCACATTCGGTAAGCCACCCTATCTCCCTGCATTTTTCTTTGTAGTATTCATAGATTATAGGCATTGCAACAGGATTACTCGTTGCTATATTCAAAGGGAAAGCCTGCCGCAGACGAGCTACCATGGGCTCACCCCGCTAAGCTCCCTAGATATTCGGAGCGGATACAGAAGACCTTGTTTGGACAGCAGTACCTTTCTGTCACCCTTGACGAAGCGCAAGCATTTCGCAATCCGGGTCCGAAGCATTCGTCGGCACTCCTGGTTCTGGAGAAATCGGTACTGAGGTTTGTCATGACTGCCACACCGCTTCAAACGTCCACGAGGGTAGGGCACACCTCAACTTCTTCACCTACGGCGCTGATGCCATGTACAGGATGTTGCTGCCATGGGCCGACTCGTCGGATTAGAACACTTTCATAGTGAGCAAGCTTACAAAGACGAGAAAGCGGATGCGAGTTCAATACGCAGAGCGAGGACCGGCGAGGGACTTACTGAAGACGATGTCATTAATGAACAAGTTGCAATCGCTTTAAGACTACAGGGGGAGTTTGAGGGACGCATCCTGCGACGGACCATCGACAGTTTGGACTGGAATGACAAGCCATTGCTAACTCTTCCTCCTTATCAAGAGATTCTGGTTATTGTGCGGCCCACTCCACGCGAGATGGAGATTATCACCGCTCTCGCGGATTGCGTTACCCAAGAGTTAGTCTTACTGTCATTTTCTTGGCTACTACGTACTTGCTAACACAAACTCACAGCGTCTCTCTTGCAAATGGCGAACTCACGATCTTATCGAGAGCATTCTACATAGAGCACAAGATGTGCGTTGGATATGCACGAATGAACATAGAAGAACCGGCACCTCAGTTCTCCAGTCTCTCAGAGTGGAACGAGAAAAAATCTACCAAGATCGACACGTGCGTGCGGATGTGCCAGCACCTTCTTACTCGCGACGACGCACCCGAAATGATTTTCCAAGACGGCGCGGTGGTCTATCCTCCTATTCCGCCTCCACGCCGTGGAGAGAAGATACCGAAAATGAAAAAGATCCTAATATACCAAGAGTTTCCATCGCTCGGAAAACTGCTTCGCAACGTAGGTCTGGATTTCATCGCTCGGGAATTCTTACCGATCTTACATAGGTTCTCGCTCTATATGGGATCTCCTCCATGTACATTGACGGAACGACAACGCTCAGACAGCGAAACAACATCACCAGGAAGTTCCGCAATAACCCGTCATGCCGTGTTCTCATCATCTCGTCGGTGGGCTCGACTGGCTTGAATCTTACTGCAGCCTCTGTCATCATGTATCTAGTCAGTATCTGTCCATCCCCGCCTTAGGTTCGTTTATTGAAATCTTTATAGGATCAACCCTGGAGCGCTCAGGACGAGCGGCAGATACGCGGCCGCGCCCATCGACAGGGACAGAAGGAGCAGGTGGAATGCTATCATATCTTAGCAGACGGAACCGCAGACATCATTCTATCCTCACTCGCTCGTGGTAAACGTGATATGCTGGAGGCATTCCTTCAGAAGGACGGTGGACAAGGTATTTGCCTTTCACATCCTGTTGGAATGCTTCTCAACCACCTGCGCAGATTTTGTTAACCTGCTTTCGGGGAAAAGTATCGCTAATCCGGAAGACGATTATGACGAGAACGACCCAGAGTACCTTGCGATGAAGAAGGAAAGGGAGAAAGAGGAGAAAAGGGCGAAGTCGAGGAAGGCTAGAAAGGAAAAGAAGGACGGGATAAAATCCGCGAACGCGAACGACAATGTCGAGAACGCGAGTCAGGGGGGAAAACGGAGAGGAAAGAAGGCCCGCAAGGCTGATACTGTCACAGACGAAGGCCAGCACAACAGTATGCCAGTGGGCGATCAAGGAGTTGCAGAGGACAGCATGGACATTGACCATGCGACGCCAGACCCAAATAACGATGTCGTCAACGGAATGAATGGTTGTGACCCCGTCCTTCCAGCTCAGTCTACAAATGATGGCCTAGACGCAGACGGGCTCGATCCCTATACAGAGCATGAAGGAGAACTTTACACCACGGATGCCGGAGACGAGCCAAGTGATTATAATGATTACGGTGATGTCGACAGCGAACCCACTGAGCGTAAGGCCTTTTCGTTGATTTCTTGTAACACCTTGTTGATGTCATTCGCAGCACAAGTACATGCCAATACTGCAGCTCGCCTCACGACTCCACCGCCGCATCCCCATCAGCCTGGAGTTCGACGACGAGATCCGGTGGTGCCTGGTGCGTATGGCCACATTGCATGGAACACTCTCTGATTTCATTGTTCAGAGAGCCCAGAGGCAGCAAGACTCAAGAAGCGCCGACGTCTGTTCATATCGCCGAGATCCCCTACTTATGCGCTCTCTCAACACGAGCGCGGCCGAGCGATTGATTCGGAGGATGACTTCTGGCTTGGGAAACCTACGCGTGACGAGTCTCCCATGGATCAAGACTCAGAGACAGATAATGAAAGTGGTGCGCACCGTTCAACTAAGAATAAAGCAGGGAGGACTGATTTATATTTGCTCATAGATGGGCTATGTTTGGTACCGTTGCGTGATCTTCGTATGAGCGCGAACGAACGGGTCGGGAGTTCGGTCTCCTTGCCACCGTCGACCACTCCATCTTGGGAGAAACCGCTCGTCCCGGCGGCGTCTAAGTCGTCCAAGCCATCTGGTCTCTCTCTGCGGGTTGCTGCCGCCCATCCTCTCTCGGGATATAGCCAATCGGATTCCGCAAGCATTGAGTTCGGTCACGTATCCTCGATGCCCTCGCTCTCCCATCAATCACGACTCAATCACCCCACCGGGGCTTCATCCGCCCCTCAACGTGAGTTTTAGATCTGTCATGTTAACCAATCTATGCTAATGATTCGCCTTGTCCATGTCACCCCTGCGTCGACAATACTTTCCAGTTCCTTTTTCTCAACGTCGTTCGCAGGGGGAATCGTCTGTGCCATCACCTCTGTCTTACGCAACTCAGCTCCCACCACCTACTGCTCCATTATCCTTGCATAGAGGTAGCTAGAACCTTACTGCTATGTATGTCTTAACATGTCCTGACAGGCTCATTAGGCATATCACGGCAAGTGACGGCGTCCGTCAGTTCCTCATCGACTTCACGAGGTCAGTTCCGATTTTAATTTATATTCAGCCGAATATGTGCTCATGGTAGCGTAGAGCTCCCTCCAATACGCCAGCCCACATTTTTTGGGGGCCGCCGTGCGGAGGCTGGACGGCTTAGTCCGCCACCGAGAATGACAAAATCGAATAACCCATACATGAAAGCGGCGAGTACCAGCAAGCAGGGCGCGAGGCCTCGGGACTGGAGTGCTTAGAGTGCTTTCATCGTGGCTAGTTGTCGTTCTGTTGATGTATTTATTGTATACAATGTTATACTACGATATGGGAGAGCAGCGTTGGATAGTTCTTATGGCCTAAATGTAGATCATGCTCTTCTGTGAGGATCGTCGAGACCGGATTTGCCCCTGCAGACGGCTCGTACTCTCTAAGGTACGTCTCAAAGCTCTTATTGTCATCCTAGGTTAATCTCGCCTTTGCCATTGTGGTAAAGCCCTCGGTTGCCATTGATGCTCCGCGTGCCTGAACGTACTCTGCGTACCGCCTGTTTCCAAATAGGATCGTGTTTCTGATCAGATCTTACCTTGAGGCTCAAAGAAACTCGTAAGCTACTAGTAGTTCTCCGTTTCTTTTAATCTGTGACAGTGATCTAAGTCTTGAAGTAAATTTACACACAAACCAGCCTCTCGACGGCGCCACCCCTCCTGGATCGGATGACGATCCACTCAATCGGATCCCCGCAGTTTCACTTTTCATATCCGTTCTTAGCGGGATCTCATCGGTTCACCATTTGTACCAGGAATCACTGCTCCTACAGCTAGGCCTAGTTCCATATGGCTGTAAAAAGTTCCGAAAAACGAGCGACCGCTTCACCGTTTTGACATCTTTACGTCTCATCCTATCCGATTCTTTGGGCCGATGACACAGCACACACGTTGCTTTTATCACGATCAGCTGTATATAACACGCGCTGAATAGAGTTGCCACCAGCTTGTTGTAGCACAACCCATATTCCTTCCTGTTCCTCGCTCTAGTTGAGACGACACATTCACAATGGTTCCCCCCCTTCCCTTCGAGCTAGTCCAGCAAACCTTCAAGTTTTCTGACGATCCAACCCTCGCAGCCTGCTCATGCGTCTCCTGGGCATTCAATTACGCTGCTGAAGAGCAGCTTTACGCTCATATCACGCTCATGATCTCACATCCACACGCATATCCCGATGGCAAGCGACTGTTAGACACCCTCAGGGCATCCCGTACCCGGTCCAAATATGTTGTGCAACTCACTCTAGCAATGTCAGAAACCCTTGGGTTCCCATCATTCCAATTCACAATCCCCCATTTCCCTCGTTTACGTTCTCTAGTCATCGAGTGTGCACATCCCACAGACAATTTTTGGTTCGAGCTTTCGCAGAGTCAACTCACGATCTGCGAACACCTCCTGCTCCATCCAAATCTCCGGGAATTAACCCTGTCAGGCCTGGACATCGTGTCCGAAGGATTTCTCTTTCTACCCTCGCACTTGACGTCCCTCACCATCCAGGACACCGCAGTTATATATGGCGACGAGCGCAACCAGGACTGGGGGGACGTGAACTGGGGAAGACTCCAATGCCTCACCATTTCCGGCAGCTTCATTGACACGGAGCTAAAGTTTTTACTTTTCGAGGCGCCGTCGAATCCACTTCACATCACAACCCTCAACTATCAACTCTTCAGCAATGAATGCATGCCCATTCTCCAGTCTATCATCACTGCAAACAGAGCATCCCTTAGGACGTTAACGATCTCCGTGGCTACATCGGTGGATGGTAAGCTGTGAATTCTTACCAGTCTCATGTCTAATTAATCTTTTTCATCTCTGAATGACAGCCTCAACACTCGATCTCCGCGGTCTCACAAGCCTTGAAATGTTTTGTGTTGATTACGAGCTTGGGCGAGGGATCGAATACATTGAACAGCTGCTGAGGAAAATTTCGACGCTTCCGAGAGTAGAGTGGGTGATAGTCAGAACCCACTACCTCAGGTTGGACGACCATCACTGGGGCAATGTCGATGCCATACTCGCCACAGCACCTACGCTCGGACTTTTCGAGGTACACACTGCCTTATGGGACCCACATCCACCTTGGGACGACGTAGTTTTGTTTTTCGCTTCTGTCCTACCCGACTTGGACAAGTCAGGCCGACTTAGCGTTGTGACCCCGTCGGTGATGCAAGTCAGAGGCGGGTGACGGTTGGCATGGACAAGAGCGACATCCATGTCAGTAATATAACGTGAATATATTTCTAATTGAAAAATTGATGCCTGTTATTCTGTGAGTAAGGTGTGCAGAAGCAGAGTGTATCGCAGGGTTTCGGCGATTAAGGCAGCTTTAGGTACTGTACGGTGTGGTCTAAGTGAGATATAGTAGGCTGAAAACACCTGTCACTGGTCAAGATGGGCTTGTGAAGTGGAGGACAGAGGCAGTGGAGAACGGATGGCATGTATTGGTGAGGCGCGAGGTAACTCCTACCAAGAAGATCGTAGCAATGATCCCGTGCGATGTCAGGCTAACCCGTAACTAGGCCGACAGTGCGTGCACTATTTGAGAACTGGAGGTGGCCGCATCGCCAAAAAACATTCCCTAGATGATCGAGCTGCAGTACGGCGCGATTGCGACGAGATCAGCCTAAACTAAACAGTAGATTACGATCGTAAGAGATGTTCCAAGGAAAGACTCGAGACAGACTCACTTTTCAGGAGAATAGTTTCAATAGCACGATGTGTCTCCGCGGCGCTAGAAGCCCTTCCCGAGTCTACGTAGCACAAGAGATCGATCTCCGGAGAGGATAGAATGAACGGCGCAGGCGTGCAGTACGCCGCAGAAATGAGCGATATGACAGCCCGTGAAAATATCAGAAGCGGCGATACTTCCTCCGGAAGCGAGCTTCGTGGAGACTCACATACGGGGCCCTGTGTGGCGGCTCAAACAAGTATAGGGTGTGATTTGTCTGCGAGCCAGATGAACGTTATGTAGGAGTTCCAATGTAGGAGACTGAACACTTACAAAAAATGACCAGGCGTAAGATCTCCGCCGTGACAGCTGCACGACGGCTAGCCGAATGCTTAGACGAGAATAGACGAGTCCTTCTCCAGAGAGGATAGCATAAATAATGCAGGCGCGGTGTACGCCGCAAAATTGAAACACGGCACAGTCGCTGGAGTTCGACCCCTAGCGATGTGTGGGTCCGACGGAGGAGTTCGACTCCTTACGTGGATTAGTGCGCTGGTGGCGTTGTCGATGAGCACGCAGAGTCGGGACCGCGTAAGGACAATGCGGGAAAACAAGGTAGAATCCAAATTTGGTTGTTGATTGATCCCTTCATCGCTAATACATATGCACAGCCATCAATTTGAACGTCCGCCATTCTCGCCGCCAGTTCAATCTCTGCAACCACCCTGCGTGCTCATCGACAACGCCACCAGCGCACTAATCCACGTAAGGAGTCGAACTCCTCCGTCGGACCCACACATCGCTAGGGGTCGAACTCCAGCGACTGTGCCGTGTTTCAATTTTGCGGCGTACACCGCGCCTGCATTATTTATGCTATCCTCTCTGGAGAAGGACTCGTCTATTCTCGTCTAAGCATTCGGCTAGCCGTCGTGCAGCTGTCACGGCGGAGATCTTACGCCTGGTCATTTTTTGTAAGTGTTCAGTCTCCTACATTGGAACTCCTACATAACGTTCATCTGGCTCGCAGACAAATCACACCCTATACTTGTTTGAGCCGCCACACAGGGCCCCGTATGTGAGTCTCCACGAAGCTCGCTTCCGGAGGAAGTATCGCCGCTTTTGATATTTTCACGGGCTGTCATATCGCTCATTTCTGCGGCGTACTGCACGCCTGCGCTGTTCATTCTATCCTCTCCGGGGATCGATCTCTTGCGCTGAGTAGACGCGTGCGGAGTGCTATTATGACCGGAAACATCTCCCACATCGATCTTGTTGCGATCGTGCCGTGCGATAGCCATGAGAGCACGGAGTTTACAGAGGGAAACCCCTTCCTCTGTCTGTCCTGTAAAACCTTACCGTTTTCGGTCCTGTGGTACTGTCGCGCTAGAGCATGTATGTATATATATTCCTATCCCTAATCTCAATCATCCGCCACCCGCCATGTCTACGGAACTCGATTTCGTCAATGTATCTGTTGAGGAGTTCTGCTCGCTCGCGAAAGACCTTCTCCATGAAGATCATACGGATTTCGTCAATTTCGTCCTTACTGGCAGGTATAGGGACTACCAGGCCGTTGTGGACCCGATTTTCGACAGCATAGCGGACAACGAAGCTTTTAAGCTCCTGCGAGACTTCGATTCACTCCTCGGTCTCGACGTAAACATCGCTGTCAACACGTCTCTCACGGTTTATCCTCTTGCTAAGAAGGAACATACGCTAGACAAGGATATTCACCTGTCTGGCCAATTCACGAACAGTAATGTATGTAAACCCATCGTCGAATATCGGACAAATCTACAGCGTCGTTTCTAGGGTGATTTCACCGTTCCGATCCACAAGGTTCCTAATCTCTGCCTAGCCACTTGGGGTGATCACAACTGTATCCGTGTCCTACTACCGGAACTGTATCACGACAAGCGTTGAGGAGGAGCGCCTTGACCCAGGAGGAGCAACGCATCTTTTACGAGAAGGGGCTGCGCCCCGCGGTGCAGCGGCTGCTAGGCGATCAAGCTGCCGAATGGCCGGCTACTTATAGCGATGAGATGTTCCGTGCGAGGAACCGCAGCGGCCAGTTGAGTTTCCAGTCGAAAGTCATCCCACGCTGGCACGTCTCTAAACTCGGAGAATGTATCCGCGCTAGTTTGGAAGAAAATGGCTATTCATGGGGAACAGGACTCGTATTTCTACATCAAATCCGTGGTGTAAAACACTCCAGCTCTCATTCCACTAACACTCAATCCGCCCAGCAGGCCCTCGAGATATTCATGCAAGACAACGACCTCGATCTCGCATCCATCCATAGGTCCGGAGAATGGTGGATAGACGTTGGCGTTGAGATCAGTTCTGACGACGCAAACTGTCTCGCTTGGAGGACCGACTCCCATTTTCATATGGTCAAAAAAGTCATTCAGCTCGAAAACCATATTGCCGAACGCATCAGCTCCACTGGCAGTAGCAAGTATTCCAGAGACCTCATTTCCCACCTACCCGCCGTCTCTGGCTGCCGTATCACTCCTGGCCCTCGCGCTCATGGTCCATTCGGCGTCCAGTATCTGCAGATGTACTTGACGGACAAGTCTCATACGTATCGCCCCGATCAGGGTCACTACGGGAAATACATTCCGTGTGCGGATGTTCTAAAAGGCAAGGCCATGGAATACATCGCAAAGCTCTACGACCTTTACCGAAATGCTATCGAAAACGGGTACTCCCTCGCCCGCATTGAAGTTCGCGTTCCACTCCGCCACGCCACTGACGTGCTCCTCAACTTGGACGAGAACCTTTACGCGGTTCTTTAGTCTCATTTCGCCCGGCGGTTTGGTGGTAAGTTCCTCTTCTTCCTTGTCGTTTGTATGCTCATATTTCATCAGGAGTTTGCGTAGCTATCGCGCCCTGGCCCTGAAGTTCTTGTTAGAATGGCAATTTGAAGGCAGTCCCGAGCTGCGTTGTGCCGAAGCGGCTCTCTTGCTTACGGCTGGAGCAACTTGGCTCCTGAACAGCTTACATTCTACACCAGACACAGGGGCATCATGTAAGGAATTAATGGCGGCCATACTCCCGCATGTGAACCGTCGCGGTGCCGACCCTGATATCCTCGCATACGGCATACCTGCTAAGGAAAACGTCTCGTCAGAAGACGAAACAGATTCAGAGGACGAGGACCTGGAGGATGATCAGCACTCACGCCCGAAACTGCGCCGCGATGCGATTACGCTTCCCGCATATCAGTATGGTCTGGTTTTTCTTCGCCCTCTTCGTGCTGGTCCCCTTCACCCCGTCCCTCGCTTTTACAACCAACATGTATTTATCAGTCCGTCCGCTTGCCATTATTTCTTTGGCGCCTACATCGAAGACATTGGTGACCAGTTTTTCCGCACCGGATTATCGGCCAAGCCACACCCTACTCGAGTTCCGAACAAAACTCGACGGACACCGACGTGGTATAATTGGGGACAGGCCTCTGGTGGGAACGTTTTTGACCTTGCCAGAGAGGGCTATCGCCTACCGCTGCCACCACGCGACGGAGGATCAGACGTGGAGGACGATGCTATGGATGTCGATGAGGATGATGGTCTCGTGGCGGATGGCACTGACATTGACTGCGAGCTGACGGACCTTTGGCGTCAATTCCTACTGGACGTAACCGCAAAGGCGCCAAACATGAGGGGCGCCGGCCAACCATCACATTGTATCCTCACCACGGAACAACGTAGCGTTGTAACAGAAGCCACCTACACCAACCCTAAGTTATCAGAATACTTTCGAGACTGCCAGTGGAAGGTCGCAGGACCGAAGGATTGGATATTGAACTTCAACAGGTTGTTCCCTCCGATGGATTATGTCGCTTACGGCCGCACGCAGAACTACTTGTCAACACAGTACTTTATTCAATGGGAGAAAATCAAGCGCAGAGCGGATGAGGAGACTTACGAGAGGATGCGGCGGGCCCTACGAGCCAAATTCGATGGGCTTTATTGGATGCCCGCTGCCCAGAGAGACCGTATCTGGTGGACGAAGTTCGATGCAACCTTCAGCAAGTCGAGCGGCATAGGTCGTCGTGAACCGGCTCCTCTCGTTCTCCTCAACGGTCGACCTCCTGAGTGGTAATCCGCGTTAATATCTCGTATAATATGTCACAAAAATATTTATATCCTTCCTATCTCAACATTTGAGTTATCCAATGAGTAATGCAGCGGGGGCCGTCAGTGGTGGCGTGTGGATGTGGGGCGAAGATTACATACCAAAAATCTCCTCGAGTATTACGAACGACCTTGGGCCTTAAGCCCACGCTATCACTCAGCAGTCTACTAAGAGTCCTTACTCGGCGTGCCGAAGAGCAGCTTCGCCTCGAATCACAAGTGTACCCGTATACAACAACATAATAAGAGGCAAGTTATGAACGTGAACGTACTTACAAACACTTGGTTTCTTTTGCCTTCAAAGCCTCAAGATTGGAATAGAATGATATAAGGGGTATACAGCTAGTAAGGCCGAGTAGGCAACTGATATATGACTCCACAATAATGAGCGGAGTGACAATGTACTGTATATAGGAGCTTCTAGGAAACTCGCGAGTGGGTTAACTGCGCCCATGAGTTACGGATACGGTGTTGGCTATCAGCGAGAACAGTAGTAGTTCCGGACCGTGCGCATCTGAGTCTCATGGAGCCTCATGAACTTGCAACAAAGAAAGGATTATTATACAGCCGCAACACAAAGCATTGTCAACAGATCTAGACTCCATTTGGGTGCGATGACCGATGAATTGTCACTTGTTTATTTATGCTCGTAATGGGACACAGTGCATTGTCAACAATTTTTTTTTCGTTGAACGACGTGTTCTCCGCACCGTTTCCACACTGCCCTCCCAACGGTTCCAGAATTCCGCGATATTGACAGTATTGAGGAGTTGAACTCCGTGTATCTGTGTCTTCAGTAGTTCTGAGGAGGCGAACTCCCTGAACCTACCAGGACTACTTCCGTTTCGCACAAGGTTTACCTCGGGACTTCCATTTCGAACAAGCTTTATGCGTTCTCTGTGCGGCTCCTGCCTCTCTCATTAACAGGGCTAACTCGAAAATGTGAGTATTTGTTTGTCTTACTATTCCCCCACCGCTGTCGGGTGACCGTCCTCGTGCTTGAGCCCGCAGCGAACTGGCGATAATGGGAACGACATAATCTTTCGTACTGATACAATGCTCCCAGTGCCATCTATCATCTTATTTTGTCTTCGCTCCTATCTGAGCATACGTTTCTTAGCACAACGTACGTCTTCTTTGCTTCAAGTGACCTAGAAGCGATCTAACGAGTAAACTATAAAGGCCATGGCTCCCAAGCCTCACTCCGTGAAACTGCCTGAGATCTACCGCTACGCTATGTGGCACCCCGATTCTGGGCTTATTGTCTGTCCTCTGTCCGGCACCCTTCCGAACGAAATTGCTGCGGACGACAAGTTCCTCGATTCGGTGGATTTCGAGGTGCCGCACTACATCACCGACGACCTCATCTACCTGGCCTTCTCCTCTCGTCGGCCAATAAGACGCAGTAATCTCTTTTCCGTCCTTGACCTCACCTCCAGAGAATTGTCCAACGCAATCGTCCCCGTTGATTTCGACCATGCCACGCGATATATCTTGGACGAGACCGTCATGCGGAGCTGGGCAATGTTAGAAGACAGTCTGATAGAGGTCGCGTTCAGCGCACTCGTTCGGCACCACCAATCCGTCCATTTCCCCGAACTCAAAACACCCTTCTGGCCTCGGCAGGGAGGCTACAGGGATGACCACCGAACAGGGTTAGGGTTAGGGTTAGGGTTAGGGTTAGGGTTAGGGTTAGGGTTAGGGTTAGGGTTAGGGTTAGGGTTAGGGTTAGGGTTAGGGTTAGGGTTAGGGTTAGGGTTAGGGTTAGGGTTAGGGTTA